>JAHSVA010000008.1:24747500-25997500 GCA_019915185.1 Eucalyptus camaldulensis
AAGAACTCTCTAAGGCAATGGAGAAATTCAAAGTGAAATCTCCAGTCCAGTCTGCTTCAAAAGGAAAAGGAAAGAAGGCCATTGGTGCTTCTTCGAAAAAGAGGAAAAGAACTCTTATCCTGGAGGATGAGGATGAAGATGATGAAGATCCCACTATTCCAGCACTGACAAGAACAAGACGTTCTGTGTCTTATACGACAGAACTTCAGCAGAGCAGAGAAGAAGAAGAACACAGAGAAAAGGAGAAAGAAGTTGAGGAAGAAGAAGAAGAAGTAAAAGAACAGTCTGCTGATAAATCTGGAGAAAAGGGAAATCAAGAGATTGATCATCACTCTTCCCCTTTCGATGTCCTAGAGACAGGGGGAGTTAGCGAGCAAGAGAGGTCTTCACCTCATGCTGCTAAAGATCAAAGAAAATCTCCAGAAGATCCAGAAGAAGTTCAGGTCTCTCAATTGCCTAAAGAAGATGATACGACGATTCCAAATCTGCAAGACCGTTCAGAAGCGCCATCGTCTGCACACACACCATCTGAGAAAGCCAATGCCAGTACTCAGACGAATGATTCTGTAGATCTTCGTAGTATCATGAATATTCTTCTGGAAATGCGTAACCAGATATATATTCTGGACTGTGAAATCCAAGCTTTGAAGCATGCTGGACAAGCATCTTCAGTCTCTCTGGAAGATAGATACAAAGACCTCGCTCTGCAACTTCAAGCCAATGCCAAGAGAGAAGAGGTAGCTCTTCTGCGAGAAGATCTGAAGAAGCTCGAAGGAGTAGTCCAGTCCATTGGGGATTTCCAGATCGTGCGCATTCCCAAGCAGACATGACTTCTTTCTCACCCTCTTTTTAATGATGACAAAAAGGGGGAGAACCAATTTGAACAAACATTATTTTAAAACTTTATTTGACTTTTGTGTTTATGTTTATTTTTGAGTATGACTTGAGAACTTGAACTTGAGTGTTAAACTGAATTGGTTGTGGATTTTGATGCTTGACTGGTTGCATTTATATCAAGTATTGTTACATGGTATTACTCATGAAAGACTAACCAATTTGCTGTGGATGCAGAGTCTGGTTGTTTATTAATCTTTATGAGTTAGCCATATTGCTTGAGAAATGTCTTTGCAGGTCAAAGTTGTTCAAATCTTCAAGAAAGTTTTGTCACCATCAAAAAGGGGGAGATTGTTGGAGAAATCTTTCCAGAATATTTTGAAGCTGACAAAACATTTCTATCAGTCTAAGTCTGGATATCGATAGTTAAAGTCTCAAGATTTTATAGTCTCAAGACTTTGTTATCTCAAGACTCAAGACTCAAGACTCAAGACTCAAGACTCAAGACTCAAGACTCAAAATTATTCTGACTGACAGTCTTTCTAATCTAGTGTTGAAGGAAATCCAAAGTCGAGGTTTATGATTGAGGATTTGATCCTATCCTCTGGAATAGATTCTTTGGTTGGATAATCATTTCGGATTCTTTAATTCTTATCTAAGATCGATTGAAGATCCGATGGTCGACGAAATAATCTTGGATTATTCTATTCTTGGAAACTGAGATCCTGATTGTATGGGCGAACAGGATTGATGGGCTATCATCAGATTCCTTAAATAGCTCGGATGATCTTCTTGATTGATTCCGTCCAACGGGTAAATTGGAGGAATTCCTTTGGTAAGTGCCAACGGCTATGATGGCATGAAGGAGTATAAAAGGAAGACGTTCTAGTTATTTTAAGTGTGTGAACGATAGAAAAATTCCAGAGTCTGAAGATCCTTGATTGTTAGTTGAGACTGAGCGAAATTGTATACTGAGAGTGTTTATACTTGTTGACGCCTTGAGTGAGTGTGGTAGATCATCTACACCTAGAAATCAAGGAAGATCAACACTGTAACAACTCTTTGATCATAGTGGAATCCAGCCAATCGGCTGTCAGTGCAGAAGAGTGGACGTAGGCTTGAATCAAGCCGAACCACTATAAACCGAGTGTTCAATTCTCTCTTTCCCTTACTCAGTCTTGCGATTGAATTTTTAACTGTTAAAAATTCTCTAATTGTTTAAATATCGTGCAAGCTTCGAGAAATTTTTTGTGTATACCTATTCACCCCCCTCTAGGTACTCGTACTAGCTATCTCACCTGACCCTCTCGTTCGATACAGGAAGTGCGCTTACTTGGACCCAATGTGAGCCTTGCATAACTTGCTATAACCAGACCGAGCCAATCTTCAACCCCTCTCAATCGTCGTCCTATGCCAACATATCTTGCTCCGCGCCATCGTGCATTCAGCTTCCTTCTGGCACAGGTAATAATTGACAGGCACGTGTTTCATGTCCAATCAGGTTTTTAATTGGTGGATTACAAAATTAGACATCACCAGCGTGTAATAATTAAGAATAATGATCAGTGGTGTCGACGTTTGTAACTTGCCAATTGAAAGCCTTCCTCGATTCTCATAGACCATGTTGGCGAGATTTTTATTTAACAGAATAAAGACAAAGAAGAAGACTTCTAGTTGTGAGACGTTTCTAGAAACACGTTTAGAATCGCTTTATAAATAAGCTTTAATGATGAGCAGATCAGCCAACTGGCTGCAGCGGATCCACATGCGTCTACGGGGCGTCATACGGTGACGGGTCCATCTCATATGGGTTCTTTGCCACGGAAACGCTGACCCTAACCCCGACGGATGTTATTACCAACTTCAAATTCGGCTGTGGCGAGGAGAACGGAGGGACATTCGATGGTTTCGCCGGACTCCTTGGGCTCGCCCGAGACCCAGTATCGATCATAGAGCAAAGCGCGACCCAGTATGGCCGATACTTCTCATACTGCCTTCCTCGTTCAACTAGCGGCACCGGGTACTTGACTTTTGGAAGGGGCACAGTCACATCTGCCTCGTTGAACTTCACGCCGATGGTGACAATCGCACAGAGTCCGCTCTTTTACGGCATCAACATAACAGGAATCAGCGTAGGAGGGAACCCACTTTCCATACCGTCGACTGTGTTTTCCAATACCAGCGCAATCATAGACTCGGGGACCACGTTTACGTATTTGCCTCCAACTGCGTACACCGCCCTCCAGTCGGCATTCAAAGAGGCGATGGCAAACTACACGAGTGCGCCTCCAGCTTTGCCGTTAGACACTTGCTACGACTTCAGTATGCTTAGTGACATCACCGTCCCAGCGATCACATTCTCTTTCGATGGGTCAATTAACGTGGATTTGGATGTGAGTGGGATGTTTTACGTGTTGGATCCGTCGCTAGTTTGTCTAGCATTTGTGGCCAACAACGCAGATTCGGATGGAGTCATCTATGGCAACACACAGCAGAGGACATTTGAGGTGATCTATGATGTGCCCGGAGGACAAATTGGGTTTGGTGCCCAGGGCTGTTCCTAAGATGGCCATGGTCCCCTCGAGTTGCATTTGAGTTCTCGGAAGGAGAAGGAATCATTCCAGTGTGTGCTTTAGTAGTACTTGGTAGGTTTGAAGAATAATAACGAATGTCGTTCTCCTTGTCACTTCAAGTCGAAACACCCTACGATCGTGATTGTGTGGTATAGTGACTGTTGTGAGTGTTTTGTTTTCCATCGGAAGGAGATAAATGAAACATCACGTGGATTTTTATGAAATCCACGTAACCCTTTTTAGATGAACATTTGGAAAATCTTAAGTATTCTGTAGCTCTATCTTATTTGAAGTAGGATTTTCGCGATTAGGAATGCCTGGTCTTCGGGATTTTCTTCTTCTTTGGCGTGGGGGACTGTGCTGGAAATCTTCGAAGGAGACCGGTGGGCGAAATAATCCCTTTTGCGAGGTGGCGATTGCATTATCGTGGGCCCTCCTAATTCTACCGATTTCAACTTGATTTTCCTACTTAATTATTAATCTTATATTAGATTTATGAATTGCCACTGACATTTCTTGTCAATTAAGAGCCAAGCCAAAAGCTTGCCTCAATATGAACAAGAGATTTGGCTCTGATAACTTGGTTACACTAGATTCATTTCCGATTTATGTACCTTTTTCTCTTTTATAAAAACTTTTACCATGTGATCTTTCCTTTTTATTTCCCGTTTTATTATTTAGAAAAAAAAAAAGCCACCAAAAATCCCAAATGTTGACACCAACCCGATTATTTATTTATTGCATAAAATTAGGGATCAATTTTTAACCCCTAAACAAACAAAAAAATATCGGTATTAAGTTGCATAGCATATAGTTATAAGATTATTTATTTTTTATTATTGCATTTTCACTGGGCCGGCAACAAATGGGTTTGAATCGATGGTTCTAAGCTTTAATTTAATGAGTTGGATTAGGCTTATGGAGAGAGGGAATTGACCCAAGCTCATCCTTCTTTGATAGTCAAAAATTGACTTAAGAGAAATGACGAGCTAGAAAATTAGTATATTTTGGAAAAAAAATTAGTATCATTCTTCCAATATTCGTTCAAGAACATAGAAAGAAAACTGGGCCAATGAAAAGAAACAAAAAGAAAGAATAATATGGCGTGGATCTTTCATAATATGTGTATGTATACATTTATATTGAGGGGTATATTTCCTAGCGAAAAGGAAGTTTTTGGATGGGGAATATTGAAAAATAGAAGGGAATATTGCATGAAGGAGCATTTATTTGGGGCAACATATTTATGCGCGTCGAAGGCGCAATCGAAAAGAAATCTTTATTCATATTTTAAGGTTAAAAAAGAAAGAGAATATGGTCGCTTTATTCAAAAAGATAACAAGCTTGGGTATATAAAGGGGCTAAAAGTTGTGTCTGTTTGTGCAATTTCGATTGGTGAAACGTGAGAGATTCTTATCATTTTCATTTTTTCTTGTTCGAGTTCTTTAGTAATGAAATGTGAGAAAGAGTCAACAGTTATTTGTGCATATCCATCAATACTCATGGATTGATTTAGTGAGTGAGAATCTTCCCATTTTAATTCTAGAATTATTTTTCATTTTTCTATTATTTCACCTTGTAGTTTGTATGTAATGTTTCTTTTTTTTTTTTTTTCCTCATCAAATATGGATCACATACAAAGCATAATATTTTTTTCATGGGCGGTATAAATGATAAACAATTCTTACCAAACAATAGACATAATAAAATATGAAAATATCCAATTTTAATATTGCGATTAATCAAACAGTAAATATGATATAGCAAAATCCTCAAATTTTATATTATAATTTTATCTAGTCTTATCCAGATTAGAACTTCAAACGACCAAACACACGCATTCTTGAACTTTTTCTTTCTAAATCTTTTTATGAGGATGCAATCGAAATATGCTAAATATGCACGAAAACAATTATTCATTAATACTCTAATTTTCTGATAAAGCATTATCATAATGCAAATAAAACATGAGATTCTATCTTAGTGTGCAAAATATGCAAACATTAACATGATTAGTTATGCAATAGTAACAACCTAATTAATCCCACGGTGCAATGATCGTCTCAGTTGCAATGTAGATGCAATTCTGATCTAATTTTCTCGTCATTTCTTTATTTTTATTTTGTCTCTAACAAACGAATTAAAACCTGAAAATCTACCACATGCTCAAGTAAGCATGAAAAATAACCTGTATGCATAAATCAACCTATTTGCTGAACTACCATGTAATGTAACTATGGATTTCATGAAAACTGGCAGAAAGGATCGACCTAAGTGCTCTTGGATTTTCAACCTTAAACTTCCTCCGAGAACAGGGTTAGTGCAAACCGAAAATAATGAAACCAAAGCAATAAAATCTTGAAATTTGAAGTAAAACCAATCTAAACATGTAAATCGCATGGACGCTATGCGAAATCAACATGGAGGATGTAACATCCTCGATTCCGGCCCTGTAAGGATCGGCCATAAGGTCCTGAAAGGATTGATCATGAGCCATTGGCCATGGATCGATCAATTCGATCAGCAAGGAATTGTGGATCGGTCATGGACTAACCGACCGATCATGATTTGGTCGAGGTGTCGGCCGTGAATTTCTACTGACCATACCAATGGGATAGGATCACCAGCTCATAAAATGACCTTTTGATCACGAGAACTGATCCACGGGATGATTTTGGCTAGTTGGATGGTCACGGGTCAATTCGACCGGTTTGGTCACGGGTGATTCCCTCCGGTTATGCACCGATATATGGACCATCCGAATTGCTCAAATGTGACCATCTTCTGACCAAAAATACATCATTTCCTATTTAATTCTTAGTGATCGGAATGGAATCTCGAATTGGTAATGTCCGATCATGGATTGGTAACGCATCGACCATGAACCCTACCAGTGAATCGAGTGCCGATCAGAATGAGCCTAGGGATAGACCCAACTATTCCATCACTAAATCTAAAGTCCATGAGTTCCTTGACTTAGTGCTAAGCCATGGGTAGCCTTAGGATTGGTCTTAAACCGATCTAAGGACAATCAACCATATTGGCCAACCGACCGTCCAAAGGAATGGTTTAGGCAAATATGGAACGTAATGGCCGAACCTCGGGTCTACGTGATTCGGTTTTTTGATGTGTGACTAATGATCCCTTCCTCAGCCCTAGAATCAATTTGGACGATAGAATTCTCTAGCCAGCCTTCTTAAGGAATGAAAGGATAAAGCAAAAGAGAATTCTAGAATCTCTTCATTAAATGAAGGAGGATGAAGTGGCCAAGCTAACCTAGGACTTAGTTAGAAACTTGGGAGATAAGGATGCCAATTAATACTTCTTGACCAAGTGGGACGCCTCCTTTTCCTAATTAAGGATTGCCACCTTTGATTTTTGAAATTTTTGGGCCTCCGCTATTTGCCAATTTCACACAGATTTTTTTGGTGCAAATTTAAAGAAACTTTATTCATAAAGTTGTTCTAAACATCTTGATCTAAAATATACTTAAATTTCATATTTTTCTAAGTGAAATGGCAAGGACTAAGGCCCAATCATTCACCGTTTGGAACCTGTCCTGTGTAGTGAAAACGGTGACCAGGTTTTTTTTTTTTGGTAAGGGTAAGAATATATTAAGAAAAGCCAAATGTACAAAACAACTCGACACCAATAACTTGCACTCCAAATGTAGTAACAAAAGAAGTGGAAGGGTGACGAGGAACAAAAGCCGCAGAGGCGGCACAACTACAACAACAAGGCCAAACTAAGCACGGCTAGGTCGACCAGCTAACAAGCAGAGACAAAAGCAAAAGAGGAGGCCAACGTCTGATCAAAGACCTACGGGTCCCCATTGAAAATGATCGGGTCTAGACTCCAACTTCTCTGCATCCTTCTATTTCTAAAATTGTCTTCGACGTTCCTGAAGGTGATAGCCTTGTCCCTAACCACTTTAAAGAGGTGGTTCTTAATGGCCGGAATAGAGAGAGGCTGGTCTCTGAAGATGATGTCATTCCTATTTTTCCAAATTATATGACACAACGCGCCAAATGAAAAGCGGGCTATGCATTTATAGAATTCTCTCCCCATCAAATAGGTAGTTGCCCATCTGAAATTCTCCTCCCAACCTCTGTTACGCCAGGGTAAATTGCATCTGGACGCCCAAAAGAAAGCAACGCTAGCCGTGACACAGCAGTCAAAAAACAAGTGGTCAAGAGAGTCAGGCACATTCTTGCAAAATGCACAGGCAGCATTTCCAATAATACCATAGGCCAACAGGAGGTCCTGGGTTGGAAGCCTACGTTTGGCCATGAGCCAAAGATTGAGTTGATATCGAGGCACTATGGCGTTGTCCCATACAAAGGAGTACCAGTGGACCCGCATCCTCTTCTTCCTGATGAAGTTCCATGCCGATGCCATAGTGAATTGGCCTGAAGAGCTTTCTCGCCAGCAGCAACAATCCGGGTCATTCGTTAGGGTCGGAAGAGGTTGCCCCCATGATTGAAGCACCAACCTTATAGTTTGTCCAGCATCTGAGAAGAGGTCAGCAACACAAGCTTGTCTAGATAGCCCTGAGCTATAGATAAGAGAGTCTGAAAATATCAGGTTCAAGGGCCCTTTAGGGTGCCAGTTGTCAAACCACAGAGAGGTTGTTTGGCCATTGCCAATTTTCCAGTAAACGGTGACCAGGTTGCCTTCTAGAATTTTTATAAAATTTCCCTTTCAAATTTAACCTTGATTCCTTGATAAAGTTTTAAAGGATATCTATTTCTACAACATATAGAAATTTCAAAGAGTTTGTGAAGATTTAGATTTCAAAATGAGTCTCTCTCTCTCCAACCATTGAATATGCTTGACGGGCAAATTATTGGGTTGTGCTCAATGAGTTGCTGCTCTTTCCACAGCACGAATTTGACTTGACTTCCTCATGAAAAATATTATTTAAGGTATTTTTAGCAACACATTAAAATTTTATAATTTTTCAAGCCAATTTGATAAAGTATTGATGCTGATTTCGAAAACTGCTCGAAATTGTTTCCACCCCAAGATAAGAGGGCAACACGCCCAACTTGGAAGAGGAAAGGGCTGCACGTCCAACTTAAGGAGCAAGGCTAATCTAAAGTCTTCTTAATTTAGGATAAAGATGCATTAAGTATCTTTGGATTCTAGTTCTTCAATGCCAAGTTGAGGTGTGCCTTAAAG
Organism: Eucalyptus camaldulensis; assembly: GCA_019915185.1. Lineage (NCBI taxonomy): Eukaryota > Viridiplantae > Streptophyta > Magnoliopsida > Myrtales > Myrtaceae > Eucalyptus > Eucalyptus camaldulensis. The sequence goes on from JAHSVA010000008.1 coordinate 24,756,089, forward strand.
GAATAGGCCATAATGCCTCCTAACCTAAAAACTTGGAGAGCAAGTTTGCAATATGAAGATATCTAGCCTAATTACTCAAGATCCAAACATTAAATGGCAGAGGCTTAGTCATTGGCTTAGGTGTCCTCATAATAATTATGTGTAATTATTTTATGATGACTCAACCCCTTAGATGGACCAATGGAAAGATGAGCAAGTGTCGCCCCTAGGAACTAGACTTGCCACTCATCTCTTTAGCTTGCCACCTTTACCTAGATTGCCCATCTACATGAAGATGATTTGTCCATTTGAAATGATCATCATGAGGAGTTTGCCTATAAATAGAGGCATTCCCTCCCCTCATTTCCACACAACCTCCTCTTCCTCCCTCGCTCTCTCAACCTCACCCTTACCGTCGCCTTCTCTCTTTCTCATGGCCATGCCCTCTTACTCATTCGCCAGCCTGCATGTTGCTCGGTCACCCAAGCCGTCCCTTGAAGTGTAGTAAGTAGAACTTACTAATATTTGGTTAGAGTGTTGTGTGACGCTATTTTGAGCGTGTAACAAGTCCTTGACTAAAGTTGATTGATTTGTTGCTGCTTGAGGTTGGGTTGTGACTTTGTTCCTTAATTGAGTTCAGTTCTTGTTTGTTGAGCTTGGCTCTTTGGCTTGAATTGCTTTAAAATAAGTTCAACTTGTGTACTTGTTTGATATGCTTTTGACTCAAATCGATTTGAAAAGTGTTTTTGTGAAAATTTGCTATTTCCTCACAAAACTATTTCAAACCTTTTTCACAAGTGCACGTTCTAGTTCACGCCCCAAGCTTCGAAAAAAAAGGGCTTTGTCAGCCTTGACATACGTGGGATCATGACGGATCAGTCCTTTCTTATTCTAGGTGCAATATCGAGGCATATCGTTCCCGAGCAATATGTGGTATTAGGTCGGTGAACATGTCACAACAAGCCAGTCCTTCATGGTCTCAATGCAATATTAAGGTGTATCATTCCCAAGCCAAGTCTGGTACTAGGTCGGTAAACATGTCATAACGGGCCGGTCTATCATGGTCTCGGTGCAATATCGAGGTATATCATTCTCAAGCCAAGTTGGGTATTAGATCGGTGCTCAAACGTGTCAGATCAAGTCACGATCCTTGTTTCAGGCTCGGCATGCTTAACGTCTTGGTTTCGGTACGTCATTTCACACACTTATGCATGGCACAACTTTGGACCCTTGAACTAAAAGTGAAGATAATAACTGGATTGTGATGCTTGATGCATGGTTACACGATGGACTAATTTCTAGCCGTCAACTGATGGATTCAATGACGTTGCCCCCTCGCCAACAAGATGCCCCCACACCAACGAGATGCCTCATCAGAAGGACAAGATGTTGTGATAATTCTAGCCGTCACCCTTTGATTCGGGGACATTGCTCGATTAAGTTCGGATGCCCGGTGGATTCTAGAAGAGTCGATGGATTTCAACTATTAATAAATGAATCTCGCGTGCATAAGTGCCTCACACTATGAAATAGATTTGGTTAATGCTTGCATATGAGTTAGGCATGAGTTCCTCGTATTATGGAATGGATCTTGTTTATGCTTGTACAATATTGAGTGAGGCGCGAGTTCCTCATGTTGTGGGTGAATATTAGTCTATGCTTGCATACTATTGATTGAGGATTCTTCATGTTCCATCCAAAACAAAGCTTTTGTTTTGCTATTGATCTATCATCGACTAATGTTTTGGATGAGTTATATGCTTGTTGATAAGCGAGGCATCATCCTACCAAGAAATTAGTAGGTTTTACTCGATGAGTTCACAACTCACTCCGTTGTTTTTCAGGATTATAGGCATTAAGGTCTCCCACCAATGCTGGAGTTGCAATCTTACTAGAGGAGCTAAGGTTTACCTGGCCTTTGAAGCGTAGAAAATGTAGTGGTTGTAAATATAACGGCCCGTGACAAAAGGGGCTAGTAAATGTAACTAACGTAATTGTATGTTTTTAAATGATTGTTTTCCTAGTTGCTTATTGTTGTCTGGGTGTTGTATGTAACGCTTTCGCATGTGCTTGATGAAAAGATAAAAAGAACGGGACGACGTTGCAAAAATAACCCCCCATCGCTTGTGACCCTGGAGATGGAGTTGGGGTCATGACAGAGGAATTATGACATGCTTCTATACTAAAGCCTTTGGTAACCATTCTCAAAACAACTAATTCTATTTTTTTCTTCCTCAAAAAAAAAAAAAAAAGAAATCTGTTTGGTAAAATTTTTATTTCGGGAAATAAAAATCTATTTTTTTATTCTTAGGAATAAAATCAAGAAGAAAAAAAGTTACTTCTTGTTCCTAGGAAAAATTTAAAGAATCAAGTCTAACTTTTTCTTTTATTTCTTTTATTTCTTTTCTCCTTCTCTCTTTTTCTTCTTCTTCCTTCCAGTCCCAGCTGGTCATCACTTGCCACCAACCATCGCCACCAACTGACTAGGCGAGGTCTGGAGAGCTTGCCGGAGGCTTGCCTTGCCACGGTGAGCCTCAGCCTCACCTAAGCAGTGTGAGCTCAACCTCACCCTGGCCTAGCGAGGCCAAGCCTTGTGCCGACTAGTGAGGCTGAGCCTTGCCCAGCCACAAGCAAGGTGCCTAGCCATGACAAGCCTTCAGCAAGCTCGTCGAACCTCGCCCAACTGGCCGACGAACGACCACGTAAAAGGAAGAAGAAGAAGAAGAAGAGAAAAGGAAAACGAATATATATATATATATATATATATATATATATATAATAAAAGTATTGAAAAATTAAAAGAAACAAAATAATTTAAAAATCCTACCAAACGCATTTCTATCCCAGAAATAGAAAATTTTTATAATTACTAAACATGTTCTTTTGCCCATAAATTATTTCTGAAAATAGAATCAGAAAAAACCATTTCTCATCAAAATTATTATCGGGAACAAAAAGGTTATCAAATACACCTTAATTGGAACTTAAGTATGCTGAAAATGATTACTTATCAAAGGCCAAATATTTATTTTCCCCACACAGGTTCAGACTGAAAAGTGACGTCGTTTAGTGACATGAATTCCTTAATGCGAAGAATACTAGCAAAACCGAACCTATTACTTGTATGCGTCTGAAATAAACATGTATAGAAAAAGATGATGCAAATCAAGTGTACACAGAGGGAAAATCCATGGGGCTTAACGTAATTCAAAGCCATATATTCATGTGTGAAAAAAACAAAAAAAAGCCTAATCATAAACTAACCTTTCTCATCCCATCCAAGCAAGGGGGCATCGTAGGCAAATTGAAAACTACATCAAACATTAATGATGCATATTAGTCACTCATCAAACTTTATGGACCCCTATTCAAAAGTCTTACGGCCAGCAACTACATTTAGTGTACAAATTAAGAATGATTCTTTTTTAATTTTTATTGACATTCCTACATTAATATATTCTTTATTTTTGTTAATTCATCTTACTATGAAAAACATAAAATAGTTTCTAAAGTAACTAGATGGATCGAAACTTTGGGGGAGAAACTAGGATCCTAATGCTTCCTTAGAACCCCGGGCTTGTTAGTCTCCCCTTAGACACGTCGTATCCAAAGTACCTACATAAACCATTCGCAAGCATGCTTGAACCCAAAGTCGATGCTTAAGATATAAAGAAATCGCTCTTAAAAGTTAATAGACCAAAGAAAATTTACGCACTTAAGATTTCAAAAGAGTTTCACCCCTCAGACTCTCAGACTTTCCTCTTCCTCGGGCAGTCAGCGAGGCCACTGAAGATGAGCGAACAGGACCAAGAGGGAATTACCTCCTAATAATGCTAAAGCATTTAATTTAAACGATCACCATCCCTGCATACATTCCATAACAAATGGTTCACAATCATGTCAGCTCTCCCATCGGGCACGACTTACATTCTTTGAAGCCTAACTATTTCTTGGAATGGGGATCGCTAGCCTAAAACCCAACCAGAGATTTGGAGACTTGAACATTTCGATTCCACCAACCAACACAATCGCCTGTTTTGAGTCTTGGTGCAATCAAAACAACAACGGGTTCGAGGAAGAAAGTATTAATAAATAAAACCATGTGAAAATATATAAAAAAAAAATTGAAAATTTTAAAATTAATATTAAGATGATGATAATAGGAGATCTTAATTCGGTCTTAGTCCATTTCGCATTCAGCCCACGTCAAAACACATAATTTTAGCATTAAAAACCTAACCCCTCTTCGTCGGGACTCACTTGGACATTTAGAAAAAGAGCAACGGAATCACAACAGGTCAAAATCAAACACCGATATAAGTAGAACAACACAAGCACAACTACTTTAGAAATCAACATTAGAGAGAGAGAGAATGATTATTTACCTTTGAAAATTTGTCGCTTTCGTAAAATTTTGATGAGAATCGGAGAGCTATTGAGGAAAATGCTTCAACGTCGATACTTTAGAAACATGTCTGTGGGTGAACGATGGAGAAAGAAAAAAAGCATAGGGTTTTATGTTTCGGATAAAAGAAATTCTATCCGACCTTATCCCACCTCCCCCTCAGATTTTTTTATCCGGTTTATATCTGGTCTATATCCGACCTTATCCTAACCTAGACAGCTACCAAACACGGGATAGGATAAAACATATCATATCCTGATTTTTATCCGGTCGACTAAACGCAGCCTAAGAACTTAGCCCCAAAAATCAATTGAGCCCAGAAAGGAAAAGGCCCATACCAATGAAAGCCCATTAACCCCTCTTCCCCAGCCTATGTGGCTCAACTCATCTCGGCTCTGCAGCAAGACAAACGATGAATGCGTGTGCTGATGCGATACAATCCTCCACTAATAACTGCCCACCAAATTTGGAGGTTCTTTTCTTATTCTTTTTTCCCTGCACTGACAGCTATTTCTAATTCAGCAAAAGGAAGATCTAAGTCTTGTTCCTCTGTTTTTCTTTTCTCCCTCCAATAATAACCACTCGTTGAAATTCAGAAATAAAGGAGGATCATGTCTTCCAAGTTAGACTGTATAAGGAGGAGCGCACTCCTCGCTTAAAGAACAATGGCTTTGGTGCTCTCTGTGATCATGGATTCAATAATGGATTCCAATTGGATTTTCAGAAGTGATTGGCAAATCATAGTAATTCTTCTGATGGCTGCTTGATCCCGATATTCATCATCAAATCCCTCAAACCCTCAAGATTGAGGGTCAGCGTCAATCTTTCTCTCGGACTGAGACTCGGCCTCAGTTTTCCATTTCCTCGAGAAGGCCTCCTCTAAGGCAGCCAACTAGATGGTTAGTAAATTATTTGTATTTCCTTAATGCTTTGAATTTTCGAATTGATCTTCTTTTTTCTTGTATAGGAGGAATAGAAGAAGCAGGTGGTGCGGAAGATGGAAATTTGCCTTGGACTTTTACCTGTTAGGAGATTTTAACAATAATGAAAGCATTAGATTATAAAACTGATAAAATTCAAGCACTTGCAATGTCATTGCCCTTTGAATATGATTCAAAAAGAAAAAAGAAAAAAAGTCGCAATCAACATTTTCATCAAATTCTTGCTCTATGGCTGGACCACACTCATCATGTCCACCATTGACATAAGTCTATCACTAAGCCGTGCCCAAAAAAGTTAAGCAAGTCTATCATTTAGCCAAGCTTCAAAGGCCTTTGCTACTTAATTTGGCTCAAGTATTCTCTTTTTTCGGACTACATGTAAAATGGGGTAAAAGAATGGTAAAATAGCAATGATTTTTCAATTTGACACAATTATGTCAAACTTAAGACTATGACATGATGAAAATCATTCGTACAATCGTGAAAATTTATATGATTTAAATTTACATTTTACCAAGATTTTATCAATATAAGATTTCAACCTAGATTGAGATCGTTCAGTGGGTTTAAAATTGTAATATCTCGAGGTTTTAATAAGGGAGGATCATAAATCCATATTTAAATGTTGACTTAAATGTTACAATTTTACAAATTACCCCACATTGGTACCGAGCAAATATGATTTAAAGCCTAATATTCATCCTATGCTCACTAGATTCAAAATTTTAGAACTCAAAACCTACCTCGTGATTGCCAATATCCATCTTTAAACCTATCCTGTCATGTGAGTTCCACAAAGTTTTGTGATTCCACATGTTTTCTTGTACACACTTGCTACCATAATACTCACTAGTCTCGACCATCACCACCATCCCTAGTGTAGGGGAAACTAAATTCCCTGAGTCTTCAGCCAGAAGTTAGGATTTCAGCTTGTGAAGAAGCCACAAAACTCAAAAGAGCTTCATCATCGTAACAAAGCATTCTCAAATTTGACCTTATGAGTCAATAGCTTAGTTACGTCGGGCGGGCATGTGCAGTGAAAAAATTGACAATTTCGCCTAGAGAAATCATCAAAAAGAAGTTTGAGTTCACCTGTTAGCATATTCATGTTTGGACTCATTTTTATTCAAAATTTTAAAGGATTAGGTTATGAGTACACTAGAATATATTAATTCTTATGTATCCATTGTAAGAAGTTTAAATCTAATTTCAAGAGCCAAGACACCTTAAAATAATTTAATCTAATTTCAAGAGCCAAGGCACCTTAAAATAGTTTACTTTGATGACCTTTCCAATATGACCTGCAGCCTGACAAATTATAGTCTCTGTGCAGCGCTCCAAAGGCAAGCCAACTATGTGGACCCAGAACGCACAAGTACTAAAGTCATAGCAAGATAGCGGCATGTTAGCTATCTAAGGTTTTAAGATAAGAAGATGATTGCCAAACAACCAAGGTCCGTTTTCTAGAACTCTCTGTTTGACGTCATAAGATTTAAACTTGATAATGAACAAACCAGAGTCGCCTCGTGAGAATTCCATTAACTCGGTGCGCCAAGCCTTTTTCATAGTAGTTTGAAAAGCCTGAAAATTAACTGAGGGGTTATTGAGAAGCTTACCCACCAGAGTTAACTGACATTCCTCAATTTTGTCACTAAGCACCTCCTCGTCCCATATCTCAATTTGATTTCAGACCATAACCGACCCATGCGATTGCATAAGGCTGCCAAACGAGCGTCATCAGCGGTAGTGAGGCGGTCCATTTCGAAGAAACGAAGACTAACAATGGGATGAAACCTTAGCAGAAGACCCAGTAATAGAGGAGGCAGAAAACCTGAACCAAGTAGAAGTTATCGACCAGAAAAAGCGACACCAGTGAAATCGAGGAAAATTCATCAAAGTTGTGAGGCCGATGGTGACATGCAAAAGGAAGATGATGTGGTTAAAGGCCGATGGAATAGAGAGTGAAAGGATGGAGTGGGTCAAAAGGAATAGGGAAATTTACAACTGAAAGTAGCAACTCCGCAACTCTCAGTAAAAGAAAATCAAGTAGAAGATACTGAAGAAGAAGAAACTACCATATCAGTAGAGACGCTCTACATAGCATAGAGAGAGAGCTACCATTGCGGTAGAGAGAAATTGTGTACCTTAAAATAGTTTAGACTACTCGTTGTTTTTACAATTTGTTGTTGTATTTACAATTTGTTGCTATCCAATTCAAATTGACTCCACATCAGTTTAAATTAATCACACTAACCAAAAATACTTTTGACCTAACAACCCCAACATATGAAAATATCACTAAGGAAAGGTATCAAAATCAGAGTAATTAATGTGATTGATAGTTGCCAAAACTGTTCTCTATTATCAAATGACTTCAACCAAATAAAATTCAATCATAAATCTCTTATTTCTATTAAGGATGCATTGGTTTTACGAAAAACTCAACATTTCAAAAAAAAATTATTATTATTATTTATATCACTTATAAAAATGGACAAATAAAAATATTTTTACTATTCACGGAAATAATTAGGTATAAACTATCGTTAATAATCAAAAGGTTATTTCTTACTAATCTTTCGAAAAATGATCTTCAAATTCTGAGTTTTTCGTACAACCAAAGTTGACCGATCGTTTACCGACCCCCGGCTTTGAAAAATTCACCAACGAGCCGTACTTTTCCCCTGGCCAATAATGAACCCCCGTGGGTGGGGGCCCACCGCCCACCTGCATGACCGCCACGTGTACTCGCCCAACCACCCGATAAGGACGACCCGACCGGCCGTTTCGGGGGGCGTTTGACCGGGTCCGTCTCGGGCTGCGTGGCCTACAAACCAGCGTGACGCGTGCGTACCCCCCGTTTCCGGGCATTTACTCTAAACAAACCAACCCCACCCTCCCATTTTCAAGCCTTAAATCCCACCTTTTTTCTGTTTTAATTTGAATTTAATTTAATTACCCATTAACTTTTTCCAAATCCAAAATAATTCGCCGAATTACTAGAAAATCCCACCCAAAAAGTTAATTATTTAACTAGTAAGTAAAACCTAAAATTAATACGCTTATGAAAAATTTATCTAAAGCCAATTTTTCAACTATAAAAAACTTCGAATAAGTGCACATATAATAATTTAATCAAAACATTACAAACTCATAAACTTATAATAAATAAGGGTTTCACCTTAAACCCGTACATCATTATGCATGACATAGCACCTAACTTAATAATTATAAGTCAGTTTTGTTATAAGTTTACTAGTTCAAAGTTTTGTAGTAAAAAAATTAATATGATATTAATTTGTGATATTTTTGTGATATTAATTATTATTTTTATTGTTCGTACAGAAAATTATTATTTCGAAATTAGGAATTTTTATTTTTGCTTTTATTTAAAAAAATTACTGTTTTTTCCTTTTTATAAAATTAGAAGGGAATTTGTTTCTCTCTCTCTCTCTCTCTCTCTCTCTCTCTCCTCCCCGATTGCGTCTAGTCTCAACAGACGACCCCTCGAAAACGAATTCCGCCATTGTTTATTTCCGTTCTCCTCCTTCTTCCTCTTCTTCCTCTTCTTCCTCCACTTCTCTCTCTCTCTCTAGACACGATGATGATGGAGGTCTCCTTCTCCCCTCAAATCCAGCGTCGTTTTCTCCATTAACGCCCCCACCCTCGCGAAGGTTCCTTCTCCTCCCCGTCGCATTCCGCTCTCTTCTCGCACTCTCTTCTGGTAAACTCCCTCTCTCCCTCTTCCTCTCTCTCTCTAGAACCTTCTCTCTCCTCCTCCTCCTCCTCCTTCTCCTCGTCCGTCGATGCCGATCGCCTCGCCGGCCGACGCGATCCGCGCGCGGGAATCGTGACGACGGGTTTGGGTCTCTCGCGCAGGTCGGAAGGGCCGGAAGGGAATCCCCGGGGGATTTCGAGGCGATCTCATGAACGTTAGGGCCGCGGGGCTCCTCGATTGCTGTCGCGATAATCTGCAGATAACGGATCGCTTGGCCGAGCGCGGGCTGCTTCTTCTGCTGTCGACCTTCTGCGTCTTGATCCGAGGGAGCGCGGAGCTGTTGGATTCCGTGGATCCGAGCGACGGGATGGGTTACCTCAACTCGATTTTGGCGTCTCCGAGCCAGATTCATGCCGACGACGCCCCGGTCAGCGGCGGGGGTCTCAGGTTCGGTCCCCTTAGCCCTTGCTAGCTAGATCTCGAGCGCTTGGATTTGCGATTTTGTGCCGTTGTGGTGAATCGTGCCTATGCCTGCTTGTCCTCAATATGGTAAATTCTATGATTTGGGTGAGTAATTTTCGCATGCGGCATCGAAATCGAGACCCCCCGTATCTGTGTCTTTTTGTGTCGATCTCTTCTCTATGCAAACACGAACTTGACATTGTGTATTGGAGGCTCGCGATCTCGGCAAAACGCCTCGTGAACCTGTAAATACTTGCGGTTGACTTGGATTTTAAGATCCTCATGTCACGTAGTTTGATCGTTTCGGGGTCTTCTCGTTTAATCGATGGTATCCAACCATTAATTTGCAACTTGCGTAGAGCAAATGGTCGATTTTTCGAAGATAGAAGCTATGTCAAAGGCCTCTTTACCTCATCCAAACCTGTCTGTTGGTTTCAAAAGAGAGCTGCTCCGCTAATTTTCGTTTATTAAATGCATGTAGCACTCCCTAGTCTTCGGGATGCATTAACGTCTATTGTCTTTTTTTTGGGTTTCGATTTACAATATGGGGAAGATTGCGAAAGTTTCTATCGACCAAAAAATTAAGAAATCAGCATATATTTCTTGAAGTCCTTTCATTTAGTCCTCCTTGCCCTGTCTTCCACGTTGATATGCTAACCGTGCAATGGTCACCAGTAGGAAATTGTTGGGCAAAGTGTGATAGGTGATTTATAGTGGACTTTGTAGAAGCTTCTTCTCGTTTAATCCTTGGATGTTCCAGAATGTCTAGAAAGCACCATGCTTCTAGCTTGTCCATGACCAACCTGGTCCTATTAAAAGCTTCCCTACCACACCCTGCAGGGTTCTGGATTGTTCTCATGATTTAATGCAGAGCTCTGACCTAAATTTTTACCGAGTGAGCAACTGCTGTTAATTTCAAGATCTATCATGTAATTGGAGATTTTGTTTTGTCAAATTCAGAGGGTGATGCCTGACAACAAGTTTGACAATAGGTTTGATTATTGTTTTGACAACATGATCTTATATTGCTGACTTTTATAAATTGTGTCTGCTGCCATAATTGAAGGTCTTTCAAGGAACAAGAGCTACATATTTGGTAACCTGCCATAGTAGAAGGTCTTTCAATTAAAAAAGAGCTATATAGGTTGTAACTTACTTGCAAGCCCAAAAAATCGTGTGTATTATGGCCTCTCAATATAAGACAATGGAAGATAGCTCTCTCTCTCTCTCTCTCTCTCTCTCTCTCTCTCTCTCTCGTTTATGCTATTATTTTGTTGGCAGTGTTATGATTTAGAACCTCTTCTTCTAACTTCGCAAACTTTATTCTTGTGAAATTATTACTTTCCATGAATTGAGAAGTCAACTTCTTTCATTGATGAAGAAAGTTAATGTTCAGTAGATCCATCTATCGCCATCAGGCAGCTAAATACACACTGAAATTAGCATGAACCATCCATTGTATGGTTGCTGATTTAAAATCACTTCTTTATATATTTTGGAGGAAAGCATCAATTATGTTTGTCAGCCAGTTTTTTCTGACATAAAGTTTTTGTCCATGGAACAGTCAGAATGGGAAATTCAGCTATGGATATGCAAGCTCTCCTGGGAAAAGGGCTTCGATGGAAGATTTCTATGAGACAAGAATAGATGGTGTAGAAGGGGAGATAGTTGGTCTTTTTGGAGTTTTTGATGGTAGCTCTCTCTCTCTCACTCTCTCTCTCTCTCTCTCTCTCTGTGCGGGCATGTGTTGGGAGTGTGAATGTGTGGATGTTTGTTTGTGATTTTCAGTTGTAGAAATTAGGCATTCTTATAAATATATACCATGGGAACTCTAGACTCGATATTTGTCAACCATATAGAGAGGCATTCTTTTGCAGTACAGGACACAGTTGCTTATGGTCATTAATTTCAGTGATCCAACGTAACCGCGGTCTTCTCTTTTCAAACTGGATTTGATCAGCATTTTACATTATTGTTAGTTTTTGCCCTATTATCAATTTAATTTTGTGTACATTTTTCTTCAAAAATTTCATGTAAAATTTTCACCACATGAACGGTTCCTATTAGAGTTTTGATTTGCGTATGTCCCCAGAGGGTTTCATGGACTGCTAGTCGTCGGATGTGGCTTGATACTGGAGAAAAGCTAAAGCACTTTAGGTTTCCATCTGCTTGTTGCAATACTTGAGGTTGAAACCCTTCGTGCATGTGCAAGGCTGTTAGGATGAGAGATTTGGTAGGGTAAACTGTGTAATTTCTGCTGAACTGAAGTATCTGATTTGGCTAGCTTGCTAAGGAGGTGCAAGAGGTGGGATGACAGTAATGGTGAGAAATTTGGATGGTGAATAGGGAAGTTGCAAAACTGCCATGTATGGGGAAGGGCTGGGAAAGAAGTTGCTTTTCCTTTTCAATCAAGTGCATTTAAGCCAGTGGCTTGGTGTTATAACAAGGGTGCTGATTATTTGTGGAGGAGAGGCAAAGCTTGATCCAAGATGTGCGGGATGGATCTTTAAAGAATTTGAGGGTGCTTATGGAGAAGGTGTGTTCAACAAATTTAACAAGGCTGGCAGGAATTGTGGAATCACGTGCAAATTGAGGTGCAAATTGACCTCAAATCAGAATATTTGTGTGATAAATAGCATGGGAACACCATTTTGATGGCTCTTTACCAGGAGTTATGCAATGCAGCTGGAGGGAAAACAGCAATATCTGCTCTTTTGGTACCTTTATGAATGGAAGAATGGTACCTTTATGAATGGAAGAATGGTCTTACATGTATGTCAATTCTTTGAAAAATGTCTCAGAGGTGGAATCCCTCACAAACTTTTTTGATACCCTATGAGGGCAGATAGTGAATTATGTACTGGAGATGTTGGTTTGGGGTAGTAGTAATGGATCTCATCTGTTTGAAAAGCTATCAAGGCTGCTTACAGGATGAGGCTGGCCATGCATGAAGATGGAATTACCCATGGGAGAAGCATTGGGTAGACGAGAGTTTCTCTCCAGTGTTTGTTGCTTTTGACAATCTTGAAAAGAGAAGGAAAATGCTGGTCCGCTTGCGCTTTCTTTGTAAATGGAGGAACAAACAGTCAACAATCCATAGCCATATTGTAGCTTATCTTGTAACGTTTTCCCACCTGCATTTCGTCTGTGCCTGGAAGACTGTTGAGGGCAGAGAGGTGTGGGCATGTAACTAGAGCTTGCAAGGAAGAGAAAATAGTCATCTACATGATTTATTTCTCCAACTTTTGGCTTGTTCAGGAAGAAAAACGTGAAACATATGATTTAATCATGGATGCATGGTTTGGGATTTTTTTCTTTTCTGGCTATATGTGCTCCATTGTTTTTGGAGCATTATGAGAAATGGGACAGCATCCACCTTGGTGTGCTTCTGTGAAATTTTGAGTTCTTATATATTTGTCCTTTCAAATTTAGCAACTTTTACATTGGATTTTGCTGTGCAATGTTGGGACTGGATTTTTATAGGCAACCCTTTTTTTTGGTCAATATGTAGCAACCCGTTTAGTGGGGTAGTATGTATATATATTTTTGTATGTTTGTATGTATCTTTCATGAAAAAAAGGAATTAGGGATGACAATTTTTTTTCCTTGAATTGTTATTTCAGGTCATGGGGGTGCACGAGCTGCTGAATATGTGAAACAAAACCTCTTCAGTAATTTAATCAGGCATCCAAAATTCATCTCTGATACCAAATCTGCTATAGGTTTGTCGCTTCACTGTCAACAAATGGGCTCTTGACATTTCTATTTTATCAATCGGTGAAACAAACTTTGTATAAGAAAGCCCCATGGTGGTTGTGGCACATTTTCGGGATCAAGTTTTCATTCTCATAATTCCTTATTATGTATTCTCATTGACTATTGAAATTCATAAATGTTCTTCTCATACTTCTTTATCAACCTATTGCAGCTGATGCATACAACCATACGGACTCTGAGTTTTTGAAATCGGAAAATAATCAGAATAGAGATGCTGGCTCAACTGCTTCCACTGCCATCCTTGTTGGTGATCGGTTGCTTGTTGCCAATGTTGGAGATTCTAGAGCCGTGATATGCAGGGGCGGTGAAGGTAAATATTATCAGTATGGGTGCTCAATTTTTGTTCCATTGGAAAGTGAAAACTTGAGGTACTTAGGCAATTTTGATTGTCCACCCAGAGGATTTGGGATCTGAAATTGTCGTCCAACAATGGGCATCATCTATCCAAAAGCTTCCTGAAGGAGACTTTTTTTTTTTAGGAAGTGGTTGGAGGGGGCTGACTTCGGGGAAAGTTATAGGACAGTAAATAATGCGCAAATCATATGATTTCAAATTTCTCCTACAAATTATCCTATCCGGTTGAGATTTAGGTTCTTTGTAAATATTCTTTCACTAATCTGATATTAGGTGAAACCATCTTTTGTGGGTCATTTTCTGTAAAAACTACCAGTTGTTCAAATTTCTGAGTGTTACACTTGGCCTTGGCTTCATGGTTGTTGTTTGATCAAATTATACCTGATATGATGACTTAAGAGAATTAATGGGATCAGATTTATGGGTAGTGAATGCAGATGAAGTGGATCAATTTGTTGCAACCTGCATGTCTTTCCCCTTTTGATCAGTTGATTTATCAATGTAAGTTTGAATGGTGAGTAGGTTTAGCGCAATGGTTGATAGTTAGCCTTTTAGATAAATGGCGTATCTGCGTATAGGTATTGGATATTATTCTTTCCTTGCTCTCTTGGCATGTCTTTTTTCAAAAACATAAGTCAATCAAGTTGCATCTTATCCCTTTCTTCCTTTATTATTGTGATTTTCCTATCATGGTTTTACAATGACTTTTTTTCACCAACAATTTTATATTCTCTTTTTCCAGCTATTGCTGTTTCTCGAGACCATAAACCGGATCAAACAGATGAGCGTCAACGCATTGAAGAAGCTGGAGGATTTGTTATGTGGGCTGGTAAGATTCTTCATTCATATCATTCCTCAATATCGATTTCAAATGTATTTGAGCACACATTTTAATCTTGTGGGTGCTCTGTGTTTGGATGATCACTGGACTTTCTGCACATAGGTACCTGGAGAGTCGGAGGTGTTCTTGCTGTGTCACGTGCGTTTGGGGATAGGCTTTTGAAGCAGTATGTGGTGGCTGATCCTGAAATTCAGGTCTAGTATAATAGCTCTTCTATGTGCCTGTGCATTGTCCTTACATCACTTGTGTATTTGTAGAGCATGTACGAGAATTCAAACTAAGAACTTTTACCAGGGACTCTGGTAGTGTAAACAAATTACGTCATAATTAAATCAAAATATTGACGACTTATAGTTTTAGTAAGTGCACTACAATCTATTCATGAACAAGTTTTCAATTTAAGACAGCTTCTGTCAAATTTCCTTTTTACACTGAAGTGTTTTAATAAAGATTCTTTAACAAAATATCACACTGGATGTCTTATTGAGATATGTTCATATTTTGATTTACACTATTATCTCAGAGATGATTGAATGAGTGGAACTTGATTTGCTTTTATTGTGGTGGCACTTCTTTGCCTGAGCCTTAGCCTCTTTTTATCCTTTCAAAATTGCAGGAGGAGAAGATTGACAGCTCACTTGAGTTTCTCATTCTTGCTAGTGATGGGCTGTGGGATGTTGTCACAAATGAGGTTGGCATTTCATTTAATTTTCCTTCATATTTTTGTCTCTTGAACTATCGCAGCACTGTCCCAAATAATTAGATTACATTTGCTTCCTGCTGTTATAGGTTGACCTAAGATCTTTTCGGTACCAGTTGTCATTGGCCACTTTGATATTCTTTATCCACATACATAAGAGTCTTGGCAAGCACATTATAGTTTTAGATGTTTTCTTTGGAATGAACGAATGAGGTTTGCAACTGTACTTTTTACTTCTGTGCTTTAATTTGCGCAGGAAGCTGTTGCAATGATTAAGCCAATCGAAGATGCAGAGGCGGCAGCAAAAAGGCTCATGCAGGAAGCGTACCAGAGAGGGAGCGCAGATAACATTACTTGCGTTGTCGTCCGTTTCTTGGCCAATCAGGGGTGTTCCTCTCAAAGCAGCTCTATGTAATCGCCATCGCACGCCACCACTTGCTCTGCAGAATTTCTTCCCTCTTTGGTAAAAGCTCTGATGCTAAATAAAAGTATGGTCAATTAACTTGACATAGGATTTCTTCAGTAGCGTAATACTAAGGTAAAGATAGAGACCTAAAATGAAACCTTACCAGACTGCTAATGTGCATATCAGCAGCTTCCTAGAATAGAACCATGTGTGGATTTAGTACTTGTACTTTGAGTCTTCTTTAATCTTAGATAGAAATATTCATGAGTTGGAGCTGTTTATGTCTGTAACTTGTAAATGTGGTTCCAAGTTCAGTCCCTCAATATATATGCTCTTTGTTCTTTCTCCCCATGTATTTTAGTAGAGTCTAAAATGCAAGGTGAGTCTACACCCGCTTTTGGAGTTAAAGTGTTGGCCGGTATGATCGGGGGCAGTGGATCCTTTTTATCGGCTTTATGCAAAAGTCTTTGGGATAACTCTTGTCGCTGAAGTCACTCCAGAGGTGTCCAACATGCAAGGTGTGTCTATACCCCACTTTGATAAAAAGATGAGTGATGGATTGGATCACTGGCGGAAGAAGTGGTCGAGAATACCCACTCCATTTGTTTATTGGCAAATCGCATAAAATTATGCATAAAAAAAAAAAAAAATTAGTAGGCTATCCATTGAGAATTCGGCTCGTGGCCATGCGGAAGTCTGGACATCCTGGTTCCTCCGTACTTGCTGGGTACTAGGGACTAGGTTTCTCGATTGGACTTCTTCCTTGTCTTGCTCGTTGCAATCCGTGTTAGCAACCTATGCAATTGCAGGCATATGTTGCTGGAGCTTGAGCCACGTCATCGTAGTGCTTCAGCCGATGACCTCCCGGGTTCGGGGGATGTAAGTCAATGGCCAAGAGCTGGTGAGGTTAAAGAATCGACTCCAAAGTTTTTCTTTTTAACAGTAAATCGACTTTAAACTTAGGTGGTTCTGAAGCTGTATGTTCAAAATAAAGATGTCATCCTTGTCAACTCCATCCCTTCGACTAAAAAGAAAAAAAAAATCACTTCATCTCTTGTGAAAGATTGGTCTTACTTTTTAAATTATCTTAAAGAATATGATTTTATGGCAAAAACACGAAAAGATAAATGATCATCAGGGCGCCAGAAGTTAATGATGAAACTATCAGATTTTATTATTAAATAGCCTCAGAGATACTGTCGAGTGTGGATGATATTCAGCGTTCACACCTAAATATTTTTTCTATGTTCAAAAATCAATCGATCGGCAGATGACGTGGCAAAATTCACATGATTAAAATGATTAGCGTTGTTTTTAACTTCATACATGCGTTTTTAATCGCTGACATTTTACTTTGGTACCATTCGGAGCCAAGTGTTGGAAAAAAAAAAAAAAAAGAAGAAATTCCTCGAAATGAATCTTCTGTACTACCAAGGATTCAAAAGTGAAGTCGAATCGTATTCTCAAGCGAAACGCAAAGATCCGTGGGCCATCGTGTCGAGATCTGTAGACAAAGGAAGCTTCATCCGCCAACATTTCTTTGATGAAGTTCGTGTAAAAGAGACTTTGTCGTCGACCTTGAAGAGAGAAATATGCGAGGTACTTTCTCGTTGTAATCTTTGAATTCGAGATGGTAGAGGCCAGGGATGTGAAAGGAGAATGGAATGGATTGCAAACTATATTCATCGATGAGGAGGAAATTGTTAAAAAAATTCTAAATCTATTACATTTATGGGGATTTATTCATAAACATTTTAATTATGTCAATTTAGTTCTAAATATTTTGACATTTTGATCCAATGTCAATTCAGTCTTTGTAGTTAATTTTGAGTAGATATTGCTAATATGAAAGTAGGCTAATCTTAATGTAAACAACTTTTAATAATATTTTAATAATTTCATATTTCTTTACAAAGGGGTGGTGGCGCAATTTTCCTCCTCTTTCTTTTTCTATTTTCCTTCCCCTTCATCTAGCTAGTTGCTAGACCTTGGCGACTAGTTAGATGCGAAGGCTAGTGAGGGACCTCACTAGCCATTAGGGAGGTTGAGCCTTGGCTAGCCCCTAGGGAGGCTGAAGACCTCACTAGAGGCCATGAGGGCAGCCTTATGCTGGGCTAGCGAGGATTGAGCCTCGTCAGCCATGGGCAATGCCTGACCTTGCCAGATTCGATAAGATCATACCTTAGCAAGGCCGCACGGGCGACCTCGTGTCGGGCTAGGCGAGGCTCACTCTTGCCGAACTGGGCAAGGGTCAACACTCACCTAGCCATGGCGTGGCTCATCATTGCTAGTGGGGGCGAGCCTTGCTGGCCTTTGCCTCTAGCCAATTGCCGAGGCAATTGATTGGAGAAAGGGAAATGAAAAAGAAAAAGAAGGAAAAGAAAAAGAAAATAAATTAATAAAAATTAAAAATTATTAAGATATTATTAAAAGTTATACACGTCAACGCTAGCTAACTTATATGGCATGGCCAACATCCATGTTAGCGATATCTAGTCAAAATTAATTAGAATAACTAAATTGGCTTTTGGTTAAAAAGTTACGAATTGATACCATTAAAAAATTTAGAATTAAATTAACACCAATACAATAATTTTAGGACTTTTTTAACACTTTTTCTTATGCATCTACAATTACTTCATCCGTTGCTTGCCCATCAACTCCAACTTATATTGATTGCAACATCTAAAGAGGTCATTCCTACCAACCAATTCTTCACATTTTGGCACTTAACTATTAAATTAGTTGGTATCTTCTTGCGAAGAGCACGATGAATTGCAAGATGCTCAATCACCTAAATTAGCATAAATGGTTGATAATGTTTGATTCAAATTGAACTTCTTCTTCTTCTTCTTTTTGTGTCAAAAGAAGGATACCAATCATATATTAAAATAATACTCTAGAGATACATATAAGGCTTTCAAACCTAGCAATTTCAAATAACTGCAAAACAAATAACTTTGTAGTTAGAAACACACTTTCATCCCTCGAGAATATATTTGACACCATAACATTGGCGGTCGATCACCAATGAAATGATAAGCACACACTGAGATCTCCCATTTTAATTGCAACAACTTATGATACGTGTCTAGGTTCAACATACTCATCACCATCGTCATGCAAAGACATCAATATTAAATGCTGAAAGAACACAGATTAAATACCCGTAAAGAACTCCAATCTATATTTAGATCTAGTTTGAAAGGATAAAACTCCCAAAACTTAACCTAAATGCAAATCATAAGAGGGGAGCAGCCTAATCTCTGAGAAGTTGTAGAGTCATGTTATGAACGATTGGACAAATGACCGAACTAGACTTCACATTCACCCAATAATATCATTAGCAAAAAATTTATTCACATACAAACTCCAAAAATAGATCACGAGAAAAAAGAAAAACGGAAAGTTTCAAAAGAGGGAAAAGGGGAAACGAGGGAGTGAGAGAGAGGTCCCTTAGAAACAGTCCACAGAGAGACAACGGCCTCAAGGGAAAGGAGAGGAAAGCCTAACCTAGGGTTTAAAGAGCAAAAAGTCGATTCAAAATGGACTTTAAAATGGGGAAACTGACATTATGATTGACAATTTTTCATTAGACGCTCACTTTAATGCCAAAATATTTCAACAAATTATTTTACATCCGTAAAAGGATAAGCAATTAAGTGTCTCTTAAGTGTCTCTAATAAAAAAAATTTGGCAATGCCTTCTATGTGCCTTCTCAAAAAAAAAAAAAATTACTTCCTATGTGGATCCAACGTGGACAAAGGATAAGATGATCTGGCAAATGGCCTTATTAATTAACTAATTTTCCTTTTCTTCTTATTCTTTTTCTTCGTCTCTACCTTAATTTTCACCTTCTGTACTACAGACCTTGGAACGAAGAAAGGAACGGACAACACGCTACTCTCTCTCTCTCTGCGCGTGTTTGCTGTGCGCGCACTGCTTTCGCGATGAATAGTGGAAAAGCCACGACGTAGCAGACGAAGTCAAAGAACTATCATTCTTTGTGTACGAGGGTTTGAATTGAGGCTCCGTTAAGGGCTCTGTGGGGTTTGGGAATAGAGACGTTGAGTTTGTGGGAGGAAAAATATCCAAAAAAAAAAAATTATAAATATATGATATTACTACCAATTCAGTTTTGAATATTTTAATTAGATCAATTTAATCTTAAATCTTTTCGCATTGATAACAATTAAATCCATTTGGCCACGTCAATGCCGGCTGGTCAATGAACGTTGACGTGGTAATTTTAAATAATTTTTTATTTTTTTGTATTTTATAACTAATTTTTTTTCCTTTTCTTTTCCTCTTTTTCCTCCTTCTCTTGCCCTTCTCTAATAGTGGCCAACAAGCCTCCGAAGAGGCTCGCCAACCACTGGGCAAGGTGGCTTCACCAAGATCTAGACAAGGCTAGCCTCGCTATGGCCTCACCCTTAGCCTTGGGCAAGGCCTGGTGATGGGTGAGGGTTGTGACCCATATTGACAACCGGTGAGGGCTTTGCGACCCTCGCCTAGTGGCTAGCAAGCCACCAAAGGCTTGGCGGCCACTCATGGAGAAGAAGGGCAAGAGGAAGAGGAAAAGGAAATAAAAAAAATGAAAAAATTAATAAAAGATTTCGAAAAAAAAATAAAAATATTATTTAAAATTGCCATGTCTGCGATCACTGGCTGGCTAGAATCCATGTCAACATCAGCTAGCCAAATGTGGCTAAATGGATTTAATTGATACTAACATGAAATAGTTTAAAACTAAATTGATTTAATTGAAAGATTTAGAATTGAATTGGTATTAATGTCGTAGGTTTGTGACTTTTTTGGTACTTTTTTTAGTTCCTAGGTATTGTGGTGGATAAGTGAGAATCAGGCATCAGAAGAGGAGAACCTTCGAAAGCTCAAAGGCATTTGAAATGCAAAATCCAACAGGAAGGAGACGGAGAAATGCCAGCAAGTTAGCTTGTAAGGTGCGCGAGTTTGCTTCTGAATTTTGCCTCAGGTCCTCCATTTGGAGGTTGAGATTCGTTAATTTGGGACAAAGATACGGGCCAAACAATGTGGTTCAGCCTTTATTTTGCTGGCTTCACTTTGCAAGCGAGTCACATCAGACCGTTTATTTTAACACGTCACTCGTAGAATTTTTTTACCACTCAAATGATCAAATCACCAATAATACTAAAATTTTGATATTAAAATGAGCATCGTACAAAAATTATGTCATTTGTAATGTACTTTTCTCCTTTAAAATGTGTAGATGGTACAAGATTGAGTCCTCACTTAAGTCCACTTCTTAATTTAGTGATTATGTTTGATGCGTCATGTTCTACTCTCATTAGCGATGGCAACTCTACTATTATCCAAGCTTATGATATAATCATGTCGTTTGGGTTCACATTCATTTTACTTCTCAGTAGAGAACTCTGAAAAGATGTGGGAGTTCTCGTGGGAGTTCTCGTCAACCAAGAGATCATATTGCAATGATACACCATTGTCGAAATGACTTGTTCACGACTATTGGGGACTCTTAATTATCAAAAATAAAATAGTGGATTCCAATAAGATGTGTTGGAATTGTTGGTCCTTAGGTTATATTGTTTTTTTTCTAAGAGCAATTATACGTAATTTAAAGTTGATGATATTTGAAACTTGCAAATAAACTTTTATCTCAAGGGGTTTACTTTTTGTAAAAATTAAATAAATAAATCCAAGAGTTTTACTAAGCAAGAAAAGGCGCGCAGCTAACTTCTCATTACCTTTTTTCCTCAACATGTGCAATGCACGTTATTTTTAAGGGGCAAAACTTTATTTTCATCTCTTTTTTTAACGAAATCCCTGTTTTACCCTTAATTGCTAAATGATAAAAATATACAAATTGGGAAAATTAATTAAAGGAATAATACAACAAAAAATTCAAATTGAAACACATATAACGCATTTACTCCAAACTAATTTTTATGTATAAAAAAATTCAAACTATACCATTAACACATTTACCTCCAATTAATTCTATCATCCATTAGCTTCTATATCGCTAATGTAGAAACACTTGATAAGAAACTCATCTATTGTGGACTACATGTGAAAATTCAGTATAAATATCTCTTGGAGTCACAAAATTTTGGCCCTCTCAAGGCAAGCATTTAGATCGTTCCCAACGCATCTCTTCGCCAGTTCTGCCATGGAAAATGCTAAGTCCAAAGGATTTTGTTATTGAGCGAAGAGTCTACGAAGCCTTGCAGATCCTTCCTCACCTCATGTCCCTGAGCACCCTCTCGATGGTCACGAACAATGACTACTCTTCAATTTGTTAATCTCCAGCAATTTTTCTTCCGGACAATAACTCCCTCATGTTATGGAAATATACTAAAATCCCTAATTTCGCCCCTATTTTGTCCTAAAATTTGGTGATTCCGTAGAGAGAATAAGCAAATTCAATTTTGTTTTGTCCAATATGAGTTCATTTTCCTCAGAAATGGCTTCCCCACAACAATGTCGTTTAATGAGCCATTTATGCTAAATTTTCACACCGAATCCACATCAAACAAGTTACTTGCCACGTGTATTTCCATGTCAACACTTTATGGACACATTAGATGAAAGCTAGCAAAGGGTAGATCTATTACAAGTATATCAATTTGAGATTCTTTGTAACACGAAAACTAGTCTCAAGTAAATATGTTACAAATATATTAATTTGCGATTTCTTGTGATACTATCCCTTAAATAAAGTACTACAGAAAAAATAAACACCATTACTAATATCAAGCAATAAGAATTTTTTAAAATTTGATAAATGTACCCACTTTAATAGAACTGAATAAGATATTTTAAGAAAAAGAATAAACACAAATTAAATGAAAAGGAAAAAAAAAGGCTTTAATAGCAGAAAGGTCAAACGCCAAAAATGGGTTACTGGTTATTCATATTCAAAGGGTTAGTTCATGTAAAAAATAACTGATTAATAAAACATTGAAATAATAATAAACGTAAATGATGTCTTCAAATTTAAAAAAAAAATTAATCAAATCCAATGTGGTTTCTCACCTTTTCTTATTGATCAATGATTTTTTGCATTAATTAACAGTTTATTAAAAAAAAAACATAATGAGTATCTAACCTTTGTAATATTTGACATTTTTTATATATAGTCCTTCAGCGTTTTAGGTTATTGTGTTTCCTCTTCTCATAACATCTTATTAGTTCAATTAATATTCAAAATTTAACAATTATTCTAAATATTATTTTTGATATTTATATATATGTATATATGAATATATTATTTTATTTATCTTCTCTAACTTTTTTTTTTTTATAGAAATCAAGGGTATAAGAAAATTTCCCATTAAAAAATGAGATGGATACACACTTTTAACCCTAAAAAATCACGTGCATTGCATCTGATGACAGAAAATATAACAGAGGTTTAAACATGCAACAAAATAAAAGTTCAACTGGGTAGTGTGTTGCAGTCGAAAGTCTAGGGCTAAACATATACTACCCTTAAATTTGGGGAGAATTGTGTAATTTTCCTAGAACCAATTATGTATCATCTTAACATATTGATTTGTCCCATGTCAAGACCAACCGTTTTGTTAAGTATGCCTCGAATTTTGGCAAACCAAGGTGGACGAGCTAGAATGATAATGGAACGAAATTTTTGAGATAGATGATTTTGGGAAACGTGGATGGTTCTGCTGTGGAGATGTAGGGAGTGAAAATTGTTGAAATGTTGCAAATGACTTAGTTGGGAGGTGTGAAAACACTCCAGCAAGTAGTTTGTAAAATCTGTAAGTACTCATTTACTACTTAATGTGTATACTATCAAAGTGCACTGGTGTGAAGATCGAACATATGCCCTTGCTTTACATTTAGTATTTTTGAGATAGATGATTTTGGGAAACGTGGATGGTTCTGCTGTGGAGATGTAGGGAGTGAAAATTGTTGAAATGTTGCAAATGACTTAGTTGGGAGGTGTGAAACCGCTCCAGCAAGTAGTTTGTAAAATCTGTAAGTACTCATTTACTACTTAATGTGTATACTATCAAAGTGCACTGGTGTGAAGATCGAACATATGCCCTTGCTTTACATTTAGTATTGTTGATCCTCTAACTTATGTCATTGATAGTACTAGGCCTAATATTTCACATGTTGTTAGGAGAATGTATACAGCCGATCCATATTTATGTTGTGATCCTATGAAATGGATTCTCCTGGTTTTGTTAGGAACCGCAGACATCAGTTTGTATTGTAGAGGATGTTGTTTAGGTAGTGTGCCAGTGGCTAGGTGTTTTGACCCGAGTCAAATAGGAGGCTAGAGAGTGGTCGATCTCTGAGTGGTTTGTGCCTAAGTGCCTTTACTTTCATGAGCTGTGCTGTGAGCAAGAAGGCGCCGTTGAGAGATCATGGTGGTTTCGTTCATGAGTATGGCTTATAATATAGCGATAGTATAATAAGAGAAAAGGTTGTGTGATCGAGCAGCTTGGTTAGCGACGTTGGCCGATGGCATCACAGGATAACTGAGTTCAATAGAAACCAGCACCTTTGCTTCAGAGATGGCATGTCGAGAGGATGTAATCGTGAAGAGTCATCTTGTGATGAAGTATCTCTCGGACATAGCGGACTAGGTTTGTTACTGTAAGGACATTCGAGCACAACTTGGGCTCAGTGGAAGTTTGAGGTAGGCTTTGAGGTAGGCAAGTGTCCGAGGAGGGCGCTAAGAGAACCACAATACCGAATGCCTGACGAGGACTTGGCTACAAACTCAAGTTAAGGTGGAGGTTGTTGTGTACGTCTCAAGTTTAGGCTGACGACCCAAGCAAGGATCGAATCCCAATGATGTCGGATAGGCCTGAGGAGTTTGGCGAGGCATCCAAGGATGCATTGTGTGGATAGTTAAACTATGGTTGGTGAAGCCAGGCCAAAGTCCCGTGGCTAATGGCCAAAGGCCAGGAGCCCGGGCACCTGACAAGGCTAGGGGCACTGGGCGTAAAGAGAGCAACTGGACAAACACGTACGAATGCTCACGAAATGCCGTGAACTTTCTGGAGACTCGTTTCAAAACAGATTTTTTTAGGGCTTTAGTCGAATCACATACTAGAGCCCGTCGAGATGGATTCTAGGGTTTTCTATGTAGTTTTGAGAAGAATAAATCGCGAAAGATCGGGTGAAACACTGGGTCAAGATTGTGAGAGCCAGCATTGAGAGAAACATAGATTTAAACTTGTAATCTCCTAGTGGATTTACTGCTCTCTGTAAAGTAAGTCCCAAAACCCTAGCCCAATCTCATAAATCTTTGTGTGCGCATTTCTATGTGGATAACACACGTGCTTTTAATTTTTATTCAACATAAGATGAGTTTGACACAAT
This sequence comes from Eucalyptus camaldulensis, assembly GCA_019915185.1. Lineage (NCBI taxonomy): Eukaryota > Viridiplantae > Streptophyta > Magnoliopsida > Myrtales > Myrtaceae > Eucalyptus > Eucalyptus camaldulensis. Next base: position 24,781,032 of record JAHSVA010000008.1, read on the forward strand.
GAAGAACGTCAAGCTAAATTTGGATACCACCAAGTGATTACCCCGTTGACAAAAGAGTTATCATTTTCTACAAGGTCATGAATTCGATTCACGTCATAAGCAAACCTCTAAATAGCTTGCACAATATTACCTCATTGTGGCATATCTTATGTTGAGAGACTTTTTGGTTGTTGGAATCTTGATGGGATTACAATGCAAGGCTCGCCGCCCTTAGGTCTTTAGAATGTTAGTAGAGCGAAATAGTCATTGTTCAAGACCATACATTCTCTAATAGATGTGAGACCTTTATTGTCAACCAGGAGTTGCTAGCATTGGCTGCCACTCTTCATCATTTAATTGATAAGGAAAAGCTTGACTTAGGATGTCTGAGGTAGATCCATGGGAAAAGATTCCATCGAGTTGCATCAACAAATTTTTTGTGTTACATATAGGCATTTGAACGAAAGATTGTATTTTTATAACATGATTTTGGAGGTAATTTAAATTATATGCAATTTGGATGCATCTTTCAGAATTCCGACTAGTGAACTCCATTCAAAATCATGGAAAAAATGTATAAAAAGTCATAAAGTTATTGCAACGATAGTTAATTTAATCATAAACTTTTCAATTTAATGAATCTAGTCCTAAATCCTTTGGATAATTTTTCAATTTCAATTTAGCCAATTTAACCCTTAACCTTTTAACAATTTTTCAATAAAATCCTTTGGCCAATTTTGGCCGAAAGTTGCTAATATAAACGTTAGGCGTCCTACGTGGCATGGTCGAAGACGGTAGATTCTAATGTGGATGATTTTGACAATGCAACACCCTCAACTAAATTTAAAAATTCAAAAAAAAAAAAAAGAAAAAGTTGCAAAAATCATCTACGTCAACATTGACTATACCACTTAGGACAATTGGCCTCCGAGTCAACAATTTACAGTCAAAATTAGCTAAAAGGAAAATACATTAAAAATCGTTAAAAAATTAGACTGATCAAATTAAGAGTTTTCTCTCTTCTAAAGTTGCTCGCCCTACCCTGTGTTTTGAAGCTCCATCCCGAAGGGAGAGAGAGGGACCCTCAATCTCTCTCTCTCTCTCTCTCTCTCTCTCTCTCTCTCTTCATCTTCAAGACTTCTTCGTTAATTATGTAGACAACGCGATCAACATCCGCTATGGAAGTGGAGAGGTTTGTCCTTGTGAGCTTTGAAGATCAAAGCACGAGCACTTCAGAAAAACCTGCTTGGTCGCTCCGACTTTGGGTGCTTATTCCAAATAGTTGAGTGCTTCGCGAGTCTTTGAGGCTACTCTACTCCTGTCTTTCACAGTTGGATTATTTCAAAGTGATTATGTTATCAATCGGTGTCTCTTTGGCAAATTCTTCTCCATCACTCAAAAGCTAGATCTAGATTTAGGTGCTTTGTTATTCCAATTTAAATATAGATTTGGAATTTTTTTGAAATATAATTGTGTAATGATTTTTAATTTATCGTGAGAATAATAATTTATTATAAATAACAAAAAAATCAAATCACAAATAAGTATGAATTGTTATAAAATCTATTTTTTCAAAAATTTATAACTCATAATAGACTGTTATTCTTATAATGTCCCAATTATTATTATGCTAGTAAAGCCCAATTTTTTTTTTCTTTTGGTCGAATTTAGGTTTGGAATTTACAAAGTGTTATATGTTACTTTTCAACCCGTTGGTGTTGAGGATGCCCAATATAGGTTGGTGTTGAGGATGCCCAATATAGGCGCTCACTGCCTTTTGGCAAAACCATAGCTATTGGAGAGAGAAGTCTCAATATGTACTCATTACTAATGATGATTTAAGATTCGATGATCAGCCGCAATTGTGCTTTGATTTTATAATAGATCCGTTCTTATGAAAGAAATGATCCGTTCTTATGAAAGAAATGAGTCTATACAGACCTTACCGAGTTTATTTGTTTTATCGATTTGCTTGCTTTGTGTGATCCACGTTTTTGTCAGTAACGAACCTCCCTTTCATTATCGACAAAAACAAATATATGATAATATTGAAAAAGTTATGACCACCCAATTTGAAAGATTGGGTTCAGCACTCGTAAGTGGGAATAAACTCGTCGGTGGAGGGACCAAAGTTTAAATTCAGGGGGCCGAATGTCAATGCTCCTAAAGATGAAAAAGAAAAAGAAAGGGAATGTTCAGGAATGGTCTATGAGAACTCTCATTATTTCCTTTTACACTTGAATAAAGCAAATAATACTGTCTTTAAGAGTTTCCATCCTTTCAAAGAAAAAATGATGATAAATCAATACCAACTGTACCAACTCCCGATGATAAAGCAACGAGAAAAGCAAGCAATAGAGAGTGCACTGTTAAGACAGTCACAATGATTGATTTCATCACTTAAAAAACCAATGATCATTCGGATTTTGATCTGCCTAGACATTATTATATTCCCTAATCACCACTTTATTCCTAAATTACAAAGTCCGGGCTTCAGCAAATTTCCCTTCAATTTGCATCATCAAAATTCCATGAATTCACCATAAAACATTCAAGATCAGGCAACGGTCAGAGATCCAGGGAGCACACAACAGTCTCCTACTGTATATACAAAACAGACTGATATCGCTGCAAGACAAAAGCAGCAGCACAAAACCAGCAAGGAAAAGAGCCCAAAATTTCTCTCTTGAGAGAGAGAGAGAGAGAGAGAGACCTTCCAACGCTTCAGATGACATCAGAAGGAGGGCACGACCCCGAACCCGAACATGCGCTCGGCCTCCGCCTCGATGTCGGCGCGCTTCGCGAACCTGCCCTTGATCCGAGGCCGGGTTTCGGCGTAGGCCTTCCTCGAGGCGTACCTGATGGTCTTCTCGAACTTGCGGTTCTTCCTCTTCTCCCTGTACCTCAGGACCCTCGCTTCCCTGTCCACCGACGACAGCTGCAGCGCCCGGCTCACGGACTCGAAACCCACCCCTACCGCTCTCCCGCCCGGGTTCGATATGTCAGTCACCGTGCTCCCGTCCGGCACGACTCCGACGTCGAGAGAGGACGACGATACCTGCCACGATGAGGAATCCACCCGGTCAAGCTAATTATTCGGATGTCCGTACTTCATTTTCCGAAGCGAATGACATGGAAACAGTAAATTTACATCGATCCCGTACTAAGGATAATCTGAACAAGTCGTACGTTTGGTCTGTCTATCACGAGCGATATATCAAATGATTTGACAGAACGCGTAAGATATGCTTACGCTGTGGCTCAGGCAGGGAGCGCCATAGCTGTACCCGTAACCCTTGGATCCACCGGTCAACTCCAGGTCGAACCCGCCCTCCCCCACGAAGGGCCCGTGAACGACGCCCTCGCTGCGGACCGGGACGACGCCGTCCGCCGTGCCGGAGCTGTTCTGGTCCCCGCTCGGCTCGAACTTGGGGTCAACCGGGCCGTAGTCGACGTCCAGGTACGGATCCACGTCGTCGTCGCCGAACAGGAACTGGTGGGCCGAGTTCACGTCGGGGCTCTCGGCGGCCTTCGAGGGGTTGGGCAGCAGCCAGGAGGCGGCCTCCTCCTCCTCCTCCCTGCTGACGTCGTCCTCCGACTTAAGGACGAAGTCGCCGGCGGCCGGGGGCTTCGCGAAGGGAGGGGCGACGGCGGGGTGGTGGTGGTGGTTGGGGGGAAGGGAGTCGTAGAAGGGGACCACGGGGACGCGGTCGTGCTTCTGGGCGACGGGGTTGGCGGAGTGGATGTCACGGTCGCAGGAGATGCAGAGGGAGGCCGCGTCCGCCCTGCAGGTGACGTGCGCCGGCGACTGCTCGCAGACCTCGCAGACGACGACGCGGGCGTGGCGGGACGCGAGCTTGTTGGCCGCGTGCACCTTGGCGTCGCAGCTCGGGCAGAGGAAGGCCGAATCGGCGCGGCAGAACAGCGCGGCCGTCGCGGACTTGCACGAGTCGCACAGCTTCGAGGCCATTACCGAATCTTCCTCACCGTTCGCACCGAGTCTCGACTCTACTCGACTCAGCTGAACTCAGCTCAGATCGGCGGGCAATGCGAAGCTCTTCTCTGCTCTCTCTCTCTCTCTCTCTCTCTCTCTCCCCCTCCTCTTCTTCTTCTCTCTCTTCGTGAATAGCAAGTTGCGCAATTATTAGGGTTTGAGGAGAGCGGGACGAACTCGTTCGGGTCTATCTGGTGGGCCCCGGGAGATCTGGGTCTTGACCAATAGAATGGAGACGCGTGGCACTGGCTTAGCCGGATGAGGGTGGGTTTTATTACCCATCGGGAGAAATTTGTCGAATTTGTCGCCGTGGGGGGACCCACGTGAGGAACGTGTGAACCTTTCTCACCGAATCATGGCGTTCGACATGTTGTTTCATTCGGGTTTTGGGAAGTAATAAGAAGTTAGCAGAATTCGTTTGGGATGACGACAGCTTCCGTCCCCGTGATACGTAACTCCACGACCAGCATAAACTCACTGCATCAGGCTTTTTTTGCGTAAATGTAAATATAAATTATTCGCTGAAGTACAGAAGCTTTGAGCATCTCCCGGCCACACAAATAGAACTAATAATGGGTGAAGATGGAGATACGAAGTCTTTACATAGTAGTCAATACGACAATGACTTGGGAAGGCTTAACATCCTAGTAGAGTGAGGCTCTACCTTTAATGATTTTATGCACATTATCCAAAACAATATGGATATCATTTGATTTGTTTTGCAAAGTTCGCAATTACGCTCCATCTAATATAATATATTGTTGCTGAGAATGATACCTTGATGAGCCTTATTGCCAAATCTCTACCTTTGGTAACCTCAATCATCCATTGAACTCCATTATTCCATTCTCCTATTGAACATCAAATCTCATATTATGCCAAGATACTATGTCATATACCTCCATTTTAATTGCATTGGAAGAACATGCCTGTTCAGTTTTCTAAACAGGGTCATGCATAAATTGCATTGGATATCGACTAAGGCATCCGTTGTGATACGATTGGATATCGACTAAGGCATCCATTGTGATACAATCTCTATTGTTAGAAGCCTATCTCTTTAAAGAGGTTAGTCAATAAAACTATGTTTGCTAATACCACCAGTCTAAATTAGGTTATGCCACTCCATTTTCTTCTAAACCTCTTTACAATAGTACCTAAAACTATATATATGACTGAAGTTAGAGCAAGTCTCAACTGAAGTTAGAGCAAGTCTCAACTTAAGAAGATCCCACCAACATCAAGCCATACTACCCTTGATACGAGCTACGTGATTGAAGTATCTCTACATTTGGTACTGTCAACCCAATTGCTCCATAGGGAAGAGGATGTATAATTGATAAGGTTCCAAAACATGCAGCCTAGCAACCCTTTGTTTCATAATTTCAAATCAAGCAACCCTAGTCCCTCCTCCCATTTAGGTAAGCAAACTACTTGTAGAGCGACTTTTGGGTAACCGAACTATTTTCCCCCTCCCTTTTGCATCGAGCTTATTTGGTGCCCCTATTTCGCTCAAATTAGATTTGCCATAAAATATTTTTTAACGAAAGTTATTCTTTAATTTTTACTAGAGGAGACAAGTTTTGTAACAATTCCAAACATGAAATAACACAAAGTAGACAAGAAAATCGATATCTTCACTTCAACAGGGCTAAATGTATACAAACTGTGCTGGAATTTAATTGATGACCAAACCTAAAAATGTAGCTGCTTCAATGGAATAAGACGTATCCAAATTATGTTGGAATTTAATCGATGCAAAGCCTCATAACATAAAGATGTAATGTCGAAATACAGTCAACAATGAAGCACTCATGATATACAACAAATATAAACATCGAAATTTTATTTACAATGTGGATTTAAAAATTACAGCTAAGAAATATACTGGATTTTAATCGATGACACGAGGTTTTAAATTATAACGAGTATGCAAGAATTTATAGATAATTGAAACATAACATATTTTTTGTTTGTGCAAACACCGGTATTTATAGTGTTCTTGCCGTAACCGTCTAAAGTAGTTCTTCTATAGTTATAGCCATGCCTCTTCATCTGCAAGAATCTTGTGCCCATGCTTCCTTAATTTCACATTTCGATCTTACATGACCATCTATTGCAACATCCATTCTTACTCCACGATTTCCTGGTCTTTGTTGCTTCATCCACCTGTGGTTTCCAGTTTGAAATTCCACAACTGCATCTTTGACACGCTCTAGGTGTCCAGCTTTCTTTTGCTGTGTCAATCGATAATTTATCGTCCCTTTTAATGATATCCTTGTTAATAACTGCCGATTATATATCATTGTATATTGGCAGCTGATTAATGGTTTCAATATACATCCATATCATTAACTAATTTTATGGTCGTCAATAATCGTTCACCTATTTAATAACAATTTGTACTTTAGTCACGTGCATATCCTTATGGATGACTTGATTACTTTTTTGTGCAAACCCTTACCTACATGTAGCGGGGGTCACGGCATCGGCTTCATTACACTAACTAGCCCATCTGGAGGAACTCACCTTTCCAAGGTTGCCAGAGGTCCATGTGTTCACGGAACACGCACAGCGCTATCAGGGCGGTGGGAACAAGAGAGAGAGAGAGAGAGAGGAATTGAGGAGGTGCTGATGAGCAGTGATTGGAGTGATCCTGGGGTCGACTGTGACAGTGGTCGGTGATGTTGTGTCAAGTCATCAACAGCTGCTGCACAGGGAGAGAGAGAGAGAGAGAGAGAGAGAGAGAGGGAGATTATTAGGGTCTTCTAATTACGATTATTTTGGGTATACGTGATTAGAAAATCATATGGAATAGTCAGCAACCAGCAGCTTGGACTGCTTCCGATTTCAGTTCGGTTACGGCACAGGCTTAGCCACTCGACTTTTCCTAGGTCTGCCGATTCCCTTTCCTAAACAACATTGTATTTGACTATTTCAAACATGTTTATGCAACTAAATGTAAGTGAGCTGTCTTATTTGTGAATCAAACGAGGAGCGTGATCCTTGAGGTTAATTTGAGCAGAAGACATTGTAATCCAAACATGGATTACATCATTCAAGTCGAACACTCCATCACTTTGCCAACATCTCTTAAATTCAATTAATCCAAAGCGTTTCAAATTTTGGGTTCATTCCAAATTGCCCATATCCTTTCATGCCGGACTCATATTTTACTCTACAAACTTGTGTCTGTTTGAATCACATTCTCGCAAAGAACTCATCCGGCGAATCTTTCCATCTCCACTTTTTTTTCTCCACATTCTGGCATCCTCCTCTAATCGCAAATGGGTTTGAGAAAATGATCTCTCAATGGAGAGCGAATGCCAGTGCGGAGAGAATGGTAGTCTCTCTTTCACATAAGGATGTGAAAGGTTCTAATCCTCTCCCTCGCGTCTCCAATTTAAGCGGAATCTTACGTGACAAAGTCTCCAATTCCTTTTCGTCTTGGTCCAAGCAAGAAAAAGACTAGACAGAAAGAGGGTCGCCTCGTACATGTCAGTGGAGGGGACCTGGGGACCGCGATTGGTGGGGGCAGAGTTCAGCAGGAAGGACGGGGATGGTGGCCTTTGGCAAGTTTCCGTTAGCTGGCGTGACCCACGGGAAGTGGGAAACGGTGGAGTATCGATGCGACGACGCGAGTGTTGGCTTTGAAAAGGGCTCTTGGATGCGTATGGAGAGCTAGATTTTGGAGCTCTGAAGTTGTATAGTTGGATCCGTATACGGACACAGTGGACATGGTAGACCGGATTTTGATACGGGATATCTCCAGATCCTCTCTCTCCCCTCGTGTTGTCAATAGCAAGATGATGCGACCGGGATTGCAATTAATGTCTAAATTGTTTGTTATAGCTTACAACCGAGTTAGGGCTACCCATGATGTGATAGGGGACTTAGAAGTTACCAGGTTGGTGAAATTGATCGAATGATTTAACTTTTGATTTGAAAGCGACCGATTTTTCGTTTGAGTAATTCACGGAATCTCCCTTTAAAGCGGTTGTTATGTCTTGTCGAAAAACATAATTGAATGTTCACGTTCCCAACCTTTTCTTCAATTTATAGTTTACCCATTTTTCTATCTAAATGCTACTATCATAGGGCATGGTTGTATTATCGTAATTCTTCTTATTACAAATTGATATGCTTCAAAATAATTAGTAGAATTGTATTTTCTTTTATCAAGGGTTGCATCTAATAGTAAAATAGTATCTCCATTAATACGAGAGTTGCATCTAATAGTAAAATAATATGTCCATTCATATGAGAGTTGCATCTTGTTGTAATGCACGACTACTCGTTTCAATGGCTTTCGATCTACTTTTTGGGTGAATAGTTATGAGAAGATATTTCACATTCAGATTCATATTTAACTATATACTTATCTGGTAAGTTGAATAATGACTTTACTTTTCTTTCACCTATTAAATCCAAATTGTTAATTAAAAGTTATTTGAATTTAAAAAATTTATTGCCTTTTATAATGACAAAAGGACTTTTGAAGTACCAAAACTTAGCACGGGGATATTTAAATGTCAAAAGTTAGAAAAGTGACACTTAAATGTTAAAATCAGAGTAAAATAGATCAGTTAAATTTCAATAGTAAAAAAATCCAGCGAAGATGTCACATGGCGATATATTTAGCAATGCAAGTGCAAAGCGACGTCGTTTTGTACGCTAATATGGCTAGACAAGTGTAAAAACGATGTCATTTTGTTGCTGACGTGGCAAACTAAGGAATATAAAAATTATTTAATTAAATTTAAAATCAATTTTTCTTTAAAAAAAAAAAAGGAAGAGGATGAACAACGACTGAGGGGTTAGCCCTTGCCGTCACCGCCTCCTTGCTGTCACCAAAATTAAAATTCAAATATGCACCAAAACAACGTCGTTTTTATATTTCTTTACTAAGTTAACTCTTCAACGAGCCACGTAGATAATCAAAAATAATAAAAAAAAATTGTCATATAGAATTTTCGATGAAGATCACCAGAGGTAGCACTCAAATGTCTCATTTAAAAAAAAAAACAACACTTAAGTGTCGCTTTTTAAAATTTTGGCACTTAAGGGCAGGTATGATAAAATTTATATTTCTTTATTTCTCTATTTCTCTGTTCCCCAGAACAGGTTTAGAATAAAAATCCGTTTGGTAACACAAATTTTTTTATTTTTTTTTTATTTTTGGAACAGATTTCTATTCTAGAAATATATTTGAAGAATAAATCAAAAACTAAAATTTTTAACTCCTTATTTTCTAAAATAGAAATTGAGAAATCAACTTTTGGTCAGAAATCAATTTCTGTTCCAGAGATTGATTCATACACACCCTAAGTATCCTCTTGTACCAAGTTATAGCATTTGAACCGTTCTTTTCTCCTTTTATAGTACAAGCCTACTACATATTTTATAAGTCTATGAGTCTATATATATAAAAAGGTAACGCGTCCAGCTATCTCTCAACCATTTGAAAGCAGGTACGATAAGCTTTCTCGTAGAGTCACGGAATTCTTGCATAGCATTTTCAAACTATATAGTTGTACTTTTTTAAAAGTTATTTAATGGCATCATCAGGAGATCATGGACTGAAATGGCATATTTCAATCTCTTCTTTTCAATTCTAATAATTTCTTATTTAATTTCTGTAAATATTTCATATATTAAAGCAAATATAGGAATTTTCAACATTTTTCTGCTTAAGTTTGAATTTTTAGATCGCAAATTTCGTTAGAAATTTTTAGTTTCAGCTTTATTTTTTTCCAACCATCTTCGATGTCCAATGAGGGCTGTTAGTGAGATAATTATTACTGAGACATTCATTCTATCTCTATATGTAGCTTTCTAAATATAGCGTTTCATATATCGCGCAATGATTGTGGTTTGTTCAAGAGAATAAAGAATAAAAGTTAATAATTCTGCATTATAATTTTTTTAAATTGTAATTTATTTACCGTGCATACGCGTGGGTCTCCATTTAACTAATGACGATATCACTTTCTCTTGCTTTTTGGGGCTTACTAAATTGAGTTGGTTGTTTGCATTATGCCACTTCTGTCGTGTCGAATCATGAATTAACAACAAAACCATTAGAAAAATGGTTTTTTTAAGGTTAAACTTGGGGCAATGATGCATGATAAATCATCATTCTGCAGAAAATTTTATGTGTTCTTCGAGCATCGAAAGATGGAAAACAGGAGGAACTGAACTTACCCAATTTCACTAATTTGAACTTATGCAAGCAACCCAATGCAACATACCTAGAAATGAATGAAACACCAGAAGCAGCCTCTTTTTGTTGCCCAGGATTTTACTTTTGTTGGTGTTAAAAAGTCCAAAACTGGCACGGGTTATGTGAGTCTACCCCGTGAACATTTCGGCTTTGACTTTTCTTGGAAAATTGGCCGAAAACATTTCGAAAAGCTATTTTGTGTATAGATAATGTGACAATGACGCCAAAAAAGTCACTCTAGAATGAAATTGTTGTACATTTAAGAGTAAAGCTAGTCGGATTTAAAATGTGTCGTGATTGGTTTGGTTATGCCAAGTTAAGAATGGAAATCATTGCCTGAAATGCTTCCTCGCGCGACTAAGAAGGAAGTTCTTCCTAATAAACCGTAAAATACTTGCACAATCTGCATACAATATAAGAATTTTCTTTTTGTTATACAAAATGTGATCATACAGTAAGAAAGAAATCAAAGGAAACCGTTGGATTATATTAAATGCACTTAATTCGAGGATGTACTTTTTAAAGGTATTTTAAAGCAATCCTCACTTTAATCAAAGGCATGTCATCCCCGTGGAATTAGGAAGGGTTCCTTTTGTTAAGTGGCTATGCTTAATATGAATTGAACTTGAGACATCTATCTTCTTGAAATGCAAAATTCAAGTCGGTTTAGATGTATTTTAAATTAGGAAGGTATTTTAAAGCAATCCTCACTTTAGTCCGACCCCTTGTCCTATCTCAATGTCAATTATCAAGACTTTTATGAATCTTGTGCTGACCTATTACAGATGAGCTAATGAAAAAACGGTCCGAATAAGAGAAATTTATTTTAAATTAGGAAAATAAATTAGCATAAACATCCAAGAATTGTAGATACGAACACAATGTGTTTTTAGAATAAAGTGAAACTATTTTGCAAAACATCATCTAAGAGAGCTCTCATCTATTAAATAAGTCGTGAATTGACAAAATTTATCCATTAACCTCATACTCTTCAAATTCCCAGGCCATTTTTTTTTTTTTTTTTGGTCGAAAGACACATTCATCCATTCATACAAAGAAAGGAACCTTACTAGGGTTAGACAATTGAGTTTTTGAACATATAATATTCCATTGGGGAAGAGAGGGTAAAGACAACCAATTTGTAGGGAGGGTCTTGTTTCAATAAGCCTTGGTGACCCAATCAACGACTTTTTTTTGAATGAGCTAGCAAAGTCTAGCAATCTTCGATGATACTCCCAATAATCCACGGGCTTTCTTTTCGACCCTTTAGGCACTCCGCAATTGTACAATTAGTTGATATTTCACAGGCAAAGCTCTATGGGTGCGTTTTATTTAGCTTTCCTAATGAACTTTCAGCCTTCAAAGCCCCACGGGGAAATACTATAGTGTTGGCAAGCCTATTCAAAGGGCCGCCAGTCAAATGCTGGCATTAAGAAAGCTGAAAGCTCAATGATGTTGCTAAGGATCAGTTTTGGACTTTTAACATTTGGCTAAATACTAAAATTATTTTTTTTTCAAAAATACTATCATAAATTTTGTAGTATTTCGGTTTTACCTCTCATTGTTCCCAAACTACCCTTACCTTCACTAGGGTTGACAAAAAGTTTAATATTTTTTACTAGAAAAGAAAAATGAAACCAAAAGCCCTTTATAAAAAAAAAAAAAAAAGATTTGCCAAATACTCTTTACGTCAAAATAGATTTGCAAAACTTTTTATCAAACGCAATTTGCATTTCCCCAAAACCCTTTAGGCTAAAAATATTTGCATTTCCCCGAGGCCCATTTCCAAAGCTGAACCAAATGTAGCCATGACATGCAACTTGGATTCTTCCGGCACGTGCTCAATAGGTTTTCTTGCTTGTGTAAACTCATAAATTTCAAATTTGACATTAAGCCAATCTCAAATAAAAGAGTGTAGTTTGGAAACCCATACTTTTTAAATTTCCAGGCTGATTTTACTACTTCTAGATAGAGTGGATGATTGCTCCAAAATTTGTTAACGTATTAAAAATGCTTTAGGATAACAATGATCTGACATGGCCTCACAAGTAAATTTTCTAGATATAAGGGAAGAGTACCAAAAAATCTTAAATCTATTGGATTGGCAGTATTAAACATTTTAATTTAATCGTTTTAATCATAAATCTTTTCACATTTATATTAATTGAGTTCATTCGACCAATTTAGACCGAAAATTGCTGATATGAATAGATGTGGGTTCAATGTATTTTTACTTTCTTCTTCCATTTTTTTTTCCATGGCCTATGTTGATGGCCAGTGAGGGCCTTGCTTAGGCCGAGGTTGCCCTGACCTCACAAGCAAGGGTTGGCCTTGCTGCACATCACCTACACAAGGGCGAGGCTCAATAAAGTCGACCGTCACCTGTGCCATGTGGTGGTGAAGGCAACCCTAGCCTAGGTGAGGCCAAGCGTTGATAACCATGGCCTTTGCTCAGTAAAAAAATAATAATAAAAAAAACAAGAAAGAAAAGAAAAAGTAATTCTTTTTAAAATTATTAAAAAATCTCAACGTTAACACCAACCACGTCATGTATGATAATAATGTGTACGTCATCAATTTTGTTCTAAATTAGTTGGATGGGCTCAATTGGTATTATTGTGAAAATGTTAAGACTAAATTGATTTAATTGAAATATTTAAAATTGAATTCGTATTACTACAATAGATTTAAGATTTTTTTAAATACTTTTCCCACAAAAATCAGGGGTGAGCATCGGTCTAGGGTCAACCCTAGGCCGAACTTGGATTGGCCCAACCCTGCTGGTTTTGGTCTGGTTCCTATGGAGATTAGGTTAGTTCTTGATCCTGGGATTCCTAGACCAGCACTGTTGGGTTGGTCTTTGGTCTTGGGAGTTTAAGGGCCGATCCAATCCAGACCAATCCTGATTTTTTTTTTTTTGGTAAGTATAATGAATTTAGTCAATATGGGCCTGGAACCAGGCAAGAATTCACCTCCCATCCCCAATCCTTATTTTTTATATATAATATATTATTTATAATTTTTTATATAGAAAAAAACCCCAAAATAAACGGCGTTAACAACATTAAACAGCTTTTTTGGTGATGAGTTCAAGTAATTTTACACTGTTTGTTAATAATTTACGTAGATCCGGTCCTCAATCGCCTTTTCATAGAGTATAAAAAATGAAATAAAAAATTATTAGTTGGTCTCGAGTTGACCATAAACCGAATTGAACCTATTGGGTTGGTTCGGTCTTCGATCTTAAGCTCAATATGGTCAATTCTCGATCCCAAAATTGAGGACTAGCATTGTACGAGTCAGTCTTAGGGTTAGAGGATGGATTGGCCCAACTCATGGACCGGCCCAACTCGGACTATGCTCACCCCTAACAAAAATAAGGATATAATTGCAATCAAGCATCGATAGCTATAACTCTATCAAGTTTTTCTTTCATCAAGAAGACATTTATTCAAATTGCTTTTATGCCTTTCAATGAGGGTTTGCATATGTCCTCCTTTCGATTCTTGGGTTTTATACAAACAAAGAGAATCGGTTTAAACACGACACTTTCTCCAATCACAGCTTCACCGTTATTCACAAGCTAAACTAGCCTGGGTCGTGAAAATGAACTCTATCTGCACAATAACGTACTCTTTGCAAAATTAATTTGGATTAGGCATCCGATACTTTTCAATTACTGGAAATTGAAGAGAACAATCTCTAAAATGAAAAAAGGAAAATTACCAAATAATTTACGTTAGATGATTCCAAAGATGAGGACTCGTGCTGACCCGTGATTGATCAGACAATGAACTCATTCCAATGTTTCCAAAAATGATTTGAAATGACTCATTGTCATGACCTTGTACACAAAATATTCTTTGGAAATACCATTACCAAATTAAGCCCTCCTATCATTTTGCACCCTCACATTTCGTAATATCGATTTTGCCTTTCCATGCAAAAATCTCCATAATCCAAAGACCAATTTACCTCTCTCGACAAGGGCCAAGGGGAAAATACTACCCTCTCCATCTAGTCACCAACCACAACACCCAAACCCTAGACCAGCCATCCGTGCCATACCTTCCATTGCCCGATGATGGAGTGAGCCCATGCCGCTCTCAAAGTTGCCTCAAACCGGAGTTGCATGACCAGATCAAGGTGGGGACCGACCTCCATCTGGGCCTTAATGGAGGTCACGATTGTCAATGACTTTCAATCTCAGGTTGGTCAAGGTTGTGACGCCACCTAAGCGAGGCAAGAAGCAATGTAAGGAGAGAGAGACTTTATGACAAAAAAAAAAAAAAGGAGAGAGAGACTTGTGTTCTAGGTTCCTTTTTTTTTTTTTTTTTGTGAAAATAAATGGTGATATAATAAATAAGTAGACAGTGGTTTTAAGTGAGAGACGTAGCTGGAAATTCAGTACTGCAATTCAGGGTGCAAAGTGTAGAAATTAAAAAGTGGCGGTGCAAATTGACAGGGTGAACAAAAGTGAGAGGGACATTTGAAATTATCTCAACGATGTTTTAGGAAATTTTATTTGAAAGTGTATGGGGGATACATCGCAATAAGGGAGTCGCCAGGCTTTGCCCAAATGCTCTGCAATTGTGCAGAAGACTTTTTGACTCAAGAATTTTCGAGAAAAGCAAACGGCATTTGATTTTTTTTAGTCGATTATATTTTATTTTTAATTTAACTTTCATTCTCAGATTTTTACTCTACAAAATTCACATTTGAAATTAAATTTTTATATCCAACTTCCTGAGAAAGTGTGGATTTGAACACTTCATCTCATTCTTTCATGTTAGAAGAGTGGTTACTAAAGTCCTAATAATTAAATAGCCTTTAGTAAATACAATATTTATTGCAAAACCAATTTAAAAATAATAAATGAATTGGAGCACGGATAAGAGCTTAGGAGACGGGCTGCTAAAGATAAAGCAACCCCATGTGAGGCGACGCAGATGCCAGGTGACCCTAGGCAACCCTATGTGCAGCAGAAATAAGGGTGAGGGCAAATTTGGAACTTAAATAAATTAGCAAAGGACAATTTGAAAGGGTAATAAATTTATTAAACCGGGTCATTCAAAAATATTCAAAGCTCAAGATAGGATGAGAATTGCTCCGAGTACTGAGCATTTTACTGAGAAAACTTTGAACCAAACACTTTCGAGGTCTAAAATTGCTCGCAAAAGTTAAATCAAATGCAGCCCCAAAAGTCGTCTGCATCATCGTACATGCGCTCAATTCGCGCGGGTTCAATTCACGTAAATCATTAAATTTTTAATGAGATTCACATAATCTGACGGTCCACGTGCGTTGAGCTCCCGCGAAAATCGATCGCCCCCGTCCGACGTCGAGACGGCGGGGGGGTGCACCCTAAGCAAACCTACGCTGCGCAAGCACCGGATCCTAATCCCCCCCCCTCCTCCTCCCCCCAAGGCGCGCGCGAGCCCTGGAAATGTCAAGGGCGCAGGACGAGCCACGTGGGCTCGCGACCTGTCCGCCTCGAACGAGCGCCACGTGTCCCCCCGAACCAAAACTCTCGAGCCTCGAGCTTGCTTCGCCTTCGCTCGATTCCCTCGCTCGATTCCCTATTGAACGTCGTCCCGCTGCTCTCGCCGAAAGCCGAGAACTCCGAGACTCCGCGAGCTTCGAATTCATCATCAAAAGCGATTTCGAGAGAGCCCCTCGTCCTTGAATCCCGAAATGAAGGCCGTGGTTTCGCGGCTGGCCTGCTCGAAGTCGTCGTTGGCTTCATTCCCGTACTACTTCTCGCCCCTTCTTCCCTTGTTTGATGATCTTGTTATCAGGATTGCGGGTGCTGGGTTATGGCTTTTGCGCTTAGTTCCTGTCTGGGTTTCGATCGCGTGGCTCGTGCCTGTGATTTTCGTCGTCTTTCTTGAGTAATTGAGGAAAATGCGGTTCTGGGTCGACTAGCATGTCTTTCTAGACTCGCGGTTTGATGTTCATGAGTGTTGTGTTTTCACGCATTTCGAAGCTGGTCAGATTGGGCCGAGTGGCTTTGGAGGGCCCGTGTCTGTTTATGTGTGTATTGTAACGGACCAACGATGAGTGTGGACTGATCATGAATGTTTAAGTGGATATGGGAAATGTGATTCTTGAAGGTCTCGAGGTTGGTTCTTTCGATTTTACTTTTATCTTCTTGAGTGTGGCTGTCAATGCTTCGTGATTATGATCTATCATGGTGTTGACGAGTGATTATGTGATGGGCAGTGGACTATGTTTCTGTCAGCCCACTTGCTTTTCCACTCATTTGAAACCAATGCTTGCTTAATGTGATTGAAGCTTTAATGGCATGTTAGATTAATACCCCGTGGAGATCTTTGAAGCTAAACGTGCTTAGTGGAGATGGCAAGCTGATTTGATGTAGTTGCTATACTGGAATCGCTGTTAGGGGGTCGAGAGAGATGCTCATTTGATAATCTCAGTTTGTTTTGGAAATGAATCTTGAGTAACTTTGTCTCACCAAACCTATTGTCGTAATTGCCATTAACCTTGGATGTTTTGAGAGTCCATCATTTACGTTGGCTGATGTTAGCAGCGGTTGCTTCAAGATGACAACCTCATGCATATTTCTGATGATAGCTACTTATTTTCCTCTTTTATCCAATAAGAATAACTATGAATGTTCTGCTTTGACATATGCAATGCTTTACTTTCTTTGCTGTTTGGTGGGGTTCGTTCCCTGTATCTAAGTATAGTAATTTCTCAGTGTTCCTTCATCTTTTGATTTTTGAAGTTTTTAAACATGTGTTTTCATTGCTTGAGCGGAAAAAATTATATCTTTCAACATATGGCATGCTAATAACATGGTGGGATTAAGAAGAGTTGAACTCCAAGTATTATCTGAATATGACATGAATTAAGAGGGTCTCGGAATCTTTGATTGAGCAAATTGACATTGTGACAAAAATTAGAAGCAGAAGTGCAGCACATTAATGGAATTGCCAGTCACGTACTTTTGCAATTTTAGATGTGTGGAAGTTTTGGTAGAAAATGGTCTGAATAATGTCTTTCTGTCCTATGTATTTTGTTAGTTGCAAGTAATATTCATATCTTGGTCTTGGTGTCTGTCATCAAACAGTAAAATATCTTCGTCTACGAGTTGGAGACATCTTTCAACAGAATCTAACAAGGTTGATGAACCCTTTAAAGTTGAGGAAGCAGAGACAGTGAATATGCCTCCACCACCTACGGAAAAGGTACTTTGCTAGACATTGGATACTTCTAATTGTAGTTGAAGTTGAACTAGGAGAACCAACCTCATGTCATTGACTTAGTATTAGCTGTATTTACTGTTGCTCATACTATCGTTTTTCATTTTCATATACTAAGGCATGTTGCTTTCTGTCACTTGATTTAGCTACTTGTATTGGGCGGGAATGGATTTGTTGGTTCACATGTATGCAAAGAGGCTCTAAATCGTGGATTGGTTGTTGCTAGTCTCAGCAGGTATGATCTGAATGACAAGAATGTATCCTAATAATTTATACTTGACAAGTTTCTCCATAAGACTACTAGAGTATATGTATTAATATTCAGACATGCGAGGCTATGATGAGCATATTTAGTGAAATCATAAGAATAGGTATGCATGTTCAGTGAGACCAGTAGGGTAAATGCCTATTCTTGATAGAGGCACTGCTCTTATTCAAGTTGATTAGCCTTTAGGAGAAAAGATGTGATGAAACCCATTGGAATGAATAACGCTTATTGTTTTTAGAAAAGAAGATGATGAAATTTGATTCTGCATGCTGCTTGATGATTATCAACGGCATATGGTGTGGACTTATTATTTTCATGGACATAAAGTGAATCTTCACTCAGAACGCCTGGGAGCTGTATAAATATTCAGATGGTTAAATTGTTGACTTGTTTCTTTTAGGCTTATGTATTTTTACTTCTTTCATTCAGGTCTGGGAGGTCGTCTTTACATGATGCATGGGCTAATGATGTCACCTGGCATCAAGGTTTGGTAGTCACTTCAAGCAGTCTCATTTTGCGAGATTTTAGATTTTAGATTTGTTACACTCTGCTGATTCAACTCCCTATATTTTAGGCAATCTTCTTGCACCTGAAACCTTGAAGGATGCTCTGACTGGAGTCACCTCTGTTGTAAGTTTCTTAAGCTCTCCATGCTTATTGTAATTAGCATCTCTTTTTAGATATCGCATTGTCTAGTATAATAAATATGTCATGCATCATAAGAGGTTTACTTTTTTTTTTTTTGTGGTGACTTATCTGTTCAGTATTGGTAGTGGGTCTCTTGAACCTACTAGTATGATACTCAGAATTGAGCCACATAAAAAGATTGACTTCATAAATAATCAGTAAAATGCTAGATCCATCACTGTGGAAACAGCTGCTTTTAGCTCTTTGAAATTCTTTCTTTTTGTTACCCTTTCCCTGGATGATTATTAAATCAATGTTGCTAATCCAATAAAAGTGCTCCTCCATGTTAAAGAATTGCTAGCCCGACTCTGTGTCTGTGGCTCCACGTGCGGGCATCCACACCTACACTGATACGTCCATGCTCACACCATACTTGCACTTTGAGGATGCATTCACATGTCTGCCTTGCTGGTGTAGTTATGCATTACTCAGGAGATGTGTAACGGGCATGGTCTTTGGAGGTAGGGTTGGTGCTGGGTGATCACTTAGATGTTTTGAATAACTTGATTTGTCTAACTCCAGTATGTAGAGGATAGCTTGAGGAGATCATTGAGTTTTTTTATACATGATCCCACAGAGAAATTTTATATTTTACTGTCCAATTTGAACAAGCCTTGTTGGTTTCACAATGTTGTAGTCCAATCTTCTCACAAGCCTTGTTTGTTTTGTATTATCTGTGGTAGTCCAATCTTCTATAGTGGTTGGGATAAACTTGGCTTGTGAATTTCATTTTCTTCATATGAGGGTTTGTTGAGATCATATCTCTGCTTATTCTATTCATATGTGATGGAAGATGCTTCTGACTGAAGTTATTTGTTGTTAGCTTTGCATTTACTAGAGGTGGTATAGTTCTATTTTACCATAGTTCTATTTTACCACTGAATGGAAAATGAAGTGCATGCATGGCTGAGTGGAGACATGCTTGTGATTCTTCATTATGAATCTGATATGTAAATTTTATTTTGCATATAGCTTTTGTAATTTGAATTTCACTGATCTTTAATGTTTTAATAAAGCAAGAAATAGGATGTCCATATGATTTGGGTGACAAGTTGATCTTTTATGCTAATTTGTTGTCTAGATATCTTGTGTCGGTGGTTTTGGATCCAATTCTCAAATGTACAAGATCAATGGGACTGCAAATATCAATGCAATTAGAGCTGCTTCAGAGCAAGGTGTGTAGTTTTTACCTACTTTCCCCTTGGCATTTCTGGTCACCACTTGCCTACGAGATTGTGCATTTTGTCAGTATTTTATAAATATAGTACTAGGTTCTCTAAAACTATTATCTTGCTATTCCCTAATATTTTGAACTGGCTGAATTATGTATATATCTAAATATAATTTTCTTTTCACATTTTTTTTGGTGTAAGAGGATTCATTTTACCAAAAGTTGATCATGTTAAAGGTTCGTACTTATCTATTGAGATTAAATTCCTTGATGCATTCAATTTCCTTTGATATCAGCAGATTCTTGATACAATTCATTTTAAACAAGTGTGCCTCGACTTTTTCCTCTGTGAGCAGTACTTGCTGTTTTTTCTGAAGTTCTCAATTAGTTCGAATTTCTTATTACGTCTGGCCTTTCCAATAATGGTACCACTTTCTCCTATTTTATTATAGCCTCTTTTTACTTTTTCATTTATAAACTGATTATAATTGTCCATCTGTCATTATAGCAAGAGATCATTCATGTATCTGCCTAAATAGGTGTCGTTACAGTTTATGAGGTATCAATTATTATGTTTTAGTTGATTCCTCATAACTGTAGTTGAACTTGATTTTGATACCAAGTCATAGTTTTAATTGAAAAACTATTAGCTAAAGTCGAGGTTTAATATTTAAACGCTACGCATTTCTTTGGTCTTTGATCACTACCATGCTTATAGTGGGTCCTGAGACTTTTCTCACTCTTTGATACCTCTTATCTCCAGAATATTCTTGTTAGGTCCTTAAAAGTAGCCCTACCAATTGTGTTCACAGAAAGCTGAAAATTATGAGTATTCATTTTTCCCCTCTAGACTATTATAAGATCTGTTTGAAGGACTCACAATATGGGAAAAATAGGACTACTCTTTCTTTCCATGTAGGCATTTGTACAGCGTCATTATGAACAGCTTATTTTGAACAAGCTACGCATTCAATGTCTGCTGCTTTTATCCTACAAGTATTCTAATTTCATGGTTAGCTCAGCTTTGAGGTTTCTGTCCAGCAACTTTTAGTGGTGTTGGCTTTTCTGTCTTGTTTTCAATGCTAAATCTCATGAATGCTGGGTTTCCCCTTGCACTTCTTTTGACTTGGCTAGTGTTTTCAGTGTAGCCTGGAAAATTTACATGTCAATCAAACTGTTTGCTAAAGGCAGTTTCTTGCATGGTGCCAGCTAATCAACCATTTTATGGCCCTGGAGAACTTTAATCTGTTACCACAAATTGCAATTTCCTAGGTGTGCTGTGTGGACTGTTGGCTAGCACAGTCATTGCTGAAAAATTGATTTTAAACCATTTGCTGTGACCTATTGTCGTTCAAACCATTTCATTTTCTGTGGACTGTTTGCATTGACAGGTTCTTTCATGATATTCCTTCAGGGAATTGTATCTGTACACAATGGTATGGCTAGATATAGTTGTGACCTGTATCTCTTGCAGGTGTAAAAAGATTCGTATACATCTCCGCAGCTGACTTTGGTGTTGTGAATTATTTAATCCAAGGATATTATGAGGGAAAGGTATTGTCTATAAAATTTACATCTTGTCAAGTGTACAGAATTTGGTAGTTAAAGCTTCAATTATTGGGAGGCCTTATTTATTATCCATAAATTGCTCTAATGCTTTTTGATGAAGCTTTTTTCAAGTGCAAGTTAAGTCAGATATGAGTAAATGCTTTCTGAGTGCAATGCCAAATCTATAAGCTGGATTCAACTGCTTAATATATAGATAACATATGCTTGACATCAGCTTGAAGAATAATGAGCACTATGTTAGATTTCGATCTTACTGATTTCTCTTTCATTTATTTTGGCTGCAGAGAGCTGCTGAAACAGAGCTGCTGACAAAGTTCCCTTATGGAGGTGATATAACTGTTTTTCCTTTACTTGTAAATAGGCTGTTTCAGGAATCTGCACACTAAAAGGGCTAGTAATTTACCAAAGTGCCTTGCAACCTGTAACCGGATGGATTTGTATAGAATAGAAGTCAATAACTCTGAGCGAATATCTTATTGTTGGATTAAGATTGATGTGCTTATGCAGGCCCTATGGTTTTTAAGTGCATGAATGGTAGAAGTCTTGTAAGACTGACTGTTTTTCCTTTCCATAGTTCAAGAATAAGGCCAGCAACAATGCCTAATTGCTGTCAATTATCCTACAGAAATTGACAGTCAGATGTTGTATGATAATCAGACAGAAGCATTGCTATGCCATCTGCATTGCACAATGGCTTTTATTTACTGGAAAAATACTAAACTGTTCATATACTTAGGAGTGATTTTGAGGCCTGGGTTTATATATGGGACTCGCCGAGTTGGGAGCATGAAGATACCCCTGGGAGTGATTGGATCTCCTATGGAGATGGTAAGTTGACCCGTTCCTCCGTATTAACTATCAATCTTTGAAAACCTCCCTTACGATTCATCTAATCACGAGTTTCAACTAGGCTTTTCTTAACATGCTTGTTTTCTTAATTTCTTATAATTACATCATGAATTTCTAAATTGGTGGACTGCATTCACCAAGAGATAGAATAACTTGCTTCTGCTTGAGGCTCTATTGCTAGAATAGCCTGAACTATTCAGTTGCTTACAGTTGATGTCTGCTTCACTGAGCAACTGGCTTCCCCTGCTTGGAATAGAAGCAGTTCTCTCTTTACTTTACTCTTCTTAGCGAATTCGGTCTTACTTTTTTGGCTCTTTTCTCTGATTGTTTTCTTTTGTCTTTTTACTGTTTGTGTTAAAAAAATGAAGCTAGCATATTCCAAATATGGAGATAATGCAAACCATTTATGAGGATTGGGTTCATATTGACTGTTGGAAAGAAGTCCAAAGCGATCTCACAACTTCATATGCGAGTAGTTGGATGATATATTAATGCCGTATCATTGTGTCAAAGCCCTAATCTTTCAGTTCCTCTTCGGGGGTAGTAGATCCTCTCGCTGATTCTAGAGATTAGGTGAAGAATTCTTAGCAAGAGAACCTTTCTGAGAGGTTACAATCTTTGTTTTGGGAAATTAAAGGAAAATTTTGATTTCCGTCTCTGAAACTCCGTATAGCAGTAAGCATCATCATAAACATGCAGGGACTTCAGCTTTTCATGCTCTAAGCATGCTTAATTCTTCATATGAACAATCTATAGTAGCAACTGGCAACTTTGTCACCAACAAGGACTCTTGTGATGAAACAAATATTAGGTATTCCCACCGATAACAGACGAGTCAAAACCTTTTGAAAGTGGACCAAAAGCAATTTCATCTGTTTTGTATTTGAATGTGGCATGTTTTTGACACTTACCCTTGTTAGGTCTACACAAAATGATCTAATGCCTTAACGATGTTGGCCAAAGTCTTGCTTTCTACGATCATGGCCTGTATTTTACTGCCCTCGTTATTTGAGATCGCTGAGAATATTTGCTAGTACCTTGCTTAAGTTGACCCTGAACTTGGAAGTTGCCATGCCTACTATATTTATGCCGACTTTATCTTTTCCGAAGAGTGATTTCTTTGCATGGCTCAATGTTTGCAGATCTTTCAACACACGAAGCCGCTCAACCAACTGCCGCTTGTCGGCCCCCTCTTCACACCTCCTGTGAATGTCACTGCCGTGGCGAAGGTGGCTGTTAGAGCAGCCACGGATCCCGTCTTCCCTCCAGGCATCATAGACGTCCACGGAATACTCCGATATAGCCAACAAAAGTTGAAGTAAAACTGGTCCTACACCTTTCCTCTTTATTGGTTCAATCTTATAGAGCTGTTAATAACATGACCATTCGGATGCCTTCAAATCAAAGGGGTTTTTTTTTTTTTTTGTGTGGCCATTTTGGAGTCTTCAGATGCCTGTAGGACCAAGAGATGAATTGTTAGTCCAAACCTTGAAGGCAATAAATGCGCTTGGAAGCGCTATATCCTTATGTATATTGCGGTTTCCCTTCTTTGAGTCACGGATATTTATCCCTGAACTTCAGTGAATCCCTTCAAGGATAAGTACATTGGGCAAGGATAAAATAACATTGCATTGTTTTCACCCTCAATGCGATATATGTTTTCCAGACTCAGTTTACTTCTGGCGCAGGATCCAATAACATATTAAACTGAAAACTTGAGAAAATTGCAAGAATTAAGGGGCCATGCAAGAACACTTTTATTGATCATCAGTTAGAGGTGTAGGGTTTCCGATCAGCCATGGTTTCTTGTGATACCTTTTCAATTATCATCATACATTCCAGTGGGTCGGTTTCTTCCTTCTCTCATTTTTACAAGCTCGAACTTTTATTTTGGGTCTATATCAAGTTGGTATTTGAGTGATAAATTAATTTCAAATTAATTTTTTGATCATAAAAAATCTCAGATTGATATATTTTCAGTAGACTTACTCTCCATTAGCTTTCGCTAAATTTTATTATGAAATTGTTGAATTGAATGATATATGACAATTGAAGAGGGAACTAGTATTGCTTATGTTTGTCACTGGTGTACCGGTTTATAGTTTTTCGTGGTATTAATTCAGTTTAGTGGAAACATTAAACTAATAGGTGATAAATTTGTTATAAATATATCAATTAGATGTTTTCCGTAATATTTATATTTTTGAGAAATTTGTATTTATTATGTTCAACCATTGGATCTTGTCACGTGTGTGGCATTATAATTTCATGGGGAAATTATCCAAGTACTCTTAAGAATATTAGCCAATTGTCACATGTCAATTGTCACACTTTTTCATTCATTGAATTTCATTAGGGAGAATTATTCAAAAAGTCATAAACTTATTGTACTTTTTCATTTTTGCCTTAAATCTATTAATTATGTTAATTTAGTAATAAATCTTTTTATTTTTTCTCATTAGATCAAGCAAGGGTGGCCCTCACCATCCTAGGCTCGGGCGTCCCTCTCTCGAGGCTGGTGAGGATGGCCCTTGCCGGAGACCGACGACCTTAGCTGGGTATTATAAAAAAATGTAAAAGTTAAATTTTATGCACATTAGAAAATTGAATAAAAGTTAAAATTGGCAAGTCCATTGCGAAAGAGTTATTCTCAATAAAAACAAATATATTTCTAAAAATTTTGTCACACGACTAAGCATGACTTTTTTGAAAAAAATAAATATTACCTATTATGATTAAATGCATAATCTCTATGATTATTTTTCTCACTAAATTATGGCTCATCCTAATAATTTCAACTTTTCATAGGTTTAATAACTGAATAATCAATGGTTTAATCCTCGTATAATTTAACTTTTTCATTGTTGATAGGAACAAAAACATATATTTTGGTTTAAAGTCGTAGCCCCTCGAAAATCGCAAAGCTGGTCAGGTGGATGATTCTAAGTACTCCCTAAGCTCTTTGATTCGAGTTGGCTACGAAACCGATAATGTGGATTTTGAAAAGTAAAGATGATTCGCCACCAAATTTATTTATTTGTTTATTTATTTTTATAAATCTTAGGTCGATTCCTAGAATGCCTAAGCAGGTATAGAGGAATAGACTACCTCGGTGACATGTGTGAGGTGATTGGTCTATTGCGTAACCAAGAGTGTGAGCTTTGGCGTACGGTTATGTGCTGGATGGATTCACAATTGTCTTGCATTTTCCTTAATTCACATTGAAACATTTGGAAAATTCGAATTTTCTCCAATACACAATCAAGCAAAAAGATAATATCATTTTTGTGAACTGGATAACTCAAATTGTGTGTGATTGTGTATTTTGAAATATACTATGAACGATATGTAGTGTTTGATTGATACATATGCTACTTTTATGTGCAATTGAATATGACAAGTGCAAATGACATGCACATATGACAAGTGAGAGGATTGAATATGACGTACTATGATATAGAACTGGGTTGACATGTAGGATAACGTGGAGATCGAATTATAAATGGATAAATGACACACGGAATGTTGCAACATTTGAATATGACCTGAGCAAATGGCATGTGTAATTATGTAGAGTATAAGACATGAGATAACTACACTTGTAAGTGACTTAGAAATTGACTGCCTAACGTTGAAATCGAATTATGGCATGTGTGAATGACGTGCATCATTACATGGAAATCCAATTATGACATGGGTGAATCACTAAACATGGTCATAGGGAATTTAAATGCAACATGAGTAAATGCCTAGTGTAATGACATGGAATTTGAATAGGATATGTGCATATTACATGCATTATAAAATGAAAATTTGAATATGGCATAATGAAATGACATGTGTGCTCACAGTGAATCAAATTATGACATGTGCTAATGGTATACATTATAATATTAAAATCGAATAGTGACATGTGCGAATGACACGCATGGTGACATAGAATATGAGAAGGACATGTGCAAATGACATATATTATGAAATAGAAGTTTGAAAATAAGATTTTGAAATGAAAATTATGATTTTTAACATGCAGCGGAAGCGGGGCCAAAATCATTTGAATGAGTAGAGTTGGGCTTTCTAATGTTTCATGGGTTTGAAATTGTTGGGCTCTGTTTAAGTATTCCATGAGCCACGGTGAATGGTGGGTTAGCATGAGCAATGGGTTTTGGGTAATGGGCTTCGATTAGGATTAATGAGCTGCTTCTGTGAGCTGAGGTCTAATAAATTGGATTAAAGAAAAATGGTAAATGGCCAAATTTGGCATTCTTTTCATTTATTAATATAAATTATATATTTTTTATTTTTACAAAAACGAAAATTTGAATTATTGACTAAAATTCAGGTGTCAATAATATGAATGGAACCTCAGATCATGGGTTTGAATCATAATAGCTAATAGTTCTTGACCTCCAGTAGTATCACCATAGTCTATTATACATTATAACCTTATCCCATCTGTGCCACGTTATGACCTTAAATTTGGCTCAAACGGGGATTATAAGCTGGGATCTATGCATTGGGTGTTGGTTTTGCTGATGTTGCGAAACTCCAATCTTGCTTTGTGTATGTGCAGTGGAAGTTGGTTGATAATCATATGTTGAGGTAATTAAGTTATTGAAAAAAGTATAATTACTAGAAAACCCTTGGTGCATAAGTTCTTATATAGAACTTATCTTAAATAGTATTATATTTATCTAAATACTAACATATATTATATTTATCTAAATACTAACATATATTATATTTAAATGATTAATTAATCAGTCTAGGTTTGTTTGTAATTCCTGAGTTTTTTTTTAATTTATATAAAACATATTACAAAAACTAGTGAGAATAAACCACACAAAATTTTCGTCTTATTAGAATTAGTAAAAAATAGTGCCAATCAAGAATTGATAAAAATATGTTTACAAAGGCAATAATTCTTTCGAGAAAAATATTGATTAAGATATAATGAATAATGTTAGTTCTCTGTAATTTATCTTATGATAGCTAGTGGATTGCGCTATTTTCACTCTCATATTAGCTCCTAACACCCCCATCATATTAAATTAACTAGATTGCTTATTGTAGATCTCGTTCTTGATTTAAAATTATTTCTTACATTTTTTTCTTCTTCTCTTATTTCAATTTTATTAAAAGACAAAATTACCCACATTCTCTTCAAACAACTTTTTTTTTTTTTCACTCTATTTGCATCTGCCACACCCATTACATTTCAAAGTTCCATTCATGTTTGTTTTCTTCTAAATTTATTCCGCTAATTATCAACTTTATATCCCTAGATAATGCTCATGATAGTGAATTTTTCGACTTCAATTTTCAGTGTAAATTGAATATGGTGATTGATGAATTATATGCAATTAACTCATCGCTCATTGTATTGTTTTTTGTAGCATAGTTACTATGAAGACACATTTAAGAGGATCCGAATTGCTTAAATGCATATATTGATGATGAAAGTGTGAATGGAGAACAACAATCAATCATGTCAACAAGTTTGTTTGGTGCTTCTCACACTAAAAATTAAAAATTATTCCTTGATTTGTGTGTGCACATGCGCACATGTGGTTTAAGTGTATTGACATCTAAATTTTGACGCCCCAATTGGTAATCATTGCATATAAAATTATGGGCTAAATTTTAGTCCTTAGTAAAAATATGAAGTTAAATTGCCTATAGTTATTATGAGCATATTTCAATTAATTGCATTTGATCAAACTAGCGGTGGATGAACTCGGGTAAATGGTTTTGAGCTTAAATGAGTTAAGCCCACAGTGATGAAAATTTGACCTAACCTATTAATTCTCATTGCCTGAAATTCATTGGGAAGTTTGCCAAATTGAGATATTGATTTGCCTTGGGAAGTAATTAGATTGAAGAAAGGAAATTGTAGTCACGTATTCAGTGGTGAGGGATTTGCCCGATGATGTACTAAGCAAGATTGTGGCTGAATATATTTCAATGTTCTGGAAAATTGAAAGAAGGATTCGGTCAGCAAGAGGAGAGAATATTGGAAGGAACATTATACAGCTTGACACCCGAGGGATTCTCTATGGATAAAGAAAAGAACCAAAAGCAATTGAAGACTAAGAGGTTCTGTCCATGTGTGCTAAAATAAAGAGAAGAATTCTCTGTTGATCACCGCACCAACTCAGCGACATTCTCATGGCTCTATTCACAGCAAGAAAGGAAAGAAATCGACAAACTTGCGAGTTGATATTCAATTTGAAGAGATCAAATCAACAGAGAATAGTCAGCACGTATTTGACTGACTTGGAGCTGACATATTATATAGAGTGGTAAACTTTGAGAGTGGGCAGGCTTCGCGCACACATTGAGAAAAGCAGAAAGGAGAAGTCGCGGCCGACTCCATTTAACGGCGGCGATCTTGTCATCTCCGCGATCCTCACATAGCCTCACCCCCACCACGACGCCTGCCCTCGCCGTCGCCATTGCTGATCCATCAAGAGTCCTGCCAGCAGCGAAGATCCAAGCTCAGCCCACCAGATGCCGCTGCTTCTTCCCTTCGGCAAGCCTGAAGAGCTGTTGCCGTCCTTTCCCCAAGCTTTCATCGCCGTCAACCAGCTCGCAAAGCCAAGCCAGAGAGGCTGCTGTCTTGCTTGCGTGACTCCACATTGCTGCCGCCGCTCGACGACGAGTTGCTCGCTGCACCATTGCAACACTGCCGACATGAAAGCTAACCCACCACGCTTCGGTTCGTTCCTTGTTGCAGGTTTTTCTCGGGCAAACTGCGGTCCAGTTGGGAGAATTCCTGGGTCCTCGGTGAATTTCTAGCGTGCTCGGTTATTCTTGTAGCTGGATCCAGCGAGTGACACCAACTTCACAATACTGCAACTAGAAGTCCCAGCCATCAACTCATCGTACGAGCACATCTTCAAAGATTGTGGGTTGTTTTGGTTTTTGGTCAAAGCGGTGGAATTTGTCTCTTATTGCATGGTGAAATCTGGAGACTTAACTGTGAATTCTTGAGAAAGAAGCATAGTGAGATTGAAGACAAAAAGATCGTGACTTTAGTGTTCTTGGTGGAGTTTATTTGGTCCGACTAAAAGACCAAATATTAATTCACTATGATCTCCTTT
This sequence comes from Eucalyptus camaldulensis, assembly GCA_019915185.1. Lineage (NCBI taxonomy): Eukaryota > Viridiplantae > Streptophyta > Magnoliopsida > Myrtales > Myrtaceae > Eucalyptus > Eucalyptus camaldulensis. The sequence goes on from JAHSVA010000008.1 coordinate 24,810,101, forward strand.
GGCGGGCAGCCAATCGTTCTCCCCATTTATTCAGCCGTGCCATGCCGTTCTGTCGTCGCCGTGCACCATTGCCAATCACTGTCCAATTTGTTGTCCACCAATTCGAATTCGGGATCAAATCCTCCAAATTAGATGATGATCGTTATCTGATTCCATTGAATATTTTATTGCCTGATTTGATTATTCCACCTAATCAATATCTTTAAGTGATAGGCGTATCCCAAAATTAGATGAACCGCGCACGATCTTAGTATCTTTAATATTGATACTTTGATCTTTGGGACTTAAAATCAATTTATCAATTTTATTTGCGAAGTTTCAAGTTAATTAGATATTGTTTCCTTGCTTGAATTGATTGGATGATATTTTTTATAATCTTGGATGATATGGTGGTTATCTTAGTTTGATTGCTTTCTTTATCCTAAAAATACATAAATTGCATTGCATATCATGTGGTTTAGAATTGTTTTTCTAGATAGAATTGCATGATAGAATAGTTCCGATACTTCTAATTAAATTATCTGCGAATTGAATTGCTTGTTGAGATAAGTTTCTAAGTTAATATAGGATTTATGTTAGTCTATTTCCTAACTTAAAATAGATAATATCTCACTTTAGGTAGATTTTTATTTTTAGTAATTTTCAATTAAGAATTTTAATAAAAAATACAAAAATACCATGTGCATGTCTTATAGGATTAGGTTCATAAAATGCATGTTATTTAGTAATTATTACTAGGTCAATTTAATTAGAAATTGTTCGTCATTAGAATTAGGCCATTTAGTTTAATTGCATGACATATAGTTTAGTTTTCATTTAAATAAGAGAAACCTAAGAAGAGATTTGAGTAGAATTGCACATTAATTAGAAATCATATTTAGGTAAATAAATGTGGATTTCCCTACATATGTTCGCATTGCATCAAGGTAAGTATGTCCTCCCATGCTTAAAATTTATTGTTGCCTTGCCTTATTGAGTGTTCAATAATGGTTGCGCATCCGCATGACCATCTTGCTTGTTAGAGGATAGATCAAAATCAATCCAAGTTGCCTACATTAATACAAAAGAAAATGTACCGAGAGGGGTTAGAGTAATCTAGCATAATCGAATCTCCGAACTTATTTAATCTCTAGTTTGTAAAGTAAGGTATTTCTTCAATGCTTTACTAGGGTATCTAATCAATCCACCATCAATCGATTAGTGGTAACTCATAGATAAAAAATCATTTGCATGATAAATAACTTGAACTTAAGTCGTGAATTGGTATGGATTTGGAAGAGTCCGAGCTAAGTTTAAGCCTAATAATCCATTAGCCAAACTTGTAGGTGGTCCACTTGAGATTAGGTTGGGACAAAGTGAATAATGTCTCTCTTATTGATGTAATTGACAACTTTTGTTGTCTTATTTGGGTAAAATATTTTTTGAGAGAACAACCTTTTTTAAGGTAGCCAAGCAATTGAACGAAAAATATCTTTGGTTAAGTTGTATATGCACTTGTAGCCTGTTATTAGTGCAATTTTTAGTAGATAATTTTCTTTTCATTGATGATTCTTTTAAAATTTTGATGCATTTAAAATTTACAAAAAATATATATATTTGCGGATGGTTTGAATGGGTTGTCTTATAATGCCATCACAATTGCTGTAATTTTTTGTCAACAATTAAGTTACTATGTAATCGAGGCAAATATAATATCCTATATTATAATATTTTAGAGAGCATTTTCTTTGGCCTTTGCATTATAGCAATAAATGTTTAGAATTTTTCATATACTTAACTTTGTCATATTTTTAATTCTTTTTAAAGTACCTTTTAAAAATATAATGCGATGATTGCATAAAAAATAAATAAAAATTGGACTATTAGATTCATTGAGTAAAATGAAAATTGAACACTTAAAATACATAGAATTTAATGTAAAGGCATGTTAAATTTATAATTAAACGAAATGCATACTAAAACTGCTTAAAGGAGTCTTTTCGCTCTTACTTGTGCTTAGGTTTTCTTTTAAATAATACTTTCCAAGTACAAGAAAAGAGAAATATACAACTCATTAACACAATATTTAGTTAGCTATCTACCAAATAATTTTTTTTTTTTGAAAAAAGGGGGTATCAATTTTATGCCAAATGGAGAAAGAAAAGGAAAAAAACAAAAAAGAAGAAAAGAAAGTAAGAAATAATCCTAAATCAATACGCTACCCCACATTTAACCTTAATAAATGTTACTTAAGAGGAGCATGGATAGTTTCACCTCTAAGAGAGAAAGAAGAAGATAAGGTAAGAAATGTTAAATCAAAAGTGAGACCCGCAAAAGATAATGTAATCAATTCAATATGATCAAGGATGTCAGGAATCGACAAGAAGATGAAAACAATGTGAGCCTCGATAATTCAATAAAACAAATATATGTCGACAACTTTTTATGATGAATTGACTATCAAATTTCTGATAGATATCGTTCCCTACATAAAATTTGATGACGTGTTAGCATAGAAAGGTTAGCCATTCAATAAATGGTTCCAAATTTATATTATTTTGTACATACACTTTCAAAGTTTAGTTGAAATTTTGTCACTATCACATTAGTATCAATAGAACAATATATATACTCAACAAATATCAAGCAAACTATTTGATTTGTTGGTTGAATGTGCACGACTTATATAATATTCAACTATCCTTAATCTTAAGAGAAACAGGGTTTATATAGGATGAGGAATTAGGGCACTGTTGCTAGAATAAGAAACATGTTAATTTCCTAATTTGAATTAAGAGAATATGTGATATGTCCAAAATAAGAAATTAAAGTAGTTCTCTTCATCATGACTATAATTTTAAAAGATAGCGACTCTATCCTCTCCCAACTTCATTAGATAACGCAATCTTTCCTAATTTGGCACCTCCCATGTGCGCATCACATTTAAGTTTCAGCCACCACAGGTATTCAATGAGCTTCACCAAATTTCACTCCTCGACGGGCTTGGTGTAGATAATTTAATTAAGCTTAGAACCTGCTTGTTTTTAACCCCTTTAGCACCAGTCTAATGAGAATGCAATTTATGTAGGCCCAGTGATATTAAATGTAAAATGCTCATAATATGCAAATGCAAATTAACAATATTTTTGTTTAGGAATCTCGGTGGAATCATAATTTTCTCATGCAATGAATGACTAAATGGAGTCGTTAAAATTTAGATGTTAACAAGATATAATTTTATAATCTTAGACCCATACGCAGATATTTCACTAGTATATGCTATAATATTGAACTGGACGAACACGTAAAATAAGCGCCTATGAATTAGTTTAAACTTTGTTGTGAATGAGGCCCATAATGCAGAAAAACGCTATGTTTTCATTTATTTATTTATTGGGAGATAGTCTCACTATATACGTTCTGTAGGGTCTCTCTATTTGGTGTTCTGCTAATCCACAGTGAAAAATCCTATACTCAAGTAAATAGACAGTGAAATGAAAAAGATTCCGTGTGGACTTGGCTATTTCCTCGTTAAACTTCATCAAATTTTCTGATAAATTGTTTGCATTTATTCTTACTTTTGTCTGCCACATGACTCGTTTAGTCGGCCCGTTCAAGGAAGTTTCACCCTAACTAGTTGGAAGTAGTCAGGACGGAAATTAATGGACGAGCTCAGATTAACTTTTCACTGCTCCTTTGTGGAAAATTGTGTCGCTCAAGAAAGAAAAAGAAGAAAAAGTACATGGACGGTGAAATGAAAGGACTCCGTTTGGACTGGAGTAACCGCACGAACAAGTTTGGAGTCAATTTCGTCGTTAAGCGTCATCAAGGATCCAAATTCCCCGAGAAATTGTTCGCAATTTTTGTTGCGATTTGTCCTTGACATGACTCGCATAATTAGCTCATTCCACGAACTTTCACCCAAGGTAGTTGGTAACTCGGGTTAGAATTCCATGGACGAGCTTGGAGTTCCACATTGTGTGGAAAGAGATTAATAATGGTCATGGATCATAAATAAAAAACCATTTTGAATAGGGGGAATAGACTTCAAATCATTTTGGATCACATAATATCAAACACTGAATAGAAACTCAACATTATCATATATGATATAACCGTAGACAAGATGTTATGATGTGATGCTTTTGTCCGCATGGAATGAGCCACTTAGCCCATTAACATCAATCACCTCATAAACATGTTAAGAATCGAATCTAAATTGATACGGAACATAAGCCAACAACAACAACAATAACAACAACAACAACAACAACAACAACAATAATAATAATAATAATAGAAGAACTACTATAACAATAATAAATCACTCATTGTGTACTATGACTTCGTAAGTTTATTACGTTCTTAAGCTATAAATATAGATGGGTGTCCTTCTCAACAATTCTTGATTAGTTGCACACTTGCCTTTATACGATATAGAGATAGGTGATCAAATTTGGTTTTGTACATACTTTTTCATCAGTTTAACTTTTCTTCTCTTCATTATCCTGCTTTTTTTTTTCCTTCTGTTACGGTGCTATAGTATTATGAACAGCATGCCAAACAATAAATAAATAATACGCTATAGTATCAAACAGTACATGAATAGTATAAAGATTTATAAAACTAAGGTTTTTGTCCTACTATATCAAATTCAACTCGAGGGGAGTGTTAGGTTAAACAAAAAATATATGCGAGACCATTCTCCATTAGCTATCTAATCTATTGATGTATAATTGATTACTCACTTTACAATTTAAAGTAGTTAAAAGAATTACTACCAAAAACATTCGTGGCTTAGCGTACCTATTGAATCTACTACAGGGTTCGTTAAAAAAAAAAAAAATCTACTACATGGCAAGTCTTCAGGTACATGATGATCGAATTTAAGCAAGCTTGTGCAGATTGTTTGAGCAAAAAACCAAGATGTTTATGGTATCAACCAACAATTAATCAATCTTACATCAATTTACGCCTTTTCTAGTTGGCACATACTTCTTATATTGGTTGAGAATCATTGAGTATCTCTTCTTCTTTGTGCGTGATTATGTCGTATCATCCACGAGCTTTTGTATGCTAGATTAACTCCATCCTAGAGGTGTTAAAATGGGTCACTTGTTTACAACAAAAGATAGTTAAATGGGTTTCACAATTAAAGGTTTAAAATAGCTGGGTCTTAAGTGGGTTTTTAAATGGGTTGGGTTGAAAACTCATTTTCAACAAAAACATTATAATCCCTCCCTTCTCTATTTAACTTTATAAAAATCGAAATTATAATTTTTTTTTTATTTTCTCTTTTCTTTTTCTTCCTTTTTTTTTATTTTTATCTTTCTTCCTTTTTTTTTTTCTTTCTTTTTTTTTTTTCTTTCTCCTTCCTCCTTCTGGTTGCCGGCACGGCGATGGCTGGCGATCGGCCAGGCGAGCCTCGAGCTTGCCGGCGTTGGGCGAGCTCGAGCTCGCCGGATCTAGCGAGGCGGAGGCCTCGCCGACGCCCGGCGAGGCTCGAGCCTCGCCGATCTGGCGAGACTCGAGCCCGCCGGCGTTGGGCGAGGCTCGAGTTCGCCGGCGTCGGGCGAGGCTCGAGCTCGCCGGCGTCGAGCGAGGCTCGAGCTCGCCGGCGTCGGGTGAGGCTCGAGCTCGCTAGATCTAGCGAGGCTCGAGCTCGCCGACGCCGGTGAGCTTGAGGCTCGCCTGTGGCCGGTCGCCGGCCGTCGTCGTGGCGGCGGCCGGCCAAAGAAGAAGAAGGAGAAGAAAAAAGAGAAAAAGAAAAGAGAAAAAAGAAAAAGAAAAAGAAAATTATATTTTAAAAATAAAATAAAATAATTAAAAATTTAATTTTTAAAAATAATTAAATTTCGATTTTTTAAATAATTATTTTAAAATTTATAAAAATTGTCCATTAAATTTGTATTGTATAAAACTATTTTAGCAATACAATTTCAAAACAAATAATATATATAAAAGCATGGAAGTATTTTAATGATATAATTTAAAAAAACATAGGAATAAGTTTTTCTAAATTTGTTAAATATGAAAAAATTTTATTAATATGAGTTGGATCGGGTCGGGTATGGGTCGGGTATGGGTTGGGTCGGGTCGGGTCGGGTTTGGGTCGAAAAATTTACATTAAACATAAATGGGTCATAAATGGGTTAATGGGTCAATTTGGGTTGGACCAGTAATGACCCGATCCAAACCCAACCCGACCCACCCGTTTAACGGCTCTACTCCATCCCAAGCAGTCTCTTGATCAAGACCCTCCATATTAGAATTGGAAAATGCATAAGAAATTACTACATGATGCATCGCATTTACATCATATCGGAGACCATACATTTCCTAGTCTTAAATCCGAGTAGTTTCTAGCTCTCGGACAAAGTTCCATAATCAGTTGTTTAAAACGAGATGGAAATAGCAGCAAAAAAAAAAAAAAAAAAAAGATGATGGTATAAACAATCCTAAGGTTAAAGAATTGTTAGGATTCTTCATACAAAATTAAAAATTGAAAAACAAAAACATGAAGTGTGAATGCTACCGGAGGTTACCTTACCTCTTTGCATAATACGTACGCTCAGATGGACCCGCCCATGTCAAGCGATCCTTGAATGGAAGCTCTCCATGTTTTGTCTTACTTTTCAAAGCTCTTCTCCCTTATAAATTCATCGCCCTCGTCATCACATCCTTCATGTCTCTCTTTCACACAAACATACACTTGCATTTTCCCGAGACCCTCTTCAATGATGCCTCCAAGAATCTCTTTCAACGCTGAAACGCTCCTCTTTTTGGCTCTCTCCTTTTTAGCCATCATTGTGTGCTCCAGCGACGGTCCTCAGCTAGCAGTGGCGCAAAGTAGTAACAACAACAGTGCCACAACGATCCCAGTGAACGTTGGGGTGATTGTTGATCTGGAGACGTGGGTGGGTAAGATGGGATTGAGCTGCGTTAACTTGTCTATCTCTAACTTATATAGTTCAAACCCTTCTTACAAGACCAGGCTCATCCTCAACGTTAGAGACTCAAAAGGAGAAGAGGTTGCTGCTGCTGCTGCTGCAGGTTCTCTCTCTAGCTTTTATACTTCCGTTGATTGATGAAGTTTATTTTGGTTAAGATTCAATTTAATATCTTTCACACATCCGCCCGAGTCATGCGGCCTTGAGCGACTGACAATTTGACGCTTAGCTTGACAGTATTTATGGGTTTTGTTCCATCCACGCCACGCGGTGCTTCTCGAAGACCCTGGTCTTTGAGTGTAACATTTGACCTTGGAACACCAATTGTTTCATTTATTCCTTTCAATTCTTGGAGTTGACTCTTCAGAAAGCTACCAAGAAAACGATATTGCAAGAAACAATTTTAGGGACCATCCAATTATAATATCCTAATGGAGATAGTTATTTCAGTCACCCCAAATCGAAAATCTCTAATCTATTAAACCATTTCTTGGGTTTTGTTTTTGAAGTTAGAGGGTGTAGCACTATTGAAACAAGCGTGTAAGGTTTATGCATCATATAGACCAAATACATCTCAAGCATCAATCGTTCGGGCTAATGGTAGGACCTACTTAATTACTGGTTAAGATGATATTGATCAAAATGATCTACAGACCATATAATCACTCCTCAATATTGTTGGTGTCGGTAAACTTGTGATCTTTGAATTAGAAGTCCACCTTCCTATCATGTGATAGTTCACCAATGTAAATATGTGCATAAATTTGTGGACCTAGTTTCATCTTGATAAAAATGTGTGAGCAGAATTTTTGTTTTATGATCTTGGAGCGTGAAATGTAGGACTACTATTGTCTGTTCTTTTCTTTGAAGAATATATAGCTCCCCTGTGACTCTTGTCCCGCTATGATGGAGTAAACCTTTATAAAATTACGTCTACATATAGATGATCAATGAACTGTGTTAGAAATCGAGTAACAAAATACACATGCTGCATAGTTTTATTTTTGGAAAGAAAGCCTAACTTTAGGGGTTAAAGTACATTACAAATGCCAATACTTTTGTATGGTGTTATCTTAAGTGCTATTTTTTTTTTTTGGCTTATTTGAGTGCCACAAATTTGAAAAATCAATCACTTGAGTGCCACCTCCGATTTGTCCTGCCGGATAAGCTAGCGTGGTTACTGGTTGTCCGACGTGATCATCGAAAAAATATTATTATAATATCTTTAAATATGTTTATTACTATTATTATTTTTTGATTTGTTTTTTTTAGGGATGGCGAGTATCACTAGCAATCCTCACCAGTCGTGAAATCCTCGCCCAGGCCACCTCACCCTCAGCTGTGAAGGCCTAAGGTGAGGTTGTCAGGGCCTCGCTGGTGGTTGGTGAGGGTCTCATAGCCTCGCTCTTGCTGGGAAGGCCTTGGGGTGAGGTTGTGAGGACCCTCGCCTATAGTAGCCTAAAGTTGGCAAGAGCGCTCGTGGCCTTACTAGCCAATGGCCGGTGACCTTTGCCGACCATAAAACCCTCGCCCTCAACCATGAAGGCCTTTGGCAACGATGTCAGGGCCTCACCGACAGTGGGTGAGGCTGCAAGGACCCTTGCCTGTGGCCCCCAAAGCCGACGAGGGCTGTTGTAGCCTTGCCTAATATGGGCGAGGGTTTCTTGGCCAGCAAGGATTGCTAGTGACTCTCGTAGGCCCTACAGGAAAAAAAGAAAAAAAAAATTTAAAAAAATAAAATAAAAATATACACGTGGGACGTTTGGCTAAAGTGACACTTAAATGAGCGATTTTACATCGATTTGTTATTCAAGTGAGCGAAAAAAAAATTGGGTATTTAAGTGAGCGCCATATGAAAGTATTGATACTTGTACAGTACTGATGCCTAACTTTAGAGTTGGTTTGTTTGAGAAAAACCTTTGTCAGGAAGTTGTTCTTGAATTTTCTAATATTTGGATGATGGAAAACTATTTGATTGACAGAAAATTAAATTAAGAAAAACGACTTCCGTTTTTTGGCAATAAGGAATCGTATTTCCTGATTTCTTGCTGCATGTTCAAGTGAGAAGAGTAAGTCCCTTTATGTCCATTTTCTGCTTATCAATTTTATCTTTTTTCCCTTTTGTCTTGACAAGTCTCATGTGGTTCTTTCATAAATCTTGTCTGCCATCTCCTGAATATACTTCATTAAGGCTCATGTCTTTCGATGTTCTCACAAAAATCCATATTTTGTCATATTGTACATAATATTTTTCATAAATTCTTTGATTATTTCTTGTGTTCTTTTTGATTTAATGGATAATAGAACAAACAAAAAAAGATGTTGATTATAGTTTATTACATATCAATTTTGATTTACAAGCTGCCATAAGTGGATTCAAGATGTAATTTTTTTTTTCCAATTTGTTTTCACTGAAAACAAACATATAAAATTGGTTTACCTTCTCTGATCTCGAATTTCCCAATAATATATATTCAAGTGACAAGAAGTTTTCAATTGAACAAATAAACTTTTATTGTGCTTTTCAGAGTAGAAAAATAGTCATTTAAGTGGGGGCGGTTGATAGAAACACTTTTAAAAATTTTCTTCGGGAAAATATATCTACATAATGTTCTGATTTTTTATATCGAGTTAAGCAAGTTGATCCGGTGACTAACTGTTTTCATGGAAGTTGTGCGTTATTAAATGAGATTGAAACAACATAGGATTCCAGTTCGATCAAACAATTGTCAGTGCATGAAAGCAGTTTAATATAGATGCCGAGAGGCTTGATATATGATATAACATCGGAAAGGTCTGCCCTCACAAAGTCCATAAAATTAAAATGTGGGGCTTGGAGTCTAGAGTAGACATCCGGCATCGACTCCTCGCGCCACAAAGTACAAAAAATTCATGTTTGAACCTCTCATCTAGACTTTTGCTTGAGTCTTTGACGGAGTAAGTAGTTATGATACAGGGCTTGTTCAATTACATGCCCAGGGCTTAATCAAAGTGAGCTTCCTCGGTATCGATATTTGTGAACACAATTGTGCATCATGTTTGAAATAAAGTTAAAATAAAATGGGAGTGGTCGACTGTGTCTTGTGAGTAATATTTAATCTTTTCCTGAAAAATAAGAGGTTTCGCTTAGCCATTTCGGAGAAATCGAGATTTCGTCATCTTAAGCACATGTTGAATTATGATCTAACCATAATGAGTTGACGTCAGATTTTTCTAGTTAGTAAACACGTGTTTCAATAATATTAAGTACGAGCTTTTTTCCAACTTCAAGCTCCGATGCTACCTTCTTCTTAAACATCTATATATTTAATAACATTGCACCGAGTTTTGAATGGCTTCTGATGCGCCTTTTCCAATAAGAATTTCCATTATCTGCCGAACTTTTTATTGTTTCTCCGTCTTTTCTGGTTCACCATTGCAGCACTTGATCTGATAAAGAATAAGCAAGTCCACGCCATAATAGGCCCCCAAAGTTCAGTGCAAGCAGACTTCATCATTGACCTTGGAAACAAATCTCACGTGCCAATCATCTCTTTTTCTGCTACTAGTCCTTCCCTCAGTTCCATTCGGCGTCCATACTTCATTCGAGCTGCGCAAAATGACTCGTCCCAAGTGAATGCCATAAGCGCAGTCGTGCAAGCTTTTGGCTGGAGAGAAGCGGTTCTAATATATGTGGACAATGAGTTCGGAGAAGGCATCATACCTTCTCTTATGGATGCTTTGGAAGAGGTCGATACGCGAGTGCCCTATAAGAGCCTCATTCCTCCTTCGGCCACGGACGATCAAATCGGGCAGGAACTCTACAAGTTAATGACGATGCAAACGAGGGTCTTCATCGTGCACATGTTACCAACCCTCGGTTCTCGGCTATTTGCCAAAGCAAAAGAGGCAGGAATGATAGGGAGAGGTTATGTATGGATCTTGACTAATGGAATCACTGACCTATTGAGTTCTGTGGATTCATCTGTTGTTGCTATTTCAATGCAAGGAGTATTGGACATCAAGACTTATGTCCCAGACACACGGAACCTGGACAATTTCATGGTCCAGTGGAAGAAGAAATTCCAACAAGAGAATCCATCTGTCCTTAGTCCTCCGTTGAACATCTTCGGATACTATGCTTATGATGCTGCTCGGGCTCTGGCAATGGCTGTTGAAGAAATGGGAACGGTGAATTTTACCTTCCAGATTTTGAATGCTTCGACAGATGCAACTGATCTGGACACTATTGGGGTCTCTCAAAATGGTGAGAAACTTCTCCAAGAACTAGCTAATATGACATTCATGGGGCTCACCGGAAATTTTAGTCTTGTTGATGGGCAGCTAGAATCGTCAGTGTTCCAAATCGTTAATATCAATGGAAATGCGGCAAGAGGGATCGGGTTTTGGACCGTAAAAAATGGGCTGCTAAGAGATTTGAATCCATTCGACACAAGCAAATATTCCACTTCGAAGAGTAATTTAGGAACAATAATATGGCCAGGAGATTCGACCTCCGTTCCCAAGGGATGGAGAAAATATTTAGTGGTTCGTTCGCGCCACGTCATCCACTGACGTGGCGCGCACATACCACTCAGCTTTCGACACCTGTCCTGGGGGACCCGCTGAAAAATGAAAAGACTCGCTCGGCTCGGCTAGTTTCGGCTCGGGGTGGGACCCACAATCTGGTCAGACTGAGGAGAAAATCAGGCGCCATTTTAAAAAAATTTCGGACTTGAGCGAGGTTTTCTCCTTCTTCTCTTTCTTCGCGCCTCTCGCTCTACCCTCCCTCTCTCTCTCCGATGAACAGGACGCGACCTCCCAATCGCTCTGTGCCTTCCCTCTTTCCGACCGGCGAACCACCGCCAGCAACCGACGAACCACCGCACCGGATCGGCGAGAGACCGCGAGATCTAGCTCCCTCCCTTTGCCCTCCCTCTTTCCGACCGGCGAACCATCGCACGGGACCGGCGAGAGGACCGCGACCTCCCTCTCTCTCTGCATTCCCTCTTTCCGACCGACGAACCACCGCACGGCCAAGAGGACCGTGAGCAAATAAGATGTTTTTGTAGAGATCTCCCATCGTCGCCTTCATCTTCTTCCCCTTTTTTTTTTGTTTTGTTGTTGTTTTTTTTTTCCCTAGTGTTCTAATGGTGGATCTGGAGTTGCATATGAAGGACGACGTGATGTCTCACATCAACCTCGACGGCTTCTTCGGCGACCTCCCTGAGACCGGCGACGTCATCGGCGCTTACTCCTCGACGATCGCGTCGTCGTCGTCTCCAGACTCGGGGCTCTCGTGGTTCGACGAGATCGAGAACATCCTGATGAAGGACGACGATGTCCACGTGCTTGCTGAGCCGGGGGCTGAGCGGGCCGTGCCGGAGGGACTCGAGCTTCCCGCGGACCTTTGCTTCCCCGGCCCCTCGCCGCCGGCTTCTCCCCGCCTCCGGCAAGATGCGGCAGCGCGGCCTCAGGTGCTCCGCTAGCTGGCTGATTTCCTCGGTTTCCATGGCGCGTGTTCGGGATTCTCATTTTTGTTTTTATTTCGTGTGTGGATGACTACTAGTTCTGGGAGCAGGAGGCCGCAGGTCAAGAAGGCTTTGCTGGATAGGCTGCCGTCGATTGTGGTTAATGGAGAGGGCGAAGAGGACGCTGCTTTGGCAAAGAGCGTGCGTAGCGCTGATTGGGAAATTGTGGCTGATGATTTTGAGGACGATGATTCTGATGGCCCTTTTTGCAGATAATACTTTACCGTCAGTACACCCCCTTATCTGTACCCCTTTTTGCAGATCATGGGCATTGGAGGCAAATGACATGAATTGTTTCAACATCCAATTTCAGCTGGATTTAGTCTTTGGAGATTTACTAAAAGAAAGAGGCAGGTTGCTTTCAACATCCTCACCCCTGAAGGATTTGTCCACTCGAGGATCCACGGTATGTCATCTTTGTGAACTTACTCCCCTGCAGTTAAGTTGCAGTTACCGATATCCTTTTTCCTGCCTTAGTCATATAGTGTTGTCCATTGGCATGAGATAATTTGTGCAAGAAATTTATATATATTATGTTCCCTTAATATGCTCTTGTTATCACATTAGTTGATGTTTTATGATGACTTTTTGGTCAATTGGCACGATCAGGTGTGGGTTGTTGTCCTTAGTGGAATGGGTATCGCATTCTCTTTCTATTATGTACTCTGAATAGAAAAAAATTAAACGGCTCATTGGTCAACTATCACTTGATTATAGAAGCTAGAAATTAGTTCTTAGTACATATGGTTAACTGAATATCTTTCTGCTCGCAATTAAGTAGCTATTATCACCGTGGAGAATTTGTAATCTGAGGCCTCTGCACTCTTCTTGTTCATATTTTGCCAGCAGGCTATCATTGTTTTAATTAATTCTCTTGAGGTTCTTATGGTACCTCTGACGCTTAGTACTGTGATCACAGTGTTATCTGTGGGTTTATTGCCTGGCTATACTATTGATTTGTTGATCATTGTGTTAAGATTTTCCTTTGGAGTTAGCTGGTTAAAAGACCCTTACATAAACAGACTGAAAAGTTAGCGGCTTTCTTGTTCTTTCAGCAGTTTAATTTGAACATGGGACGTGTTTTTCTTGTGAATTACTAAATCCCATTGCTTTTTGTTTGGAGCTTTTTCTGCCATCAAATTTTACCTTTTTGGAAGGACTCATTAGACCTTGATCCTCATTGATGCAGTAATAAACCAAAGCTTGCATATCTTTCAAAGATTTTGATTGCACTTTTAAGCTATGGCGGGTCCCTAATGAATTTCTTTTGGACATGGTGGAGAATGCTCTGGGAGATGCAAATAGCGTATTTTCTAGTAAACGAGCAGCTCTAAGAGGTAGTATTCTTCTGAACTTTTGGACTGTTGAAATATTGTCTATTCTTAAAACAGTCCAAAAAGAGATTTTTCTCCAATTTTTTTTTTCTATACTTGGATGTGCTTCTTTTGTTTTTCTTGATTCGAAATATGCATAAGTAAAAAAATGCATCTCTATTCATCTTTGCTGGTTTTTTTTCCCTTGGGTGCGTATTTCCTTCAATTGCCATTTGATGTGTAAACATTTTCCTTTGTGTTTTCCTTTTGTTCTTTTACCGTATGAACAGTTTCGGTGAATCATGGTGAGAAGGATGGTTTCACTGCGGCCAGAATGATCTTATCTGGGATTCCTCTGGATGAAACATACCTACAAAATCATCTGTCCATCCTGATGAATGATGAAAAGAAGAGTTTGAAAGGAGGAAGGATTCCTATTCCAGATTTTTACTATCTAATGGGGACAGCCGATCCCACAAGAATTCTTATAAGTGATGAAATTTGTACAATTGGTTGATTATGAAGTATGAGAACATCCTTTCTCGCCTCTCGAACTATCCGCTCATCGACTTTGCTGGAGATAAAAGAACCCATTGCTTCCCGGATGCCATTGTTGGTCTGAAAATCCATGATGACCTTACTGTGGATCCTTCACTGATGAAGGGGAATAAGAGCATCCTCGATTTCAGACACTTCCTTGACCGTGCTTACCAGCCGCGGATAAAAGGTTCAATACCAGACAAGGAGCAAGGGGTACAGCTGAAACTGAATCAATCGGCTTCAGTGCCAACTTTGGGGCGATCAATGAAAATTAATAAAGACGACCAGAAACACCAGGTGAAGAAACCGAAGCTAGTGATATTATCGCGCAGTGGGTCCAGGGCGTTAGTTAATGAAGACTGCTTGGTTAAAATGGCAGAGGATATGGGGTTCAGAGTAGAAGTTTTGCGGCCTAAGCGAACGACTGAACTGGCGAAGATGTATCGCTTGCTTAATAAGAGCGAGGTTATGGTTGGTGTACACGGGGCTGCTTTGACCCACTTCCTTTTCCTGAAGCCTGGTTCTGTGCTCATCCAAGTCATTCCTTTAGGGACGGATTCACCAGCTGAGACATGCTTTGGTAAACCTGCTAGAGAGCTTGGTCTCAAGTATATTGGCTACAAAATTTCGCCTAGAGAGAGCTCACTGTATAATGAATACGATCAAGATGATCCAGTCCTTACGAATCCAAAGGGTTGGCAATACACTAAGGAGATCTATCTCGACAGACAGAATGTGAGCTTGGACATGAGGAGATTCCACAAGCGGCTGCTTCAAGCCTATGACTATTCCTTCAAGAAAATAAACGGGCAAATTAGCTACAATCAAACAACCAACTTGTTTAAGCTTTGCTAACTACTTCCTTCTCTTCACCTTCCTTGAATAATTGTCGATATTTCTTTCCATTGACTGAATGGTTGAAGCTTGAATAAAGTACACTCATCTGTGAATCAGTTTTTCAGGTTCATCATAAATTTGTAAAGAAGGCATTTTTAACAATTTGGTGAACTGGATGACTTGTTAATGATGCTCCTCTTAACCTTCACGTCTGTTTTCCTGACAGTAGCACTTTTGGGTAAATCTAAGGCAATAGCCATCTGCTTGTTTGCATCTTCAACTAAATTAAGCTGAACTTCAAAGATGGGCATGGGATCCTGTTTCGGAAAATGAAACATGGAAGTTGTTGCTATAGTTGTGTGTGTGTTTTTTTAACTGACTAGCCCCTCAGTTACATTGGAGGTTTATAACTGAATAAGTAAACTATGTATGATCCATACCACGCAAGGCATCGCTGGATAAACTGAGGGATCTCGGTTTCAGGGCCTGTGAAGCTATTATAATCAACTATACTAAAAACAAGAACACTTGATTCTATAGTACCACATTGGCGTCACGTTATATGAATGTCGTGCTATAATCTTTGATTTTTAGCTAGCTATACAATAGAAGAGCAGCCGGTTTATTAGCAGAGGCACCTGTCATTTCCTCCATTTCTGTTAAAAGATGCCGATAGCTTTGATGACTTAAGTCAGAGATTCAGAGAACAATGGGCAAGAGCAGTTTGAAAACATTGCCATAGAAATTTCGGGCATTATTTGAAGAACTTGTGTCAATATGTACATAAGCAGTGTGTTAAATCAAAAAATTGCTATTGCGTTTGTCGGGTAACTCTTCAGTCTTTCCCTCGTCAATTCTCAGTGTCTCATCTATCATGTCAAAACTTCAGTCAGCTTCGAGTTAAAGCATCACTTCGCTGGTCATTCAACACTAAATTTCGCCATCTATAGCTACAGCCAACGCTTTGCTATCGTAGATGATGGGTGGACTGGAGGAGGCGTCTTGGCATTCCTTGTGTCTTTACATCTTATTGAAGAAACAAAAACAAATAATCAGATGATGGACATAATGAGATGAAATATATACTGTGAATTAAATTTAATTATGCTGATTCTGCTTACTGGAATTAGTGGACTTGCCACCCAGAGAAGACCGGCGAGACTGGTCTGAACCAGCACCTGTTAGTGATTGTCTCCTAAGTGTCCGTGTGTTGGCTGCAATTGCCAATACTCTATTTTGTGTCCGTGTGTTGGCTGCAATTGCCAATACTCTATTTTGTGTCCGTGTGTTGGCTGCAATTGCCAATGCTCCATTTTTAATGCAAGTAGTAGAGCCTCTGACAAGTGAACGAGCTTCTGTCACATTTCTTTGGTTCCTGCAGTTGCATAGAAACCAAGTCTTAATGGCAAGATAATGATGTGAGCAAATTCTCATATTACCCGTCATTTTGGAATTTTTCAGTTGCATTTGTGTATTTCATACCATACTAAATTTGTCCAATTCAGTGTTAAGACTAGATAGTTAAATATTTCGCTGACCTCCTTTCAGATCCATTGATGAGCTTCCTCTCTATGGTGCGCAGCGATTTCCTTATGTGAGATTCCTTGCCATTCATGCTTTGAACAAGCAAGTTGGGCGTTCGAGGATCAGTACAAAGAGTGCGCTCTCCTTGCATAACAATCTGGATCTCATTTTTGCCAAATCGACAGATCCAGCCCCTTAGAATTGTAATGTTGATTATTGTCAGAAAGGCATCTGAAGCATAGAGATTACCCAAGTACATTTACCTGCTCTTTGAGTTGCATGACCTCACTGGTCTCTTTGTTCATGCGTGCAGCACCAAGTTCAACCGTTGAAACTCTCCGGGCAAACTTCAAGGTACTCATTGATTCCCCAAATGGATCTCTCTCAGGGTTCACATGAGCCAGCATCAATGTCTTCGCATTACCTCCTGAAATAAAATGCATAAAAGCAATGTCACCATTACCCAAGGATCATAATCAGAGTATCTTAATTCTATGAAATGCTCACTGTGGGAATTAGTAATTTTATCCTAAAATGAAGCTTCAATGACACCTGACAAAGTTCGAAACTTCGAAATAGGTACTTAGGGAATCTTGCAGCAGAAGCGTAAGTTTGCTATTGCAGTAAGGTACATGGGAGTTTTTCTGGGCCAAAGCTGCGATAACATCTCCCAAACAAGACAGACCGGTTAATGTACTGTGCCTCCTTCAGTCTCTCTCCTGTGACTTCAGATTTATCTACCCGTTCACTTCCTGCAAGATCAGCCAAATGCAGGCAACTGTGGAGGATGGATCCAGATACATCTTTCCCTTGAACATGTACTGTCAGCACACTGCAAGGATGCATCCCATGGACATCAGTATCACTCTCTTGAATAATCTATCTATTGGAAACTACATCAAAATTTGTACCAAAAAGAATGGGTAGGAAACTCTGCCTGTCCAAAAACTGACCTGTGAGACCGGCTACTTCTATTGTTCAATGCTGTAGAACTGACGACACGATTCACATCACCAAATTTCATTAGGTTGACCACATCAGCTGTGGACTTGACAGAATGCATGGTAGCATCCGGAAGGCTCAAGCCACCGTCACTGGTACAGCTTCAAATCTTTAATTTGTGCATAGTCAAGGAACCCAAATTTACATTTCAGAAACTTAAGCTTTCTTCAGTCTTTTTATCTACTTATTTGACATCAAATGTATCTATATTAGACAGAATAATCCATTTCAAAGGATATCTTGAGGATGCTGAATCCTCAGCAAGGAGATCACGCACTAGCTCATTATATATTTCAACCATCTGAACATGAATATCATAAGTTATAATGTCCTTCCTTCCGTTAGACAACTCGAAGAGATCGTTGAGAGCCAAGTAATTAATCCCCATGTGCTTTGTCAGTTCGCCTGATGGACCACTCTGCAATTCCAAAAGGCAATAAGTAGTTATTCCCCAAATCAACGTAAGCAATCTTAAGCATCTGCTTAGATTGAATTATGTTCATGCTTTGCAGGTAGATATACGAAATTAACAGTACATCCATCTAACAGCAAGGAAAATGCACACTTTTTATTTTACACAAATTATCTAGGAGCCTAGGAGGTGATCTGGCACAAAGGTTGGATCTACTAAAGCTACACTTAAGTTCTTACCATTGTATGTGTTTTACCCGATCCAGTTTGACCATAAGCAAAGATGCAGACATTGTAACCATCCATAACTGATCTAATCAAAGGTTGAGTATCCATGTACACATCATCTGCAAAGAGGGCCGCACGGCGAAAAACAATTTACATTGTTATTTAGGAGCTGAACATCAACTTGCAGGACAATCACTTGGCCAACAATATACCCTTAGACAGTCAGATGAAGTGTAACAATACCTTGAGTAGCAAGTGGACG
Source organism: Eucalyptus camaldulensis (assembly GCA_019915185.1). NCBI lineage: Eukaryota > Viridiplantae > Streptophyta > Magnoliopsida > Myrtales > Myrtaceae > Eucalyptus > Eucalyptus camaldulensis. Next base: position 24,828,657 of record JAHSVA010000008.1, read on the forward strand.
GAAAACCCGATTAAACTGAAACACTTTCCTTCCATCTCTATGGGGTTTTGAAGGGTCAACAATCACAAGTGAACCATCTTCTCCAATAAAATCTACCACATTTTTGGCTTCCGCATTAAAAATGTGTCTAATTCTGCAGTATAATCGTATATTTCCTGTAAAGATTTTTGTCAAATTAAACTCGTTACATTGGAAATAAAACAACAAAAGCTCCTTTACTTAAAAGCAACTGACCCATGGACAAGCATATACGCCGATGACGTCGCCGGTCTCAGGGAGGTCGCCGAAGAAGCCGTCGAGGTTGATGTGAGACATCACGTCGTCCTTCATATGCAACTCCAGATCCACCATTAGAACACTAGGGAAAAAAAAAACAACAAAACAAAAAAAAGGGGGAAGAAGATGAAGGCGATGATGGGAGATCTCTACAAAAACATCTTATTTGCTCGCGGTCCTCTTGCCCGTGCGGTGGTTCGTCGGTTGGAAAGAGGGAATGCAGAGAGAGAGGGAGGTCGCGGTCCTCTCGCCGGTCCCGTGCGGTGGTTCGCCGGTCGGAAAGAGGGAGGGCACAGAGCGACTGGGAGGTCGCATCCTGTTCGTCGGAGAGAGAGAGGGAGGGTAGAGTGAGAGGCGCGAAGAAAGAGAAGAAGGAGAAAACCTCGCTCAAGTCCGAAATTTTTTTAAAATGGCGCCTTTTCTCCTCAGTCTGACCAGATTGTGGGTCCCACACCGAGCCGAACCAAGCCGAGCCGAGCGAGTCTTTTCATTTTCCAGCGGGTCCCCTAGGACAGGTGTCGAAAGCTGGGTGGTATGTGCGCGCCACGTCAGCGGATGACGTGGCGCGAACGAACCACTGAATATTTTCTCCAAGGGATGGGAGTTTCCCACAACTGGGAAGAGTTTGAAAATCTTAGTTCCTGTGAAGGACGGTTTCAATCAATTCGTGACAGTGACATATGATCCCACAACAAACACATCCCAAGTCACCGGATACTGTATTGATATCTTTCGAGCTGTGATAGAAAAACTGCCTTATGCATTGACTTATGAACTTATTCCATTTGCCTTGCCTAATGGAAGTAGTGCTGGTAGTTACAATGACATGATTGACCAAGTATATTACCAGGTGAGATAACTCTTTGCAAGAGCTTGGTCTCATTGGATTACATGTTGAAACATAATGTGCTATCATGTGGTTGACAGAGAAAATATTTTTCCCTTCCTTTTGTTGGAACAGAATTATGATGCAGTGGTGGGTGATACGACGATCCTTGCAAACAGATCATTGTATGTGGATTTTACCTTACCATACACAGAATCGGGGGTTGCAATGCTTGTGCCATACAAGGACAACAAAAGCAAGAATGCTTGGGTTTTCTTGAAGCCACTCACTTGGGACCTTTGGCTAACTATCAGATGCTTTTTTGTGTTTATAGCATTGGTCGTGTGGATTCTTGAACATCGGATTAACGAAGATTTCAGGGGTCCAGCCACGCATCAAGTCGGCACGAGCCTCTGGTTTTCGTTTTCAACCATGGTCTTTGCTCAAAGTAAACACCCTTCACTTTAGTAGATCAATCGAACATTACAATTTACATATCATTGTTGGAGAATTTATGTGCTTACCCTTAATTCGGATTGCAGGCGAGAGAGCATTTAGCAACCTAACAAGATTTGTTGTGATCGTGTGGGTTTTTGTGGTACTCATACTAACACAAAGTTATACAGCAAGTTTGAGTTCTCTTTTGGTGGTGCAAAATTCTCAACCAACTATAGCTGATGTGTATCAGCTCCTAAATAGTGGAGGAAGAGTGGGATACCAGTATGGAGCTTTCATTCATGAGATGCTAAAGCAAATGAAATTCGACGATTACAGACTTGTATCTTATAAGTCTGCTGAAGAATGTGATGCGCTTCTTGTGACATCCTGAAATTCGACCCCGTTTCGATAAAATGAAATGTGCATTTCGTCGACGTGCCTATGGTCCTTTTTCTCTGAGCTGATCACTCATGAGTTAACTAACCTATTGGGTGAAGCCATTAAGGGATATATCCACGGTAAAATCCCTAAAAGCTACCTAATTGGTTGGATTGGATTAAAATCACGTTCGGTCGATTTTAATCATGAAATTTAATTCGGTTTTGGGAATCGAATATTCGGACGTGTCACAATTCATTTTTAGGACCGTCTCATCGTCTATTGACTTATTGCCAAGTCCGAAATTTCAAGAAAGAAATTATCGGAGGAAGATTTGAAGACCGGAAGAAAATAGAAAGGGAAATGGAAAGAGAAAAGAAAAATTAGAATAGCATTATTCTTTTTCTTTTCTTTTTCTTTCTCTCTCTCTTTTCTCTCTTTTCTCTCTCTTCTCCCCTTCCCCTCCCCTTTGTGCGTAGCCCACCCCCACCGAACACCCCCTTGCCAATTTTAAATTGGCTTCTCTCTCCTTTTGACTAGTCAAAACTCCTCTCTCTTATCTCTTCTTCTCTCTCCTCTCTCCTCTCCCTCACTCTCCCTCGTAGCCGACTTCTTCTTCTTCCTTCTTCTTTGTGCGAACCAGAAGCTGAAGAAGACAGAAGCAGCGAGCTTCACCGCCAGATGAAGACAGCAGCCGCTCGTTCCGCCGCCGCCCGCGCCCGTGCTCGCGCCACTCACCGCCGTGCACCGCCAGCCCGTCCCTCGCACCCAGGCGTCTCCCCGTGCGTCTCCAGCCGCTGCCCAGCCTCCGCCCAGCCCCTGTTCCGCCGACCAGCTCCATCTCCGGCCACCGTTCGGACCGCCGGAGCTCCCCTTGCCCTCCGCCGGCTTCCCCTCGCCGCCCTAGCCGCCGGAGCTGCTCCGTTCAGCCGCGACCAGCAGACCCACGAAATGGGTTTCCAGCTGGTTCGGGCCCGTTTTGGGCCGTTTCCCGGCCCCGAACCCAAGCGGTGCTTTGGAGTTTGTCGTTCCTCGCGTCGCCGCCGTCGGATTGATCCGATTTGCATGCGATTTGGTGAGTAATCTCACTAATCTTGGATTAGTTGGCTAATTATGCTTAAGGTTGGTTTAGATTTAATTAATTATATTTATGTTGTTAGATTAGAATAAATTAGCAATTATTAGTCAATTGTGATGTGATTTAGATAAATTGATTGTGCAATTAACAAGTAGACGTGGTCTACTAATTATTGGAAGTGCTTCGGGAATTTTTCCCGACCCTTAGTGGGCTCCAATTAGGCATTTCGGGCCTAAGTGGATTTTTTTGTATTTAAATATTAATTCTCGGAATTAAATTAAATAATTATTTATTTTCCGAAAATTCAAGGGAGATGGCCCGGGACCGGAAAATTGTGCTGATGACTGTGGTGAAGTCCGTTTATCTAATCGGGCTTTAATTTGAGTTAAATGGGATTTTTAATGTTAATTATTTAATATTCGAAATTAATTAAATAATTATTTATTTTCTGAAAATTCAACTGAGATGGTCTGGAACCGGAAAATTATGCTGATGACCGTGGTGAAGTCCGTTTATGTAATCGGGCTTTGTTTTGAGCTAAATTGAATTTTTAATAATAATTATTTAATTTTCGAAATTAATAAATAAATTAATTATTTTTCGGAAATTAAGATTTTGATGGCCGACGACCGAAATCTCGTGCTGATCGTCGTGGTGCAGTCCGTTTATTTATTTGAGCTCCACGTTGTATGGAATTGAGTAAATTGTGATATTTTAGGGATTTACCCTAAATTGATTGGAATCGATTGAGATTGAATTATCGATTGGTGAATGGCCAAGTATGTTTATTCAGCATTTATAATGCTTTGTTGAGTTAATTTAATTATTTGATTGAGTATTGATTGGTGAATGGCCAAGTATGTTTATTCAGCATTTATAATGTTTTGTTGAGTTGATTTATTTATTTGATTGAGAAATCGTTGGGCATTGGTTGTCGATATTGAAAGTGAACTGGTAACCACTGCAAAGAGGACACGTGGCTTGGTGAATTGGAATGTCACCTTGAGAATGCACGTGAGTTTAGTGGTTGAATATGTCACCTTGGCGAAAAGGTCGCCTGAGAGAATGCACGTGACTCGGAGACTCGGTATGTACTCCTGGAGAATGCACGTGGCTCGGTGACAGGATTTGGCATCTAAAAGGACACGTGGCTCGGTGATCTGATGCGTCACTTTGGTAAGCGAGTACCTTAGAGAATGCACGTGGGTCCAGCATTCCGGAATGGCATCTAAAAGGGCACGTGGCTAGGTGAATTGATGCATCACCTTGGTGAGATAGCACCTTAGAGAATGCACGTGGGCCCGGGCATCGTAAAAAGGACACGTGGCTCGGTGGCTTGATGTACCACCTTGGCGAAGAGGTCGCCTTAGAGAATGCACGTGGGTCCGAGGTTTGAGGCACGTGGACTCGGAGACTTGGAAGGTCATTCTGGAGAATACACGTGGCCTAGCTTTTAAATATCCCACGGTGGGGATTGATTTGTTTGGCATGTAATCGACTAGGTCGATGCTTTGATTTGATGTTGTGAATTGATTGCTTGAATGGAAATGACCGTGAGTGGTCTTGTTGGAATATAATCGACTAGGTCGATTTGATCGATGCTTCGATTGGTGATATGATTGCTTGGGTGCCTATTATGAATTGTACTGACTTGCAGGTGGGATCAGAGGCCAAGGTAAGTCCTCTGCCCTGTGCGTGTTTAGGCAGCCTGTAGTATAATAGTTTATCTAATCGGGCTTAGTGGGGTAGAACTCGCTGAGACGTAGTCTCATCCCAGTTTGGGGAAAACCATTTCAGGACCCCGCTGAAGAGCTGAGAAGGAGGAATCCGAGAAGGAAGACTCGGAGGCGAATCTTAAGGAAAAAGATTTTTGGAGGAAGAAGGCAATCCTGAGAGGGGCCTTGAGTACGGCCTAGTTTGTCTAAGTTCCTGTCTTCTTTTGAGAATCCATTTTGATGTGATTAGTTATGAAGTGATTTATGGTTTGTATAAAAGTTTGGTTATAAATTTCAATATGAAAAATATGGCCCTGCTTTTCTATCCCATTGTTTTATTGTCTGGGGATTTTAACTGCTTCTGCATGTGCTTAAAAATTAAAAGGGTCGGCGATATATTGTCCTGGGATATCGCATATTAAAATCGACCAAGGTAGAGAAGGATGTGTGCGTGCCCGAGGATCGGGGCGTGACACTTCTTTCCAAAGGAAGCTCAAAGGGTGGGATTGTAGCTGCAATTGACGAAGTCCCCGACATTAAACTTATTCTTTCTCAATATTGCAACAAATATTTAATGATCCCGACATTTAAAACTGCTGGATTTGGCTTCGTAAGCCAATCTCTCAATTTTAGCCAAAAAAAGAAAAAAACAAAACCTCTCAAATTCTACAATTACTAAGGTTAGTTGTTATTTCTTTGATTGAAAAATCTCATGTCCTACTTCTTTTGGTTTACAGGTTTTCCCCAAAGGGTCTCCGCTAGTCCCAGATATTTCACGAGCAATCCTCAATGTAACTGAAGGGCCTAACATGACGAAAATTGAAAAAGCGTGGTTTACATCAGAAACCAACTGCCTCGATTCAACTCCCTCCATTTCTTCCAATAGTTTGGGTCTTGACAGTTTCTGGGGCCTATTCTTGATTGCTGGAGTTGTTGCAGTTTTAGCTCTCATCATCCACATGGTCATGTTTGTCAAAAGGAATTGGCATGTCGTATTAAGTTCTTCAGCTTCACTGCGACAGAAAATTGTTGCATTGGGAAGAAGGTTTTACGAAAGAGACATCAATTCCCATACTTTTAGGGAGTGCAGATTCAGAGACAGAAGTATGGATGATGGTATCCATGAGCATGCAGCTGTTGAGATATCAGAAAACACTAATTTCCCCCTGAGTCCGTCAAACAACTCCAGCCAAATCGACAACGTTTTAACCAATGAGCAAGGCACACCATTTGCAGAACAAGCACTTCCTAACCATGTAGATGAAGGGTGCCACAAGATAGCGAGCAATGTCGAGCTTACCAATGTAACTAAGAGAGGTACATGCCTCGACAACCTTAGATGCTAAACTTTAATCAGTTTTGCACTGAATGTGGCATCTTTCTGACACTACTTGTGTGAGTTCCTACACAAAACGGTCTACGCTTTGCCTGAATGACGTTGGTCTATGCTACGCCTTGCTGTCTATAATATGGCCCGTATTTTACTGTCCTCCTCCCATTGAAATCACTTAGAATACTTGCTAGAACCTTGCTTGAGCAGAACCTAAACTTGGAAAATGCCATGCTTACCACATGCCAACTTCACTTTTTCCGAAGAGTATTGTTTTGTGTTTCAATGTTTGCAGACCTTTCAACACGGGAAGGCACTCAACCAACTGCTGCTCTTGGGCCCCCTCATCACACCTATCGTGAATGTCACTGCACTGGCGAAGGTGGCAGTTCAAGCAGCTGCGGATCCTGCCTTCACTCCAGTTGTCATAGACGTTCAAGGATTACTCCGATATAGCCAACAAAAGTTGAAGTAGAAATGGTCCGACCCATCCTCATTATAGGTTCAATCTTATAGAGCTGTTAATAACATGAGCACTCATATGTTGTTTTCAAATCAACACCGTTTTGGTTTTTCTGGAGTCTATAGTTGCCTGTAGGAAAAAGAGGAGAATTCTTAGTTCAAACTTTGAAGGCAGCAAATGCACTTGAAAGAGCTAAATTCTTTGTATGTTGGGGTTTCCCTGAACTTTTGAGTCATGTACTGAACTTCAGTGAAATGATCCCTTCAGAATATAAGTACATCGGGCAAGAGTAATATAGATCCGCATTGTTTTCATCCTTAATGTTATATATAGATTCCAGACTCATTTACTCTTGACGCAGGATCAAATGACACGTTACACCTAAAAGTTTGAGGGGATTGCAAGAATCAATAGGGCATGCAAGACATTTTAATTATCATCATTTAGGAGTATAGAGTTTCCAATCAACCATAGTTCCTTTTCTGACCTTTTCAATTGAGCAGACATTATAGTTAATTTGTGAGTCAGTTTCTTCCTCTTCTTCCTCCCAATTCTGCAGGCTTAAACTTTTTGTTAACTGACACGTCACTTCAGTATTTCACTAACAAAGGGAAAGCTACCAAAAAATTTCTACACTTATTATTATATTTGTGCCAATTTAGCCTTTTCACGTGTTGCCAATTAAGTTCACAACTTTTTCACGTGTTGCCAATTAAGTCCATTTTGCCAATTTTGACTAGAAATTACTAATGTAAATGCTGGTAGTCCTACATGGCATTGTTGACATTAATATCGACAAGTCCTTTATTTTTTTTTAAAATTTTTTAAATTTTTCCTTTTATTTTTCCTTCCTTCTTTTCTTTCCTTTTTTCCACGGTGGCCGATGAGTCCAGCTCGCCCATGGCTGGCCATGACCTCGCCAGCCATGGGTGAAGGCGCACTCACTTGTGGTTGGTGAGTCCATGGCCACATTCACCCGTGGCAAGGGAGACCTTGGTGAGTTTGGCCTCACCAGCGACCACGCATGCCCAAAACCATTGCGAGGTGTAGCCGCAAGTGAGGTTGCCTTGCTTACAATCATGATGGCCTTGCTTAGATTTGGGTGAGGTCAGGAGATGGCCACGGCCCTCATTGGCCACTATGCTAAAAAAAGAAAATAAAGAAAAAAGAAAATAAAAAATTTGAAAAATATTTAAAAATACAAAAATAAAAAAAAATTATCCACGTCAGTTTTAGTCATACCATATAGAATGACTGGCATCTTCGTTAGCGATTTCTGGCTAAAATTAATCAGATGGACTTAATAAGCAAAATGTGAAAATGTTAAGGATGAAATTGCACAATTGAAAGTTCTAAAACTGAATTGGCAGAATTCATAAGACTTTTTTGGTAGTTTTCATGGTTAACTAAACAATCTCTAATGTCAAATCATCACTCCTGCCATGCCTTCTGCAATCTCAAAATGCCTTCATTATTACAATATGTGGGTAGCACCGTTAGTTTCGCAAGCCATTTAGAAACAAGGAAATAATAATAAAAAAAATCCCCATCAGCCTTTTACTTTCTAATCCACACCGCACAGTTCGTATCGCACCCTGATCTGACGCACTCGTTTTTTAAAGGTCAAATAGATTTAAAAAACAAAAGGCTAACGCGATCCAGCTAGTTCGATCTCTGAGGATGATGCATTGACTGAGGGCGGATGCATTGACTGAGGGCGGATGTCTGGTCCGTAATATCATTGAATAGTTGATTGTGGATCACAGACACACAAACAGGCCTTCCATGCGACGTGACTGAAGGCCAACGCGATCCGGCCAGGACAAAAGCTACTACTTGCAGACTTTGCCTCCCTATGATGAAGAAACCCTCGCATTTTCCATGGGGCATGCTCAGTTTTTCCCTTTTATTTGGGCTGGCGAATATCTATTTGACAACGTTTTTATTTTTTTATTTTTTATTCTTCAAAATATAAAAAAATATTTAAAATTGTCAACTAATTTTTCTACTCCTTAGAATGAATTAATGGTCAGGGAATATATTTAAAATAAAACAAGAAATAGAAAAAAAATTACATTTTTGTTTCCAAGAACGAAAACAGAAATAAGGTCATATTAGAAAAACAAACTTAACGTAATCTAATGCTCGCCTTTACACAATCAACACAAAGTTTGGTCTCCTGACTTGATTTGAGTCCCCTTTTTTTGGAATAAAATAAATCAGAAATTTAGGAAAAAAATGTGAAAATATTTTGATGAAAATTAGATTCAAAATTGAATGAACTTTTAGGGCTTTGCTATATGGATTTTTGAATGCCATGTTCTTTTAAAGACAATGCTAGATCGTGAAAGCTTGGCAACTCTAAGCAACGTTTGCTCTTCTTTTGTAGCTAACAAAGCTTAAAAGGTTTATGCACCTAAGAATTACTATCAACTTCATCATATTGTGAGTTATAAATTAGTGAGACTCTCTACTACTATTTTTAGCTTCCCATGTTTGACTAACAATTACGTTGGATTTTCTTAGGCCATCTTAGAATATCTCCACTGACATTTTTATAATTAAATGAAAAAAAAATTGGGAATATAATTTTTTAGGGTCGTATCAAATGCATTTATATTCTTTTCCTATTTCGAGAATAGAAATTTTATATAGTTACTAAACACGTTTTTTTGCTTAGAAATCATCCAGAGGCTAGATATAGAAAAAATATATTTTTGAATATAAATTGTTCCCGATAATAGAAATATTACAAAACGCACCTTAACTAACTTTATTACGCAATGCATTTTCACGGGTTGATCCGTGAAAATCATTGAGACTTGAGGTTGCTAGCAAGTGGTTTTGATGGGTCGCTCGTCCGATCAAAGTTGAGCTAATTATTGATAGTATAGTACTTGTGGGCGCCATCATCGAATAACTTTTGTGTGCGGATAAGTCTAAGAAATTTTCTAGGAATTACTTCTATGCATGTCCTAATTGGCTTCTCCAACAGGGTTAATTACATGGGTCAAAACTGAAAAAAAATACCTGGCTAGGGATTTGCTCTCTTGCTTTTTGAGATGCAATTGTCCTCTTGGACTATGAACTCATTGGGGTTTGTCGTTACTAATTATTTGTGTCTTGACTCTTCTTCCTTGATTTCTCCTATTTAAAATTCTCGACGGTCGTAATCATGCCAAAAAGTCACTCATGGGCTTTGTTCACGAACTGTTTAGAAAATAAGCTTGGGGATACGATTTATGTAGCTCCATCTCAAAGATTCAAACTGAAATATACATATTGTTAATGTTTTGACTTCTCCCACCATATATCTGTTCTTTTTTATTTTTCCCGTTCACCAAGTCTAGAAATAGACACATTATCCCTTAACTCCTCATTTTCTTCCTCGATGTTCTTTATTCAAGTGATCTAAGCTCCACGCACTACGCATAACCTCCACAGCAAGATCGTCTCAATATGTTTATTTCTTAATGGTGTCAAAATCCAATATGCAGTCAGACATTGTCTGATATTCTCTTTTTGAAAGTAAGCACGCTATTTCCTAGATTTTTCTTATTTAAAAGGGAGGATGCAAGCAATGAACTCATCTTTTAACTGCTCGCCTGACTTTCCATGTACTTCTACGAGAAATTCAAAACCCAAACTCGACTTAGACTGACGACTTTAATTAGCAATTCCGATGCATTTTCCTTCTATAAATAACAGAACTTGCTAGGTATTAAATTTAGGTGGTTTATAACTGGCGACAAAACTTTGGGTTATATGCTTATTTTATGGGCAATGTTGACCTGTACTTTCAGCAAGTCTCATTGGACGAAATCATCCGAGGGGGATGGAAAGCGGGGAGGGAAAGCAAAAAAGATCCTTTTGCCAGTACAATAGTTTAGAAAAAATTAAAAAAAAGCTAACACAGTTGATGCAAACACGGCTGCTGATGGCTTTTTGGATTGTTGCAAAAGAGCTCAGGACAACAATCTGCCTAGTGTGTGAGAAAATGACCGCAACTTTTCTCTAGAAAGAGTTACGAGTCCCATAATCCAATCTGAAAAGCTTGTTCTGGGCATTATACCTGTACCGAATTGAGTACACCTCTTGCAATCGTTTCGAACCTCAAAATTCATCTTCGTTTACGCATGTTTTCAGGGCATTATGTCGTATCTCCAAATTGTTTTTGGCTTTTGTTTGTTTTTCCGAATTCTTTATTGCTTAAGCTTATGTTTGGGTTTTCTAGGTTGTGTATTAGACATATTTCTTCATATTTTATAGAATAGGGAAAATTTCAATTTAGAACTTGAAGTAAAATCATTTTCTCAAAAAATGGCCTAAAGTGGACATTGTCTCAAATAAAGGCATCAAGTGACCAATTTAGTCTCAAATAAATGCCTCAACTTATAAGCTAGTCAAACCTTATTTGCAACTAGGGGTGTTTTCGTCTAAGGACTTTTTCTTTTTCCTTTTGTTTTTCATTTCTTTCTTTCTTCATCTTGCTTACCTCCTTCTTGACAAATGCATTAGACTCCTCACACACGAGCTTGCATAGATGCAAAACAATTTGAACAATTTAGGAAAAAAAAAAGCAAACGAAAAGATATTCGGGAAGTTCTGTAGTTTTGCAAAATTGCAAATTGCGTGCTTCAGTTCTGCAGCCTCTTCATCAGCAAACTTCAAAGCACAAGCTCTTATGCAATTTTGCATCCTCACCCAAGCACTCATCAATTTCAGCAAAAGCCGGTTTTAAGTTATTCACCACCAATCACCTTCTCTGATGACGATTATGAACTTGAGAATCGAGAAATATCCATAAGTGGGTTTTGTTTTCGTTCAATTTGCTTGTAAAAACTTATTATGGCAATTGAAGTACCAGTTTCATGTTCTCCCAGCTAATGAAATTGGCTATGCCATGATAACTTTCACTCGTAGCTTCTTGGGAATGATTTATTGGGTTTGGGTGAGATTATTCATAACATTCATAGATGTAGCTTGTATTGAGGTGGAATATGTGGCTTCTTGAGAGGGTCCAATTGTGTTGTGCATGCTGGTTATCTACAAATATTGCTAAATTTTTTTGACCTGTGATTGAAGATATTTGCCTCCAATAGTGATTTGAATCAGACAACACTCAATTCAAAAAACGGATGACTCTGGTCTACACATATATGGTGAGGAATTAGAGCATTCTTGCTAGAATAAGAAACATGCTAATTTCCCAATTCAAATTAAGAGAATATGTGATATGTCAAAAATAAGAAATTAAAGTACTTCTCTTCATCATGACTACAATTTTAAAAGATATTAACTCTATCCTCTCCCAAATTAATTTGATAATGCGATCTCTCCTAATTTGGCACCTCCCACGCGCACGCTGCATGTAAATTTCGGCCACCTTAGGTATTCATCGGGCTTGATCAAATTTAATGCCTCGACCACCATAGGTATTTCAATGGGCTTGACCAAATTTCATATGCTCTCGCGGGCTGGGTCCAAATTATTTAATTAAGCTTAGAATCTGCTTGTTTTTAACCCTTTTAGCACCAGGCAAATTAGAATGCGAGTTATGTGGGCCCAATGTCATTAAATGAAAAATGCTCATAATATGCAAATGTATATTAATAATATTTTTTTTGTTTAGTAATTTGTGTTTATTCCTTATGCAATGAATAACTAAAATGGGTCGCTAAAATTTAGGTATTACAAGATATAATTTTATAATCTTAGACCCGTACACAGATATCTCACTAGTATATACTATAATACTGAATTGGACAGACACAAATATAAGCGCTTATGAGTTAGTTTAAACTTTGTTGTGAATTAGGCGCATAATATAGAGGAACGTTATGTTTTCATTTGTTTATTTATTGGTAGATAGTCTCACTATCTTCGTTCAGTAGGCTCTCTGTATTGGGTTTCTACTACTACATCATGAGAAATTACACCACTCAAGTAAATGAACGATGAAATGAAAAAGATTTCGGATGGACTTGGCTATTTTCTCGTTAAGCTTCGTAAAAGAAACAAATTTTCTGAGAAATTGTTCGCATTTATTGTTACTTTTGTCTGCTACCTGAGTCGTATAATCGACCGTTCGAGGACTTTTCGCCCTAGTTAGTTGGACGTAGTTGAGATGGAAATCGAAAGACGAGATCAATCTAATTTTCCATTGCTCCATTGTAAAAAAATTGTATTGCTCAAGTACATGGACAACGAAATGAAAAGGACTCGATGTGGACTGGAGCAACCGCGTGAATAAGTTTGGAGTCAATTTTGTGGATGAGCGCTGTGAAGGATATAAATATCTCGAGAAATCGTTCTTAATTATTATTACGATTTGTCTGTGACATGACTCGCATAGTTGGCCCATTCGACGAACTTTCGCATTGAGTAGTCCGTAACTTTGGTTAGAATTCTATGGAAGAGCTTGGAAGGCACGTCATGAATCGTCTAATGTCTCCACATTGTATGGAGAAAGATTAATGGTCATGGATCATGAAGAAAAAAACCATTTTGAGTAGAGCGAATTGACTAGAGTGAACTGATTGCAAAGCCATTCTGGGCCACATAGGGGGTGCATGACAACCCAAAATTTCTGTTCCAGAAATAGTTTTTTTGTTCCAGACCTGGTGCTTTTATGTGAATGGAATGAACCAACAGATAGAGAGAATCCATGCTCTCATCATTATTTATCGCATTTTCTTCAAGAGTTAATTCCACGAAACCAAACTAATATTTCAATCACTGAAAATTCTAAACTAATACATATAGGACAAATTTACCAAAAATTAATAGTTTGACCACCGAAAATCCCAAACTTATGATAAATTTATCTATCAATAATTTCCGTTAAATTTTACCGTCAAACTGCTAAGTTAAATGACATTTGATAATGACGGTTTACTAGTCTGGGGTTTTATCCTCTTTTTTTCATAGGTGTATGGGTTTGAGATTTTTAGTAGTTGTCATAGGTATGCTAGTTTAAGATTTTTAGTAGTTAAGAAATTTATTTTGGGTAAATTTATCATAGATGTGTTGATTTGAGGTTTTTTGTGGTATTAACCCTTATTTTCAACTTTTTCTAAATTACTTCTCCTAAATTTAAGTTTCCCTCTTCACTATTTTTTTTTTTGACAACTTGTAAATTAATTGCCAGGGCAGTTTAATATAAAGATATATATTTTATGCACACATATCCTGAGTTTGATTTCAACGCATACGCAGTTTCTTGGAAACTCACAAAACTTAGCCACAGAGATTGGAAATATATTTTATGCACACATCGCAAGTCTATTTAGGAGTACGTGTGTGTGCCTCTAGAAGTGCAGAGGGAAGAGTCGTTGAGTTCAATCGAATCTGAATTGATATGCAAGAGAAAGTCAATGATGATGATGATGATGATGATGATCAAGAAACAACAAAAATGACAATATTTAATCACTCATTTTGCACCATGATTTAGTAAGTTTATTATGTTGTTAAGCCATAAATATACACGCGTGTCATTCTCAATTATTCCTAATTAGTTGCACACTCACTTTTATATGATATAGAGATAGGTGATTGAAATTGGTTATATACACACATTTTGTGTTAGTTTGCGAATTTTCTTCTCTTTCTTTTCTTTAATTTCTAAATACGAGATTTTCTACTCAATATGATAAGGTAAGGATTCATATAACTAAGGCTTTTACCATACTATATTAAATTCAACTTGAGGGGATTGTTAGGTTAAGCAAAATTATGCGAGACCATTCTCTATTAGTTTTCTAATCTATTGATGTATAACCCATTGCTCCATTTACTATTTAAAGTAGTTAAAAGAATGGCCACCAACAATATGTCATGGCTTAGCTACCAATTGGAACTACCATAGGGCAGGTCTTAAGGTACATGATGATTAAATTTACGCAAGTTTGCACAGGTTGTTAGAGTGAAATACCAATAAATTTATGGTAATAATAACAATGAATCGATCTTACATAAATTTATGCTTTTCTAGTTGGCACATGCTTCTTATATTAGTTGAGAATCATCGAGTATCTCTTCTTATTTGTGCATGATTATGTCGTATTATCCACGAGCTTTTCTATACTAGATTAACTCCATTCCAAGCAGACTCTTGATCATGGCAAACCCTCCATATTAGAATTGGAAAATGCTTAAGAAAGTATTACATGATGCATCACATATACATCATATCGGAGACCATACATTTCTTAGTCTTAAATTCGAGTAGTTTCTAGCTCTCGGACGAAGTTCCATCATCAGTTGTTAAAACGAGATGGAAATAGCAGCAGAAAAAATGATGGTATAAACAATCCTGAGTTCAAAGAATTGTTAGGATTCTTCATACAAAATTAAAAATTCAAAAAACAAAAACATGAAGTGTGAATGCTATTGGAGGTCATCTTATCTCTTTGCATGGTATGTACGCTCAGGCGGACCGCCCACGTCGAGCAATCCTTGAATGGAAGCTCTCCATGCTTTGTCTTACTTTTCAAAGCTCTTCTTGTAAGACAAAATAATTCATATACGGAAGCTAGGATCGTTTATAAACAAACCTCCAGCCATTGTTCTTGTTCTCGTTCGTCTGAAAAACCTGAAAATACAAAGAAAAATTGGGCACACAGTACTAACCCTATTCACTCTCGTACTGATGATGTATTCTGAATGAGAGAGGTTGAGTTAGACCTTGTAGTTTCCCGTTAGAATGAACAATCGTTCCTTTATAAACCGTCTTCCATCAAGGCGGTTACCAAATGGGCAGTTGTCACGAAAATGTACGTATGTGGAAAAACTGTATGTTGAATAACCACCACTTTAAAGAGAAAATGAGGGTCCAGAAATGTGGGATCACAAAAATAAATAACATTCTCCCACTTGATCCCATCATTTTCATCATACGGATTATCCAACTAATTCCATGAAAACTTTATGCTTAAAGAAAAGAAACAAAACACATGGATCATGGCAACATGTCCTCTAAGAGCGAGTACTATCTTCCATGTATCACAATGCATCTTATTTCTTTAATGTCAACCTATATGTGACAGCATATCTTAATGAATAAACCCTATGTTTATTCCAGAACCAATGTTAAATGTTATTCTCATAAACAACATAATGTGTACACCAAAATTGAGAATCAACATTACAACTGAATAAGAGTTTCATACAATAGAAATCGTCCTTATGACGACAAATTACATTATGGGACCTACTCCCATACTTGTCACATGATTCTTATACTTCATTGGTGGCATGCTTTTAGTTAAATGATCAGCTATCATCAATTCAGTGCTAACGTGTTCTATGACCACTTTATTCTCCTTAACATGTTCCCTTATGGCTAAATACTTAATGTCGATATGCTTACTTCGACTACCACTTTTGGCATTTTTAGCCATAAAAAATTGTAGCTGAATTGTCACAATATATTATTAATGGCCTAGAAATAGAATCAACAATTCTAAGCCCAGCAATGAAACTCTTCAACTATGCACCATGTGAGATAGTCTCAAAACAAGAAACGAACTTAGCTTCCATAGTGGAAGTAGCAGTCAAAGTCTACTTGGCACTTCTCCATGACACAGTTCCGCTAGTTAACATAAAAATATATCTAGATATTGATTTTCGTGAATCAACGCAGCCCGTGAAGTCCACATCTGAATAACCGACTACTTCCAGGTTGTTAGTCGTCTATACATAAGCATGTAGTCTTTGGTACCTTGAAGGTATCTCATAACTTTCTTTGCAGCTCTCCAGTGGTCTAAACTTAGATTATTTTGATATCTTCCCAACATTTCCACAGCAAAAATGATGTCAGGTCGAGTGCAAACCTGAGCATACATCAAGCTTTCAATAGCAGAAACATATGGAATGTTGTACATTTGTTTCCTTTCTAGATCGTTCTTCGGGCATTGGTTCAAATTGAACATGTCACCCTTCACAATGGGTGCTATACTTGGGGAACAATTTTTCATCCAAAATCTCTCTAGGACCTTATTAATATAAGTTTCTTGAGATAATCCTAAAATTCCTCGATGTCTATTTCTATGGATCTTAATGCCAATAACATAAGATGCCTTACTCATATCCTTCATGTCAAAACTTTTAGAGAAATTGTTTCACCTTATGTAGCAACCCCTTATCATTGGTTGCAAGTAGTATATCATCCACATATAGCACAAAGAAACAAATTTTGCTCCCACCGACCTTCTGGTATATACATTGATCCATGACATTCTCTACAAAACCAAATGAAGAGATGACTTCATGGAACCTTAAGTACCATTGGCAAGATGCTTGTTTCAAGCTATATATAGATTTCTTAAGCTTGCAGACCAAGTGCTCACCTTTACTAGAGGGGAATCTTTCAGGTTGTTTCATGTAAACCTCCTCCTCTAGTTCTCTATTGAGGAACGCCATTTTCACATCCATCTGATGTAATTCCATATCAAAATGGGCAATCAATGCCATAACAATACGAAGAGAATCTTTCTTGGATACAGGAGAAAAGGTCTCTGTGTAATCGATTCCTTTCGTTTGAGTGAATCCTTTGGCAACGAGTCTAACTTTACATTTTTCAATGTTACCCAATGAATCCTTCTTAGTTTTGAAGACCCATTTACAACCAATGACCTTCGCACCATTAGATAACTGAACCATATCTCAGACTTCATTAGATGCCATAGAACTCTTCTCTTCATTTATAGATTGTACCACAAATTAGATTTATCACTATCTATGGCTTGTGAAAACGTTTCGGGATCATCCTCAGCTCCAATATTATAGTCAGACTCCTGTAAATACATAATATAATCACTAGGAATAGCCGATTTCCTTATTCTAGCATATCTTCTCAATGTTGCATCAACATTCTCTTGAAGAGCGTGTTGTTTAACTGGTTGTTCAACAGTTTTTGGTAATTGCTGAACAACTGGATCTACTAGATCAATATCAGCAGGTTAAGGAACTTCAATGATTGGTTGTTCAATAGTCGGTTGAACTGAAGGGGCATTATGAGCAATAACCAACCTTAAACTTAAGGTGGAAGGTTGAGTATCTATATGATCTTTCTTAGGATCAAGATCCTTCGAACGATCGCTCCCACTAATTAAGTCATTTTCAAGAAATTTAGTGTTTCTTGATTCCACAATCCTAGTGGTATGAGATGGACAATAAAACCTGTATTCCTTAGACATTTCGGCATATTCAATGAAATATCCACTTATGGTCCTTGGGTCAAACTTCTTTTCTTGTGGATTTTAAACTCTCACTTCAGATGGGCATCCCCAAACGTGCACATGTTGTAAACTCGGTTTCCAACATTTAAATATTTCAAAATGTGTCATTGGGACAGCCTTGGTCGGAACTTGGTTTAATAAATACATTGATGTCTTAAGTGCTTCAGTCCACAAAGACTTATGAAGTTTGGAGCTGCTGAGCATACTCTATACTATGTCTAATAAATTTCGGTTTCTTCTTTCAACTACACCGTTTTGGTTCAGAGAACTAGGCATAGTATATTGGGCAACTATCCCATGCTCTTGAAGAAACTTTGCAAATGGACCAGGTGCTTGTCCATCTTTAGCGTATCTATCATAGAATTTTCCACCTCTATATGATTTCACGATCTTAATTTGCTTACCACGTTATTTCTCTACTTCCACCTTAAATACCTTAAAGACATCTAATGCTTCATACTTATTATGAATCAAGTAGAGATACATGTAACGTGAGTAATCATCTATGAAAGAGATGAAGTATTTCTAGCCACAAGAGTTCATATCCGGACTACATATATCCGTATGTATGATTTTTAATATTTCTGTACTCCTCTTGGCATCTTTCTTCAACTTGTTGGTCTGCTTTCCCTTCATACAATCCACACAAGTATCACAATTAGTAAAATCTAAAGTACTGAATACTCCATCATTTACCAATCGCTTAATTCTTTCTATGGAGATATGTCCTAATATCCAGTGCCACAACATAGAGGAATGTTCTTTCACAACACATCGTTTTATACCAGCATTATCATGAATATGCATCGCATCATAATATGCATTGTCTTGTAAATTAATTCGAAAAAGACCATCAGACAAAGTACCACTCCCAACAATTTCAGATTTAAACGATAAACAAAATGTCAAATCTAAAAAGTTAAAAGAGTAACCCAAAGGTATAAGTCTTGATAGTATAGTACTTGACTAACAATTACATTGGATTTTCTTAGGCCATCTTAGAATATCTCCACTGACATTTTTATAATTAAATGAAAAAAAATTGGGAATATAAATTTTTAGGGTTGTATCAAATGCATTTCTATTATTTTTCTATTTCAAGAATATAAAATTTATATAGTTACTAAACGCGTTTTTTTGCTAGAAACTTTCAGAGGCTAGATATAGAAAAAAATATTTTTGAATATAATTGTTCCCGAAAATAGAAATGTTGCAAAACGCACCTTAACTAACTTTATTACGTAAAGCATTTTCATGAGTCGAACGGTGAAAATCATTGAGACTCGAGGTTGCTAGCAAGTGGTTTTGATGGGTCACTCGTCCGATCTAAGTTGAGCTAATTATTGATAGTATAGTACTTTTGGACGCCATCACCGAATAACTTTTGCATGGGCAGAAGTATACCCCAAGTGCCAAAACTTAGCACGGATGGACACTTAAGTGCCAAAACTTTAGAAAGGTACACTTAAGTGCCAAAATCAGAGTAAAATGGATCACTTAAGTGCCACTTCGGCCAAAATCCAGCCAAATTGCTGACGCGACAATTTTTAGGCGAGGTGAGTGCAAAACGGGGTCGTTTTGCACGCTGACGTGGCGAGAAAATGCAAAAACGATGTCATTTTGTCTTTGATGTGTAAATAATTAATATAAAATTTAATTAAATTAATTTAAAACTAAATTTATTTAAAATATTCCAAAAATTAAAAAACTTAAAATAAAATAAAAAATGGAAGGGGGGGTGTCGAAAGGAGGCGGCTGAGGGCTAAACGCTCGCCATCGCCACCTCCTCGCTGTTGCCAAGAAAGGCTGGCAACGGAGGGGGGAGGGTTGGCTAGGGTTGCTGGCCTCTAGCCGATTGGCGGCGAGGGCCGCGACCCTCGCCCTAGATCTGGGCGAGGGCTCACAGGCCTTCATCGCCTCCTCACCATTGCTAGGAAGGGCTCGCAACGGTGGGGGGAGCATTGGCTGGGGTTGCCAGGCCCTGCCCAAGGGCCTGCCAATCGGCGGCGAGGGCCTGTGAGCCCTTGTCGTCGGTTCGCCAAGGGTTGGCGAGGGCTCGCAGGCCCTTGCTGCTAGTCGGCTAGGGGCCGGCAACCCTGGCCGAACCTCCCCCCTCCGTCGCCGGCCCTTCATGGCGGCAGCAAGGGCCCACGAGCCCTCGCCCAGATCTAGTGAAGACTTGCGGCCCTCGCCGCCGGTCAGCCAGGGGCTGACGACTCTAGCCGACCCTCCCCCGTCTGTTGCCGGCTCTTCCCGGTGGCACGACGAAGGCTCAGCCCTCAGTCGCCTCCCTTTGGACCTTTTTTTTTTTTAATTTTTTTTTAATTTTTAGAATATTTTAAATAAATTTAGTTTTAAATTTAATTTAATTAATTTTATATTAATTATTTATACATCAGAGACAAAATAATATCGTTTTTGCATTTTCTCGTGACATTAGCATGCAAAATGATGCCGCTTGTCGCGACCTCCTCGAAGCGAGTTGGACTACCTAAGGGTTTGGCGAATGGATTGTTAAGCCTAGACTTAGCTCGAGCTCTCCCAAGCCCATACCAATTCACGACTTATGGTTTAAGTTCTTAATATGCAAATGATTTTTATCATGGAGTCACCATTAACCTATTTTTGGTGGGTCGATTAGAAACCCAAGTAAAGTAATGGAAGAATTACTTCACTCCTACGAACCAGAGATTAAATGAGTTCGGGGACTTGATTACGCTAGATCTCTCTAACGCCCTTTCGGTACCTTTTCTCTTTTATTTCAGAAAAATGTTTTGCAGGTAGCTTGAATTGATTTTAGCCTAAAACACTAAAGTGATCATACGGGTGCACAAACATTAAAGATAACATTCAAAAGAAAAAAAAAACATTGCAGAATTAAACACAATAAGGCAAGCAACTATTTTTTTTTTTTTGGGTTTTCTCTTGTTTTAAAATGAAAACTTACCTAGATAACATGTACATGATTTTTTTTTGGTATTTTATTTTTTTATTGAAATTCAAAATAATTGCTGAAGATTGACTACAAAACCTGACAAGTTGTCTTACTCAAGCTAGGAAATAATTTAGATTAAATCCCATTTTAATTCGAAAACTCATCTTAATTAAGTAGTCGTAACATGCAATCTAATATTAAAACCTAACTAGATAAATTCTAAACATGTAACCCTATCCTATTGAAGAAAATTATTATTATTATTATTATTATTATTATTATTATTATTATTATTATTATTATTATTATTATTATTAAATGAGATTATTAAAACATGCAAGCATTATCTAAAACTCTATTAAAAAAAAGTCATTTAGATCCTATCCTAATCCATTCTAAAATTGTCTAAACATGCAATCATATTCAAACTAAATAATACTATCATGAAGCCCTATATATATCATGACGTGCAAAATGCAATCCTAATTTATGAAGCCATCATATTCCGATGCAAGATTTGATTGATTTTTTTTTTTTAGTGTTTTCCAAAACAAGCAATTACCAAATAAGCATCGTACCCAACTCACTCAGGATATTCATCAAATGAAGGGTTCAAATAATTGAAAAAATGATCCGTCATCTCACGGATTAAATTAACAATTATTTTAACCCTAAATATCATAACAATCAAGAAAAATCAAAATAATTAGAAAATTGATCCGAAGTCTCTCGGATCAACTTAATAATTATAATAATTTCAAAGACAAAATATCTTCAAAATCAACATAATTAAAAATATGGTCCGAAATCTTATGGACCAAATTAGTAATTATAGTGATTTTTACCAATAATATCCTATTAGGTAATGCCTAAAGTATTAAAAATGAACATTAACACCCCATGCTCTAATCTACAAAATAATAACAAAAACTTGATAAAATAAAATAAATAAAAACTACCTAAAGGGGGACTCCACGAGAATCTGCAGCACGATGGGAGAAGGCATGGGAATGGGTGAACAGGTCGCAGGAGGAGGCACAGCGTTGCTGGCTGCTGGGTTGTCGGGGACAAACGCGGTGGCAGAGCTCCGGTGAGGGCGGACCGGCGGAGGTGTGGCGTCCGGCGCGTGCTGCTGCATGGCGGAGTGGGAGCAGCGGCGGTTAGCACGAAGGGCAGCAGGCGAAGGCGCGACGGAGGGTGGCCGGAGGTGGCACAGGCTGTTGGGCGGTGGCGGGCGAATAGCAGCGACGATCGGAGACGACAGGAACGCCTAGTCGGAGGGCAGAGGGCTTGGTGACGTGGGCTGTTGGCGTTGGGCGCGCAAGCGGAGACTGGCGGGCACGACGAGGGGGACGCTCAGGCGGCGATGGTGATGGCGCGGGCTGTGGCAGAACGGAGCTGCGGCGTCGGCTGGCCGTCGAGGGCAAAGGCGGAGGCTGGCTGTGGGCGTTAAGCACCAGGCGCAGCAGCAGTGATGGTGTGGTGCAAAGGCGTGGTGATCAGCAAAGGTGGTCTGGGCTGTGGTGAGTTGCAGTGGTGCGGCGACAGCGTCAGGTTGCTGCAGAGGTGCAACTCAGAGGTGCGGTGCGGGTCGCAGATCGGGGACCGACGGGTGAGAGAGTGACCGGTGCCGGACGGTGGCGCAGTGTCGGAGGTGCGGTCACGGACGGGAAGAGGAGCAGAGACGAGTGAGTAGGGGTGACGAGCTACGTCAGCTTGGCTGAGGGCTGCAGCGGAGACGGCATTCGGGTGCTCTAGCGACCGCGAGACAGCAACCGCGTGGTGGAATTGCAAGCGTCGCTCGAAGCTTTGAGCTGCAGGGGGGCGAACGAGCGGAGGCGGCGTTCGGAGGGGTGTGCTCGCGGCGTCAGACTGAGGTAGGCAGGCACGGCGGCGGGCTCGAAGATCTTCAGAAGGAGGAAGGCGGCGGGTGGGCAGCTGCAGCGCCAGGCCACTCGCAGCAGCGAGGATCTCCCGAAGAAGATGATCCCTCTTCTTCTTCTTCTTTTTTTCCTTTTTCTTTACCTCTCACGTCTTTTCTCTCTCTGTGTACGTTTCATAGGACCCTTCTTTTTCTGTTTTTGTTCAGAAACCCTCTCTGACTTCACTTTTTTTTTTTTTTTATCTCTCTTAATCTCTCCACTCGTCCGTCTCTCTACGAGCTCTTTTTAATAGTTTTTTCTCTCACAAACCTCTCCAGTGAATGCTTCGTTCTTTTTTTTCTCCCCCCTCCTTTAAGCCGAGGATCCTTACTTATTTATAGGCAACAACCGACTTTAGTGTGAACAGGTGACCAGGAAGCAGCCGTAACTTTTCCTTGTTGTTCACGTTCGGTTCTTTTTTTTTTCACCGATCTGCTCTCTTCAGCAAGGATAACATTATAAAAATGTTAGTCCATCTTCTTGCAGGGTCTGTAGAATTTTCACGTCCCCAATTTAATGCGTGCATGTGCAGGCATTAATGAGGGGGGAGAAAATGGACGTTGGATGGTTATTTCTTCTTCATGCTTGGAGCTTCTTATATGGCTACTTATCCCTCCCTTCTATAGGATTGCCGCAACTTTTGACTTTTCTTGCTTTTTACTTGCTTCTTTCTTCATCAAATTTCTCGTTGCTTCACTAGAGTTAACACCCACACTTGAGAGAATATATCATGGACTCATTTTGCTTCTCTGAGGGTTCCTCTAGAATCTATACGTTCGCGGAATTTGTGCATGCATGTGCATGCATTAATGAGGGAGAGACAACGGACGTGCGAGAACTCTTCTTTCTTCTATTTTTTGACTTTCATTGTGTGTTTTCATACCAGCAAGAGAGAGACCACCTTTCGCGCATCTTATTGATTGAGGGCCCCTACCACATCCGCCTAATTAATGCATGCATTGATGAGAGAGAGACAATCCTTTTGTGAATATTATCGACCACGAGCCGCTGCGTCTTGTTGCCCTTTTTGTACCGATGCAAATGCGACTACATGAAATGCAATTTTACTATTTTTTTATTTTTATTTTTTTTTCATGTAACTAATTACTAAATGATTAGGCAAAAATTTAGGTGACAACACCACTTTGCACTCACCTCCTCGGAAAATTGCTACGTCAGTAATTTGGCCAGATTTTGGCCGAAATAGCACTGAAGTGATCAATTTTACTCCAATTTTAGCACTTAAGTATATATTTTCAAAGTTTTAGCACTTAAATGTCCATTAGTGCCAAGTTTTGGTACTCCAGGTGTCCGTACCTCCTTTTGCGTGCGGATGAGACTAAGAAAATTTGCTAGGAATAACTTCTATGCATGTCCTAATTGGCTTCTCCAACAAGGTTAATTACATGGGTCAAAATTGAAAAAAAAAAAAATACCTAGCTAGGGATTTGCTCTCTTGCTTTTTGAGATGCAAATGTCCTCTTGTACTATGAACTCATTGTGGTTTGTCGGTACTAATTATTTGTGTCTTGACTCTTCTTCCTCGATTTCTCCTATTTAAAATTCTTGACGGTCGTAATCATGCCAAAAAGTCACTCATGGGCTTTGTTCGTGATTTGTTTAGAAAATAAGCTTGAGGATACGATTTATGTAGCTCTATCTCAAAGATTCAAACTGAAATATACATATAGTTAATGTTTTGACTTCTCTCACCATATATCTTTTCGTTTTTTTTTTTCTGTTCACCAAGTGCAGAAATAGACACATTATCCCTTAAGTCCTCCTTTTCTTCCTCAATATTCTTTATTCAAGTGAACTAAGCTCCACGCACTATGCATAACCTCCACAGCAAGATCGTCTCAATATGTTGATTTCTTAATGGTGTCAAAATTCAATATGCAATCAGACAAATTGTCTGATATTCTCTTTTCGAAAGTAAGCACGCTATTTCCTAGAATTTTCTTATTTAAAAGGGAGGATGCAAGTAATGAACTCATCTTTTAACTGCTCGCCTGACTTTCCATGTACTTCTACGAGAAATTCAAAACCCAAACTCGACTTAGACTGATGACTTTACTTAGCAATTCCGATGCATTTTCCTTCTTGTTGTTGGCATTGACAAATTCTCAAAAAACCGGATTTGACACTAAATCGAACCCCTAAAACGAATGCGGAAGACGAGCCCAGGAAATTCACATGTATCACCGATCCTAAAGCACACTACGGAATCGAGCGTACCTTATTAGCCGTAGATTAAACACCGACGCCGATATGAGGAAGAGAAAACCGATCCCGTTTGATCAGATGACGTCAATTGGCCTTGAAGGGAAGATGGATTCGCCTTTTGCTTACTGTTTTCTTTTTGGAGGGAGAGAGGGAGGAAGGAACGTACGTAATGCCAAAAGGTACATTCCTCTCTCTCTTTTTTTTCCTTTTATACGTTCCCTCCAAAAAAAAAAAAAAAACGTATCCCTTCATCATATCCCTCAATCCATGGACCCTAATCTTATGGGCTTTTAGGCCCAACATGGGCGGACGGGCCAACTTAGGCCCATCACATTAAATTAAACCGTCACTTCTATATATAACGGAACTTGCTAGGTATTAAGTTTAGGTGGTTTATAATTGGCGACAAAAATTTGGGTTATATGCTTATTTTATGGGCAATATTGACCTATACTTTCAGCAAGTCTCATTGGACGAAATCATCCGAGGGGGATGGAAAGCGCGGAAGAAAAGTAAAACATATATTTTTGCCAGTACAATAGTTAAAAAAAAAAAAAAGCTAACACGGTTGATGCAAACACGGCTGCTAATGGCTTTTTGGATTGTTGCAAACGAGCTCAGGACAACAATCTGCCTAGTATGTGAGAAAATGACCACAAATTTTCTCTAAAAAGAGTTTCGAGTCCCATAATCCAATCTGAAAAGCTTGTTCTGGGCATTATACCTGTATCGAATTGAGTACACCTCTTGCAATCGTTTCGAACCTCAAAATTCATCTTCGTTTACGCATGTTTTCAGGGCACTTTTCTATTTTATGTCGTATCTCCAAATTGTTTTTGGCTTTTGTTTGTTTTTCCGAATTCTTTATTGCTTAAGCTTATGTTTGGGTTTTCTAGGTTGTGTATCAGACATATTTCTTCATATTTTATAGAATAGGGAAAATTTCAATTAAGAACTAGAAGTAAAGTCATTTTCTCAAAAAATGGAGTGGACATTATCTCAAATAAAGGCATGAAGTGACCAATTTAGTCTCAAATAAGGACCTCAACTTATAAGCCAGTCAAACCTTATTTGTAGCTAGGGGTGTTTTCGTCTAATGACTTTTTTCTTTTTCCTTTTTGTTTTTCTTTTCTTTCTTCATCTTGCTCACCTCCTTCTTGACAAATGCATTAGACTCCTCACACACGAGCTTGAATAGATGCAAAGCAATTTGAACAATTTAGGAAAAAAAAGCAAACATAAAGATGTTTGGGAAGTTCTGTAGTTTTGCAAAATTGCAAATTGCATGCTTCAGTTCTACAGCCTCTTCATCAGCAAACTTCAAAGCACGCGCTCTTATGCAATTTTGCATCCTCACCCAGGCACTCATCAATTTCGGCAAAAGCTGGTTTTAAGTTATTCTTCACCAGTTACCTTCTCCGATGATGATTATGAACTTGAGAATCGAGAAATATCCATAAGGGGGTTTTGTTTTTCTTCAATTTGCTTGTAAAACTTATTATGGCAATTGAAGTACTAGTTTCATGTTCTCCCAACTAATGAAATTGGCTATGCCATGATAACTTTCACTCGTAGCTTCTTGGGAATGATTTATTGGGTTTGGGTGGGATTATTCATAACATTCATAGATGCAGCTTGCATTGAGGTGGAATATGTGACTTCTTGAGAGGGTCCAATTGTGTTGTGCATGCTGGTTATCTACAAAGATTGCTAAATCATTTTGACCTATGATTGAAGATATTTGCCTCTAATGGTGATTGGAATAAGACAGCACTCAATTTAAAAAATAGATGACTCTGGTCTACACATATATGGTGAGGAATTAGAGCATTCTTGCTAGAATAAGAAACATGCTAATTTCCCAATTTAAATTAAGAGAATATGTGATATGTCAAAAATAAGAAATTAAAGTACTTCTCTTCATCATGACTACAATTTTAAAAGATATTAACTCTATCCTCTCCCAAATTAATTTGATAATGCAATCTCTCCTAATTTGGCACCTCCCACGCGCACACTGCATGTAAATTTCGGCCACCTAAGGTATTCATCGGGCTTGATCAAATTTCATGCCTCGACCACCATAGGTATTTCAATGGGCTTGACCAAATTTCATATGCTCTTGCGGGCTGGGTCCAAATTATTTAATTAAGCTTAGAATCTGCTTGTTTTTAACCCTTTTAGCACCAGGCTAATTAGAATGCGATTTATGTGGGCCCAATGTCATTAACTGAAAAAGCTCATAATATGCAAACGTAAATGTGGCATCCCAAAAATACATAATGATCTCTAGTTACATTAAAGTCTATGAATAGGTGATGGAAGTACCATCAAGTTATTTTATGGCCATTTAGTCCATAATTTGTAATAAGATTTATGGCCAAGCTTTTAATGGATAATTATTTGATAGGAAGGAAAATCCTATATGTGACATCCAGAATTTTCAGTATTGTTTTCTATTAAATTAATCGGGCATTTCATTGACGTGTCTATAGGGTTGTTCTCAGAGCTGATCACTCTCGAGATAACTAGACTAGCTGGGTAAGCCATTAAAGAATATTAAGGCAATAGACTTGAGAATTCGACCAGGAAGCGGCTTCTCGACCGTGTTCATCTTTAGAGGTCATTACTGCACAGTAAAGATCGAATTGAGATCAGAGATAGGTTGGTTCGACTGAGATGTGTGGCCGATCGTGGGTGACTCCACTAAATTGGAAAATTCTCGTCGACCGGCACTAATTTGATTTTCTGTCGTTTTGGTACCCTGTGTTGGTAGTTGAGCCCTCGAGATTTTCACGACAATTGAGAGTCGCCAATGTGTCGAGTGGGTTCATTGTGGTTCGAAGAAAATCGACCACGAGTCAATTGCCCTAAAAAGTTCTGAAAACTACCCGGTAGTCTAGGTCACACTAAAAGCACGCCGGAGTGAAATTAACCGTCGATTTGAGTCAGATTTCATAAATCGAAAGTTCAGTGATGTCACAAGCTATTTTTGGAGCATTGACTCAGTCTCAGAAGAATTTCCGAGATTCGGGAAATTTTACGGAAATTGGGTTCGGACATCGCGGAAGTTTGGCCGAAGTTCAGATTGGCTAAATTAATGGGAAATTTGACTTTTGGGTTGAGCCTGTGTGTGTCGGAGATTTATTGAAAATTTCTTGGGATTTTTCTACATCACAATTGGACCTCAATTTGGAGAGATTGGAATTGAAATTCAGTTCGCCTTAGTTAAAATCGAACCTTAAGATGGGGGTGTGCATCATGGGTATCAATTTGGATTTTTGGTGGATTCTTGAATGAGGAAAAATGCCGAGGTAATTGATGGATGACCAATTGATTTTGTGAGGGCCAATTGAAATGAAATTTGGATGGGATGAATGTCCAATTAAAGCTGAGATTTTAAAATTCGTAGCCCCCCACCTAGCCACAACATTTGGACCATTTTGGCTTCTAGAAGAGTGCATGGGAGACCTATTATGAGCCAAGTAAATTATACATGGCTAAGAATGGTTTGTGAGAGATATTTAGTAAAATATCATGCCAAAGGGCCCCCACCTCTTCCTCATCCTCTTCCCCAAGCTGCCGTGAGCTGCTTCTCTCCCCTTTTCATTTTTCTCTGGCGTGCGACACTTCCAGCAGCAATTGAAGAAGACCCGGTTGCTTCCTCTGAAATTTTCCGAGCGTCCACCAAGCTGCCCGAGAAGCTCAGCATCTGCCGAATTCTCCACAGCTTCGTGTCTGCCGCCAGCTCACGCTCGGTCAATAGCGAAGCTAGAAGAAGCCCCGTCGTTGACTGAAGGAGCCACACGTCCGCAAGCGAACTCTCCTCCACTATCTTCTTCAGCGAACTGCCACGTTCGGTCAATCATGGAACCTCTCCACCAGTTAGTTGACCGCGGCAGCCCATGCACGCACGCACGCAGACCAGTCGCCAGCAACACCGAAGCTCCTGCTCTCGTCCATTTCTTCTCAACGCGTGGCCTCCACCAGCATTGATTTCGTGTTCCGCCTAGCAGCAGCAACGAGCTGCTTCTTCGAGTATTCTGCTAGACCGGTCAACTCCAGCAACCCCGAGAAGACCAAGTCCATAGATCCTCCTCCGTTTTCCTTCGTACAAGCTCAGGCCCAGTAGTCTTCAATCTAGCAACCCATCCGAAGACCAAGCCCTGCAGCAAGCCCAGCCCGTGAGCTTCAGTCCTTGGACCACCGAAGCCGCAAGTCCAGCCCAGCGAATTCCAAGCCCAGTCGTCCGTGTATCTTCAGCCCATCTGCAGAGGCATTTCTAGCCCAGCATAAATTGGATTAGAAGCCCAGTAATTTCAGTCTTTTGGGCCCAGCAAAGACAGGCCCAATTCAGTTTTATTTCAAGCCCATTTTCAGCAATTGTAGTCTTCAAGTCCAGTTTTTGAAACCCAATCGCAGCTAGGCCCAAGTCCAAGAGCAGGCCCATTCCAGTGCAAGAACAAATCTCAATTGGACTGAGATTTGTTGGGGCCAAGCCTAAGGCCCGGTCCAAGTACGCCGGTGTCGTCGAAAGTCCGATTTCGGCCGCCGTCGCGTCGCCGTCGCGGTGTTCCGATACCCGCTTTTAATCAAGTGAGTTTTACTCACTAATGCTTTATTAGTTTGCTAATTATGTCTTAAGGTTGGTTAGATTTAATTACATGCACTTAGGTGGTTAGATTAGGTTAGAACATTTAATTTAGTGACTTAATGATGCATGTTAGGTGGTTAGACCTAGCTATTAGCAAGTAGAAATGTTTGGTTATTTATTGAATGTATCTCGGGATTTTTCCCGACCCGTTTCGGGCTCCAATAAGGCAATATAGGCCTAAATTGGATTTTTAATGTTTTTTTATTTATTTTCGAAATTTATTTAATTAATTAATTATTTTTCCGGAAATTCAACCGGGATGGCCGGTGACCGGAATTTCGTGCCGATTGTCGTGGTGCAGACCGTTTATTTATTTGAGCTCTACGTTGTGTGGAATTGAATTTATTGTGGAATTTTATGAATTGTCCTAAATTGTTTGTTATTGAGTATTTGATTGGTAATGGCTAAGCTTGGATATATAGCGCCAGTACGTTGATGGGCTATATAGTAGGGAGAATGGTGAGACCAATCAGGTACGATATTATTGGATGTACGTGGTTCGGTGATTGGAAGTATCACTGGCGAAAACGGCGCCTTAAAGAACGCACGTAAATGACTTATAGACACACGTGGTTCGGTGGTTATGGGAATATCACTGGTGAAAACGG
This sequence comes from Eucalyptus camaldulensis, assembly GCA_019915185.1. NCBI lineage: Eukaryota > Viridiplantae > Streptophyta > Magnoliopsida > Myrtales > Myrtaceae > Eucalyptus > Eucalyptus camaldulensis. The sequence continues at coordinate 24,858,749 of JAHSVA010000008.1, forward strand.
CGCCTTAAAGAACGCACGATGTTGTCTATAGCCGATGTCACCTTGGCGAAAACGGCGCCCTTGAAAGGACACGTGGTTCGGTGATCAAGGTTATCACTGGTGAAAACGGCGCCTTAAAGAACGCACGGTGCCGGTGATCGGTATGTCATTGGCGAAAACGACGCCCGAGAAACATGTGATTTGGTGAATGAGTACACCACTGAGAAAGCGTGGTATGAGTGGGAATGACCTAGAGAGGGTCTAATTGACATGTAATCGACTTAGTCGATTAGCCAGTGCTTGATCGGATGTCGTGAATTGTTTGAATATCTGTGTTTAACCTTGAATTGCAGGTTGGAACTGAGGCGAAGGTAAGTCCTCTGACTCGTGTTGTGCTTAGGCAACCGTATGGCGTATTAGTTTATTAATCGAGTCTTAGTGGGTAGGACTCGCTGAGACGTGGTCTCATTGGTTATTGAATAACCATTTCAGGACCCTGAGGAGAAGCTAAGGAAGGGGAACCTGAAGGGGAGAAAGACTTTTGAAGAAGAAGATGATCCAGAGAGGGATCTTGAATATAGCCCGGATGTGGATTGAGATCCCATCCCTTTTGTGAACCCTGTCTTGGTATAGATAGGTGTGAGACTTTTATGCTGTAAATAGTATTGTAAATATACTATGAGTGGTGCTGTTAATGAAAGTGTGGTTATGAATTTCAATATGAAAAATATGGCCTGCTTTCCTATCCCATTGTTTTATTGTCTGGGGATTTATAACTGCTTCCGCATGTGCTTAATAAAAAGAAAGGGTCGGCGATACATAGTCCTGGGATATCGCATTCTAAAATCGACCAATTAGAAGGATGTGCGCGCGAGTCCGAGCATCGGGGCGTGACACTATAATTGGCCATATGTTTTATGAATTGGAATTTATGGAATTATGATTTCAATATTTTGGCCATGTGGAATTTAGTAATTAAATTCTTAAAAGAAAGAATTAAAGATGAATAATTGAAAGGGAAATTGTGGGTTTAATTAGGTTGGGCCTTAGGCCCAAGAGTATGGATTTTGGAGGGCCAAATGGTCGGCCCATTGGAGCCAAGGAGGGGCTGTCGACCAGCCCATTTGCTGGCCCAAGGTTGGCCCAAGAAGAAGGCCCATTAACCTTGCATGTCCTCCAACACTTGTCCTCTCCTTTTTGCCACTTGTTCTCCTCATGAGAACACTTGTCCCTCATGCAAGATAAGAATGCATGCAATATAAATACAACCAAAGAGAGAGAGAGAGAGAGAGAGGGAGAGAGAGAGGGAGAGAGAGAGAGTGGCTGGTGAGGGGTTTCCGTCCAAGCCAAAGGGAGAGAGAGAGTGAGATGCGAGAGAGAGGGAGGCCGAGAGAGGAGGAGGAGGAGCCATCGCCGCCCGCACGCCGTTCGTCCGTCGCCGGTGTGCCGCCGTTCGTGTGGTCTAGAGGCAAGTGGAGTCCTCTAACTTCTCTTGCATGCTTGTATATCGTTTGTTTGTTAGATTTTGGGTGTTTTAAGTGAGAAAAACCGAGGTAAGGTTGGCTTGTTCTTAAGTCGTGTGACTGTTCTTGCTCGGGTTGTGTGAGTCCGTAACTTGTTTGAGCTTGCATGTGTGTTTGGAGTCCGAGTTTGGCTTCGATGTCTTCATGAAAGTTGTAGCTAACATCTTGTACTATAACATACTGAAATTTCGTGAAAATGATGGATATTTGAGGGGTTAAAGTCTTGTTATACGGAGACCTCAGATCTAGAGAGTTTTTACTGACCTCTTGCTGGATTCATGGTTGCATGTTGGTTTTTGTTGAGAATCTCACTTCAATGTCTTCATGAAAGTTGTAGGAGACATCTTAAACTACAACATACTAAAATTTGAAGTGAAATGAACAAGTATAGCCTAGTGAATCGACTAGATCTTGAAGAAGATGATTCTGGTGATGTATTTTGAGATACCCGAGATTTCAAGGACCTAAATGATGACTCTACTCTGGTTATTTGACTTGGATCTCTTGATGAAACTTGTAGAGGATACCTTGATGTATAACATATCCAAATTTCAGAGGAAACGAAAGAGAATAGGTAGGTTAAATCTCAATATTTCGGAGATGTGTTCACTGGACGATGCGGTAATGGATCCAGAAGCTTCGTGAGGTTGTATAAAATAATATAAAAAGAATCTGGCTTGTAGTTCTTCATGAAAGTTGTGCGAAAATGTCTTAGCTATCACTCTGTAAAATTTCGTAATTTTTGGAGACCGTATGGATATTTTAATCGAATTTCTTCGGAAACTGTGCATTCTGGATTTATCCGAATATTATGTGCTGTTTTGTGAAAATTGGGAAATTGTGTGAAATGCTATTTGGCCATGTATTTTGTATGAAATTATCATCCTATTGGCTTGTTTAATATTTGTTGTAATTTTTATAATTTTGGGAATTTATGGATATTGAATTTAATATTTATTTATTAAAAATAAATAAATAAATAAATAAAATGGATTATTTTATTGGCCATAAATTCCATTGAATTTATTAATAAATAATTATGCACTGTTGCATGTATGATGAGATATTGGTGTATGTATGACATTGAATTGTGATGCATGTGTGCCAAGTATGACTTGTTTGATGTCATGTCATATGCCATGTTAAATTGAGATCAAAATAATGGTAAATGTGGATAATGATAAGTGAGCAAGTGGTTGTGGTGGATGATGATGCTCAGTGGCCTAGTGGCGTAATTCCGGAGATTCCTCGGGAGTGTCAGGATGCCCGGTGGTATACGGTACGTAATTCCAGGGGAGGCCTGGTGGTATGTCGGTACATAATTTCGGAAGCCTTGTTGGAGATCTTTGCCTGAAAGGAATGCCTCGCGATGCCAGGATTGGGGTGCGAGATGCCTGGCTAGAAGGGTAAAGGCCGGAAGCCCTGTTGGAGGTTTATGCCCGAAGGGAATGCCTCGTGATGCTAGTTGGGATGCGAGATGCCCGGAATGTGGGGGGCCGGAAGCTCGGTGGCCATGGGATGGCTGGAACGCTGGGAACCCTGTCGGAGGTCTTTGCCCAAAGGGATGATGAAATTGATGATATGAGAAATGGGTGATGTGGTGATCAAATTTAAAGATAAAAGATGGAAATTAACCCATGATATGATATGCATGATGATGATGATGGTGATGATTATGTGATGTGATATGATGATCACCCATGATATGATATGCATGATGATATGCATAATGATGATGATGATGATATGTGATGCGATATGATGATCACCCATGATATGATATGCATGATGATATGCATATGATATGCATGATGATATGTGATGTGATATGATGATCACCCATGATATGATATGCATGATGATATGCATAATGATGATGATGATGATGACATGTGATGTGATATGATGATCACCCATGATATGATATGCATGATGATATGCATAATGATGATGATGATGATATGTGATGTGATATGATGATCACCCATGATATGATATGCATGATGATATGCATGATGATAATGATGATGATGATATATGATATGGCGTGTGTATTGTGATGATGTCATGATGATGATGACATGTATGATGTAATGATGCCATGATGATGATGACATGTATGATACGATGATGATATACATGTATGTGTTATAAATTGATATGATGATGCATGATAGTATGCGCATGGCTTCAAGGTAAGTAACGCCTACAATGCATGTACGATCTGCCTGATGCATTGAGTTGTTATTGGATTTCCCTATCTGCTGAGTGGTTGTACTCACCCCTTTTGGGGAATAACATTTAATATTAGTAAATGGTTTGAGCGGTTGGATATGACCACAAGGAGAAGGATAGCAAAGGAGGGAACTTTGGACGTCGACACTGGTTGTTGGACCTTAAGCATACGATTGTGGGAGGAGATGTCGGTCATCTTTTGAAGTGTAGCCAAATATAGAAAACTACGGCATTTTGATGTACCGACTAAAGATGTCCATCTGCTCTATGTAAATAAACGTGTTCGGTTTTAACTTATATAAGATATTTAGTAGGTGTGCATCGTTTTCTGAACATAGGGAAGGGAGTTGTTGGATGTGCTTCCGTATTTAAACTGCGCAAGGGACCGATCTAAAAGATGTAAACCCCCAGGTTGTATGGACCCGCTGCAATTGAAATGATATCAAAGTGATATGTTATTAGGAAAGTAAATGGTAAGCAAATTGTGGCGACCCAAATCGGATCGGGGGCCGTCGAGAGGTGTCATAGTAAACTAATAATATTTTTTAACCACTGGGGGTTCGTCTCAGTGGCCACCCTTCCAACATGGAAGGGGGAGGTGAGGGGTTCAAATCCCCATCTTCTCAAGAGGGGATGAGGGGTAGGGATGCGTAAGTTTTGAGAGTTGGTTGTGACTCCCACGCCTTGCAAGAGGCAGGGCACAAGTCTGCGAGTGAGTGTAGAGTAGGAATAGAGTAGGACTGACAAAAAAAAAAACTAATAATATTTTTTTGTTGAGTAATTTGTGTTTATTCCTTATGCAATGAATAACTAAAAGGGGTCGCTAAAATTTAGGTATTACAAGATATAATTTTATAATCTTAGACCTGTACACAGATATCTCACTAGTATATACTATAATATTGAATTGGACAGACACAAAATATAAGCGCTTATGAGTTAGTTTAAACTTTGTTGTGAATTAGGCACATAATATAGAGAAACGTTATGTTTTCATTTGTTTATTTATTGGTAAATAGTCTCACTATCTTTGTTCAGTAGGCTCTCTGTATTGGGTTTCTACTACGCCATCGTGACAGATTACACTACTCAAGTAAATGAACGATGAAATGAAAAAGATTTCAGGTGGACTTGTATATTTCCTCGTTAAGCTTCGTTTTTCTGAGAAATTGTTCGCATTTATTGTTACTTTTGTCTGCTACATGACTGGTATAATCGACCGTTCGAGGACTTTTCGCCCTAGTTAGTTGGACGTAGTTGAGAAGGAAATCGAAAGACGAGCTCAATCTAATTTTCCATTGCTCCATTGTATACATGGACAATGAAATGAAAAGGACTCGCTGTGGACTGGAACAACCGCGTAAATAAGTTTGGAGTCAATTTCGTGGATGAGCGCTGTGAAGGATATAAATTTCTTGAGAAATCGTTCTCAATTATTATTACGATTTGTCTATGACATGACTCGCATAGTTGGCCCATTCGACGAACTTTCGCATTGAGTAGTCCGTAACTTTGGTTAGAATTCTATGGACGAGCTTGGAAGGTACGTCATGAATCGTCTAATGTCTCCACATTGTATGGAGAAAGATTAATGGTCATGGATCATGAAGAAAAGTCTATTTAGGAGTACGTGTGTGTGCCTCTAGAAGTGCAGAGGGAAGAGTCGCTGAGTTGAATCAAATCTGAATTGATACGCAAAAGAAAGTCAATGATGATGATGATGATGATCAAGAAACAACAAAAATGACAATATTTAATCACTCATTTTGCACCATGATTTAGTAAGTTTATTATGTTGTTAAGCCATAAATATACACGCGTGTCATTCTCAATTATTCCTAATTAGTTGCACACTCACTTTTGTATGATAAAGAGATAGGTGATTGAAATTGGTTATATACACACATTTTTTGTTAGTTTACGAATTTTTCTTCTCTTTCTTTTCTTTAATTTCTAAATACAACGTTTTCTACTCAATATGATAAGGTAAGGATTCATTTAACTAAGGCTTTCATCATACTATATCAAATTCAACTTGAGGGAACTGTTAGGTTAAGCAAAATTATGCGAGACTGTTCTCTGTTAGTTTTCTAATCTATTGATGTATAACCCATTGCTCACCTTACTATTTAAAGTAGTTAAAAGAATGACCACCAACAATATGTCATGGCTTAGCTACCGATTGAAACTACCATAGGGCAGGTCTTCAGGTACATGATGATTGAATTTACGCAAGTTTGCATTGGTTGTTAGAGTGAAATACCAATAAGTTTATGGTAATAATAATAATGAATCGATCTTACATCAATTTATGCTTTTCCTAGTTGGCACGTGCTTCTTATATTAGTTGAGAATCATCGAGTATCTCTTCTTATTTGTGTATGATTATGTCGTATAATCCACGAGCTTTTGTATACTAGATTAATTCCATCCCAGACAGACTCTTGATCAAGGCAGACCCTCCATATTAGAATTGGAAAATGCTTAAGAAAGTACTACATGATGCATCGCATATACATCATATCGGAGACCATACATTTCTTAGTCTTAAATTCAAGTAGTTTCTAGCTCTCGGACAAAGTTCCATCATCAATTGTTAAAACGAGATGGAATTAGCAGCAGAAAAAATGATGGTATAAACAATCCTGAGTTCAAAGAATTGTTAGGATTCTTCATACAAAATTAAAAATTCAAAAAACAAAAACATGAAGTGTGAATGCTACCGGAGGTCATCTTATCTCTTTGCATGGTACGTACGCTCAGACGGACAGCCCACGTCGAGCAATCCTTGAATGGAAGCTCTCCATGCTTTGTCTTACTTTTCAAAGCTCTTCTCCCTTATAAATACGTCGTCCTCATCATCACATCCTCCATGTCTCTCTTTAACACAGAACACACTTGCGTTTTCCCGAGACCCTTTTCAATGATGCCTCCAAGGATCTCTTTCGACGCTGAAACGCTCCTCTTTTTGGCTCTCTCCTTTTTAGCCATCATTGTGTCCTCCAGCGACGGTCCTCACCTAGCGGGGGCGCAAAGTAGTAACAAAAACAGTGCCACAACGATCCCAGTGAACGTTGGGGTGATTGTTGATCTGGAGACGTGGGTGGGTAAGATGGGATTGAGCTGCGTTGAATTGTCTCTCTCTAACTTTTATAGTTCAAACCCTTCTTACAAGACCAGGCTCGTCCTCAACGTTAGAGACTCAAAAGGAGAAGAGGTTGCTGCTGCTGCTGCAGGTTCTCTCTCTACCTTTTGTACTTCTGTTGATTGATGAAGTTTATTTTGGTTAAGATTCAATTGATATCTTTCACACGTCCACCCCAGTCATGCGGCCGTGTGAGACGGACGATTTGACGCTTAGCTTGTCAGTATTTATGGGTTTTGTTCCATCCACGCCACGCGGTGCTTCTTGAAAACACTGGTCTTTGAGCGTAACATTTGACCTTGGAACCATTTGTTTCATTTATTCCTTTCAATTCTTGGAGTTTACTCTTCAGAAAGCTATACCAAGAAGACGATATTGCAACAAACAATCTTAGGGACCATCCAATTATAATATCCTGATGGAAATAGTTATTTCAGTCACCCCAAATCGAAAATCTCTAATTTATTAAACCATTTCTTGGGTTTTGTTTTTGTATTTAGAGGGTGTAGCACTATTGAAACAAGCGTGTATGATTTATGCATCACATAGAACAAATACATCTCAAGCATCAATCGTTCGAGCTCATGATAGGGCCTACTTATTTACTGGTTGAGATGATATTAATCAAAATGATCTACAGACCATATAATAACTCCTCAATATTGTTGGTGTCGGTAAACTTGTGATCTTTGAATTAGAAGTCCACCTTCCTATGATGTCATAGTTCGCCAATGTATAAATGTGCATATATTCATGGACACAATGTTTCATCTTGATAAAAACGTGTGAGCAGAATTTTGTCGCAGAATTTTTGTTTTAAGATGTTGGAGGGTGAAATGTAGGACTGCTATCGTCTATTCTTTTCATCAAAGAATATATAACTCTCCTGTGACTCTTGTCCCGCAGTGATGTAGTAAACTCTAAAAAATTATGTCTACATGTAGATGATAAGTGAACCCTGTAAGAAATTGAGTCACAAGAGGCACATGCTACATAGCTTCAAATTTGGTAAGAAAAACTAACATTAGAGTTAGTTTGTTTAAAAATAACCATTTTCAGGAAATTGTTCTCGAATTTTCCAATTTTTGAATGATGGAAAATTAGTTGATTGATGATTTTTTTTTCATGGATTGAAAACAATAAACTTAGATTGGGGAAAACAGCTTCTTTTTTCGGCAATAAGAAATCATATTTTTTGATTTCTGCCGTGCATCCAACTGAGAAGAATAAGTCCTTCTATATCCATTATCTGCTTATCAATATTTTTTCTTTTTATCTTGATAAGTTTCATATGGTTTTTTTATTATCTCCTGAACATACTTCATTAATGCTCATGTCTTTCGATATTCTCACAATAATCCATCTTATATCATATTGTGAATAATATTTTTCATAAATTCTTTAATAATTACTTGTAAGTCCTTTTATTCAATGGATTACAAAATAAACAAAAGGACATTGATTCTATTTTGTTAGTCATTACATATCAATTTTAATTTACAAGCTGCCTTTAATGTATTCACTTATTATCAAATACCATGGAAATATTTTTTTTTTCCAATTTGTTTTCAGTGAAGACAAATACAAAAAAAAAAAAAAGGTTTACTTTGTCTAATCTTAAATTTCTTGAAAATATTTTCTAGTGACAAGAAGTTTACAATTCAAGAAATAAACTTTTATTGTGCTTTTCGGATTAGAAAATAGTCTTTAAGCCGGGCTGGTTTATAGAGACACTTCAATTTTTTTTTTTCTTCAGGAAAATATATCTACATAATTGTTCTTATTTTCATTTCCCCAACAATACTTCAGTTGGAATGGACATGCCGCGTCGATTCCTCACTGCACAGAGTACAAAAAATTTCATGTTTGAACCTCTTATCTAGACTTTTGCTTGGGTCTTATATGTATACTATGGGGGAAGACGGGCAATAATATTAAAGTCGTTATGATTTAATAAGAGGGCTTAGTCAATCACATGCTCAGGGTATTTCATGGATATGAAGTTTACTTAATCAAAGTGAGCTTCCTCGATGTCGATAAATATCGTCCGTGAACACAATTGTGCATCATGTTTGAAATCACATTAAAATCAAATGGGAGTGGTAAGCTACCTCAAAAATAAGAGGTTTCGCTTAACCTTGTCAGAGTAATCGAGATTTCATCGTCTTAAGAACATGTTGAATTATGATCTAATCATAATGGGTTCACGTCAGATTTTTCTGGTTAGTAAACACTCGTTTCAATAATATTAAGTACAAGTTCCAACTTCAAGCTCCGATGTTACCTTCTTCTTAACCATCTATAAATTTAATAATATTGCACCAAGTTTTGATTGACTCCTGATGTGCCTTTTCCAATAAGAATTTCCATTATCTGCCGTTCTTTTTATTGTTTCACCGTCTTTTCTGGGTCACCACTGCAGCACTTGATCTGATAAAGAATAAGCAAGTCCAAGCCATAATAGGCCCCCAAAGTTCAGTGCAAGCAGACTTCGTCATTGACCTTGGAAACAAATCTCACGTGCCGATCATCTCTTTTTCTGCTACTAGTCCTTCCCTCAGTTCCCTTCGGAGTCCATACTTCATTCGAGCTGCGCAAAATGACTCGTCCCAAGTGAACGCCATAAGCGCAGTCGTGCAAGCTTTTGGTTGGAGAGAAGCGGTTCTAATATATGTGGACAATGAGTTTGGAGAAGGCATCATACCTTCTCTTATGGGTGCTTTGGAAGAGCTCGATACGCGAGTTCCCTATAGGAGCGACATTCCTCCTTCGGCGATGGACGATCAAATCGGGCAGGAACTCTACAAGTTAATGACGATGCAAACGAGGGTCTTCATCGTGCACATGCTACCTCCTCTCGGTTCTCGGCTATTGGCCAAAGCAAAAGAGTTGGGAATGATGAGCGAAGGTTACGTCTGGATCATGACTAATGGAATCACCAACCTATTAAGTTCTGTGGATTCATAAGTTGTTGCTAGTTCGATGCAAGGAGTATTGGGCATTAAGACTTATGTCCCAGACACACGGAACCTGGACACTTTCATGATCCAGTGGAAGAAGAAATTTCAACAAGAGAATCCATCCGTCCTTAGTCCTCCGTTGAACATCTTCGGATACTATGCTCATGATGCTGCTCGGGCTCTGGCAACGGCTGTTGAGGAAATGGGAATGGTGAATTTTAGCTTCGAGATTTTGAATACTTCGACAGATGCAACTGATCTGGACACTATTGGGGTCTCTCAAAATGGTGAGAAACTTCTCAAAGAACTAGCTAATATCACATTCATGGGACTCACTGGAAATTTCAGTCTTGTTGATGGGCAGTTAGAAGCGTCAGTATTCCAAATTGTTAATATCAATGGAAACGCGGCAAGAGGGATTGGGTTCTGGACCCTAAAAAATGGGCTGCTGAGAGATTTGAATCCATTTGACACAAGCATGTATTCCACTTCGAAGAGTAATTTAGGAACAATAATATGGCCAGGAGATTCAACCTCTGTTCCCAAGGGATGGGAGTTTCCCACGACTAGGAAGAGTTTGAAAATCTTAGTTCCCGTGAAAGACAGTTTCAAGCAATTTGTGACGGTGACACGTGATCCTACAACAAACACATCCCAAGTCACCGGATACTGTATCGACATCTTTCGAGCTGTGATAGAAAAACTGCCTTATGCGTTGACTTATGAATTTACTCCGTTTGCCTTGCCTAATGGAAGTAGCAATGGTAGTTACAATGACATGATCGATCAAGTATATTACCAGGTGAGATGACTCTTTGCAACAGCTTAGTCTCGTTGGATTACATGTTGAAACATACTGTGCTATCATGTGGTCGACAAGGAAAACATTCTCCCTTCTTTTTGTTGAAACAGAATTATGATGCAGTGGTGGGTGATACGACGATACTTGCAAATAGATCATTGTACGTGGAGTTTACCTTACCATACACAGAATCGGGAGTTGCAATGCTTGTGCCATACAAGGACAACAAGAGCAAGAATGCTTGGGTTTTCTTGAAGCCACTCACTCGGGACCTTTGGCTAACAACCGGATGCTTTTTTGTTTTTATAGCATTGGTCGTGTGGATTCTGGAACATCGGATTAATGAAGATTTCAGGGGTCCAACCACGCATCAAGTTGGCACGAGCCTCTGGTTTTCGTTTTCAACCATGGTCTTTGCACAAAGTAAACAACCTTCACTTTAGTAGATCGATCGAACTTTACAATTTACATTTCATTGTTTGAGAATTTATGTGCTTACCCTAAATTTGGATTGCAGGGGAGAGAGCATTTAGCAAACTAACAAGATTTGTTGTGATCGTGTGGGTTTTCGTGGTACTTATACTAACACAAAGTTATACGGCGAGCTTGAGCTCTCTTTTGGTGGTGAAAAATCTTCAACCAACTGTGACTGATGTAGATCAGCTCCTAAAGAGTGGAGAAAATGTGGGATACCAGGATAGAACTCTCCTTCATGAAAAGCTAAAGCAAATGACATCTGACTATAAGAGACTTGTACCTTATAAATCTGCTGAAGAATGCGATGCGCTTCTTTCCAAAGGAAGCTCAGAGGGTGGGATTGCAGCTGCCATTGACGAAGTCCCCTACATTAAACTTGTTCTTTCTCAATATCGCAACAAATACACCATGATCCCAACATTAAAAAATGCTGGATTTGGCTTTCTAAGGCAATCTCTAAATTCCATCCAAAAAATAAAGAAAAATCCTCAAATTCTACAATTGCTAAGGTTAGTCGTTATTTCTTTGATTGAAAAATCTCATGTCCTGCTTCTTTTGGTTTACAGGTTTTCCCCAAAGGGTCTCCTCTAGTTCCAGACATTTCGCGAGCAATCCTCAATGTAACCGAAGGGCCTATGATGAAACTGAAAAGGCGTGGTTTACATTAGAAACCAATAGCCTCGATTCAACTTCCTCCATTTCTTCCAATAGCTTGGATCTTGACAGTTTCTGGGGCCTGTTCTTGATTGCTGGAGCTGTTGCAGTTTTAGCTCTCCTCATTTACATGGTGATGTTTGTCAAAAGGAATTGGCATGTCATATCAAGTTCTTCAGCTTCACTGCGACAGAAAATTGTTGCATTGGGAAGAAGATTTTACGAAAGAGACATCAATTCCCATACTTTTAGGGAGAGCAGATTCAGAGATAGAAGCATGGATGATGGTACCCTTGAGCATGCAGCTGTTGAGATATTACAAAACACTAATTCCCCCCTGAGTCCGTCAAGCAACACCAGCCAAATCAACGATGTTTTAACCAATGAGCAAGGCACACCATCCGCAAAACAAGGACTTCCTAACCATGTAGATGAAGGGTGCCACAAGATAACGAGAAATGTCGAGCTTACCAATGTAATTAAGACAGGTACATGCCTCGACAACCTTAGATATAAACTTTAGACATTTTTGCACTGAATGTGACATCTTTCTGACACTATTTGTGTGAAATCCTACACAAATTGGTCTACGCTTTGCCTGAATCACGTTAGTCCTCGCTACACCTTGCTGTCTCTAATATGGCTATATATTTTACTGTCCTCCTTCCATTGAAATCACTAAGAATACTTGCTAGAACCCTGCTTGAGCAGAACTTGAACTTGGAGGATGCCACGCCTACCATATGCCAACTTTCACCTTTTCCGAAGAGTACTTTTTTGTGTTTTAATGTTTGCAGACCTTTCAACACGCGAAGGCACTCAACCAACTGCTGCTCGTGGGCCCCCTCATCACAACTCCTGTGAATGTCACTGCGGTAGCGAAGGTGGCAGTTCAAGCAGCTGCGGATCGCCTTTGCTCCAGTCATCATAGACGTTCAAAAATCACTCCGATATAGCCAACAAAAGTTGAAGTAGAAATGGTCCGAACCCTGTCTTCTTTATAGGTTCCATCTTATAGAGCTGTCAATAACATGAGCACTCATATGTTGATTTCAAATCAAATTGGTTTTTGTGGAGTCTATAGTTGCCTGTAGGAGCAAGAGGAGAATTCTCAGTTCAAAACCTTGAAGGCAGTAAATGCACGTGAAAGAGATAAATCCTTTGTACATCGTGGTTTCCCTGAAATTGAGTCATGGACTGAACTCCAGTGAAATGATCCCTTCAAGGATATAAGTACTTTGGGCAAGAGTAATATAGATTTGCATTGTTTTCATGTTTAATATTATATATGGATTCTATAAAAGGGAGATTGAGAGAATATATTCCAGGATGATTTTCATTGCTGTGTTTCAATGATATTTATAGTACATGTACAAGGATAGCAAAAACTAAAAATATGGAGCAAATCTCAACAAATTGATAGCAATTTACGGCAATGAGAAGGCTGAAATTATGGAGGACAATTTGAATTTTAAACTGATTCTCTTATAAGCCCCCTCAAGATGGAGTTTCCGTCGGAAACGCCAATCTTGACTCGAAGTGTTTGCCCGCAATGTTTTGATAGTGGCTTGGTAAGGATGTCCGTTAGTTGGTCATGTGTGAAAATGTGAGAGACTCTCACGGACAAAGGGGTAATAAATTGCAAGGTGCTGCAAGCGAGAGTGGAAGACAGGATTGGTACACACATAAGTGGCCTCAATATTGTGACAGTATATCATGAGTGTTTCAAGTGAGTGCATTCCCAATTCGATGAGCAAGTTTTGGACCCAAAGTAATTCCCATGAGGTAGCTGCAACAACTCTATATTCGGCTTCTGTTGATGATCGGGCAACGGACCGCTGTTTGCGGGAGCTCCAAGAGATAGGATTGGTGCCAAGATAAACAATGAAGTCTGATGTGGAAGTCCTGTCATCTGAATCACCAGCCCAATCCACGTCCGAATAGGTATGTACAATGGGCTTTGTATCTCGCCGCAAGTGAAGCCCATGGAATAGGGTACCTTTAAGATATCAAAGAAGGCGTTTAGCGGCAGACCAATGATTTAATGTTGGCTTGTGGATAATTTGTTGACAGCGAACGACATATCAGGTCGAGTGATTTTGAGGTATTGAAGGGCACCGATGAGGCTCCGAAATTCAGTTGCGGATGTGTACCCCGAATTATCATGAAATGTAAGTGTATTGCCGGTCGACATTGGAGACCCAACATCCTTTGCTTCGGCCATTTTATGCTTTTCGAGTAGATCCCGTATGTATTTATGTTGCAAGAGCAAAAGACCCTTCTTGGTGAGAAGTACTTCGATTCCAAAGAAGTAGCCTAAGGTCCCCAAACCTTTGACCGAAAGACGCTTGGATAATGTTGCAATGAAATCATTGAGAAACCGAGTGTTGTTACCCATAATGACAAGATCATCAACATTTATAAAAAAATATGCTTTTATGCCACTGTGTGAGTAGATAAAAAGGGAGCTATTAGCCTTGGAATTAGTACATGAATTGGCTATTAGAAATGCACTTAACTCATTGTACCAGGCTCAAGGAGCTTGTTTGAGCCTGTAGATAGTTTTCCTGAGTTTGCACACATTCAGGTTTCGCTGGGTCTTTGAAATCAGGAGTTGTTCCATGAGCACTTCATCTTGTAGTGTTCCTTGCGAAAACGCATTGTCTACATCCATTTAGCGTGGTGGCCAATTTCAAGTGAGTGCCGGAGTGAGGATGATGCGGATTGTTGTAGGTTTGGCAATTGGGTTGAATGTTTCTTTAAAGTCAACTCCCGATCTTTGGTGAAATCCTTTGGCGACAAGATGCGTGTTGTATATCTCGATGCTGCCATTGGATCGACGCTTGATCCTGTAGACCCACCTACAACTAATAATATTCATGGAAGAATTCTTTGGGGTTAGTTCCCAAGTTCCATTTCAAATTAATGCATTGATTTCTTTGGACATAGTAGAGCGCCATTGGGGATTACTCAAAGCTTGAGTAAGTTTACTTGGTTTACAGGTTTGAGTTAGGGGATGTTTTGTGGTGAGTATTTGTTTAGGCTTGAAAATGTTGTTTTGAGAGCGTGTGATCGTGTTATGGGTGTGGGTGGGGTGATTCGGGTTTGGCAGGTTTGGGGGTGGTTCAGTTAAGAGTAGGGAGAGTGAGGGGCTGGTTGGTGGGACATTGGTTCAAGTGGAGGTTCTGCTGGTTGGGTGGGTTGTTACTTGGTGAGGTTTGAGGTGTGACACTGGTGGTACGTGCATTGGATTGAGGTGAGTGTGCGGTGTTGGAAGAGTGATCACTTACTGAGTTATCTAGTGGGTTGGCTGGTAGAACTTGCGCGTCAGCTGGGCTACTAGGAGGAGCGCTTGTCACGGCTGGTGGCGTGTTCGAAGCAGGAGCAATATATGGCATGGTGCGTGACTGAAGAAGAGGAGTTTTGGCCGAGAATGAGGGGGACGACTCGGGTAGGTTCAAAGAGGGGTATGGGAAGACGGTTTCATCAAAGACAATATAACGTGCGAGGAATATTCTTTGGGTAGCAGAATCAAAACACTTGTACGTAATTTGAGTTAAAGAATAACCAAGAAAAATACACGGGTGAGAGCATGGTAAAAGCTTGTTTTCTGTGTGTTGAAATTCAAATTGGCGGAAGACGACTTATCTTTATCTGATGCGCAAACAACAATTAACCCCGAAACAAACGTTGAATTGCGAATGAATTACGAACAAAAATACTTCACGTTGGTCTGAATGCAATCACTAGGAAAGCATTCAATTTCCACAGCGTAAATGCCAATTGTTTTGTAAAGGAGAAATGAAATGCCTTCCTTCTTGTTGATGGAAATGGAACAAGAAAAGGAAAACTTCTAAGCGCATGTTCTACCAACCGTGCCAATGGTTGTCTTTAGAAGTCTTTTATATGACTTCCTCACACCTTTTCAAAAAGTGTCTTTCCATCGTAGCGTATCAAGATGAAATGGTGCGTTCTCATTGCACCCCATCATGGACGTACTAATTAAGTACGACATTTCCCACTCAGACATGATGGGCTTGATAGCACTCTATCAAGAATATAAGGCGTTCAACATTCATTAACTTTACAAAATAATTCATATTGGCAAGTAAGCCGTGCAACTAGTGAGTACACCTGCACTTAGGAGCTCAAATTATGCACCTATTAGGGTTGACATAATGGCTACAACCCCGAAAAAAAAAAATAAACAATCGATGTCTCATAATGCCCAAAACATATTTTGTTACATCAATTCAAGTATAATTATCCCTTAAATGCTATACTTGATTATTTTTAAAAACACCATGTATTTACAATTATATCCACAACCACATAAGGCGATATAATTGGTCGACCAGTAAATACATGTGTTAGATGAAAAATAACAATACTCTTCATTCGCATTCATGTCTTTCTCCATTTCAGAACAACTACTTTCTTAGACTTGTTCCATAAAGCCATATTTATTCATGACCGCCAGTAACATGCTAAAGTAGTAACATTTATCTTTTACTTCGAGAACATAATCAGAAGTAACATATAGCACAAAAATAAGGTAAATTATAAATTACCTTAGGACTTACACTATGAGTAAATAGGGATAATTTTACTCAACTTCCCCTATTGGTTGTACAATGCAAATATAGTATGAATTACATGTTACAGTAGATTTTTCTTTCTATAAGAGCGTATGTCATTTATTAAATATATTAACTATACGGATCTTAACTTAAATATAGTCACATGCTTCTCACGTACTCATGTTTAGCTCGAGTGCTATATCAGCTCGCTTTCTATAGCGTCCGATTAAGTACTCGCATTCGGCATCTTTCAGGCATACATGATTGTGAGATTATCATGTTCGGTCTTATTATAAATAAATCTGTGACATCCTGAATTTCTCAACCTGTTTTCTACTGAATTAATCGGGCATTTCATTGATGCGTTTATAGGGCTATTCTCGGAGCTGATCACTCTTGAGATAACTAGGCTGTCTGGGTAAGTAAATAAGGAAATTTAAGGCAATAAACTTGAGAGTTCGATCAAGAGTCGGCTTCTCGACCCTGCTCATCTCTAGAGGCCATTGCGGCACAGTTAAAAATTTCGAATTAAGATCAGAGATAGGTCTGTTCGACTGAGATGTATGACTGATCGTGGGTGACTCCACTAAATTGGAAAACTCTCATCGACTGACACTAATTTGATTTTACTATCGTTTTGGTACCCTGTGTCCGTAATTGAATCCTCGAGATTTTCACGATGATCGAGAGTCGTTATTGAGTCGAATGGGTTCATAGTGGTTCGAAGAAAATCGACCACGGGTTAAATGCCTTAAAAAGTTCTGAAAACCACCCGGTAGTCTAGGTTACTCTAAAAACGCGCCAAGTGGAAAGTAACCGTCGATTCGAGTCCGATTTCAGAAATTGAAGGTTCTGTCATGTCACAATAAATTCTAGGATCCACGACTCAGTCTCAGAAGATTTTTCTGACAACAAAGACTTTTTGGGAAAAAGTCAAGTTAGGGCCGTTTTCATTCAGTTCAAGCTGGAGATCAATTTCGATGGTGAAATCGAGGAGTGTGGGGCAATTTTGGATGAAGAAAATAATCAATTTGATAATGGAAATATCAATTGATTTTGCGAGAGTTAATTGAGAGAAATTCAAAAAAGGGAAATTGGATGCAAAATGTCAGAGTAGACCGAGCACTTTAATTTGGATCTTCCTTGGTTATCTAAGTGCCAATTCAAAAAGAATTTGGGATAAGAATTTCTTAATTGAGGAAATTCTTTTCTTTAAAAATTTCCTCCCAATTCTTTCCCTTTTTGGCCAAGCATCCAAGCACCTTTTCTCTCCCCCCTTTTTCCTTTTCTTTCTTTCTTTCTCTCTCTCTCTCTCTCTCTCTTTTCTATTCCCTCGTGCGGATTGCCCCTCCCCCAGCCGAATACCAGCTGGCTTCCACTTTGTTCTTTCTCTTTCTCTTTTCTTTAATTTTTCAATACTTATCCTCTCTTCTTCTCTCTCATCCCTCCTTCTCTCTCCCTCGACTCTCTCTTCTTCCTCACGGTTTGAACAGAAAACAAAAGACAGAAACAAAGGCAGCACGCCTGGAGCCGAAGGAGCTCGCCGTCGTCGCCCACGCTCCGCCACCGCGCGCCGTTCGCGCCGCGCCGTCCGCCCCTCTTCTCCGCCTCTCTTGCCTTCCCTTTCAGCCACCGTCGAAGCTCTCCTCCTCCCCCTCTCTGTTTCGCGTGAAGCCCCGACGGAAGCAACGAGCAGCACCGCCGAAGGAGCAGCGGCCAGCCGCTCGGCCGCCGTCGCACCGGAGCCGCCGCGCCACCGCCCGCGCGACGCCGCGTGCTCCGCCTGGCCGCGTGTGCCACTCCCCTCTGCATCCCGACCCCTGCAACTTCCGTCCGGCTTCTGTTCAGCCACCGCCGGACCGCCGCCCAGCTCCGATCGGCCGCCGTGTAGCCTTCCCGGAGCTTCGCCCATCCTTCCCGACCTCTTGCCGCCCCATCCCTCTCCATTTCTCTCTGTTTTGCAGCGAACCAGCAACCCGTCGTGTGGGTTTCCAGCCGGTTCGTGGCTGATTTCGGGCCGTTTCCGGGCCCCGAACCCGAGACCCGCTTTGGAGTTTGTTGTTCCTCGCGTCGCCCCCGTCGGATTGATCCGGTTTGCGCGCGATTTGGTGAGTAATCTCACTAATCCTTGCTTAGTGGACTAATTACACTTAAGGGTTGTTTAGTTTTAATTAATTATGTTTAGGTTGTTAGATTAGTATGGATTAGTGTTTATTAGTTAATTGTGATGTGAATTTGATGAATTGATTGTGCAATTAACAAGTAGACGTGGTCTACTAATTATTGAAGGTAGTTCGGGAATTTTCCGACCCCTAATCGGGCTTCAATTTGGCGATTTGGGCCTAAGTGGGATTTTTGGCATTTAAATATTAATTTTCGGAATTAAATTAAATAATTATTTATTTTCCGAAAATTCAAGGGAGATGGTCTGGAACCGGAAAATTATGTGGATGTCTGTGGTGAAGTCCGTTTATTTAATCGGGCTTTATTTTAAGCTAAATTGAATTTTTAATATTAATTAATTTTCGAAATTAATTAAATAATTATTTATTTCTTGAAAATTCAACTGGGATGGCCCGTGACCAGAAAATTATGCTGATGACTGTGGTGAA
The DNA here is from genome assembly GCA_019915185.1 of Eucalyptus camaldulensis. NCBI lineage: Eukaryota > Viridiplantae > Streptophyta > Magnoliopsida > Myrtales > Myrtaceae > Eucalyptus > Eucalyptus camaldulensis. Next base: position 24,877,716 of record JAHSVA010000008.1, read on the forward strand.
GTTCGTTTATTCAATTGGGCCTTATTTTGAACTAAACGGAATTTTTAATATTTAATAATTAATTTTCGAAATTAATTAATTAATTAATTATTTTTCGGAAATTAAGATTTTGATGGCCGACGACCGAAATCTCGTGCTGATCGTCGTGGCGCAGTCTGTTTATTTGTTTGAGTTCCACGTTGTATGGAATTGAATAAATTGTGATGTTTTAGGGATTTACCCTAAACTGATTTGGAATTGATTGAGAATTATCCTTTAATGAAATAATCTTTGATTATTGATTGGAAAATAACCGGGTGTCGGTTGACAGCACCAAAAGTGTTTTGGTGGGCTGTAGAGAATGGTGGGAATTATGAAAAAGGAAATTATAATATTTTGGCTAAGGCCGACCGTGTCCCCCATACACGGCTATTTTATCGAGAAGGATAAAAGATGAAATGGATTGAATGGTTGGATAGTATACTATATCATCCTACGGGCTCTGATATGTCAGCTTAGCGAGAGCAGTATACTGGTGTACTATATCAGCCTACGGGCGATATGTCAGCTTAGTGCGAGCAGTACACTTTATCAGCTTAGTGTGAGCATCGGGGGTATACTATATCAGCCTGCGGGCGATATGTCAGCTTAGTGAGAGCAGTATACCGGTATACTATATCAGCCTACGGGTGATATGTCAGCTTAGCGAGAGCAGTATACCTTAACCCTATCAGCTTAGTGCGAACTATACTATCTATATATCAGCTTAGAGTGAGCAGTCCTGGGACTATGGTCGGACTTATAGATAGTATTGAATGTGCCGACCAAGCATGGGTCGTGATGATATGTAATCGACTAGGTCGATTGATCGATGATTCGATCTGAGTGTGACTTGATGTGATTCATTGCCTGGGTTGAATGTTGTGAATTGATTGACTGATGGGAATGACCGTGAGTGGTCTTGTTGGCTTGTAATCGACTAGGACGGTTTAATCGATGTTTCAATCTGTGATGTGATGGCTGAAGTGTCTATTTGATCTGTGCTAACATGCAGGTGGGATCTGAGGCCAAGGTAAGTCCTCTGACTCGTGCTGTGTTTAGGCAACCAGGTAGTGTATTGGTTCCCTAATTGAGTCTTAGTGGGGTAGAACTCGCTGAGACGTAGTCTCATCCCGGTTGTGGGATATCATTTCAGGCCCTTAGAATGGCAGGACCTCCACCTCCTCGTCCTCGTATGCACTATGGTGTCCCTGAGGCTATTTCGGAGTTTGAGACCCATTTCCATGTCCACCCTCATCCGGAAGGATTAGTGTACGTATTAGTTCAGTCGACTATTTGGGTTAATGTGGGAGTGGAAGATCAGAGGCCCCACAGGTATCGGTCTTGGTACCGTGACTACTTTGATGGGCGCAGAGAAGGTCCTATTCCAGAAGAAGATGTGCCGTTTGATGTGATGGAAAAGGCATTTGGAGAAGGAACAGCCGATCGAGCGGATGGATCGGTAGTGGATGTGCAGGACCAGCAGCAGGAAGTGGAAACTCCGGTGGAAGAAGAAGATTGGGGAGCAGCTGAGGAGATGCCTGAAGATGAGCCGGCGTCGGAAGCTGAGGATGAAGTTGAAGAAGGGAATGATGAGTTGGAGGAGAACGATCTAAGCGAAGAGGAGTCAGAGGAGGATCAGGATGATCCCGAGTATGACCCAGATGAGGATTGAAATCCCATCTTTTGCAGACCCTTTGTATATGTGTAGATAGAGTGAGGCTAATAGGTGGTGAATATTTTGTGAAGTGCTATGTTTAATGCCATGTATAAAGGTTTGGTTATAGATTTCAATATGAAAAATATAGCCTGCTTTTCTATCCCATTGTTTTATTGTCTGGGGATTTATAACTGCTTCCGCATGTGCTTAACAATGAAAGGGTCGGCGATACATAGTCCTGGGATATCGCATTTTAAAATCGACCAAGTAGAAGGATGTGTGCGTGCTCGAGGATCGGGACGTGACAAAATCACAGACCTCATCTTGACTCCAATCAAAGCGACATATTTACTTTATGTACTAAACTTATTCTTTAGCATTCATTTGTACATAATATCTCATCTCAACGTGTTAACTATAGCACTTGAGGTGATTGCTTGTGTGAGTGAGCCAATTATTACCTACTGACATACTTTTCAATAATATATGTGTGTATGTGCTAGTCTCATGATGGATTTGTACTTATCGATAAAACATCAAGTCACAAAAAAATAAACAAATACAATACATATGTCAACATATACATAAATCAACAATCCTTTACAGTAACACATATTACATTCTACGTAATCCTAGTGACATCTCGTGGGTCAAGAATATGTCTCTAGGAATAGCTTTCGTAAATTGATCATCAACCATTTTATTGGTTGCAATGTTTTGTAGGATCACTTCTTTCTATACTATAATATCTCTGATGAAATTATTATTTATGTCAATGTGCTTCGTTCTTCCATGATACTTGGGATCCTTCACATAGGCAATGGCTGCTTGACTATTGTAATAAACTATCATTGGTCTTGGAACTTCAGTGACAGTAGCCAAATTTTCCAAGAAACGTTTTAGCCATACTGCTTTTTGCACTATGGTGAGTATGCAATAAATTCTGCCTCCATCGTAGACAAGGCCGTACATGTTTGTTTCTTGTTATTCCAAGAAAGTGCACGTCCATTAAGGAAAAACGCATATCCTGAAGTCGACTTACGCTCATCTAGGTCTCCATCCCAATTAGCATCTAAATAGCCTAATAGACGTAAATTATTCCCTTGATAACAAAGTCGATAGTCCATTGTGCCTTTCAAGTATTTCAGGATCCTTTTCACTACTTTCCAGTGGGTTTGATTGGGATATGATTGATATCGGCTTACCAATCCCACGGCATAACATATGTCGGGTCGAGTATACATTATAGCATACATCAAACTTCCGACCGCACTAGTGTAAGGAACAATTTCCATCACTTTAATTTCTTTTGGAGTCTTAGGACACATCTCAATACTTAGACCTTCACATTGCATGACGGTGGTATCAATGAAATTACAATGCCGTATATTGAAACGCTCAAGAATTTTTAGTACATAAAACTCTTGCGATAAAGCAAGGAGTTTTCTTGATCGATCTCTTTCGATTTTAACTCATAATATATAAGCAACTTCTCCTATGTCATTCATTTCAAAATTGGAGGACAACTATTTTTTCATGGTGATAACAAAAACCTTGTCAATTCTAGCTAATAAAATATCGTCCACATAAAGTGATAAAATCACAAATTTATCTTTGGATCACTTGACATTTACATAGTGATCTTCTTTGATCATTGTGAAATCAAAAGTCGTTATGGCTTGATGAAAACGAAGATACCACTGTCTAGATGATTGCTTAAGGCCATATATTGAGCAATGAAACTTGCAAACTTTATTCTCTTGACCTTTAAATATGAAACTTGTTGGTTACTTCATATATATTTCCTCATCTAGATCTCTATTGAGAAATGTCATATTTACTTCCATTTAACAACGATGGCTAGAATAAGGCGTATTGAGGCAAACTTTACAGCTGGTGAAAATGTTTTCTCATAGTCTATACCCTCTTATTGAGTATAACCTTCCACCACAGGATGAGCCTTATACTTTTCAATAGATCCATTCGCCCTTCGCTTAAATCTTGAAGACCCATTTGTTTCCAATGGCCTTACGATGGGGTGGTAGATCAACCAAGTTCCATACGTGATTTGCCTTCATTAACTCCATTTCATCTTTCAAAACTTTTTTCCATTCTTACTTATCAGAGGATGAGAGAGCCTCTTGCACAGTGTTAGGCTCGGCATCGTTTTTCTGAGCAATCATAAATACTTTCCCTTCAATCTCAAAATGATGACGGGGAATATTTTTACGATTACTTTTACACAACTGAATTTCTCTTGAATTAAGTTCGTTAGACGATGCAATACTTCCACTAGGTCTTGCATGTTGAAATAAATCTTCATTTTCCTCTACAACATCAATCGGTGTGTTATTAGGGTCTTCCATCTCATATAATTGGAAGTCCTTATCAATCTCACCTCTACTAGGAAAATCGTTCTCTAAGAACGTGATATCTCGTGACTCAATTTCGATCATACTTCCATCAATTTATTCACCTATGAACACTTATCATTTGGAGTGTTATGAATATCTTATAAAGATGCACTTCTTCCTTTTAGAACCTAATTTGCCATATTCATGAGAAGAATCGTGAATGAAAGCTGCACATCCCCATGGACGTAGACTATTTAAGTTTCGTTCCCTACTAGTCCACAATTCATAAGGGGTGGAAGTGACCGATTTTGAGAAACTCGGTTAAGTACATAGGCAGTAGTCAATAACACATCTCCCCAATAGGAGATAGGTAAATTTGCTTGCACTATTATAGACCTAACCATTTCCAATATAGTTCTATTTATTCTCTCAGCTACCCCATTTTGTTGTGGAGTATTAAAAATAGTCAATTGTCGTACAATTCCCTTTTTCATCACAAAGAGCCTTGAATTCTTCCGATAGATACTTATGTCTGCGATTGGTTCTCAATGCCTTTATTGTTTTGCTTAACCGATTCTCTACCATCGTTATATATCATCTAAAACGGTCTAATACTTCTGACTTATGGGAGATCAGAAAGATATAACCAAAATGCGTGAAGTCATTTATGAAAGTGATGAAATATGAGACTCCACGCCTCACCCTCACGTTCAAAGGACTACAAATATCAGAATGTATAAGTTGTAATGGAAATTTGGCTCTAATCCCTTTACCAAATGATTTTCTAGTTGCTTTTCCTGCCAGATAATATTCACATACGGGTAGATTAATATTAGTGAGTGACCCTAAAAGGTCTTCTCTAGCTAATATTTACATTCTTTGCAATGTAATGTGACCTAATCTAGCATGCCAAGTACTTGCATCAATCTCAATATTACTAGAAGATGCAATTAAAGAAAAACAACCATCGATATTAATATTGTACTGATCATAGTCAATATCTAATACCATAAAACCATTCGATACATGACCTGAATTATAATAAATTGTTCTATACAAAATGTCAACGCAATCACCATGAAAATTCAATAAATAACCTAGGCTAAGAAGAAACTATAGAGACCAAGTTTCGTCGAATATCTGGAGCATAGAAGACATCATGTAGGAATAGGCTTCGACCACCGCGTAAAATTAATTTACATGTGCCGATACCCTTCACTTCAATTTTTGAGTTATTCCCAACATATATCCATCTTCTTCTAGGCTGTATTCGACAATATTCTACAAATGCTTCTCGGTCTCTTGATACATGGTCTGTTGCTCCTAAGTCTACAGTCCACATTGGATGAGATTCAACAAGTATTACAGTACTAGAAACAAAAGCATTACTTAAAGTAATGAAGTAATAGAGTACCTCTTTCGGCTTAGTGCATTCACGAGCAAAGTGACCCATTTTGCCACAATTGTAGCACTTCATCTTGGTCTTGTCATTTTTCCCACCACGCTTCTTGCGTTGGAAGGTCTTAGCCCTCTTAAGTGCCTGATCAGTTTTTTTTTCCCCTTTATTGTTGACTTGATGATTCCTTTTCCGCTTAAAGCCCGAAACTTTGTGCGAACTCGATTCAGCAACATAAGCATGGGTAGAGGATCTCATAACCTCTAGGAACTCATTCTCTAATTCCAAATTACGCGTAATATCATCAAAAGTGACAATATTCTCATTATGCATCATATTGATCTTCATATGCTCCCAATTGTCAGGAAGAGACCTTATAACAGCCTGAACTTGCTTTTCATCAGTAAGGGAGTGACCTGCCGACTTCAGCTCATGAATCATGTTTGATATCTCCCGAAGATGCCGCATCATCGTTACATTTGGGCACTTTCGGTATGTGTCAAATTTGACGGTGAGTCTTCTCAACTTAGTGGCAGATGTACCCCAAACTTATATTTCAAGGCAATCCACATAACTTGAGCTTTATCATAACTTTTAAACTCACACATGAAATCATCTTGCATACAGCTCAGCAACGTGATATGAACAATACTATTTTTCGTTTTCCAAGCTTAATAAGCTTCTAAATCTCTTATGTGTTGAGCTGAAGTTGCATACTCAGGTTCATCCACCAAAATCTCTTGCTCCTCAATGATGTATTAAACCTTTCGGTGTCAAATATCATAATTATCACTGTTAAGCTTCTCACCCTTATTAAGGCCAGTCACAATGGTCTTGGATGCCGGAGTCATAATCAATTGCTATAACACATTGACATAATAAACGCAAAATCAATACTAGCACACTTTTCAAAGTAACACACATATTTAATTTGCAGCAAAAATAAACTAAATCAATGACAATTCAACAAAAGACACAAAAACAAAAGTTCACATTTGTTCCCAATCAGCTCCTATGTGCGATTGTTCTATTATTATTAATTACTTTAATTTGCGCAAATTTTAAGTTCTAGGTGAGAACTCTTTTGAATTCTACCAACTTACGAACTCTCACTAGGAAAAATAATTACATGACCTCATGTAATTTCTACAATTTTTCATTAACACATAAGTATAGCATGATGTGAACCAACATACAAAAAACAATCATGCTAAAACTACAATCAAAACTACAGTTCAACATGTAATGGAAAAACAAGGATTTCCTACCATTGTTCGAATTTTTTTATAACTAGAAAATTACAAGTATATTAAACTATATACATGCTATCATTGAACCAAGCTCTACACAGCATATATGATACCATTTTTATGTAGGCAAGCTATTGTATTTCCTAAACCATAAGATATACAAGCTAAAAAATGAATAAACAACATATTTAAACCCCAAAAATATGCATACTCAAGGTTCCCTATACATTTTCAAACATTTATAAAACTCAAAAATATAAAATAAATATACCACAGTGTAGAGCATATCCATAAGAACCAAACGCCACCTATCACGCTCCAATTGGAGCTGTCATGCGCCTATATGCACCGCCTGAGTGTGCGGCGCATGAGGCGCATGGGCTAGTAAGCCAAATGGCTCCTGGCCAGTCCGACTGATCCCACCGGTTTGACCATTGGACCATCAGACCGGTTTGATCGATCAACAGTCGTGTCAGGTCAGGTCACAAGTCGGGTCGCTGGCTGGCCAACTGCCGTTGTCGGTGACGTCATCAATGACGTTATCCAATGGTTATCAACTATTGGATGACGTCGCATGGGTCGGTTTGCCGACGCGCACGTGACGCTCATGCGCTGGCGTGCCTAGCGCATGGATCTCATGCGCAACGGCTTCTGGCCGTGCGAATGGGCACATTCGGCATCCTCCAGCGGCGCTCAACCCATCGTCGGACTCATCTCAACGAGCATTTCACCCTATATATTTAAAAAATGATTTTGGCCAAAAAAATATTTTGAAAAATGGCCAAAATCGTACGAGTGTACTCGACCCCGAATCTATTCTTCGCTTCAGTTCATTTTCGATGATTCATATAGCAATTCCAACCAATAGACATCCAAATAGTGTAAATTTCATACTTTTGATCTCGATATCAAATGGTAAATGAGAAAATTCATTGAAAAACAACGCAGAAATCACGACTGCACTTTGATACCAATGTTGGAATTCAAGTCGGCGGAAGATGACTTACCTTTGTCCGATGCGCAAACAACAATTAACCCTGGAATGAACGTTGAATTGTGGATGAATCACGAACAAAAATACTTCACGTTGGTCTGAATGCAATCACAAGGAAGGCACCTGATTTCCACAGCATAAATGCCAATTGTTCTTGTAAAGGGGAAGAGAAAAGGAAAACTTCTTAGTGTACATTCTACCAATCGTGCCAACGGTTGTCTTCAGGAGTCTTTTATATGACTCCCTCACACCTTTTCAAAATATGTCTTTCCATCGTAGCGTATCAAGATGAAATGGTGCGTTCTCATCGCACCCCATCATGGATGTACTGATTAAGTACAGCACTGTTTATTGCCGAAGCCACCGGTAGTAGAGGCATCCGAGAATTTGGAGTTTTAGGTAGTTCAGGATTTTGCCAAAGAGGCGGTGATATGGAGGCTTACGATTAAAGATACCTGTGGGTAGGCGATTTATGAGATATGTGGAGGTTTGGAAGACGTAGGTCCAAAAGGTGGGAGGTAGGCTGGCTTTGTGCAGTAGGGTTAATCCGATTTCGACGATGTGTTGGCGACGCCTTTCAGCGGTGCCGTTATGTTGTGGGGGTGTATGGAGGTGTGGTTAGGTGTGAAATTCCGTGTTCTGCTCAAAATGGTTTATGTTAAATGAATTCCCCGACCCATTGAAGTAAAGAGTTCGTATTTTTTTTTTTTTTAGAAATTGTTTTTCGACAAGTGTTTTGAGCTGCTAAAAAATAGGCAACATCGGACTTGTTATGGAAGGGATAAAACCAAATATAAGTGAGTGAACTGGTCTACAAAAATAACATAATAAGAAAATCATCAATAGATAAAGTAGATGCTAGACCCCAAACGTCCGTGTACAATAACTCAAGTGGATGTCTACCTTCTAAAGTTGAAGAATGAAATAGTAATTTGTGACTTTTATTGCAACGACAAGAATCACATGGTAACTTTTTTCCTAGACTAGACTCATTTGACGACAGAAGTGAAAAATCCTTAATGGAGTGACGTAAAATATTGATGGATGGATGACCTAATCGATCATGCCACATAGTTGCTCGTGTCCACTCACCAACCAAGGCCATGTGTGAGACATTTGGCTGCCAAGAGGATGGCGGTCATTGATAAACGCCATCTCTATGTTCTCCTCGAAGTAGCATCGCCCCCGTGCGAAGTTCCTTAACCAAAAATGAGAGGCAAAGAATTCAATTGAGACTCGGTTAGTAGGACAAAATTGTGAAACTAAAATTAAATTTTTGGTTATGTGAGGAGTGCGTAAAACATCAGACAATTGAAAGGAAGTATACTGGTAATTTAATGTAGTAGAGGCAATATGAGTGATACTCAAACCTGAACCATCACCAACGACTCTCATCCGGGCCTTCATACTCACTATACAGAGATAAATTAGCGAGATCACTTGTAACATGATGTGAGGCTCCCGAATCAACCAACCAACCTGCTTCTCGGGTTGAACTTGGGCTGGCTGCAACATTTGCAACCGGAGCACGGATCGCGTCTTACGTACGGAGACAATTTTTGGCGGAGTGTCCCCCGCGATCCCAGTATTGACAAACGGGCCGGGAGCTGTTGTGCTATGAAGACCGCGACTCACTGCTTGTGTGATCTCTCCGGCGGTTTGAATTGCGGGTGCCAAGGAATTTCTGGAGTCTCCAGCAGGCTGTCCAGAACGGCCAGAATTGGTCCGTCGGGATGGGGCTCTCGGACCTCGAGTGTTTCGAGTGCTAAAATTGGCTATTAGTGGCAGGACTTCAGCTGCCGTTTCTTCATGTTGAAGGAACATTTCATGGGCAACTAATTTGTCGTAAAGTTCCTCGAAAGTGATTGTGTTTTCACGAGCACGAATTGCCGTTGCGATTTCACGATATTCCGGTCCTTATCCCCGGAGAGTGCAGATGTCAAGGTCATCGTCATGGGAAGGTGAATCAATCATTGCCAACTCATCTGCAATAGATTGTAGTTGCTGTAAAAAAAATTAGAAATAGAACGAGAGTTGCGTTGAACCGTTGATAATTGGTCCTTGAGATGCATGACGCGGGATCGGGATTTGCTTGCGTAAAGTATCGCAAGTTTGTTCCATGCTCTTTAAGATGTTGCACAAGAGGCAATAAGGGGAATGATGGCTTCGGCAGTAGAAGTAAAAATCCCGTTGAGCAAGAGTTGGTCTTGTCTAATTCAATGAAAGTTGGCGGCGTTCAGGGCTGTCGATTGTCGCGGGTGATCTCTTCCGGTGGGCAAGGACGCGTTCCATCGATGAATCCTTTAAGGTCATATCCGACTATCAAGGACACGAAGAAAATCTCAACTAATTGACAGCTATTTACGACAATAAGAAGGCTGAAATTATGGAGGACCATTTGAATTTTAAACTGATTCTCTTATTGATTCCATACTCATTTACTCTTGACGCACGATCAAATGAGACTTTACACCCAAAAGTTGAGGGGATTGCGAGAATCAATTGGGCATGCAAGACATTTTAATTATCGTCATTGAGAAGTATAGAGTTTCCAATCAACCGTAGTTCCTTTTCTGACCTTTTCAATTGAGCGGACATCATAGTTAATTTGGGGGTTAGTTTCTTCCTCTTCTTCCTCCCATTTTTACAGGCTTGGACTTTTTATTAACCAACACATCACTTCGGTATTTCACTAATAATGGAAAACTTAAAAAAAAGAAGTTATAAATTTATTGTACTTGTATCAATTCAGTCATAAATTTTTCAATTATATTAATATAATTCAAACTTTTTTTATGTTTTGCCAATTTAGTCAGTTTTGATTAGAAATCATTAATGTAGATGCTGACCATACTATATGGCTAAGTTAGCGCTAATGTTGACAAGTTTTTCTTTTAAAATTTTTTTATCTTTTCTTTTATTTATCTTTTATCTTTTATCTTTTCTTCTATTTTCATTTCTTCTTTTCTTCTTTTCTTTTTTATAATAGAGGTTATGGCGAGGCTCGCCCTTACCTCACTTGCCACAAGCGAATATGGCCTCACCTGCGATTAGTGAATCCATGGCCACATTCGCCCATGGTGGGGGAGTCCTTGGCAAGGTTGGCCTCACTCACAATCACGTCTGCCTAGACTATTGCGAGGTGCAACACCAAGTAAGGTTGCCTTACCCACAATTGTGATAGTCTTGGTTAGATCTGCATGAGACTGGGCGAAGGTCGTAGCCCTCGCTGGCCACCGTGTGAAAAAAAAAAGCAAAAAAAAAAAAAAAAGAAGAAGAAGGAAGGAAAAGAGAAGAAAAGAAAAGGCAAAATAATATAAAACATAAAAAACAAATAAAAATTTTAAAAAAGTTGTCTATGTCAATGTTGATTGTTCCACGTACAAGGATTGGCATCTATGTTAATGATTTCTAGCGAAAATAAGCTAAATGGACTCAATTGGCAAAATATAAAAATGTTAATGACTAAATTGCACAATTAAAAAATGTATGACAGAATTTGAAAAATTCATAGAACTTTTTTGGTAATTTTCGTCATTAATGAATATCACAAGCAATAGGAGGTTTGAGCTTCCCTTTGATTGAACTTTCCTCTTAACAATCTATTATGTCAAATCATCACTCCTGTCTACCTTCCACATTCTCAAAACGCTTTCATTATGATATGTTGGTAGTTATATAGCACCGACATGGACACGTGACACGCGACACGACACAACACGACATGCCAACACGTCATTTCTTAAAAATAGAGAATTTCAACACGTTCCGACACGTTATATATTAAATATATTTTTATATATAAAAATAATAATAATAATAGCCTAGAATTAATTTACACCAAAAATATTAAATAATATCATTCATTATTTTAATTTGCTACAATAATACACAAAACTTAGAGGAAAAAAACATTGTTTAAAGAAAAATGCTGAAATGATATTTTTAAATTTATTTATTTATCATATATAGCATTTTTTTTTTACTTCTTTCATAGTAAAAGACTTAAAAAAAAACAATTCTAAAATAAAACTGAAAAAAAATGACCCCGTGCGTGTATATTTATAGCAATTTTATTACTTCTTTTATTACTTCTTTTGTGTATATTTATATTTTGATCCCTCGAGTATTATAAATTTTTAAAATTGACCCCGTGCGGGTCAGAATCGAGTATTGGAATTCTAGACTCGCGTGTTGGAGCATGTTGGAAAGAGTTGACCACGTGTCGGATTTTTCGACACTTGTTAACCGCATGTCGGAGTGTGTCAGGACGTGTCGAAGCGTCTCGGACACATGTCGGAGTGTCGGACACGACACGCAGGCTTCCGGAGAGTGTCTACATAGATTGGTAGCGCCGTTAGTATTGCAAGCCACTTAGAAAAGAGAAAATAAGAAAAGAAAATCCACATCAGCCTCTTTCCTTTGCCAAATCCACATTGCACCGTTAGTATCGCACCCTCATCCAACTCACTCGTTTTTTTCAAGGTCGAATAGATTCAAACGCCAAAAAAAAAAAAAAAAAAAAAGCAAAGGGTTTCCATGTTCCTTGAGTTCGATCTTTGACAATGATCAATTGATTAAGGGCCGATGTTCGGTCCATAATGTCATTAAACAGTGCGGATCGCAGACTATCGGACTTACAGGCCTTCCACGCGGCGTGACTAAAGGCTAGCGCGATCCAGCCGGGACGAAAGCCTTGCCTCCCTTTGATGAAGAAACCCTCGCTTTTTCCACGGGACGTATGCTCAGTTTTTCCCTTTGTTTGGCCCAGTAGCTGACTCTATTAGGCAATAAATGTAGACCGGTCGGAATGGTGGTAATCGCCGACACTCGTGGCTGCTAGTGAGTGGTTCCGGTGGATCGCTTGTCCAATCAAAGTTGAGCTAATTAACGATAGTATAGTACTTGTGGGCGCCATCATCGAATAACTTTTGCGTGCGGACGGGATTAAGGAAATTCACTAGGAATTACTTCTCCACACGTCCTAATTGGCTTCTCGGGCAGGGTTAATTACATGGGTCAAAACCAAGAAAAATACCCGGCCTGGAATTCACTCTCTTGCTTTTTTAGATGAAAATGTCCTCTTGGGCTATGAATTCTTTGGGGTTTGTCCGTATGAATTATTTTGTCTTAACACTTCTTCCTTGAGTTCTCCTATTCAAAATTCTCAATGATCGTAATCACATCAGAAAGTCACTCGGAAGTTTGTTTGTGAACCGTTAGAAAATAAGTTCGTGGATATGATTTATCTAACTTGATCTCAAAGATTCAAACTGAAATAGACATGTAATTAATGTTTTGACTTCTCTCACCATGTATCTGTTCTATTTTTCTTTATTCACCAAGTCAAGAAATGGACACATCATCTCTTAATTCGTCCTTTTCTTCCACGATTTTCTTTGCTCAAGTGAACTATGCCCCATGCACCACGAATAACCTACACAGCGAGACCGTTTCAATACGTTGACTTCTTAATGGTGTCAAAATCCGATATGCGGTCAGACATATTGTATGATATTTTCTTTCTGAAATTAAGCCCGTTGTTCCCTAGAATTTTCTTATTTGAAAGAGACTCTGCAATCGATGAACTCATCTTTTAATTGATCGCCTGACGTTCCATATACTTGGACAATAAATTCAAAACCCAAACTGGACTTAGATTAATGACTTTATTTAGCAATTCCAGTGCACTTTCGTCTATATACCATGGAACTTGCAAGGTATCAAGTTTAGGTCGTTTATATGTGGAGACAAAACTTTTGGTGTTATATGCGCATTTTATGGGCAACATTTAACTATACTTTCAGCAAATCTCGTTGGACGAAATCATCAGTGGGGTTGGAAGGCGAGGCAGGAAGGTAAAAAGCATATTTTTTCCAGTACAATAATTTAGGGAAAAAAAAACTAACAGAATCGATGCAAAAACTGCTGCCAATGGCTTTTTGGATCGTTCGGCAAACGGTTTAGGGACAATCCGCATAATGTGTGAGAAAACGATCATGACTTTTGATCTAGAAAGGTTACGGTCCCATAGTCCCAATCTGAAACGCTTATTCTGAGCAGTGTACCCGTATCAAATTGAGTACACCTTTTGCAATCGTTTCAGACCTCAAAATTCATGGTTTAGGCATGTCTCAGAGCACTTTTCTATTTCATGTCATATCTCCACATTATTTTCGGCTTTTGTTTGTTTTTCCGAATTCTTTACTGCTTAAGCTTATGTTTGGGTTTTCTAGGTTGTGTATTAGACATATTTCTTCATATTTTATAGAATATAGAATAGGAGAATATCTCTCTATAGTTGGGCCGGTGAGTGCGTGCACCTGAGTGCGTGTTTGCCGATCGTTAGATTTATGTTTATCTATAAATTTGTTGAGTCATTTGATATTAGAGTCGGCATGACTGCTGGAGAGCCATGTTCAAGCATTTGTCTTGCTTGATGATGAATAGGGGATAAGGACCTTGTGCATGGCTTTTTGGTGGTTCGAAACAATTGCTGTCCAGTCTACCCTATTAAACTCTATTTGAATGGGGTAGAAGAAATTTTCATGGTGATTAGGACCACTACTAAATCCGTGGAGGTTGTGGGGACTGCAATGGCTATGATGTCTGTGACTGCTATGGAGGTCGTGAAGATTATGACAGGGTTGTTGGTGGGGCAGAATTTATCATGAAAATCAAATTTATGAGGTGTAAAGGGCCTGATGAATTCGAGTGCAAAGTAATAGTTGATTATTTTGATGGTTCTGTTCAGGAGTCATGGATTGGTCTGAAGAGATAGATAATGTCTTATATTGTATGGACATCCTGGAGCATAGAAAGGTCATGCTAGTGAAGTGTAAATTCTGAGTCACAGTATTATGATGATGGGAAAGATTTGGAGGAGAATCGACAGAGCTAGAGAAGGCAATGCGACATGGTAAAAAATGCAATTATTATTACAGCGGTTTGGTCAAGAGAGTTCACATTACAAAGACCATGTTTGAACGAATCAAAAGAGATGAACGACAAGCCATCTCAGAGTATTCCTCATGTCAATCATCGAGAAATTGCTCGTGAACCTCACGGATAGGGTAGCCAACAAATTGATTAAAATGCTGAAACTGACGAATTTCCTTTTTAAAATCTGGAGGATTTTGAACTTGACAAAGAATTTCCGAAAAAAATGCTTTCAATTTTTCTGATGATGGAGTTGATAAATTCGATCATAAAGTATTATAAAGATGCAGGGTGAATAGTTTTAAAGACTATGATTTTTTTTTGTGCCTTATCTTAATTTATTTTAGATGTTGTGTGAGGATATTAGGTGATTTGTTTCCATTTTATTAGTTTTCATTAGTAGGTTAGATTTTTCTTATTAGTTATTTGGTTCCTATCTTAAAGTTAGCATTTTATTTGGGTTTTGTTAGATATAAATAGAGATTATGGTCTTTTGTAATTTGGTTTTCCTCTTTTTATTAACTGATTAAGTGAGATAATCTATTCTGTTATTGTGCAAGGTTTTGTGTTTGTGAGTCACAACTCGTGTTCGTGAATTTAGTATTTTTCTAGATTCATGTTGTCAACCAGTTTTGTTGCTTTAGTATAGGATGCAAACTACATATTTATTAATGAAACAAACTTAATGTATTGAGAAATTCTATAATGATCTCATAAGCAATTTTTCACTTAGCAATCTCATATCGCTGGTTAAAATGGTTATTTCTTTTTGGCTGGAGACGACTAATCAAAGAAAAGGAAGAAAATACAACAAATAGGACAATAAGAAGCTTCCAATGTGCCACTATCTTCTTGACTTATCTTATTGAAATGAACATTGGAAAGAAATTTAGTATCCCATGTGGTTGAACTTGCGAGTTGGAGAGAATATTGTATTTATTAATCAAAAGTGTCATTTTCTAATCTCGTGACTAACAATACATATCGACTTTTCTTTATGATCGTGCTCTTTCCTAGAATTTGCGTATGAAGGAGATAGAGAACAAGCTCTGATTCCTATCTGATATGACCCTCTAGGTAAAATGCAAGCATTAAAGGCCCATGGCGTTTGGATATATAGTAAAAATAATTCCCACTGAAATTTTCATTGCTTGTAATTAGTATATTCAACTAATCTTGGAAATTTCACGGTAATTCTAGCAGGCATGCACTGCCAATATGACGTTGCTTGACTTGTATATGCTTCTACACTTGGAAAGATTCAACTTGCTGTAGATATCGGCAGCTGATCAAGATCAGGACCACCATTCTGTAGAATTCCAATGTTTTTAATAGGGCATTGCCTTTCAATTCCACGCTCAATTGAGGACTGAGTACATTCATCTTGTATATACTCCAATGAAGATAAATCAAATTATAACTTATTTCTTTGATCCAGTATTTTTTTTTTTTTTGGGTCTGAGAGGTCAATTCAATTAACTAGCATGAAAAACTGTGCAGAAAATCGAGAGTAAATTTTTAGAACTTTATTCTTCATAGACAACGATGATTTAGAGTTTCAAAAGCATGTAATTAGCATATAAGCATATTCATTTTGATTTTAGGAGAATTTCACGAAGTTTGGAAGTCCTGTTGAGAGCATAATTTGTTGAAAAAGGCAAATTATCTTTATCCTTAACAAAAGACTTTATGGATGATCATAATATAAAGTTGACATAGAAGACACCTACTATATAGTCCAAAGAAGTAGATAAATCAATCCGCAATGTCTTTGTCTGATTCGGTATTTTTGTCTTTTGTCCTGACAATTTCTCTCCCCATCAATTTTAAATATGCTATGCATGACACATGGTATTTCAATAATACATATGCTAATCATATGTGCCAATTGAATAGAACAAGTCTGTATGACATGTGTCATTGACACGTGGGATTATCGAGTACAACATGTACTATGATGTGGAACTCAACTGGCATCTAGGGTAAATTAGAGATCGGATAAGAAAGTATGAATGACTGTGGAAGGGTGCAAAATTCTAATGCAACATGAGCGAATGACATGTGCAATGACATAGAATTCGAATAGAACATGAGCACAAATGTGAATGATGTACAAATCAAATACGGCTTGAGCGAATCCATGCGTAATGACATTTTAAGTCAAATTATTACATGTGCTAATGACATGCATTATGACCCAAAAAATTGAACTATAACATTTTCAAGTGACATGCATGATCATATGGAATTCAAATGCAACTTGAGTGAATGAGTTGTGTAATGATGTGAAACTTAATTAGAATATGTGCGACCGATTTGTGTCCATTGCTTTATGGTTGATCGGAACAAAATCCTACTTATGATATAATTCTAGTTAACTACTAGGGTTTACCTCAATGACCACCATTTCCACATAGGAAGACGAATGTAGGGGGTTCGAATTCTAACCTTCTCAAGAGGGTTGGATTGAGGATAATTTAGTATTACGTGTAGATTTTGACTCCAATGTTTTGCAATGAGGCAGGACAAAAATTTGAGAATAAGACTTAGAGTAGAAGTAGAGTATAATCGACCAATATATATAACTCCAGTTACTTTATTATTTTTAGTATGCCAAATGGGCAAGCCAATGTGCTAAAAAGCTTTGAATAGAAGGTTGTGGGTTGTTTGGTAGAGGTGAATAGAAAGAGTATTAAGAGAAAGGAGACTAGAAAATCAATAATATGGAGGAAACAAATTATCCTAATTTTAGCATGACCGGAATCAACTATGAAAACCTTTCAAACATAGCTAGTTGGACTTCTTCACATTATAGAAGGAGGAGATACATGTTTGGGCTAACTGAAGAATAGACAAGGCGATATACACTTTCTACGAAAGACAATAGTAGTATAAAAGAAGTTAGAAAAAACCATGAACTATTAGGACTCCTGTAGGTTACGTCCATGCCCAGCAATCCTTGAATAAAAGCTTTCCATGCTTTATCTTACTTTTTAAAAGCTCTTCTTCAATATAAATACGTCGTAGTCATCATAATATCCCCCAACCACCGTTGTAGTCACCATAATATCCCCCAAATATCCCCCAACCACCATCGTAATTTAATAATATCCCCCAACCATCGTCGTAGTCATCATAATATCCCCCAAATATCCCCCAACCACCATCGTAATCTCATAATATCTCCCAACAACCGTCGTAGTCTCATGATATCGAGTACAACATGTACTATGATGTGGAACCCAACTGGCATCTAGGGTAAATTAGAGATTGAAAAAGAAAGTATGAATGACTGTGGAAGGGTACAAAATTCTAATGCAACATGAGCAACTGACATGTGCAATGACATAGAATTCGAATAGAACATGAGCACAAGTGTGAATGATGTACAAATCAAATACGGCTTGAGCGAATCCATGCATAATGATATTTTAAGTCAAATTATTACATGTGCTAATGACATGCATTATGACACAAAAAATTGAACTATAACATTTTCAAGTGACATGCATGATCATATGGAATTCAAATGCAACTGGAGTGAATGAGTTGTGTAATGATGTGAAACTTAATTAGAATATGTGCGACCGACTTGTGTCAATTGCTTTATGGTTGATTGGAACAAAATCCTACTTATGATATAATTCCAGTTAACTACTAGGGTTTACCCCAATGACCACCATTTCCACATAGGAAGACGAATGTAGGGAGTTCGAATTCTCACCTTCTCAGGAGAGTTGGATTGGGGATAATTTAGTACTAAGTGTAGATTTTGACTCCCATGTTTTGCAAGGAGGTAGGACAAAAATTTGAGAATAAGAGTTAGAGTAGAAGTAGAGTAGAATCGACCAATATATATATAACTCCAGTTACTTTATTATTTTTTAGTATGCCAAATGGGCAAGCCAATGTGGTAAAAAGCTTTGAATAGAAGGTTGTTTGGTAGAGGTGAATAGACAAAGTATTAAGGGAAAGGAGACTAGAAAATGAATAATATGGAGGAAACAAATTATCCTAATTTTAGCATGACCGGAATCAACTATGAAAACCTTTCAAACATAGCTAGCTGGACTTCTTCGCATTATAGATGGAGGAGATACATGTTTGGGCTTACTGAAGAATAGACAATGCTATATAAACTTTCTACGAAAGACAATAGTAGTATAAAAGAAGTTAGAAAAAAAACCATGAACTATTAGGACTCCTGGAGGTTACGTCCATGTCCAACAATCCTTGAATAAAAGCTTTCCATGCTTTATCTTACTTTTTAGAAGTTTTTCTTCAATATAAATACTTCGTAGTCATCATAATATCCCCCAAATATCCCCCAACCACCATCGTAATCTCATAATATCCCCCAACCACCGTCATAGTCTCATAATATCGAGTACAACATGTACTATGATGTGGAACCCAACTGGCATCTCGGGTAAATTAGAGATCGAATAAGAAAGTATGAATGACGGTGGAAGGGTGCAAAATTCTAATGCAACATGAGCGAATGACATGTGCAATGACATAGAATTCGAATAGAACATGAGCACAAGTGTGAATGATGTACAAATCAAATACGGCTTGAGTGAATCCATGCATAATGACATTTTAAGTCAAATTATTACATGTGCTAATGACATGCATTATGACACAAAAAATTGAACTATAACATTTTCAAGTGACATGCATGATCATATGGAATTCAAATGCAACTTGAGTGAATGAGTTGTGTAATGATGTGAAACTTAATTAGAATATGTGCGACCGACTTGTGTCCATTGCTTTATGGTTGATTGGAACAAAATCCTACTTATGATATAATTCCAGTTAACTACTAGGGTTTACCCCATGACCACCATTTCCACATAGGAAGACGAATGTAGGGAGTTCGAATTCTCACCTTCTCAGGAGAGTTGGATTGGGGATAATTTAGTACTAAGTGTAGATTTTGACTCCCATGTTTTGCAAGGAGGTAGGTCAAAAATTTGAGAATAACGGTTAGAGTAGAAGTAGAGTAGAACCGACCAATATATATATATATATATATATATATATATATATATATAACTCCAGTTACTTTATTATTTTTTAGTATGCCAAATGGGCAAGCCAATGTGCTAAAAAGCATTGAATAGAAGGTTGTTGGTTGTTTGGTAGAGGTGAATTGAAAAAGTATTAAGAGAAAGGAGACTAGAAAATCAATAATTTGGAGGAAACAAATTATCCTAATTTTAGCATGACCGGAATCAACTATGAAAACCTTTCAAACATAGCTAGCTGGACTTCTTCGCATTATAGAAGGAGGAGATACCTGTTTGGGCTTACTGAAGAATAGACAATGCTATATAAACTTTCTACGAAAGACAATAGTAGTATAAAAGAAGTTAGAAAAAAAACCATGAACTATTAGGACTCCTGGAGGTTACGTCCATGCCCAACAATCCTTGAATAAAACTTTCCATGCTTTATCTTACTTTTTAAAAGCTCTTCTTCAATATAAATACTTCGTAGTCATCATAATATCCCCCAAATATCCCCCAACCACCATCGTAATCTCATAATATCCCCCAACCACCGTCATAGTCTCATAATATCGAGTACAACATGTACTATGATGTGGAACCCAACTGGCATCTAGGGTAAATTAGAGATCGAATAAGAAAGTATGAATGACTGTGGAAGGGTGCAAAATTCTAATGCAACATGAGCGAATGACATGTGCAATGACATAGAATTCAAATAGAACATGAGCACAAGTGTGAATGATGTACAAATCAAATACGGCTTGAGCGAATCCATGCATAATGACATTTTAAGTCAAATTATTACATGTGCTAATGACATGCATTATGACACAAAAAATTGAACTATAACATTTTCAAGTGACATGCATGATCATATGGAATTCAAATGCAACTGGAGTGAATGAGTTGTGTAATGATGTGAAACTTAATTAGAATATGTGCGACCGACTTGTGTCAATTGCTTTATGGTTGATTGGAACAAAATCCTACTTATGATATAATTCCAGTTAACTACTAGGGTTTACCCCAATGACCACCATTTCCACATAGGAAGACGAATGTAGGGAGTTCGAATTCTCACCTTCTCAGGAGAGTTGGATTGGGGATAATTTAGTACTAAGTGTAGATTTTGACTCCCATGTTTTGCAAGGAGGTAGGACAAAAATTTGAGAATAAGAGTTAGAGTAGAAGTAGAGTAGAATCGACCAATATATATATAACTCCAGTTACTTTATTATTTTTTAGTATGCCAAATGGGCAAGCCAATGTGGTAAAAAGCTTTGAATAGAAGGTTGTTTGGTAGAGGTGAATAGAAAAAGTATTAAGGGAAAGGAGACTAGAAAATGAATAATATGGAGGAAACAAATTATCCTAATTTTAGCATGACCGGAATCAACTATGAAAACCTTTCAAACATAGCTAGCTGGACTTCTTCGCATTATAGATGGAGGAGATACATGTTTGGGCTTACTGAAGAATAGACAATGCTATATAAACTTTCTACGAAAGACAATAGTAGTATAAAAGAAGTTAGAAAAAAAACCATGAACTATTAGGACTCCTGGAGGTTACGTCCATGTCCAACAATCCTTGAATAAAAGCTTTCCATGCTTTATCTTACTTTTTAGAAGTTTTTCTTCAATATAAATACTTCGTAGTCATCATAATATCCCCCAAATATCCCCCAACCACCATCGTAATCTCATAATATCCCCCAACCACCGTCATAGTCTCATAATATCGAGTACAACATGTACTATGATGTGGAACCCAACTGGCATCTCGGGTAAATTAGAGATCGAATAAGAAAGTATGAATGACGGTGGAAGGGTGCAAAATTCTAATGCAACATGAGCGAATGACATGTGCAATGACATAGAATTCGAATAGAACATGAGCACAAGTGTGAATGATGTACAAATCAAATACGGCTTGAGTGAATCCATGCATAATGACATTTTAAGTCAAATTATTACATGTGCTAATGACATGCATTATGACACAAAAAATTGAACTATAACATTTTCAAGTGACATGCATGATCATATGGAATTCAAATGCAACTTGAGTGAATGAGTTGTGTAATGATGTGAAACTTAATTAGAATATGTGCGACCGACTTGTGTCCATTGCTTTATGGTTGATTGGAACAAAATCCTACTTATGATATAATTCCAGTTAACTACTAGGGTTTACCCCATGACCACCATTTCCACATAGGAAGACGAATGTAGGGAGTTCGAATTCTCACCTTCTCAGGAGAGTTGGATTGGGGATAATTTAGTACTAAGTGTAGATTTTGACTCCCATGTTTTGCAAGGAGGTAGGTCAAAAATTTGAGAATAACGGTTAGAGTAGAAGTAGAGTAGAACCGACCAATATATATATATATAACTCCAGTTACTTTATTATTTTTTAGTATGCCAAATGGGCAAGCCAATGTGCTAAAAAGCATTGAATAGAAGGTTGTTGGTTGTTTGGTAGAGGTGAATTGAAAAAGTATTAAGAGAAAGGAGACTAGAAAATCAATAATTTGGAGGAAACAAATTATCCTAATTTTAGCATGACCGGAATCAACTATGAAAACCTTTCAAACATAGCTAGCTGGACTTCTTCGCATTATAGAAGGAGGAGATACCTGTTTGGGCTTACTGAAGAATAGACAATGCTATATAAACTTTCTACGAAAGACAATAGTAGTATAAAAGAAGTTAGAAAAAAAACCATGAACTATTAGGACTCCTGGAGGTTACGTCCATGCCCAACAATCCTTGAATAAAACTTTCCATGCTTTATCTTACTTTTTAAAAGCTCTTCTTCAATATAAATACTTCGTAGTCATCATAATATCCCCCAAATATCCCCCAACCACCATCGTAATCTCATAATATCCCCCAACCACCGTCATAGTCTCATAATATCGAGTACAACATGTACTATGATGTGGAACCCAACTGGCATCTAGGGTAAATTAGAGATCGAATAAGAAAGTATGAATGACTGTGGAAGGGTGCAAAATTCTAATGCAACATGAGCGAATGACATGTGCAATGACATAGAATTCAAATAGAACATGAGCACAAGTGTGAATGATGTACAAATCAAATACGGCTTGAGCGAATCCATGCATAATGACATTTTAAGTCAAATTATTACATGTGCTAATGACATGCATTATGACCCAAAAAATTGAACTATAACATTTTCAAGTGACATGCATGATCATATGGAATTCAAATGCAACTGGAGTGAATGAGTTGTGTAATGATGTGAAACTTAATTAGAATATGTGCGACCGACTTGTGTCCATTGCTTTATGGTTGATTGGAACAAAATCCTACTTATGATATAATTCCAGTTAACTACTAGGGTTTACCCCCAATGACCACCATTTCCACATAGGAAGACGAATGTAGGGAGTGCGAATTCTCACCTTCTCAGGAGAGTTGGACTGGGGATAATTTAGTACTAAGTGTAAATTTTAACTCCCATGTTTTGCAAGGAGATAGGACAAAAATTTGAAAATAAGAGTTAGAGTAGATGTAGAGTAGAACTGACCAATATAGATATATAACTCCAGTTACTTTATTATTTTTTAGTATGCCAAATGGGCAAGCCAATGTGGTAAAAAACTTTGAATAGAAGGTTGTTGGTTGTTTGGTAGAGGTGAATAGAAAAAGTATTAAGAGAAAGGAGACTAGAAAATCAATAATATGGAGGAAACAAATTATCCTAATTTTAGCATGACCGGAACCAACTATGAAAACCTTTCAAACATAGCTAGCTGAACTTCTTCGCATTATAGAAGGAGGAGATACATGTTTGGGCTTACTGAAGAATAGACAAGGCTATATAAACTTTCTACGAAAGACAATAGTAGTATAAAAGAAGTTAGAAAAAAACCATGAACTATTAGGACTCCTGGAGGTTACGTCCATGCCCAGCAATCCTTGAATAAAAGCTTTACATGCTTTATATTACTTTTTAAAAGCTCTTCTTCAATATAAATACTTCGTAGTCATCATAATATCCCCCAAATATCCCCCAACCACCGTCGTAATCTCATAATATCCCCCAATCACCGTCGTAGTCATCATAATATCCCCCAAAATATTCATCAACCACCGTCGTAGTCTCATAATACCACCGTCATAGTCTCATAATATCTTGCAACCCCCCCCCCCCTCTTCCTTTCTCTTCTTTTCTCTCTACCATACACACATTTGCCTTTTCGCAAAACCCTTTTCGATGATTCCTCCGAGAATCTCGTTGGATGCTGAAAAGCTCCTATTGTTGGCTCTCTCCCTTTTCCCGATTGTCGTCACCTTGAGCGATGGCACTTACCCAGCAGTGGCGCAGGGCAGCAACAACAGCAATCCAACAACGATCACCGTGAACGTTGGGGTGATCCTTGATTTGGAGACGCAGGTGGGTCAGATGGGATTGACCTGCATTAACATGTCTCTGTCTGATTTTTATAGTTCGAACCCTTCCTACAAGACTAGGCTCGTCCTCAACGTTAGAGACTCCAAACAAGATGAGGTTGCCGCCGCCGCCGCAGGTTCTCTCTCTCTCTCTCTCTCTCTCTCTCTCTAACATACTGACTAGTCACGATGCTTGACCATAAATATACAATGCCATAAGCTTTTGGGTTAGCATTTTTGTAGTTCTATTGATCGTGTTGAGGATTGTTTTGGTTGGTCTTTTCTTTGTACCGAATTTTATGGGGCTAATTCTCTGCTCGAACTTTGAAGGGGTTTGGTCTTGGGTTAATACACATATTGCAGAAGAGCATAAACTATTTTATGCATCTGTTTGTGTGATGCAAGAAAAAACCAATTATCGTTCTTAACGACTTATTTGGCAATCATATGAAAATTTCAGCTTCTATATAATTGAAAAGTGAAAAGAATCCCCAGCTAAGTTTTCAAAGACACAACGACATTTGAGTGTTCCATTCAAAGCAATATGCATTTCCATAGTAGAGATTGTTCAATCTATTGCGACCCGATCTCGCCACCCTCGAATTCCTCATCATCATGAGGAGAGAAAAAAGAGAGAAATGTCGGGTTTAGGGGTACTTGATCACGAGAGTTCTCTCACAGCTTGAGTTCCAAAAGGACGTCATCATCTTGCATTTTGGATCAAGCCTCTCATGAGTTCCCTCCATGAGATTGTGAGCTCTCCCAAGCACGTATCCCGCATGATAGCGAAGTGTAGCAATCCATACTCACACAAGCGACATACCTTAAAAGAAGGAGTCGGGTGTGGATATCGAATTTAAGGGTACCTTACCATGGTAGCCCTCTCGACAATGCGCTTCGCCCATAAGGATGGCATCACTTCATATTTCGGGGTACTCCCATATCGAGTATGCTAAATTATGGTGAGTTTCATCGAAACTTGTATCCCATGTGACAGGTTTATTTGTATGGCCTAGTTGTTTATTATACTCTGAAAATAAGACAGGAGTCGCCACTAGTGTCATTTTAGGGGTCAATTAGAAAACCCAATCGATGGTCAGGAGTATTCTATCGATTTTTATGCAACCAAATATCTAATTCGAGGACTTGGGTTACGTTAATATCTCTATTAGTGCCCTTTCGTACTTAAACAATATGTTGTGTTTTCCTAACATGTACATGCGTTTTTTTTTTTTTTTACATTTTCGAGATCATGAATCCTAAATTAAGTGATCATGAGTGGTTGGTCATTTTCATTATATTCTATTTCTAGAACAACAAGAAAAGAAAGTAATCAATGGAATTGAAATTACGATACAGTAAGTAAACAATCAAGGAAAGTAGTAAATCTACCATGCAATTCTAGAAAATGTAATAGAGAAACATAATTGAAAAAGATGAGAAAAAGAGAGAAAACCCACAACTCGTCGGGCTTTATACAATAAATGGAACCCGAGACATATGTCGGGGAAATGAATAGTACATGATAATGGTCAAAATGGACATCAACCTCTATTATCTTCACGCTTTCTCTATCTTCGGGGTCTTAATATAAACCTAATCTAAGAAACTTATAACTAAGTGCATACAATGGAAAAAAAGAAACATACACATTAAAACAATCAAAAACATGACATCATATCAGGATCAATCAATTAAAGAAAGTTCAATATGAAAGTCAAATTTTGGGGCCTCGAGGTTGGTTTTTGTCTTTCATGTGAGGGTCCCACTAAGACACCTACCCAATCCATTTTTATTTTTATTTTTATGACTTATAGCAATTATTGACCAATTCTATTTTCGCATGACCAATAATGCTTATAAGTCTCCTAATCAAGTGATCTATGTGATCTTAGGGTTTTCCCTCGATATCATGCATTGACGCTACCATTCATCTAAAAGTCACACATCTATATTGATTGATTGCCTCCATTATGTTGTTGCTAGCAAATACCATTATTTTTGGTTTTGGATCTTCCAAATCATTCCCGCAGGAGATCCGGACCCATTTTTTTCTATCCCTCATCTCGAAGCTGAAAAAAGAATATGTCTAACCCTATTTGAAAGAGTAAGGGGCCTTGCGAGAGCAATTCCATAGCTACCTGAACACAAACTTTTCTCGATTCCATGCGCACCCGGCAAAAAGAGCCGCCAAATGTTTTGCATTAGTCTTTCTCTATGGGATGAAGACAAGGAACTGACCGATGCCATGATCTTTTCTTACAAGAAAAGGGCATGCATTGTGGAAATTTAAACATGCATGCAAGTCTTTTGAACCTTATTTCTCAATCAATCAAGCAATAAAGTGAACCGTCGGCAGGGCACTTATTACCAAGGGCATGCACCAATCACAAACACAAGCAATTTCTAGTCTATGATGGGATTATATGTATGAGGGGTACATGTGATATTTCAAAAAACATATTTCGAAATCATTCATGAAAAGTTTTGAGACAAAGTAATGTCTCAGTTATGAAAGTCATTCGATTGCCAAGGCTAGCCCGGGGCTCGCATAAATGCACCCACAAGCATCATAGGCATTTTAAATACAATTCAAACCGTGACTTTCACAATGTCAAATCAAGATTTTAAAAATATTTCAAAATATTTAGGATTAAGGAATATTTAGGCTATGGAACACATCCAATTGCCAAGGCTAGCTTGGGGCTCGTATAAATACACTCACTAGCATTGTAGGCATTTTAAATATGGTCCAAATGACGATTTTTCCTTAAGCCAAATCGAGTTTTAGAGAATTTTTTTAGAAATTGTTTTTGAGAAATATCACATGTACCAAAGTATTTTTTGAAAGATGCAATTTGAAAAGGCCGATTGTTTAACAATGAAGATCAAAGCATTTAGAACAACTTCCATTAAGATGGCGTGACCTAATTTCATGCATAAATTAGCCTAAAAAGTATAACTAAACATCACAATCATGTTTATATCAGGAAATTTTAGAACAAGCGTGTAAGGACGGCAAAATTGAGTAATACCCATTGACAATAACACTATGGAAAAATTTCCTAATATGTA
This sequence comes from Eucalyptus camaldulensis, assembly GCA_019915185.1. Lineage (NCBI taxonomy): Eukaryota > Viridiplantae > Streptophyta > Magnoliopsida > Myrtales > Myrtaceae > Eucalyptus > Eucalyptus camaldulensis. Next base: position 24,904,844 of record JAHSVA010000008.1, read on the forward strand.
TGACATGATAATGAACAACTTTCATGAAGAAGGTTTTCTTGAACGATCTACACATAAATTTACAAAAATCAGACAACAAGTAATAGCATATTAGAAATTTGTCAAAACAACAGAACATTCAGCTAATGTCACGAGGATTTGTCCTATCAAAACATGTCTAAAAATCATCAAATTTACCTACAACATAGCCAACATTATGACAAGCAAGTTTCATTAAGAGGCCGAGTTCAGATTCCAAATAGAAAAAAATGAAATAAAAATATCAAAGGTCTGTCCAAACAGAGGTTAAAACAGGGGTCTAAATTTGATCCATTGTCCAGATTGTGATCTAGCTTCGAAAAAAAATGGAAAATGGTTCAAACGATGAGCGATTGACATGAAATTAATGGCATTAGAAACTTCAAAGTGTGTCTTACATCTTCCTAGAAGAGCTCGAGTCCAAACTAGGTCAGTTTGGTATCCTAAAATCAAGATCTCTAAAAATGTGTGTATCAGTAACTAAGAAAACATAACATAAGTATTCATTTGTAAACCTTAAAATCACTTGAAGAATGCACAAACAACATGAAGAAATTACATAGGACTTAGGATTGGATGCGAAGATATGCATAAATCCTATCAAAAATCTCACATACAGAGCATGTGATGATAAAGATTTCTCGTTAAGAGTTTGAAACTCAATTAAGATTATATGAGTCATGAAAAAATGGCAAAATTAGCAAACTATATATCCAGCACATGTTGCTACAGTACCCTAGGTTGCACAGACACGCGACCCAACACGACACGACACGACACATCGACACGTCGTATATTAAATAAATATTTTTATTTTTAATTAATTTGATTCAAATTTATAAATAAATAAATAATTTCAAAAAAAGAACCTAAAATGAATTTGCACTGATCATTCAACATTCAGTACTTTTATTTTTCAAAATTACTTTTTAATTTTATCCCCCCCAAAAAATCGAAAATAAAAAGTCCCCAAGGGATCCCTCCCAAAAAACTCCTCCCTCGTATCTTTCGCCCCAGCCCCAAATCTTGTTGCCCTTTTCTTTCCCTGACAAGCCATCAGCTGGTCACATCCCCCTCCCTCCCTCCCATCACTCCCCCTTCCTTCCAACACACATGTCCCTTTTTTTTTTTTTATTCTTTTAGTTCCCTTCTCAAAACCCTAGCGCGCCCTCTTCTTCTCCTCCTCCTCGCCACACGACCCTCCTTCCTCTCCTCTTCTTCTTTTCCTCCGATTGAAGGGAGTTTTGACATCCGCAAGGACACAGACAAAGACCCACACATGACACAAGCACTTAGAGGCTTTCTCTCACTACTTTCTCTCTCTAATTCGGCCGGGCCGCGAGTTCGGGGGTGAGGCAGAAGAAGGAGCGCCACACCACCACCACCACCACTACCACCACAGTGACCGAGAAGGAGAAGCACCGCCACCCGGAAGATGAGTTGAAGAAGCGGAAGCCGGAAGAAGTGGTGGGGATATACTCTCACCTCAAGGGACTTTTGCTTGAGGAGGATTGGTTCTACTCGCCGTCGCGGGCTCGCCATCGCTCGCGGCCTCATCTCTGCTCCATCGCCCTCGCCTCCACCCTCCATCGTCTTCCAAACACGTGAGTGCAAACGTGTCGAGCAAAAGTTGACTGTGTGTCAAAAATTCCGACATGCGTTGACCACGTGTCCGACGGTGTCCAAGCGTGTCGATTTGTCCGACATGCTGTGACACGTGTCGGAGATGACATGGAAGCATGGACAACATGTCCGTGCTTCATAAACAGTACCTTTTACTCTAATGCATGCAATTGACTCGCTTTGCCAATTTAAAAACCTTGCAAAGCATGTATCAATGTAACATATGTATCATGTATTTCAACTCTCATGAAGGATTTGAGACCAAATAGGTGCATTTATGGACTCAATTTCATCAAAAATAAATTTCAGACCAATGCAAGATAGATTGTCCTATGCTCAAATTTAAGCAATTTTGACCTAGCTAAACATGTCTAAAAATTTTGAAAAAAAAAATCCAGGATATACACAATACTTATACAAGCAACTTTCATGAAGAAGATTTGTTCTAGAACTCAACACCAAAATCAGTACAAAAATGGAAAAATTAGAGATTAATACGGAATAGATTGACCTAGGCTTAAATCTGAGTAGATCTAACCTAGTTGAACATATCCAAAAATCATGAAAATCTATAGAAGATGCAAGAGACGATTTGGAACAAAAATCATGTAAACAATTTTGTTAAAAAATGATCACGAAAGTCGACACAAAAATAACAAAGCCAGAAGGTGGAACAGAATTAGAATCGAAAAAGACCTAAACTACTGCAAAATCATTAATCTTCAGAGGTGTTTTTTTTAGGGCCAAACAAGGTTCGATTGGGGCGTGCGACCTACCGTTTTGAAGCTCCGGACGTCTATATCTAATCCTAAGAGAACTCAAACTGAAATGAGGTCATTTCAGACCTCATTTTGGCCAAAATAGTGACCTAGGTATAGACCTACGAAGATCACAGATTAGGCTCAAGAACACAATCATCATTCAAATCATCAACAAATTATTGCATCCTTCATAGTCATTGATCTTAAGCATATAAAAACTCCTAATCTTGAATCCTAGCCCTGATCGACTAACTCGATCTCGCTTCATCGGATTCGAGTTTTGAATCGTTACATTTGTCACGATTTTTGTCAATTTTATCGCAATCAATCGAGTCAAGCCACCGGATCATGATCAGGACCCCAAGAATGTAGATCAAACAACTACACATCGGATTGGGATCAATCAAACCATCGACTCAAGGAAAAAAAAATGAAGAACCAGTCCAAAATGGATCGACCTTGCCTTGTCGGTGAAGATCCTGCAACTGATCCTGTCTCCTCTGTCTATAGCAAGATCAAAGACCTCTAGTATTGTAGATCATCAGCAGCTTTGATGCTTGAAGGCTTCGGCGACTGTCGGTTCGAGCCTAGAACAAAACCGGTTCAAGAGATGAACCGAAACTTAGAGAGAGAGAGAGAGAGAGAGAGAGAGAGAGAGAGAGAGAGAGAGATTGAAGAGAGAAAGAATTTTTGTGCAAAATGAAGTCGTTCACTGAAAATGGAAGACATTTCATATATGTACTCCTCATAGTAAGCAATTTCGACCGTCGATTCGATCTAACTATCAAAATTTCGATCCAACAGTCAAAAATCCATTTCGAAGGCTTCATCATGATCTCGAGATGTTGGGTAATTGATCTAGTGGGTTTGATTTGCAAAAAACCAAGCCAAAATCGAAAATTACGTCAAAATGTCCAATTATGGGTTAATTTGTAATTTGACGAAATTCAAGATCCAATTTGTAAAATTTTGGGAAATTGATGGTATAGAAGTGAAATTGGCATTCAGAGGGTTTCAAAACCAGTGGTCGGAGCCAAGAATCGGCTGGCAAGGGCCTGAACCAACCGGTCCCGCCGATGGCCGATCAGACTGGCCGGACTAGTGCGGTCCAATTCGGTCGAATTTTGACCGGTTCTTGACTGGTTTGGTCCGGTTCCTACTATTTTGTCCACCTGGGACCCCTGTGGGTCAAATGTTATGCAATTTGACCCCTAAAGGACTAAATTGAAAAGGAATTTTATTTTTTTAAAGAAGAAATTGGCCAATTAATATACAACTAAGCTAATCAAACCTTATGGACATGATCTAGGGGTCTTTTATTGACCTAATTTTATGATTATTGTGGAAAAAATGAGTCGAAACCATTGGTGGTTTGAATTAGGCCTAAATGGCTAAATGATAAAATTTGCAATTTAAGGGGCAAAATTGCAAATTATCTAAAATTGAACTCAATTAGTGTCTCAATCACCATATCTAATAAGCTACCCATACGTAAGATCATTTATCATATTCAAATTGACCTTGAATTGAAGTGCTCAAGCTTCGGTCAAAAATGGATCTAAGCCTAATATTAAAATTGCACCTAGATTCATGAAATTAAACCATCACCATGAATGGGTCAATTCGAATTTTGTTGATTGAAGCTTAATTGCTTGATTTTCTAATGACTGGGAGGATAATTCTTCAAATTGATGTGTTCTGTTGTGAATTTCCCAAAATTGATTTTAGATTTGGATTTATCTTTAGAAAATGAGTGAGAAACAATTCTCTGTTCATAAGTTATGAATGATCGATTTTGATATCTTGATCAAGGCTCAAAACGGCCATTCATATTTTGACTCGATAAATCGCAAAATTGAATGTTCAAGCAGATTTCTAATAGTCCCTAAACCAAATGTCAAAGAAGGAACTACACTTAATTATGACTATAATAAAAGTAACTTCATTTTTGGTCAATTTAGAACCTAAAATTCAAAAATTCAAAAATCAAGGTTCTTAATCAAATTTTGTGAAATTTTTGACATAAAAGTCAAATTGGCATTAAAAGAAATGTATTTGTACATTATTTATTTATTTTTTTGTCAAAGATTTGACTAAAAGTCAACCATTTAGTTGACTTTTCCTAAAATGTCAATTTTTTGGTCAAATCTTTAATTTTTCAAGAAATTGATTTGACAAAAGTGAAATTAAAGCTAATTGGAATTTTTTGGTTAAGAAGTCAATCTTTGATCCATGGTTGACTTTTGATCAAAGGGTTGACCAAAAAGTCAACTCGAAAGTGAACCAGAAAGAAATTAAAAATGACACATTTTGGTAAAGAGATGGGGTTTTGTCACGATTAGAAACCTAAATCTCAATTTTGTACATTTGAATGATGCATTGGCTAAAAATTAGGTGTCAATAGCTACCACTTTTTTAGTGAGAGTTTGAAGAGGTTCCACTCAAAGACAAAATTGATACCTATAATTTTTAGTCAACTCTACTTTGGAAATAGAAAAAGCCAAAAGTAATGATATTTGGTTAGGGACGTACCTGATACTTACCTTTTATTATCGGGGTATCTAAACTGTCGTTGGGGTTTATTCACTTGCCTCTCTCTTCTCGTGGAATCGAATGAAGGAAATGAAATTACTAAATGAAAAATGAATGGTTTAAGGATAATCACTAACCTAAAGACAAGGTTTAAGGATCACCTAGAACCCTAAGAGATAAGGTTTATAGACAACTTAGAACCTAATGATAAGGTTTGAGGATAACTTAGAACCTGAAGACAAGGTTTAAGGATAACCTAGAACCTAAGAGATAAGGTTTAAGGATAACCTAGAACCCTAAGAGACAAGGTTTATGGATAACCTAGAACCTAAAGACAAGATTCATGGATAACCTACAACCGAAAGACAATGTTTAAGGATAACCTAGAATCTAGAGACAAGGTTAAATGATAATCTAGAACCTAAAGACAAGATTTATGGATAACTTAAAACCTAAAAGACAAAGTTTATGAATAACCTAGAACCTAAGAGACAAGATATAAGGATAACCTATAACCTAAAGACAATGTTTAAAGATAACCTAGAACCTAATGACAAGGTTTAAGGATAACCTAGAACCTAAAAGACAAGGTTTATGGATTACTTAGAACCTAAACACAAGGTTTAAGGATAACCTAAAACCTAAAAGACAATGTTTAAGGATAACCTTGTGTCATGCCCCAATTCTCGGGCACACATCTGTATTTCACCATGGTCAATTAATAGCGACGTCCTAGGACGCATCGCCGAACCTTTCATTTTAATACACATGTGGAAGCAAATAAAAATCCCCAGACAATAAAACAATGAGATAGAAAAGTGGGGCTATACTATTCACAACTGAAAAACCACAACCACACTTTTATACAAAGTAAACCTCATAGTATATATTACAATACTATTAACAAGAGTCTGATCTATCTCATAACAATTCACACTCAAGGTTTGCAAAATGGGGTGAGGTCTCAGTCCTCATTCGGGTTATACTCCAGATCATCTTCGGGATCCTCCTCAGACTCCCCCTCTGGTTTCTCATCAGGATCCTCATCTTCAGGTACTTCCTCCTCAAGTTCCTACTCCTCTGGTTCCTTCTCTAGGTTCTCTTCTAGGTACACCTCTTCTTGCTCGATCTCTCCTTCGTCCATGCTCTAGCTGGAGTCTACTATCGATTGCTTGGAAGAGTTGGGATTACTCTTGAGCTTAGGGTCTTTGGCATTGGTCACCGCTCCGTCCTTAGGATCCGCAGTCCCTTCTCCGAATGCTGCCTCTAAAACAAACAGAGGCACATCACCCTTCGGTACAGGATCCTCTCTTCGCCCATCATGGTAGTGATGATATCACGATCGATACTCATGGGGCCTCAAAGCGTCTTTACCCACATCAACCCAAACGGTTGATTTTATCAGAACATACTCTAGACCTTTCGAGTGAGGGTGTATCAGGAAGTGGTACCCTATCTCAGTGATCTCTTCAGGTATACCAAAATGCATGGGAGGACGAGGAGGTGGAGGTGCTGCCATTTAAGGACTTGAAATGTTATCTTACAACCGGAATGAGACTAGGTCTCAACAAGTTCTACCCCTAAAACTCGATTAGGAAGCCAATACACTCTAGGGCTGCCTAAGCACAACATGAGTCAAATGACTTACCTTAGCCTCAATTCTATTCCTGCAAGTCAATTCATTTCATAAATACTAACAGACATAGCACCCAATCAAATAAGATCGAATCATCGATCAATCGACCTAGTCGATTACATATCACTCTAACCATTACCTGGTCATTTTATCCCATACTATGCAATCTCTAAGATAATATATATCTAGTCACTGAGTCACGTGCATTCTCTAAGGCAACATACTTAGTCACCGAGTCACGTGCATTTTCTAAGGTGACATACTTAGTCACTGAGTCACGTGCATTCTCTAAAGCAACATGTTTAATCACCAAGCCCCGTGCATTCTCTAAGGCGACGTACTTAAACACCGAGGCACGTGCATTCTCAAAAACGATATCCCAAATTACTGAGTTATGTGCATTCTCTAAGGTGACGTACTAATCACCGAGCCACATGCCTTTCAAAGGCGATGTATATAATCCACAAGTCACGTGCATTCTCTAGGATGACACTTTTGGTCTATAAGCCAGGTAATACAACTTTCCTTTTTCACCACTTCCAATTTATATAGCCTATCAAAATATTATTGGCGCTATAGATCCACGCTCGATCATTTTCCAATCAATTTCTGAAATTGAATAATTTAGCAATAAAATCCTAAAATCATAATTAATTCAATTCAGCACAAATCAATGCTCAAATAAATAAACAAACTGCACCATAATAATTAGCATAAAATTTTGATCGTTGGTTATCCCAACCTAATTTTTGAAAAATAATTAATTAAATAAATAATTACAAAAATTATTAAATAAATGCAATAAATCCAATTTAGGTCTGTAATGCCTAATTGGACACCAAAACGGACCCGGAAAATTTTCGAGATTCGTTCAATAAATATTAAGACATATTTTCTTGCTAACTACACTAATCATTTGCCTAACAGACATCGATAAGTCTTTAATTTAATTACTCTAATCTAATATATCCATCTAATTGTACTTAATTAAATCTAAACAACCCCTAAGCATCATTAGCCTACTAAGTGAGGATTAGTAAGCAAAACTCACTTGATTAACGAGTGGGTCAGATCAAACCGATAGAAACGTCGTGGGGGATGTTTCTTCTCAAAGCGGGCATAGGCTTCGAGGCCCGGAACACCTCCAAAATGGGCCTAGATGGTGGTTGGAAATCTACTAATTTTCTGGTCTGTTCTTGCTAAAACAAAGAGGAAACAAGCTCGGTTTAGACGGGAATTGATCAGGAAAGGTGAAAAGGCCAAACCGGGCTTTAATGGAGGTTTACAATGGTTGAATGGGGCCGGGACAACTTTGGTTGAGCTTGGCCAAGGGATGTGATGCACGGTAGGGGCGGCTAGACGGCGTGAGGCGCGGCAAGGGGTGAACGGGCGTGCAGGCTGCTCGCGCGGATAGTGGCTCGTGGAAACGACGATGGCGTACGGTGGCGATGGCTCCAAGCGGTCCAGCAGCTTGCTAGCTATCTTCCTTGACTGCTGGTAGTCGTAAAAGGAGAGGAGAGGGAGCAAGAAAGGTGGCCAGCTAGCTTGGAGAGGAAGGGAGAGAGAGATGGGTCCCCTTGGCCAACTTTTCCACATGGTTGTCCCCTTGACCTATCCATGACCAAGTGTTGTTCCTTGGCTACCATTCCTCCACCAAGGCTCACTCTTGGACATTTGAATTGGTCCAAAATGGCTAGGCAATGGGGGAGCTACGAATTGCTTGCCATTTCCTCCAATTGGACACTTACCAGTCCTCAAATCAACTCAATTCAGCCTCGATAAATTCAATTGACCATCTATCAATCAAATCGATATTTTTCCTCGCTCATATATCCATCCCCGACCTTTTTTTTTATAACAAAAATGATCATATGCCAACTTTTTCCCTAAAAGTCTCAAGTTTCAAAAAATTCTTTTGAGACCAAGTCGACGTTCCTAGAATTTATGGTGACATGACCGAATCTTCAATTTCTGAAATCGGACCTGAATTCGCGGTTAGTTTCATTCGAATGCATTTTTAGCATGACCTAGGCTACCGAGTAGTTTTTGGATATTTTTAATACAAATGACCCATGGTCAATTTTCTTTGAACCACAATGAACCCACTCGATACATTGGTGACTCTCGATTGTCGTGAAAATCTCGAGAATTCAAATATGGACACAGGGTATCAAAACGACAGAAGAATCAATCTAGGGCCAGTCGATGAAAATTTTCCAATTTAGTGGTGTCACCTATGATTAGCCACACTTCTTAGTTGAACAGACCTATCTCTGATCTTAAATCGATTTTTAACTGTGCCATAATGGCCTCTAAAGATGAGCACAGTCGAAAAGCCAATTCCTATTCGAATTCTCAAGTTTATTATATTAAAATTCTTTAATAGCTTCCCTGAATAATCTAGTTATTTCGAGAGTGATCAACTCTAAGAACAGACCTATAGGCGCATCGATGAAATATTCGATTTATTCAATAGAAAATAGAAGTGAAAATCTGGGATGTCACACCTAGAACCTAAGTAACAAGTGTCACGCCCCGATCCTCGGACGCGTGCACATCCTTCTACTTGGTCGATTTTATAATGCGATATCCTAGGACTATGTATCGCCGACCCTTTATTTTTATTAAGCACATGCGGAAGCAGTTATAAATCCCCATACAATAAAACAATGGGATAGGAAAGTAGGCCATATTTTTCATATTGAAATTCACAACCACACTTTCATTAACATCACCACTTTGTAGTATATTTACAATACTATTTACAGCATAAAAGTCTCACACCTATCTATACCAAGATAGGGTTCACAAAAGGGATGGGACCTCAATCCACATCCGGGTTATATTCAAGATCCCTCTCTGGATCATCTTCTTCCTCAAAAGTCTTTCTCCTCTTCAGGTTCCTCCTCCTTCGATTCTCCTCAGGGTCCTGAAATGGTTATTCAATAACCAATGAGACCACGTTTCAGCGAGTCCTACCCACTAAGACTCGATTAATAAACTAATACGCCATACGGTTGCCTAAACATAACACGAGTCAGAGGACTTACCTTGGCCTCAGTTCCAACCTGCAATTCAAGGTTAAACACAAGCATTCAAACAATTCACGACATCCGATCAAGCATTGATCAATCGACTAAGTCGATTACATGTCAGCCAGACCCTTTCTAGGTCATTCCCACTCATACCACGAATTCCCAGTGGTGTACTCATTCACCAAATCGCATGTGTTTCTCGGGCGTCGTTTTCGCCAATGACATACCGATCACCGACACCGTGCGTTCTTTAAGGCGTCGTTTTCACCAGTGATAACCTTGATCACCGAACCACGTGTCCTTTCAAGGGCGCCGTTTTCGCCAAGGTGACATCGGCTATAGACAACATCGTGCGTTCTTTAAGGCGCCGTTTTCACCAGTGATATTCCCATAATCACCGAACCACGTTTGTCTATAAGTCATTTACGTGCGTTCTTTAAGGCACCGTTTTCACCAGTGATACTTCCAATCACCGAACCACGTATGTCCAATAACATCGTACCTGATTGGTCTCACCATTCTTCCTACTATATAGCCCATCAACGTACTGGCGCTATATATCCATGCTTAGCCATTACCAATCAAATACTCAATAACAAACAATTTAGGACAATTCATAAAATTCCACAATAAATTCAATTCCACACAACGTAGAGCTCAAATAAATAAACGGTCTGCACCACGACAATCGGCACGAAATTCCGGTCACCGGCCATCCCGGTTGAATTTCCGGAAAAATAATTAATTAAATAATTAATTTCGAAAAATAGATAAATAAACATTAAAAATCCAATTTAGGCCTATATTGCCTTATTGGAGCCCGAAACGGGTTGGGAAAAATCCCGAGATGCATTCAATAAATAATCAAACATTTCTACTTGCTAATAACTAGGTCTAACCACCTAACATGCATTATTAAGTCACTAAACTAATTGTTCTAACCTAATCTAACCACCTAATTGCACTTAATTAAATCTAACCAACCTTAAGCATAATTAGCAAACTAATAAAGCATTAGTGAGTAAAACTCACTTGACAAAAGCGGAGACCGAATCACCGCAACGGCGACGCGACGGCGGCCGAAATCGGACTTTCGACAACACCGGCGGGCTTGGGACCGGGCCTTGGACTTGGCCCAACAAATCTCAGTCCAATTGAGATTTGTTCTTGCACTGGAATGGGCTTGCTCTTGGACTGGGCTTGCAAAGCGGGCTGCTGGACCTCACTGATTTGGGCTTCAAGTGCTGGAAAATTTGGGCTTCAATTCAATTGAATAAGCTGAACTGGATGGGCCTGCTGCTGTGAATTTTCAATTGGGCTTGAAGACTGCGAGAATGGGCCTCAATAAAATTCTGCTGAATTGGGCCTCAAATTACTGGGCTGCAACTTGAACTGAAGTGGCTGAGCTGAAATTTAAATGGGCTTCAATTGAGATGGGCTTCCAATTCGCTTGCGGCTGAACTCACGAAGGAGCTGGGCTGGACCGCTTCGCACGAGCTGAAGACACGCGGCCACAAGGTCAACAAAATAGGAAATTGGCTGGCTTCAGCGGAGTCTTCGGTCAGCAAGGCTTCGTGCGCGGCAGCTGGAAGACTCGGGTGGAGTTTCGAAGGTCAACAAACTGCCCTTGAAGAATCGAGGTTGACTGGAGCGTTGGCGAAGGAAGGGAGCAGGCTTGCGGATGTGGCCGACCAAACTCGGTGGAGTCGCTGTAGGGATCTTCGCTGGCGGACGGAGGAGCTACAACAACTGATGAGGTTTCGCTCGGTGTTGTCCGCGTGAGAAGGAAGCGTGGGTTGATGAAGAACCGTGAAAATGGCCGACCAACCTTAGTGGAGAAGGGCATCCGCTGGCAGCTTCGGTCAACAAACGGTGGAGCTCGCTAGTTTGGTTGACTGAAGAACAGTGGACCGTTGCGGAGGAGGAGCAGCTTCACTTAGGCCAGGAGAGACGCGCGTTGAGAGGAAAACTAACGAGGGTAGCTCCTTCGGTGGACTTTGCTGGGCTGGACTTTGACCGAAAGAAAATGAAGCAGAAGCTGAGACCGCAGAGAAAAATGAAGAGGAGCCGTGCGCGAGGAAGGAGATAAGAGAGAGGGTGGGCCATCCTTGTCAATTTTCCACAAGAAATATCTTCAACAATCAATCTAGGCCAAGTATTAACCCTTGGCCTTCATTAGGCCACACCAACAACTCTCACAACTTCTCAATTGGTCAATTTTGGGCTAGGGGGAGGGGAGTTACGAATTTCACCATTTGAACTTCAATTTCTCCAATAAATTCCCAAATTGAGGTCCAATTTCGACGTAGAAAAATCCCAAGTGACTTTCTATAAATCCCCGACACATAAAGGCTCAACCCGAAAGTCAAATTTCCCATTAATTTAGCCAATCTGAACTTCGGCCAAACTTCCACGACGTCCGAACTCAATTTCCGTAAAAATCTCGGGACCTCCGAAAAATCTTCTGAGACTGAGTTGACGTTCCTAAAATAGCTTGTGACATCACTGAACTTTCGATTTCTGAAATCTGACTCAAATCGATGGTTAATTTCACTCCGGCGTGTTTTTAGTGTGATCTAGACTACCGGGTAGTTTTCAGAACTTTTTTTTTAGGGCAATTGACTCGTGGTCGATTTTCTTCGAGCCACAATGAACCCACTCGACACATTGGCGACTCTCAATTGTCGTGAAAATCTCGAGGGCTCGATTACCAACACAGGGTACCAAAACGACAGAAAATCAAATTAGTGCCGGTCGACGAGAATTTTCCAATTTAGTGGAGTCACCCACGATCGGCCACACATCTCAGTCGAACCGACCTATCTCTGATCTCAATTCGATCTTTACTGTGCCGTAATGACCTCTAAAGATGAACACGGTCGAGAAGCCGCTTCCTGGTCGAATTCCCAAGTCTATTGCCTTAATATTCTTTAATGGCTTACCCAGCTAGTCTAGTTATCTCGAGAGTGATCAGCTCTGAGAACAACCCTATAGACACGTCAATGAAATGCCCGATTAATTTAACAGAAAACAATACTGAAAATTCTGGATGTCATAACAAGATTTAAGGTTGACCAAGAACCTAAGGGATAAGATTTAAGGTTGACTAGGGACCTGAAACTACGGGTATGGTTTAAGGTAACCAAAAATCAAAAGTAAAGGTTATGGTTTAGGATGACCAAAAACCGGAAACAATGGTATGGTTTAGGATTACCAAAAACTAAACACAATGATTATGGTTTAGGATGACCAAAAATCAATTCGCTAAGGAACATATATTTTGAAAAAGGGTTTCGAGATTGCTTGAGAACCAATCGTGCGATACGATGTTGATTGTCAAATCCCTTTAAAGAGGATTTAAAAAAAAAATGAGATTTGATTAACCATCTAAGGGTTAAATCAAACATGCCAAGTGGAAATATCCTAATCAAAAGAGATCTTTCACATCGGTTCTCATAAAAGGCTTTTATTCCTAACCATTGATATGGGAAAACTGTTTAAATCTCACTAAAGAAGTCTCCCTCAACCTATGTGTAAGGCTTTCGGAAACGTTGATAGTGAATACAATTTATTGATCAAAAGGTCTTTTGAAAAGACTGTAATGATAGCTTGGTCATGGGTTTACACAAAGGATATGCACTTTGAGACCTAGAAATGAATATTCAATCAATATCTTTATCAGGTTTACAAGTCAAGAACCTCGAAGATAAGATAAGATAGGATTGCTTCCACTCATCTAGCGATAGCTCCTGTGTGATACTCTTATTTCAACTCGAACCATCCCAATTGGAGGAGATTTTGGATAAAGGTTATAATTGAAAGAGGGCTCAGCCCTCATCACCACCGCATCCCCTCTGTCGTTGGGAAGGTAGGGAAGGGTTGGTCGAGTTCTAGCCGCTGGCCTCAATCGATCGATGGCAAGCTTGGGCGACCCCCCAGTGGGCGATGGCCTTTGGGTAGGCCTGGCTAGGGCTGGTGATACTCATCGAATCTGGGGGAGGGCCACGACCCTTGCCCTAGATTTGGGTGAGGGCACGCAGGCCCTCACCGTCGGTTGGCTGGGGCCGCCGGCCCTCGGCCAAGGCTTGGCGGCCCTAATCGACACTCCCCCACCTTCCCGTCGATGGAGGGGAGGTGACGGCTATGACATCCTGAATTTTCAGTACTGTTTTCAATTGAATAAATTGGGCCTTTCATCAATGCGTCTATAGTGCTATTCTCAGAGCCGATCACTTGTGAGATAACTAGACTATCTGAGAAAGTCATTAAGAGATTTTAATGCAAATGACTTGAAAATTCGACCAGAAGTCAACTACTCAATCGTGCTAGTTTGCAAGGGTCATTACGGCATAGATATAAATCGATTAGAGATCAGAGATAGGTCAGTTTGACTGAGATGAGTAGTTAAACGTGGGTGATCCCACTAAATTGCAAAATTCTCATTGACTGACCTTAGACTGATTCTTCTATCATTTTGATACTCTGTGTCCATATTTGAATTCTCGAGATTTTTGTGACAACTGAGAGTCACTAATGTGTCGAGTGGGTTCATTATAGCTTGAAGAAAATCGACCACAGGTCATTTGCACTAAAAATTTCTGAAAATTACTCGGTAGCCTAGGTCACATTAAAAGCGCGCTGAATGAAAATTAACCGCGAATTCGAGTCCGATTTTAGAAATTGAAGGTTCTGTCATGTCACAACAAATTCTAGGAACGTCGACTCAGTCTCAGAAGATTTTTCTGCGACTTGAGATTTTTTGAGAAAAAGTCGGCATATGACCGTTTTTATTTAAAAAAAAAACCGAGGATCATTTTTTATTGTGAAATTTGGGACGTAAGATGGATCAACTGACAAGGAAAAATATCGATTCGATCGATGGAGGGTCAATTGAATTTATTGAGATCAAATGAGATTGAATCGAGCAAAGATCGATGTCCAATTGAGAGGAAATGCTTCCAAATTCGTGTGCCCCCACTGACCCACAACCTTTGGACCATTTCGGCTTTGTAGAAGAGTGCATGGGTATCTCATTGTGAGCCAAGGAATGATACTTGGCCAAGGAAGAGTCTTGGAGAGCAAGTGTGGAAAATTAAGGCCATGGTGGCCCCCCCTCCAACCTCATCTCAATTCTCTCTCTCTCTCTCTCTCTCTCTCTCTCTCTCTCTCTCTCTCTAAACCAACCAAAACCCTTTCCATCTCCCTTCTCTCACCTTGTTTGAACCCCACCAACAGCCAAGGAATTCATCGGAGTAGCCACACCACCGCTGGACCGTTTTCCTCCTCTGTTTTCACTCATTCCAATTTCTGTTCCAGCCGACCTTTCGCCAAAGATCTAAGTAAAAAGTTAACTTCTCGGATGAATCAGCAAACGAGCCACCCATCTTCGTGATGAGGACATCCAGACCGTTCCATCAAGCCTGACCTCGCCGCGAACGAAGCCATCGACTGTTCGGTACGCCGGTGTGAAGTTACCGGTCGCTGAACCATTTGGAGCCCTATCGAGTGAATTGTTTCACATTTTTCGCGAGTTTCTTCCAATTACGACCCTTCCTTTGCCCATTCCAACCACCATAACATCCCTCCTTGACCCCGGGAGCCACTGATTGCCAACCACCCACTTGTCGGAGCTCCGATCAACTCGTTTCTTTGCCATTCGACCGCCAATTACCTCACCAAGCCATCCACCGGTCCACCGTCACCATTCCCGTACCAAACCTACTTCATTTCCCTTGTTTGCAGCTCAAATCAAAGGGGGAAAGTAGTGGGTTTCCCGCAAGGTGTCGCGCCAATTTTGAGGTGTTTCCAGGCCTTGAATCCTAGGCCTGCTTTAGAGAAAAGTGACCCCCACACCGCTCCTGTTGGTTTGATCCAACCCGCACATTAAGCAAGTTTTGCTTACTAATCCCTACTTAGTAGGCAAATGATGCTTAGGGGTTGACTAGATTTAATTAAGATTTAATTAAGTACAATTAAATAGATAGATTATAGTAGAGCAATTAGTTTAGAGTCTTATGAATGCATGTTAGGCAAATGGTTAGTGATATTAGCAAGTAGACTCATGTTATTATTTATTAAACGAGTCTCGAAAATTTTCTAAGTCCGTTGCAACTTCAAATTAGGCATTACGAACCTAAATTGGATTTATTGCGTTTATTTAATATTTTTCATAATTAATTAATTATTTATTTATTTTTCGAAAATTAGGTTGGGATAGACGACGACCAAAATTTTATGCTGATTATTGTGGTGTAGTCTGTCAATTTATTTGAGTGTTAATTTGTATTGAAATGAATTAACAATGATTTTAAGATTTTATTCTTAAATTAATTAATTTTGGTAATTAATAAGAAAATTACTGGGCGTCGGTTTACAATGCTAAAAATATGTAATGGGTTGTTGAAACTAGTGGGTTGTTTAAAAAGTGAAATTATGATATTTTGGTTAAGGCCGACCGTGTACTTATACACGGCTATTTTTATTGAGAATGATAAAAAAAGATGAAATCAATTGTATGATTAAGATAGTATACTATATCAGCTTACGGACGATATGTCAGCTTAGATAGAGAGTAGTATACCGGTATACTATATCAACCTACGAACTCTGATATGACAACTTAGCAAAGAGCAATGTCGGTATACTATATCAGCCTACGGGCGATATGGCAGCTTAACAGAGAGCAGTATACCTTATTAGCTTAGATTGAACAATGTTGGTATATTATATCAATCTAAGGGCGATATGACAATTTAGCAGAGAGTAGTATACCCGATCATCTCAGAAATGAGCTATACTATTTATTTATCAGCTTAGCAGTGAATAGTCTTGATATGAACGGACTTATAAATAGTATGAAATGAGCCAATCAAGAAAGGGGTCGAGATGACATGTAATCGACTAGGTCGATTGATCAATAATTTGATATGATTATATGAATTGATTGAGTGATGTAATATAATGCATCTGTAAATAACGTTAATTTGCATGATGGAACTGAGGTTAAGGTAAGTCATTTGACTCATGTTGTGCTTAGGCAGTCTCTAGAGTGTATTGGCTTCCTAATCAGGTCTTAAAGGGTAGAACTTGCTGAGATGTAGTCTCATCCCATAGGTCTCTAGATACAACAGACCTGGATTTTGAAAATCTCGAAAGTCCGGTGCAATCTGCTGAAGGCTTCAGTTAGAGTGTGGAGGATGATGAAGAGGAGGACGAGGACCCATAGTTTGTGGAACCCCCACCCCTGCTTGTAGACCTTGATTCTGAACTTGTTTAAGTTGAATTTGACGTAGTAGTCCGCCATATATATATGTGCACCGGTTTGCAATGTATATAAGTGTGATTATTTTTTAAAGTCGGAATTTAGTCATACTTTCCTATCACATTGTTTTATTGTTTGGAAATTGTTTATATGCTTCCGCATGCATATTAAAAAGAAAGGGTCAGTGATGTGTCCTGGGACGTCGCTATTAATCGACCAAGGTGAGGGATTGGTGTGTGCCTAAGGATCGGGGCGTAACAGCAGTGGCGAGGATTGAGCCCTCAGTCACCGTCACCTCCCTCCTCCTCCCCCCCCCCCCCCTTTTTCTTTTTTAATTTAAAAAATTAATTGATTAATTTTTTAAATTTTAATTTAATTAATTATATTAAAAATTTGAATTATACCCAAACGACATCACTTTTGTGTGTGGTTTGCTAAGTTAGCTTTTCGACGAGACACGTAAGCAAAAACATTAATAAAAAAATGCCACGTGGGATTTCCGGCAAGGTTCACCGGATGTGGCACTCAAGTGTTCTATTTTTCATTAAAAAAAGAAAAAATAAAAAGTGGCACTTTCATAAGTTTTGGTACTTAAGTGTTATGCCAACTTTTGGCACTTGAAGTGTTCTATTGCCCTTAAAAAGATTTGAAATTTTTTTAGATATCAAAGGGTTAAAAGTGAGTGATTATCTTGGATCATTACCATCATACAACTTTTCATAAGTCTGACTTTTGAAATTTAACCTATCTCGAGAGTCATTTTGACCATTTGTCTTGAGACATGAGAGCTTCGCTCTCTGTTCTAATGACATTGCTTGCCATACATATTTCTTTTTGCAAGGCTTTTCTTTTGTTTTTCAATGGATGGTCTTTTGCATGACCACTGATTTTGTTCTTCTTTTCATTTTTGCTTTTCTTTGCATTTTTTCATGGGCATTGGCTTTGCTTTTACCATGCACACTACTTTTTCATGCCCCCTAATTTTCACTCTCCTTTAAGCATCTAAGACTCTCGAGTAGTATTTACAAACATGACCAATATTTTAAATTTTGTTGGTAAATCACATGCCTTGCTCCAGTGTTGGGAGATAATCATCACCTGGGATTATGAAAGAATTGCATAAGGCTCAAATTGGCCAAACAAAAGGTAATTATGTTTGGGGTAGCGAACGGAATGCTCTTGGATTCTAGAGTGGAATTTTCAAATGGCATGAGATAAAGAGGTCAACTAACAATGAAAAAAAATCAACTTGATCGTCCTGGGCCATTTTATCCTCCCGTTTGGTTCTTGACATTACTTCTTTCGAAAGAATTAGTTTCTGCTTTGTTTGCAATATCATATGCCAAACGACATCTAAGGCGACAACCGAAAGCCTGTACTATGCTTAATAAATTAAATCTTTCAACAACCTTATGGGTTGGTTTCAGTTGGTAAAACATGGAGGCGCGGCCTCGATTCCCTCCACGTAGTACAAATAATTTCATGAATCTGCAATTTACTTAATTAAAGTGCGCTTTCTTGACATTAATAAATTTTGCATTTGCATACAACTGTTCATGTCTGAAATTATGTTAGATCCAAATGGGAAGGTTCAACTATGTTTCGTGAGTATAATTTCATATATACTTGAAAATAAGAGGTTTCATTTACCCGTGTTGGAGGAATTTACATCGTATCATGTCAAGGACATGTTGAATCAGGAGTCTAGACATAATGAAAAAAGCTCCAGTGATACATTCAACTTCATAAACATTTTATTAACATGGTTCAATATCACTGTAATAAACGGAGAAAATTAGAAGTTTTAATTATTAGTAAACACATACTGTTTAAATAATATCAAGTACGAGTTCTTTCCCAACTTCAACTTCCTATGTTTCCTTTTTCTTAAACATTTCTATTTCTTATGATATTGCATCAAGATTTGATTAAGTTCTGATCAATACTATGCCTTTTCTACTAAGAATTTATATTATTATCTGACTTATCATTATTGTTTCACCGTCTTTACTGGTTCATCCGTGCAGCGCTTGATCTGATAAAGAATAAGCAAGTCCAAGCTATAATAGGCCCTCAAGGTTCAGCGCAAGCAGACTTCCTTGTTCACCTCGGAGACAAATCTCATGTGCCCATCGTCTCTTTTTCTGCCACTAGTCCTCCCCTTAGTTCTCTTCGGAGTCCGTACTTCCTTCGAGCCGCGCAAATTGACTTGTCCCAAGTGAATGCCATAAGCGCAGTCATTAAAGCTTTTGGCTGGAAAGAAGCGGTCCTCATATATGTGGACAACGAGTTCGGAGCAGGTATTATACCCTCTCTTACCGAAGCTTTGGAAGAAGTCAACACGCGAGTGCCCTATAGGAGCCCCATTTCTCCTTCAGCGACGGACGATCAAATCCTGCGGGAACTCTACAAATTAATGACGATGCAAACAAGGGTCTTCATCGTGCACGTGTTACCTACCCTTGGTTCTCGGCTATTTGCCAAAGCAAAAGAGGTGGGAATGATGAGAGAAGGTTATGTGTGGATCATGACTAATGGAATCACCGACCTATTGAGTTCTGTGGATTCATCTATTGTCGCTAGTTCGATGCAAGGAGTACTGGGCGTCAAGACTTATATCCCGGACACACCAAACCTAGACAACTTCATGGTCCGATGGAGGATGAAATTCCAAGAAGAGAATCCTTCCGTCCATAATCCTACATTGAACATTTTCGGATACCGGGCTTATGATGCTGCTTGGGCTTTGGCAATGGCCATTGAGGAAATGGGTGCGACGAATTTTACCTACCAGATGTTGAATGCTTCGACAGATACAACAGATCTCGACAAGTTTGGGGTCTCTCAAAATGGTCAGAAACTTCTCCAAGAACTAGCCGATATGACATTCTCAGGCCTCACTGGAAGTTTTAGATTCATCGATGGGCAGCTAGAGTCCACTCTGTTCCAAATCGTTAATATCAATGGAAATGCAGCAAGAGGGATTGGGTTTTGGACGCTAGAAAATGGGCTGGTGAGAGATTTGTATTCATTCAGCACAAGCAAATATTCCACTAATATTGGATCAATAATATGGCCAGGAGATTCAACCTCTGTTCCTAAGGGATGGGAGATTCCCACAAATGGGAAGAGGTTGAAAATTTTAGTCCCCGTGAGCAACGGTTCCAATCATTTTGTGATTGTGACTCAAGATCCTAGCACAAACACATCCCAAGTCACCGGATACTATATCGACATCTTTCAAGCCGTCATTGAAAAATTGCCTTATGCTGTGGCTTATGACTTTATTCCGTTTGCGATCACTAATGGAAGGACCGCGGGAAGTACTTACAATGACATGATCGATAAAGTATTTTATAAGGTGAGCAAAGTCCTTAATTTCGTTGTAATACATTTTGAAACTTACTTTTGTTGACTAAAAAAAACATCCCTTCCTTTTGTTGGAACAGAATTATGATGCAGTGGTGGGTGATACAACGATCATTGCAAACAGATCATTATATGTAGACTTCACCTTACCATACACCGAATCGGGGGTTGCAATGCTTGTGCCATACAAGGACAGCAAGAACAAGAATGCTTAGGTTTTCTTGAAGCCACTCACTTGGGAACTTTGGTTAACGACCGGATGCTTCTTTGTGTTTATAGCACTGGTCGTGTGGATTCTCGAACACCAGATTAATGAAGAATTCGGGGGTCCAGCTGCGCATCAAGTTGGCACGAGCTTCTGGTTTTCGTTTTCAATCATGGTCTTTGCACAAAGTAATCACCCTTTACTTTAATAAATCAATTGAACATTACAATTTTTATATCGTTCTTAAAAAATTTAGATGCTTTCTTTTAATTTGGATTGCAGGGGAGAGAGTATTTAGCAACCTAACCAGATTTGTTGTGATCGTGTGGTTTTTTGTGGTACTTATACTAACGCAAAGTTATACGGCAAGTTTGAGCTCTCTTTTGGTGGTGCAAAATCTTCAACCAACTGTGGCTGATATTGATCAGCTTCTAAAGAGTGGAGAAAAAGTGGGTTACTACCACGGCTCTTTCGTTTATGGGATGCTAAAGCAAATGAAGTTCGATGATTCGAGACTTATATCTTATCATTCTCTTGAAGAATGTGAGGCGCTTCTTTCCAAGGGAAGTGCAAAGGGCGGGATTTCAGCAGCATTCAGTGAGATCCCCTACATTAAACTTATTTTTTCTAAATATTGCAATAAATATACCATGATCCCGACATTAAAAACTGCTGGATTTGGCTTCGTAAGTCCCCAACCTCTCAATCATAGCCCAAAAAAGAAAACCCTCAAAATTTCCAATTATTAGAGTTATTCATTATTTCTTTGATTGAAATATCTCATGTCTTGTTGGTTTACAGGTTTTCCCCAAAGGGTCTCCGCTAGTACCAGATATTTCACGAGCAATCCTTAACGTAACTGAAGGGCCTAAAATGACGGAAATCGAAAACACATGGTTCCCACCGAAATCCAATTGCCTGGATTCGACTAAATCGATTTCTTCCAACAACTTGGATCTTGACAGTTTCTGGGGCCTATTCTTGATTGCTGGAGCTGCTGCAATTCTAGCTCTCTTCATTTTCATGGTCATGTTCGTTAAAAAAAGTTGGCATGAAGTAGCAAGTTCTTCAGGTTCATTGCGGGAGAAAATTGTTGCATTGGGAATAAGATTTTACCAAAGGGACCTCAATCCGTATACTTCTAGGGAAGCCAGAGATAGAACTACGAATGATGGTGGCAATGAGATTGCAGCTGTTGAAACTTCAGAAAACACTAACTTCCCTTTGAGTCCGTCAAGAGACTTCGGCGAAAACAATGACGATATAAACAATGAGCAAGGCACACCATCTGCAGAACAAGGACACATACCTCAACAACTTTAGATACTAAACTTAAATGCCTCAACATCGTCGAACTTTGTACTATTAGTTGACAATAATTCCCCCCGCATTCTCTTCTCATGTAAGGACTACGATTGATACCGCTTATTGTCTAATCGCAGATAATATAACGAAAGATAGATGCTTTTCAAAATATTTTCTAGTGGACATTACATGTACGTGTTGGCTTCTCTTATCCTATAATGTATTGGCAATGAAAGTGTCCATTGTTATTTTAATAACTTGCCTAAAGTGTCTAATTTAGTAACAAAATACGACTTCTTAAACTAAAATTTAGAATGTATAATGAGAAAGGTCGATAGAATAGGCTTCCATGGTTGAACCAGTCGTCAAAATCCTATATTATCTTCTCTAAATAAATAATCAATTGACTCAGTAATATATGATATGCTCCTAAGTATTTGCTTTATTATCAAACCATTCTATTTAACTAAAAGAATCCATTGACCTAAATTGTTGCCGACAAATTCGATGTGCATATTTTTTGTAAATAATAATAATAACAACAACAACAACAACAACAACAACAACAACAACAACAACAACAACAACAACAACAACAACAACAACAACAACAACAACAACAACAACAACAACAACAATAATAATAATAATATAGAAGAGAAGAACGAAAGAAAAGAACATTAAAAAAATATAAATAACAAGTAAAGCACCAAAATATCATTAAACCACAAGTGCAGCCCATTAAAATCACCCCAGGCCCATCAGCCAATTGGTCTAATTAGAGCCGACTCAATTTGGGTCATCACTCTCCATCCTGTCCAGAAAACTAGGTCCAATTGGCTCATCCTCAGCCCAGCAGCCCAAGTCCATCAAACGCTTGACCTTGGCCCACGGCCCATGAGAGGTCCCTCCACTCCTCAAAGCTGGTTCTCTCTCTCGCTAAAGGTTCAAGTTTAGCGTCGGAGGCACACGTGCATGTTTGAGAGCTAAGGAAGAACTTGATGCGAAGGTCGAACACAGCAAGTGAAGATATCGCACGGAAATCCTTAGTTTGGTATTATGAGTAGTTATTCATTTTAAAGTTCATTACCAAATGTCTCAGTTTGATTAATATTCACAACGTTCATTTGTAATGGATAAACATGTTAAACATTGATGATCTATTTAACATATTTTAACCCATTTTTATGCAATACAAATCTATGACTCATATCTTATTTGATCCATATTACTAAAACACTTTTATTGTTGACCAGATCAAGGAAAACTCACTCAATTTGAGGTCGAAGCACGAAGAAGGCAAACATGAAATTGAATGAGGGCGAAAGATAGTAAAGAAAGATTCATAAAGATAGGTTAGATTTAAGTAAGTCGTGATCTCATTTAATATCCATTCTATTTTGGACTTCATCATTCTAAACCCATTTTCTAAAAATAACATACAATCTATTAAATTTTGAAATGTCTAACATAACGGATTCAATATGTGTATTTTTGGATGTGGAAAAGAACCACTTGTATGAAATTGAATTGATTCAGATGTGATTTTGCCAAGTTGAAGTGAAATCGAGTGGAAGTCAAGTGAATATTCAAGGCCTTTTTTGTGAAGAATGTCATGATTCTCAATTAGCAAATAAAGATGATGTATCGATTGCCCTTTTTCCTCTTGGATTGGTCTAACACTTTCAACACCTTACTTTGTGTAATTGGTCTTTTCAATTCTTATCATCAATTAACTACATATAAGAGCAGAAGATAAGGAGCAGTGGGCACACGAAACAATGATAAGATGTGGTCTGACCCTGAAAGGACATGGAAGAGGAAGAGAGCTGCAAAAGTGAAAACAAGAGGAGGCGGCGGCAGAAAGAACACCATCTTTTGGGGGGTTCCTCTCTACAGCATTGGGATTTTTCTCGGAGGTCCATAAAACTCTCTCAGGCCCCTTTCCATGATCGGGCCGTGATCTTCCCTCGCTGTTCTCTCTTCTTCATCTCGACTTCTCCATCTTTTGGCGCCATCATTCGAAGTGTAAAAGGCCATCCAAGCTCGCACGCAACTTTGAGCACCTCAACCTCGACTTCCAACTTGTCAAGGACTAGCTCTCCATCACAAGCCACCGCAAACCGCATGAAAGGAAGAGGTGAAAGCTAAGTGTTCAGTCTTGATAATACCCTATTTGTTTGTTTGTTGTATTCAATAATACGTAAATCGTGTTGACTTTCGAGTTTTTGTCGATATTTTAAGTATCCATTTATTTCACAAAAATATAAAAAAAATTTAAAGAAGAGGATAAAAATGAATTAAAAAATATAAAAAAGGACGAATAAATATGAATGAAAATGATAAAAAAAAAAAAAAGATTTCGAGCGGGCCGCCATGTCCGGCCCACTTGTCTAAAACTTTCGGCTCACCCCTTGACCCATTTCCTTAATTCCTTTCCTCTCTTTCAGCCCATTTTTTTTTTTTTTAAATTCTTTGAGCCCACAACTTGAACCCAAGAAGACAAGAAAGGAGCCCAGCCCCTGTCTCCCATCTCTTGCGCAAGGCTTCTCCTTCCCGTCGTTCCCACTCAACTCCCTCCGTCAAGCAATCCACGATAAAAAATCCCATCTCTTTTCCCGGAAGTTGGAAAAGATTATCACAGCGTTGAGCGCAGATCTGCCTCGTCTCCTTCCAAACTCTTAACGATCTGCAAGCTTCGTGGGAAGCTTGGCTGAAGGTCTGGGCAGAGGGAGAGAGCGAGCTCGGGAGGGAGGGACGGAAAGAGCGAAATACGGAGCCGAGCTACGTTCTCAACTCAGTGTTACCCGACCATCCCCATCGCAAGCCGACGAACCCTAGCTGACACACTCGAGCCTGCGGGCCTCCTCTTCCGAGGACCTCGATTCGGCGACATCGCGAGGCAGTAGTCGGCCTGTCTGTAGGCTTGTTGCAGTCCATGCCCGGCCCATCCCTATTTTCGGATTAAAGAAAATGCGAAAATATTAAAAATAATTTTTTGAAAATATAAAATATTAAAAATAATTTAAAATACCAAAAAATTATTTTTAAAATTCAAAAAATTTTAAAAAATTTTAAAATTTTAAAAAGTCTTAAAAAATTTAGAAAATTCGTAAATTTAAAAAATACCAAAAACAATAAAAGAAAATTAAAATTCCTCAAAAAAAACTTTAAAATAGTCTTTTTGGGTTGCCTTATCTTCAAATGTGCAAGAATATTTGATAAAAAAATTGTCCTCAAGATTGAACAAGCCCTTATGTCTTTACCATAGGATTTCGATGGTGCTTAAAAATGAACGCTTTTGATTGCGCACTTTCAATATGTTGACTATAGTTTCCCTTTAGCTTAGTTAGAGGTGACGTACCCTTTTTTGGTAATGTTAGATGCTTGCCCTCCCAATGCAATTTATTTAACATTATATTGGTTTTTTTTTTGGTAAAGATTAACATTATATTGGTTGCTGATTGTTATTTTAATGATTGCGCACCCATATGATCACCTTACATTGATAAGTCTAAAATTGATTTTGATTGCCTAACAAATCTTTTTGAAATGAATAAGATTAGGTATTGAAAGAGTACTAATTAATCAATTAGTGTAACTAAATTCTCGACCTTAAATTTTCTAGTTATGTAAAAAGTGGAGTATACTCTCATGCTTCACTTAGTTTCTAGTTGATTCCAATAGGCTAGTGGTGACTCATCATTAGAAAATTTTTATGAACCTCCTAACGTTGCACGAGGTATTGGCTTGAAAGAGCATGCGCCTAATCATGGGTCGTAGACCTGTCTTTTAGGCAATACCCCCAAACTTATTTTCCTCCCTACAAAGAGGTAGGTTGTGACAACCATTCAATATATGGTTCTAAATTTATATAATTTTGCACATAGATGCTTTGGAAGGTTAGTCGAAATGTTATCACTTATATATTGATATTAGTGTCACATTAGCATCAATAGAACAATATAGATACTCAACAAATATCTAATATAGGATTTTATTTGTCGGTTTAGTATGTATGACATATATTGTGTTCATTTATCCTAAATCTTAAGAGAAAGAGGGCGATGAATTAGGAATTTATTTTCCCAATTTGATACCTTCCATGTGCGCATCACATGTAAATTTCGGCCACCATAAGTCATCATTGAACTTTGCCAAACCATGCTCCCACGGACTTGGTCAAGATAATTTTTTATTAAGCTTTGCTTATTTTTAACCCATTTAGCACTAGTCTAATTAGAATGCAAAACGTAATTGAACGAAAAATGCTAATAATATGCAAATGCAAATTAACAATTTTTTTTGTCTAGGAATTAGGGTCAAATCCTAATTTTCTCGTGCGATGAATGATTAAATGGGGTCACTACAATTTAGGTGTTAACAAGATATAATTTTGTAGCCTTAGATCCCTACATAGACATTTCACTAGTATATGCTATAATACTAAATTGGACAAACACATAAAATAAGCACTTATGAATTAGTTTAAACTTTGTTGTGAATCAGGCCCATAATATAGAGAAATGCTATGTTTTCATTTGTTTATTTATTGGGAAATAGTCTCACTATATTTGTTCAGTAGGCTCTTTCTATTTGGTGTTTTACTACTCCATAGTGAAAAATTCTACAACTCAAGTAAATAGACAGTGACAGAAGAATAAACCTCTCTTCCTTTAAGAGCTTTTCTCTCTTCTAGTAAGAGTTTGCCCTATCCATGGTGATGGAAGAAAAAATCCTAAAACCTCTAGGCGTTGTCACGCCCTGATCCTCCGAGCGCGCGAACATCCCACTCTGGTCGATAGAAATGCGACTCCCCAGGACACGTCGCCGACCCATTCATTTTTATTACGCATGCGGAAGCGAAACAAATCCCCTGACAACATTTAACTTGGGATAGAAAAGCAGGCAATCAATCACAACCAAACAAGCTTTCTATAAACACATAGGTTTATATACAACACTGGATGGTCTACAAAATAGATAGGCTCAACAACTAGGGAACTGTCCTATGACCAACTTGTCAGACACGTTCCCCGATTCTTCAACCTCCACCTTCCGAACTCCAGGACTTCCGGTCCTCCATGACCGTCATCTAGGGACCTGAAATATTATCCCACAACCGGGATGAGACTATGTCTCAGCGAGTCCTACCCTCTAAAACTCAATTAGGGAGAAAATACGCCTCAGGGCGCTCTAGCCACACAAATAGAATAGAAGACTTACATCTCCTCAGTCCCTTTCCTGCACGTCAGTACAATTCATATTCAAGCAATGCTCGCACAAGCTGAAACTACCGACATACCCATCGGTCTATCAATTCAATAAATCCAATTGATATCATACGATCCACATATCTATCAATTCATACCATCTATTAAACCATACCATCTATTCATCCATCAATACATTCACAGCTCACACAAGCTGAAATGGATGCAATGCTCTCACAAGCTGATATAGATGGTAGCTCGCACAAGCTGATATATACATAGATGGTAGCTCACACAAGCTGATATATGGATCGTTGCTCTCACAAGGCTCACCAGAAGCTACCGCAATATTCAATATAGTATACTATAGCTCACCAGAAGCTGCCATATATATATATATATGTATATTATAATTGCTCGCCTAAGCGGATACATATATATAAACCAATGCTCGCCAAAGCTTATCATTCAATAATAAACCAACTCATATCTCAATTCAATTGATTCAAACTGGTCATACAAACCAATTACGATGCTAAAAGCTAACACCGGGTATTTTCAAGTTAAATACCGCAACTTCATGAATTTCACACAATTCCACACTTTTGGAATTATTCATCATAATCATAAATCACTCAATTTCTCAATTTAAAAATACAATTAACACAAACCGACCGCAATGCTGCGATCAGCGCAAAATTCTAATGACCGGCCATCCCGGCATAATTTTCGAAATTATTAAATAATTAAATTTAATTCCGAAAATTAAATAATTAAATATTATTTTATAATAATATAATTTAATAAAATAATATTTATAAATTCGAAATAATTAATTAATTAAAAATAATTAATTAGGGCTTAAACAAGATTACACTAATTTAATCATACAATTAGCCCTAATTAAACATCCATTAAGCTAATCATACAACTAATCTAATTTACATTAAAATAATCTAATCTAACCACATAAACCTAATTAGACTAATCTAAGCACCCCTTAAGCGTCATTAACTCACTAAGCAAGAATTAGAAGATAAACTCACCGGTTTTGCGCGCCGGTGAGTTCACGGCGACCACGACGCCAAGGCGGTCGATAAACCCCAAAGCGATGACACCAACGAAGGCCGGGAAGGGCTTGAAAACGGGCCACAAAGTCTCCAAAACCTTGCTGTCTTCTGCTTCTGATCTGGGCTGAACTGCAGAGAAGAAACCAGCAACTTCAACGGCGAAAACGGGCCGATCGGAGCTCCGGCAAGCGGGTGGTTGGCAACCAATGGCTCCCGGGGGTCTTGGGGATCTTATAGGAGGTTGGGATGGGTAAAGGAAGGGTCGGAAAGGGGCGAAACAGCAAGAAAATGCGAAACAGGCGGAACCGGGCGGGTCCAGACGGTCCGGCGAGCGGCGGCTTCGGGCGGCCGTACGGGACGACCGGAGAATCGTTCCGACGAGCGGCGAGGTGCTCTGGAACGGTCTGGATGTCCTCTTCGCGGCGATGGGTGGCTCGTTCACTGATTCAACCGGGAAGTTAACTTTTTACTCGGATCTTTGGCGAAAGGTCGGCTGGAGCAGAAACTGGAACGAGGGGAAAACAAGGGAGGAAAACGGCCGACGATGGCCTTCCGGGCGTGCGACGATGGAGGGGCTGGTGAGCTCGGTTTCCTCTGGTTCTCTTGAGCTTTTCCTAAGCCTCAACCATGGAGAAAGCCATGAATAAAGGAAGAAGATGGTCTGCTGAAGAGGGGGGCCTCCTTGGTGGCTCACTAGAGCTCAACACTTGTCTAAACCTCATTTGCTTTGCCCCCACCATGACATCACATGACATCATCCACTCTCTCTCCTCAATCTTCCTCCACAACCTTGCCAATAGGTGCAAAATAGCTCTCCCCCCATGGTATACGAATTTCATACATTTGTACATCAAATTCAATCAATTCTCACTCAATTCCATCCAATTGAAGTTCAATTAAATCAACCCATGTGTCATCGGCCTTCTCATGACATTTCCCCGCCAAATGATCCAACTTGCATCCCGAAGATTCGATTAAAAACGGCCCTCTAACAATCCCGAACAAAAACGGCATTACTTTGCTTTTCCGCCAAAAATCTCGGTTTGTAGAAAAATCTTCTGGAGATGAGTCGACATTCCTAAAATGAATTGTGACTTGACAGAACTTCCAATTTCTGTAATCGGGTTCAATTTCACGGTTAAATTCAATCTGGCGCGACTTTAGCGCGTCCTAATCTACCGGGTAGCTTTTAGGAATTTTCTATGCAATTGACCTGTGGTTGATTATTTTCAAGCCACAAAGTGCATCTTCGACACATTGGCAACTCTTGATTGTCGTAGAAATCTCGAGGTTTCAAATACGGACACAGGGTACCAAAACGATAGAGAAATCGGTCTAGTGCCGATCAACAAGAATTGTGCAATTAGGTGGAATCACCCACACTGAATTACATGATTCTGTTTAATCGACCTATCTCCGGTCTCTAATCGGTTTGTGCCGTAATGACCCTTGCAGATTAGTACGGTCGAGCAGTCGTTTCCTGGTCGAATTCTCAAGTCTATTGTGTTTAGATTCCTTAACGGCTTCACCTGATAGACTAGTTATCTCATGAGTGGCCAACTCAGAGAAGAAAGCTATAGACGCGAAGATGAAATGCCCGACTTATTTAATTGAAACCAGAATTGGAAAATCGGGATGTCACAGGCGTCACCCAAGGTGAGGAATTCCACATCAACGTCAATTTTCTTATGTAAAGAGAATATGTGATATGTCCGAAATAAGAAATTAAAGTAGTTCTCTTCATCATGACTATAATATTAAAAGATAATAACTCTATCCTCTCCCAACTTCATTAGATAACGCAATATTTCCAACCACTGGTATTCGCTCCAGTGACCACCCTTCCAACATGGAAGGGGAGGTGAGGGGTTCGAATCCCCACCTTCTCATAGGGGGATGGGATGGGGACGCGTAAATTTTAGGAGTGGGTTTCGATTCCCACGCCCTGCAAGAAGGCAGGGCCAAAGTCTAAGCGTGAGTGTAGAATAAAAATAGAGTAGGACTAACCAAAAAAAAAAATGCAATCTTTCCTAATTTGGTACCTCCCATGTGCACATCACATGTAAGTTTCAGCCACCACAGGTATTCAATGAGCTTCACCAAATTTCACTCCTCGATGGGCTTGGTGTAGATAATTTAATTAAGCTTAGAACCTGCTTGTTTTTAACCCCTTAAGCACCAGTCTAATGAGAATGCAATTTATGTAGGCCCAATGATATTAAATGTAAAATGCTCATAATATGCAAATGCAAATTAACAATATTTTTGTTTAGGAATCTCGGTGGAATCATAATTTTCTCATGCAATGAATGACTAAATGGAATCGTTAAAATTTAGATGTTAACATTATAATCTTAGACCCATACGTAGACATTTCATTAGTATATGCTATAATATTGAACTGGATGAACACATAAAATAAGCGCCTATGAATTAGTTTAAACTTTGTTGTGAATGAGGCCCATAATACAGAGAAACACTATGTTTTCATTTGTTTATTTATTGGGAGATGGTCTCACTATATACGTTCTGTAGGGTCTCTCTATTTGGTGTTCTGCTAATCTATAGTGAAAAATCCTATACTCAAGTAAATGGACAGTGAAATGAAAAAGATTCCATGTGGACTTGGCTATTTCCTCGTTAAGCTTCATCAAATTTTCTGAGAAATTGTTTGCATTTATTGTTACTTTTGCCGCCACATGACTCGTTTAGTCGGCCCGTTCGAGGAAGTTTCACCTTAATTAGCCGGAAGTAGTCAGGATGGAAATTAATGGACGGGCTCAGATTAACTTTTCACTGCTCCTTTGTGGAAAATTGTGTCGCTCAAGCACATGGACGGTGAATTTAAAAAGACTCCGTGTGGACTGGAGTAACCGCATGAACAAATTTGGACTCAATTTCGTCGATAAACGTCATCAAGGATCCAAATTTCCCGAGAAGTTGTTCACAATTTTTGTTGCGATTTGTCCTAGACATGACTCACATAATTAGCTCATTCCACAAACTTTCACCCAAGGTAGTTGGTAACTGGGGTTAGAATTCCATGGACGAGCTTGGAATTCCACATTGTGTGGAAAGAGATTAATAATGGTCATGGATCATAATTAAAAAACCATTTTGAATAGGGCGAATTGACTTCAAATCATTTTGGATCACATAATGTCAAACACTTGATAGAAACTCAACATTATCATATATGATATAACTGTAGACAAGACGTTATGATGTGATGCTTTTGTACGCATGAAATGAGCCACCAGCCCATTAACATCATTTACCTCATAAACATATTAAGAATCGAATCTAAATGAATTGAATCTAAATTGATACGCAAGAGAAAGCCAACAACAACAACAACAACAACAACAATAATAATAGAAGAACTATTATAACAATAATAAATCACTCATTGTGTACTATGACTTCGTAAGTTTATTATGTTCTTAAGGTACACATATGGATGGGTGTCCTTCTCAATGATTCTTGATTAGTTGCACACTCGCCTTTACATGGTATAGAGATAGGTGATCAAATTTGGTTATGTACATAATTTTTCATCAGTTTATGAATTTTTCTTATCTCTTTTCTTCATTGTCCTGCTTTTTTTTTTTTTTTTCCGCTTCTGTTATAGTGCTACGGTATTATGAACAGTGTGCCAAACAATATATGAATAGTATGCTACAATACCAAACGGTACATGAACGGTATAAAGATTTATAAACCTAAGGTTTTCATCCTACTATATCAAATTCAACTTGAGGGGAGTGTTAGGTTAAGCAAAAAATATATCCGAGACCGTTCTCCATTAGCTATCTAATCTATTGATGTATAATTGATTACTCACTTTACAATTTAAAGTAGTTAAAAGAATTACCACCAAAAACATGTCGTGGCTTAGTGTACCTATTGAATCTACTATAGGGGAAGTCTTCGGGTACATGATGATTGAATTTAAGCAAGTTTGTGCAGATTGTTTGAGCGAAAAAACTAGATGCTTATGGTATCAACCAACAATTAATCAATCTTACATCAATTTATGCCTTTTCTAGTTGGCACATACTTCTTATATTGGTTGAGAATCATCGAGTATCTCTTCTTCTTTGTGCGTGATTATGTCGTATTATCCACGAGCTTTGTTATGCTAGATTAACTCCATCCCAAGCAGTCTCTTGATCAAGACCCTCCATATTAGAATTGGAAAATGCATAAGAAATTACTACATGATGCAATCGCATATACATCATATCGGAGACCATACATTTCCTAGTCTTAAATCCGAGTAGTTTCCAGCTCTCGGACAAAGTTCCATCATCAGCTGTTTAAAACGAGATGGAAATAGCAGCAAAAAGAAAATGATGGTATAAACAATCCTGAGGTTAAAGAATTGTTAGGATTCTTCATACAAAATTAAAAATTGAAAAACAAAAACATGAAGTGTAAATGCTACCGGAGGTTGTCTTATCTCTTTGCATAATACATACGCTCAGATGGACTCGCCCATGTCGAGCAATCCCTGAATGGAAGCTCTCCATCATTTGTTTTACTTTTCAAAGCTCTTCTCCCTTATAAATTCATCGCCCTTGTCATCACATCCTCCATGTCTCTCTTTCACACAAACATACACTTGCGTTTTCCCGGGACCCTCTTCAATGATGCCTCCAAGAGTCTCTTTCGACGCTGAAACGCTCCCCTTTTTGGCTCTTTCCTTTTTAGCCATCATTGTGTGCTCCAGCGACGGTCCTCAGCTAGCAGTGGCGCAAAGTACTAACAACAACAGTGCCACAACGATCCCAGTGAACGTTGGGGTGATTGTTGATCTGGAGACGTGGCTGGGTAAGATGGGATTGAGCTGCGTTAACTTGTCTATCTCTAACTTTTATAGTTCAAACCCTTCTTACAAGACAAAGCTCATCCTCAACGTTATAGACTCAAAAGAAGAAGAGGTTGCTGCTGCTGCTGCTGCTGCAGGTTCTCTCTCTACCTTTTATACTTCCGTTGATTGATGAAGTTTATTTTGGTTAAGATTCAATTTAATATCTTTCACACGTCCACCCGAGTCATGCGGCCTTGAGAGACTGACAATTTGACGCTTAGCTTGACAGTATTTATGGGTTTTGTTCCATCCACGCCACGCGATGCTTCTTGAAAACACTGGTCTTTGAGCGTAACATTTGACCTTGGAACCATTTGTTTCATTTATTCCTTTCGATTCTTGGAGTTTACTCTTCAGAAAGCTATACCAAGAAAACGATATTGCGAGAAACAATTTTAGGGACCATCCATATCCTGATGGAGATAGTTATTTCAGTCACCCCAAATAAAAAATCTCTAATCTATTAAACCATTTCTTGGGTTTTGTTTTTGTAGTTAGAGGGTGTAGCACTATTGAAACAAGTGTGTAAGGTTTATGCATCATATAGACCAAATACATCTCAAGCATCGATTGTTCGGAATTATGGTAGGACCTACTTAGTTACTGGTTAAGATGATACTGATCAAAATGTTCTATAGATCATATAGTAACTCCTCAATATTGTTGGTGTCGGTAAACTTGTGATCTTTGAATTAGAAGTCGACCTTCCTATCATGTATATATGTGCATAAATTTGTGGACCCAATTTCATCTTGATAAAAATGTGTGAGCAGAATTTTTGTTTTATGATCTTGGACGGGGGAGAATTACCAAAAAAGTCCTAAACTTTTTTTTTGGCCAATTTAGTCCTAAACCTTTTAAAATTGTGCCAATTCAGTCCATCTGGCCAAAATTGGCCGGTCGGAGTTGACGTGGATGCTGGCGGGGGACAGCCGGCTGGTGAGACAATTTTTTAATATTTTTTTTCGAATTTTTAAATATTTTTTTATTTTTTTATTTCTTTTTCTTTTTTTCACCTTCTTCTACCTTTGGCTGGCCGGTGCCGGCTAGAGGCGAGGGCCGGCGAGGGTGAGGCCTCGCTAGATTCGGTGAATCGGCCCTTGCCAAGGATGGGTGAGGCTGCCATCGCCAAGGGCTGCGGCGAAGGCGGGGAGGGAGAGGATGAGGAGGAGGAGGCGGCTAAGCAGCTGCGAAGATGGGGGTGTTGCTCCAATGTCAGAGAAACCCGACATCCCCGTCATTGTTGTTGCCGTCGCCATCATCCTTGCACTCATACACAGATCTTCGTCCCCACCTCGCTCTCCCCGCCGCCGTTGCCGCAGCCGCAACACCCCTCTTCACATCTCCACAGCCTCTTCGCCGCCTCCTCATCCTCTCCCTCCCCGCTCCGTCGTAGCCTTGGCGAGGGCCAAGCTTGCCAGATCTGGCGAGGCCTCGCCCTCGCCAGTGGCTAGCGAGGCTGACCTCGCCGACCCTCGCCTCCGGCTGGCGGGGGTGACCCTCGCTCGTGGCCGGCGAGGTTGACCTCGCCGGCTAGAGGAAGAAGAAAGTGAGAAAAAAAAGAAAAGAAAAAAGAATTAAAAATATTAAAAAATATTAAAAATTTCGGAAAAAATATTAAAAAATATTCTCGCCGGCCGGCTGTTCCCCGCTGGCGTCCACGTCAACTCTGGTCAGCCAATTTTGGCCGGATGGACTGAATTAGCACAATTTAAAAAGATTTATGACTAAATTGGTTAAAAAAAAGTTTAGGACTAAATCGACACAATTGTAATAGATTTAGGACTTTTTTGGTAATTCTCCCTCTTGGAGGGTGAAATGTAGGACTACTATTGTCTGTTCTTTTCTTTGAAGAATATATAGCTCCCCTATGACTCTTGTCCTGCTGTAATGGATTAAACCTTTATAAAATTACGTCTACATATAGATAATCAGTGAACTGTGTTAGAAATCGAGTACAAAATACTCATGCTGCATAGCTTTATATTTGGAAAGAAAGCCTAACTTTAGTGGCTAAGTACATTACAAATGCCAATACTTTCGTATGGCGTTCACTTTAGTACTAAAACTTTTTTTTTTTTCGCTTATTTGAATGCCACAAATTTGAAAAATCGATCACTTGAGTGCCACTTCTGATTTGTCCTGCCGGATAAGTTGATGTGGTTGTTGGTTGTCCGATGTGACCATCAAAAAATATTATTTTAATATTATTTTAAAATTTTTTGGTAAATTTTTAAATATTTTTTTACTATTATTATTTTTAGAATTATTATTATTATTATTATTATTATTATTATTATTATTATTATTATTATTATTATTATTATTATTATTATTTTGCTTTTTTTCTTTAGGTTCGGCGAGTGTTACTGGCAATCCTCATCGGTCATGAAATCCTCGCCCAGGTTGCCTCGCCCTCGGCTGTGAAGGCCTTAGGTGAGGCTATTAGGGCCTCGCTAGTGGTTGGCGAGGGCCTCATAGCCTCGCTCTCACTGGGAAGGCCTTGGGATGAGGTCGTGAGGACCCTCGCCTATAGTAGCCTAAAGTTGGCAAGAGTGCTTGTGGCCTTGCTAGCCAATGGCTGGCAACCTTTGACGGCCATGAAACCCTCGCCCTCGATCGTGAAGGCCTTCGGTGACGTTCTGGGCCTCGCCAAGAGTGGGCAAGGTTACAAGGACCCTTGCTTGTGGCCCCCAAAGCTAACAAGGGCCCTCGCAACCTTGCTCAATCTGGGTGAGGGTTTCATGGCTAGCAAGGGTTGTCGGTGACTCTCGTAGGCCCTAAAGAAAAAAAATGCGTGGGACATTTGGCTGAAGTGGCACTTAAGTGAGGGATTTTACATTGATTTTTCATTCAAGTGAGCAAAAAAAAAAAGTTTTGATACTTAAGTGAGTGCTGTACGAAAATATTGATACTTGTATTGTACTTGCCCCTAACTTTAGAGTTAGCTTGTTTGAGAAAAACCATTGTTAGGGAATTGTTCTTGAATTTTCTAATATTTGGATGATGGAAAACTATTTGATTGATAGAAAATTAAATTAGGATAAACAACTTCCTTTTTTGGCAATAAGGAATCATATTTCCTGATTTCTTGCCGCGTGTCCAAGTGAGAATAGTAAGTCCCTTTATGTCCATTTTTTGCTTAACAGTTTTTTTTTTCTTTCTGTCTTGACAAGTCTCATGGTTCTTTTAAATCTTGTCTGCCATCTCCTGAATATACTTCATTAATGCTCATGTCTTTTGGTATTCTCACAAAAATCCATCTCATATCATATTGTACATAATATTTTTCATAAATTCTTTGATTATTTCTTGTATTCCTTTTGATTTAATGGATTACAGAACAAACAAAAAAGATGTTGATTATAGTTTATTACATATCAATTTTAATTTACAAGCTGCCATTAGTGGATTCAGTTGTTATCAAATACCATAGAATTATTTATTTTTTCCAATTTTTTTTCAGTGAAAACAAACATAAAAAATTGGTTTACTTTCTCTGATCTCGAATTTCCCATAAATATATATTCAAGTGACGAGAAGTTTTCAATTGAACAAATAAACTTTTATTGTGCTTTTCAGAGTGGAAAAATAGTCATTAGGTGGGGGCGGTTGATAGAAACACTTTTAAAATTCCGGAAAATATATCTACATAATTGTTCTGATTTTTTTATTTTTTATTTCTAGTTAAGCAAATTGATCCCGTGACTAACTGTTTTCATGGAAGTTGTGCGTTATTAAATGAGATTGAAACAACATAGGATTCCGGTTCGATCAAATAATTGTCATCGCATGAAATCAGTTTAATATGGATGCTGAGAGGCTTGATATATGATATAACATCGGAAAGGTCTGCCCTCACAAAATCCATAAAATTAAAATGTGGGGCTTGGAGTCTAGAGTGGACATGCGGCATCGACTCCTCGCACCACAAAGTACAAAAAATTTCATGTTTGAACCTCTTATCTAGACTTTTGCTTGAGTCTTTGACGGAGTAAGTAGTTATGATACAGGGCTTATTCAATTACATGCCCAGGGTATTTCATGGATATGTAGTACACTTAATCAAAGTGAGTTTCCTCGGTATCAATAAATATCGTTTGTGAATACAATTGTGCATCATGTTTGAAATCAAGTTAAAATAAAATGGGAGTGGACGACTATGTCTTGTGACTAATATTTAATCTTTCCTAAAAAATAAGAGGTTTCGCTTAGCCATGTCGGAGAAATCGAGATTTCATCATCATGATCTAACCATAATGAGTTGACGTCAGATTTTTCTAGTTAGTAAACACGTCTTTCAATAATATTAAGTACGAGTTTTTTCCCAACTTCAAGCTCCGATGCTACCTCCTTCTTAAGCATCTGTAAATTTAATAACATTGCACCGAGTTTTGAATGGCTTCTGATGCGCCTTTTCCAATAAGAATTTCCATTATCTGCCAAACTTTTTATTGTTTCACCGTCTTTTCTGGTTCACCATTGCAGCACTTGATCTGATAAAGAATAAGCAAGTCCACGCCGTAATAGGCCCCCAAAGTTCAGTGCAAGCAGACTTCATCATTGACCTTGGAAACAAATCTCATGTGCCGATCATCTCTTTTTCTGCCACTAGTCCTTCCCTCAGTTCCATTCGGAGTCCATACTTCATTCGAGCTGCACAAAATGACTCGTCCCAAGTGAATGCCATAAGCGCAGTCGTGCAAGCTTTTGGCTGGAGAGAAGCGGTTCTAATATATGTGGACAATGAGTTCGGAGAAGGCATCATACCTTCTCTTATGGATGCTTTGGAAGAGGTCGATACGCGAGTGCCCTATAGGAGCCTCATTCCTCCTTTAGCCACGGACAATCAAATCGGGCAGGAACTCTACAAGTTAATGACGATGCAAACGAGGGTCTTCGTCGTGCACATGCTACCTCCTCTCGGTTCTCGGCTATTGGCCAAAGCAAAAGAGTTGGGAATGATGAGCGAAGGTTACGTCTGGATCTTGACTAATGGAATCACCGACCTATTACGTTCTGTGGATTCATCAGTTGTTGCTAGTTCGATGCAAGGAGTATTGGGCATTAAGACTTATGTCCCAGACACACGGAACCTGGACAATTTCATGGTCCAGTGGAAGAAGAAATTCCAACAAGAGAATCCATCTGTCTTTAGTCGTCCGTTGAACATCTTTGGATACTATGCTTATGATGCTGCTCGGGCTCTGGCAATCGCTGTTGAAGAAATGGGAACGGTGAATTTTACCTTCCAGATTTTGAATGCTTCGACAGATGCAACTGATCTGGACACTATTGGGGTCTCTCAAAATGGCGAGAAACTTCTCCAAGAACTAGCTAATATGACATTCATGGGGCTCACTGGAAATTTTAGTCTTGTTGATGGGCAGCTAGAATCGTCATTGTTCGAAATCGTTAATCAATGGAAATGTGGCAAGAGGGATCGGGTTTTGGACCGTAAAAAATGGGCTGCTAAGAGATTTGAATCCATTCGACACAAGCAAATATTCCACTTCGCAGAGTAATTTAGGAACAATCATATGGCCAGGAGATTCGACCTCTGTTCCCAAGGAATGGGAGTTTCCCACAACTGGAAGAGTTTGAAAATCTTAGTTCCCGTGAAAGACGGTTTCAATCAATTCGTGACAGTGACATATGATCCTACAACAAACACATCCCAAGTCACCGGATACTGTATTGATATCTTTCGAGCCGTGATAGAAAAACTGCCTTATGCATTGACTTCTGAACTTATTCCATTTGCCTTGCCTAATGGAAGTAGTGCTGGTAGTTACAATGACATGATCGATCAAGTACATTACCAGGTGAGATAACTCTTTGCAACAGCTTGGTCTCATTGGATTACATGTTGAAACATAATGTGCTATCATGTGGTTGACAAAGAAAATATTTTTCCCTTCTTTTTGTTGGAACAGAATTATGATGCAGTGGTGGGTGATACAACGATCCTTGCAAACAGATCATTGTATGTGGATTTTACCTTACCATACACAGAATGGGGGTTGCAATGCTTGTGCCATACAAGGACAACAAGCGCAAGAATGCTTGGGTTTGCTTGAAGCCACTCACTTGGGACCTTTGGCTAACTATCGGATTCTTTTTTGTGTTTATAGCATTGGTCGTGTGGATTCTTGAACATCGGATTAATGAAGATTTCAGGGGTCCAGCCACGGATCAAGTCGGCACTAGCCTCTGGTTTTCGTTTTCAACCATGGTCTTTGCTCAAAGTAAACACCCTTCACTTTAGTAGATCAACTGAACATTACAATTTACATATCATTGTTGGAGAATTTACGTGCTTACCCTTAATTTGGATTGTAGGTGAGAGAGCATTTAGCAACCTAACGAGATTTGTTGTGATTGTGTGGGTTTTCGTGGTACTTATACTAACACAAAGTTATACGGCAAGCTTGAGTTCTCTTTTGGTGGTGCAAAATTCTCAACCAACTATAGCTGATGTGTATCAGCTCCTAAATAGTGGAGAAAGAGTGGGATACCAGTATGGAGCTTTCATTCATGAGATGCTAAAGCAAATGAAATTTGACGATTACAGACTTGTATCTTATAAGTCTGCTGAAGAATGTGATGCGCTTCTTTCCAAAGGAAGCTCAAAGGGTGGGATTGCAGCTGCAATTGACGGAGTCCCCATCATTAAACTTATTCTTTCTCAATATTGCAACAAATATATAATGATCCCGACATTTAAAACTGCTGGATTTGGCTTCGTAAGTCAATCCCTCAATTCTAGCCAAAAAAAGAAAACCCCTCCAATTCTACAATTACTAAGGTTAGTTGTTATTTCTTTGATTGAAAAATTTCATGTCCTGCTTATTTTAGTTTACAGGTTTTCCCCAAAGGGTCTCCCCTAGTACCAGATATTTCACGAGCAATCCTCAACGTAACTGAAGGGCCTAACATGAAGAAAATTGAAAAAGCGTGGTTTACATCAGAAACCAACTGCCTCGATTCAACTCCCTCCATTTCTTCCAATAGCTTGGGTCTTGACAGTTTCTGGGGCCTTTTCTTGATTGCTGGAGTTGTTGCAGTTTTAGCTCTCCTCATTTACACGGTCATGTTTGTCAAAAGGAATTGGCATGTCATATCAAGTTCTTCAGCTTCACTGCGAGAAAAAATCGTTGCATTGGGAAGACGCTTTTACGAAAGAGACATCAATTCCCATACTTTTAGGGAGGGCAGATTCAGAGACAGAAGTATGGATGATGGAATTTTTGAGCACGCGGCTGTTGAGATATTAGAAAACACTAATTTCCCCCTGAGTCCGTCAAGCAACTCCAGCCAAATCAACGACGTTTTAACCAATGAGCAAGGCACACCATCTGCAGAACAAGGACTTCCTAACCATGTAGATGAAGGGTGCCACAAGATAGCGAGCAATGTCGAGCTTACCAATGTAACTAAGAGAGGTACATGCCTCGACAACCTTAGATGCTAAACTTTAATCAGTTTTGCATTGAATGTGGCATCTTTCCGACACTACTTGTGTGAATTCCTATACAAAACGGTCTACGCTTTGCCTGAATGCCGTTGGTCTATGCTACGCCTTGCTGTCTATAATATGGCCCGTATTTTACTGTCCTCCTCCCATTGAAATCACTTAGAATACTTGCTAGAACCTTGCTTGAGCAGAACCTGAACGTGGAAAATGCCATGCTTACCACATGCCAACTTCACCTTTTCCGAAGAGTATTGTTTTGTGTTTCAATGTTTGCAGACCTTTCAACACGGGAAGGCACTCAACAAACTGCTGCTCTTGGGCCCCCTCATCACACCTCCCGTGAATGTCACTGAGCTGGCGAAGGTGGCAGTTCAAGCAGCTGCGGATTTTGCCTTCACTCCAGTCGTCATAGACGTTCAAGGATTACTCCGATATAGCCAACAAAAGTTGAAGTAGGAATGGTCCGACCTATCCTCTTTATAGGTTCAATCTTATAGAGCTCTTAATAACATGAGCACTCAAATGTTGTTTTCAAATCAACACCATTTTGGTTTTTCTGGAGTCTATAGTTGCCTGTAGGAGAAAGAGAAGAATTCTCAGCTCAAACTTTGAAGGCAGTAAATGCACTTGAAAGAGCTAAATTCTTTGTACGTTGGGGTTTCCCTGAACTTTTAAGTCATGTACTGAACTTCAGAGAAATGATCCCTTCAGAATATAAGTACATCGGGCAAGGGTAATATAGATCCGCATTGTTTTCATCCTTAATGTTATATATAAATTCCAGACTCATTTACTCTTGACGCAGGATCAAATGACACGTTACACCTAAAAGTTGAGGGGATTGCAAGAATCAATAGGGCATGCAAGACATTTTATGTCACGCCCCGATCCTCGGACGCGCGCACATCCTTCTACTTGGTCGATTTTTAGAATGCGATATCCCAGGACTATGTATCGCCGACCCTTTCTTTCTATTAAGCACATGCGGAAGCAGTTATAAATCCCCAGACAATAAAACAATGGGATAGGAAAGCAGGCCATATTTTTCATATTGAAATTCACAACCACACTTTCATTTACAGCACAACTCATAGAGTATTTACAATACTATTTACAACATAAAGGTCTCACACTTATCTACACTAAGACAGGGTGCACAAAAGGGATGGGATCTCAATCCACATCCGGGTTATATTCAAGATCCCTCTCTGGATCATCTTCTACTTCAAAATACTTTCTCCTTCCTCAGCTTCTCCTTCCTCAGCTTTTCCTCAGGGTCCTGAAATGGTTATTCAATAACCAATGAGACCACGTCTCAGCGAGTCCTACCCACTAAGACTCGATTAATAAACTAATACGCCATCCGGTTGCCTAAGCACAACACGAGTCAAAGGACTTACCTTAGCCTCAGTTCCAACCTGCAATTCAAGGTTAAACATAGATATTCAAACAATTCACGACATCCGATCAAGCATTGATCAATCGACTAAGTCAATTACATGTCAGCCAGACCCTTTCTAGGTCATTCCCACTCATACCACACTTTCTCAGTGGTGTACTCATTCACCAAATCACATGTGTTTCTCGGGCGTCGTTTTCGCCAATGACATACCGATCACTGACACCGTGCGTTCTTTAAGGCGCCGTTTTCACCAGTGATAACCTTGATCACCGAACCACGTGTCCTTTCAAGGGCACCGTTTTCGCCAAGGTGACATCGGCTATAGACAACATCGTGCGTTCTTTAAGGCGCCGTTTTCACCAGTGATATTCCCATAACCACCGAACCACGTTTGTCTATAAGTCATTTACGTGCGTTCTTTAAGGCGCCGTTTTCGCCAGTGATACTTCCAATCACCGAACCACGTATGTCCAATAATATCGTACCTGATTGGTCTCACCATTCTCCCTACTATATAGCCCATCAACGTACTGGTGCTATATACCCATGCTTGGCCATTACCAATCAAATATTCAATAACAAACAATTTAGGACAATTCCTAAAATTCCACAATAAATTCAATTCCACACAACGTAGAGCTCAAATAAATAAACGGTCTGCACCACAACAATCGGCACGAAATTCCGGTCACCGGCCATCCCGGTTGAATTTCCGGAAAAATAATTAATTAAATAAATAAATTTCGAAAATAAATAAATAAACATTAAAAATCCAATTTAGGCCCATATTGCCTTATTGGAGCCCGAAACGGGTCGGGAAAAATCCCGAGATGCATTCAATAAATAACCAAACATTTCTACTTGCTAATAGCTAGGTCTAACCACCTAACATGCATCATTAAGTCACTAAACTAATTGTTCTAACCTAATCTAACCACCTAAGTGCATGTAATTAAATCTAACCAACCCTAAGGCATAATTAGCAAACTAATAAAGCATTAGTGAGTAAAACTCACTTGGCAAAAGCGGAGACCGAATCACCGCAACGGCGACGCGACGGCGGCCGAAATTGGACTTTCGACGACACCGGCGGACTTGGACCGGGCTTAAGACTTGGCCCAACAAATCTCAGTCCAACTGAGATTTGTCCTTGCTTTTGGGCCAGACTCAAGTTGGATTGGGCCTGCTGCGAAGATGGGCTTCAAGCTATGGGCTGGGCTGCAATTGATTTGCTAAAATAGGGCTTGATCACTTAATTCACTTGGACTGGACTTGAATCAAGACTGAACATGGGCTTCAAATGGACTGAAGCTTGCTGTGAATGGGCTTGAACCAGAAAAGAATCTGCTGGGCCGAAGACTGCTGAAATCATGGACTTCCAATGGGCTTGCGGCTGAACTCACGAAGGAGCTGGGCTGGGCCGCTTCGCACGAGCTGAAGAAAACGCCGTGGAGAACGGAC
Organism: Eucalyptus camaldulensis; assembly: GCA_019915185.1. Taxonomy (NCBI): domain Eukaryota; kingdom Viridiplantae; phylum Streptophyta; class Magnoliopsida; order Myrtales; family Myrtaceae; genus Eucalyptus; species Eucalyptus camaldulensis. The sequence goes on from JAHSVA010000008.1 coordinate 24,948,085, forward strand.
TGCTGGTTTGCTCGGTGCTGCCCGCGTGAGAAGGAAGCGCGGGTTGATGAAGAACCGTGAAAATGGCCGACCAACCTCAGGGGAGAAGGGCATTCACTAGCAGCTTCGGTCAACAAACGGTGGAGCTCGCCGGTTTGGTTGACTGAAGAACAGTGGACCGTTGCGGAGGAGGACGTGGACGCGTGGAGAAGAGGCCGCGGGCTTCGGTCTTCAGAGATGGGCTGGCTTGTTGACCTGCGGATGAAGACATGAAGACGTGGTCTTCAACGCTGGTTTGTTGACTAAACAACCAGCAGGCGCGGGGACTTCGGTGGAGGCTTCGCTCGGTGGAGTCTTCGGTCAGCAAGGCTTCACGAAAATTGAAGCCGCGTGGAGTGAAGAACGCTGGTCAACGAAGGGAACTTCGTTGGTGGAGATGTGCTAGCCGAAGTTGGGTCTTCGTTGGGCGATTTGCGAAGTTGCTGGAGAGACCATGCGGATTGAAGCAAGCGGTCGAAGACAGCTGCTCTTGGTGGTTTTTCTCCTTCAGCTGGCGTGGCTTCTCTATTCTTAGCTCCGTGCGAGGAAAATGCAGAGATGGAGGAGTGAGTGAAAGAGAGAATGGATAGGGATGAGTGAGGGGCCCTTTGGCTTTTAATCCTCACACAAATATCTCCCCCAAAACCATTCTTAGCCATGTATAATTTACTTGGCTCACAATGGACCTCTCAAGAACTCTTCTAGAAGCCAAAATGGTCCAAATGTTGTGGCTAGGTGGGGGGCTACGAATTTTAAAAATCTTAGCTTCAATTGGACATTCATCCCATCCAAATTTCATTTCAATTGGCCCTCACAAAATCAATTGGTCATCCATCAATTACCTCGGCATTTTTCCTCACTCAAGAATCCACCAAAAATCTAAATTGATACCAATGTTACACCACCCCATCTTAAGATTCGGTTTTTAACTAAGTGCGAACTAAATTTCAATTCCAATCTCTCCAAATTGAGGTCAAATTTTGATGTAGAAAAATCCCAAGAAATTTTCTAATAAATCTCCGACACACACAGGCTCAACCCGAAAGTCAAATTTCCCATTAATTTAGCCAATCTGAACTTCGGCCAAATTTCCGCGACATCCGAATCCAATTTCCGTAAAATTTCCCGAATCTCCGAAAAATCTTCTGAGACTGAGTTGACGTTCCTAAAATAGCTTGTGACATCACTGAACTTTCGATTTCTGAAATCTGACTCAAATCGACGGTTAATTTCACTCCGGCGTGCTTTTAGTGTGACCTAGACTACCGGGTAGTTTTCAGAACTTTTTAGGGCAATTGACTCGTGGTCGATTTTCTTCGAGCCACAATGAACCCACTCGACACATTGGCGACTCTCAACTGTCGTGAAAATCTCGAGGGCTCAACTACCAACACAGGGTACCAAAACGACAGAAAATCAAATTAGTGCCGGTCGACGAGAATTTTCCAATTTAGTGGAGTCACCCACGATCGGCCACATATCTCTATCGATCCAGTCTATCTCTGATTTCAAATCGATTTTTAACTGTGCAGTAATGACCTCTAAAGATGAACACGGTCGAGAAGCCGTTTCCTGGTCGAATTCTCAAGTCTATTGCCTTAATATTCTTTAATGGCATACCCAGCTAGTCTAGTTATCTCGAGAGTGATCAGCTCTGAGAACAACCCTATAGACACGTCAATGAAATGCCCGATTAATTTAATAGAAAACAATACTGAAAATTCTGGATGTCACATTTTAATTATCATCATTTAGGAGTATAGAGTTTCCAATCAACCATAGTTCCTTTTCTGACCTTTTCAATTGAGCAGACATTGTAGTTAATTTGTGGGTCAGTTTCTTCCTTTTCTTCCTCCCAATTCTGCAGGCTTAAACTTTTTGTTAACTGACACATCACTTTAGTATTTCACTTAACAAAGGGAAAACTACCAAAAAATTTCTACACTTATTATTATACTTGTGCCAATCTAGCTATAAAATTTTTAATTATATCAATTTAGTCCTCAACCTTTTCATGTTTTGCCAATTAAGTTCACAACATTTTCACGTGTTGCCAATTAAGTCCATTTTGCCAATTTTGACTAGAAATCGCTGATGCAAATGCTAGTAGTCTTACATGGCATTGTGGACATTGATATCGACAAGTTTTTTAAATTTTTTTTTAATCTTTTCTTTTATTTTTACTTTTATTTTTTCCTTCATTCTTTTCTTTCCTTTTTTTCCATGGTGGCCAATGAGTCCAGCTCGCCCATGGCTGGCCATGACCTTGCCTGCCATGGGCAAAGGCACACTCACTCGTGGTTGGTGAGTCCATGGCCACGTTCTCTTGTGGCGAGGGAGACCTTGGCGAGGTTGGCCTCACCAGCGACCATGCATGCCCAAACCATTGCAAGGTGTAGCCGCAAGTGAGGTTGCCTTGCTTGCAATCATGATGGCCTTGCCTAGATTTGGGCGAGGTCGGGAGATGACCATGACCCTCATTGGCCACTATGGTAAAAAAAGAAAATAAAATAAAAAATAAAAAATTTGATAATATTTAAAAAAAAAAGAATTTAAAAAGTTGTTCATGTCAACTTTGGTCATACCATATAGAATGATTAGCATCTTCGTTAATGATTTCCGGCTAAAATTAATTGGATTGACTCAATCGGCAAAACGTGAAAATGTTAAGGATGAAATTGTACAATTGAAAGTTCTAGAATTGAATTGGAAAAATTCATAAGACTTTTTTGGTAGTTTTCATGGTTAACTAAACAATCTCTAATGTCAAATCATCACTTCTGCCATGCCTTTGCAATCTCAAAATGCCTTCATTACAATATGTGGGTAGCACCGTTGGTTTCGCAAGCCATTTAGAAGCGAGAAAATAATAATAAAAAAAAATCCCCATCAACCTTTTACTTTCTAATCCACACCGCACAGTTCGTATCGCACGCCGATTTGACGCACTCGTTTTTTAAAGGTCAAATAGATTTAAACGACAAAAGGCTTAACGCGATCCAGCTAGTTCGATCTCTGAGGATGATGCATTGACTGAGGGCGGATGTCTGGTCCATAATATCATTGAATAGTTGATTGCGGATCACAGACACACAAACAGGCCAGTGCTGCGTGAGCTTCGAGGGAGCTCAGGGACGCAAAGACGGATGGGGTAGCTTCGGTGGACCTCTTCCCGTCGCCGATGGAGTCAACCGTGAGGGGGGGGTTTGTGCTGGTTGTTGACTGAGCAGCATGGGGCGCGGACGAGTGGTGCTGGTGGGGAGTAGTGGCCGACTGTCCAAGTGCTGGTGGCAGGAAGGGAAATAAGCATGCGGCTGTTTGCTTGGTGGAAGACAGCACCAGTGCTGCGTGAGCTTCGAGGGAGCTCAGGGACGCAAAGACGGATGGGGTAGCTTCGGTGGACCTCTTCCCGTCGCCGATGGAGTCAACCGTGAGGGGGGGGGGGGGGGGGGGGTTTGTGCTGGTTGTTGACTGAGCAGCATGGGGCGCGGACGAGTGGTGCTGGTGGGGAGTAGTGGCCGACTGTCCAAGTGCTGGTGGCAGGAAGGGAAATAAGCATGCGGCTGTTTGCTTGGTGGAAGACAGCACCAGTGCTGCGTGAGCTTCGAGGGAGCTCAGGGACGCAAAGACGGATGGGGTAGCTTCGGTGGACCTCTTCCCGTCGCCGATGGAGTCAACCGTGAGGGGGGGTTTGTGCTGGTTGTTGACTGAGCAGCATGGGGCGCGGACGAGTGGTGCTGGTGGGGAGTAGTGGCCGACTGTCCAAGTGCTGGTGGCAGGAAGGGAAATAAGCATGCGGCTGTTTGCTTGGTGGAAGACAGCACCAGTGCTGCGTGAGCTTCGAGGGAGCTCAGGGACGCAAAGACGGATGGGGTAGCTTCGGTGGACCTCTTCCCGTCGCCGATGGAGTCAACCGTGAGGGGGGGTTTATGCTGGTTGTTGACTGAGCAGCATGGGGCGCGGACGAGTGGTGCTGGTGGGGAGTAGTGGCCGACTGTCCAAGTGCTGGTGGCAGGAAGGGAAAGAAGCATGCCGCTGTTTGCTTGGTGGAAGACAGCACCAGTGAGAGAGGATAAGGGAGACTTAACCAAGTCAAAGAAAATGGAAAGGAAGTTGGACACGGCAGAGAGAGGAAAAGGGAACGTCGGCGTGGGGAAAAGAATCTGCACGCGAGAGAGAGAGAAAAGAGGGAATGTGGGCGGCCGAAAAGGGAAACGTGCGCATGGGGGGAAGAAAAAAAAAGAATCGAAATGAAAAATAAAAATAAAATATGATAACCTAAAAATCTTTGTCCCATTTGCTCTTTTTTTTTTTTTTTTGGTCGAAAATGAACTGATTTCATTAACATAGTAAAGAAGTGAGGCCCGTAAGATGGGCGTCATTACATAAAAGATCCAACAAAGTTTGAGGAGGATGTGAGGCCCAATTCAGAGGTAAGTAGCAATGTTTGTGGGCTTTTACTACTCAATCTGCTACTAGGTTGGCTTCTCTAAGGCAATGAATTATTTGCACGTGTCTGAAGGCCCGCATTTTATCTTTGCACTTACTGACAATAGATTGAGTTTCCCAACTCAACACTTCTGAACTATTCATCGCTTTTTCCAGTTGTAAGTTATCTGACTCAAAGATCATCTCTTCGTGTCTTCTAGAAAAGAAAGCGTTCAAGGCCTCCCATAGAGCTAGGGTTTCAGTCATCAAAGGGGAAGACGCTCTGACCGAATTAATCGCTCCTCCAACCATTCTGTCACGCCCCAAACCCCGGGCGCGCGCACATCCCACTACGGTCGATCAAATGCGACATTCCCAGGTAGTGTCGCCGACCCCACTCATTTATTAATGCGCAAGCGGAACGTATTATAAAACCCCTGACAATAAAATACGGGATAGAAAAGCAGGAAACAATTTCACAACCAATCACTTACATAAACCAACGGAGTTACAAACGAAGGCCTAGAGCCAAAAGTCTACAAAAGACCGGCTCTTAAAAAGGAATTGTCTTACGACCTACAAGTCGGACACGTTCTCCAATCTTATGACTTCACCTCTGCAACTCCTCAAGGTCAACCAAAGCTATCTAGCCGCTCCATCCACCAGGGACCTGAAATTTTAATCCCACAACCGAGATGAGACGATGTCTCAGCAAGTTCAACCCCCTAAACCCCTATTAGAAAGAAAATACGCCCCAGGTGGCCTAGCCACATCACACAGAAGACTTACCTCGCCTCAACCTTTATCTGCAGGTTAGCACAATTTATATAAACCAACCACGTGCAATTATGATAACCAAACAACCATGGCACAGTCACATTATCAAACAATTCAACCACTTGGATCGTCTCAGCGATCAATCGACTCGGCCGATTACATGTCATTCTAGCAAGTCAATCATTGCTCTCAATCCTAGCCCTATAGGAAGGTTTAACAATCAGTGGCAATCACGGCCCCACTCGGCACGACCTTTAATTAGGTGGTCCATCACGGCCTCACTGGGCACGACCTCTCATAGGTGGTCCATCCCGGCCTCACTGGGCACGACCTCTCACAGGTGGTCCATCACGGCCTCACTAGGCACGACTTCTAATAGGTGGTCAATCGCGGCCCCATTAGGCACGACCTCTCTTAGGTGGTTTATCGCGGCCCTATTAGGCACGACCTCTCATAGGTGGTTCATCACGGCCTCACTAGGCACAACCTCCAATCGGTGGTTAATCACGGCCTCACTAGGCACAACCTCTAATAGGTGGTTAATCACGGCCAATCTCCCATCAATTCCCACACTTAGGGTTTTCTAAAGAATCCTCATAAATCGCAATCACACTCAATTCGCCACAATCAATCATCAAATTCAAATTCTAAATACACAGCAGCGATCAGCACGAAATTCTGAGAGAATAAGGTTCCTAAATAATTTTCAGAATTTATTAAATAATTAAATTTATTCCAAAAATTACTATAATAATAATATCCATATTTTTCATGATCCATGCTCAATTTATAATACCCAATCATCGATTTCAAAATCCGACTACACAACAATAACCGGCACGAAATTCTGAGAATTTAAGGTCTCGACAAAATTTTCGGAATTTAATAAATAATTTAATTTATTCCGAAAATAATTAAATAATAATATTTTAATAATTTCGAATATTAAAATACTATTTAATTATTCAATAATTTCGAGATATTTAAATAAATCAAAAGTAAATTCCTTTATGTCACATCAAGCTTTATAATAATGTAAACCTTCATTTAGCCTTAAATTAAACTCACTTTAAGCTAATTAAACACATTAATATAATCCACACTTAAACAAATTAAACTAATCACCTAATCACACTTAACATAAACTAAGCACACCTAAAGCATCATTAACCCTCTAAGCAAGGTTTAGTGAGTTAAACTCACCGGATTAGCGAGCTAAGCGGACCGAAACGACGGGGACGCCGAGGAGAACAACTTTCCTCAAAGCGGGCCGAGCATCCGAGCTCGGGAAGACGGCCAAAACGGGCCAAACGTCCGCTGCATACCCATTTTTCTGCAGCTGCTGGTCACGGGCGGAAGAGGGCCAAACAGCGGCTGGTTCGGGTTGGAATGGGCGGAGGAACGGCGGAGGAGTTGAACCGGACTTAGGCGGGGCTTCACGGTGGCCGGAGGTGAGCTGGACGGCTCCGGTGGAGCTCCACTAGATCTGAAATCGCTGCTGGACTCGCGGAACAGCAGGGACGACGGTGAGAGGAAGACGGAGGCAGGCGGAGCCATGGCGGTGCATGAGACGGCGAGCTGGCTAGGCGACGGCTCCGGCAGTCCTTGCTGGCTCCAACGGTGGCCGGCCCATCTTGCACGACAGCTTGGACGAGCAGATCCAGGCGGAGTAGCGACTGGACGAGCTGGGGAGGCGCACGGCAGCAGCTGGTTCCGGCTGGCTTCCACGAGCGAGCGACGGCGAGGATGGCGACGGGCGGCGCTGCTGTTCCAGGTGACGAGTAGCTTCTCCTTTGCGATTTCTGGGCTTCGAAGAAGAAGATGAAGACCATGGAGGAATCGCATGGAGGAGAGAGGAAGAAGAGAGGGAGGAGAGAGAAGGAGGGGGGCTCTTTTCTTTTCTTTTTCCTTTTCTTTAATCCCACAAAATGGCCCACCATGACCTCATGGATGATGTCGCCTTCCACTATCTCCCACAACCTCATTCCAATGGGTTCAATTTCTTTTTCCGCCGGGGCCTAAAATCTTGTACATCCAATCTCTTCAATTCCATTCAATTCTCTTCCAATTGAGTCCAATTGAAGTCCATAAAATTAATCCAATGTCACCACACTTCAATTCACATCCTCACGTGGCCGTAGAACCAACTTAAGTCCCAAAAGTACGATCAAAAGCGGGCCTACTAAATTCCCGAGCCAAAATAGCCATTCTTTGATTATTTTACTGAAAAGCTCGGCTTGCATGCAAAATCTTCCAAAGATAAGTCAATGATCCTAAAATGATTTGTGACACACCCAGACTTCCAATCTCTGAATTCGATCTCAATTTCACGGTTAATTTCACTTTGGCACGATACTAGCGCGGCCCAACCTACCGGGTAGCCTTTAGAAATTTTCATGCATTTGACCTGTGGTTGATCATCTCAAGCCACAATGTACATCTTTGAAACATTGGCGACTTTCGGTTGTCGAGGTCATCTCAAGGTTTCAAATACGAACACAGGGTACCCAATCGATAGAAAAGTCGGTCCAGTGTGGATCGACAAGAATTGTGCGATCTGGTGGAATCACCCACACCTGATCACATGCCTCTGTCGAGTCGACCTATCTCCAATCTCTAATCGATTTTAATTGTGCTGTAATGACCCTTGCAGATTAACTCGGTCGAAAGATCGCTTCCTGGTCAAATTCTCGAGTCTGATGCATTAGAAACTCTTAACAGCTTCACTCGATAGACTAGTTTCTACATGAGTGGCCAACTCAAGGAAAGGAACTATATGCGTGCCAACGAAATGCCCGCCTCAATTTATTAAAAATAGGATTGGAAAATCGGGATGTCACACATTCTTCCTCCCGAGTCCCTGCAAATACAAGCTACGAAGTTTTTCTTTGAACCAGGTGTGTATGATCCATCTATATTTACCTTGTATGCTCCTTTCTGCGGTGGGATCCAGATCTGGGGATTTCCAGCTTCTTGAATTTGATTTCTTTCATCTGCAACGAGCTCCAAGCTTCCAGATCTACTCTCTTCATGCACACTCGAGCTCTCAGCAGACTGAAGGATAGTTGTTTTGAGCCGAGGTCGCTGAACTTCCTTTCCAGATCTGCTTCGCGACCCAGCTCCAGCTTCTGCTGTCTGCGGTTCCTGTCTAGATCTACTTCGCGACCCAGCCCCAACTTCAACTACCAGCAGTCTCCACAGCCCGACTGGTTTGCAACCCGATTCATCTTGTGTTTCGATAGATCGGTGAAGCGGTGCTCTGTTCGAGTGTTGTTGGTCCACCGAGCATCCTAAATCAGCGACTTGAAGCCTTCTCTGTTCTTCTCTATGTTCTTCGATTGGCCCAAAACAGAACGTTCTCCCTATCCCGACTTGTTTACTGCTCGATTCTCCTTTGGCTCAGGTAGATCGGTGAAACGGTGCCCTGTTCAAAGGTTGCTGGTCTTCTTTTTCCTCCCTGCATCCCAGACCAGCGATTTGAGGCCTTCCCTGTGTGTCGCTGTGTTCTTCAGACGGCCCAAGACAGAACGCCCTCCTTAGCCCGGCTGGTTTACTTGCTAATTCTCCTTGTGTTCGGGTATATCGGTAGAGCGTTGCCTTGTTTGAAAGTTGCTGGTCTTCTTCTTCCTCCCTGTGTTCCAAACCAGCGATTTCAAGTCGTCTCTGTCCGTCGCTGCCGTTTATTGTTTCAAAAAATGTCCCAGAGGACTGAGTTCCACTCAATTGTTTCTCTCGACAGATCATTCCTCCATATTCTCCAGATTTCGGTTTTTTGACTATGGGTTGCGGCTTTTGTATCCCCGATCCACCTTCTACACATCTCGATTCTCCTTCAGCTTGACAGTTTGATTCACCACTTCGATTTCGTAGCTCTCTCCTTTCTAATTGTCTATCTTCTTCAGTATTTACCTCATCCCCCGTTGGAGGCTGCGGCTCATATGATTCTCTGTCCCCACAGCATGTAGTATCATATGCCCTGTTTGGGCTTCTCCTCTTTGGGATTCTGCCTTTCTTCTGTCTTCTCCCCTGTTTTTTCCTGGGTTCCAGCGAGTGTAGCGCCGAATTGCTGCTTGAGCTGAGTCTATAATTGCCAAAGCCATTGGTGTTTTACCTCGAAAGATGGCCTGGTTTCGGGCCTTCCAGATTGCTCTTGTTTAGTCCAATTTGGTCCCAAAAAGTCTCCATGCTAAAGTACTTGATCCTCATTTGCTTTCTTGTACAAAATTTCCCTCAAACAACAAGTTTTGGACAACAACAGCAATTTCCTTCAATTCTGAATTCTAATTCATTTTCTTTTCGGAATTTGATTTTTTGAACAAACAAATCCGGTTGAGATCCAATTTGAATTCATAAAAAACCCAAATAACTTCCATTCATCAATTCACTTACACTAGATGCCAAAAATCCCTTCAAATTGGCCAATCCGAATTTTCATTCGTTTTCCGAATCGTCCGCAAAGATTTTCCGAAAAATCCCGAACTCACCGAAAAATGAATCGACGTTTCTAAAATGACTTGTGACATGACAAGACTTTCAATTTCTAAAATCAGATTCAAATTCGTGGTTATTTTCAATCAAACATGCTTTTAATGTGACCTTACCTATTGGGTAGCTTTTAGGAATTTTTGGTACAATTGTCCTGTGGTCAATTTTCTTCAAACCACAATGAACCCATCCGACACATTGGCGACTCCGGTGGTCGTAAAAATTTCAATGTTTCAAATATGAACATAAGGTACCCAAAACGACAGAAAATCGGTTTAGTGCCGATCGACGAGAATTTTGCAATCATATGGAATCACCCACATTTTGATCACCATCTTAGTCTAATCAACCTATCTTTGGTCTCTAATTGATTTTTAATTGTGCCGTAATGATCCTTGCAGACTAGCACGGTCGAACAGTCGATTTCTTGGTCGAATTCTCAAGTCTATTGCACTTAAAATCCCTTAATGGCTTCACCAGATAGGTCAGTTATCTCATGAGTGGCCATCTCAGAGAAAAACACTATAGTCACATTCATGAAAGGTCTGCTTATCCCATGGAGATCAAAACTGAAAATCAGGATGTTACAGTATACGTTCAGTAGGGCCTCTCTATTGGTGTTCTACTACTCCACTGTGAAAAATCCTACCACTCAAGTAAATAGACAGTGAAATGAAAACAGATTCCGTGTGGACTGCTATTTCCTCGTTAAGCTTCGTCAAATTTTCTGAGAAATTGTTCGCATTTATTATTTATTGTTACTTTTGTCTGCTACATGACTCGTATAATCAGCCTGTTCGATGAATTTTCGCCCTAGTTAGTCCGAAGTAGTCCCGGATGGAAATTTATGGTGGAGCTCAGATTGACTTTTAATTGCTCCATTGTGGAAAATTGGATTGCTCAAGTACATGGACAGTGAAATGAAAAGGACTCCGTGTGGACTGGAGTAACCACGTGAACGAGTTTGGACTGAATTTCGTTGATGAGCATCGTAAAGGATACAAATTCCTTGAGAAGTTGTTAATTATTGTTATGATTTGTCCGTGACATGAATCGCATAATTAGCCCACTCCACAAACTTTCACCCCAGGTAGTCGGCAACTTGGGTGAGAATGATTTGAATAGGGCGAATTGACTTCAAATCATTCCGGGTCACATAATATCAAATAGTTAATAGAAACTCAACATTATTATATATGATATAACCCCAGACAAAAAGCCATGATGTGATGCTTTTGTATGCGTGGAATGAGCCACCAGCCCATTAACATAAATCACCTCATAAACATATTGAGAATCGAATTTGAATTGATATGCATGAGAAAGCCAATAATAATAATAATTGAACTACGGTAACAATAATATGTCACTCATTGTGCACTATGACTTAGTCAGTTTATTACGTTCTTAAGCCATAAATATAGATGGGTATCCTTCTCAACGATTCCTGATTAGTTGCACACTCACCTTTATATGGTATAGAGACAGGTGATCAAATTTGGTTATGTACATACTTTTTTATTAGTTTACGAATTTTTCTTCTCTCTTTTCTTTTATTCTTAAATATGAGGTTTTCTACTCAATATGATAATGTAAGAATTTGTAAAACTAAAGTTTTTGTCCTACTATATCAAATTCAATTTGAGGGGAGCAGTAGGTTAAGCAAAAAATATATATCCGAGACCGTTCTCTATTAGCTATCTAATATATTGATATATAATCGATTGCTCACTTTACAATTTAAAGTAGTTAAAAGAATGAACACCAGAAACATGTCGTGGCTTAGCAAACTTATTGAATCTACTATAGGGCAGGTCTTTGGGTACATGATGATCGAATTTAAGCAAGTTTGTGCATGTTGTTTGAGTGAAAAACCAAGAAGTTTATGGTATCAAACGACAATTAATCAATCTTACATCAATTTACGACTTTTCTAGTTGGCACATACTTCTTATATTAGTTGAGAACCGTCGAGTATCTCTTCTTCTTTGTGCATGATTATGTTGTATTATCCACGAGCTTTCATATACTCGACTAACTCCATCCCAAGCAGTTTCTTGATCAAGACAGACCCTCCATATAAGAATTGAAAAATTCATAAGAAATCACTACATGATGCAACACATATACATCATATCGGAGACCACACATTCCCTAGTCTTAAATCCGTGTAGTTTCCAGCTCTCGGACCAAGTTCCATCATCAGTTGTTTAAAACAAGATGGAAATAGCAGCAAAAAAATGATGGTATAAACAATCCTAGGGTTAAAGAATTGTTAGGATTCTTCTTCCCAATTAAAAATTGAAAAAACAAAAACATGAATTGTCAATGCTACCGAAGGTCATCTTATCTCTTTCCATGGTACGTACGCCCAGATGGACCCGCCCACGTCGAGCAATCATTTAATGGAAGTTCTCCATGCTTCGTCTTACTTTTCAAAGCTCTTCCCCCTTATAAATACATCGTCCTCATCATCACATCCTCCATGTCTCTCTTTCACACAAACAGAGACACTCGCGTTTTCCCGAGACCCTTTTCAATGATGCCTCCAAGAATCTCTTTCTACGCTGAAATGCTCCTCTTTTTGGCTCTCTCCTTTCTCGCGATCGTTGTGTCCTCCAGCGATGGTCCTCGCCTAGCAGTGGCGCAAAGTAGTGACAACAACAGTGCCACAACGATCCCAGTGAACGTTGGGGTGATTGTTGATCTGGGGACGTGGGTGGGTAAGATGGGATTGAGCTGCGTTAACTTGTCTCTCTCTAACTTTTATAGTTCAAACCCTTCGTACAAGACCAGGCTCATCCTCAACGTTAGAGACTCAAAAGGAGAAGAGGTTGTTGCTGCTGCTGCAGGTTCTCTCTCTACCTTTTGTACTTCTATTGATTGATGAAGTTTATTTTGGTTAAGATTCAATTTGATATCTTTCACACCTCCATCCGAGTCATGCGGCCGTGTGAGACTGACAATTTGGCGCTTAGCTTGACAGTATTTATGGGTTTTGTTCCATCCATGCCAGGCGGTGCTTCTTGGAAACACTGGTCTTTGAGCGTAACATTTGACCTTGGAACCAGTTATTTCATTTATTCTTTTCAATTCTTGGAGTTTACTTTTCTGAAAGCTATACCAAGAAAACGAAATTGCAAGAAACAATATTAGGGACCATCCAATTATAATATCCTGATGGAGATAGTTATTTCAGTCAATCCAAATTGAAAATTCCTAATTTATTAAACCATTTCTTGGGTTTTGTTTTTGTATTTAGAGGGTGTAGCACTATTGAAACAAGCGTGCATTATATAGACCAAACACATCTCAAGCATCAATCATTCGGGCTCATGTTAGGATCTACTTAATTACTGGTTGAGATGATGTCAATCAAAATGATCTATAGACCATATAACAACTCCTCAATATTGTTGGTGTCGGTAAATTTGTGATCTTTGAATTGGAAGTTCACCTTTCTATTGTGACATCCCAGATTTTTAGTCTTGTTTTCTACTGAATAAATCAGGCATTATATTGACACGCCTATAGGGCTATTCTCATAGTTGATCACTCTCAAGATAACTAGACTACTCAAGGAAGCTATTAAGAAATTTTAAGGCAATAGACTTGAGAATTCAACAAGGAATCGACTTCTTGACCGTACTCATCTTTAAAGGCCATTACGGCACAGTATAAAGTTGATTTGAAATTAAAGATAGGTCTATTCGATGGAGATGTGTAGCTAAGTGGATGACACCACTAAATTGGAAAATTATCGTCGATCGGCCCTAAACTAATTCTTCTGTCATTTTGGTACCCTATGTCCATATTTGAATTCTCGAGATTTTCACGACAACCAAGAGTCACCAATGAGTTGAGTGGGTTCATTGTGGTTCGAAGAAAATCGATCATAGGTAATTTGCACTAAAAATGTCTGAAAACTACTTGGTAGCTTAAGTCACGCTAAAAACGCGTCGAATGGAAATTAACCGCGAATTCAGGTCTGATTTCAGAAATTAAAGATTTTTTCATATCACAATAAATTCTAGGAACGTCAACTCATCTTTTGATGAATTTTTGGTGAGTTCGAGATTTTTACAGAAAATCCTTGCAGACGATTTGGAAAACGAACCGAAATTCGGATTGGCCAATTTGAAGGAATTTTTGGCATCTGGTGTGAGTGCATTGGTAAATAGAAGTTATTTGGGCTTTTTTTGAATTCAAATCGGACCTTAACCGGATTTGTTTGTTCAGAAAATCGGATTCTGAAAAAAAAAAAGAATTAAAATTCAGAATTGAAGGAAATGGCCATTGTTGTTGCCCAAAACTTGTTGTTTGAGAGAAATTATGTGCAAGAAAGCAAGTGAGAATCAAGTGCTTTAGCATTGGGATTTTTAGGGACCAAATTGGACTAAATAAGAGCAAGTAGGACCAAGATTTTTAAGTTATTGAATTTTATTTTTATTTTTATTTTCCATTTCTATTTCTCTTTTTCTTCCCCCCTTGCACACGTTTTCCCCCTAGCCGCCCACGTTCCCCCTTTTCTCTCTCTCTCTCCCACTCACTGGCACGAAACCCGCACGTTTTCCCCCTAGCCGCCCAAGTTCCCCCTTCTCTCTCTCCCTCTCACTCGCACGAAACCCCCCACCCACGTTCTCCTTACCTCTGCCGTGTCCAACTTCCCCACCCCCCCCCCCCCCCTTCTTTGACTTTTTCTGAAACTTTTTCCTTATCCCCTCTTTGCTTGAACGACACACTTACCCCCCTCAATCTCTCTCTCTCTCATTTTGTTCGGCCATCCACCCTTGGCCCGCGATTTCTCCTCGGTGTTGTCTCTGTTTTTGTTCCACCAAAGCCCACGCCACCGGCTCGCCTTCCTCCTTCGTCCGTGAGAAGTCCCACGCGAAATCAGCCACGCAAAACAACCAACAGCCAAGGAAAGAAAAAAAAAAATCCAGCAGCCCCATGAGTTTTGCGGGCCAAGTTTCGGGCCTGATTTGTGCCCCGTAGGTGTCGCATCAAGTATCGTTGCGTCCTCGTCGATTTGAACCAAGTGGTTCGATAAGCAAGTGAGTTTTGCTCACTAATCCCTTCTTAATAGGCTAATGATGCTTAACGGTTAATTATATTTAATTAAGTGCAATTAGGTGGATAGATTAGAGTAGAGCAATTAGTTTAGAGCCTTATTAATGCATGTCAGGCAAATGATCGGTGTAATTAGCAAGGAAATAGGCTCTATTATTTATTGAACAAGTCTTGATAATTTTCCGGGTTCGTCTCGGCTTCCAATTAGACTATAACGGACCTAAGTTGGATTTATTGCATTTATTTAATAATTTTCGGAATTATTTAATTATTTATTTATTTTCCGGAAATTAGGCTGGGATAGCGGACAACCGAAATTTTATGCTGATTATCGTGGTGCAGTCTGCTTATTTATTTGAGTGCTAAATCATGCTTAATTGATTTAATTCTGATTTTAGAATTTAATTCCTAAATTAATCAATTTTGGTTATTGATTGGAATTTAACCGAGCGTCGGTTTACAGCGCTAAAAGTATGTTATGGGCTGTTGAAAATGGTGGGACTTATGAAAAGTGAAATTATGATATTTTGGCTAAAGCCGACTATATACCCATACACGGTTATTTTTATCGGGAATGATAAAAAGATGGAATCTATTGTATGATTGAGATAGTATACTAGATCAGCCTATGAGCAATATATCAGCTTAGATAGAGAGTAGTATACCGATATACTATATCAACCTACGGGCTCTGATATGGCAGCTTAGCAGAGAGCAGTATATCTTGTCAGCTTAGTAGAGAGTAATGTCGGTATACTATATCAGCCTACGGGCGATATGACAGCTTAGTAGAGAGCAATATATCTTATCGGCTTAGATTAAGCACTGTCGGTATACTATATCAGCCTAAGGGCGATATGGTAGCTTAGCAGAGAGCAGTATACCCGATCATCTCAGAAGCGAGCTATATTATCTATTTATCAGCTTAGTAGTGAGCAGTCCTGATATGAACGGACTTATAAATAGTATAAGATGAGTCGACCTAGAAATGGTCGAAATGACATGTAATCGACTAGGTTGATTGATCAATAATTTGATCTGATGTAATGAGTTGATTGAGTGATGTGATATAAGGCATCTATAAATAACGTTAATTTGTAGGATGGAACTGAGGCCAAGGTAAGTCCTCTGACTCATGTTGTGCTTAGGTAGCCTTTAGAGTATATTGGCTTCCTAATCGAGTCTTAAGAGGTAAAATTTGCTGAGACGTTGTCTCATTGGTTATTAAATAACCATTTTCAGGTCCTTAGATGGCATTGGTGAAGGACCGGAGGCCGAAGTGTAGATGGTGAAGCTTGAAGAATTGACAATCCTATTGGACTAGTTAGTCATAGGATAATTCTCTTTTGATGAAAGTTAATTCCTTTCTGCAAACTTCGTTTTAGGAATTTGTGGTTTAGAACCTGACTTAATAGCCCGCCTTATATGTATTTGCACTATGATTTGCAATGTATATAAGTGTGGTTGTTTTGAGTGTTAAAATTTGGAATTCTACTTTCTTATCCCATTGCCTTATTGTCTAGGGATTTTATATACTTCCGCGTGCGTATTAAAATGAAAGGGTCGGCGATGCGTCTTGGAACGTCACTATAAATCGACCAAAGTGAGGGATGGGTGCATGCCTGAGAATCAAGGCGTGAAACCTATCATGTCACAGTTCAACAATGTATATATGTGCATAAATTTGTGGAACTAGTTTCATCTTGATAAAAACGTGTGAACAGAATTTTTGTTCTATGATCTTGGAGGGTGAAATGTAGGAATACTATTATCTATTCTTTTCTTTGAAGAATATATAGCTCTCCCTTGACTCTTGTCCCGCCGTAATGTGGTAAACCTTTATAAAATTACGTCTACATATAGATTATTAGTGAACTGTGTCAGAAATCGAGTCACAAAAGACAGATGCTACGTAGATTTATTTTTGGAAAGAAAGCCTAACTTTAGAGTCGGTTTGTTTGAGAACAACCATTTTCAGGAAATTGTTCTTGAATTTTCTAATATTTACATGATGGAAAACTATTTGATTGACGGAGAATTAGATTGAAGAAAATGTATTCCTCTTTTGGCAATAAGAAATCATATTTCCTTATTTCTTGCCGCGTGTCCAAGTGAGAAGAATAAGTCCCTTTATGTCCATTTTCTGCTTATCATTTTTTTTTCTTTTTATCTTGATGAGTCTCATATGGTTTTTTCATAATTCTTGTCTGTCATCTCCTGAATATGCTTCATTAATGCTAATGTCTTTCAATATTCTCACAAAAATCCATCTTATATCATATTGTGCATAAAATTTCCATAAATTCTTTGATTATTTCTTGTATTCCTTTTGATTTAATGGATTACAGAACAAACAAAAAAGATGTTGATTATGAGAATATATTGGCTACGTTTAGTGCTCCAACGTGGAAAATAAGAAGGCACCTTAAATTGTGCCAAGTGTCCAACGTGGGCCCACATTGTTAGGCCAATTTCTTCTCACTTTTCTCTCTCATCTCTCCCTACTTTTCTCTCTCTTCTCTCTTCTCTCTCCCTAGCACACTTGGCTGCCGACATGGAAGAATAGCTAGCCACCTCAACCTCCACAGCGACCACCTCCTCCGGCATGTCTAGGAGGGTGCACGAGTGCTCAAACTGCCATAAGAGCTTCTCCACCGGCCAAGCTCTCGGTGAGCAAAAGTTGTGCCACTAAGAGGCCCCCGCTCCCGCTTCCTTGACTGCCGTTGTTGCCACCACCTCAACTGCCAATGGGGTGAGTGTCTTAGAGGCTATGGGGTCAACTCACACGCAAAGCCAGGGGCATTGCGAGTTCGATTTAAATATCCTAGCACTCCCGGAGTTCTACCCTAGTTCACGGTCTGCGGCAACGTGGACAACAAGGTGGAGAACCCACACCTCTCCAAGAAGCCTCGATTCCTAGTGCCGGTGAAGATAGAAGTGACCTAAAATGGGTTAGGTCAGAAATGCAAAGAAACCCACAAACCCCTCCAAGAAGCCCCGATTCCTAGTGCCGGTGAAGATAGAAGCAACCTAAAATGGGTTAGATCAGAAATGCAGAGAAACCCAAAAAAAAAAAAAAAAAAAAACCGGTGATTGGAATCGAAACGGGAAATTGAGTTTTAGATAGAAACAGAGACGATTGTTTTTGTTCGTCTCTTCTAATTTGCTTGGTGACGTTGGAGTTCTTTTTGGTGGAGAGAGGGAGGCATACATACAGCTTCAATTGTGGCGAAGAGAGAGAATCGGGTGAGAGAGCGTCCAGAGGAGGGAGAGAGAAGAGAGAGGAAAGAGAAAAGTGAGAAGAA
Organism: Eucalyptus camaldulensis; assembly: GCA_019915185.1. Classification (NCBI taxonomy): domain Eukaryota; kingdom Viridiplantae; phylum Streptophyta; class Magnoliopsida; order Myrtales; family Myrtaceae; genus Eucalyptus; species Eucalyptus camaldulensis. The sequence goes on from JAHSVA010000008.1 coordinate 24,966,168, forward strand.
ATTGACCTAATATTGAAACAATTGCTGTCCAGTCTACCCTATTAAACTCTATTTGAATGGGGCTAGGAGAAATTTTCATGGTGATTACGACCACTACTAAGTTTGTGGAGGTTGTGGGGACCACAATGGCTACGATGTCTTTGATTGCTATAGACGTCCTGAAGACTATGAACGACAGGATTGTTGGTGGGGCAGAGTTTATCATGAAAATCAAATTTATATGAGGTGCAAAGGGCCTGATGAATTCGAGTGCAAAGTAAAAGTCGATTATTTTGAAGGTTCTGTTGAGGAGTTATGGATTGGCCTGAAGAGATAGATAATGTTTTATATTGTATGGACATCCTGGAGCATAGACAGGTGAAGCTAGTGAAGTATAAATTCTGAGAGACAGTATTATGATGATGGGAAAAATTTGAAGAAGGATTGACAGAGCTAGAGAAGGCAATGCGACATGTTAAAAAATGCAATTATTATTAAAGCGGTTTGGTCTAGAGACTTCATTATCATGATCGAAACGGCGCAATGTGGCAAAAGACCATGTTTGAACAATTAAAAAAGATGAACGACAAGCCATCTGAGTATTCCTCATGTTAATCATCGAGAAATTGCTTGTGAGCCTCACAAATAGGGTAGCCAACAAATTGATTAAAAAGATGAAACTTTCAAATATCCTTTTTAAAAGCTAGAGGATTTTGAGCTTGAGAAATAATTTTTCGAGAAAAATGCTTTAAATTTTTCTGATGACCGGAACCAACTATGGAAACCTTTCAAACAGAGCTATCTGGACTTCTCCGCATAATAGAGGAAGGAGATAGATGTTTGGACTTACTGAAGAATAGACGCGGCTATATGAACTTTCTACGAAAGACAATAGGAGTATGAAAGAAGTTAGAAAAAACCATGAACTATTAGTATTGCTGGAGGTCACGTCCATGCCCAGCAATCCTTGAATAAAAGCTTTCCATGCTTTGTCCTACTTTTTCAAAGCTCTTCTCCACTATAAATACATCGTAGTCATTATAATATCGTCCAACCATCCCCCCCCCCCCTCCCCCCCTTCCCTCTTCTTTTCTCCCTATCACACACACACATTTGCCTTTTCGCAAAACCCTTTTCAATGATTCCTCCAAGAATCTCGTTCGAGGCTGAAAAGCTCCTATTTTTGGCTCTCTCCCTTTTCCGGATTGTCGTCACCTTGAGCAATGGCACTCACCCAGCAGTGGCGCAGGGCAGCAACAACAGCAATCCAACAACGATCGCGGTGAACGTTGGGGTGATCCTTGATCTGGAGACGCAGGTGGGTCAGATGGGATTGACCTGCATTAACATGTCTCTCTCTGATTTTTATAGTTCGAACCCTTCCTTCAAGACTAGGCTCGTCCTCAACGTTAGAGACTCCAAGCGAGATGAGCTTGCCGCCGCCGCTGCAGGTTCTCTCCCTCTCTCTCTCTCTAACATACTGTAACATACTGACTGGTCACGATGCTTGACCAGAAATATACGATGGCACCAGCTTTTGGGTTAGCATTTTTGTACTTCTGTTGATCGTGTTGAAGATTGTTTTGGTTAGTCTTTTCTTTTTACCGAATTTTATGGGGCTAATTCTCTGCTGGAACTTCGATGGGGTTTTGTCTTGGGTTAATACACATATTGCGGAAGAGCATAAACTATTTTATGCAACTGTTTGTGTGATGCAAGAAAAAACCGATTATTGTTCTCAACGACTTATTTGGCAATCGTATGAAAATTTCAGCTTCAATATATTTGAAAAGTGAAAAGAATCCCCAGCTTAGTTTTCAAAGACAACGAAATTTGAGTGTTCAATTCAAAGCAATATGCATTCTCGTAGCAAAGATTGTTCAAGCAACAATTTCCAAAGCTCCATGAAGGAATGACTAAGCTTAAGTTTACCATAAAAGAAAGAGACCAAGCTTTTTCCTCATCCTCACGAACTGTTTGTCACCGATCTGTACTCACTCTCTTAGCTGCCTTGTCTATAATTTTCTTTCCCCCTTTCAAATTTAATGACTGCAATATATAAAAAGGGCTTTTTATCATCGTGAAAACAAAGTCCCTATCATCTTATGATAGGATCAAAGATGACATGAAGTTGATCTTAAAGATTCAACAGAGAAAAGTCCACCTTCTCTATCATCTCATATTGTGCCAAAATAAACATATGTACATAAATCTGTGGAGACAGATTTTCATCTCAATAAAGACATGCGAACAGGATTCTTGTTTATGATCTTGGATGGGGAAATATTGGACTACTATTGCTTGCTCTATTCTTGAAGAGTGTAAAGCTCTCCTGTGACTCTTGCTCGCATAAGTGTAGTACAAATTTATAAAATTATGTCTACATGTATATGATAAGTGAACCCTATTAGAAATCGTCTCACTAAAGACGCATGCTATATAGCTACAATTTCGGAAAAAGAGCCTAACATTATTGTGCTTTTCAAGTTAGAAATATAATCATTTTTGCGGAGATGGTTGACAAAGAAAATTTAAAATTTATCTTTGGGAAAATATGTACATAGAAAATATCACTACATAATTATACTATTTTCTATTTTAGTTGAGCCATGTATAACTCTCTGGTATCGAGTTGAGTTAGCGATATTATTTCTGGGGAAATGGTGTTTTGATGGTCAAATAAAACAACTCAGGTTTGAAGTTCAACCAAATAATTGTCAATAAACGAAAGGAGTTTAATATGGATGTTGAGAGGCTTGACATATATCATATACATCACAATCCTCATAAAATCCATAGACTTGGGAATTGGATTCTAGAGTGGAATTTTCAAATGGCATGAGATAAAGAGGTCAACTTAAAGATGAAAAAGAATCAACTTGATCGTCCTGGGCCATTTTATCCCCCTATTTGGTTCTTGACATTGCTTCTTTCGAAAGAATTAGTTTCTGCTTTGTTTGCAATATCATATGCCAAACGACATCTAAGGCGACAACCGAAAACCTGTATTACACTTAATAAATTAAATCTTTCAACAACCTCATGGGTTGGTTTCAGTTGGTAAAAAATGGAGGCGCAGCCTCGATTCCCTCCGCGTAGAACAAATAATTTCATGAATATGCAGTTTACTTAATTAAAGTGTGCTTTCTTGACATTAATAAATTTAGCATTTGCATACAACTGTTCATGTCTGAAATTACGTTAGATCCAAATGGGAAGGTTCGACTATGTTTCATAAGTATAATTTCATATATACTTGAAAATAAGAGGTTTCCCTTACCCATGTTGGAGGAATTTACATTTTATCATCTCAAGGACATGTTGAATTAGGAGTCTAGTCATAATGAAAAAAGCTCCAGTGATACATTCAACTTCATAAACATTTTATTAACATGGGTCAATATCACTATAATAAACGGAGAAAATGGAGAAGTTTTAATTATTAGTAAATACATACTGTTTAAATAATATCAAGTACGAGTTCTTTCCCAACTTCAACTTCGTATGTTTCCTTTTTCTTAAACATTTCTATTTTTTTATGATATTGCATCAAGTTTTAATTGAGTTCTGATCAATACTATGGCTTTTCCACTAAGAATTTATATTATTATCTGACTTATCATTATTGTTTCACCGTACTTTCTGGTTCATCCGTGCAGCACTCGATCTGATAAAGAATAAGCAAGTCCAAGCTATAATAGGCCCTCAAGGTTCAGCACAAGCAGACTTCCTCATTCACCTCGGAGACAAATCTCATGTGCCCATCGTCTCTTTTTCTGCCACTAGCCCTCCCCTTAGTTCTCTTCGGAGTCCATACTTCCTTCTAGCCGCGCAAATTGACTCGTCCCAAGTGAACGCCATAAGCGCTGTCATTCAAGCTTTTGGCTGGAAAGAAGCGGTCCTCATATATGTGGACAACAAGTTCGGAGCAAGTATTATACCCTCTCTTACCATAGCTTTGAAAGAAGTCAACACGCGAGTGCCCTATAGGAGCCCCATTTCTCCTTCAGCCACGGACGATCAAATCCTGCTGGAACTCTACAAGTTAATGACGATGCAAACGAGGGTGTTCATCGCACACGTGTTACCTACTCTCGGTTCTCGGCTATTTGCCAAAGCGAAAGAGGTGGGGATGATGAGAGAAGGTTATGTGTGGATCTTGACTAATGGAATCACCGACCTACTGAGTTCTGTGAATTCATCTATTGTCGCTAGTTCGATGCAAGGAGTACTAGGCATCAAGACTTATATCCCGGACACACCAAACCTAGACAACTTCATGGTCCGATGGAGGATGAAATTCCAACAAGAGAATCCTTCCGTCCATAATCCTACACTGAACATTTTCGGATACCGGGCTTATGACGCTGCTTGGGCTTTGGCAATGGCCGTTGAGGAAATGGGTGCGACGAATTTTACCTACCAGATGTTGAATGCTTCGACAGATACAACAGATCTCGACAAGTTTGGGGTCTCTCAAAATGGTCAGAAACTTCTCCAAGAACTAGCCGATATGACATTCGCAGGCCTCACTGGAAATTTTAGACTCGTCAATGGGCAGCTTGAGTCGACGGCATTCCAAATCGTTAATATCAATGGAAATGCAGCAAGAGGGATTGGGTTTTGGACGCTAGAAAATGGGCTGGTAAGAGATTTGTATCCATTCAGCACAAGCAAATATTCTGCTAATATTGGATCAATAATATGGCCAGGAGATTCAACCTCTGTTCCCAAGGGATGGGAGATTCCCACAAATGGGAAGAGGCTGAAAATTTTAGTCCCCATGAAGCGCAGTTTTCTTCAATTCGTGAAGGTGACTCAAGGTCTTAACACAAATACATTCCAAGTCACCGGATATTGTATCGACATCTTTCAAGCCGTCATTGAAAAATTGCCTTATGCTGTGGCTTATGACCTTATTCCATTTGCCTTCACTGATGGAAGGAATGCTGGAAGTACTTACAATGACATGATCGATCAAGTATTTTATAAGGTGAGCAAGTCCTTAATTTCGTTGGCATACTTGTTGAAACTTATGATGCTATCATGTGGTTGACAAAGAAAACATTCCCCTTCCTTTTGTTGGAACAGAATTATGATGCAGTGGTGGGTGATACAACAATCATTGCGAACAGATCATTATACGTAGACTTCACCTTACCATACACTGAATCGGGAGTTGCAATGCTTGTGCCATACAAGGACAGCAAGAACAAGAATGCTTGGGTTTTCCTGAAGCCACTCACTTGGGACCTTTGGTTAACGACCGGATGCTTCTTTGTGTTTATAGCAATGGTCGTGTGGATTCTCGAACACCAGATTAATGAAGAATTCGGGGGTCCAGCTGCGCATCAAGTTGGCACGAGCTTCTGGTTTTCGTTTTCAATCATGGTCTTTGCACAAAGTAATCACCCTTTACATTAATTAATCAATTGAACATTACAATTTCCATATCGTTCTTAAAAAATTTAGATGCTTTCTCTTAATTTGGATTGCAGGGGAGAGAGTATTTAGCAACCTAACCAGATTTGTTGTGATTGTGTGGTTTTTTGTGGTACTTATACTAACCCAAAGTTATACGGCAAGTTTGAGCTCTCTTTTGGTGCTGCAAAATCTTCAACCAACTGTGGCTGACATTGGTCAGCTTCTAAAGAGTGGAGAAAAAGTGGGTTGCCAGCACCGCTCTTTCGTTCATGGAATGCTAAAGCAAATGAAGTTCGATGATTCGAGACTTATATATTATCATTCTCCTGAAGAATGCGATGCACTTCTTTCCAAGGGAAGTGCAAGGGGCGGGATTGCAGCAGCATTTGATGAAACCCCCTACATTAAACTTGTTTTTTCTCAATATTGCAATAAGTATACCATGATCCCGACATTAAAAACTGCTGGATTTGGCTTCGTAAGTCCTCAACCTCTCAATCATAGCCCAAAAAAAGAAAACCCTCAAAATTTCCAATTACTAGAGTTGTTCATTATTTATTTGATTGAAATATCTCATGTCTTGCTTTTGGTTTACAGATTTTCCCCAAAGGGTCTCCGCTAGTACCAGATATTTCGCAAGCAATCCTTAACGTAACTGAAGGACCTAAAATGACGGAAATCGAAAACAAATGGTTCCCATCGAAATCCAATTGCTTGGATTCAACTAACTCGATTTCTTCCAACAGCTTGGATCTTGACAGTTTCTGGGGCCTATTCATGATTGCTGGAGCTGCTGCGGTTCTAGCTCTCTTCATTTTCATGGTCATGTTCGTTAAAAAAAGTTGGCATGAAATAACAAGTTCTTCAGGTTCATTGCGGGAGAAAATTGTTGCATTGGGAAGAAGATTTTACCAAAGGGGCCTCAATTTGTATACTTCTAGGGAAGCCAGAGATAGAAATACGAATGATGGTGGCAATGAGATTGCAGCTGTTGAAACTTCAGAAAACACTAACTTCCCTTTGAGTCCGTCAAGAGACTTTGGCAAAAACAACGACGATATAAACAATGAGCAAGGCACACCATCTGCAGAACAAGGACTTTCTAATCATGTAGATGAAGGGTGTCCAATGTAGCAATAAATGTCGAGCTGACAAATGTAAATTAAGAGAGGTACATACCTCAACAACTTTAGATACTAAACTTTAATGCCTCAACATCATCGAACTTTATACTATTAGTTGACAATAATTCCCCCCTCATTCTCTTCTCATGTAAGGACTGTGATTGATACCGCTTATTGTCTAATCGCAGACAATATAACAAAAGATAGATGCTTTTCAAAATATTTTCTAGTGGACATTACATGTACGTGTTGGCTTCTCTTATCCTATAATGTATTGGCAATGAAAGTGTCTATTGTTTTTTCAATAACTTGCCTAAAATGTCTAATTTAGTAACAAAATATGACTTCTTAAACAAAAATTTAGAATGTATAATGAGAAAGTTCGGTAGAATAGGCTTCCATTGTTGAACCAATCGTCAAAATCCTATGTTATCATCTCTAAATAAATAATTGATTGACTCGGTACTATATAATATGCTCCTAATTATTTGCTTTATCATCAAACCATTCTATTTAACTAAAAGAATCCTTTGACACCTAAATTGTTGCCGACAAATTCAATATGCATATTTTTTGTAAATAATAATAATAATAATAATAATAATAATAATAATAATAATAATAATAATAATAAATATAATATAGAAGAGAAGAACGAAAGAAAAGAATATTAAAAATTATAAATAAAAAGTAAAGCACCAAAATATCATTAAACCACAAGTGCAGCCCATTAAAATCACCCCAGGCCCATCAGCCAATTGGTCTAATTAGAGCCAACTCAATTTGGGTCATCACTCTCCAGCTCGTCTAGAAAACCAGGTCCAATTGGCTCGTCCTCAGCCCAGCAACCCAAGTCCATCAAACGCTTGACCTTGGCCCACGGCCCATGAGAGGTCCCTCCATTCCTCAAAGCTGGTTCTCTCTCTCTCTCTCACTAAAGGTTCAAGTTTAGCGTCGGAGGCACACGTGCATGGTTGAGAGCTGAGGAAGAAATTATTGCGAAGGTCGAACACACGCAAGTGAAGATATCGCACGGAAATCCTCAGTTTGGTATTATCGGCAGTTATTCCTTTTAAAGTTCATTACCAAAGGTCTCAGTTTGATAAATATTCACAACGTTCATTTGTAATGAATGAACATGTTAAACGATTAAGTCAAATCGGGTATGGATGATCTATTTAACATATTTTAACCCATTTTCATACAATACAAATCATGACTCATATCCTATCTTATCTATATTACTAAAACACGTTTATAGTTGACCAAATCTAGGAAAACTCACATCCAATTTGACGGAGTAGGCAAATATGAGATCGAATGAGGGTGAAAGAGAGTAAAGAAAGATTCATAAAGATAGGTTAGATCTAAGTAAGTCGTGATCTCATTTAATATCCATCCTATTTCGGACTTCATCATTCTGAACCCATTTTTCTAGAAATAACTAATCCTTATAACAATACAACCTATTTAATTTTGATAAATCTAACATAACAGATTCAATGGGCGCGAATGGTAACGTTTCTGTTCTTTTTTTGTTCCAAGGAACAGAAACAAAAAAAAGTGTTTCTGTTCCGGGGAACAATTTTTGAACAAAAGAACGCGTTTGGTAACGTTTGGTCCGGGAATAAAAAATGAACAGAAACACGTTTGGTAAATTTTATTCTTTTTTTATTTCTTTTAATTTTTTAAACATTTTTATTTTTATTTTTATTTTTTCCTTTCTTTTTATTTTTTCTTTTTTCCGGCCGGTCACCGGCCTCCGGCGACCGGCCGACGGGGCCGGCAGCCTCGCCCAGCCACGGCGAGGCTCGCCGGCGCGGGCGAGGCCGAGCCTCGCGAGCGTCGCCGGCCCCCGGCGAAGCTCGGCCTCGCCGGATCTGGGCGAGCTCGAGCTCGCCCAGCCATGGCGAGGCTCGGCCTCGCCGGATCTGGGCGAGCCCGAGCTCGCCCAGCCAAGGCGAGGCTCGGCCTCGCCCGCGCCGGCGACGCCGAGCCTCGCCGGGGGCCGGCGACGCTCGGCCTCGCCGGATCTCGGCGACGCTGAGCGTCGCCGGCCGGTCGCCAGCCATGGCCGAGGCCGGCGACCGGCGAAAGAAAAAAGAAGGAAAAAAAAGAAGAAGAAAAGAAAAAGAGAAGAAGAAGAGAGAGAGAAACGTTTCTTCAAGAAACGTTTCTGGAGCGAGAAACAACTTTTTTTTGTTTCTTTTTTCTGTTCTTATTTCGTTCCAGAAACAAAAAAACAAAAAAGGAACAAAAACGCAACCAAACGCGTTTCTGTTCCTTTTTTGTTCCGGGGAACAATTTCCGTACAGAAGTGTGCCGGAAACGTTTCTTAGAAACGTTTCCATGCACACCCAATATGTGTGTTTTTGGATGTGGAAAAGAACCACTTGTATGAAATTGAATTGATTCAGATGTGATTTTGCCAAGTTAAAGTGAAATCGAGTTGAAGTCAAGCGAATATTCAAGACCTCTTTTGTGAAGAATGCCATGATTCTCAATTAGCAAATAAAGATGATATATCGATTGCCCTTTTTCCTCTTAGATTGGTCTAACACTTTCAACACCTTACTTTGTGCTATTGGTCTTTTCAATTCTTATCATCAAATTAGCTAAATATAAGAGCAGAAGATAAGGGGGAGTGAGCACACAAAACAAGGAAAGGCGGTATCGGTAAGGGATAAGATGCGGTCTGACCCTGAAAGGACATGGAAGAGGAAGAAAGCTGCAAAAGCGAAAACAGGAGGAGGCGGCGGCAGAAAGAACACCATCTTTTGGGGAGTTCCTCTCTACAGCACTGGGATTTTTCTCAGAGGTCCATAAAACTCTCTCAGGCCCCTTTCCATGATCGGGCCGTGATCTTCCCTCGTTGTTCTCTCTTCTTCATCTCGACTTCTCCATCTTTTGGCGCCATCATTCGAAGCATAAACGGGCATCCAAGCTCGCATGCAACTTCGTGCACCTCAACCTCAACTTCCAACTTGTCAAGGACTAGTTCTCTGTCACAAGCCACTGAAAACCGCATGAAAGGAAGACGTGAAAGCTAAGTGTTCAGTCTTGGTAAGACACTATTTGTTTGTTTGTTGTCCACCATTTTGTTCAACAATATGTACCTCTGCATTGTTTTCATCCTTAATGTTATATATAAATTCCAGACTCATTTACACTTGACGCAGGATCAAATGACACGTTACACCTAAAAGTTGAGGGGATTGCAAGAATCAATAGGGCATGCAAGACATTTTAATTATCATCATTTAGGAGTATAGAGTTTCCAATCAACCATAGTTCCTTTTATGACCTTTTCAATTGAGCAGACATTGTAGTTAATTTGTGGGTCAGTTTCTTCCTCTTCTTCCTCCCAATTCTGCAGGCTTGAACTTTTTGTTAACTGACACATCACTTCAGTATTTCACTAAAAAAGGGAAAGATACCAAAAAATTTCTACACTTACTATTATATTTGTGCCAATTTAGCTATAAAATTTTCAATTATATCAATTTAATAATCAACCTTTTCACGTTTTGCCAATTAAGTTCACAACTTTCTCACGTGTTGCCAATTAAGTCCATTTTGCCAATTTTGACTAGAGATCACTAATGTAAATGCTGGTAGTCCTACATGGCATTGTCGACATTGATATTGACAAGTCCTTTAATTTTTTTTAATTTTTTTATCTTTTCTTTTATTTTTCCTTTTATTTTTCCTTCCTTCTTTTCTTTCCTTTTTTCCACGGTGGCCGATGAGTCCAACTCGCCCATGGCTGGCCATGACCTTGCCAGCCATGGGCGAAGGCGCACTCACTTGTGGTTGGTGAGTCCATGGCCACATTCACCCGTGGCAAGGGAGACCTTGGCGAGGTTGGCCTCACTAGCGACCACACATGCCCAAAACCATTGCGAGGCGTAGCCGCAAGTGAGGTTGCCTTGCTTGCAATCATGATGGCCTTCCTTAGATTTGGGTGAGGTCAGGAGACGGCCACGGCCCTCATTGGCCACTATGGTAAAAAAAGAAAATAAAGAAAAAAATAAAAATTTGAAAAATATTTAAAAATGCAAAAGTTAAAAAAAGTTATCAACGTCCGCTTTAGTCATACCATATAGAATGACTGGCGTCCTCGTTAGCGATTCCAGCTAAAATTAGTCGGATTGACTTAATGAGCAAAATGTAAAAATGTTAAGGATGAAATTGCACAATTGAAAGTTCTAAAACTGAATTGGCAAAATTCGTAAGAATTTTTTGGTAGTTTTCATCTTTAACTAAACAATCTCTAATGTCAAATCATCACTTCTGCCATGCCTTCTGCAATCTCAAAATGCCTTCTTTACAATATGTGGGTAGCACCGTTGGTTTCGCAAGCAATTTAGAAATGGGAAAAAAAAAAAAATCCCCATCAGCCTTTTACTTTCTAATCCACACCGCACAGTTCGCATCGCACCCTGATCTGACGCACTCGTTTTTTAAAGGTCAAATAGATTTAAACGACAAAAGGATAACGCGATCCAGCTAGTTCGATCTCTGAGGATGATGCATTGACTGAGGGCGGATGTCTGGTCCGTAATATCATTGAATAGTTGATTGCGGATCACAGACACACAAACAGGCCTTCCATTGCGACGTGACTGAAGGCCAACGCGATCCGGCCAGGACAAAAGCTACTACTTCCAGACTTTGCCTCCCTATGATGAAGAAACCCTCGCATTTTCCATGGGACATGCTCTGTTTTTCCCTTTATTTGGGCTGGCGAAGATCTATTTGGCAACGTTTCCATTTTTCTATCTTTTATTTTTTAAAATAAAAAATATTTAAAATTGTCAACTAATTTTTCTACTCCTTAGAATGAATTAACGGCCAGGAAATATATTTAAAATAAAACAAGATATAGAAAAAACTTACATTTTTGTTTCCAACAACAAAAAGAGAAGTAAGGTCATATTAGGAAAAGCAAACTTAAGTAATCTAATGCTTGCCTTTACACAATCAACACAAAGTTTGGTCTCTTGACCTGATTCGAGTCCCCTTTTATGGAATAAAAAATAAAAAAAAATCAGAAATTTAGGAAAAAATTTAGAAATTAGATTTTGAGTAATTTTACTAGGAATTATAGTTTAGCATAAAAAATGTGAAAATATTTTGATGAAAATTGGATTCAAAATTGAATAAACTTTTAGGGCTTTGCTATATGGATTTTTGAATGTTATGTTCTTTTAAACACAATGCTAGATTGTGAAAGCTTGAAAACTTTAAGCAATGTTTGCTCTTCTTCTTGTAGCTAATAAAGCTTAAAAGGTTTATGCACCTAAAATTTACTATCAACTTCCTCATATTGTGAGTTATAAACCAATGTGACTCTCTACTGCTATTTTTAGCTATCCATGTTTGTCTAACAACTACGTTGGACTTTCTTAGGCCATCTTAGAATATCTTTAATGACATTTTCATGATTAAATGAAAAAAAATTGGGAATATAAATTTTTAAGGTCGTACCAAATGCATTTATATTCTTTTTCTATTTCGAGAATATAAATTTTATGCAGTTACCAAATGCATTTTTTTAGCTTAGAAACTCGTCCAAAGGCTAGATATAGTAACAAGTATTTTTTAATAGAAATTATTCCCGAAAATAAAAATGTTATCACACACACCTTAACTAACTTTATTACGCAATGCATTTTCAAGGGTTGGACGGTGAAAATCATTGAGACTCGAGGTTGCTAGCAAGTGGTTCTGATGGATCGCTCGTCCGATCAAAGTTGAGCTAATTATTGACAGTATAGTACTTGTGGGCGCCATCATCGAATAACTTTTGCCTGCGGATGAGACTAAGAAAATTTGCTAGGAATTACTTCTGTGCATGTCCTAATTGGCTTCTCCAACAGGGTTAATTACATGGGTCAAAACTGAGAAAAATACCTGGCTAGGGATTCGCTCTCTTGCTTTTTTAGATGCAATTGTCCTCTTGGACTATGAACTCATTGGGGTTTGTCGGTACTAATTATTTGTGTCTTGACTCTTCTTCCTCGATTTCTCCTATTTAAAATTCTCGACGGTCGTAATCATGCCAAAAAGTCACTCATGGGCTTTGTTCATGAAATGTTTAGGAAATAAGCTTGAGGATACGATTTATGTAGCTATCTCAAAGATTCAAACTGAAATATACATATAATTAATGTTTTGACTTCTCTCACCGTGTATCTGTTCTTTTTTTTTTCCCTGTTCACCAAGTCTAGAAATAGACACGCTCCTCATTTTCTTCCTTGATATTCTTTATTCAAGTAAACTAAGCTCCACGCACTACGCATAACCTCCACAGCAAGATCGTTTCAATATGTTTATTTCTTAATGGTGTCAAAATCCAATATGCAATCAGACATTGTCTGATATTCTCTTTCTGAAAGTAAGCACGCTCCTAGAATTTTCTTATTTAAAAGGGCGGATGCAAGCAATGAACTCATCTTTTAACTGCTCGCCTGACTTTCCATGTACTTCTACGAGAAATTCAAAACCCAAACTCGACTTAGACTGATGACTTTAATTAGCAATTCCGATGCATTTTCCTTCTATATATAACGGAACTTGCTAGGTATTAAGTTTAGGTGGTTTATAATTGGCGACAAAACTTTGGGTTATATGCTTATTTTATGGGCAATATTGACCTATACTTTCAGCAAGTCTCATTGGACGAAATCATCCGGGGGGATGGAAAGCGGGGAGGGAAAGCAAAAAAGATCCTTTTGCCAGTACAATAGTTTAGAAAAAAAGAAGAAGCTAACACAGTTGATGCAAACACAGCTGCTGATGGCTTTTTGGATTGTCGCAAAAGAGCTCAGGACAACAATCTGCCTAGTGTGTGAGAAAATGACCGCAACTTTTCTCTAGAAAGAGTTACGAGTCCCATAATCCAATTTGAAAAGCTTGTTCTGGGCATTATACCTGTATCGAATTGAGTACACCTCTTGCAATCGTTTCGAACCTCAAAATTCATCTTCGTTTACGCATGTTTTAAGGGCACTTTTCTATTTTATGTCGTATCTCCAAATTGTTTTTGGCTTTTGTTTGTTTTTCCGAATTCTTTATTGCTTAAGCTTATGTTTGGGTTTTCTAGGTTGTGTATTAGACATATTTCTTCATATTTTATAGAACAGGGAAAATTTCAATTAAGAACTTGAAGTATAATCATTTTTCTCAAGAAATGGTTTAAAGTGGATATTGTCTCAAATAAATGCATGAAGTGACCAATTTAGTCTCAAATAAGAGCCTCAACTTATAAGCCAGTCAAACCTTATTTGCAGCTAGGGGTGTTTTCGTCTAAGGACTTTTTTCTTTTTCCTTTTTGTTTTTCTTTTCTTTCTTTCTTCATCTTGCTCGCCTTCTTCTTGACAAATGCATTAGACTCCTCACACACGAGCTTGCATAGATGCAAAACAATTTAAACAATTTAGGAAAAAAAGCAAACAGAAAGATATTCGGGAAGTTCTATAGTTTTGCAAAATTGCAAATTGTGTGCTTCAGTTTTGCAGCCTCTTCATCAGCAAACTTCAAAGCACGTGCTCTTATGCAATTTTGCATCCTCACCCAAGCACTCATCAATTTCGGCAAAAGCCGGTTTTAAGTTATTCACCACCAATCACCTTCTCCGATGACGATTATGAACTTGAGAATCGAGAAATATCCATAAGTGGGTTTTGTTTTTATTCAATTTGCTTGTAAAAACTTATTATGGCAATTGAAGTACCAGTTTCATGTTCTCCCAGCTAATGAAATTGGCTATGCCATGATAACTTTCACTCGTAGCTTCTTGGGAATGATTTATTGGGTTTGGGTGGGATTATTCATAACATTCATAGATGCAATTTGCATTGAGGTGGAATATGTGGCTTCTTGAGAGGGTCCAATTGTGTTGTGCATGCTGGTTATCTACAAAGATTGCTAAATTATTTTGACCTGTGATTGAAGATATTTGCCTCCAATGGTGATTCGAATCAGACGGCACTCAATTTAAAAAACGGATGACTTTGGTCTACACATATATGGTGAGGAATTAGAGCATTCTTGTTAGAATAAGAAACATGCTAATTTCCCAATTCAAATTAAGAGAATATGTGATATGTCCAAAATAAGAAATTAAAGTACTTCTCTTCATCATGACTACAATTTCAAAAGATATTAACTCTATCCTCTCCCAAATTAATTTGATAATGCAATCTCTCCTAATTTGGCACCTCCCACGCGCACACTGCATGTAAATTTCGGCCACCTTAGGTATTCATCGGGCTTGATCAAATTTCATGCCTCGACCACCATAGGTATTTCAATGGGCTTGACCAAATTTCATATGCTCTCGCGGGCTGGGTCCAAATTATTTAATTAAGCTTAGAATCTGCTTGTTTTTAACCCTTTTAGCACCAGGCTAATTAGAATGCGAGTTATGTGGGCCCAATGTCATTAAATGAAAAATGCTCATAATATGCAAATGTATATTAATAATATTTTTTTGTTTAGTAATTTGTGTTTATTCCTTATGCAATGAATAACTAAAAAGGGTTGCTAAAATTTAGGTATTACAAGATATAATTTCATAATCTTAGAACCGTACACAGATATCTCACTAGTATATACTATAATATTGAATTGGACAGACACAAAATATAAGCGCTTATGAGTTAGTTTAAACTTTGTTGTGAATTAGGCGCATAATATAGAGAAACGTTATGTTTTCATTTGTTTATTTATTGGTAGATAGTCTCACTATCTTCGTTCAGTAGGCTCTCTGTATTAGGTTTCTACTACTCCATCACGACAAATTACACCACTCAAGTAAATGAACGATGAAATGAAAAAGATTTCGGGTGGACTTGGCTATTTCCTCGTTAAGCTTCGTAAAAGAAACAAATTTTCTGAGAAATTGTTCGCATTTATTGTTACTTTTGTCTGCTACCTGAGTCGTATAATCGACCGTTCGAGGACTTTTCGCCCTAGTTAGTTGGACGTAGTTGAGATGGAAATCGAAAGACGAGCTCAATCTAATTTTCCATTGCTCCATTGTAAAAAATTGTATTGCTCAAGTACATGGACAACGAAATGAAAAGGACTCGATGTGGACTGGAGCAACCGCGTGAATAAGTTCGGAGTCAATTTCGTGGGTGAGCGCTGTGAAGGATATAAATTTCTCGAGAAATCGTTCTCAATTATTATTCCGATTTGTCTGTGACATGACTCGCATACTTGGCCCATTCGACGAATTTTTGCATTGAGTAGTCCGTAACTTCGGTTAATTTCTATGGACGAGCTTGGAAGGTACGTCATGAATCGTCTAATGTCTCCACATTGTACGGATAAAGATTAATGGTCATGGATCATGAAGAAAAAAACCATTTTGAGTAGAGCGAATTGACTAGAGTGAATTGATTGCAAAGCCATTCTGGGTCACATAATATCAAACACTTCGTAGAAACTCAACATTAATATATTATATAACCCCTTGCAAAAGGCTGTGACGTGGTGCTTTTATACGAATGGAATGAACCAACAGATAGAGAGAATCCATGCTCTCATCAATATTCATCGCATTTTGTTTAAGAGTTACCACGAAACCAAACTAATTTTTCAATCACTGAAAATTCAAAACTAATACATATATGATAAATTTACCCCAAACCAATATTTGACCACCGAAAATCCCAAACTTATGATAAATTTATCTACCATTAATTTCCGTTAAATATTACTGTCAAACTGCTGAGTTAAATGACATGTGATAATTGACGGTTTACTAGTCTGGGGTTTTATCCTCTTTTTGTCATGTGTATTGATTTGAGATTTTTAATAGTTGCCATAGGTATACTAGTGTGAGATTTTTAGTAGTTAAGAAACTTATTTTGGGTAAATTTATCACAGATGTGTCGATTTGAGGTTTTTTTTTGTAGTATTAACCCTTATTTTTAACTTTTCCTAAATTACTTCTCCTAAATTTAAGTTTCCCTCTTCACTATTTTTTTTTTATGACAACTTGTAAATTAATTGCCAGGGCAGTTTAATATAAAGATATATATTTTATGCACACATATCCTGAGTTTGATTTCAAGGCATACGCAGTTTCTTGGAAACTCACAAAACTTAGCCACAAAGATTGGAAATATATTTTATGCACACATCGCAAGTCCATTTAGGAGTACGTGTGTGTGCCTCTAGAAGTGCAGAGGGAAGAGTCGTTGAGTTGAATCAAATCTGAATTGATATGCAAGAGAAAGTCAATGATGATGATGATGATGATGATGATGATCAAGAAACAACAAAAATGACAATAATTAATCACTCATTTTGCACCATGATTTAGTAAGTTTATTGTGTTGTTAAGCCATAAATATACACGCGTGTCATTCTCAATTATTCCTAATTAGTTGCACACTCACTTTTATATGATATAGAGATAGGTGATCGAAATTGGTTATATACACACATTTTTTTTTTAGTTTACGAATTTTTCTTCTCTTTCTTTTCTTTAATTTCTAAATACGAGGTTTTCTACTCAATATGATAAGGTAAGGATTCATATAACTGAGGCTTTCATCATACTATATTAAATTCAACTTGAGGGGACTGTTAGGTTAAGCAAAATTATGCGAGACCGTTCTCTGTTAGTTTTCTAATCTATTGATGTATAAACCATTGCTCACTTTACTATTTAAAGTAGTTAAAAGAATGACCACCAACAATATGTCATGGCTTAGCTACCGATTGAAACTACCATATGGCAGGTCTTCAGGTACATGATGATTGAATTTACGCAAGCACAGGTTGTTAGAGTGAAATGCCAATAAGTTTATGGTAATAATAACAATGAATAGATCTTACATCAATTTATGCTTTTTCTAGTTGGCACGTGCTTCTTATATTAGTTGAGAATCATCGAGTATCACTTCTTATTTGTGCATGATTATGTCGTATTATCCACGAGCTTTTGTATACTAGATTAATTCCATCCCAAGCAGACTCTTGATCAAGGCAGACCCTCCATATTAGAATTGGAAAAAGCTTAAGAAAGTACTACATGATGCATCGCATATACATCATATCGGAGACCATACATTTCTTAGTCTTAAATTCAAGTAGTTTCTAGCTCTCGGACAAAGTTCCATCATCAATTGTTAAAACGAGATGGAATTAGCAGCAGAAAAAAATGATGGTATAAACAATCCTGAGTTCAAAGAATTGTTAGGATTCTTCATACAAAATTAAAAATTCAAAAAACAAAAACATGCCGTGTGAATGCTACCGGAGGTCATCTTATCTCTTTGCATGGTACGTACGCTCAGAGGGACCGCCCACGCCGAGCAAACCTTGAATAGAAGCTCTCCACTTCGAGAAATCCTTGAATGGAAGCTCTCCATGCTTTGTCTTACTTTTCAAAGCTCTTCTCCCTTATAAATACGTCGTCCTCATCATCACATCCTCCATGTCTCTCTTTCACACAAAAACACACTTGCGTTTTCCCGAGACCCTTTTCAATGATGCCTCCAAGGATCTCTTTCGACGCTGAAACGCTCCTCTTTTTGGCTCTCTCCTTTTTAGCCATCATTGTGTCCTCCAGCGACGGTCCTCACCTAGCGGTGGCGCAAAGTAGTAACAAAAACAGTGCCACAACGATCCCAGTGAAGGTTGGGGTGATTGTTGATCTGGAGACGTGGGTGGGTAAAATGGGATTGAGCTGCGTTGAATTGTCTCTCTCTAACTTTTATAGTTCAAACCCTTCTTACAAGACCAGGCTCGTCCTCAACGTTAGAGACTCAAAAGGAGAAGAGGTTGCTGCTGCTGCTGCAGGTTCTCTCTCTACCTTTTGTACTTCTGTTGATTGATGAAGTTTATTTGGTTAAGATTCAATCTGATATCTTTCACACGTCCACCCCAGTCATGCGGCCGTGTGAGACGGACGATTTGACGCTTAGCTTGTCGGTATTTATGGGTTTTGTTCCATCCACGCCACGCGGTGCTTCTTGAAAACACTGATCTTTGAGAGTAACATTTGACCTTGGAACCATTTGTTTCATTTATTCCTTTCAATTCTTGGAGTTTACTCTTCAGAAAGCTATACCAAGAAGACGATATTGCAAGAAACAATCTTAGGGACCATCCAGTTATAATATCCTGATGTTAATAGTTATTTCAGTCACCCCAAATCGAAAATCTCTAATCTATTAAACCATTTCTTGGGTTTTGTTTTTGTATTTAGAGGCTGTAGCACTATTGAAACAAGCGTGTATGATTTATGCATCATATAGAACAAATACATCTCAAGCATCAATCGTTCGAGCTCATGATAGGGCCTACTTATTTACTGGTTGAGATGATATTAATCAAAATGATCTACAGACCATATAATAACCCTCAATATTGTTGGTGTCGGTAAACTTGTGATCTTTGAATTAGAAGTCCACCTTCCTATGATGTCATAGTTCGCCAATGTATAAATGTGCATATATCCATGGACACAATGTTTCATCTTGATAAAAACGTGTGAGCAGAATTTTGTCGCAGAATTTTTGTTTTAAGATGTTGAAGAGTGAAATGAAGGACTGCTATCGTCTATTTTTTTCATTGAAGAATATGTAACTCTCCTCTGACTCTTGTCCCGCAGTGATGTAGTAAACCTCTAAAAAATTATGTCTACATGTAGATGATAAGTGAACCCTGTAAAAAATTGAGTCACAAGAGGCACATGCTACATAGCTTCAAATTTGGTAAGAAAAACTAACATTAGAGTTAGTTTGTTTAAAAATAACCATCTTCAGGAAATTGTTCTCGAATTTTCCAATTTTTGGATGATGGAAAATTAGTTGATTGATGATTTTTTTTTTCATGGATTGAAAACAATAAACTTAGATCGGGGAAAACAGCTTCTTTTTTAAGAAATCATATATATATATATATATATATATATATATTTTAAATTTCTGCCGTGCGTCCAACTGAGAAGAATAAGTCCTTCTATATCCATTATCTGCTTATCAATATTTTTTCTTTTTATCTTGATAAGTCTCATATGGTTTTTTTTATTATCTCCTAAACATACTTCATTAATGCTCATGTCTTTCGATATTCTCACAATAATCCATCTTATATCATATTGTAAATAATATTTTTCATAAATTCTTTGATAATTACTTGTAAGTCCTTTTATTTAATGGATTACAAAATAAACAAAAAGACATTGATTCTATTTTGTTAGTCATTACATATCAATTTTAATTTACAAGCTGCCTTTAATGTATTCACTTACTATCAAATACCATGGAAATATATTTTTTTTCCAATTTGTTTTAAGTGAAAACAAATGCAAACAAAAAAAAGGCTTACTTTGTCTAATCTTAAATTTCTTGAAAATATTTTCTAGTGACAAGAAGTTTTCAATTCAAGAAATAAACTTTTATTGTGCTTTTCGGATTAGAAAAATAGTCTTTAAGCCGGGCTGGTTTATAGAGACACTTCAATTTTTTTTTCTTCAGGAAAATATATCTACATAATTGTTCTGATTTTCTTTTTCTAGTTGAGAAAGTTAAGCCGGTGACTAACTATTTTCATGGAAGCTTTGTGTTATTAACCGTGATTGAAACAACTTAGGTTTCCTATTCAATCAGATAGTTGTCAATGCATGCAAGCAGTTTAAAATGGATGCTAAAAGGTTTGGTATATGATATAACATCAGAAAGGTCTGCCCTCACAAAGTCCATAAAATTGAAATATGGGGCTTGGAAGAGTGGAATTTTCTGATGCCATGAGATAAAAGAGGTCATTTAACGAGGAGGAAGATTCAACATGTTCATGTCTGGGTCAGTTTAAAGTCGTTATGATTTAATAAGAGGGCTTAGTCAATCACATGCTCAGGGTATTTCATGCATATGAAGTTTACTTAATCAAAGTGAGCTTCCTCGATGTCGATAAATATCGTTCGTGAACACAATTGTGCATCATGTTTGAAATCACATTAAAATCAAATGGAAGTGGTCAGCTACCTCAAAAATAAGAGGTTTCGCTTAACCTTGTCAGAGTAATCGAGATTTCATCGTCTTAAGAACATGTTGAATTATGATCTAATCATAATGGGTTCACGTCAGATTTTTCTGGTTAGTAAACACTTGTTTCAATAATATTAAGTACAAGGTCCAACTTCAAGCTCCGATGCTACCTTCTTCTTAACCATCTATAAATTTAATAATATTGCACCAAGTTTTGATTGACTCCTGATGTGCCTTTTCCAATAAGAATTTCCATTATCTGCCGTTCTTTTTATTGTTTCGCCGTCTTTTCTGGGTCACCACTGCAGCACTTGATCTGATAAAGAATAAGCAAGTCCAAGCCATAATAGGCCCCCAAAGTTCAGTGCAAGCAGACTTCGTCATTGACCTTGGAAACAAATCTCACGTGCCGATCATCTCTTTTTCTGCTACTAGTCCTTCCCTTAGTTCCCTTCGGAGTCCATACTTCGTTCGAGCTGCGCAAAATGACTCGTCCCAAGTGAACGCCATAAGCACAGTCATGCAAGCTTTTGGTTGGAGAGAAGCGGTTCTAATATATGTGGACTATGAGTTTGGAGAAGGCATCATACCTTCTCTTATGGGTGCTTTGGAAGAGCTCGATACGCGAGTGCCCTATAGGAGCCTCATTCCTCCTTCGGCGATGGACGATCAAATCGAGCAGGAACTCTACAAGTTAATGATGATGCAAACGAGGGTCTTCATCGTGCACATGCTACCTCCTCTCGGTTCTCGGCTATTGGCCAAAGCAAAAGAGTTGGATGTGATGAGCGAAGGTTACGTCTGGATCTTGACTAATGGAATCACCGACCTATTAAGTTCTGTGGATTCATCAGTTGTTGCTAGTTCGATGCAAGGAGTATTGGGCATCAAGACTTATGTCCCAGACACACGGAACCTGGACACTTTCATGATCCAGTGGAAGAAGAAATTCCAACAAGAGAATCCATCCGTCCTTAGTCCTCCGTTGAACATCTTCGGATACTATGCTTATGATGTTATTTATATTTTAGTGATCCCATATTTATACCCAAATTTTCTCCTAAAGGTTACGACTATTCGACATGAAGTTTTCCACGCTTCGTGCCTTTTCGTTGACAACCGTTCGTCTTGATGGGAGACGATGTATAAATAGAGACGTACATTCATTTCTGACGTGTGATCAAGGTCTAACACAAAATCCTCACATTTAGAATACACCATCAGTACGTTGAGGAAATTTGGTTAGTAGAGTGCGCCCATTGCTTTCTTGATTTTTTCAGGACATTCGACGAACGTGAATGCAAACAATGGCTGGAGGTTTGTCTATAAACGATCTTGGCTTCCGCATATGAATTTTCATGTCTTACATATGATGCTGCTCGGGCTCTGGCAATGGCTGTTGAGGAAATTGGAACGGGGAATTTTACCTTCCAGATTTTAAATGCTTCGACCGATGCAACGGATCTAGACACTATTGGGGTCTCTCAAAACGGTGACAAACTTCTCCACGAACTAGCTAATACGGCATTCACGGGGCTCACCGGAAATTTCAGCCTCGTTGGCGGGCAGCTAGAGTCATCAGTGTTCCAAATTGTTAATATCAATGGAAATGCGGCAAGAGGGATCGGATTCTGGACCTTAAAAGATGGGCTACAAAGAGATTCGAATTCATTCAACATAGGCAAATATTCTGCTTCGAAGAGTAATTTAGGAACAATAATATGGCCAGGAGATTCGACCTCTGTTCCCAAGGGATGGGAGTTTCCCACGACTGGGAAGAGTTTGAAAATCTTAGTTCCCGTGAAAGACGGTTTCAATCAATTCGTGACGGTGACACGTGATCCTATAACAAACATATCCCAAGTCACCGGATACTGTATTGACATCTTTCGTGCCGTGATAGAAAAACTACCTTATGCGTTGACTTATGAACTTACTCCGTTTGCCTTGCCTAATGGAAGTAGCGCTGGTAGTTACAATGACATGATCGATCAAGTATATCACCAGGTGAGATAACTCTTTGCAATAGCTCGGTCTCGTTGGATTACATGTTGAAACATACTGTGCTATCATGTGGTTGACAATAAAAACATTCTCCCTTCTTTTTGTTGAAACAGAATTATGATGCAGTGGTGGGTGATACGACGATACTTGCTAACAGATCATTGTACGTGGAGTTTACCTTACTATACACAGAATCGGGAGTTGCAATGCTTGTGCCATACAAGGACAACAAGAGCAAGAATGCTTGGGTTTTCTTGAAGCCACTCACTGGGGACCTTTGGCTAGCAACCGGATGCTTTTTTGTTTTTATAGCATTGGTTGTGTGGATTCTGGAACATTGGATCAATGAAGATTTCAGGGGTCCAGCCACGCATCAAGTCGGCACGAGCCTCTGGTTTTCGTTTTCAACCAAGGTCTTTGCACAAAGTAAACAACCTTCACTTTAGTAGATCGATCGAACTTTACAATTTACCTTTCATTGTTTGAGAATTTATGTGCTTACCCTTAATTTGGATTGCAGGGGAGAGAGCATTTAGCAACCTAACAAGATTTGTTGTAATCGTGTGGGTTTTCGTGGTACTTATACTAACACAAAGTTATACGGCGAGCTTGAGCTCTCTTTTGGTGGTGAAAAATCTTCAACCTACTGTGACTGATGTAGATCAGCTCCTAAAGAGTGGTGAAAATGTGGGATACCAGGATAGAACTTTTCTTCATGAAAAGCTAAAGCAAATGACATCTGACTATAAGAGACTTGTACCTTATAAATCTGCTGAAGAATGCGATGCGCTTCTTTCCAAAGGAAGCTCAGAGGGTGGGATTGCAGCTGCAATTGACGAAGTCCCCTACATTAAACTTGTTCTTTCTCAATATTGCCACAAATACACCATGATCCCGACATTAAAAAATGCTGGATTTGGCTTTGTAAGGCAATCTCTAAGTTCCAGCCAAAAAATAAAAAAAAAATCCTCAAATTCTACAATTGCTAAGGCTAGTCGTTATTTCTTTGATTGAAAAATCTCATGTCCTGCTTCTTTTGGTTTACAGGTTTTCCACAAAGGGTCTCCGCTAGTTCCAGACATTTCGCGAGCAATCCTCGATGTAACCGAAGGGCCTATGACGAAAATTGAAAAAGCGTGGTTTACATCAGAAACCAATTGCCTCAATTCAACTTCCTCCATTTCTTCTAATAGCTTGGGTCTTGACAGTTTCTGGGGCCTGTTCTTGATTGCTGGAGTTGTTGCAGTTTTAAATCTCCTCATTTACATGGTGATGTTTGTCAAAAGGAATTGGCATGTCATATCAAGTTCTTCAGCTTCACTGCGACAGAAAATTGTTGCATTGGGAAGAAGATTTTACGAAAGAGACATCAATTCCCATACTTTTAGGGAGAGCAGATTCAGAGATGGAAGCATGAATCATGGTACCCATGAGCATGCGGCTGTTGAGATATTACAAAACACTAATTTCCCCCTGAGTCCGTCAAGCAACACCAGCCAAATCAACGACGTTTTAACCAATGAGCAAGGCACACCATCTGCAGAACAAGAACTTCCTAACCATGTAGATGAAGGGTGCCACAAGATAGCGAGCAATGTCGAGCTTACCAATGTATCTAAGAGAGGTACATGCCTCGACAACCTTAGATGCTGAACTTTAATCAGTTTTGCACTGAATGTAGCATCTTTCCGACACTACTTGTGTGAGTTCCTACACAAAACGGTCTACGCTTTGCCTGAATGACGTTGGTCTATGCTACGCCTTGCTGTCTATAATATAGCCCGTATTTTACTGTCCTCCTCCCATTGAAATCACTTAGAATACTTGCTAGAACCTTGCTTGAGCAGAACCTGAACGTGGAAAATGCCATGCTTACCACATGCCAACTTCACCTTTTCCGAAGAGTATTGTTTTGTGTTTCAATGTTTGCAGACCTTTCAACACGGGAAGGCACTCAACAAACTGCTTCTCTTGGCCCCCCTTCATCACACCTCCCGTGAATGTCACTGAGCTGGCGAAGGTGGCAGTTCAAGCAGCTGCGGATCCTGCCTTCATTCCAGTTGTCGTAGACGTTCAAGGATTACTCCGATATAGCCAACAAAGGTTGAAGCATAAATGGTCCGACCCATCCTCTTTATAGGTTCAATCTTATAGAGCTGTTAATACCATGGGCACTCATGTTGTTTTCAAATCGACACCGTTTTGGTTTTTCTGGAGTCTATGGTTGCCTGTAGGAGAAAGAGAAGAATTCTTAGCTCAAACTTTGAAGGCAGTAAATGCACTTGAAAGAGCTAAATTCTTTGTACGTTGGGGTTTCGCTGAACTTTTGAGTCATGTACTGAACTTCAGTGAAATGATCCCTTCAGAATATAAGTACATCGGGCAAGAGTAATATAGATTTGATTTGCATTGTTTTCATGCTTAATATTATATATGGATTCTATAAAAGGGAGATTGAGAGAATATATTCCAGGATGATTTTCATTGCTGTATTTCAATGATATTTATAGTACCTGTACAAGAATAGCAAAAACTAAAAATATGGAGCAAATCTCAACTAATTGATAGCTATTTACGGCAATGAGAAGGCTGAAATTATGGAGGGCAATTTGAATTTTAAACTGATTCTCTTATAAGCCCCCTCAAGATGGAGTTTCCGTCGGAAACGCCAATCTTGACTCGAAGTGTTTGCCCGCAATGTTTGATAGTGGCTTGGTAAGGATGTCTGTTAGTTGGTCATGTGTGAAAATGTGAGAGACTCTCAATTATCCGTCTTTTATGAGCTCACGGACAAAGGGGTAATAAATTGCAAGGTGCTGCATGCGAGAGTGGAAGTGTTGGAACCAAAAAGATTTGGAGGGAGAGAGTGTAAACACACAAAGAGAGATTATATTACACAATATGCCTTGTAAAGGCTTAATGGAGTACACACACAAGCTTTGCTAAGCTTAAAACTCTCTCTAAAATCTCACTCTCTCACACTAAATAAACTAACGCAACCCTATATTTATAAGCATCTTCCACCACCTGGACTTCACCGTCTAAACTCCACCGCCATTGTCTTCAACGTGCAAGAGTTGAAGTTGAACTTTTCTTCTTGGTTAAGAGTCAACAATTGTGGGCTACTTTTCCTTCACGTCCAAGTTGCCAGCCGCAAGTTTCTCCTTCCTTCGTGCTTACACTTGCTGCCACGTCCAGGCTTCATGTACAATGGACTTTCATTATTATATTAGGTGTTGACTCCAACACTCTCCCTCAACACCTAATACTCTTCTTCTATAGCATTTGATATTCATCTTCTTCAGTTGCCTCAGCAAGTGTGACTTCCAATTGAGCTTTGCGAAGCTTGGATTTCATCAATGCCATTTCAGTTTGCATATCGATCTCTTTTTCCTTCTCATGGAACTTCTTCTCTACAATCTTTCATTTGTTTTTGCCCCTAGGGATCTTTTTTTCTAGGCAACATTTCTTGAGCCTTTGCAATTCCTTGAGCTCATACCGAAGCTTCTTCTGCTCTTTTTCTTTGAGCTTGAGCTCCTTGTCCTTTTACTTCAGCATTTCATCCTTCTCTTTCAATGTCTCTCGCATCTCTTGCAATTCCTTCTCATGACCGCTTGTTGAAGCTGCTACTTGCTTCTTCAAATTTTCCCACGGCTTGCTCTTCTTTGGGGATGTCTCAATGGCTATCGCATCATCTGCCTTGATGATACCGGTGGCTACAGGCTCTTCTTGCTCCTATGCTGCAACAATCGCTTGGAGACTCCATTCTTTATGGTTCTTCTTCTTGGTAAAAGTTGTAGCTTCTCCTTTTACCTGTTTGAACCAACAGACTCTGGCAAAGTGACCTACTTTGCCACAAATGTAGCACCGTTTGCTATACCTTTTGTTAGCTTTGTCACAATCTCGGTGTGCTCTCCCTGGTTGAGTGCTTCTCACTATTGGTCACCTCTGCCATTCATTATGACTTTTCCACTGTTTGCCATTCCTAATGCCAGCATCATTTCTCCATTGGCTCAACCTCTTTTATTTCTAGAGAGAGTACGTGCATCATCCAGGGTACATGCTAGCACTACATCTTCATCATCATTGACGATATGTGCATGTTCCGTCACCTCTGCTTGACATTCGGATTTGTAATGTCCGAATTTATTGCACTTGAAACACCTGACTTTTAATTTGTCACGTGTTTTATATCTTCCGGTGAAATTTGAATTTCCACCCCTACCTCGGGTACCTCCACGACCTTGTCCACCTTGATAATCTCCTTGATTTGACTAAACAAACTGACTCTGCAATACTTGCTCGAGATACGAACCGATGGACTTTTGATTCATTCTTTGCTCATGCGAGCATAATGAAACCATCAACAGCTCCAACATCATGGTTGATATATCTTGGCCTTCTTCGATCGCCGCAACAACGTAGTCAAACCTTTCAATCAAAGACCTCAAGATTTTTTCTACGACTCGTACATCTTGGAGTTCTTCACCATTAACCCTCAGTTGGTTAATGATGGTTTGTACACAATCAAAGTAAGCCTAGACAGATTTAGAGTCATTCATGCGTAAAGACTCAAAATCTCCTCGAAGTGTTTGGAGCCGCACCCGCCTAACACGATTATCGCCTTTGTAGGATTTTTGCAATATATCCCACGCTTCTTTCATGGTCTCCGTGCTCGATATTTTCTCAAATATCGTCTCCTCCACGGCTTGAAAGATCGTAAATAATGCTTTCTGATCTTTCTTTCGAGTTTCCACCAATAAATCTTTCTCCGTCTTTCTTAAAGCATTCAAATGCTTCGGCATCGGCCACTTCGATGTAGCCGTTCTCCACCAAGTTCCACAAATCTTGGGATTTGAAAAGAACCTTCATCTAGACGGACCAGTTGTTGTAATTCTTTCCGTTCAACTTTGGAAGTAGCAATTGAACAAAGTTGGTGGAAGCCATTGCTAGCTTTGAGTTCACAATCCTTGATCGATTGCTCTAGGTTCTCAATCTCCAGCCACTCTTTTTTGATACTCTGATTCTTGACCTCCTAGGCTCTAACACTCCAATTATTGGCCTAGTCTGGATTCATGATCCTTGACTGCTAGCTCTAACACGGTCCCTGGCCGACTAGCTCTAATACCAATTATTGGAACCAAAAGGATTTGGAGGGAGGGAGTGTAAACACACAAAGAGAGATTATATTACACAATATGCCTTGTAAAGGCTTAATGGAGTACACACACAAGCTTTGCTAAGCTTAAAACTCTCTCTAAAATCTCACTCTCTCACACTAAATAAACTAACGTAACCCTATATTTATAAGCATCTTCCACCGCCTGGACTTCACCGTCTGAACTCCACCACCATTGTCTTCAACGTGTAAGAGTTGAAGTTGAACTTTTCTTCTTGGTTAAGAGTCAACAATTGTGGGCTACTTTTCCTTCACGTCCAAGTTGCCAGCCGCAAGTTTCTCTTTCCTTTGTGCTTACACTTGCTGCGCACGTCCAGGCTTCATGCATAATGGACTTTCATTATTACATTAGGTGTTGACTCCAACAGGAAGACAGGATTGGTACACACATAAGTGGCTCAATATTGTGACAGTATATCATGAGTGTTTCAAGTGATTGCATTCCCAATTCGATGAGCAAGTTTTGGACCCAAAGTAATTCCCATGAGGTAGCGGCAACAACTCTATATTCGGCTTCTGTTGATGATCGGGCAACGGACCGCTGTTTGCGGGAGCTCCAAGAGATAGGATTGGTGCCAAGATAAACAATGAAGTCGGATGTGGAAGTCCTATCATCTGAATCACCAGCCCAGTCCACATCGGAATAGGTATGTACAATGGGCTTTGTATCTCGCCGCAAGTGAAGCACATGGAATAGGGTACCTTTAAGATATCAAAGAAGGCGTTTAGCGGCAGACCAATGATTTAATGTTGGCTTGTGGATAATTTGTTGACAGCGAACGACATATCAGGTCAAGTGATTTTGAGGTATTGAAGGGCACCGACGAGGCTCCGAAATTCAGTTGCGGATGGGTACCCCAAATTATCATGAAATGTAAGTGTATTACCGGTCGCCATTGAAGACCCAACATCCTTTGCTTTGGCCATTTTATGCTTTTCGAGTAGATCCCGTATGTATTTGTGTTGCTGTTGGGAATGGCTGATCCCCGAAAAACCGGATTCGACACTAAATCGAACCCTTAAATCAATGCGGAAGACGAAGCCCAAGAAAACGACACGTATCACCGATCGTAAAGCACACCACGGATTCGAGCGTACCTTGATTGCCACAGATTAGACACTGACGCCGTCAGAGGAAGACAAATCGAGCCTTGTTCGATCCGAGGAGGCAAACTCCTTCAATTGCTTTGCTGTTTCGCTTTTGGAGAAAACGGGAGAGAGGGAGAGAGCGTTGAGAGAAAAACAGCGTACGTACAATTAACCAACGGTAGTTTTTCTCTCTCTCTCCTCCCTTTTATACCCCCTTCTTTCCACGGGCCGCATTCTCGTGGGCCGGGCTTTCTGGGCCCAACTTGGGTGGACAGGGCCTTAAGCCCAAATCAAATAAAGCCTTCATCTCCCACTCGCATAAGGTGGGCCGAATAGGATTCTCTTTACCTCTCTTCAACGTTCATACCGGTGAATAATCCGTGCGACCAGCATACTTTGAGAGCTCGTTGCTATACATCTGTTAGGAATATATAACAGCTCATAATGGGCGTCACATTTTGAGTAGATTTAGTATACAGTACCCTAGATCGATCAATCACATTTATATCTCTCTTTTGATCTCTTTTTAAACAATGATATATATTGTATTCACAATTATAATAATCACAAAGACAGTCATAATTGGTCGACCAGTGAATACAAAACTATAATGTGATTCTCCAAAATCGATCTTCCTCTTTCCTTCAAACTCTCAATTTCAGTTCAGCTTGCTTTTCTAGAAATGTCCCATTAGATCGAATCAAACTCATGACCATTGGCAACATCCTAAGATAGCAAACACTAAATAGAAACCTTGAGAATAAGTAAGAGTCTTGAGGGGACTAAGAAATTGAGGAACTCTTTTCCTCAAGAGTCTCACACGACATAAAAGTTGAGATCAAACTTTTGCCACTCTTATTGGTCGTCTCATGCATACGTAGTATGAAATACGTATTACGGTATTAACTCCTTTCCCATTGAGCGTATGTCTACACCTTTCAATACCGTACAGATGATAGTTCAAACATACCCAATGTCTAACTTGAGTTCACGTATCTACTCATTCACAAAATTCATCAGAACTCACATCTGGCATCTTAGACAGATAAAGTAAAATATGTGGGGTATTTTACTTTCGGACATCATAAGTATTATGTCCTCATCTTAACACTTAGTTAAGGCGACATGTGTATTTTAAGCCCGAGCTCTCGATTATCACCTAGATAATAAGCTTAAATATAGTCTCATCTCTATTTATCACACAGTAAATAGAGGCGATTACCCGTGTAAGTGGGCTAATCTCTTATCTGTCTGACATACTTCCTCAACTTAAAATAATGCACTGAGCATTAGGATGCATAAAGATCACACAAAGATTCATAGGCATTAATCAATGAAAAACGAAATGTCATAAATGTGAACAACTCAGGGAAATTACAATCCAGTACATCAGACTCTACGCAATCCTAGAGATTTTACATGACCACAAAACACATCTCTAGGTATTGGCTTTATCATTGGATCTGCTACCATTCTATGCGTAGATATGTACTGCAAGTTCACATCCTTTCGTGCAACCATATCTTTTACAAAGTTATACTTGGTATCTATATGTTTGGTCTTGCCATGATACTTTGGATCTTTGGTGTACGCTATAGCTGCTTGGCTATCACAGTTAACCAACAATTGATTTGCAGCTTTATCAATAACACCTAAATGATCCAAGAATCTCTTAAGCCAAACTCCTTCTTGTACTGCCGTTGATAATGCCACGAACTCAGCTTCCATCATGGATAAGGCTATGCACATTTGCTTCTTACTACTCCATGATATGGCGCCATTGCTCAGTAAGAAAGCAAATCCTGAGGTAGATTTTCTTTCATCTAAATCTCCTCCCCAATCAGCATCTGAGTAGCCTTCAAGTCGCAGATCCTTTCCTTGGTAATTCAACTTGTAATCAGCAGTTCCCTTCAGATACCTCAGTATTCTCTTAACGGCCTTCCAATGTGCTGGACCTGGATTGGATTGGTATCTACTCACCATTCCAACTGCAAAACATATGTCGGGTCTTGTACACATCATAGCGTACATCAAGCTCCCAACAGCACTTGCATAAGGAACATGCTTCATTTGTTCCTTCTCTTGTGGAGTCCCTAGACACAGTCTGTGGCTCAACCCTTCACCTTTTGCAATAGGAGTGTCTATGGGTTTACAATCTTGCATACGAAATCGTTCAAGAACTTTGTTTATATAAGTTTCTTGCGAAAGAGACAACGATCTCTTCGAATGATCTCTTGAAATCTTAACTCCAAGAATGTATGCAGCCTCACCCATATCGTTCATCTCAAAGTTGGAAGACAACCAACTCTTGACAGTCTTAACAAACTCCATACTGCTTCCAGCAATTAGTATATCATCAACATATAATGATATGATCACAAATTGATCCTTGGATCTTTTGATATATACACAATGATCCTCATCAATCATTGTAAAATCATATGCCATTATGGCATTATGAAAACATATATACCATTGTCTTGATGACTGCTTGAGGCCATATATCGATCTCAAAAGTCGACATACTTTTTCTTCTTGGCCTTTCACTATGAAACCAGCAGGTTGTTCCATATATATTTCTTCCTCTAATTCTCCATTGAGGAAAGCAGTCTTTACATCCATTTGATGTAACTCAAGATCCAGACTAGTCACTATTGCCAGAATTATGCGAATTGAGGTAAATCTGACTACAGGAGAAAACGTATCTTCATAATCAATTCATTCCTGTTGATTATACCCCTTCGCCACAAGGCAAGCCTTATGCCTTTCTATTGAGCAATCAGCCTTTCGCTTTATTTTGAGAACCCATTTGTTCCCAATAGCTCTGCGTCCCTTTGGAAGATCAACCAGTTTCTAGACTTGGTTTGATTTCATTGACTCCATTTCCTCTTCCATTGCATTAATCCATTTTTCTTTGCTAGGGCATTTCAGAGCCTCATTTATATTTCTTGGCTCATCCTTATCTTGTGGAGCAACCATAAAAGTTTCCCCTTCAATGTCAAAACGTCGACGGGGAATACTTTGGCGACTTGTTCGCCGTATGGGAGATTGCACACTTTGCACATCATTTCCCATCATGCTCCCACTTGGATTAGGTAATGATGATATCGTCACTTCAGATGGTTGCAATTGAGAATGAGTTGAATTCAATTCATCACTTCTCACATTACTCCCACTTGGACGAACTCCACTAACATCATTATCCTGATCCAAAGTCTCAAATAGGGAACAATCTTCCCCTATTTAGCCCTTCTTAGGAAACTCATCCTCTAAGAATGTGACATCTCGTGATTCAAGCTCAGTTATACACCCACTTTCCTACTCACCTATGAACACATACCCTTTTGAGTGTTCTGAGTATCTTATGAAAATACTCTTCTTTCCTCTGGGACCCAATTTCCCAAATTTGTGAGATGACTCATGTGTAAAGGCAGCACAACCACATGGCTTAAGAAAACTTAAGTCCGTTTTTCTACCTGTCCATAACTCATATGGAGTGGAAGTA
The DNA here is from genome assembly GCA_019915185.1 of Eucalyptus camaldulensis. NCBI lineage: Eukaryota > Viridiplantae > Streptophyta > Magnoliopsida > Myrtales > Myrtaceae > Eucalyptus > Eucalyptus camaldulensis. The sequence continues at coordinate 24,998,487 of JAHSVA010000008.1, forward strand.
ACTGATTTGGAAGGCACTTGGTTAAGTATATAGGCAGCCGTTAACAACGCATCACTCCAAAAAGTGATAGGTAAGTTAGCATGCGCCATCATAGACCTAACCATTTCCAGTAGGGTTCTGTTTCTTCTCTCTGCAACACCATTTTGTTGAGGAGTGTATGGAATAGATAACTGTCTTTCTATTCCTTTTTCATCACATAATTTTCTGAACTCATCAGATAAATATTCTCGACCTCGATCGGATCTCAATGCTTTTATTTTCCTATCTAATTGATTTTCCACCAGGTTCATGAACCTTTTGAAACAACTTATCGCTTCAGATTTATGAGAAATCAAATAGACATATCTGAATCGAGTATAATCATCAATAAAGGTGATGAAATAAACAGCCCCGTGCCTTCCTCTCACATTCATTGGACCACAGACATCAGTATGGATTAAATGCAGAGGAAATTCAGCTTTTTTTCCCTTTCCAAATGGTTTCCTTATCGTTTTCCCTTCTAGGCAATGCTTACATATAGGCAAATCGACTTTTTCAATGTTGCCCAACAAGCCCTCTTTGGCTAGTTTATTCATACGCTGTTGGCCAATGTGGCCAAGTCTAGCATGCCACACATTCACATCATTATCATAGGTATTAGGAGACGTGATAAGGGAATAACAAACATTTGTGTTAACATAATCAACATCCAATACAATGAAACCATCCAGGAAATAACCACAACCATAGTAATTTATATCTAAAAACAAATTCACACCTCTACTAAAGAAGTTCAAATTGAAACCTAATTTAACCAACACTAATACAGACACTAAATTCCGACGAATCTCCGGAGCATACAAGACATCATGCAGGAATAGAGTGCGTCCACCACGCATATTTAGTTGGCATGTGCCAATTCCTTTCACTTCAGCTCTGGAGTTGTTTCCCACATAGATCCACTTAGTTCCAGTAGGTATTCGTCGGAATTCCACGAAGGATCCTCTATCCTTCGCTACATGGTCCGTCGCTCCTGAATCCACAGTCCACAAAGGATTAGACTCAGTTAAGAACACATAACTCGACACAAAAGTAAAGTTCTGAAAAACACAAGGGGTGTTTACCTTCTTTGGCTCACGACAGTCGCGAGCATAGTGACCCTTTTGGTCACAGTTGAAGCATTTCACCCTTGCCAGCTTTTTCATGCGAGGACGCTTTCCTCTTCCATGTTGGTTAAATTTGGGTTTCTTCCCTGAAGGACCTGCTTCTTTCTTGCCTTTCCCTTTATCAAACCAGCTAGGGCGCTTGCGCTTGGAGTCCGAAGCTCCATTTGAGCTAGAACTAGCATGATATAGTTCAGCATCTGGCTTAGACGATAAGAGGCGGTCCTCTTCCAGCTCAAGATGGCGCACAACATCCTTAAAAGTTTTGATAGACTCATTATGGGTCAGGTGCACCTTCACATGCTCCCAACTCTGAGGCAAGGAACGAATCACTGCTTGCACCTGCTGCTCATCTGTGAGGACATGGCCAGCATCTTTCAGCTCAATTATCATGTTTGACATCTTTCTAAGATGTTGCTTCATGGTCTGACCATGAGGCTTCTTATAGGAGTCAAACCTAATAGTGAGCTGTCTCAATCTGGTCACCGAAGTATGACCAAATCTAGCTGCCAATGTGTGACATCCTGAATTTCTCAACCTGTTTTCTACTGAATTAATCGGGCATTTCATTGATGCGTTTATAGGGCTATTCTCGGAGCTGATCACTCTTGAGATAACTAGGCTGTCTGGGTAAGTAAATAAGGAAATTTAAGGCAATAAACTTGAGAGTTCGATCAAGAGTCGGCTTCTCGACCCTGCTCATCTCTAGAGGCCATTGCGGCACAGTTAAAAATTTCGAATTAAGATCAGAGATAGGTCTGTTCGACTGAGATGTATGACTGATCGTGGGTGACTCCACTAAATTGGAAAACTCTCATCGACTGACACTAATTTGATTTTACTATCGTTTTGGTACCCTGTGTCCGTAATTGAATCCTCGAGATTTTCACGATGATCGAGAGTCGTTATTGAGTCGAATGGGTTCATAGTGGTTCGAAGAAAATCGACCACGGGTTAAATGCCTTAAAAAGTTCTGAAAACCACCCGGTAGTCTAGGTTACTCTAAAAACGCGCCAAGTGGAAAGTAACCGTCGATTCGAGTCCGATTTCAGAAATTGAAGGTTCTGTCATGTCACAATAAATTCTAGGATCCACGACTCAGTCTCAGAAGATTTTTCTGACAACAAAGACTTTTTGGGAAAAAGTCAAGTTAGGGCCGTTTTCATTCAGTTCAAGCTGGAGATCAATTTCGATGGTGAAATCGAGGAGTGTGGGGCAATTTTGGATGAAGAAAATAATCAATTTGATAATGGAAATATCAATTGATTTTGCGAGAGTTAATTGAGAGAAATTCAAAAAAGGGAAATTGGATGCAAAATGTCAGAGTAGACCGAGCACTTTAATTTGGATCTTCCTTGGTTATCTAAGTGCCAATTCAAAAAGAATTTGGGATAAGAATTTCTTAATTGAGGAAATTCTTTTCTTTAAAAATTTCCTCCCAATTCTTTCCCTTTTTGGCCAAGCATCCAAGCACCTTTTCTCTCCCCTCTTTTTCCTTTTCTTTCTTTCTTTCTCTCTCTCTCTCTCTCTCTCTTTTCTATTCCCTCGTGCGGATTGCCCCTCCCCCAGCCGAATACCAGCTGGCTTCCACTTTGTTCTTTCTCTTTCTCTTTTCTTTAATTTTTCAATACTTATCCTCTCTTCTTCTCTCTCATCCCTCCTTCTCTCTCCCTCGACTCTCTCTTCTTCCTCACGGTTTGAACAGAAAACAAAAGACAGAAACAAAGGCAGCACGCCTGGAGCCGAAGGAGCTCGCCGTCGTCGCCCACGCTCCGCCACCGCGCGCCGTTCGCGCCGCGCCGTCCGCCCCTCTTCTCCGCCTCTCTTGCCTTCCCTTTCAGCCACCGTCGAAGCTCTCCTCCTCCCCCTCTCTGTTTCGCGTGAAGCCCCGACGGAAGCAACGAGCAGCACCGCCGAAGGAGCAGCGGCCAGCCGCTCGGCCGCCGTCGCACCGGAGCCGCCGCGCCACCGCCCGCGCGACGCCGCGTGCTCCGCCTGGCCGCGTGTGCCACTCCCCTCTGCATCCCGACCCCTGCAACTTCCGTCCGGCTTCTGTTCAGCCACCGCCGGACCGCCGCCCAGCTCCGATCGGCCGCCGTGTAGCCTTCCCGGAGCTTCGCCCATCCTTCCCGACCTCTTGCCGCCCCATCCCTCTCCATTTCTCTCTGTTTTGCAGCGAACCAGCAACCCGTCGTGTGGGTTTCCAGCCGGTTCGTGGCTGATTTCGGGCCGTTTCCGGGCCCCGAACCCGAGACCCGCTTTGGAGTTTGTTGTTCCTCGCGTCGCCCCCGTCGGATTGATCCGGTTTGCGCGCGATTTGGTGAGTAATCTCACTAATCCTTGCTTAGTGGACTAATTACACTTAAGGGTTGTTTAGTTTTAATTAATTATGTTTAGGTTGTTAGATTAGTATGGATTAGTGTTTATTAGTTAATTGTGATGTGAATTTGATGAATTGATTGTGCAATTAACAAGTAGACGTGGTCTACTAATTATTGAAGGTAGTTCGGGAATTTTCCGACCCCTAATCGGGCTTCAATTTGGCGATTTGGGCCTAAGTGGGATTTTTGGCATTTAAATATTAATTTTCGGAATTAAATTAAATAATTATTTATTTTCCGAAAATTCAAGGGAGATGGTCTAGAACCGGAAAATTATGTGGATGTCTGTGGTGAAGTCCGTTTATTTAATCGGGCTTTATTTTAAGCTAAATTGAATTTTTAATATTAATTAATTTTCGAAATTAATTAAATAATTATTTATTTCTTGAAAATTCAACTGGGATGGCCCGTGACCAGAAAATTATGCTGATGACTGTGGTGAAGTTCGTTTATTCAATTGGGCCTTATTTTGAACTAAACGGAATTTTTAATATTTAATAATTAATTTTCGAAATTAATTAATTAATTAATTATTTTTCGGAAATTAAGATTTTGATGGCCGACGACCGAAATCTCGTGCTGATCGTCGTGGCGCAGTCTGTTTATTTGTTTGAGTTCCACGTTGTATGGAATTGAATAAATTGTGATGTTTTAGGGATTTACCCTAAACTGATTTGGAATTGATTGAGAATTATCCTTTAATGAAATAATCTTTGATTATTGATTGGAAAATAACCGGGTGTCGGTTGACAGCACCAAAAGTGTTTTGGTGGGCTGTAGAGAATGGTGGGAATTATGAAAAAGGAAATTATAATATTTTGGCTAAGGCCGACCGTGTCCCCCATACACGGCTATTTTATCGAGAAGGATAAAAGATGAAATGGATTGAATGGTTGGATAGTATACTATATCATCCTACGGGCTCTGATATGTCAGCTTAGCGAGAGCAGTATACTGGTGTACTATATCAGCCTACGGGCGATATGTCAGCTTAGTGCGAGCAGTACACTTTATCAGCTTAGTGTGAGCATCGGGGGTATACTATATCAGCCTGCGGGCGATATGTCAGCTTAGTGAGAGCAGTATACCGGTATACTATATCAGCCTACGGGTGATATGTCAGCTTAGCGAGAGCAGTATACCTTAACCCTATCAGCTTAGTGCGAACTATACTATCTATATATCAGCTTAGAGTGAGCAGTCCTGGGACTATGGTCGGACTTATAGATAGTATTGAATGTGCCGACCAAGCATGGGTCGTGATGATATGTAATCGACTAGGTCGATTGATCGATGATTCGATCTGAGTGTGACTTGATGTGATTCATTGCCTGGGTTGAATGTTGTGAATTGATTGACTGATGGGAATGACCGTGAGTGGTCTTGTTGGCTTGTAATCGACTAGGACGGTTTAATCGATGTTTCAATCTGTGATGTGATGGCTGAAGTGTCTATTTGATCTGTGCTAACATGCAGGTGGGATCTGAGGCCAAGGTAAGTCCTCTGACTCGTGCTGTGTTTAGGCAACCAGGTAGTGTATTGGTTCCCTAATTGAGTCTTAGTGGGGTAGAACTCGCTGAGACGTAGTCTCATCCCGGTTGTGGGATATCATTTCAGGCCCTTAGAATGGCAGGACCTCCACCTCCTCGTCCTCGTATGCACTATGGTGTCCCTGAGGCTATTTCGGAGTTTGAGACCCATTTCCATGTCCACCCTCATCCGGAAGGATTAGTGTACGTATTAGTTCAGTCGACTATTTGGGTTAATGTGGGAGTGGAAGATCAGAGGCCCCACAGGTATCGGTCTTGGTACCGTGACTACTTTGATGGGCGCAGAGAAGGTCCTATTCCAGAAGAAGATGTGCCGTTTGATGTGATGGAAAAGGCATTTGGAGAAGGAACAGCCGATCGAGCGGATGGATCGGTAGTGGATGTGCAGGACCAGCAGCAGGAAGTGGAAACTCCGGTGGAAGAAGAAGATTGGGGAGCAGCTGAGGAGATGCCTGAAGATGAGCCGGCGTCGGAAGCTGAGGATGAAGTTGAAGAAGGGAATGATGAGTTGGAGGAGAACGATCTAAGCGAAGAGGAGTCAGAGGAGGATCAGGATGATCCCGAGTATGACCCAGATGAGGATTGAAATCCCATCTTTTGCAGACCCTTTGTATATGTGTAGATAGAGTGAGGCTAATAGGTGGTGAATATTTTGTGAAGTGCTATGTTTAATGCCATGTATAAAGGTTTGGTTATAGATTTCAATATGAAAAATATAGCCTGCTTTTCTATCCCATTGTTTTATTGTCTGGGGATTTATAACTGCTTCCGCATGTGCTTAACAATGAAAGGGTCGGCGATACATAGTCCTGGGATATCGCATTTTAAAATCGACCAAGTAGAAGGATGTGTGCGTGCTCGAGGATCGGGACGTGACATCTAGTTTAAGTGGTATCAGAGCGAAGGTCAAGATTGGAGTGATAAGGAGCGTTGACCATGGGATAGTTAGTAGGAAAGGCCTTTAAATTCATGCTGGTGCATGTCTGTGTTAGCTGAGTGCTAAAATTGTTTGTTATTTGAATCGCTCCGCTTCTAATTCAGTGTTGAATTGGAAGCAGGTGTCAGTTCTTTAAAGCGACACTATGAGCGATCAGGAGCCGAGGACTCCTGCTAAGAGGGCCAGTAGGGCTGTGACTCGGGGAAGAGCGCCGACTAGAGTCGGTACCCGAGGAGGCCGTGGTCGAGCGCCAGCACAGGCTAGCGCGAGTGGAATGATTCCACCTGTTATAGATGCTAGGGTAGCACCACCTCCTGTTGGTGCTGGGGTAGCAGCGCCGGGTGAGCAAGGAACGGTCGGAATCAACCAAGCTCTAGATGCTATGCGAGAGATAATGGGGCAACAGGCCCGAGATCAGACTGCCGCCTTTACTGCCGCTGTTGGAGCCGCCGCCACTGCTGCTGCCAATGCTGCTATTGCTGCTGCAGCTGCCGCTGTACCTGTCGCTGCACCTGCCGCAGCTCAAGCTGAAGGTCCACCCGGAATAGTGGTCGGGAACAGACCAATTCATCAGTTGGTAGAACAATTTCTGAAGTTGAATCCGCCTCAGTTTACCGGGATCGGAGACCCTGAAGCTGCTACTTCATGGATCAAGAAATTGGAGAAAGCTTTCGCACTGCTAATGTGCAATGAGACTGAAAAGGTACTACTTGCGACTTACCAGTTGGATGGAGTTGCAGATACTTGGTGGAAGACGACTCGAGGAACTATATTCCCAGAAGGTGTCGTTCCAGAGTGGAACACCTTTCTAGAAGCTTTTAATGTCAAATATTTCTCAGAAACTGCTAAAGAAGTGAAGATGGCAGAATTTCAACGTCTTCGCCAGGGTTCCCTAACCGTCGATCAATATGAAGCGAAGTTCGCTGAACTTTCGCAGTATGCTCCTGAATTAATTGCGAATCCAGTAAACCGAGCGAGGAGGTTCAGAGAAGGATTCAAGCCAGACCTAAGAAGTACATTGATTTCCCTAAATCTGAGGACTTATAATGACCTTTATGAGAGGGCTCAGATGATTGAGAGAGATCAGAATGATAGAGCAGCCTCATTTGGATCGACGTTTAACTCTCAACGAGAAAGCATTTACCATGGGAAGAGGCCCATGTCTGGAAATAGATTTCAAGCCCCACCCAATAGGAGAGGTGGAATTGGCAAGCCGGTGTCAAATGTAATCGAGATGTGTCGCCTTTGTGGAAGACGACATCCTGTAAATCGGTGTCCCCGAAGAACGGGCGCCTGTTTTGAGTGTGGCCAGCAGGGTCACATGGCTAGAGATTGTTCGAGGCGCCCACGAGGACAACCGCAGTTGCCACCACCGCCACCTTTGGGACAGATTAGAGGGTATGCACCTCAGAACGCGCCGCAAGGAGGTCAACTAAGACCACCAGTTCAAGGTACAGTGTACGCCATCACCGGAGGACTGGACAAAGGGAAAGCACCGCAGATAGATCACCACTAGAATGGCGAAGGAGACAGGCACGAACCGACTATGCACTGATAAGAGGGAGAATGTTTTTTTTTTTTTTTTGGAGTGACCTTATCGAAGTAGCACACCGGAATTTTGGTCAAGTTTATAAAATTTCAGTTCGTGATAATGAAGTTGTAAAGAGGAGAATCACTGACTAAAGTGATGTTTGAATATTTTGGTTATGTATAACTTTGATGTTCTCTATGAAAGGGTTTAACTTAAGGAATGCCTTGATGTTTAGTGAGCATCCAAATTAGTTGTGAACGTGTTCTTGGACGATATTTTGGTGTATACAAGAAGTGATGAAGAGCATGAGAGCATCTAAGATTAATGTGCAAGACCTTAAGAACCCATCGATTGTATGCTAAGATTAGCAAATGTGAGTTTAGTTGACTCGTATTGCGTTCTTAGGTCGCGTGAATTTAAGAAAAGGAACCTTCATGAACCCAAATAAGATAGAAGCAATAAACGATTGGCCAAGACCAATAGCCGTGACGGTGATCAGAAGTTTTCTGGGTTTAGCAGAGTATGACAAAAGGTTCATGGAAGGGTTCTCAGCGTTGACAACTCAATTCCTGGAAGAAGAAGAGAAGTTCGTGTGGACAGATCAATGTGAATGTAATTTCCAAGAGCTTAAAGAAAAGCCGACTTTTAGACTGTTAACGATGAAACACTAAGGTTCCGTGGACGTTTAGTTGTACTTGTCAATGTAGAGTTTAGGGAAGATGTTTTATCTGAAGCATATCGTAAGAGTTATCAGCAGAGTACCCAAATGGCTCTACTTGAAGCGTCGTGCAACAGAGCATGCAGAACCCCAGTGTGTTGAGATGAAGTTGGGAAAAGAAAGATAACAGACTCAGAGTCAATCACCAGTCAGTGGATGCCGTGGCAATGATCAGAGACAGATTAAAGACAGCGCAGAGCAGACAGAAAAGTTATGCAGATAAGCGTCAAAGGTCTTTGGAATTCCAAGTTAGTGGTCACGTCTTTCTAAAGGTGTCACTAATGAGGGGAACTTCGCGCTTTGGAAAGAAAGGCAATCTGAGTCCGAGGTACGTAGGTCCATTAGAGATTCTTGAGAGAATCAGGACCTTAGCGTGTCGTTGGCATTGCCGTTAAGGTTGGCGCAAGTGCATGACGTCTTTCACGTGTCGATGTTGGGGAAGTACAACCCCGACCCGACCCACGTACTCAATTCCAAAGAATTGGACGTGGATGACCCTGTGTCATACGTTGAAAGCCCATCTCAGATTGTCGATCGCAAAGAGCAAGTCCTGCGTTCAAAGACCATCCTGTTGGTCAAAGTGGTCTAGCAACACCACAGTGCAGAATGAGCAACATGAGAGACAGAGGAGTCAATAAGAGAATTGTACCCCCACCTTTTTGCTTAAGATTTTTAAGGTTTAAATTTCGAGGACGAAATTTTTATAAGAGGGGAAGAGTTGTGACATCCTGAATTTCTCAACCTGTTTTCTACTGAATTAATCGGGCATTTCATTGATGCGTTTATAGGGCTATTCTCGGAGCTGATCACTCTTGAGATAACTAGGCTGTCTGGGTAAGTAAATAAGGAAATTTAAGGCAATAAACTTGAGAGTTCGATCAAGAGTCGGCTTCTCGACCCTGCTCATCTCTAGAGGCCATTGCGGCACAGTTAAAAATTTCGAATTAAGATCAGAGATAGGTCTGTTCGACTGAGATGTATGACTGATCGTGGGTGACTCCACTAAATTGGAAAACTCTCATCGACTGACACTAATTTGATTTTACTATCGTTTTGGTACCCTGTGTCCGTAATTGAATCCTCGAGATTTTCACGATGATCGAGAGTCGTTATTGAGTCGAATGGGTTCATAGTGGTTCGAAGAAAATCGACCACGGGTTAAATGCCTTAAAAAGTTCTGAAAACCACCCGGTAGTCTAGGTTACTCTAAAAACGCGCCAAGTGGAAAGTAACCGTCGATTCGAGTCCGATTTCAGAAATTGAAGGTTTTGTCATGTCACAATAAATTCTAGGATCCACGACTCAGTCTCAGAAGATTTTTCTGACAACAAAGACTTTTTGGGAAAAAGTCAAGTTAGGGCCGTTTTCATTCAGTTCAAGCTGGAGATCAATTTCGATGGTGAAATCGAGGAGTGTGGGGCAATTTTGGATGAAGAAAATAATCAATTTGATAATGGAAATATCAATTGATTTTGCGAGAGTTAATTGAGAGAAATTCAAAAAAGGGAAATTGGATGCAAAATGTCAGAGTAGACCGAGCACTTTAATTTGGATCTTCCTTGGTTATCTAAGTGCCAATTCAAAAAGAATTTGGGATAAGAATTTCTTAATTGAGGAAATTCTTTTCTTTAAAAATTTCCTCCCAATTCTTTCCCTTTTTGGCCAAGCATCCAAGCACCTTTTCTCTCCCCCCTTTTTCCTTTTCTTTCTTTCTTTCTCTCTCTCTCTCTCTCTCTCTTTTCTATTCCCTCGTGCGGATTGCCCCTCCCCCAGCCGAATACCAGCTGGCTTCCACTTTGTTCTTTCTCTTTCTCTTTTCTTTAATTTTTCAATACTTATCCTCTCTTCTTCTCTCTCATCCCTCCTTCTCTCTCCCTCGACTCTCTCTTCTTCCTCACGGTTTGAACAGAAAACAAAAGACAGAAACAAAGGCAGCACGCCTGGAGCCGAAGGAGCTCGCCGTCGTCGCCCACGCTCCGCCACCGCGCGCCGTTCGCGCCGCGCCGTCCGCCCCTCTTCTCCGCCTCTCTTGCCTTCCCTTTCAGCCACCGTCGAAGCTCTCCTCCTCCCCCTCTCTGTTTCGCGTGAAGCCCCGACGGAAGCAACGAGCAGCACCGCCGAAGGAGCAGCGGCCAGCCGCTCGGCCGCCGTCGCACCGGAGCCGCCGCGCCACCGCCCGCGCGACGCCGCGTGCTCCGCCTGGCCGCGTGTGCCACTCCCCTCTGCATCCCGACCCCTGCAACTTCCGTCCGGCTTCTGTTCAGCCACCGCCGGACCGCCGCCCAGCTCCGATCGGCCGCCGTGTAGCCTTCCCGGAGCTTCGCCCATCCTTCCCGACCTCTTGCCGCCCCATCCCTCTCCATTTCTCTCTGTTTTGCAGCGAACCAGCAACCCGTCGTGTGGGTTTCCAGCCGGTTCGTGGCTGATTTCGGGCCGTTTCCGGGCCCCGAACCCGAGACCCGCTTTGGAGTTTGTTGTTCCTCGCGTCGCCCCCGTCGGATTGATCCGGTTTGCGCGCGATTTGGTGAGTAATCTCACTAATCCTTGCTTAGTGGACTAATTACACTTAAGGGTTGTTTAGTTTTAATTAATTATGTTTAGGTTGTTAGATTAGTATGGATTAGTGTTTATTAGTTAATTGTGATGTGAATTTGATGAATTGATTGTGCAATTAACAAGTAGACGTGGTCTACTAATTATTGAAGGTAGTTCGGGAATTTTCCGACCCCTAATCGGGCTTCAATTTGGCGATTTGGGCCTAAGTGGGATTTTTGGCATTTAAATATTAATTTTCGGAATTAAATTAAATAATTATTTATTTTCCGAAAATTCAAGGGAGATGGTCTAGAACCGGAAAATTATGTGGATGTCTGTGGTGAAGTCCGTTTATTTAATCGGGCTTTATTTTAAGCTAAATTGAATTTTTAATATTAATTAATTTTCGAAATTAATTAAATAATTATTTATTTCTTGAAAATTCAACTGGGATGGCCCGTGACCAGAAAATTATGCTGATGACTGTGGTGAAGTTCGTTTATTCAATTGGGCCTTATTTTGAACTAAACGGAATTTTTAATATTTAATAATTAATTTTCGAAATTAATTAATTAATTAATTATTTTTCGGAAATTAAGATTTTGATGGCCGACGACCGAAATCTCGTGCTGATCGTCGTGGCGCAGTCTGTTTATTTGTTTGAGTTCCACGTTGTATGGAATTGAATAAATTGTGATGTTTTAGGGATTTACCCTAAACTGATTTGGAATTGATTGAGAATTATCCTTTAATGAAATAATCTTTGATTATTGATTGGAAAATAACCGGGTGTCGGTTGACAGCACCAAAAGTGTTTTGGTGGGCTGTAGAGAATGGTGGGAATTATGAAAAAGGAAATTATAATATTTTGGCTAAGGCCGACCGTGTCCCCCATACACGGCTATTTTATCGAGAAGGATAAAAGATGAAATGGATTGAATGGTTGGATAGTATACTATATCATCCTACGGGCTCTGATATGTCAGCTTAGCGAGAGCAGTATACTGGTGTACTATATCAGCCTACGGGCGATATGTCAGCTTAGTGCGAGCAGTACACTTTATCAGCTTAGTGTGAGCATCGGGGGTATACTATATCAGCCTGCGGGCGATATGTCAGCTTAGTGAGAGCAGTATACCGGTATACTATATCAGCCTACGGGTGATATGTCAGCTTAGCGAGAGCAGTATACCTTAACCCTATCAGCTTAGTGCGAACTATACTATCTATATATCAGCTTAGAGTGAGCAGTCCTGGGACTATGGTCGGACTTATAGATAGTATTGAATGTGCCGACCAAGCATGGGTCGTGATGATATGTAATCGACTAGGTCGATTGATCGATGATTCGATCTGAGTGTGACTTGATGTGATTCATTGCCTGGGTTGAATGTTGTGAATTGATTGACTGATGGGAATGACCGTGAGTGGTCTTGTTGGCTTGTAATCGACTAGGACGGTTTAATCGATGTTTCAATCTGTGATGTGATGGCTGAAGTGTCTATTTGATCTGTGCTAACATGCAGGTGGGATCTGAGGCCAAGGTAAGTCCTCTGACTCGTGCTGTGTTTAGGCAACCAGGTAGTGTATTGGTTCCCTAATTGAGTCTTAGTGGGGTAGAACTCGCTGAGACGTAGTCTCATCCCGGTTGTGGGATATCATTTCAGGCCCTTAGAATGGCAGGACCTCCACCTCCTCGTCCTCGTATGCACTATGGTGTCCCTGAGGCTATTTCGGAGTTTGAGACCCATTTCCATGTCCACCCTCATCCGGAAGGATTAGTGTACGTATTAGTTCAGTCGACTATTTGGGTTAATGTGGGAGTGGAAGATCAGAGGCCCCACAGGTATCGGTCTTGGTACCGTGACTACTTTGATGGGCGCAGAGAAGGTCCTATTCCAGAAGAAGATGTGCCGTTTGATGTGATGGAAAAGGCATTTGGAGAAGGAACAGCCGATCGAGCGGATGGATCGGTAGTGGATGTGCAGGACCAGCAGCAGGAAGTGGAAACTCCGGTGGAAGAAGAAGATTGGGGAGCAGCTGAGGAGATGCCTGAAGATGAGCCGGCGTCGGAAGCTGAGGATGAAGTTGAAGAAGGGAATGATGAGTTGGAGGAGAACGATCTAAGCGAAGAGGAGTCAGAGGAGGATCAGGATGATCCCGAGTATGACCCAGATGAGGATTGAAATCCCATCTTTTGCAGACCCTTTGTATATGTGTAGATAGAGTGAGGCTAATAGGTGGTGAATATTTTGTGAAGTGCTATGTTTAATGCCATGTATAAAGGTTTGGTTATAGATTTCAATATGAAAAATATAGCCTGCTTTTCTATCCCATTGTTTTATTGTCTGGGGATTTATAACTGCTTCCGCATGTGCTTAACAATGAAAGGGTCGGCGATACATAGTCCTGGGATATCGCATTTTAAAATCGACCAAGTAGAAGGATGTGTGCGTGCTCGAGGATCGGGACGTGACACAATGCCTCCCACATTTCTTTGGCATTGTCGAAACGCCTAAACTCCCGCATGACATCATTTTCCATGCTGCTCAGCAACGTGATGCGAGCGAGAGAGTTCTTTCGTTTCCAAGCAGCAAAAGCTTCTTTATCTCTTTTGTGCTGCACAGTATTTCCATCTTTAGGTTCAACCATGGTCAGGTTAAGAGCTTCAAGTGCCTCTTGCTCTTCCAGCACATATTGGATTTTCATGTGCCATATCTCATAGTTGTCACCATTGAGCTTTTCACCTTTGTTCAGCTCGGCAACTATGCTCTTTGTGGCTAAAGCCATTGATCTGAACACATCAGACATATGCACGAATTATTAATGCCTATCATTTATGCATCCCTATTTGCATAGACCCATCATATTAATAAATAATTTTAAGTAAGGCTTCAGAATCAAAAGGTCACTACGTTTCCAATCATCCTCCAAAAATCATAACTTAGAACTATCATTAATATGATTGTCATATGCAAAATCAATTCTAAGAAGCTACACAAACTTCTAAAACTACCCACAGCTAATTACCCACAGCAACCGGCAATTACAGAAAGCAATAGATAATAGATATCAAATAACACAATAATGCTTTCATCTTATAATACAAGATACATTGGTTGCTACATCAACAACTATCAGGTAGTCAAACAGTACATAATATGTCCACAAACACATTTAACAAAAAAAACAGTAAATACAACTAACACCAAGTCAGCACACGAACTGGGAAAGATCCTTTTTTGTTCAATTTCTTGATCTTTTCCCTTGTCATAATACAATAATATTCATTTACAAAATCCATAATGATTTTCTTATATGAATTAGCTCCGTTGACATCCCATATGCAATTCAACACATCTTGCCATTCAGGTGGAAGAGTGTTTATGAAAAATCGCACCATCTCCGACTGTGACATAGGACGACCATTCCATATGAACTGTTGAATTTTCCCGTTGACTTCAAGGACGTGATCAATTAAGTCACCACTCTCCCATCGATGATCAGTCAGCTCAGCTATCAATTTAGACAGTCTTTCCTTTTGTTCATCGGTCACTGCGCGAATAGGTGTGCGCAACCTCAGGGGAGGCATTGTTCCTGTAACAAATGCAGAACAAATAAGGGATTACATATAATCCACATAGACTTAATTGAAAAAGAAACACATTCTTTTCCTTTTTTTTTTGGGTCAACGGTCAACGGTCAAAGTCAACGGTCAACGGTCGGTCAACGGTCGTCGCCGGTCAACGCTCGTCGGTCGTCGGACCGGCCGAACCGGACGGACCGGTCGGACCGTTCAGGCGGACCGGCCGCACGTGCTGCGTGCGTGCGCGGGCTGACGTCACGCAGACGTCAGTGGCACGTGCCACGCGCGTGCCTTCGTCAGCGGGTCGGGTCGGGTCGGTTCGCGGGTCGGGTTGCCGCCCGACCAACCGACATCATCGATGACGTCAGCCCAGCGGTTACTGACCGTTGGGTGACGTCATGCTGACGTTAGCACGCATCGGTCCGTGGACCGACGCGTGCCGGTTCGCCGACCGGCGGCGCACACGTGCCGATTCGCCGACCGGCGCGTGTGCCGCATGCGCCTGGTGATCGAGCGCTTCCGGGCGCATCGTACCCACGCGCAGCGCCTTCCGGCCGCGCGTGTGGGCGCGTGCGGCGTCGCCCGGCCGCGCTCGAGACATCTCCAGACTCGTCTTGATGTCGCCTTTCTCCCAGTGCTTTCAGAATTTGTTTTTGACATTCGAAAACTCATGAAAATGGCCTAAGAAGTCTCGGGTGTCGGGATTGCTCGCCCCGATCCGTACGGCCAAAGTTCCTTTTGCGAAAAATTAATCAAAACACATCAAATTGATCGGGAAAACGTGAACTAGTGTTCTGATACCAATGTTGGGAATGGCTGATCCCCGAAAAACTGGATTCAACACTAAATCGAACCCCTAAATCAATGCGGAAGACGAAGCCCAAGAAAACGACACGTATCACCGATCGTAAAGCACACCACGATTTCGAGCGTACCTTGATTGCCACAGATTAGACACTGACGCCGTCAGAGGAAGAGAAATCGAGCCTTGTTCGATTCGAGGAGGCAAACTCCTTCAATTGCTTTGTTGTTTCGCTTTTGGAGAAAACGGGAGAGAGGGAGAGAGCGTTGAGAGAAAAACAGCATACGTACAATTAACCAACGGTAGTTTTTCTCTCTCTCTCCTCCCTTTTATACCCCCTTCTTTCCACGGGCCGCATTCCCGTGGGCCGGGCTTTCTGGGCCCAACTTGGGCGGACAGGGCCTTAAGCCCAAATCAAATAAAGCCTTCAGTTGCAAGAGCAAAAGACCCTTCTTGGTGAGAAGTACTTCGATTCCAAAGAAGTAGCCTAAGGTCCCCAAACCTTTGACCGAAAAATGCTTGGATAATGTTGCAATGAAATCATTGAGAAACCGAGTGTTGTTACCCATAATGACAAGATCATCAACATATATATATATATATATATATATGTATATATATATATATATATATAATGCTTTTATGCCACTGTGTGAGTAGCTAAAAAGGGAGCTATCAGCCTTGGAATTAGTATATGAATTGGCTATTAGAAATGCACTTAACTCATTGTACCAGGCTCAAGGAGCTTGTTTGAGCCTGTAGATAGCTTTCCTAAGTTTGCACACATTCAGGTTTTGCTGGGTCTTTAAAACCCGGAGTTGTTCCATGAGCACTTCATCTTGTAGTGTTCCTTGCGAAAATGCATTGTTTACATCCATTTAGCGTGGTGGCCAATTTCAAGTGAGTGCCAGAGTGAGGATGATGCAGATTGTTGTAGGTTTGACAATTGGGTTGAATGTTTCTTTAAAGTCAACTCCCAATCTTTGGTGAAATCCTTTGGCGACAAGATGTGTGTTGTATATCTCGATGCTGCCGTTGGATTGACGCTTGATCCTGTAGGCCCACCTACAACTAATAATATTCATGGAAGAATTCTTTGGGGTTGGTTCCCAAGTTCCATTTCGAATTAATGCATTGATTTCCTTGGACATAGCAGAGCGCCATTGGGGATTACTCAAAGCTTGAGTAAGTTTACTTGGTTCACAGGTTTGAGTTAGGGGATGTTTTGTGGTGAGTATTTGTTTAGGCTTGAAAATGTTGTTTTGAGAGCGTGTGATCGTGTTATGGGTGCGGGTGGGGTGATTCGGGTTTGGCAGGTTTAGGGGTGGTTCAGTTAAGAGTAGGGAGAGTGAGGAGCTGGTTGGTGGGACATTGGTTCAAGTGGAGGTTCTGCTGGTTGGGTGGTGGTTGTTACTTGGTGAGGTTTGAGGTGTGACACTGGTGGTACGTGCATTGGATTGGGGTGTGTGTGTGGTGTTGGAAGAGGGATCACTTACTGAGTTATTGAGTGGGTTGGCTGGCAGAACTTGTGCATCAGCTAGGCTACTAGGAGGAGCGCTTGTCACGGCTGGTGGCGTGTTCGAAGCAGGAGCAATTTATGGCATGGTGGGTGACCGAAGAAGAGGAGTTTTGGCCGAGAATGAGGGGGACAACTCGGGTAGGTTCAAAGAAGGGTATGGGAAGACGGTTTCATCAAAGACAATATAATGTGAGAGGAATATTCTTTGGGTAGCAGAATCAAAACACTTGTACGCAATTTGAGTTAAAGAATAACCAAGAAAAATATACGGGTGAGAGCGTGGTAAAAGCTTGTTTTCTGTGTGTTGGAATTCAAGTTGGTAGAAGACGACTTACCTTTGTCCAATGCACAAACATTAATTAACCCCGGAACAAACGTTGAATTGCGGATGAATCATGAACAAAAACACTTCACGTTGGTCTGAATGCAATCACGAGAAAAGCACCCGAGTTCATAGCGTAAATGCCAATTGTTTTTGTAAATGAGAAATGAAATGCCTTCTTTCTTTTTGATGGAAAGGGGACAAGAAAAGAAAAACTTCTAAGTGTACGTTCTACCAACCGTGCCGATGGTTGTCTTCAGAAGTCTTTTATATGACTCATTCACACCTTTACAAAATGTGTCTTTCTATCTTAGCGTATCAAGATGAAACGGTGCGTTCTCATCGCATCCCATCATGGACGTACTGATTAAGTACGACATTTCCCATTTGAACATGATGGGCTTGATAGCACTCTATCAAAAATATAAGGCATTCAACATTCATTAACTTTACAAAATAATTCATACTAGCAAGTAAGCCGTGCGACCAATGAGTATATCTGCACTTGGGAGCTCAAATTATGCACCCATTAAGGTTGACATAATGGCTACAAGCCCGAAAAAAATAAATAAACAATCGATGTCTCACAATGCCCCAGACATATTTTGTTACATCAATTCAATTATACTTATCCCTTAAAGGCTATACTTGACTATTCTAAAAAATACCATGTATTTACAATTATATCTGTAACCACATAAGGCGATATAATTAGTCGACCAGTAAATACATATGTTAGATCATTCACACTCATGTCTCTCTCTATTTCAGAACAACTGCTTTCTCAGACTTGTCCCATAAAGTTATATTTATTCATGACCACCAGTAACATGCTAAAGTAGCAACATTGATCTTTCACTTTGAGAACATAGTCAGAAGTAACGTATGGCAAAAAAATAAGGTAAATTATAAATTACCTCAAGGGCTTACACGATGAGTAAATAGGGATAATTTTACTCAACTTCCCTTGTTGGTCATACAATGCACATATAGTATGAATTACATGCTACAATGGATTTTTCTTTCTATAAGAGCGTATATCATTTATTAAATATATCCACTATACGGATCTTAACCTAAACATAGTCACGTGCTTCTCACGTACTCATGTTTAGCTCGAGTGCTATATCAGCTCACTTTCTATAGCGCCCAATTAAGTACTCGCATTCGGCATCTTTCAAACATACATGATTATGGGACTATCGTGTTCGATCTTATTATAAATAAATCATAGATCTCATCTTGACTCCAATCAATGCGACATATTTATTTTATGTATTAAACTTACTCTTCAGCATTCATTTGTACATAATATCTCATCTCAACATGCTAACTATAGCATTTGGGGTGATTACTCATGTGAGTAAGTTAATTGCCTGCTGACATACTTTTCAATAATATATGTGTGTATGTGCTAGTCCAATAATAGATTTATACTTATCGATAAAACATCAAGTCACAAATAAATAAACAAGTACAATACATATATCCACATATACATAAACCAATGATTATTTACAATAACACATATTACATTCTACGTAATCCTAGTGACATCCTGTGGGTCAAGAATATGCCTCTAGGATTAGCTTTCGTAAATTGATCATCAACCATTCTATTGGTTGAAATATTTTGTAGGATCACTTGTTTTTGCACTATAATATCTCTGATGAAGTTATTATTTATGTCAATGTGCTTCGTCCTTTCATGATACTTAGGATCCTTCACATAAGCAATGGTTGTTTGACTATCGCAATAAACTATCACCGGTCTTGAAACTTCAGTGACAGTAGCTAAATTTTCCAAGAAACTTTTTAGCCATACTGCTTTTTGCATTGTGGCAGAGCATGCAATAAATTCTGCCTCCATCTTAGATAAAGCCATGCATGTCTATTTCTTGTTATTCCAAGAAATTGCACCTCCATTGAGCAAAAACGCATATTCTGAAGTCGATTTACACTCATCCAAGTCTCCACCTCAATCAACATCTGAATAGCCTAATAGGCGTAAATCATTCCCTTGATAACAAAGTCGATAGTCCATTGTGCCTTTCAAGTATCTCAGGATCCTCTTCACTGCTTTCCAGTGTGCTTGACTGGGTTTTGATTGATATCGGCTCACCAATCCCACGTCATAACATATATCGGGTCGAGTACACATTATAACATACATCAAACTTCCAACCGCACTAGTGTAAGGAACAATTTCCATCACTTTAATTTCTTTTGGAGTCTTATGACATATCTCAGTACTTAGGCCTTCACCTTACATGATAGTGGTATCAATGTGATTACATTGCCGCATATTGAAACGCTTAAGAAGTTTTATTATATAGAACTCTTACGATAAAACAAAGAGTTTCCTTGATCGATCTCTTTCGATCTTAACTCATAATATATAAGCAGCTTCTCCCATGTCCTTCATTTCAAAATTGGAGGACAACCATCCTTTTATGGTGATAATCAAAACCTTGTCATTTCCAGCTAATAGAAGATCGTTCACATAAAGTGATAAAATCACAAATTTATTTTTGGACCACTTGACATATATACAGTGATCTTTTTCGATCATCATGAAACCAAAAGTTGTTATGGCTTGATGAAAACGAAGATACCACTGTCTAGATGATTACTTAAGGCCATATATTGAGTGATGAAGCTTGCAAATTTTATCCTCTTGATCTTTAGCTATGAAACTCGTTGGTTGCTTCATATAGATTTCCTCATCTAGATCTCAATTGAGAAATGCCGTCTTTATTTCGATTTGACAACGGTGGCTAGAATAAGACGTATTGAGGCAAACCTTACAACTGGCGAAAATGTTTCCTCATAGTCTATACCCTCTTGTTGAGTATAACCTTTCGCTACAAGGTGAGTCTTATACTTTTCAATGGATCCATCCGCCATTCGCTTAAATCTTGAAGACCCATTTGTTTCTAATGGCCTTATGATGGAGTGGTAGATCAACCAAGTCCTATACGTGATTTGCCTTCATTGACTCCATTTCATCTTCCAAAGCTTTTTTCCATTCTTATTTATTAGAGGATGAGAGAGCCTCTTGCACAGTCTTAGGCTCAGCATCGTCTTTCTGAGCAATCATAAATGCTTCCCCTTCAATCTCAAAATGACGACGGGAAATACTTTTAGGATTACTTTTACGCAACTGAGTTTCTCTTGAATTCAGTTTGCCAAATGATGCAAACTCCCAATAGGTCTTGTATGTTGAGGTAAATCTTCATTTCTATCTACAACATCAATGGGTGTATTATTAGGGTCTTCCATCTCATATAATTGAAAGTCCTTATGAATCTCACCTCTACTAGGAAAATCGTTCTCCAAGAACATGATATCTCATGACTCCATTTCGGTCCACTTCCATCAGCTTGTTCACCTATGAACATGTACCACTTGAAGTGTTCTAAATATCTTATAAAGATACACTTCTTTCCTTTAGAACCTAATTTGTCATATTTATTAGAAGAATCATGAACATAAGCTCCACATTCCCATGGACATAGACTACTTAAGTTTTGTTTCATACTAGTCCACAATCCAAAAGGGGTGGAAGTGACCGATTTTGAGAGCACTCGGTTAAGTATATAGGCAGTAGTCAATAACGCATTTCCCCAATAAGAGATAGGTAAATTTGTTTATGCCATTATAGACCTAACCATTTCCAATATAGTTCTATTCCTTCTCTTAGCTACCGCATTTTGTTGTGGAGTACCAAAAATAGTTAATTGTCGTACAATTCCCTTTTCATCACAAAAAACTTTGAATTCTTCCGATTACTTACGTCCGCGATCGGTTCTCAATGCCTTTATTGTTTTGTTCAACTGATTCTTTACCATCGTTATATATCATCTAAAGCAGTCTAATGCTTCTGACTTATGGGAGATCATAAAGACATAACCAAAACGCGTGGAGTCATCTATGAAAGTGATGAAATACGAGACTCTATGCCTCGCCCTCACGTTCAAAGGACCACAAACATCATAATGTATGAGTTGTAATGGAAATTTGGCTCTAGTCCCTTTACCAAATGGTTTTCTAATTGCTTTTCCCGCTAGACAATGTTCATATATGGGTAGATTAATATTAGTGAGTGACCCTAAAAGATATTCTCTAACTAATCTTTGCATTTTTTGCAACCCAATGTGACCTAATCTAGCATGTCAAGTACTTGCATTAATCTCAATATTACTAGAAGATACAATTAAAGAAAAACAACCATCGACATTAATATTGTACTGATCATAGTCAATATCTAATACTATAAAACCATTCGATATATGACTTGAACCATAATAAATTGTTCCATACAAAATGTCAATACAATCACCATGAAAATTCAATACATAACCTAGGCTAAGAAGAATAACTATAGAGATCAAGTTTCATCGAATATCTGGAGCATAGAGGACATCATGTAGGAATAGGCTTCGACCACTGTGTAAAATTAATTTACATGTGCCGATACTCTTCATTTCAATTTTTGAGTTATTCCCAACATATATCCATCTTCTTCCAAGCTGTATTTGACGATACTCCACAAATGCTTCTCAGTCTCTAGTTACATGGTCTGTTGCTCCTAAGTTTATAGTCCACATTGGATGAGATTCAACAGGTATTACAGTGCTAGAAACAAAAGCATTACTTAAAGTAATAGAGTAATAGGGTACCTCTTTCGGCTTAGTGCATTCACAAGCAAAGTAACCCATCTTGCCACAATTGTAGCACTTCATCTTGGCCTTGTCATTCTTCTTACCACGCTTCTTGCGTTGGAAGGTCTTAGCCCTCTAAGGTGCTTAATCAGTTTTTTTTTCCCTTTATTGTTGAATTGATGATTCCTTTTGCGCTTAAAGCAGAAACTTTGTGTGAACTTGATTCAGCAACATAAGCATGAGTAGAGGATCTCGCAAACTTTAGGCGCTCATCTTCTAATTCCAAATGACGCGTAATATCATCAAAAATGACAATATTCTTGTTGACGCCTTAATTTTATTTAGGTTAATTTTATTTTATTAATTAAGTTTTTATTTTCTTTATTGAATAATAAATAAACAAAATAGAAAAAAAAACAACGAAGAAAAAAAAAGCAGAAAGCGCCCACCCTCTAGGCCTCCTCGGCCCACTTCCGCCTCAGCCCAGCCCAGCTGAGTCTCCTTCTTCCTCGCGCCTCTGCAACACGCGCAGGAGGCGCGGCATCGGAGCGGAAGGGAGGAGCAGTGACGATGCACGTGGAACAGTTGGCACTGGACGGCGATGGGACGTGGAGCAGGGGCTGCTGGCGTTAGATGGGATGCCGGTTCGACCGGCGAAGGCCGTGGTGATCGACGGTCGAACTCCGTCGACCGGCCACCCCTCGGCCTATAAATAGGTAGTTGATCCTAACAGCGACGAACAAAGAGGCACAGACAGAGAGAGAGGCGGCGAAGGGTTGAGGACTACAGATCCTCGAAACCTCCCAACTGAGATACTTCAAAAAGGGGGGCCGAGGACGAGCTGGCCGAGATATGGGTCTCGCCGGAGAGAGAGAGAGAGAGAGAGAGAGAGAGAGAGAGAGAGAGAGAGAGAGAGAAAGAGACGTTGGAGAAGTAGAGATTCGCGAGGGTCTCGCTGTCATCGCCGCCCTCATCGCGTCGTCATCATGAGCAGGTACCGCGCCGTCGCCACCGTCATCGTTGTCGTCGCCGCTACACCTCCTCATCACCTAGATTCAGAAACCCTAGGGTTCTCGATTTTCTGGGTCATGATCCCGGGTTGTCGAGTCGGACCCGGGTAGGGATTCCATAAATCCTGGGGGCGGCAAAGGTCGAGTTGCGAGTCGAGTCGGGTGCCGCAACCGGGTTAGGTAGGGTTTCGCCAGGGGGAGTGGGTTGTCGGGCCAGGTCATCGGGTCGGGCTGGGCATCCCCAAACGCCAAGCCACGATGCCGTTTCAGTAAAATAAAATAAAAAAATAAAAAAAGACGAAAAATCCGAGTCGGGCCCGCAACGCGCGGATTAGACCCGGGTCGGTTTTATTTTTTTATTTTAATATAAAATAATATTCTAATAAATAAAAAATAAGAATTTTATTTTCAAAAAATCAAAAAGTGTTTTATTTTCAAAAAATATATAAAAAATGTTTTAAAAAATGTTTTATTTTCCAAAAAATCGAGAAAAAAATTTATTTTCCAAAAATATTGAAAAATATTAAAAATATTTTATTTTCCAAAAAAATAAAAAAAATAAAAAATATTCCATATTTTCTAGAAATGCCAAAAATCCAAAAAAGGCCAAAAATTCATGAAAAAGCCAAAAAAATTCAGAAAAAGCCAAAAATACTTGTATTTTTCCAAAAAATACCAAAAAAAATAAAAAATTCCTTTTATGTCCAAAAATTAAAAAAAGACTCAAAAAATGTTTTTCCTCCCAAAAATGCATAGAAAATCCCTTGAGCACCCAAAAAACCTCAAGATTTAAACAAGATTAGATACCGAAAGGGCATTAGTGATTAACTAGTGTAATCAAGTCCCCGATCCTAATTTCTCTGGTTGCGTAGGAGCAAGAATTTCTCCCGATACTTCGCTTGGGTTTCTAATCAACCTACCCCAAATTGATTAGTGACGACTCCATTTTAAAAATCAACTTGCAGGTTAAAAACTTGAACTATTAAGTCATGAATTGGTGGACTTGGGAGAGTCCGGGCATAATTAATTTCAGCCGAGCCATTAGCCTCGTTAGGCGCTCGTGCCTGATATTGCAAGTATATTAAACTATATACATGATATCATTGAACCAAGCTCTACACAGTATATATGATACCATTTTTTTATGTAGGCAAGATATTGTATTTCCCAAACCATAAGAAATACAAGCTAAAAAATGAATAAACAACATATTTAAACCCCAAAAATATGCATACTCAAGGTTCCCTATACATTTTCAAACATTTATAAAATTCAAAAATATAAAATAAATATACCACAGTGTAGAGCACATCCATAAGAACCAAACATCACCTACCACACTCCAATCGGAGCTGTCACACGCCTACATACGTTGCCTAAGTTTGCATCGCGTGAGGCGCATGCGCCAGTGAGCCAAACAGCTCCTAGCTAGTTCGATCAGTCCCACTTGTTTGACCATCAGACCATTTGACCGGTTTGATCGGTCAACAGTCGTGTCGGGTTGGGTCGCGGGTCGGGTCGCTGGCTGGCCAACTGCTGCCGTCGGTGACGTCATTAATGACGTCATCCAGCAGTTACCAACTGTTGGATAACGTTATGGTGATGTTGCATGCATCGGTTCGCCGACACGCGTGTGATGCTCAAGCGCTGGCGTGCCCAGTGTGTTAGGCGTGTGGATCCCATGTGCAACGGCTTCTAGCCGCGCGTGTGGGCACATTCAGCATCCTCTAGCGGTGCTCGACCCATCGTCGGACTCGTCTCAATGAGCACTTTCATCCTATATATTTAAAAAATGATTTTGGCCGAAAAAATATTTTGAAAAATGGCCAAAACCGTACTAGTGTACCCGACCCCGAATCCATTCCTCGCTTCGGTTCATTTTCGACGATTTAGATAGCAATTCCAACCAATAGACATCCAAACAGTGAAGATTTCATACTCTTGATCTCAATATCAAATGGTAAACGAGAAAATTCAATGAAAAATAAGGCATAAATCACGACCGCGCTATGATACTAATGTTGAAATTCAAGTAGGCAGAAGAAGACTTACCTTTGTTTGATGCGCAAACAACAATTAACCCCGAAACGAACATTAAATTGCGGATGAATCACGAATAAAAATACTTCACGTTGGTCTGAATGCAATGACGAGAAAAGCACCCGATTTCCACAGCGTAAATGCCAATTGTTCTTGTAAAGGAGAAATGAAATGCCTTCTTTCTTTTTGATGGAAAGGGGACAAGAAAAGGAAAGCTTCTAAGCGTACATTCTACCAACTGTGCCAACGGTTGTCTTCAGAAATCTTTTATATGACTCTCTCACACCTTTTCAAAATGTGTCTTTCCATCGTAGTGTATCAAGATGAAACGATGCGTTCTCATCGTACCCCATCATGGACGTACTTATTAAGTACAACACTGTGTATTGCCGAAGCCACAGGTAATAGAGGCATTCGAAAATTTGGAGTTTTAGGTAGTTCGGGATTTTCCCAAAGAGGCGATGATATGGAGACTTAAGATTAAAGATATCTGTGGGTAGGCGATTTATGAGATATGTGGAGGTTTGGAAGGCGTAGGTCCAAAAGGTGGGAGCTAGGCTAGCTTTGTGTAGTAGGGTTAATCCGATTTCGACGATGTGTTGGCGACGCCTTTCAGCGGTGCCGTTATGTTGTCGGGTGTATGGAGGTGTGGTTAGGTGTGAAATTTCGTGTTCTGCTAAAAATGGTTTATGTTAAATGAATTCCCCGACCCATTGAAGTAAAGAGTTCGTATTTTTTTTTTAGAAATTGTTTTTCGACAAGTGTTTGGAGCTGCTAAAAAATAGGTGCGACATCGGACTTGTTTTGGAAGGGATAAAGCAAATAAAGCGAGTGAACTGGTCAACAAAAATAACATAATAACGAAAATCATCAATAGATAAAGTAGATGCCGGACCCCAAACGTCTGTGTACAATAAGTCAAGTGGATGTCTACCTTCTAAAGTTGAAGAATGAAATGGTAATTTGTGACTTTTATTGCAATGACAAGAATCGCATGGTAACTTATTTCCTAGACTTGACTCATTTGACGACAGAAGTGAAAAATGCTTAATGATATGAAGTAAAATATCGATGGATGGATGACCTAATCGATCATGTCACATAGTTGCTCATGTCCACTCACCAAAAACCAAGGCCATGTGCGAGACATTTGGCTGCCAAGAGGATGGCGGTCAGTGATAAACGCCATCTCTAAGTTCTCCTCGAAGTAGCATCGCCCCCGTGCGAAGTTCCTTAACCCAAAAATGAGAGGCAAAGAATTCAATCGAGACTCGGTTAGTAGGATAAAATTGTGAAACTAAAATTAAATTTTTGGTTATGTGAGGAGTGTGTAAAACATTAGACAATTGAAAGGAAGTATACTGGTAATTTAATGTAGTAGAAGCAATACGAGTGATACTCAAACCTGAACCATCACCAACGACTCTCATCCGGGCCTTCATACTCACTATACAGAGATAAATTAGCGAGATCACTTGTAACATGATGTGAGGCTCCCGAATCAACCAACCAACCCGCTTCTCGGGTTGAACATGGGCTGGCTGCAA
Source organism: Eucalyptus camaldulensis (assembly GCA_019915185.1). NCBI lineage: Eukaryota > Viridiplantae > Streptophyta > Magnoliopsida > Myrtales > Myrtaceae > Eucalyptus > Eucalyptus camaldulensis. Next base: position 25,024,770 of record JAHSVA010000008.1, read on the forward strand.
CATTTGCAACCGGAGCACAGATCGCGTCTTACGTACGGAGACAATTTTTGGCGGAGTGTCCCCCGCGATCACAGTATTGACAAACGGGCCGGGAGCTGTTGTGCTATGAAGACCGCGACTCACTGCTCGTGTGATCTCTCTGGCGGTTTGAATTGCGGGTGCCAAGGAATTTCTCGAGTCTCCAGCAGGCTGTCCAGAACGGCCAGAATTGTTCCATCGGGATGGGGCTCTCGGACCTCGAGTGTTTCGAGTGCTAAAATTGGCTATTAGTGGCAGGACTTCAGCTGCCGTTTCTTCATGTTGAAGGAACATTTCATGGGCAACTAATTTGTCGTAAAGTTCCTCGAAAGTGATTGTGTTTTCACGAGCACCAATTGCCGTTGCGATTTCACGATATTCTGGTCCTTATCCCCGGAGAGTGTAGATGGCAAGGTCATCGTCATGGGAAGGTGAATCAATCATTGCCAACTCATCTGCAATAGATTGTAGTTGCTGTAAAAAATTAGAAATAGAACGAGAGTTGCGTTGAACCGTTGATAATTAGTCCTTGGGTTGCATGACGCGGGATCGGGATTTGCTTGCGTAAAGTATTGCAAGTTTGTTCCATTCACTTTAAGATGTTGCACGAGAGGCAATAAGGGGAATGATGGCTTCGGCAGTAGAAGTAAAAATCCCGTTGAGCAAGAGTTGGTCTTGTCTAATTCAATGAAAGTGGGCGGCGTTCAGGGCTGTCGATTGTCGCGGGTAATCTCTTCCGGTGGGCAAGGACGCGTTCCACCGATGAATCCTTTGAGTTCATATCCGACTATCAAGGACACGAAGAAAATCTCAACTAATTGACAGGTATTTACGACAATGAGAAGGCTGAAATTATGGAGGACCATTTGAATTTTAAACTGATTCTCTTATTGATTCCATACTCATTTACTCTTGAAGCACGATCAAATGAGACGTTACACCCAAAAGTAGTTGAGGGGATTGGAAGAATCAATTGGGCATGCAAGACATTTTAATTATCGTCATTGAGAAGTATAAAGTTTCCAATCAACCATAGTTCCTTTTCTGACCTTTTCAATTGAGCAGACATCATAGTTAATTTGGGGGTCAGTTTCTTCCTCTTCTTCCTCCCATTTTTACAGGCTTGAACTTTTTATTAACCAACACATCTTCAGTATTTCGCTAATAACGGAAAACTCAAAAAAAGTTGTAAATCTATTATATTTGTATCAATTAAGTCATAAATCTTTCCATTGTATTAATATAATTCAATTTTTTTTTTTTATGTTTTGCCAATTAAGTCAATTAAGTTAATTTCGATTAGAAATCACTAACATAGATGCTGACCATCACAGATGGCTAAGTTAGCACCAATGTAAGCAAGTTTTTCTTTTAATTTTTTTATACTTTCTTTTATTTTTCTTTTTATTTTTACTTTCTTCTCTTATCATTTCTTCATTTCTTCTTTTCTTTTCTTTTCTTTTTTTTAATAGAAGTTATGGCGATGTTAGCCCTAACCTCACCGGCCATGGGCAAATATGGCCTTACTTGCAATTGGCAAGTCCATGGCCACATTCATCCATGGTGGGGGAGTCCTTGGCAAGGTTGGCCTCACTCACAATCACGTCTACCCAGACCATTGTGAGGCGCAACACCAAGTAAGGTTGCCTTACCCACAGTTGTGATGGTCTTGGTTAGATCTACATGAGGCCGGGCGAAGGTCGTAGCCCTCACTAGCAACCGTGTTATAAAAAAAAAAAAAAGAGAATAAGGAAGGAAAAGAGAAGAAAAGAAAAGGCAAAATAATATAAAACACAAAAACATATAAAAAATTGAAAAATATTAAAAAAATTAAAAAAAGTTATCATGTCAACGTTGATTGTTCAACATACAAAGATCAGTATCTACATTAGTGATTTCCAACCAAAATAAGTTGGATGGACTCAACCGGCAAAATATAAAAATATTAATGACTAAATTGCACAATTAAAAAGTGTAGAATTGAATTGGAAAAATTCATAGAACTTTTTTGGTAATTTTTGTCATTAATGAATATCAGAAGCAATAGTAGGTCTAAGCTTTCCTTTGATTGAACTTTCCTCTTAACAATCTATTATGTCAAATCATCACTTCTGTCATGCCTTCCACATTCTCAAAATGCTTTCATCATGATATGTTGGTAGCACTGTTAGTATTGCAAGCCACTTAGGAAAGAGAAAATAATAAAAAAAATTCCATATCAGCCTATTTCTTTGCCAAATCCACGTTGCACCGTTAGTATCGCCTATGAAGCACGAACACGTTGTCCAGACTTCCGTGTTGTGTCTGACACGTGTCAACGTGTCCGACAAATTCGGACACGCGGTCAACGCGTGTCGGATTTTCCGACACGTGATTAATTTTTCTCAACACGTTTCGACATGTGTGTCTAAGAGAGAGATTGTTGAAGAAGACGATGGTGGGTGGAGTTGAGGCCGAGGAAGCGGAGGTGAGGCCACGATGCCGAGGGAGGGTCGGCGGCGAGGTTGCGGCTGCAAAGGAGGAAGGGCTAGAGGCGAGCGACTACGATGAGGCAACCGAAAGAGCTGAGAAGATCACGCGACGAGGAGGAAGAAGAGGTGGTCGTTAGGAATTTACCAAGAAGAGAGGGAGGGTAGTGGGGGATGACGAATAGAAACAGGGGGTGGAGAGGGGGTTGATGGGGATGGGGGGAGAGATAAATCAGGTAAATGGCAGGTGCTCTTGGGGGTGGGGAAGAAACAGAGGGGGCGGGGCAGCTAGTTGTGGCGTGGAGAGAAAAGGAAGGGGAGAGAGAGCAAGGAAGAAACTAGTGGGGTGATTGATGGGGGGTGGGGAGCAAGTGGTGGTGTGTGGGAGGGGAGGGGGAAGGGGGGGGGGGGGGAAGAGAGAGCACGGGAAGAACAAGGATGGAGGGGATTGATGGGGGGTGCAGGGGAGCAGGTGGTGGCGTGGGGGGAAAGGGATGGGGAGAGAGAGAGAGAGGAGAGGAGGGGGACGAAACCAAGAGGGCTAGGGGTCGATTGATGGGGGATGCAGGGGAGCAAGTGGGGGCATAGGGGGAAGGGGAGGGGAAGAGAGAAAGTAGGGGCAGAAATCAGGGGGGATTTTGGGGTGGTGGCGTGGGGGGGGGGGGGGGGAATAATTTTGGCGTGCGAAGAGGGAAATGAAGAGGGGGTTTTTGAGGAGTATAATTATTGTTAAAATAAAAAAAACATATTCCCAAATATGAGCTCTCATTAATTATGAATATGCTTTTTTAAATTTTCTATGAATAGATTTAGCGTAAATTTATTGTAAGTTTTTATTATTATTTATTTATTTGTGAACTTGAATCAAATTAATTAAAAATAAAAATATTTATTTAATATATAATGTGTCGGAACATGCCGGAATTCTCTATTTTTTAGAAATGACGTGCCGACGTGTCGTGTCATATCATGTCACGTGTCAGTGCTACTTAGAGTATCGCACCCTGATCAATTCACTTGTTTTTTCAAGGTCGAGTAAATTCAAGCAACAAAAAAAAGAACAAAAAAAAAAAAACAAAGGGTTTCCATGTTCCTTGAGTTCGATCTCTGACAATGATCAATTGATTAATGGCCGATGTTCGGTCCATAATGTCATTAAACAGTTGACTGCGGATCGCAGACTATCGGACTTACAGGCCTTCCACGCGGCGTGACTACAGGCTAACGCGATCCAGTCGGGACGAAAGCCTTGCCTCCCTTTGATGAAGAAACCCTCGCATTTTCCACGGGACGTATGCTCAATTTTTCCCTTTGTTTGGGCCAGGAGCTGACTCTATTAGGCAATAAATGTTCACCGGTCGGATGGTGGTAATCGCTGACACTCGTGGCTGCTAGCGGGTGATTCTGGTGGATCGCTTGTCCAATCAAAGTTGAGCTAATTAATGATAGTATAGTACTTGTGGGCGCCATCATCGAATAACTTTTGCGTGCGGACGGGATTAAGGAAATTCACTAGGAATTATTTCTCCACACGTCCTAATTGGCTTCTCGGGCAGGGTTAATTACATGGGTCAAAACCAAGAAAAATACCCGGCTTGGGATTCACTCTCTTGCTTTTTTAGATGAAAATGTTCTCTTGGGCTATGAATTCTTTGGGGTTTGTCCGTATGAATTATTTTGTCTTAACACTTCTTCCTTGAGTTCTCCTATTCAAAATTCTCAATGATCGTAATCACATCAGAATGTCACTCGGAAGTTTATTTGTGAACTGTTAGAAAATAAGTTTGCGGATACGATTTATCTAACTTGATCTCAAAGATTCAAAGTGAAATAAACATGTAATTAATGTTTTGACTTCTCTCACCATGTATCCGTTCTATTTTTCTTTATTCACCAAGTCAAGAAATGGAAACGTCATCTCTTAATTCGTCCTTTTCTTCCACGATTTTCTTTGCTCAAGTGAACTATGCCCCATGCACCACGAATAACCTACACAGCGAGACCGTTTCAATACGTTGATTTCTTAATGGTGTCAAAATCCTATATGCAGTCAGACATTGTCTGATATTTTCTTTCTGAAATTAAGCCTGTTGTTCCCTAGAATTTTCTTATTTGAAAGAGACTCTGCAATCAATGAACTCATCTATTAACTGCTCGCCTGACGTTCCATATACTACAAGAAATTCAAAACCCAAACTGGACTTAGACTGATGACTTTATTTAGCAATTCCAGTGCATTTTCGTCTATATACCATGGAACTTGCAAGGTATTAAGTTTAGGTCGTTTATAAGTGGAGACAAAACTTTTGGTTTATATGCGCATTTTATGGGCAACATTTAACTATACTTTCAGCAAATCTCATTGGACGAAATCATCAGTGGGGTTGGAAAGCGAGGCAGGAAGGTAAAAAGCATATTTTTCCTAGTACAATAATTTAGGGGAAAAAAAAACAGAATCGATGCAAACACTGCCGCCAATGGCTTTTTGGATCGTTCAGCAAACGGTTTAGGACAACAATCCGCATAATGTGTGAGAAAAACGATCATGACTTTTGATCTAGAAAGGTTACGGTCCCATATTCCCAATCTGAAAAACTTATTTTGAGCACTGTACCCGTATCAAATTGAGTACACCTTTTGCAATCGTTTCAGACCTCAAAATTCATGGTTTAGGCATGTCTCAGAGCACTTTTCTATTTCATGTCATATCTCCACATTATTTTAGGCTTTTGTTTGTTTTTCCGAATTCTATACTGCTTAAGCTTATGTTTGGGTTTTCTAGGTTGTGTATTAGACATATTTCTTCATATTTTATAGAATATAGAAAAGGAGAATATCTCTCTATAGTTGGGCCGGTGAGTGCGTGCACCTGAGTGCGTGTTTACCGATCGTTAGATTCGTGTTTATCGATAAGTTTGTCAAGTCACTTGGTATTAGAGTCGGCATGACTGCTGGAGAGCCATGTTCAAGCATTTTTCTTGCTTGATGATGAATAGGGGATAATGTTGAAGATACTGTTGCCGATGCCGATTGATCTTAATTGATTTCTGATTATAGGGAATATTTTATGTACATCTTTGGGATATTGTGTATATTTTTATTCCTTTGTTATTTAGACACTTTGTATTATAAATAGATTGTAATTACATACTGAAAGGAATATAGAAAAACGGTATACAATTCTCCAAATCTTCAAGCTTTTTATTTTTCTGACATGGTATCAGAGCCTCCCACCTTGGCCTAGCTTCCGCAACGCCCTTTTTTCTTTAGGGAGGAATCATGTCGAAGATTGAAGATTCAACTTCCGGTATTTATGAGGGAAATCCAGAGTCCCTCAACAATCAAAGAGGAGACATCATCCCTGCAGAACAACAGACGAATCCATCAGAAAATCAAATAGGTCTCGTGTAGCCTGTACATCCCAACACAGGATTTAATTCTGTAACTCCCTTCATAGGACCATACATTCAGTGGGTACTTGTATCAATTCAGCCAAATCAAGGAGGTTCGACTTAGAATTTACCTTAAATCGAGCCCGGAAGGATTGGTGGGATGGAGGAAAATCACACATACCCGGAGCGGGTCTTGGATACAGGGCGAACTAGACCTTCCCGGGTCAGAGTGGTTCGGGTCCTGGCTACGGGGCGAGCAATCCCTACACGGCCTACAGACTCGGATTCTTTCCATTTGCAGGTCTCGGCCACCGGCCAGAACCTGGAGACCCGCTGTACACCACGACCGTTGACGGACCGAAGCTGCATTTGATCTCCCAGCAACTGTTGGGATCGGAGAATTACTCCCTATGGTCTCGCGAACTCTGGCGAGCGCTCGTGACCAAAGACAAAGATGGATTTTTGGACAGCACCGTCCCAATGCCGTTCGACGAGCGGCTTGCACAACAATGGCGCAAGTGCAACCAGCTTGTTCGAACCTGGATAGGAAATTGGCTCACGGCGGAGGTCGCCGCCGGAGTACCACCGACCGAAGATGCAAAGAAATTTTGGGAGAATTTATGGGAAATGTATGGTAAGCTAGATAGAGAGAAAATTTTCACGCTAACACAAACTTTATCAGATCTCAAGCAGGGAAATTTATCGATCTCAGCAATATACAATAAACTCTCTGCCCTATGGAACGAAATCGAGATGACAGAGAATAAATTAGAGGGACCCGAGGCGACTTTGGCCCAATACCGGGCCATGAAAGATCGGGAGAAGGTTACCCGCTTCCTGCTCGTGTTGAATGAGAGCTACTTACCATTTCGTAGCCAGATCTTGGCCATGGATCCGGTTCCCCCACTCGGCCGCATATACCAGCTTACGGTTCAAGAAGAATCCCAGAGGCTGGCGTCGTCCGAGTACATGAAGATTGGGGACTGTGTTGTTCTTGCGGCCAAGGCCTCGTCAGAGCAGCGACTCAACTCCGGAAGATCCGGCCATAGAGGTTTCTCGGGCCATGGAGGTTTCTAAAAAAAAAAAAAACGGGGATGCTAGGGTTAAGGGAGGAAGAAAAAGAGGCTTTTTATCCACTCAAATGGATGGCTAGGATTATTTTGCAAAATCGGACAGTTCGGGTAGCTCGCGAGGAATGAACGGGCAAGATTCAATCTTCGGATCTGACGATGGAGGCTCCTTCATGTGATTGGACGGTTCCTTCGCGGGATCGGACAGCCCACGTTTCGCCATTGCAGCACTGCGATCTAACAGTGCATCAGCGTCCATTTTAAGGCGATCCAACGGCCAAAATTTGGCCACATCCTCGAACAAAAATAATTCAAACAAATGGAAAGGTAAATTTTGTGATTATTGCAAAAAACCCTATCATACCAAAGAAAATTGTTGGAAATTGCATGGAAGACCAGGGGAGAAGAAGGAACGAGAATTTTCTATAGCAGCACATGCTAAGGTGAATCAACCCATCAGCAATGACCAACTGCAACAAATCATGAGGACCCTAAGTCAGATGGGAATTCAAGAAAAGATGCCTAGTTATGCAGGTATTTCTTATTGTTTGATGAGCAATATTTCGAGCAATGCATGGATTATTGATTTAGGTGCCAATGACCATATAGTCTGTGATGAACGGTTCTTTTCTAAATTAGAAAAATCCTCGAATCATACTTCCATTCGCCTCCCAAATGGCAATGATATTTCAGTAGATAAAATTGGGAATGTTGAGCTAAGTCCTTCCATCACACTAAAAAATGTCCTATTCATTCCAAATTTTCAGTTCAATCTCATTTCTGTATCTAAGATCTGTCAAGACAATCTCTGTCAGGTCATTTTTTATTCTGGCATTTGTCTCTTTCAGCCCCTTTGACTGGGACACTGATGGGCTTGGGTAGAAATTTCGAGGGACTTTATTTCTGGACGACATTTCCAAAGAATTTTTCTTTCAATAAGAGCATCTTATGTAATGTCAATCATAATAAAAATGTCTCTTTATTCCATCAGTGTCTAGGCCATAGTGTTGCTTTTCCTCATCCCAACTGTCCTATATGCCCATTAGCTAAATAGTCTAGAATGTCTTTTTCACAAAGCACATCACCTACTGCTTGAGCCTTCTCTCTATTACACATGGATATTTGGGGCCCATATCACACCCCTCATTGTGATGGGTCATGCTTCTTTCTAACTATCGTAGATGATCATACTCGAGCAACTTGGGTTTTTCTTATGCAATCTAAAGCCCAAGTCCTTTCACATCTCAAAAATTTTATTGTCTTGATCAAAAATCAGTTTAACAAATCCGTTCAATGGGTTCGTACTGACAATGCACAAGAATTCTTTAATCGTGAATGTTCTTCATTGTTCATTTCCAATGGTATTCTTCATGAAAGCTCATGTGTTTATACTCCTCAACAAAATGGGATTGTAGAAAGGAAACATCGCCATTTGTTAGAAGTTGCTCGAGCTCTTAAGTATCAAGCTTCAATTCCTGAATTTTTTGGGGAGACTGCGTGGTCACAGCGACATACCTGATCAATAGAATGCCATCTCGAGTTTTGAGTGGAAAAACTCCATTCGAGTCATTGTTTGGAAAACGTCCCGACATTCATCATCTTCGTGTTTTTGGATGTTTATGCTATGTATCTACCACAGGCCCTCGAGACAAATTGGGTCCCCGTGCCCTCTCTTGCATATTTATGGGATATCCTACCCTTCAAAAAGGATATTTGGTTCTTGATCCATCTACCGGAAGATTCTTCATTAGTAGAGATGTTATCTTTCATGAAGATGTTTTCCCATTCAATGATAGGCTATCATCACAACAGCATGAAGATCCCCTGGTGTCTTCTCGTCCCTTTTTGCATGAAGACGATCCTTCACAAGGATCAATGATGATGCTTCCACAAATAATATATCCTCTAGCATCTTCAGAAGTCGATGCACATGTTGCATCGGATGGGGACAATGAAATATCCAGCCTTCCTTCATCAAATATTTCCGAAGAACCTGAATCTTCGCAAGCCAATATTCCGGCAGATGACACCTCTGCAAACTCACAAGTTGATGTTTCATCTGAACCAACTAATCTTCGGTGATCAAGACGCACAGTTCGACCACCAACATGGACAGCGGATTACGTTTGTTCGTCATAAAAAAGGTGTGGTACACAATATCCTATTTCATCCTATGTCAGTTTTGCTAATCTCTCTCTTGAACATAGATGTTGTGTTAGTAGAATTTCTGCACAGCAGGAACCTTCCTCTTATAATGAGGCTGCCACGAATCCTCGTTGGCAACAAGTTATGAAAGATGAGTTACAAGCTCTCATCGAGAATGAGACTTGGGATATTGTTTGCTTACCTCCCCATTGTTGACCCATAGGATGCAAATGGGTATACAAGATCAAATATAAAGCAGACAGATCCATTGAACGTTACAAGGCACGATTGGTTGCGAAGGGATTTACATAGAAAGAAGGATTTGATTATGCGGAAACTTTCTCTCCAGTTGCCAAAGAAGTCACCGTACGGTCCTTTCTTTCCATTGTTGCCATTCATGACTGGCCTCTTCATCAAATGGACATCCGCAATGCTTTTTTAGATGGAGATCTTGAAGAAGAGATTTATATAGATATTCCACCAGGATTTCACAGACAGGGGGAGGGGAGTGTGTGTCGTCTTCGAAAATCCCTATATGGGCTCAAACAGGCTTCCCGTCAATGGTATGCCAAGTTTATTAGTGCACTTACAACTGCAAAATTCCAACAATCTAAGCATGACTATGCTTTATTCACATGGAAACAAGGTATGTCATCAATCTATTTACTTATATATGTTGACGATATACTCATTATGGGAAATGATGCGTCTGCCATTGAGAGATTCAAGGAGTATCTGCATTCTACATTTCATATTAAGGATTTGGGATCTCCCAAATACTTTCTTGGGATAGAAATTGCACGGTCAAAAAAGGGCATTTGCCTTAACCAACGAAAATTTATCTTAGAAATTGTGTTAGAAGCAGGTTTATCGGGATCTAGGCCAGCTGTTATTTCAATCAATCAGAATATCAAGTTAACAACAGCTGAATATGACAAAGGGTGTGACCTATAAACAAGGATCGTTTGCTTAAAGATCCTTCTGCTTATCAAAGACTTGTTGGAAAGCTTATTTACTTGACCATGACCAGGCCAAACATTTCTTATGCAATTCAGATTCTTAGTCAGTTTATGCATGCTTCGAAACAGTCTCACATGAATGTGGCACTGAAAATCATAAAATACTTGAAAGGGTGTCCTGGATTGGGAATATTGCTGTCTCGAGACAACAATATGGAGATGCCAGCATATTGTGACACAGATTATGCTACTTGCCCCATGAGTAGAAGATCAGTCACAAGATTCTGTATAAAATTAGGGGATTCTCTAATTTCATGGAAGACAAAGAAATAGTCAACTGTGTCTTTATCATCTGCTGAGGCAGAATACCGAGCAATGGCGAAGACTTGTTGTGAGATAGTCTGGATAAGAGGCCTTCTTCAAGACCTTGGTGTACATATAAAGGAGCCCACTGTCCTATTTCGTGATAATGATGCTGCACTTAAGCTTGTAATGAACCCAGTATTCCATGAAAAGATAAAGCATATAGAGGTTGATTGTCACTTCATTTGAGACAAGATCCAAAGTGGGGTGATCATAACAAGAGGTATAAGAATGGCAGAGCAACCTGCGGACATCTCTACCAAGGCCTTATGTCAAAGGCAACATTCGTATGTATTAAACAAGTTAGGCGTCGTCGATGTGTATAGACCGCTGAGCTTGAAAGGGAGTGTTGAAGATACCATTGCCAATGCCGATTGATCTTAATTGATTTCTAATTATAGGGAATATTTTATGTACATCTTTGGGATATTGTGTATATTTTTATTCCTTTGTTATTTAGACACTTTGTATTATAAATAGATTGTAATTACATACTGGAATGAATATAGAAAAACAGTATACAATTCTCCAAATCTTCAAGCTTTCTATTTTTCTCATAGATAAGGACCTTGTGCACGGCTTTTTGGTGGGTCGAAAGAATTGTTGTCCAGTCTACCCTATTAAACTCTATTTGAATGGGGGTAGAAGAAATTTTCATGGTGATTACGACCACTACTAAATCTGTGGAGGTTGTGGGGACTGCAATGGCTATGATGTCTGTGACTGCTACGGAGGTCCTGAAGATTATGGCAGGGTTGTTGGTGGGGCAGAATTTATCATGAAAATCAAATTTATGAGGTGCAAAGGGCCTGATGAATTCGAGTGCAAAGTAAAAGTTGATTATTTTGATGGTCCTGTTTAGGAGTCATGGATTGGTCTGAAGAGATAGATAATGTCTTATATTGTATGGACATCCTGGAGCATAGAAAGGTGAAGCTAGTGAAGTGTAAATTCTGAGTCACAGTATTATGCTGATGGGAAAGATTTGAAGGAGAATCGACAGAGCTAGAGAAGGCAATGTGACATGGTCAAAAATGCAATTATTATTAAAGCGGTTTGGTCCGGAGAGTTCATTATCAAGTTCGAAACTGTGCGTTTGAACGAATGAAAAGAGATGACCGACAAGCCATCTCAGAGTATTCCTCATGTCAATCATCGAGATTTTGCTCGTGAGCCTCACAGATAGGGTAGCCAATAAATTGATTAAAAAGCTGAAACTTACGAATTTCCTTTTTAAAATCTGGAGGATTTTGGACTTGACAAAGAATTTCTCGAGAAAAATGCTTTCAATTTTTCTGCTGATGGCGTTGATAAATTCGATCATAAAGTATTATAAAGATGCAGGGTGAATAGTTTTAAAGACTATGATTTTTTTTATTGCCTCATCTTAATTTATTTTAGATGTTGTGTTAGGATATTAGGTGATTTGTTTCCATTTTATTAGTTTTCATTAGTAGGTTAGATTTTTCTTATTAGTTATTTGTTTCCTAAATAAAAGTTAGCATTTCATTTGGGCTTTGTTAGATATAAATAGAGATTATGGTCTCTTGTAATTTTGTTTTCCTCTTTTTATTAACTGATTAAGTGAGATAATCTATTCTGTTATTGCGCAAGTTTTTGTGTTTGTGAGTCACAACTCGTGTTTGTGAATTTAGTATTTTTCTAGATTCGCGTTATCAACCAGTTTTGTTGCTTTAGTATAGGATGCAAACTCGGTTCAAATACATATTTATTAATGAAATAAACTTAATGTATTGAGAAATTCTATAGCGATCTCATAAGCAATTTTTCACTTACCAATCTCATATCACTGGCTAAAATGGTTATTTATTTTTGGCTGGAGACGACTAATCAAAGAAAAGGAAGAAAAGACGACAAATAGGACAATAAGAAGCCTCCAATGTGCCACTATCTCCTTGACTTGTCTTATTGAAATGAACACTGGAAAGAAATTTAGTATCAATCTTCCCATGTGGTCGAACTTGCGAGTTGGAGAGAATATTGTATTTATCAATCAAAAGTGTCATTTTCTAATCTTGTGACTAGCAATACATATCGACTTTTCTTTATGATCGTGCTCTTTCCTAGAATTTGCGTATAAAGTAGAGAGAGAACAAGCTCTAATTCCTATTTGATATGACCCTCTAGGTAAATGCAAGCATTAAAAGCCCATGGCATTTGGATATATAGTAAAAATAATTCCAACTGAAATTTTCATTGCTTGTAATTAGTATATTCAACTTTCTTGGAAATTTCCCGGTAATCTCTAGCAGGCATGCACTGCCAATATGACATTGCTTGACTTGTATGTGCTTCTAGACTTGGAAAGATTCAACTCGCTGTAGATATTGGCAGCTGATCAAGATCAGGACCGCCATTCTGTAGAATTCCAATGCTTTTAATGGGGCATTGCCTGTCAATTCCACGGTCAATTTTTTTTCGGTCAATTCCACGGTCAATTGGGGAGTGAGAACATTCATCTTGTATACACTCCAATGAAGAAAAATCAAACCATAACTTATTTCTTTGATCCAGTATTTTGTCTTTTTTTGGGTCTAAGAGGTCAATTCAACTAACTAGCATGAAAAGCTGTGCAGAAAATCGAGAGTAAATTTTTGAAACTTTTTTCTTCATAGACAACGATGATTTAGAGTTTCAAAAGCATGTAATTAGCATATAAGCATATTCATTTTGATTTTGGGAGAATTTCACGAAGTTTGGAAGTCCTGTTGAGAGCATAATTTGTTCAAAAAGTCAAATTATCCTTTATCCTTAACAAAAGACTTTATAGATGATCATAATATAAAATTGACATAGAAGATACCTAGTATATAGTCCAAAGATGTAGATAGATCAATCCACAATGTCTTTCTCTAATTCGGTATTTTTATCCTGACAATCTCCCCATCAATTTTAAATATGCTATGCGTGACATGTGGTGTTTGAATAATACATATGCTTATCATATGTAGTAATTGAATATAACAAGTGCGTATGACATGTATAAATGACACATGGGATAACCGAATACGACATGTACTATGATGTGGAACCCAACCGGCATCTAGGGTAACATGAAGATTGAATAAGAAAGTATGAATGACTGTGGAAGGGTGAGAGATTCTGATGTGACACGAGCGAAGGACATGTGCAATGACATAGAATTTGAATAGAACATGAGCAAATGACGTGTGAATGATGTACAAATCAAATATGGCTTGAGAGAATCCATGCATAATGACATTTAAATCTAATTATTACATGTGCTAATGACATGCATTATGACACGAAAAATTGAACTATGACATGTTCAAGTGACGTGCATGATCACATGGAATTCAAATGCAAACTTGAGTGAATGACTTGAGTAATGACGTGAAACTTAACTAGGATATGTGCAACCGACATGTGTCCATTGCTTTATGGTTGATTGGAACAAAATCCTACATATGATATAATTCCATTTAACCACTAGGGTTTGCCTTAGTGGTCACATTTTCCATATGAGAGAAGAGATGTAGATAGTTTGAATCCTCACTTTATTAGGAGGGTTGAGGTGGGGACGATTTAATATCAGGTGTGGGTTTTAACTCTCATATCTTGCAAGGAGATAGGATAAAAGTTTGAAAATGAGAGTTAGAGTAGGAGTAGAGTAGAATTGACAAAAAAGAAAAATATAACTCTAGTTACTTTATTATTGTTTAGTATGCCGGATGGGCGAGCCAATGTGGTGAAAAAAACTTCGAATGGAAGGTTGGTGGTCGTTGGTATAGGTGAGATAGAAAAAGTATTAAGAAAAAGGAGACTAGAAAATCAATAATATGGAGGAAACAAATTATCCTAATTTTAGCATGATAACCAACTATGGAAACCTTTCAAACAGAGCTATCTGGACTTCTCCGTATAATAGAGGAAGGAGATAGATGTTTGGGCTTACTGAAGAATAGACAAGGCTATATGAACTTTCTACGAAAGACTATAGGAGTATGAAAGAAGTTAGAAAAAACCATGAACTATTAGTAGTGCTGGAGGTCACGTCCATGCCCAGCAATCCTTGAATAGAAGCTAGAAGCTTTCCATGCTTTGTCTTACTTTTTCAAAGCTCTTTTCGAAGCTCTTCTAAATACATCGTAGTCATTATAATATCGTCCAACCACCCACGCCCCACCACGCCCCACAAACCAACACCACCCCCCCCCCCCCCCCCCCTTCTCTTCTTTTCTCCCTATCAAAGACAGACATTTGCCTTTTCGCAAAACCCTTTTCAATGATTCCTCCAAGAATCTCGTTCGATGCTGAAAAGCTCCTATTTTTGGCTCTCTCCCTTTTCCCGATTGTCGTCACCTTGAGCAATGGCACTCACCCAGCAGTGGCGCAGGGAAGCAACAACAGCAATCCAACAACGATCGCGGTGAACGTTGGGGTGATCCTTGATCTGGAGACGCAGGTGGGTCAGATGGGATTGACCTGCATTAACATGTCTCTCTCTGATTTTTATAGTTCCAACCCTTCCTACAAGACTAGGCTCGTCCTCAACGTTAGAGACTCCAAACGAGATGAGGTTGCCACCACTGCTGCAGGTTCTCTCTCTCTCTCTCTCTCTCTCTCTCTCTCTAACATACTGATTGGTCGCGATGCTTGACTAGAAATATACAATGGCACCAGCTTTTGGGTTAGCATTTTTGTACTTCTGTTGATCGCGTTGAAGATTGTTTTGGTTAGTCTTTTTTTGTACCGAATTTTATGGGGCTAAATCTCTGCTCGAACTTCGAAGGGGTTGGTCTTGTGTTAATACACATATTGCGGAAGAGCATAAACTATTATATGCATCTGTTTGTGTGATGCAAGAAGAAACCAATTATTGTTCTCAACGACATATTTGGAAATCAAATGGAAATTTCAGCTTCTATATATTTGAAAAGTGAAAAGAATCCCCCAGCTAAGTTTTCAAAGACACAACGACATTTGAGTGTTCCATTCAAAGCAATATGCATTCTCGTAGCAGTGATTGTTCAAGCAACAATTTCCAAAGCTCCATGAAGGAACGACCAAGCTTAAGTTTATCAAAAAAGAAAGAGACCAAAGATTTTTCCTCACCCTCACGAACTCTTTGTCACCAATCTGTACTCACTCTCTTAGCTGCATTGTTTATGATTTTCTTTCCCCCTTTCAAATTTAATGACTGCAATATATTAGAAGGGCTTTTTATTATCGTGAAAATGAAGTCCTTATCATTTTATGAGAGGATCAAAGATGACATGAAGTTGATCTTAAAGATTCAACAGAGAAAAGTCCACCTTCTCTATCATCTCATATTGCCCCAAAATAAACAGATGTACATAAATTTGTGGATACAAAGTTTCATCTTGATAAAGTCGTGCGAACAGGATTCTTGTTTATAATCTTGGATGGGGAAATATTGGACTACTATTGCTTGCTCTATTCTTGAAGAGTATAAAGCTCTCCTGTGACTCTCGCCCGCGTAAGTGTAGTAAAAATTTATAAAATTATGTCTACATGTATATGATAAGTGAACCCTATTAGAAATCATCTCACTAAAGACACATGCTATATAGCTACAGTTTCGGAAAAAGAGCCTAACATTATTGTGCTTTTCGGGTTAGAAATATAATTGTTTTTGCGGAGATGGTTGATAAAGAAAATTAAAAATTTATCTTTGGGAAAAAATGTACATAGAACATATCTCTACATAATTATACTATTTTTTTCCAGTTGAGCCATGCATAACGATTTGGTATCGAGTTGAATCAGCGATTAATTATTTCCGGGAAATGGTGTTTTGATGGTCAAATAAAACAACTCAGGTTTAAAGTTCAACCAAATAATTGTCAATAAATGAAAGGAGTTTAATATGGATGTTGAGAGGCTTGACATATATCATAAACATCACGAAGGTCTGTCCTCATAAAATTCATAGACTTGGGGCTTGGATTCCAGAGTGGAATTTTCAAATGGCATGAGATAAAGAGGTCAACTTAACGATGAAAAAGAATCAACTCGATCATCCTGGGCCATTTTATCCTCCTGTTTTGTTCTTGACATTACTTCTTTCGAAAGAATTAGTTTCTGCTTGGTTTGCAATATCATATGCCAAACGACATCTAAGGCGGCAACCGAATGCCTGCACTATGCTTAATAAATTAAATCTTTCAACAACCTCATGGGGTGGTTTCAGTTGGTAAAAAATGGAGGCGCGGTCTTGATTCCCTCCACATAGTACAATTAATTTCATGAATCTGCAGTTTACTTAATTAAAGTGCACTTTCTTGACATTAATAAATTTTGCATTTTCACACAACTGTTCATCATGTCTGAAATTACGTTAGATCCAAATGGGAAGGTTCGACTACGTTTCGTGAGTATAATTTCATATATACTTGAAAATAAGAGGTTTCACTTACCCGTGTTGGAGCAATTTACATTGTATCATCTCAAGGACATGTTGAATTAGGAGTCTAGTCATAATGAAAAAAACTCCAGCGATACATTCAACTTCATAAACATTTTATTAACACGGGTCAATATCACTATAATGAACGGAGAAAATGGAGAGGTTTTAATTATTAGTATATACATACTGTTTAAATAATATCAAGTACGAGTTCTTTCCCAACTTCAACTTCCTATGTTTCCTTTTTCTTAAACATTTCTATTTTTTATGATATCGCATCAAGTTTTAGTTGAGTTCTGATCAATACTATGCCTTTTCCACTAAGAATTTATATTATTATCTGACTTATTATTATTGTTTCACCGTCTTTTCCGGTTCACCCGTGCGGCACTTGATCTGATAAAGAATAAGCAAGTCCAAGCTATAATAGGCCCTCAAGGTTCAGCGCAAGCAGACTTCCTCATTCACCTCGGAGACAAATCTCATGTGCCCATCGTATCTTTTTCTGCCACTAGTCCTCCCCGTAGTTCTCTTCGGAGTCCATACTTCCTTCGAGCTGCGCAAATTGACTCGTCCCAAGTGAATGCCATAAGCGCAGTCATTCAAGCTTTTGGCTGGAAAGAAGCGGTCCTCATATACGTGGACAACGAGTTCGGAGCAGGTATTATACCCTCTCTTACCGAAGCTTTGGAAGAAGTCAACACGCGAGTGCCCTATAGGAGCCCCATTTCTCCTTCAGCAACGGACGATCAAATCCTGCGGGAACTCTACAAATTAATGACGATGCAAACAAGGGTCTTCATCGTGCACGTGTTACCTACCTTTGGTTCTCGGCTATTTGCCAAAGCAAAAGAGGTGGGAATGATGAACGAAGGTTATGTGTGGATCTTGACTAGGGGAATTACTGACCTATTGAGTTCTGTGGATTCATCTGTTGTCGCTAGTTCGATGCAAGGAGTATTGGGCATTACGACTTATGTCCCGGACACGCCAAACCTGGACAACTTCATGGCCCGATGGAAGATGAAATTCCCACAAGACCATCAATCTGTCCTTAATCCTACATTGAACATTTTCGGATACTGGGCTTATGACGCTACTTGGGCTCTGGCAATGGCTATCGAGGGAATGGGTACGACAAATTTTGCCTTCCAGATATTGAATGCTTCAACAGATGGAACAGATCTCGGCACTATTGGGGTCTCTCAAAATGGTTAGGGACTTCTCCAAGAACTAGCCAATACAAAATTCATGGGCCTCGCCGGAAATTTTAGCCTCGTCGATGGGCAATTAGAGTTGTCGGTGTTCCAGATTGTTAATATCAATGGCAATGCAGCAAGAGGGATTGGGTTTTGGACGCTAGAAAATGGGCTGCTGAGAGATTTGAATTCATTGAATACAAGCAAATATTCCACTTCTAAGAGTAATCTCAAAGTGGTAATGTGGTCAGGAAATTCAACCTCTATTCCTAAGGGTTGGGAGATTCCCATGAAAGGGAAGAGGTTGAAAATCTTAGTTCCCGTGAAGAACGGTTTCAATCAATTCGTGAAGGTGACTCAAGATCCTATCACGCATACATTCCAAGTCACTGGATTCTGTATTGACGTCTTTCAAGCCGTGATAGAAAAATTGCCTTATGCTGTGGCTTACGACCTTATTCCGTTCGCCTTGCCTAACGGAAGTAGCGCTGGCAATTACAATGACATGATCGATCAAGTTTTTTACCAGGTGAGATAAATTATTTCATTAGATGTTGAAACTTAGTGTGCCATAAAGGGGTTGACCAAGAAAACGTTTCCCTTTCTTTTATTGGAACAGAATTATGATGCAGTGGTGGGTGATACGACGATAATTGCGAATAGATCATTATATGTGGACTTCACCTTACCATACTCCGAATCGGGGGGGTGTGATGGTCGTGCCATACAAGGACAACAAGCGCAAGAATGCTTGGGTTTTCTTGAAGCCACTTACTTGGGACCTTTGGCTAACCACCATATGCTTCTTTGTATATATAGCATTAGTCGTGTGGATTCTCGAACATCGGATTAACGAAGATTTCAGGGGTCCGGCCAAGCATCAAGTTGGAACGAGCTTCTGGTTTTCCTTTTCAACTATGATCTTCGCACAAAGTACTTGTCCTCACTTTTATAGATCAATTGAATATTACAATTTACATATCATTGTCGGAGAATTTACAGGCTTACCCTTAATTTGGATTGTAGGGGAGAGAGTACTTAGCAACCTAGCGAGATTTGTTGTGATCGTGTGGGTTTTCGTGGTACTTACACTAACGCAAAGTTATACGGCAAGTTTGAGCTCTCTTTTGGTGGTGAAAAATCTTCAACCAACTGTGACTGATATAGATCAACTCCTAAAGAGTGGAGAAAATGTGGGATACAAACAAGGCTCTTTTGTTTTAGGAATGCTAAAGCAAATGAAGTTCGATGATTCCAGACTTATATCGTATCGCTCTCCTGAAGAATGCAATGCGCTTCTTTCCAATGAAAGTACAAAGGGTGGGATCGCAGCGGCATTCGACCAAGTCCCCTACATGAAACTGGTTCTTTCTCAATATTGCAACAAATATAAAATGTTCCCAGCATTTAAAACTGCTGGATTTGGCTTCGTAAGTTTTTTTCCTATATTTTAGCCAAAAAATAAAACCCTCAAAACTTTTTTCTTTTTGGTCGAAGCCCCTCAAACTTTTCAATTACTTAGATTAATCGTTATTTCTTTGATTAAATATGCTTCTTTTGGTTTATAGGTTTTCCCCAAAGGGTCTCCACTAGTACCGGATATTTCACGAGCAATCCTCAATTTAACTGAAGGGCCTAAAATGACGGAAATCGAAAACATGTGGCTTACACCAAAAACCAACTGCCCGAATTCAATTTCCTCGGCTTCTTCCAACAGCTTAGGTCTTGACAGTTTCTGGGGCCTATTCTTGATCGTTGGAGTTGCTGCAGTTTTAGCTCTCCTCATTTTCATGGTCATGTTCATCAAAAGGAATTGGCATGAAGTAACAAGTTCTTCAGGTTCATTTTGGGGTAAAATTGTTGTACTGGGAAGAAGATTTTACCAAAGAGACCTCAATTCCCATACTTTTAGGAAAGACACATTTAGAGATAGCAGTATTGATGATGGTAGCATTGAGGTTGCAGCAGTTGAAACTTGAAAAAACACTTCCTTCCCCCAAAGTCCATCCAGCGACTCCAATTAAATCAACAAAGTTTTAACCAATGAGCAGGGTACACTATCTGCAGAACAAGGACTTTCTGATTGTGTAGACAAAGGATGGCCAGAGATAGTGATAAACGTCGAGATCTGCCAAGGTCAATTGAGAGAGATACATACCTCTAGAACCTTAGATACTAAATTTATAATCCTTGAGTAGTTGAACTTTGTACATTAAGATGCCAATATATTCCCCCTCATTCCCTTCTCACGTAAGGTCTGCCATTAATACTGCTTATTGTCTAATCAAAGAATATAAACCCAGGGTGGATATGAAGGTATTAGCTTCTCTTGTAATGTAATTGGTTATGATAGTGTTTATTGTTATTTTGATTATGTTCCGCAAAGTATCTGAACTTAGTAACAAAACATGATTTCTCAAACTAATATCTATCTGTATAGTATGAGCCTAGTAGAATAGGTTTGAATGGTCATTAGTCAATGGTCCGGCTTTCTTGAAAATCCGAACTGATAGGTGCGAATCCGAATCCGAATCCAAGCCTAACCCAACCCGAACTGAAAACCTGATTCGGTTCAGTTCATTTGGTTTTCCTGTTTTTGCCTTGCCCTTGTCAAACCGGGTCGCTATAAGGCCTTCCCCCTATTTGGTGTATAGTTTGGTTCATTTCTGGTCCCTTTGCCATCCTAGAAGTTTCTTAGGAGCCACTCCTTGTTCAAGCTCTCTAACTCCAACAATCAATCTCTGCCCTCATCGGACCGGGTCATTCCAGTCCATACCGCAACCACAGCGAAAAGGACCAAAATAGATATGGCAAACCAAACTATCACGATCAAATATGTAGATTGACATCCAGACCAACGATTTACCACCATCACCTTGAACTTCTCTCGCTGGTAATTACCATTGACAGTCACAAGAACACGTCAAAAAAAGAGCAATAATAAAGAACAATAAGGACGTGGGTTTAGATTTAGTCTCGGTAACAAAGAAATCTGACTGAAATCAAACTCGACACATGATGGAATTTCTCTAGCGTAACCCAAATTTGTATATGCTTAGAGCAACAAAAAAAACCGAAGACACGGATGCACGAACTTGGTTTGGGATTCTCGTCAAACATATAGTGAGCATAGATGGAAGGTGCTGACCACTTTTTAGGCCCTGAACCGAGACCTAGACCCAAACAAGGAAATGCTCGACATCAAATAAATCAACTTAGTTGGACACAAAACACTCGAGAACCAAAGAAAGCGAGCTCGGCTCACCCTTAAAACAGAATGGAGCAGAGCAAAAGGATCCGCAGGGGTGAGACTTTAATCTCGGAGGTCCCTACCTGGCTCGAAGATGGTGGCTAGAGGGCGAGTTCGAGACAAATCAAACTATTGCTAGCCGCTTTGCAAGGTGTCTGAGCCGAGATCCTTAGGTAGAAAGGCTCGAGCCAAACAACCAACAAGACTCACTGGAAATGCCGGGAAGCAGGAGAGAGAAAATTGTGAAGAGGAAGGATACCGGTGGGAGGTCATTGAGGCGCCGACAGGAAAACCAAGACGTGTTTTCTCTTCTTTTTTTCCCCTTTGCGCGAGAGAGCTCTTCTTTGTGAACGCCCAGACCTCTCTTTTTATATTAAATAAGAAAAAGCTCTCTTTTGTCCTCTTATAGCCGCCAGCCCCGGTCTCCAAATATGGCAAAAGGTTAAGTCATTTCTTCCCTAAGATTTTGCGATACGGTGACTTTGGGCCAATGAGGAGGTGCCATGTGGCATAAGAATTTCAGGTGTAGAGAGAGATGCACGGTCTAGAGTCGAATTGGGCTGAGCTCTATTTGGCCAAGCAAATCCCAATCAAACAGGATCTCCTCGAATCTTTGCGATCTTTGACAAGTAGTCTTTCACAATTAATGAAATTTCCAGAGATATCGTCGGGAAAATTAAGATATTAACAATGCTTGTGTGATATATTTTGTAAGTTTTTCCTTATACCTTCTTTTCTTGTTGCCAGGATCAAAAAGCACGCAATGATGGGGGGAACATTTTCGCCCTTCCATCAGCAGTATTACATGGCTTGGTCATAGGTGAAAATGCCTGCCTCGAAATCATGATTTCATAGTACTGCCTTAATTCTCTTTTCATTGTCTTTAACTGCCTGGGTTTAGTGCAGTGTGCAGAAACAGAACTGAAGCAAACTTATTCCGCTAGTCTTCTGCAATAAAAACATTGAGCTGGGTTTATTTTGACAGTTAATTGGCATGAAATTTGAGATAAAGCTGCGGTTTTGGCTCGCTCACCTTAGTAATTGATAAGGTTTGGCATTCGATTTCGAGCCTAAAAAATTTAGAGCCCACCCTTCCGGTTTTGGCTCTTCAAACATCATTCCGGGATGAGTATGTATTTTAGTTGAGGGGTCTCCCCAATGCATCACACTTTCACACTGCTTCCATAACTGAAACTTTTAGCTTCCCACCATCAACATCCGTTGGTGGAGCCTTGGTTTTAAATGGCTTTGTGGGGAGTGTTCCTTTGGTTTACTTTTGGTATGTCTCGCTCATTCTTGTTTCATGAAAGGCGGTAAACTTACCACAGCTGAAATATGGTTTAGATAAAGTTCAGTATGCTTCTTGTGTAGGAGATGGATAAACGACGTTTTACTAATAATTCAGAAGTTCTAATAGACTTCACTAAATTCCAATCGGCGGTCACACATTTTCTTGTCCTCAACATTAGCTACTGCTTAGTGCTTTCTACCCATAAATGGCCCCATTCTTTCGTGAGGTATGTCGAAAATTGTTGAAACAGGGCCCTATCGATCATTTGGACAACTCCACTGGTTGCCACACTTGGCATGTCCGTGACCATCCCCCTCGCAATGGTGACAGACATGCTTGTTCGCGGCCATCGTTACTCTGCAATTTACACTGTGGGATGCGTCCAGGCACGTGTATGTTCCTTGCCCACATGTCACCTTTGATACAATCCGAAGTTATAAGCTGAACTTTAGCTTTATCAGTTGTATGATATCGGTGCAAGCATGTTTGACGAAGCCCGTTTCAGACATTCTCACTGGCTTTTTCCTGTCGGGTTTTTGAAGGATTCATCATAGCCAATTTCTCAGATATGCTTGTGAAGAAACCAGAATCATGACACTTCGAGGGTGTTCAGACGAAAACTTTCGATTCATGGTGCAACTACTTACATGAGATCTTCCTCACAGTAAGTGGCCCTGAAGTGTGTAATAAACAGGCAAATCTCTGAGCAGTTTTCCAAACGCTGTTGTCACAGTGAGTAATGAGTTTATGCGCAACATGATAAAGAGGAAGACGGCAATTACAATTTAACCTGAAAAAACTTTGCATTCCGAAATACCGGTCTTTTTTTTTTTTTTTTTTCCTGATAACAGTTGAATATTCCGAATAGCTGAAGATATCTGCAGATCGAAGAAATAGAGAGACCCAACGAAGTGTCGGTGACAGGAGTAGATAGAGTGAGTAAACAAGCTTAATATATTATAATAATGTAATGTAAGTTTGATTCTAATGGTTGTTAGCTTACTTTTGGCATTTCACCGTTTTGGTGCTATATGGAAGGTGCGAAGTGCAATGGGGTGTAATGTCAAGGATGCAGAATATAATAACTCAAATCAGATTTTCGCTTTTCAACTTTTGAACTTTTTTTTTCCCTTTTTTTTCTGCTTTCAGTGCCTTGGATATTATTTTTATTTAATGCCGTGAACCTTTTAAGTATATGTGAATCTTAGCGCACACTACTCTTTTTATGAAATTTTTCATATTTTTTTAAACTCTTTTTATGGGAAAGTGAGTAGCTTTTATTATTGCGTGAAATGACAGTGTAACTTTCACTACAAGGCACAATAAAATGGCAGTGCCGTTATAAATTTACATATCATCTCTTTCTTTCTTTCGAATGGAGAAGGGATAGTCACAAAAGTCACTACATCATACAATCACTGACTTGAGCTAACAAAGATAATGACATTCATTTTATTTCTCAAGCTGAGCAACTGCTTGTAAAGCGTACACTTAATGATTCCTTCTTCTACCGAACAATTTAAATGCGACCTAAGTCAACCGTGCTCATCATTGGAACAGCACTTTGGCGCCAAACCTAACATGTCCACCGAGCACATCATAGATCACCTCAAATGTCCTAGGTTGTATGTTGCCATAGACGCCGATGTCGGTGTCAACGCCATTAGGCGTGAATGCTAAGCAAACGACACGCTCACCACGTAAAACATCCAACATGCCCACATGCAAATGCTAGGCAAACTTTGGAGATATTGGAGACTATGTAGAAATTGATTTTTTTTTTTTTTAAAGGGAAGGAAATTTCAAGATTCTAGTGATGCAAAATGGTAAAATTGGGCTTATACATGTAGATAGTTGGAATCACATGACAGTATTACTCGTATGGTGAGAAACGTGAAGTATTTATGGATCACAAAAACTTAAAGTACATTTTTAATCCAGAAGAATTGAACATGAGATAGAAGAGACGGTTGAAGCTTATGAAAGATTATGATTTGTCTGTCCATTAACACAAGCAAGGCAAACATGGTAGCAAATGCCTTAAATCATTAGTTTTCTAGATGTGACTTTACTCACTACTTGGAAGTCTACTATTGAGGGTATGAGCAAGTTGGACCTGCAAGGGTTCATCATATTGGCGTTTCATCAACATAATCAAGTCTAAATAAAATGAAGAATCGCATATAAAGGAAAATCAAAGAAGGTGGAGAAGTTGGGAGACAAGTATACTTTTGAGGTTTCTTGGTTGGTTGTGCGTTCCCAACGTTTCGAAGTTGAAAAAGGAGATATTGCAAGAAACTCATAGCATCATATTCTAAATTCATTCAAAGGTCATTAAAATGTATCTTGATTGAGAGAATACTTTTGGTGGATTACAAGAAGAATGATAATGTAATATTTGTCAATTAGTACCATATGTGTTGGAATATGAAAATTGAGCATTAGAAACTAGGTGGATAGTTGCATCGCCTCGAAATACTTAAATGGATGTGAGAGGATATCACCATAGATTTTATGGTTTCTCTACCAAAGATGCCAAGTAGTAAGAATACCATATAACGACTAGGCTATCTTCGAGGCTACGTTAATGACTTTGATGGTCCTTATTTGGTAGGACTTTTTTTATAACAACATCTATCATTTCAGCATTAAGATGATACCTTTTGAAGCTTTGTATAGCTGAAAGTGTAGAACTCCTATTTCTTAGGATGTTGTCAGCGAGAAAAGACTAATTGACCTAGAATTCGTTTAGTAGTTGGAAGAGAAAAGTCAAGTTGGTTCACGAATGTCTCAAAACAACACAAAACCGTCAAAAAAGTTATGTATACCATAAAAGGCGCAAGGTAGAATTTAGTATGGACCATAAGACCATTCATTTCAATCCTACATTCCAATTTATTTTAAGGATTCATAAATGCGTCGTGTTCAGTACAAAGTTTATATGAATTGTCGAATACATTTGTTAGTTAGATTTCATTTCTACCAAGTTTGAATTTCCCAGAATTTTGGTTGTCGTTTGTCTTGTTCTTTGCCATATTCCTGTGAATCTTCGTTGTATTTGCGAGCATGAGCCCTGTACAAATAGTGGTGGAGATGAATGGCTGTCTGGTGACTGGAAGTCACTTGCTATGGCGGTCCAATGATGGTCATACCAATCAGCAACGAGTAGAGTCTCTTCACGGTCTGGTGTGGTGAGCCTCGGCCATGGGCGTGCGTGTGGACTCTCTCTTCTTAGTTTGTACTGAGCAAGAAGCAAGAAGATGGCTTGGAGAAAAGAGGAGAGGGCATGAGCTTAATTGGTCTAATAAGGTTCGGGTTTATTTAGGCTTATGGATTCTGACTTGTTCGGTCTAGTTAGTACGGGCTGGGCTTAGTATGGTTAGATTCGGATTGGGCTTGTTTATTAGAAAGTTGGCTTCGTTTCTAATTAAGGTAGGGGCCTTTACAATGGCTCAATTTGTCCTAGGCCCGACCTATAGGCTTGTTGCAGCCCAATTTTCGAATTAAGGAAAATATGAAAATATTTAATTTTAAAAAAAATTAAGAAATAATAAAAATTGAAATTCCAAAATTTTTTACCTTTTTAATTTAGAAAATCATAAAAAATTATAGAAATTCAAAAAGTCTAAAAAAATAGAAAATTCAGAAAATCCCAAAAATTCAAAAAAAATCGAAAAATTATAATTCCTCAAAATAGCTTGAAAATAGTCTTTTCGAGTAGCCTTCTCTTTAGATGTGCAAAAATATTTGACAAGAAAATTGTGCTCAAAATCGAACAAGTCTTTACGTTTTTACCATGGGATTCCCATTGTCTTTAAAAATGAATGCTTTTGATTCCGCACTTTAAGTGCATTGGCTATGGTTTCCCTTTTAACTTAATTAAAAATGGCACACCCTTAAATTCGATTCGCAATTACTTAAAAAAATTGCCAATCCGATCTCCCGCCCGAGATTCGATTCGTGATTTATGTCAAATTGGCCAACCCGATCTCATGCACGAGATATGGTCGTCAATTCGGGTATCAATATTGCTTGATTTGCTGTGGTGTTACTTAGGTTAGTTTTCTTTAAAAAAAAAAAAAATGTAGTTTTAGGGTTTGCATTTATAATAGGAATTTTATTTCGAATTTTCAAGAAAAAAAATCAAATCAATTAATTTAGGTTGCTAGTTCATTTTTTTAATTTGGATTGCATGTTCAATTATTTGGCAATTATTAATTTCGAAGTTAAAAAAAAACACAAAAAAACACAAAAAAAAAAAATCATCATGCACATATCATGTAGAGTTAGGGTACATTTTGCACGTCATTGCATTAGGATAAAAATTGCACTTAGTTTAATTTAGATAATTTTTTAATTTATTATAAGTTTAGGTACTTTTTTAGATATATTGCATTTTAGGATTATTTTGGATAAGATAATATTTTATTTTAAATTAGGATATGGCTCAACCTAATTCCTAATATAAATTAAATAGGATCTTAATCTAATTAGGCAATTTTCACATTTCACCAAATTTTAAATTTCATGAAAATATACAAAAAATGTCATAGGTTAAATTAGTTTTATTATTTAGGATAAAATGCATTATTTTAGGAAAAAGAAAAATGCCATATGCACATCATTAGGGTTAGATACATTGAGATGCATGTCAATTAGTATTTTTGCTAGGCCCATTTAATTAGAAATTACATGTCATTAAGATTAGGTCATCTAGTTAATATTGCATTGCATATTGCATGATTTCATTAATTAAGAGAAAACAAAAAAAGAAATTGCGTGTTAATTAGAAACCATATCTAGGATTGTTGATGTGGATTTTAATTTAACATTGCAAATGCTTTCGTCGCTTTGAGGTAAGTTTTTGTAATTTATTTATCGTTTATTTGGGTGTTAAATTGGTGGATCACGCACCCGCATGATCACCTCACATGTTAGGGAAAAAGATTTAAAATCAATCCAAGTTGCTTGCAAAACATTTTTTTTTTTGAAATAAAAGAGAAATGTACCGAAAGGGCGTTAGAAAAGTCTAGCGTAACCAAATCCCCGAACTCATAATCTCTAGTTCGTAGAAGTAAAATAAATCTCCCGTTACTTTACTTTGGTTTTTAATCGACCCACCAAAAATAGATTAGTGGCGACTTCTAATTGAAAAATCAATTGCATGTTAAGAATTTGAACCTAAGTCATGAATTGGTATGGGCTTAGGAGAGCCTGAGTTAAGTCTAGGCTTAATAATCCATTAGCCAAATTCTAGGTGGTTCACACCCGAAAATTTGATCGCGACAGCTTGGCAACTTCGCTAGGGACTTGAGTTGAAACTCTTAGTGGACTTAGGCCAATTTCTTTTTGAAAAAATAATTTTGTTTGGTAGCGAGGATCCCAAGTACGTCCCTAACATTTAAGGTGTTAAATGTTTTTGCAGGATGAGAGGTATAAGGGGAAGTGTTTGCTAACCTTTGTTTTGTAGGGAGGTGTAGGAATGTATGGTCTATTTTCATATGTGAAGTGTTGTTTGATTTAAACTGTTATGCATGCCTTGCATCTTGCACTACACTTTTGCACACACAACTTGCCGCTGGACCTGGGCCGCATAGAATCATTTAGGATAGTGTTGAGATGGATACCACTCCGACCGCATGCTCGCGGTACGAGTCGCCCATCTCAATCCCGAAGTTTCTTCTTGGTGTCAAGAGTACCCACCTCAGTCTGCATGCTCGCAACCTGGGTCGGCTCTTTGACCAAGCTGGAGTCATGAGGACCGGACATAGTCCACAAGCCCGTGGCTAGTCTGATCATCCTTGTGGCTCCATCTTATTAAGCCTTATAAATTAGAAATCGAGCCACTTATCATGCGCATGTCTATGTGATTGCCCATCATTGGTAAAGTAAGTTCTCTAAATTTTTGGCCTTTGCAATTTACTTACTTTATCGCATTATTTTGTCGGTCCATGGCATTAGGATTGTCATGATCTTGATCAATATACAATGGGGACACCGGACATTCGAATTATTCTCCCTCCAAAGGAAGAACTTAGCGCTTGGTGGGACAAGTTAGATCAAAATTGCCGTCAGTTCGTAGAGTCACATATTGGTCGACTGCTTCCATTGCTGCGCATCAACATCCATGGCGGCCTCGTCCAAGCACTCGCCCACTGTTGGTGCCCCGAGACCTCTACCTTTATCTTCGGCGGTAAGCATGAGCTCACTCCCACCTTGGAAGAGTATAGCATTGCCATAGGAAAGTCTTTGAAAGCTGAATTGATTAGTCCGTGTATCGGAATGGATCCTATTATGGCTTTATATGATTTTCTAAGAATTAAGGAAGATGATATAAGAAAGGTTTTAAAGGCTCACCGCAATACATGTCATTTATCCTTCTTGAAAGAATGTTTTGAGAAAGGCACTTCATCTCAAATGCGAAGGGTTTTCCTTTTAGCTTTCTTTGGGTTTATAATTTTTCCTTACTGCAAGAATGCTATTAACCATTTGATCGCTCAATTAGTTAAACAAGTGTTGGAAGGAAAGAACTTTGTAACATTGTTCTAACTGAAACTTTCCTTTCCCTCAGTCGGTTTAAAGGAGGTGGTGATAAGACCTTCCATTCCTCTCATGAACTTTTGCAAATTTGGTTTCTTTCACATATAAAATGGTTTGGTGGTCTAATGACTATATATGATGTTAGTAATTCTAATCACCCTATTATGAGATTTGAGAACAACCAAAAACATGCACCGGATTATCATTATTCTAGGTTGCTAGCTTTCATGAAAAAACCAACTCTCAAGGGTTTCCTATGGCATGCTAAATGGTTCCAAGTTCGGATAGTGACTCGTGTGGAGGAGCTGGCCCAATCCCTCTATTGGGATTCACTGGAGCATTGGAGTACTATCTGACTAGAGTGATTCGTCAGTATCAGGTCATGCAAGAGCTTCCCCCGGCGTTACAAGCAGAGCCACTCCAAGTCAGTTTTGTTGATGGAAGCCGAGGCCATGAAGATTCCATTCTCACTGTCAAATCGATGTGGGACATGTGATGTCCACAAAAACTCAAATGGCCCGAGGAGGAGTTGAAAGGCGAGGAAATGAAGTACTATGCCTCAATTAAGTATATCCAAGAACACAAAATTCCCGAGGAGCTGCTTCCGAAGATACCGGAGGCGCCGTTGAAGATCACCAATCGAGCTGAGAATAAATGCCTCAAAAGAGTTGTTGAAAAAGCTCAAGAGGAGAATAAACGATTGCGCCGAATGGTGTCCCGAGTGTATATTGATCAAGCAAAATGAAACGCTTGAATCAATCTTGCTATTTTCATTTTTAGATTAATGTTTAGGAAGTTGGGTCATTTACTTTTCTAGTTCATTTGTTTAGGACATTTCGAATTTCTAGGCTTGTCAAAAGCTCCATTGATGAATAAAATTTCTAGATTATTGCCATGGATCGGCGTATTTTTATATGAGATTCTTATTTGTGTTCATTTTTTAAAATTAGGTGATAACGGATCCTCCACGCTCTCCCATTATCACGCAATTAAGAGCAAGAATGGCCGACCAAAGTGAGATGCGCGATCGCATGTCCTCCGTGGAAGATCAACTCAAACAGTTAGCCACTTCCATGCAGCTTATAACAACTCAACTTCAATCCCTCCAAGTGAACTCGAGTCCTCCACCCGCTCTCCCAGAGATAGTTGTCCTGAAGCAGGCAAACAAGGCCCAAATGGGTGAGGATGACATGCCTCAGCTAGAAGATGATCCATTCCCGATCAATGTGGAAAAGGCTAAGCTTGCCAACATTCCTAAGACGGAGCAGGATGAACGTTTTGTGAAATTGGAAGAAAAGTTGAAACAATTGCAGGAGTCACAGAGTTCGCTCCCGTTCGACTTGTCCATGTACAAGAAAGTCAAGATACCAAAGAAGTTCAAA
This sequence comes from Eucalyptus camaldulensis, assembly GCA_019915185.1. Lineage (NCBI taxonomy): Eukaryota > Viridiplantae > Streptophyta > Magnoliopsida > Myrtales > Myrtaceae > Eucalyptus > Eucalyptus camaldulensis. The sequence continues at coordinate 25,055,259 of JAHSVA010000008.1, forward strand.
ATGCCAGATTTTGAGAAATACGATGGTACTTCTTGCCCAAAAGCTCATCTGCAGATGTACCATGTGCGTATGACCCAGTATGTCAAGAACGAGCCCCTCATGATCCAATCATTTTCATGCGAGTTTGACTGGGCCGGCACTGAATTGGTATGTCATGAAGAATGTGAACCTTCTCGACACCTGGAATGAAGTGGCTGACGCAATTTCTCAAACAATACAAGTTCAACATGGATATTGCACCTTCCCGAGAGGATCTTGAGAGGATGGAGAAAAAGAAGAGCAAGTCGTTCAAAGAATATGCTGTGAGATGGCAAAATCTGGCAGCTCAAATCACCCCCGAGCCTACTGACAAGGAGCTGATGAAGTTGTTTATCAAAACTCTCCCATCTAAGTTCCGTGTCCGGATGGCCAACATGTACGTTGAAAACTTCAATCAGCTTATTCCTGTGGGGGAACAAATCAAGATGGGGATAAGGGAATGATGGTTTACTGAACCATCGAGTAGAAGATTCTTTGCCAAAAAAGAGAAGGAGGTTGCTGTAGACGTGAATGTGGCTTATGGCCAAGAAAGTACCAATCACGCCCCGGCTATGCAGACAAATCAAAGACAACCACAAACCGCTAGCCGTCAATCATTTGCCCAAGCGAATAATAGAAGGCAATTCACTTCTCTCCCTGGGTCTTCATCCCAAGTGCTAACAATCCTCCGAAAGAAAGGTTTGCTTACTAGTGAACCAAAACGTCCCAACCGCGAAAACCTTTGTGGTTACGACCGGACAAAGAAGTGTGACTATCATAACGGTGAACTGGGACATTCGACTGATGAATGTTTCACCCTCAAGCACTGGATCCAGAGCCTCTTGGACATGAAAGCCTTTTCATTTCAAACTGCTTAGCCAAATGTCCAGAAAAATTTGCTACCGAAGCATGAGGGAAGGGTGAATGTTATCCTGGAATCTGAGGCCAGTCAAATCAGAAACTCAAGAGTGCACGTGAAGGATGCCTACAATGGGCTGGTGAGAGCCGGATATTATCTAGATCATGAGGATATTCCCCCATCATTGATGAAAGAAAGAGTTGCCAGAATGGTGGATGATGGCATCATTGTGTATGTTGACCATAACTACATAGTTTCCACTATTTCTCATATCTTTTTCATTTGGGAGGAAGAGCAGGCTGTTCTCGATGATGGTAAGGGAGAAGAAGATCTGCCGCTCGTGGATATGCCCCCACTAGAAGATGCATCCAATGATGAGATATTGATTGAGATGCCTCTGCCGTATGAGTATCTCAACAATAAGGCGGTCCCTTGGTCCTATGATTTAGATGTTGACCACGTTATAAGGTCTGGTCAGACTTATCCTCAAGCCAATGCTCAACCTACGAAACCTGTCACCGATGAAGAGGCTAAGGAGTTTTTGGCAGTGATTAAAGCAAGCGAGTATAAGGTGGTCGAACTGTTACAAAAAATGCTCGCCCAGATTTCTTTGCTCGAACTCCTCCTTACATCCCCTGTGCATAGAAAATTGCTGATAAAGGTGCTAAGTGAAATTTGTGTACCTGAAATGGTCGAGGCGGAAAAGTTGGAAGATTTTGTGGGATTGATCCTTTTTAAGGACATGATCACGTTTTCTAATGATGAATTCCCTTTTGAGGGTAGAGGGCATAATAAGACACTCTATATATCTGTCAAGCATAAGACTTCTCATGTGTCCCGAGTACTCATTGATAATGGATCTGCCCTGAACATATGCCCACTGGCTACTCTTCATCGCCTTAAGGTGGACCCGTCCAAGATACATGTTCCAAAGACTTCTATTCGAGCTTTTGATGGTACAAAGAAGGAGGTACTTGGGGAGATTCACCTCCATGTGCAGATAGGGCCGATGGTTTTCAATGTTCCTTTCCAGGTAATGGATATCCCTACTGCCTTTAATTTTTTGCTGGGTCGTCCCTGGATTCATACTGCTAGAGCTGTACTGTCAAGTCTACATCAAGCTGTGAAATTCGTAATCAAAGGGAAGCTGGTCACTGTCTATGGTGAAGAAGATCACCATATTTATCATTAGACAGCTATCTCCTATGTAAAGCCAGACTTTGAGTTTGAATCGAGTTATCACTCATTTAAGTTGGTATCCACTATTCATGCTTCTCGAGACTCACCACCACCAATTCCTGAAGTTTCAAATGCTGCTCTCATGGTGGGAACAGTAATGGTTGGAAATGGTTTCGCTCCTGGTAGCGGTCTTGGAAGAAATGGCCAGGGTATTCGAAACCCCATTGAAACCCCTCAAAGGTCCCGAGCTGCTAGATTAGGGTACCATGGAAGAGGTGGGGAAAGTTCTGGAGGACGAAGGCAGGAACGGCAGAATCTGCCCCTTAACCAAGGGCGAGGGAGGCAAAACCCATTACCCCCGAACATTCGCGAGACATTCCCCGATCCCTCGATAATGATGCAGGATGAGGCAGAAATAATGGACACCCCGGGGCAGCCAAGTGGAAAATTCGACTATTTAGGGAAGTATTCGGCTCCTCCCAGTTTCTACATTGATTCTCGCGACATTGTCCCAGATGGATGGGGTGGCATGGATGATCCGACACCCCCGGAGACAGAAAACCCCGAAGATGCATTGGAAGGAATCTCTAGTCTCTTCGATGACGTCTTTATAGGGACCATTGACGAAGGACCTCCAGAGGAGATGGGCTCTGGCCCACAAGAGTAACTCATTTACTGCTTTCTCACTTTCCCCTGCGCGGGAATTTTTATCGCTTTCTAGGGCTTGTTTTTTATTTCTTTCTTTTTCCCTTTCTTTTTAGGGCTTGAAAATAGCATTTCCATTCAATAAATGTAATTGATTGATGAATATCAATAAAATTACAAGTTTTATTTTGAGGGCGTGATGAGGTACACTAAACCAGCCCGGTGATGATATCTAGCCGATAAAAGATAAAGAAAATCCAAGGAGAATTCTGAGGCCTAGGCTTCATCATGTTTTCTCATGTCAAAATATTTCAAAAAATGTTTTTTCTTTTTAAAAGAAATATATAAAAAAACAGAAAATATAGATTACTCTATTTTTCTTTCTAATTTAGTTACTTCATGTTTCAGGAGCAATCTTACGGCATACAAAGGTGCAGAAATGGTCCAATCCAATACAACAAATGCTGACATTGATGACCTCAAGGACTTGAATGAAGATTCCATTAAGGTGCAGCAAAGCTTTGAACAACATGAAAAAGCCAAGGCTCTCACATCCGAGCAAACTGTCAATATTAATTTAGGTGACATCGAAGAAATCAAGGAAGTTAAAATTGGGGCAAATCTCCTAAAGACGAGGCTGATCGCCTAATTCAGCTACTAAAGGAATACCAGGATGTCTTTGCAAGGATCTATGCTGACATGCCTGGTTTAGACCCATTGATCGTTGAGCATTGCTTGCCTACTAATCCGAACGTACCACCTAAGAAGCAAAGGCTCCGGAGAACTAAACCCGAGCTCTCGAAGAAGATAGAAGAAGAGGTGATGAAGCTTTTGAAGGTGGGGTTCATCACAGTCATGCAATACCCTGAATGGGTAGCTAACATTGTCCCAGTGATGAAGAAAGATGGTTGAGTTCGAGTTTGCGTCGACTATCGAGATTTGAACAAGACTAGCCCAAAAGATGATTTCACACTACCTCACATAGATGTCCTTGTGGATAGTACTGCCGGATTTGAATTATTCTCATTTATGGATGGTTTTTCCAGGTACAATTAGATAAGAATGAAGGAAGAAGATAAGGAGAAGACTACATTTATCACCCCATGGGGGACCTTTCATTACAAGGTCATGCCCTTTGGACTCAAGAACACAAGGACAACTTACCAACAAGCCATGGTAACACTATTGCATGATATGATGTATCAGGAGATTGAAGTCTATGTTGATGATATGATTGCAAAGACTCGGCCTGGAAGAAGTCATGTAGAAACCCTGAAGAAGTTTTTTGATCGACTCCGTGAATTCAAGCTTCGGCTAAATCCCACTAAATGCGTGTTCGGGGCAACATCCGGTAAATTACTCGGATTCATTGTAAGCAGTAAGGGGATTGAGATTGACCCATCCAAGGGTAAGGCCATACGCAAATTGCAATCTCCATCAACAGTGAAAGAAGTTCGGAGCCTCTTGGGAAGACTGAATTACATAGCCCGGTTCATTTCCCAACTCTCTGAAACTGCCAAGCCATTTTTCAAGCTCCTAAAGAAGAATGCACGAATCAACTGGGATGATGAGTGTCGAGAAACGTTCAACAAGTTGAAGCAGTACCTGATGAATCCACCAGTTCTTGTCCCACCATCACTGGGACATCCCTTGATTCTCTACCTCACCATTCATAGTGAGTCATTGGGTGTAATGTTGGCTCAAGAGAGTCCTGTGGATAAAAAAGAACGAGCCATTTATTATCTGAGTAAGAAGTTCACTGTGTCAGAGCTGAAATATTCTGATGTTGAAAAGACTTATGCGGCATTGGTGTGGGTATTGCATAGATTACGACAATACACACTACATTATCAGACATTCCTCGTAATTGAGAACGACCCCATCAAGTATTTACTTGATCGGCTAGCTTTGGTGGGTAAGTTAGCCAAATGGAAAATTTTGATCTCCGAATTTGATGTGCAATTCATGTCACAAAAGTCGGTTAAGGGTCGAGTGATCACCGATCTATTGGCCGGAAATTCAAGAGTCTCTAATGACGATGACAGTTTCCTTGATGACAGTGTTGTCGCAACCCCTTTTTTTGGGTGTGAACCACCTAGGGTTTGGCTAATGGATTGTTAAACCTAGACTTAACTCGGGCTCTCCCAAGCCCATACCAATTTGCAACTTAGGTTCAAGTTTATAACATGCAAATGATTTTTCAATTAGGAGTCGCCACTAATCCATTTTTGGTGGGTCGATTAGAAACCCAAGTAAAGTAATGGGAGATTCACTTTACTCCTACAAACCAGAGACTATGGGTATGGGGACTTGGTTACACTAGATTCCTCTAATGCCCTTTCGGTACCTTTCTTTTTATTTTGAAAAATGTTTGGCAAACAGTTTGGATTGATTTTAAATTTATTTCCCTAACATGTGAGGCCATCATGCGGGTGCGCAATCCATCAATTTAACACCCAATAAAGCAAATAGAAAATGCAGGACTTACCTTGTAGCAACGAAAGCATCTATAATATTAATTCAAAATCCACATCAACAACCTTAAATATGGTTTCTGATTAACACGCAGATTCTCTTTTTTTGTTTTCACTTATTTAATGAAAATTATGCAATATGCGATGCAATATTAACTAAATAACCTAACTCTAATGACATGTAACTTCTAGTTGAATGGGCCTAGCAACAACTACCACATGACATGCATTTCAATGAATCTAATCCTAATGATGTGCATGTGACATTTTCCTTTTCTTTCCTTTCTTTCTTTTTCCTAAAAGAATGCAATCTATCCTAGAAAATAAAACTAATTCAACCTATGGCATTTTTTGTATTTTTCATGAAATTCGAAATTAGGTGAAATGTGAAAATTACCTAATTAGATTAAGATCCTAATTAGTTTATATTAGGAATTAGGTTGAGCCAAATCCTAATTTGAACTAAAATATTATCTTAACCTAAATAATCCTAAAATGCAATCTATTTGATAAAATACCTACACTTATAGTAAATTTAAAAAACTATTATCTAAAATTAAACTAAGTGCAATTTTAATCCTAATATGCAATGACGTGCAAAATGTCTCCTAATCTAATTTTTCTTTTTCTCTTACGAAATTCAAAATTAAAATGGCCAAATAATTAAACCTGCAATTCAAATTTAAAACTAACATCCTAGATGAATGCAATCTAATTCAAAGATATCATCTAACCTAGATATCATCTAAACATGCATTAAAAAAAAAAAACTAACTAACCTCTCATGCAATCAATCCTAATCTACATGGGATGGGAATGCGATTTTTTTTTTTTTGTATTTTCGGGATAAATAGAACAACTATGAGATAAACATCAAACCAACCATGATCGTCAAGAATATTGTCCATCACTCAATTTGAAATTCAAATTTGATTATCTCTCTAATAAAATCGATAAATTGATCTTAAGCCTTAAAGATCAAGATATCAGTTTTACTCCCGCGTGAATAATTATTCCATCTAAAGCCTTATAGATAGAATAAAAATTCGTGCGGTTGCGAATTGGATGCTACATTAGGGAATTTCAATCATGTATTGGAAAAAAAATCAAACAAAGATATAAAATATCAAAACCTCAAACAAGATAAACAAATCTACCTAATAAGTTAAATCTACCTAAAAGATAAACCTATCAAATAAAGTAAAATAGATCTATACCTAAATTTGAATTTTTCCAAAAGACCAATCAGTAGAACGAACCAACGATGGGCATGGCACGACACGGCTCAGCTTTAGCAACGGTTGTGGCAATATCTCGGCTTGGCTTGGCACAATTTGTGACTATTTCGATGGGCTAATGTTCGGGACATCAATGTGGCGTCAAGTTAAACATGGAACAGCAACGTTGACGCAGCAAAATCAGCAAGCTTCACCGATATTGGGTTAGGTCATGATGGACACGATTCAAGCCTGAGGAACTCATGGACACGCCTACACCGATACTGCTCAATCCACTTTGAAGCACACCTCGACACCTGGATGTGGGCAGCAATTGGGACAGCAAACAGTCAACGTTTGAAGATCCAAATATTTGTTGGAGAAGTTGAGGAATTTGCTGTGATGCTCAGCCTCCTTGACGCGCCCTTGGACTAACGTGGCAAAACAATGGGAACAGCAAATTAGTTGACGTTGGGCGCCCTTCACAGACAAAACACCGGCACCGAGAACGAGCTGCAGGCACACGTGGAGATCACTGATGTCGATGGAGCCTCCTTTGAACTTCCGAAGGTAAAAGGCACCGAGAATGAGCTGCAGGCACGCTTGGGGATCACTGATGTCAATTGATCACCAAAAATCAAAGGGCAGCACACGTTCGCCAACGATTCTCCCTCACGATCCGTCCCTCTCTCTCGATTCTCAACTTTTCGTCCTCAATTGTCCGGCCCCTTTACTCGACGGAAATGACTCTTTTTATAGGCCAAAAAAATTGTATCTTCGTGGTATATTTCATTTCTAATTTTGCCTGTGCACGATACTATTGAATATATCATTCTATCCCGCGCAATATTTTCAAATATTTCATTCGAAAATTTCCTTTTTTGTCAAAAATACATCACTCGGTGTATATTGCCTAAATATATGAAAATCCCAACGAAATATGTGAAGAATTTTGCACTCGCCGACGGTCCAAATAAATAAAAATGTTCATAAACTATATGCCATGTTATTATTTTTTATTTTTTATTTAGTAAAAATTAACCCAAAAATTGTGTAAAAATTTAGGTGTCAACAAGTGTCTTGAGTGTAAATGAAGACTCATGGAAGATGTTCTTTGATGGGGCTATAAACTTGTCTGGTTCTGGTACTAGGGCAGTTCTGATATCCCCAAATGGACAGCATTATCCAGTAGCTGCAAAATTGATATTCCCATGCACTAACAATGTGGCTGAGTATGAGGCTTGCATCCTCAGACTTTAAGCCGCAATTGAGATGGGTGTGGCCAAGTTAATGGTATTTGGAGATTCGGCACTGATCATACTTCAGACCGTAGGTGAATGGAAGACTAAAGACGCCAAATTGCTCCCGTACCACAAGTACTTAGAAGATCTGGTAAAGGAGTTTGACGAAATTTCATTTGAATACTTGTCAAGGTCTCATAATCAATTTGCGGATGCACTCACGACTTTGTCGTCTATGTTGCAAGTCACTGACAGGTTAGAGGTTGAGCCTTTGAAGATAGAGGTTTTACCGAAGCCGTCTTACTGTATGATCATAACTGAAGAACTTGTTGGAAAACCATGGTATCACGATATCATGAGCTACATTTCCCGAAGGAAGCACTCTAGCTGATAGGAAGTACATCATGAAGATGGCCTCAAAGTTTTTCGTCAGTGGTGAGAATTTGTACAAAATATCTTATGATTCAGTCTTGTTATGGTATGTAGGTGCAGCTGAAGCCACTCAAATCATATAAGAAGTTCACGAAGGGGTGTGTGGCCCTCATATGAATAGGCACATGTTGGCTAAGAAGATCATGAGATTAGGCTATTATTGGCTCACGCTAGAGGGTGACTGTATTCAGCATGTTCGAAGATGTTATCGTTGCCAAGTCCATGGTGCTAAGGTAAATGTTCCTCCAACTGAGCTGCACCAGTTTTCCAAGCCATGGCCCTTCTCAATGTGGGGCATTGATGTGATCGTCCCAATAAACCCGAAGGCTTCCAATGGGCATCGATTCATTTTAGTGGCCATAGACAATTTATCTAAATGGATCGAAGCTACGTCATTTGCAAGTTTCACTGCCCGCAATGTTGCGAAGTTCATCAAACGTGACATAATTGCTCACTATGGTGTCCCTAAAATGATTATCACTAACAACGGAACAAATTTGAACAACAAGCTTGTTGATGAGTTGTTTAGCGAGTTCAAGATCAAGCATCTGAATTCGTCCCCTTATCGCCCTCAAATGAACGGGGCTGTTGAAGCGGCCAATAAGAATATTAAGAAGATCTTGGCTAAGACAGCTGAGAATTATCGAGATTGGCATGACAGATTACCCTTTGCATTGATGGCATACCAAACATCTTCGTACTTCTACTAGGGCAACTCCTTTTACTTTGGTATATGGCATGGAAGCAGTTTTGCCTGTGGAAATGGAGATTCATTCCCTGAGAGTATTGTCCCAAGTGGAATTATCTGAGGCAGAATGGTCGCAGCAAAGACTTGAACAGTTGAACTTGATCGATGAGAAAAGACCGAAGGCTCTTTGTCATAGCCAAACTTATCAGCAGAGAGTGGCCAGATCCTTCAATTGGAAGGTATGGCCGAGACATTTCAAGGTAAATGATCTTGTTCTAAGGAAGCTGTTGCCAATTTTTCCAGATTCTAGGGGGAAGTTTGCTCCAAACTACAGTGGCCCATATGTGGTAAAGAAGGTACTTCATGGCGGTGCTTTGATCTTGGCAGACATGGATGGTCGTGAGTTTTCCACTCTAGTTAATTCAGATGCTGTCAAGAAGTATTACCCATGATAGAATTTGCCATATCATGTTTTGAATTGCAAGCATTTTATGATAAATAAATTGCCTCATTAAGTTGCAAATTCAATTGTGTAAACTTGTTGCAAATATTGCATGTTTTCCTTGATGAATTATGTGAGTAGATTGAATGTGCCAAATGGGATACTCTGGAATGATGAAAGGCAAACCCTGTTCCATACATTGTTTCATACACTAACCTCCAGTGAGTTGTGTGGAAAAATTCCATGCCTACGAGAAAAAAAGGGTGATCTCGCAAAAGGTACGTCAACTGAGGTGATGAGAGGCAGTTTCTTCTGCTACCCAAAACACTACAGGTATATCCATTGTTCAACCCTTTGAGCCCATACACATGAAGAGCTTTTTAAATTATCCCTGTCAAGGATCGTCCCATACTAGGACAAGATTTGAAATGAATGATAGGAATTTTCTTACTCACACTTGCATCAATCTTTGAGTATTGCTTTCACAGTGTAACTTGTACAATAATTTAAAGTGCCTTGGGATGATGAAGAGCAGTTCATTCTCTATCCTATACACTTTATCCATTACATAGCCCCCTTGAGCCTATGAATTCGTTTCACATTAAACCCAGTTGGTGATCATCCCCCACACTGGGGCAAGGCAAAAGACAGATGAAGACCCTTGAAAGTCCGAGTGTCATCCAAAGTATAATTCCTTGACGCATGTACTGTGCGCAAAAATTGAAATAGAACTAAGGGGCATAAAAAAGCAGTGTGCCTGGTAAAAGCAAGGCCAATGCCCATGAAAAAGAAGTGAAGAAAAATGAATGAGAATGAGCGGCACGAAAAAGCAGTGTGCCTGGTAAAAGCAAGGCCAATGCCCAAAGAGAAAATTCAAACACTTGAGTCGTATCCCCAACAAGGTGGTACCCAACCAAAAAAAAACTCAAATGTTGTTGCAATCAATGATGTTGTGATGTCAAGAAAATCTTCAACATTGGAAAAGTGATGGAAATGTCAAGATGATCACCAACTTTGATCCCTTAAACACTTTTTGGGCCCAATCATCCTTTCGTTTCTCAACCCATGAACTTAGCCTATGTTACGTCCCTTGCAAAGTCTCTTCAGATTAGGGCACTTGAATTAACGTAAAAGTTCAAACGTTTGAAAGCATTGCTTGAAGAAGTGCGAGTAAGACAATTTCTACTTGTAAACCCCCAAGATGATGGTGAAATATCATTCATTTTTCAAAAGCTTCGACTCAAAGAGTCCCCTTCGTTAAGCCATTAACCAAGCCAGCATTACGGTTCCTATTAAAGACCTCTCAGATTGGTAAGCTCGTACCACTTGCGAGATTGCTCGGACCCTTGTTTGGTATGACAATGGTGAGATAGAGTGATCGTCAAATCCTGCATCAAAGGTCAGGATAAAATGGCCCTTTTAATGAGGATAGGTGAAAAGTCCTTTCAGACCAAGAGGTCCCCCATTTGACACATCCATGAAACTCATGTGTTCATATTGGAGTATTCTTTTGAAATCTTCCCAATGGAAATTAGGTGATGCAAGATTGATAAATCCTCGCACATGAGCCTCACTTAAATTAATGCATGTTTGTGATCATAAATGCATATTGCTTCTCCTATGATCATGTTTTGTAGAAGACATTTCCCCTAGGAACATAGATGATACCAAACAAGTATATCTCTATCCATACCTTAAATACTTGTCATTGTGTAGATATTCCCTTTTGAAAACATCAACACTCAATCGAGCTGTCCCCAAAAGATTTTTCTCCAAATTCAGTCTGATTAATGCGACTGAAGAAAGGTTCGAATCCTAGCCAAGTAAAACCTCAATTTAGGCGACCGTAGAAAGGTATGGGTCCTAGACAACCTTATTGCTCTAACAGGCGATCATAGAAAGGTACGGGTCCTGGAAAAGCAATTATCTCAGTTTAAGCGATCGTAGAAAGGTACGGGTCCTGGAAAATGATTCCTTATTCAGGTGACCGTAGAAAGGTACGGGTCCTAGACAACATTCATTGCTCTAATAGGTGACCGTAGAAAGGTATGGGTGCTGGAAAAGCAATTTCCTCATTCAGGCGACCGTAGAAAGGTACGGGTCCTAGACACAACCAAACACTGCCATATTAAGTGACGATAGAAAGGTACGGGTCCTAAACATGTAACACCAACTATCTTGAATCACTCTATCCTCCTCGAAGGTAAGTTATTTCAGGTAGGTTCATCTATCATTTGCATTTCCATGCATCATATAAATTGCATTAAAAGTGGAACTCATGTTCCAACAAAAATCATTCATTGCATGAGCATTACCAAAATTTAGGTCTCAATTTGTCTTTGAAGGCAACCTCTGCGAGCTCACCTTCAAAGAGGGGCAGCTGTTGACACCTAAATTTTTGGGGTTAATTTTTGCTAAATAAAAATAATAATAATAAAAAATCATAATCACATGGCATATACTTTAGGAAAATTTTATTTTATTTTTGGTTATATTTTGTTAAGATTTTTCACATATTTAGGTAAAATACACTGGGAGATGCACTTTTGCTCAAAAGGGGAATTTTCTTGATGGAATATGCGGAAAATATTTCAATGATATATTTAGGGGTATCGTGCTCAAGCAAAATTAGAAATGAAATATACCCCTAAGATACAATTTTTTGGCTTATAAAATGGGTCACGGACGGTAAATTGGGGGGTCCTTTCCGTCGGTGAAAAAAAGAGAGCAAAAGGTGAAAAGGTGAGGTAAGAGAGAGAAAAATCGAAAAAAAAAAAGAAGAAAAGAAAACCCCCCGCGACTGTTCATCTTCCTCGGGGGGGGGGGGTGTTTGCCCGTGCCATCCCCGCTTGCTCCCGTCGGCTGCCGAGCCACAGGCGACCTAGAGTCGCGTCGCCGCCGAGCCAACCTTCCCCGTGCCGCCGTGCCACTGTCCCAAAGAGCCGCCATGTTGCCCCGACGCCTGCAACTTGACGCTGCTCACCGCCTGCAGATCTGAACAGCGACCGGCCTTGACCTGACGTCGTCCCTGTCTCCTCGTCCCTGCCCGTGATGCCGTCCGCCGATCTTGCCGCGTTGCCCCGTCGCCACTTCCGCGACGCCGCCGCGTTGATCCCCGAAGCCCCTGGTGTCGCGACGCCGCCGCACCGATCCCCGAAGCCCCTGTTGTTGTGCTGCCGTCGTACCGCTCCCAGTGCCCTCGCCAGAACAGCCGACGATCTCCCCTCGCCGGACCGGCGACCAGCTTTATTTTTCTTTTTTTTTTTAGAAAAAAAAGAAAAAAAAGAGAAAAGCAAAAGAAAATTTAGGTATTTTCTTTATCTTATTTTTGCTATTTTATTTTATCTTTTTAGTGTAGTTATTCCTTTTATGTAAAATTGAAATTCCATGATATGAAATTGCCTTGAAATTAGTGATTGTCAGTCTGATTTTCGCGCCCGAAATCCGACTCTCAATTACTTAAAAAAATTGCCAATCCGATCTCCCGCCCGAGATTCGATTCGTGATTTATGTGAAATTGGCCAACCCGATCTCATGTGCGAGATATGGTTCGTCAATTTGGTTATCAATATTGCTTGATTTGTTGTAATGTTACTTAGGTGAGTTTTCTTAAAAAAATCAATAAAAAAACATGTAGTTTTAGGGTTTGCATTCATAATAGGAATTTTGTTTCGAATTTTCAAGAAAAAAAATCAAATCAATTAATTTAGGTTGCTAGTTCATTTTTTTTTTTAATTTGGATTGCATGTTCAATTATTTGGCAATTATTAATTTCAAAGTTAAAAAAAAAAGAAACAAAAACACAAAAAAAAAATCATCATGCACATATCATGTAGAGTTAGGGTACATTTTGCACGTCATTGCATTAGGATAAAAATTGCACTTAGTTTAATTTAGATAATTTTTTAATTTATTATAAGTTTAGGTACTTTTTTTTAGATATATTGCATTTTAGGATTATTTTGGTTAAGATAATATTTTAGTTTAAATTAGGATATGTCTCAACCTAATTCCCAATATAAATTAAATAGGATCTTAATCTAATTAGGCAATTTTCACATTTCACCAAATTTTGAATTTCATGAAAAAATACAAAAAATGTCATAGGTTAAATTAGTTTTATTATTTAGGATAAAATGCATTATTTTAGGAAAAAGAAAAACGCCATATGCACGTCATTAGGGTTAGATTCATTGAGATGCATGTCAATTAGTATTTTTGCTAGGCCCATTTAATTAGAAATTACATGTCCTTAAGATTAGGTCATTTAGTTAATATTGCATTGCATATTGCATGATTTCATTAATTAAGAGAAAACAAAAAAAGAAATTGCGTGTTAATTAGAAACCATATCTAGGGTTGTTGATGTGGATTTTATTTAACATTGCAGATGCTTTTGTTACTTTGAGGTAAGTTTTTGCAATTTATTTATCGTTTATCTGGGTGTTAAATTGGTGGATTGTGCATCCGCATGATCACCTCACATGTTAGGGAAAAAGATTTAAAATCAATCCAAGCTGCTTGCAAAAAAATTTTTTTTGAAATAAAACAGAAAGGTACCGAAAGGGCGTTAGAAAAGTCTAGCGTAACCAAGTCCCCGAACTCATAATCTCTAGTTTGTAGAAGTAAAGTAAATCTCCTGTTACTTTACTTGGGTTTCTAATCGACCCACCAAAAATAGATTAGTGGCAACTCTTAATTGAAAAATCAATTGCATGTTAAGAATTTGAACTTAAGTCGCGAATTGGTATGGGCTTAGGAGAGCCTGAGTTAAGTCTAGGCTTAATATTCCATTAGCAAACTCTAGGTAGTTCACACCCGAAAATTTGGTCGCGACAATGCATTAATTGATTAATTAGTGTAACTAATTCCCCAATCCTATATTCTCTTATTGCATAGGAAGTGAAGTATATTCCCATATTTTACTTGGTTTCTAAGATCTCAATAGACTAGTGGTGACTCCTTATTAAAAAAAAAATTATGAACACTCTAACGTTGCACAAGGAATGTGCTTGGGAGAGCCCGTGCTCAATTATGGGTCATTGGCCCTTTTTTAGGCAATATTCCTAAACATATTTTCCTCCCTACCAAGTGGCAGGTCGGAATAGCCCTTCTATATATGGTTCTAAACTTGTACATAGATGCTTTTGAAGGTTAGTCAAAATTTTATCACTTATATATTGATATTGGTGTCACATTAGCATCAATAGAACAATATAGATACTCAACAAATATCAAGCATAAGATTTTATTTGTAGGTTTAGTATGTATGGCATATATAGTGTTCATTTATCCTACATCTTATGAGAAAGAGGGTTTATGTACGACGAGGAATTGGGATTTTATTTTCCTAATATGGTCATCAATGGGCTTCGCCAAACCATGCTCCCACGGGCTTGGTCAAGATAATTTTTTATTAAGCTCAGAACCCGCTTTAACCCATTTAGCACCAGACTAATTAAAATGCAATTTATGTGGGCCAAATGTTATTGAATGAAAAATGCTAATAATATGCAAATGCACCAGACTACGTCTCCCAGTGTTGGCTAAAACTGGTAAATATATTGGTCTTCCTTCAGACTGGGGGAAATCTAAAAGGGAGATGTTTGCATGGATCCTTGGAAGAGTGAATTCTAAGTTGGAGGGTTGGAAGGAACATCTAATCTCAAAGGGCGGTAAGGAAATTCTACTTAAAACAGTCGTCCAAGCAATCTCACAATATGCCATGTCCATATTTAAAATTCCTCTGTCTCTATGTAAGTCTATTGAACAGAAAATTGCCAAGTTCTAGTGGTAGTAGAATTGTAGTAAACTTGGAATTCACTGGAAGAAATGGGATACTCTTAAGGATAGAAAGGCCCATGGTGGAATGGGTTTCCGGGATCTTATTTCGTTCAACAAAGCCCTACTGGGAAAACAAGTTTGGCGTTTAACTCAAGCACCCCTTACTTTATGGGGCAGACTTTTTAAAGGCTTATATTTCCATTCTACAGATTTTTTGAAGGCTGAAAAAAGGTCTAGACCCTCATGGGGGTGGCAAAGTTTATTAATAGGTCGGGATTCTATTTCAGACAATCTCCAATGGTCGGTAGGAAATGGCCAATGGATCAACATCAAAGAGGATAAGTGGCTTTCTAGCGGTATTATAGGCGGGCCAGCTCCTAGAGGAGAAGCAATGAGGGTGGCTAACTTTATATTTCCAAATTAGAATGCATGGAACGAACCCCTCCTTCGACAAAGCTTCGATGATCGGACTGTACTTGAAATACTTTCTTTATAGATTCCGCCTCCTCACACTACTAATAAGCTTATTTGGAAAGGTCAACTAAATGGACAATACACTGTTAAGAGTGCTTATAATTCCATCAAAGCTCATAATTACAACGATATATCTAATATTGCTTCTTCATCTTATCAACCACCCAGAAAGCTATGGCATTCTATATGTCATTTGTAGGGTCCCCCCAAGCTATGCATATTCATGTGGTCACTTTGCCAAATGCCTTGCCTACAAAGGAGAACCTATTCCATCGACATGTTATCCCTAACCCCATTTGCCCGACGTGCATAGATCAAGCACCGGAAACAAATGAACACATTTTCCTCTCATGTCCTAGGACAAAAGCTATCTGGTCTCATCCACAAGTAAATTTAGCATCCAGCCTTTCTAGTGCTACTAGGATCGACAAATGCCTTGCAGATTTAATAGAGAACAAAACTGACTTACTTGTGCTAGAGACAGTGGCTTCTATCATGTGGCAACTCTGGAAGAGAAGAAATGATTTCGTTTTTCGCCAACGAAGTCCCAATATTGAATAGGTGGTGCAATTGGCTCTTGCAAATGTCAGATCAGCCCGCCTCTACAACAGGACACCAGCGAAACCGAGGCTAACACAACCAGATCTTGATCAGTTGTGGCACCCACTAGAACCAGGAGTCATTAAAATCAATATAGATGGCGCGTACCCGATCTCGCAAAACGAAGGAGCTGTAGCCTGTGTGTGCCACGACTCTGTTGGTCACTTGCTCGATGGTTTCACTAACACCAGTAATGCCTCTTCGGCACTAGAAATAGAGACGCAAGCTTTGATTCTTACCCTAAAGTTTATGCTGCAGAAAGGGATGGATCGTGATTGTGTGCTGCTGGAGTCCGATTGTTTGGTGATGGTGGATGCTGTGCGAAACCCTACTTTGATCCCCTAGCAACAGCGAGCGTTGTTCGCAGAAGCTATGGCAATCTTGCCCTATTTTCCTTTTCTTCGCATCCAACACTGTAGACGGGCTGCAAACTTCATTGCCGATTGGGTTGCTAAGTCCCATGGGCTTTCTTTGCTCCCCCCAAATTGGACCGTCTCTCCCCCTTCCCACCTCTTGAATCTTTTGTATTCTGAAGCTTTGTACATCGGTTGTTCTTCTGGAAGTTAATATATAATACCACTGTTTTCGACCAAAAAAAAAAATTAACAATTTTTTTTGTTTAGGAATTAGGGTGAAATCCTAATTTTTTCATGCAATGAATGGCCAAATAGGCTCGCTACAATTTAGGTGTTAACAAGATTTAATTTTGTAATGTTAGACTTGTACACAGACATTTCACTAGTATATACTATAATACTGAATTGGATAGACACATAAAATAAACGCTTATGAATTTTGTTGTGAATCAAGCCCATAATATAGAGAAACACTGTATTTTCATTTGTTCATTTATTGGGAGATAGTCTCACTATATTCGTTCAGCAGGCTCTCTTTATTTGGTGTTCTACTACTCCATAATGAAAAATCCTACAACTCAAGTAAATGGACAGTGAAATGAAAATGATTTCATGTGGACTCAGCTATTCCCTTGTTAAGATTCGCAAAAGATACAAATTTTCTGAGAAATTGCTCGTATTTGTTGTTACTTTTGACTCCTAATGACCTGTATAATTGGGCCGTTCGAGGAATTTTCATCCTAGTTAGTCAGTAGTAGTCAGGATGGAAATCAATGGACGATCTCAATTTAATTTTCCATTGCTCCTTTGCGAAAAATTGTATTGCTCAAGTACATGGACGGTGAAACGAAAAGGACTGTATGGACCGGAGTAACCGCGTGAACAAGTTTGGACTCAATTTCGTCGATGAGCTCCATGAAGGATACAAATTTCCCAAGAAATTGTTCACAATTATTATTATGATTTGTCCGTAACATGACATGCATAATAGACCTATTCGATGAACTTTCACCCTAAGTGATCGATGACTCGGGTTAGAATTCCATGGACGAGCTTGGAAGGTACGTCATGAATCATTTGATGTCTCCACATTGTGGGGAGAAAGATTAATGGTCATGGATTATGAAGAAAAAACCATCTTGAGTCTAGCGAATTGACTTCAAAGTCATTCTGGGTCACATAATATCGAACACTTAGTGGAAAGTCAACATAAATATATATGATATAACACCTCACAAGAAGCTACGATGTGATGCTTTTGTACGCATGGAATGAGCCAACGGATAGAGAGAATCCACACTCCCATCATCATCCATCACAATTAATTTAAATACGACCATGTCCAAAGGGAATAGTCATTGAGTTGAATCAAATATGAATTGATATGCAATTTCCTCGAAACTCACAAAAATTAACTACAAATATCTCAAGTGTTGTGCCTCTTGAAGTCCAGATGGAACAGTCATTGAATTGAATCTAATATGAATTGATATACAAGAGAAAGCCAATAATAATAATAATAATAATAATAATAATAATAATAATAATAATAATAATAATAATAATAATAATAACAACAATAACGATAATAAATCACTAACTATGCACTTTGATTTAGTAAGTTTATTACGTTGTTAAGCCATAAATATACATGGGCCTCGTTCTTAACGATTCTTGATTAGTTGGACACTCAACTTTATATGGAATAGAGACAGGTGATCAAATTTGGTTATGTACACACTTTTTCTTTAGTTTACGAATTTTTTTTCTCTCTCTTCTATTTAATTTTTAAATATGAGGTTCCTACTCTATATGATAACATAGTATGCCATACCATATCAATTCAACTTGAGGGGAGTGTTATGTTAAGCAAAAAATATATCCGAGACCGTTCTCTACTAACTATCTAATCTATTGATGCATAATCAATTGCTCACTTTACAATTAAAAGTAATTAAAAGAACGACCATCAATAATATTTTATGGGTTAGTGTACCTATTGAATCTACTATAGGGCAGGTCATCGGGTACATGATGAACAAGTCTGTACTCAATTTCGTCAACGAGCGCCATGAAGGATACAAATTTCCCAAGAAATTGTTCACAATTATTATTACGATTTATCCATGACATGACTTGCATAAAACCATCTTGAGTCTAGCGAATTGACTTCAAAGTCATTCTGGGTCACATAATATCGAACACTTAGTGGAAAGTCAACATAAATATATATGATATAACACCTCACAAGAAGCTACGATGTGATGCTTTTGTACGCATGGAATGAGCCAACGGATAGAGAGAATCCACACTCCCATCATCATCCATCACAATTAATTTAAATACGACCATGTCCAAAGGGAATAGTCATTGAGTTGAATCAAATATGAATTGATATGCAATTTCCTCGAAACTCACAAAAATTAACTACAAATATCTCAAGTGTTGTGCCTCTTGAAGTCAAGATGGAACAGTCATTGAATTGAATCTAATATGAATTGATATACAAGAGAAAGCCAATAATAATAATAATAATAATAATAATAATAATAATAACAACAACAATAACGATAATAAATCACTAACTATGCACTTTGATTTAGTAAGTTTATTACGTTGTTAAGCCATAAATATACATGGGCCTCGTTCTTACCGATTCTTGATTAGTTGGACACTCAACTTTATATGGAATAGAGACAGGTGATCAAATTTGGTTATGTACACACTTTTTCTTTAGTTTACGAATTTTTTTTCTCTCTCTTCTATTTAATTTTTAAATATGAGGTTCCTACTCTATATGATAACATAGTATGCCATACCATATCAATTCAACTTGAGGGGAGTGTTATGTTAAGCAAAAAATATATCCGGCCTCCAGTCGCAGCTGCCGCCCGCCGTCGCCGCCGCCTCCATCCGCCGGTCGCCGGCGACGGCGACCGGCGGCGAGAGGCGGCGGCAATCCGTCGGCAAGATTAAAAAATGAATAAATACAAAAAAGAAATTGTTGCGTTATCAAACGCATTTCTATTCTTTTTCTATTCCAAGAGTAGAAATTTTGTGTCGTTATCAAACGGGTTCTTTTACTCAGAAATTGTTCCCCGGAGCAGAAATAGAAAAGAACCATTTTTGAAAAAAAACTCTTCCCCGGAACAGAAGCGTTTGCATGCGCTACCTTAGAGTCCGCAAGACTGCTGGAGAGCCATGTTCAAGCAATTGTCTTGCTTGACGACGATTAGGGGACAAGGAACTTGTGCACGACTTTTTGGAGGCTCGAAACAATTGCTGTCCAGTCTACCCTATTAAACTCTATTTGAATGGGGGTAGGAGAAATTTTCATGGTGATTACGACCACTACTAAGTTTGTGGAGGTTGTGGGGACCGCAATGGCTACGATGTCTATGATTGCTATAGAGGTCCTGAAGACTATGACCGACAGGATTGTTGGTGGGGCAGAGTTTATCATGAAAATTAAATTTATATGAGGTGTAAAGGGCCTGATGAATTCGAGTGCAAAGTAAAAGTCGATTATTTTGAAGGTTCTGTTGAGGAGTTATGGATTGGCCTGAAGAGAGAGATAATGTTTTATATTGTATGGACATCCTGGAGCATAGAAAGGTGAAGCTAGTGAAGTGTAAATTCTGAGAGACAGTATTATGATGATGGGAAAAATTTGAAGGAGGATTGACAGAGCTAGAGAAGGCAATGCGACATGGTCAAAAATGCAATTATTATTAAAGCGGTTTGGTCTAGAGACTTCATTATCATGTTCGAAACAGTGCAATATGGCAAAAGACCATGTTTGAACAATTAAAAAAGATGAACGACAAGCCATCTCAGAGTATTCCTCATGTCAATCATCGAGAAATTGCTTATGAGCCTCACAGATAGGGTAGCCAATAAATTGATTAAAAAGATGAAACTTTTGAATATCCTTTTTAAAAGCTAGAGGATTTTGAGCTTGAGAAAGAATTTTTCGAGAAAAATGCTTTGAATTTTTCTGATGATGGAGTTGATAAATTCGATCATAAAATATTATAAAGATGCAGGGTTAATACTTTTAAAGACTATGATTCTTTTTATTGCCTTATCTTAATTTATTTTAGATATTGTGTTAGGATATTAGGTGATTCGTTTCCATTTTATAAGTTTTCATTAGTAGGTTAGATTTTTCTTATTAGTTATTTGTTTCCTATCTTAAAGTTAGCCTTTCATTTGGGTTTTGCTAGATATAAATAGAGATCAAAGTCTTTTGTAATTTGGTTTTCCTCCTTCATGAACTGATTAAGTGAGATAATCTATTCTGTTATTGTGCAAATTTTTTCGTTTGCAAGTCGCAACTCATGTCTGTGAATTTAGTATTTTTCTAGATTAGTGTTATCAACCGATTTTGTTGCTTCAGTATAGGATGCAAACTCGGTTCAAATACATATTTATTAATGAAACAAACTTAATATATTGAGAACCCAACCATGGACAGTGCAGTTGGTGTGAGTTCTCTCGCTCATCGTTGAGGTCGAGGGTTCAAACCCTCTTGTTGCTAAAGTGTCTTAAGTGGGGGGCCCTGGTGTTAGGGTCCTGGGCTAGGCCCCCTCCAGGTACTGGCGTTTAAATAGCGGTTTGTGGCAAGACTTGCTGGTGTCACCGGGCACTGGTGGGTCGTGTGAACCCGAATAGCGTAACCGAAAGGAGGCTCCAGCGGATCATGGATATCCAAAAAAAAAAACTTAATATATTGAGAAATTCTATAACCATCTCATAAGCAAATTTTCACTTAACAATCTCATATCGCTGGTTAAAATGGTTATTTCTTATTGGCTAGAGACAAGACTATTTCTACTTTTATGGCAGGGACTGAGCTACTTATCCGGTGCTATTTTGAGTTACTTTCTTTGCCTATGGCACTTACTTATTTTGAATTTGAAGATACGTCTTCTTTCTTCTCAGATGATCCGCATGTGGTCGAGGATGCTTTATATGATTATCATGGATGCTTTGTTTGCACATCCTTATCAGGTTACCGACCCGCAGACCCCATTTTGGAGCCATTGTAGCGGGCTCATTGGTCCCACAGCTTCTCGATCAAGTATCTTACTTGATTCAATCTCACATTGCAAGAAATCCAAGAATTTCTGGGGGCACTAGCACAAGCAAAAATGGTTGAAAAGTCTACTGTTTAATATTAGTCTTCCCATGTGGTCAAATTTGCGAGTTGGAGAGAATATTGTATTTATTAATCAAAAGTGTCATTTTCTAATCTCGTGACTAACAATACATATCGACTTTTCTTTATGATCGTGCTCTTTCCTAGAGTTTGCGTATGAAAGAGATAGAGAACATGCTCTGATTCCTATTTGATATGACCCTCTAGGTAAAATGCAAGCAGTAAAAGCCCATGGCGTTTGGATATATAGTAAAAATAATTGCCACTGAAATTTTCATTGCTTGTAATTAGTATATTCAACTAATCTTGGAAATTTCCCGGTAATCTATGGCAGGCATGCACTGCCACTATGACATTGCTTGACTTGTATATGCTTCTAGACTTGGAAAGATTCAACTCGCTGTAGATATTGGCAGCTGATCAAGATCAGGACCACCATTCTGTAGAATTCCAATGCTTTTAATAGGGCATTGCCTTTCAATTCCACGCTCAATTGAGGACTGAGAACATTCGTCTTATATATATATTCCAATGAAGATAAATCAAACCATAACTTATTTCTTTGATCTAGTATTTTGTCTTTTTGGGGTCTAAGAGGTCAATTCAACTAATTAGCATGAAAAGCTGTGCAGAAAATCGAGAGTATATTTTCTAAAACTTTTTTCTTCATAGACAACGATGATTTAGAGTTTCAAAAGCATGTAATGAGCATATAAGCATATTCATTTTGATTTTGGGAGAATTTCACGAAGTTTGGAAGTCCTGTTGAGAGCACAATAGTTAAAAAAGTCAAATTATACCTTATCCTTAACAAAAGACTTTATAGATGATCATAATATAAAATTGGACATAAGTGCACCCTAAGTGCCAAAACTTGGCATGGAGGGACATTTCAGTGCCAAAATTTAGAAAGTGACATTTAAGTGATAAAATCGAAGTAAAATTAATCACTTAGGTGCTATTTCGGCCAAAATACTGATGTGACGATTTTCCGGCAAAGGAAGTACAAAACGACACCGTTTTACACGCTGACGTGGCTAGACAATAAAAAAAAAACGTCGTTTTGATGCTAATGTGATAAAAAAATTAATATAAAAATTAATTAAATTTAATAAAAAATAAATTTATTTAAAATATTTAGAAATAAAATAAAAATATTAAAAAACTAAAATTTTTAAAAAATTATTAAAAAAGGGGGTAGGTGGCTATGGGCTAAGCCCTCGCCACCACCGCCTGCTCACCGCCGTCGGAAGGGGCCACCCCCCCTTTCTAATTTTTAGTTTTTTAATATTTTTATTAATTTTAGTTTTTTAAATATATTAATTTTATTTTAAATTTTTTAAATAAGTTTAACTTTTTAATTTTTAAAATTTTTAAATTTTTTTTAAATTTTTTATTTTTAAAATTTTTTTTAATAAGTTTAGTTTTTAAATAAGTTTATTATGAATTCAATTTAATTAATTTTTATATTAATTTTTTTACGATATTAATACCAAAATGATGTCGTTTTTGTATTGTTTAGCCACGTCAGCGTATAAAAGGGCGTCGTTTTGCACTTCATTCGCCAGAAAATCGTCACGTTGACATTTTGGCAAAATTTTGGTCGGAGTGGCACTTAAGTAATTCATTTCGCTCCAATTTTGACACTTAACTATCACTTTTCAAACTTTTGGCATTTAAGTGTCCATCCGTGCCAAGTTTTCGCACTTCAAGCGTCCATACCTCTATAAAATTGACATAGAAGATACATAGTATGTAATCCAAAGAAGTGGATAGATCAATCCACAATGTCTTTCTCTAATTCGGTATTTTTGTATTTTTGTCCTGACAATTTCTCTCCCCATCAATTTTAAATATGCTATGCATGACACGTGGTGTTTGAATAATACATATGCTAATCATATGTAGTAATTGAATATAACAAGTGCGTATGACATGTGTAAATGACACGTGCGATAATCAAATATGACACGCACTATGATGTGGAACCCAACTAGCATTTAGGGTAACATGAAAATTGAATAAGAAAGTATGAATGATTATGGAAGGGTGCGAGATTCTAATGCGACACGAGCGAATGACATGTGCAATGACATAGAATTCGAATAGAACATGAGCAAATGACGTGTGAATGATGTACAAATCAAATACAGCTTGAACGAATCCATGCATAATGACATTTAAATCAAATTGTTACATGTGCTAACGACATGATTATGACACGAAAAATTGAACTATGACATGTTCAAGTGACGTGCATGATCACATGGAATTAAATGTGACTTGAGTGAATGATTTCTGTAGTGATGTGAAACTTAGCTAGGATATGTGCGACCAACATGGGTTTATTGCTTTGTGTTAGATCGGAACAAAATCCTACTAAACCACTAGGGTTTGCCCCAATGGCCACTTTTCCCATATGGGAAGGGGGATGTAGGGGCTTCGAATCCTCTCGTACTCAATGGGGTTGGGGTGAGGATGATTTAGTATCAAATGTGAGTTTTGACTCTTATGTTTTGTAAGGAGGCAAGACAAAAATCTAAGAGTGAGAATTAGAGTAAGAGTAGAGTATAACTCACAATATATATATATATATATATATATATATATATAACTTTAGTTACTTTATTATTTTTAGTATGCCAAGGTGGTAAAAAACTTTGAATAGAAGGTTGTTGGTCGTTAGTAGAGGTGAGATAGAAAAAGTATTAAGAGAAAGGAGACTAGAAAATCAATAATATGGAGGAAACATATTATCCTAATTTTAGCATGACCAGAATCAACTATGAAAACCTTTCAAACAGAGCTATCTAGACTCCTTTGCAAAATAGAAGGAGATAGATGTTTGGGCTTACTGAAGATTAGACAAGGCTATATAAACTTTATGAACTATTAGTACTACTGAAGGTCAGTGCGGTTCCATGCAGTGCTGTAAGGCATGCTACTTTTGCTGTAGCCATTTTACCCAACTTCACTCATCGCAAGCGCAGGTGACTATTATAGGGAAAAGTGCCAAAAAAGTCCTAAACCTTTTGTCTTTGTGCCGATTTAGTCCTAAACCTTTTTATGTTGTGCCAATTCAGTCATTTCCAGCCAAAATTGGCCGGAATTTGCTGACTAGACGCCGGTCGGCTGACGTGGCCTGATCAGCGCTGATGTGGACTATTTTTAATAATATTTTAATATTTTAATATTTTAATATTTTTTTTATATTTTTTTTTTCTCTTTGTCTTCTCATCTTCTTCCTCCAGCCGGTCGTCGGACCTCGGCAACCGGCCAGAGGCGACGGCTGACGAGGTCGAGGTCGACCTCGCCGGCCACCTCGCCAATGGCCGGGAGGGCGACCTCGCCCTGGGCGGCGAGGCTCACCCTCGTCGGATTTGATGAGGGTCGAGCCTCGCCCATGGCAGGCGAGGCTCGATCTCGCCAGATCTAGCGAGGGAGAGCCTTGCCCGCCCGGCGCGAGGCCGCCCTCGAGGCCTGGGTGGCGAGGCTCTCCCTCGTCGGATCTGGCGAGGGCGAGCCTCGCCCATGGCCGGCGAGGGTGAGCCTCGCCAGCTCAGCGCGAGGAGGCGGCCGGATTTGGTCCTTGAGGTCTTACGGAACTGAGGCCTATCATTGTCGTCCTCCGACATGTCGACGCCCGGCGGTGTGGAGGCGAGCTTCCCGGCACACACCGAGAGCGCCTTCTCGACGATTTTCAGGCTCAGGTCTTCGTTCGCTTCCTTGTCGTCGTCGTCATCGTTGTCGCTGCCGCCGAGCGGCACCGCAGACTTTGGCTCGTGCTCCGCGTCGTCTCCTTCGCCGAGCTTCGCCACCGTCGGCTTCGCTCTCCTCCCCATGCTCCACGCGCCGAGCTAGCGGGGCTCGCCCTCGCCAGCCATGGGTGAGGCCCAACCCTCGCCAGATCCGGCGAGGGTGAGCCTTGCCACCCAGGCCTTGAGGGCGGCCTCGCGCCGGGTGGGCGAGGTCGAGCCTCGCCGCCCAGCGCGAGGTCGCCCTCGCGGCCACTGGCGAGGTGGCCGACGAGGTCGAGGTCGACCTCGCCAGCCATCACCTCTGGCCGGTCGCCAAGGTCCAGCGACCGGCTGGAGGAAGAAGATGAGAAGACAAAAAGAAAAAAAATAAAAAAATAAAAAATAAAAAAAAATTGAAAAATTGAAAAATATTAAAATATTATTAAAAATAGTCCACGTCAGCACCGATCGGGCCACGTCAGCCGGCGGGCGTCTAGTCAGCAAATTCCAGTCAATTTTGGCCGGAAAGGACTGAATTGGCACAACGTAAAAATGTTTAGGACTAAATCGACACCAAAAAAAGGTTTAAGACTAAATCGGCACAAAGACAAAAGGTTTAGGACTTTTTTGGCACTTTTCCCGACTAATATACCAATTTACTCGGTGATAGCTGAAGCATGTAAACACACCCCAACATGAAGTCTACCTTCTCTATCATGAGGCTCCATAATTTTCTATTTATCTTTGTCTTCCCGACAGAGAAGAAATACAAAGAACAGCACAGGGTCTCTCACCCCAGGACGGATCTCCCACATGTTTCCTCCTTGAGCCTTTTAAGAACCTGCTCAGGTCCTAGACAAGGCTATATGAACTTTATGAACTATTAGTACTACTGGAGCTCACGTCCATGCCCAGCAATCCTTGAATAGAAGTTTTCCATGCTGTCTTACTTTTTAAATGCTATTCTCCAATATAAATACATCTTAGTCATCATAATACCCCCCCCCCCTCTTCCTTTCTCCTCTTTTCTCTCTATCACACACACACACACACAATTGCCTTTTCGCAAAACCATTTTCAATGATTCCTCCAAGAATCTCGTTCGATGCAGAAAAGCTCCTATTTTTGGCGCTCTCCCTTTTCCCGATTGTCGTCACCTTGAGCGATGGCACTCACCCAGCAATAGCGCAGGGCAGCAACAACAGCAATCCAACAACGATCGCGGTGAACGTTGGGGTGATCCTTGATCTGGAGACGCAGGTGGGTCAGATGGGATTGACCTGCATTAACATGTCTCTATCTGATTTTTATAGTTCGAACCCTTCCTTCAAGACTAGGCTCGTCCTCAACGTTAGAGACTCCAAGCGAGATGAGCTTGCCGCCGCCTCTGCAGGTTCTCTCTCTCTCTCTACTCTCTAACATACTGACCGGTCACGATGCTTGACCAGAAATATATGATGGCACCAGCTTTTGGGTTAGCATTTTTGTACTTCTGTTGATCGTGTTGAAGATTGTTTTGGTTAGTCTTTTCTTTGTACCGAGTTTTATGGGGCTAAATCTCTGCTCGAACTTCGACAGAGTTTGGTCTTGGGTTAATACACATATTGCGGAAGAGCATAAACTATTTTATGCATCTGTTTGTGTGATGCAAAAAAAAACCAATTATTGTTCTCAACGACTTATTAGGCAATGATATGAAAATTTCAGCTTCTATATATTTGAAAAGTAAAAAGAATCCCCAGCTAAGTTTTCAAACACACAACGACATTTGAGCGTTCCATTCAAAGCAATATGCATTCTCGTAGCAAAGATTGTTCAAGCAACAATTTCCAAAGCTCCATGAAGGAACGACCAAGCTTAAGTTTACCAAAAAAGAAAGAGACCAAGATTTTTCCTCATCCTCACGAACTGTTTGCCACCAATCTGTACTCACTCTCTTAGCTGCCTTGTTTATAATTTTCTTTCCCCCTTTCAAATTTAATGACTGCAATATATAAAAAGGACTTTTTATCATCGTGAAAACGAAGTCGTTATCATCTTATGATAGGATCAAAGATGACATGAAGTTGATCATTCAAGAGAGAAAAGTCCACCTTCTCTAACATCTCATATTGTGCCGAAATAAAAATATGTACATAAATTTGTGGAGGCAAATTTTCATCTTGATAAAGACATGTGAACAGGGTTCTTGTTTATGATCTTGGATGGGGAAATATTGGACTACTATTGCTTGCTCTATTCTTGAAGAGTATAAAGCTCTCCCGTGACTCTTGCCCGCATAAGTGTAGTGCAAATTTATAAAATTATGTCTACATGTACATGATAAGTGAACACTATTAGAAATTGTCTCGCTAAAGACACATGCTATATAGCTACAGTTTCGTAAAAAGAGCCTAACATTATTGTGCTTTTCAAGTTAGAAATATAATCATTTTTGCGGAGATGGTTATTTAAGCAAACTTAAAATTTATCTTTGGGAAAATATGTACATAGAAAATATCTCTACATAATTATACTATATTTTTTTTTTTTTTTTTTGGTTCTAGTTGAGCCCTGTATGACTATCCAGTATCGAGTTGAGTCAGTGATTAATTATTTCCAGGGAAATGGTGTTTTGATGGTCAAATTAAACAACTCAGGTTTGAAGTTCAACCAAATAATTGTCAATCAACGAAGGGAGTTTAATATGGATGTTGAGAGGCTTGACATATATTGTATACATCACAATCCTCATAAAATCCATAGACTTGGGAATTGGATTCTAAAGTGGAATTTTCAAATGGCATGAGATAAAGAGGTCAACTTAAAGATGAAAAAGAATTAACTTGATCGTCCTGGGCCATTTTATCCTCCTATTTGGTTCTTGACATTACTTCTTTCGAAAGAATTAGTTTATGCTTTGTTTGCAATATCATATGCCAAACGACATCTAAGGCGACAACCGAAAGCCTGTACTATGCTTAATAAATTAAATCTTTCAACAACCTCATGGGTTGGTTTCAGCTGGTAAAAAATGGAGGCGCGGCCTCGATTCCCTCCACGTAGAACAAATAATGTCATGAATCTGCAGTTTACTTAATTAAAGTGCGCTTTCTCGACATTTCTAAATTTTGCATTTGCACACAACTGTTCATGTCTGAAATTACGTTAGATCTAAATAGGAAGGTTCGACTATGTTTCATGAGTATAATTTCATATATACTTGAAAATAAGAGGTTTCGCTTACCCGTGTTGGAGGAATTTACATTTTATCATCTCAAGGACATGTTGAATTAGGAGTCTAGTCATAATGAAAAAGGCTCCAGTGGTACATTCAACTTCATAAACATTTTTCTAACATGGGTCAATATCATGATAATAAACGGAGAAAGTGGAGAAGTTTTAATTATAAAAACACATACTGTTTAAATAATATCAAGTACGAGTTCTTTCCCAACTTCAACTTCCCTTGTTTCCTTTTTCTTAAACATTTCTATTTTTTTATGATATTGCATCAAGTTTTAATTGAGTTCTGGTCAATACTATGCCTTTTTTACTAATAATTTATATTATTATCTGACTTATTGTTATTGTTTCACCGCCTTTTCTGGTTCATCCGTGCAGCACTTGATCTGATAAAGAATAAGCAAGTCCAAGCTATAATAGGCCCTCAAGGTTCAGCGCAAGCAGACTTCCTCATTCACCTCGGAGACAAATCTCATGTGCCCATCGTCTCTTTTTCTGCCACTAGTCCTCCCCGTAGTTCTCTTCGGAGTGCATACTTCCTTCGAGCCGCGCAAATTGACTCGTCCCAAGTGAATGCCATAAGCGCTGTCATTCAAGCTTTTGGCTGGAAAGAAGCGGTACTCATATATGTGGACAACGAGTTCGGAGCAGGTATTATAGCTTCTCTTACCATAGCTTTGGAAGAAGTCAACACGCGAGTGCCCTATAGGAGCTCCATTTCTCCTTCAGCCACGGACGATCAAATCCTGCAGGAACTCTACAAGTTAATGACGATGCAAACGAGGGTATTCATCGCGCACGTGTTACCTACTCTCGGTTCTCGGCTATTTGCCAAAGCAAAAGAGGTGGGGATGATGAGAGAAGGTTATGTGTGGATCTTGACTAATGGAATCACCGACCTACTGAGTTCTGTGGATTCATCTGTTGTCGCTAGTTCGATGCAAGGAGTACTGGGCATCAAGACTTATATCCCGGACACACCAAACCTAGACGACTTCATGGTCCGATGGAGGATGAAATTCCAACAAGAGAATCCTTCCGTCCATAATCCTACATTGAACATTTTCGGATACCGGGCTTATGACGCTGCTTGGGCTTTGGCAATGGCCGTTGAGGAAATGGGTGCGACGAATTTTACCTACCAGATGTTGAATGCTTCGACAGATACAACAGATCTCGACAAGTTTGGGGTCTCTCAAAATGGTCAGAAACTTCTCCAAGAACTAGCCAATATGACATTCGCAGGTCTCACTGGAAATTTTAGACTCGTCGATGGGCAGCTAGAGTCGACGGTGTTCCAAATCGTTAATATCAATGGAAATGCAGCGAGAGGGATTGGGTTTTGGACGCTAGAAAATGGACTGGTAAGAGATTTGTATTCATTCAGCACAAGCAAATATTCCACTAATATCGGATCAATAATATGGCCAGGAGATTCAACCTCTGTTCCTAAGGGATGGGAGATTCCCACAAATGGGAAGAGGCTGAAAATTTTAGTCCCCCTTAAGCACAGTTTTCTTCAATTCGTGAAGGTGACTCAAGATCTTAACACAAATACATTCCAAGTCACCGGGTATTGTATTGACATCTTTCGAGCCGTCATTGAAAAATTGCCTTATGCTGTGGCTTATGACCTCATTCCGTTTGCCTTCACTGATGGAAGGAATGCTGGAAGTACTTACAATCACATGATCGATCATGTATTTTACAAGGTGAGCAAGTCCTTAATTTCGTTGGAATACATGTTGAAACTTATGATGCTATCATGTGGTTGACAAATAAAACCTTCCCCTTCCTTTTGTTGGAACAGAATTATGACGCGGTGGTGGGTGATACAACAATCATTGCGAATAGATCATTATACGTAGACTTCACCTTACCATACACCGAATCGGGGGTTGCAATGCTTGTGCCATACAAGGACAGCAAGAACAAGAATGCTTGGGTTTTCTTGAAGCCACTCACTTGGGACCTTTGGTTAACGACCGGATGCTTCTTTGTGTTTATAGCACTGGTCGTGTGGATTCTCGAACACCAGATTAATGAAGAATTCGGGGGTCCAACTGCGCATCAAGTTGGCACGAGCTTCTGGTTTTCGTTTTCAATCATGGTCTTTGCACAAAGTAAACACCCTTTACTTTAATAAATCAATTGAACATTAAAATTTCCATATCGTTCTTAAAAAATTTAGATGCTTTCTCTTGATTTGGATTGCAGGGGAGAGAGTATTTAGCAACCTAACCAGATTTGTCGTGATCGTGTGGTTTTTTGTGGTACTTCTACTAACGCAAAGTTATACGGCAAGTTTGAGCTCTCTTTTGGTGGTGCAAAATCTTCAACCAACTATGGCTGATATTGATCAACTCCTAAAGAGTGGAGAAAAAGTGGGTTACCAGCATGGCTCTTTCGTTTATGGAATACTAAAGCAAATGAAGTTCGATGATTCGAGACTTATATATTATCATTCTCCTGAAGAATGCGATGCACTTCTTTCCAAGGGAAGTGCAAAGGGCGGGATTGCAGCGGCATTTGATGAAATCCCCTACATGAAACTTGCTTTTTCTCAATATTGCAATAAATATACCATGGTCCCGACATTTAAAACTGCTGGATTTGGCTTCGTAAGTCCTCAACCTCTCAATCATAGCCCAAAAAAGAAAACCCTCAAAATTTCCAATTACTAGAGTTCTTCATTATTTCTTTGATTGAGATATCTCATGTCTTGCTTTTGGTTTACAGATTTTCCCCAAAGGGTCTCCGCTAGTACCAGATATTTCGCAAGCAATCCTTAACGTAACTGAAGGGCCTAAAATGACGGAAATCGAAAACACATGGTTCCCATCGAAATCCAATTGCCTGGATTCGACTAACTCGATTTCTTCCAACAGCTTGGATCTTGACAGTTTCTGGGGCCTATTCTTGATTGCTGGAGCTGCTGCAGTTCTAGCTCTCTTCATTTTCATGGTCATGTTCGTTAAAAAAAAATTGGCATGAAGTAACAAGTTCTTCAGGTTCATTGCGGGAGAAAATTGTTGCATTGGGAAGAAGATTTTACCAAAGGGACCTCAATCCGTATACTTCTAGGGTAGCCAGAGATAGAAATATGAATGATGGTGGCAATGAGATTGCAGCTGTTGAAACTTCAGAAAATACTAACTTCCCTTTGAGTCCGTCAAGAGACTTTGGCAAAAGCAACGACGATATAAACAATGAGCAAGGCACACCATCTGCAGAACAAACACTTTCTAATAATGTAGATGAAGGGTGTCCGACGTAGCAATAAACTTCCAGCTTACAAATGTAAATTAAGAGAGGTACATATCTCAACAACTTTAGATACTAAACTTAAATGCCTCAACATCGTCGAACTTTGTACTAGTAGTTGACAATAATTTCCCCCTCATTCTCTTCTCATATAAGGACTATGATTGATACCGCTTATTGTCTAATCGCAGACAATATAAAGAAAGGTAGATGCTTTTCAAAATATTTTCTATTGGACATTACATGTACATGTTGGCTTCTCTTATCCTATAATGTATTGGCAATGAAAGTGTCCATTGTTATTTCAATAACTTGCCTAAAGTGTCTAATTTAGTAACAAAATGTGACTTCTTAAACTACAATTTAGAATGTTTAATGAGAAAGTTCGGTAGAATAGGTTTCCATGGTTGAACCAATTGTCAAAATCCTATATTATCATCTCTAAATAAATAATCGGTTGACTCAGTAACATGTAATATGCTCCTAAGTATTTGCTTTATCATCAAAGCATTCTATTTAACTAAAAGAATCCATTGACATCTAAATTGTTTCCGACAAATTCAATATGCATATTTTTTGTAAATAATAAAAAAATAATATAGAAGAGAAGAAAGAAAGAAAAGAATATTAAAAAAAATATAAATAACAAGTAAAGCACCAAAATATCATTAAACCACAAGTGCAGCCCATTAAAATCACCCCAGGCGCATCAGCCAATTGGTCTAATTAGAGCCAAGTCAATTCGGGTCATCACTCGCCAGCCCGTCCAGAAAACCAGGTCCAATTGGCTCATTCTCAGCCCAGCAGCCCAAATCCATCAAACGCTTGACCTTGGCCCACGGCCCATGAGAGGTCCCTCCACTCCTCAAAGCTGGTTCTCTCTCTTGCTGAAGGTTCAAGTTTAGCGTCGGAGGCACACGTGCATGGTTGAGAGCTAAGGAAGAAATGGATGCGAAGGTCGAACACACGCAGGTGAAGATATCGCACGGAAATCCTCAGTTTGGTATTATCAGTAGTCATTCATTTTAAAGTTCATTACCAAAGGTCTCAATTTGATACATATTCACAATGTTCATTTGTCATAGATGAATATGTTAAACACGTAAGTCAGATCGGGTTTGGATGATTTCTTTAATTTATTTTAACCCATTTCCATACAATACAAATTTATGACTCATATCTTATTTGATCCATATTACTAAAACACTTTATGGTTGACCAAATCTAGGAAAACTCACACCCAATTTAAGGTCAAAGCATGAAGTAAGCAAACATGAGATCAAATGAGGGCGAGATGGAGTAAAGAAAGATTTATAAAAATAGCTTAGGTCTAAGTAAGTCGTGATCTCTTCTAATATCCATTCTATTTTGGATTTCATCCTTCTGAACCCATTTTCTAAAAATAACTAATCCTTATAACTATACAACCTATTAAATTTTGACAAGTCTAACATAACGGATTTGATATGTGTATTTTTGGATGTGGTAAAGAACCACTTGTATGAAATTGAATTGATTTAGATGTGATTTTGCCAAGTTGAAGTGAAACCGAGTTGAAGTCAAGTGAATATTCAAGATCTCTTTTGTGAAGAATGCCATGATTCTCAATTAGCAAATAAAGATGATATATCGATTGCCCTTCTTCCTCTTAGATAGGTTTAACACTTCCAACACCTTAATTTGTGCTATTAGTCTTTTCAATTCTTATCATCAATTAGCTAAATATAAGAGCAGAAGATATAGTGGGCACACGAAACAAGGAAAGGCGGTATCGGTAAGGGATAAGATGTGGTCTGACCGCGAAAAGACATGGAAGAGGAAGAGAGCTGCAAAAGCGAAAACAGGAGGAGGTGACAGCAGAAAGAACACCATCTTTTGGGGGGTTCCTCTCTCCAGCACTGAGATTTTTCTCAGAGGTCCATAAAACTCTCTTAGGCCCCTTTCCATGATTGGGCCGTGATCTTCCCTCGCTGTTCTCTCTTCTTCATCTCGACTTCTCCATCTTTTGGCGCCATCATTCGAAATGTAAACAGCCATCCAAGCTTGCATGCAACTTCGAGCACCTCAACCTCGACTTCCAACTTGTCAAGGACTAGTTCTCCGTCACAAGCCACCAAAAACCGCATGAAAGGAAGACGTGAAAGCTAAGTGTTCAGTCTTGTTAAGACACTATTTGTTTGTTTGTTGTCCACCATTTCATTCAACAATACGTAGCTCGTGTTAACATTTGAATTTTTGTCAATATATTTTACAAAAATATAAAAAGATTTATAAAAAAGGGATGAAAATGAATTAAAAATATAAAAAAAGAATAAAAAAGGACGAATAAATATGAATGAACATGATAAAAAAAAATGATTTCGAGTGGGCCAGCATGTTCGGCCCACTTGTCTAAAACTTTCGGCTCACCCCTTGATCCATTTTCCTAATTCCCTTCCTCTCTTTCAGCCCATTTTTCTTTAATTCTTTGAGCCCACAACTTGAATCAGGCAAGAAAGGAGCCCAGCCCCTGTCTCCCATCTCTTGCGCAAGGCTTCTCCTTCCCGTCGTTCCCACTCAACTCCCTCCGTCAAGCAATCCACGATAAAAATCCATCTCTTTTCCCGGAAGTTGACAAAGATTATCACAACGTTGAGCGCAGATCTGTCTCGTCTCCTTCCAATCTCTAATGATCCCGATGTGGGCGAGGTGTCAAAGTTACGCTTCCACTGTTCTGCAGGCTTCGTGGGAAGCTTGGCTGAAGGTCTGGGCAGAGGGAGAGAGCAAGCTCGGGAGGGAGGGACAGAAAGAGCGAAATACGGAGCCGAGCTACGTTCTCGACTCAGTGTTACCTGACCATCCCCGTCGCAAGCCGACGAACCCTAGCTGCCACACTCGAGCCCGCGGGCCTCCTCTTATGAGGATCTCAATTTAGCGACATCGCGAGGTAGTCGGCCATAGCTTGACTAATCGTGAGCTCGCCCTGAAACCGCCAACTCTGAGCCGGGAAGGGATTTCTGCGATCGAAACTCATTCCCATGAACTCTTTTTTGCCTCGCCCTGTTCTGTTTTAAGAAGGAACCGAACTTGGTGTCTCTAGTTCTTGAGGGATTTCTTTTTAACTGAGTCGGCATCAGCATTCCCTGGTGATATTTTTGTTTTAGACCCGAGTTCGAGTTCTAAATATGTTCGATATCTTTGGTGTTCACCATATGTTCGCGGGAATGCCTGAATTAAAACCATTCCTTTTAGTCCCGCATTCCTATTTATTCTAAGGATTCATAAATTCCTATTAATTGCCGAATACATTTGTTAGTCAGATTTCTTTTCTACCAAGTCCGAATCTCCTAGAATTTTGGTTGTCGTTTGTCTTTTGCTTTACCATATTCCTGTGAATGTTCTTTGTATTTGTGGTTTGACAGCAAGCGTGAGCCTCGTGCGAATAGTGGTGGAGATTACTGGTTGTCCGGTGGCCGGAAGTGGCTTGCTATGGTGGTTCGGTGATGGTCGTACCAGTCAATGATGAGTAGAGTCTCTTCACAGTCTGTGTGGTGAGCCTTGGCCATGGGTGTGCATGTGGACTCTATCTTCTCAGTTTGTATTGAGTAAAGAGCAAGAAGATGGCTAGGAGAAAAGGAGAGAGGACATGGGCTTAATTGGTTTTAGAAGATTCAGGTTTATTTAGGGCGCATTTGGCAACCATTCCATTCCTGAGAACAATTTCTAATAGAAAATGATTATTTTGTAATCTGTTCCCGAGAACAGTTTTTGAGAAAAGAACACGTTTGATTATAGTACAAAATTTCTGATTTTGGAATATAAAAAGAACAAAAATACTTTTGGTAACTACATAAAATTTCTATTCCAATTCTGTTTCAATTATCTTTTTAGATTAGTGTAAATTTGATATTAAATTCTTATGGACCACTCACCGATATAATTGTCTTCTTATAAGTGAAGAAATCATATTATATTTATTATATTTTATATTTCAAAAGAATTCGAATTTAGAATCTATTCTATTCTTAAATTATATCAAATAATATAAATTCTATTTATTAATTATATTATACTAAGTAATAAAAATATAACTAATCAAATTTTTATTAAATAGTAAATAATAAACTATAGTATAAACTATAAATAGAAATACTAAATAATAAATTAAAATACAAAATTAAATATGTATTCTATATATAGCAAAATTTCAATTCCTACTTCAAATCATTTTTTTTATTTTTTAAATAATTTATTATTTTTTTCTAATTTTTTTTTCCTTTCTTTCTCCCCTCCTTATTCAAGGTGGCTAGTTGCTGGTCTTGGTGTCATGCCCCGATCTTTAGGCACGCACCCATCCCTCACTTGGTCGATTAGGATCGACAATCCAGGACGCATCGTCGACCCTTTTATTTTAATACGCATGCGGAAGCATATATAAAATCCCCAAATAATAAAACAATGGGATAGAAAAGTAGGACTAAAAATCCAAACCTGAAAACCAACACACTTATATACATATATAACAACTCAGTCATATATATACATATACAAGCCACACTAGAAAGTTGGTTTCTACTCAAACAAATTCAACAGAATAAGTCATTCAACAGGAGTGGGGTTTCAATCCTCATCAAGATCATACTTTGGATTATCCTCGGGGTCCTCCTCCGACTCCTCTTCAGATTCTTCCTCAGGCTCTTCATCCGGTTCCTCTTCCGGTTCTCCTCTAGGCTCTTTCTCCCATTCCTCATCCTGTTCAACCATCTCTCCTTCTTCATCGCTCCAGTTAACACCCTCAGCTGAGTACACTAGAGAGTCAGAGTTATCCTCGAGATTAGGATTCTTTGCATCCACCACCGGTCCATCTTTATGGTCTGATGTACCCTTTCCAAAAGCAACTTCTAGAACGAACCGAGGTACGTTAGATTCCGGCACATGACCCTCCGTTCTTGCGTCACGATGGTAACGATATCATAACCAATACTTATAGGGCACCTTATCGAGTTCATTCACATCAACCCAGACGATTGACTTCATTAGAACATATTCTAGTCTTTCGGGGAGGGGGTGTATCGGGAGGTGGTATCCTATATCGGTGATCTCTTCGAGTATGCCAAAATGCATGGGAGAACGAGGAAGTGGAGGTGGATGTGCTGCCATCTAAAGACCTGAAATGTTGTCCTACAACCGGGATGAGGAAGTTTTACCCCCTAAGACCCGATTAGGAAGTCAATATACTCTAGAGGCTGCCTAAGCATAACACGAGTCAAATGATTCACCTTTGCCTCAATTCCATCCTACAAATCAATATATATCAAATATACACAATCACATCACATCACCCAATCAGATCAAATCATCGATCAATCAACTTAGTCGATTACATGGCACCATGATCTTCCCCTGGTCGGTACATTCAATACTATCTATAAAGTCCAATTAATTCAAGATTGCTCATCCAAAGTTGATAATAGATAGTATAGCTTGCTCAAAACTGATAATATAGTATATTGTATATATGCTTGCCAAAAGCTGATTGATTAGGGACCCCATGCCATCATAGTATACTATATATGCTCGTCTAAAGCTGATAATATGTTCTCACCCAAAGCTAATAATATGGTGTACTATTTCTATGCTCGCCCAAAGCTGATAGATAGGCCCCCCTAGCCAACATAATATACCACCCAACTGTACAACCAATTTATCATTTTTATCTTATCCGATAAAAATGGCCGTGTATGAGTAGACGGTCAGTATTAGCCAAAATACAGTATTTTCACCCTTGAAAATTTCACCATTTATATGGTTCACCAAAATATTTTTGTCATTGTAAACCAACGCTCGGTTAATTTCCAATCAATTACCACAATTGATTAATTTCGGAATAAAATCATAAAATAAAAATTAAATCGATTCAGCACGATTTAGCACTCAAATAAATAAACAGACTGCACCACAATAATCGGCATAAAATTCTAGTCATCGGCTATCTCAGCCTAATTTTCGGAAAATAAATAAATAATTAAATAATTATGAAAAATATTAAATAATTGCAATAAATCCAATTTAGGCCCGTAATGCCTAATTGGAAATTGAAATGAACCCAGAAAATTTTCGAGACTCGTTCAATAAATACTAACACGAGTCTACTTGCTAATATCACTAATCATTTGCCTAACATGCATTAATAAGGCACTAATCTAATTGCTCTACTCTAATCTATCCACCTAATTATATTTAATTAAATCTAATCAACCCCTAAGCATCATTAGCATGATAAGTGAGGATTAGTAAATAAAACTCACTTGATTAATGAACGGGTCGATGCGAAACGTCGGGAACGCGACGAGGACTG
This sequence comes from Eucalyptus camaldulensis, assembly GCA_019915185.1. NCBI lineage: Eukaryota > Viridiplantae > Streptophyta > Magnoliopsida > Myrtales > Myrtaceae > Eucalyptus > Eucalyptus camaldulensis. The sequence continues at coordinate 25,093,392 of JAHSVA010000008.1, forward strand.
ATTATCCTCAAGGCGGGCCAAGCAATCGAGGCTCGAGACCACCTCAAAAAGAGCTTGGAAGCTTGCTAGAAACCCACTTTTTTGCTTGCTGTATGCTGCTAGTGGAGGGTTGATTTGAGGTTGGTTGAGGTGTGCAAGGGCCGATGATGCTGCAGCAAGGCCAAGCGGCTAACGGCGGGGCTCGGCGGGGCTTGGATGGTGATGGATAGCCTCCAGCTGGGCTCGGGACAACCTTGGGATGCATGGGCAAAGGTGGATGGGGATGGCTGGGTGTGGTGGCACATGAGCGGACGGTGGAGCGTGCCAGCGGTGAACGACGATGGTGGCTACGTGCAAGCAGCTCCTGCTATCTCCAACGGTGTTGCAGGCTTCCTTGGCTGCTGTGGACATCGAACAACAATGGAGGGAGAGAGAGGCTTGGCTGGTTACTTGGTGAGGAAGAGAGGGCAAGGGGTGGGCCACCGTGGCCATTTTCTTCCAATGCTTTGTCCCCCTGACCCATCCTTGGCCAAATGTTGTTCCTTGGCCCTCCTTTAAAAAACAAGGCCCCCATCTAGAAGCTTATGGTGGTCCAAATGTTGGGGGGTGGTAGGGGCATACAAAAGTCCAAGCAAAAGGCTTTAATTGGACATTCATTCGTGCTTAATTCAATCCAATTCAGCCTCAACAAATCTCGTGGTCGAGTCAATACTCAATTTAATATTTTTCCTCACCCCTTGAACCATCTTGTATTCCAAATTTGCGATAAAAAATGATCCTTGGTTTTCTTTTCTTTTTTTGAATAAAAACAGCCTTGTGACGACTTTTTCCCAAAAAGTCTCGAGTTGCAGAAAAATCTTCTAAGACTGAGTCGACATTCCTAGAATTTATTGTGACATGACATAATCTTCAATTTATGAAGTCGGATCCAAATTCACGGTTAACTTCACTTAGGCACGTTTTTAACGTGACCTAGGCTACCTGATAGTTTTTAGAAATTTTGAGTTCTATGGTCGATTTTCTTCAAGCCACAATAAACCCACTCGACTCATTGGCGACTTTCAGTTGTCGTGAAAATCTCGAGGGTTCAAATACGGACACAGGGTACCAAAACAATAGATAAATCAGTCTAGTGTCGGTCAACGGGAATTTTCTAATTAAGTGGTGTCACCTACGATTAACCACACATCTCAGTTGAACCGATCTATCTTTGATTTCAAATCGATTTTATATTATGTTGTAATGGCCTTTAAAGATGAGCACGGTTGAGAAGTCGATTCCTAGTCAAATTCTCAGTCTATCGCATTAAAATTCCTTAATGGCTTATCTAGATAGTCTAGTTATTTCGAGAGTGATAAGCTCTAAGGACAACCTATAGGCGCGTCGATGAAATGCCCGATTTGTTCAATAAAAAAAAGAAGTGAAAATATGGGATGTCATACTTGGGATAACCGACGATCGACCAGACGAGGGTCGGCGACCTCACGGGAGCTTTGCTAACCCTTGGCAAGGCTTAGCCGAAGGCTGAGCCTCATCGGCTAAGCCTTGCTGGCAGTTGGGCAAGGCTCGATCGAGCCTTGGTTGGGTGAGTGGCCTCACCAAGATTTGGGAAGGCCGAGCTTACCCAATTGCCAACGAGGCTCGATCTCGCCAGGCCACCACAAGGTTGGCCTCACCTTGGCTGGGCAACGCCGATCTTGTGGTGGCTCGGTGAGGTCGAGCCACATTGGCAGTTGGGCGAGCTTGGTCTTGCCAGATCTAGGTGTGGTCGAACCTCACTAAGCCATGGCTGGGTCAAGCCTTGCCCAGCCAGGAAAGGCTCGTCGATGGCCGAGGAGGCCCGAGCGAGGCCCGCTTGGCCACTGGTGAGGCTACTAGGCGAGCTTGCCAAGCCTTGCTGGTCGCTGGGTGAGCCTCTGGCAAGCTTGCCAAGTCTCGCCGAACCTCACCTTTGCCTGGCGAGCTCGCTGGTAACTGGCGGTGGTGGGCGGCAGATGGCAACGGTGGGCGGGGGGCGGCAACGACGACAGATTGCAATGGCGATGGCGGCGGCACTTGAAGAACAAGAGAAAAGGAAGAAGAACAAGAAGAAAGAGGAGGAAAAAGAGAAAATAGGTAGACTTGATTCTAGAATTATTTCCGAGAACAAAGAATCAACTTTTTTCTACTTCTCGATTATGTTTCAAATCTATTTCCAGGAACAAAAAAATAGAAATTTATTCTCAGGAACAAAATTTTTACCAAACGCATTTCTGTTCCAAATCTACTCCCAAGAACAAAAGAACAGAAACAAGCACTATTTAGCAAGTTGCCAAACTTGCCAAACATGCCTTTAGACTGATGGATTCGGACTTGGTTGGTCTAGTCAATTTAGGCTAGGCTTTGTATGGTTTGATTTGGATTGGACTCATTTGTTAGTAGGTTGGGGCCTTTTATAATACCTTGTCTTGTAGGTTTGTTGCAACCTATGTTCGGATTGGGCTCTAAGGCTCGACCCATCCCTATTTTTGTACTAAAGAAAATGCGAAAATATTAAAAAATATTATTGAAAAAAATATTATTAAAAATAATTGAATATTCCAAAAAAATATTTTTAAAAATTCAAAAAATATATACAAAATTAGAAAATTTTTAAAAAGTCTTCAAAAATTTAGAAAATTTGTAAATTTAAAAAAATACCAAAACAATTTAAAAATTAAAATTCCTCAAAATAACTTTAAAATAGTCTTTTTAGGTTGCCTTATCTTTAAATGTGCGAAAATCTTTGATAAGAAAATTGCGCTCAAGATTGAACAAGCCCTTATGTCTTTACCATAGGATTCCAATTATGCTTAAAAATGAACACTTTTGATTGCACACATTCAGTATGTTGACTATAGTTTCCCTTTAGCTTAGTTAGAGATGACATACCTTTCTTTGGTAATGTTAGATGCTTGCATTCCCAATGCAATTTATTAACATCATATTGGTTGCTGATTATTATTTTAATGATTGTGCACCTGCATGATCACCTTATATGTTAGTAGATAAGTCTAAAATTGATTCAGATTGCTTGACAAAAGTCTTTTGGAAATGAATAAAATTAGGTATTGAAACAGCACTAATTAATCAATTAGGTGCTATTTGGTAACCATCCCAACAGTGACTAATTTTGATTTTTTTATTCTTGGGAGCACTTTGGGAACAGAATCGCGTTTGGTAAAATTTTTGTTCCCGAGAATAGATTTTGAGTAGAATCAAGAATTTAAAAAAAAAAAAAGGTTGATTCTTGTTCTGGGAACAAATTTGAGAATCAAGTCTTCTTCAATTTTCTCCTATTCTTCTTCTTTTATTTTCTTCTTCTTCATCTAGCACCATCCTGTGATTGTCATCCACCACTGCCATTGTCGTCGCCATCTGCCAGTCACTGACGGCAAGCCCAGCCATCGGCGAGACTCACCTAGCCCCACTTGGGCCAGGTAGGCCTCACCCAACCCTGTTGGTGGCCAGGTAGGCCCCATCCAGCTCCGGCGAGGCCGGCCTGGCCATCGGCGAGGCCAAGCCTCGGCGGGGCTGGGTGAGGGCTGGGCGAGCCTCGCCCAAGTGCTAGCGAGGCTCGGCCCTCATCTTATCGGTTGCTGGTCCGACAACCAGCCTGAAGAAGAAGAAGAATAGGAGAAAAAAAAAAGGAAAAAAGTATAAAAATTATTTAAAAATTAAAAGAAATTGATTTGGAATAGAATCAATGAGCACAGTACCAAACACAATTCTATTCCAGAATAAGAAATTTTGGACAATTACCAAACAGTTTAAAATGCTTAAAATCCGTTCCCAAGACAGAATAAAAAAGAATCATTTATGATCCCGATAACAAAGTCGTTACCAAACGCTCCTTTAGTATAACTAAATTCTCAACCCTAAATTCTCTAGTTACGTAGAAAGTGGAGTATACCCTCATGCTTCACTTAGTTTCTAGCCAACCCCAATAGGTTAGTGGTGACTCATCATTAGAAAATTTTTATGAACACCCTAACGTTGCGAGAGGTATGGGCTTGGAAGAGTCCGCGCTTAATCATAGGTCGTAGACCTGTCTTTTAGGCAATACCCCCAAACTTATTTTCCTCCATACCAAGAGGTAGGTTGTGACAACCATTCAATATATGGTTCTAAATTTATATAATTTTGTACATAGATGCTTTGGAAGGTTAGTTGAAATTTTATCACTTATATATTGATATTAGTGTCACGTTAGCATCAATAGAACAATATAGATACTCAACAAATATCTAGTATAAGATTTTATTTGTCGGTTTAGTATGTATGACATATATTGTGTTCATTTATGCTAAATCTTAAGAGAAAGAGAGCGAGGAATTAGGATTTTTTTCCTAATTTGGTATGTTCCATGTGTGCACATGTAAATTTTGGTCACCATAAGTCATCAATGAGCTTTGCCAAACCATGCTCCCACGGGATTGATCAAGATAATTTTTTTATTAAACTGTGCTTATTTTTAACCCATTTAACACCAGTCTAATTAGAATGCAAAATGTAATTGAATGAAAAATGCTAATAATACGCAAATGCAAATTAACAATTTTTTTTTGTCTAGGAATTAGGGTCAAATCCTAATTTTCTCGTGCAATGAATGATTAAATGGGGTCACTACAATTTAGGTGTTAACAAGATATAATTTTGTAGTCTTAGATCCCTACATAGACATTTTACTAGTATATGCTATAATATTGAATTGGACAAACACATAAAATAAAAACTTATGAATTAGTTTAAACTTTGTTGTAAATCAGGCCCATAATACAGAGAAATGCTATGTTTTCATTTATTTATTTATTGGGAAATAGTCTCACTATATTTGTTCAGTAGGCTCTCTCTATTTGGTGTTTTACTACTCCATAGTGAAAAATTCTACAACTCAAGTAAATAGACAGTGACGGAAGAATAAACCTCTCTTCCTATAAGAGCTTTTCTCTCTTCTAATAAGAGTTTGCCCTATCCATGGTGATAAAAGAAAAAACCCTAAAACCTCTCTACCTCTACCCTCTCATGGATTCTTCACATAGCTCGAATCTCTTTCATTAAGTTCCCCCACCTCACTAACCGGCTCTTTCCCATTTTCCTATTTTCCCAGAACCCCTTCCATTACCTCTTTGTCCCAAATCTATTCTTCACGTCCCTTTCTTCATACATTTCCCTTGACCCCAACTTCTACCACCATGTATGCTCCCCTCCTTACCTATTCCACCTTTGTTTTTTGTTTTGCACTAAACCCTAACCCTTCCAAGATGCCAATTTTAGAACCCATTATCTAGAGTTCGCTTCATCCTAGAAGCTATGCTCCTTTAACTCAACTAGTTCTAAGTCTTGTAGGAAGAACAAGCTTCTGCTGGTGTTAAGTACGTGGTCTCCGTTGGCTATAGTGATGTCTAATGGTGGTCTCATTGGTTGCAGTGTTGGTTGTGGGGTGCTAAAAACTTGCTCCCAAAATGACTCTTTTTCCCTTGCTGATATTGGGCAAGGGTTGGTATAGTTGATGTGTGTGACATCCAGAATTTTTGGTATTAATTTCAATTGAATTAATCAGGTCATTTCTATGCAATTGGAGCCGGGGATTAAAATGGAATACAAAATTGAGATGCGAGATGAGCTATTGGATGAGGAGAATATTCAATTGAAGCATTGAATAAATTAATGAGGGTTCAATTTGATTAAATTCAAGAGGAATCAAGGCTCAATTGGAAAGAAAACCTAGCAAAATTCGTATGCCACCTCTACCCCCACACTTTGGCCTACCTAAATGCTTCTAGAAGGGGCAAATTTGTTTTGGAATTGTGAGTGGAGGGCAGCTCATGGTGGGCCACCTGCGGATGACATAAGAAAGAGAGAGTGTGAGAGGGAAAGGGGAAATTGATTTTCTCTTCCTCTCCTCTCTCCTCCGTCGACGGATCTCCCCCATCTTCTTCTTCCTTTTCTTCAAAACCTCCATGGAAGCCGAAGACCAGTAGAGAAGGAGCTGCTGTCGCCGCCTCTCACCGCCGTCGTCGCCCACCGAAGCCAGAACCGCCGCTACTCCGCGGTCGACCACACCTCGCCGTGCGCCCTCCGCCCCTTACCCTGCTATTCGGCCGTCTCTTTTCTTCTTCGGTGTGCCTTGAAGACTTCGAATCCCAGCAGATCTGGGACGGACGCCGGAGCAGCAGCCGATGTCGCCGGGAGCCGCCGCACACCGCCTCGCCGCCGTTCGTCTCCCTCTAGCCCGCTCGATCGCCGTTCGCCTCACCCAGCCGAGCTACCGCCCCTGTTCAGCCCTGTTTTGCCTCTGCTCGGTCCCGTTCAGCCACCTACGGCCGCCGCCCGATCTCCTCCAGCCACCGTCCGGCCTCACCGAAGTCCCCTCGCCCTCCACCGGCCTTGTCCGGCTCTAATCGGCCCCGGAACGGCCCCAACCAGCAGCGTGCAGAGGTGCAGAAAAATGGGTATTGCAGTGACGTTTGGCCCGTTTTGGGCCGTTTCCCGGCCCCGAACCCGAGCCATGCTTTGGGGACAATCGTTCCTCGCGTCGCCGCCGTCGGATTGATCCGATTTGCGCGCGATTTGGTGAGTAATCTCACTAATCCTGGATTAGTTGGCTAATTATGCTTTAGGTTGGTTTAGTTTTAATTAATTATGTTTAGGTTGTTAGATTAGAATTAATTAGCAATTATTAGTCAATTGTGATGTGATTTAAATAAATTGATTGCGCAATTAGCAAGTAGACGTGGTCTACTATTTATTGAAGGCATCTCGAGAATTTTCGGACCCCTAATCGGGCTTCAATTTGGCGATTCGGGCCTAAGTGAGATTTTTGGGCATTTAAATATTAATTTTCGAAATTAATTAAATAATTATTTATTTTCCGAAAATTCAACTGAGATGGATTGGAACCGGAAAATTATGCTGATGACCGTGGTGAAGTCTGTTTATTTAATCGGGCTTTAATTTGAGTTAAATTGAATTTTTTATTATTTATTAATTAATTATTTTTTGGAAATTAAGATTGAGATGGTTGATGACCGGAATTTCGTGCTGATTGTCGTGGCGCAGTCCGTTTATTTATTTGAGCTCTACGTTGTATGAAATTAAATAAATTGTGATATTTTAGGGATTTACCCTAGATTGATCTGGAATTGATTGAGATTGAATGATTGATTGGTAGATGGCCGAGTATGGATAGTTAGCATTTGTACTGCCTTGTTGAGCTGTAAGTGGAGAGAGTGATGAGAACTAACTGAGAATTCTATTGGCTGAGACCGATCAAGTACGAAGTATAGACAGGCGTGGTTCGGTGATAAAGTACATCACTGTGCGAAAACGGCGCCTTAAAGAACGCACGTAGACTGTCTATGACTTATGGTAGGCGTGGTTCGGTGATTAAGGATATCACTGTGCGAAAACGGCGCCTTAAAGAACGCACGTAGACTACCAATGAATCATGACAGGCGTGGTTCGGTGATGAAAGACATCACTGTGCGAAAACGGCGCCTTAAAGAACGCACGTAGACTGTCAGTGATTTGTGATCTGTGACGGGCGTGGTTCGGTGATGAGGAATATCACTGTGCGAAAACGGCGCCTTAAAGAACGCACGTAGACCGTCTGATACTTATGTCACCTTGGCGAAAACGACGCCCGAGAGCATTGATGGAGCTCTGTGACTAAGTGTACTATTGGAGATTATGTGGGATGGAGTGAATGACCTAGAAATGATTTGACTGACTTGTAATCGATTAGGTCGATTGATCGATGATTCGATCTGAGTGTGATTCAATGTGATTGATCATTGCTTTGATTTGATGTTGTGAATTGATTGATTGAATGGAAATGACCGTGAGTGGTCTTGTTGGCGTGTAATCGATTAAGTCGATTAGACCGATGCTTCAATCGGTGATATGATTGCTTGAGTGCCTATTGTGAATTGCACTAACTTGCAGGTGGGATCTGATGCTAAGGTACGTCTTCTGCCCTATGCGTGTATAGGCAGCCTTTAGTATAATGGTTTACTAATTGGGCTTAGTGGGGTAGAACTCGCTGAGACGTAGTCTCATCCCAGTTTGGGGAAAAACATTTCAGGACCCCGCTAAGGAGCTGAGGAGGAAGAGTCGGAGAAGGATTTTTGGGAAAAGAAGATAATCCTGAGATGGGCCTTGAGTACAGCCCAGATGGACTGAGATTGTATCTTCTTTGATATCTCCATTTTGATGTGAATAGAGTTTAGAATAAAAAGTTTGTGAAGTGTTCTGGTTTGTGGTTTGTATAAAAGTTGGTTATAAATTTCAATATGAAAAATATGACCCTGCTTTTCTATCCCATCGTTTTATTGTCTTGGGATTTTAACTGCTTCCGCATGTGCTTAATAAATGAAAGGGTCGGCGATATATTGTCCTGGGATATCGCATTATAAAATCGACCAAGTGAGATGGATGTGTGCGTGCCTGAGGATCGGGGCGTGACAATGTGTTAGGCTTACTATAGTGCTTTAGTCTTGAGAATAGCAAATATGGAGAGTGAGATAGATAAGGATCAAAAAATTGATGTGTTGTGTAGAAGGCTAGGCAAATTGTGGTCTGATGATGTTGTAGTCAAGGTGGTTGACAAACTTTTGGAAGAGAAATTAAAAGAACACAACCTTACATTGTTGGGGAAACTATACTCTAGACCCAATGTCAACTTTTAGGCATTCCTATCTACGATGAGGAAGGCTTGGAAATTGGAGGATTTGATGTGTGACCAAGTGAAGCCAGGGTTATTTATATTCACATTTACTTCGAAAAATGAGAAAAGGAGAGTTCTTAAAGCAAGCTTGCGGTCTTTCTCAAGCAACTTGCTTAAACTTCAGCAACTCAATCCCAAAATCCCCATTTATTGTCATGATTTCACACATGGTGCCTTTTGGGTACAATTTCTTGGTTTGCCACTTGCAATGAATAATGAAAACATGCTACAGGAGGTGGTGGCTAAGTTAAGGAAAGTGCTAGAAGTGAAAATGGATTCGAAAGTAGGTAGCCTATGTAAAGTTGGTAAAGTTCGTGCCCTCTTAGACTTATCAAGTCCACTTAAGGTAGGGACGTTGGTGAATTTTGAGGAAGAACAATTTTGGATTGATTTTAAGTATGAATGTCTCCCCCATATTTGCTACTTGTGTGAGAGAATTGGCCATTATAATACGATTTGTGAGAAAATGCCATACCAAGAACCTAGCCAGGAGGAAAATAGCACAAGTAACTTTGGCTATTGGTTAAAAATGGATGTGGGCAAGGCAAGTCCTTTTTGGAAGCTATTTTATGGTAATGATTTTAACGTCCTTAAAGAGGAAGAAATTGTGTTGGAGACGCCAGCACAAGTAGGAGTGATGGAGGATATTCAGCCAATTGAGACTGAAATGCAACATTTGCCAAAACTTATGGAGATGCAGCCATTTGAGATTTCGAAATTGAAGGGCAAATGAATAGCAGACGTACCAATGACTGCGAGAGGAAAGTGAAATCAAGATGTAAATTTCAATGGAGAACCTTTCTGATTCCTTCCAACCCATGAGAGGCATTAGGCAAAGTGATCCTCTTTCTCCATATTTATTCATAATATTGTCAATGTGCTTTCTCATCTCCTTAACAAGGCTATAAAGGATGAAAGTATTACAGGAATCAAGCTAAATAGGTTTTGCCCTTCTAACCTATTATTTGCAGATGATGCACCCATTTCAAGTCAAGAGATAGATAAATAAACATATCCCATTGCACCAATTTAGATGAGAAGATAAGAGAGTGTGAGAACTTGGTAGTGGTGTTGAATCAGTATTGCTTCGCTTCAGGTGAAGCTATCAACTTGAATAAATGAGGGATCTTTTTTAGTATGACATGCCCATTAAACTTGAGCAAGAACATGGCTTCAGTCTTGAGAATACCGGTGATTGACAAAATAGGAAAGCACCTAGGGATCCCATCCAAAAAGCAAATGTTCGTGTGGATCTTAGCAAGAGTGAACATGAAGTTGGAGGGTTGGAAGGAAAAATTGATTTCAAAAGTTAGAAAGGAAACTTTGATTAAAACCATTGTGCAAACTTTGCCTCAACATGCTATTTTGATCTTCAAAATTCCAATCTTTGTATGTCGAGTGATAGAGCAAAGGATTGCATCCTTCCAGTGGAAGAAAATGAGGCAAAATTAGGATTACATTGAAAGAAATGGGAAATTCTTAAGTCTAAAAAAGATAGTAGGGGTATGGGCTTTTGTGATCTTATATCTTTCAACAAAGCAATGCGAGGTAAGCAGGCTTGGAGATTCGCACAAACACCTTCAGCTCATTGGTGTTAATTATTTAAATGAATTTATTTCCCTAATGGAAGCTTTTGGAATGCAAGAAAGGGGTCACGCCCCTCTTGGGGATGGCAAGCATGTTTTTAGGCCGAGATGCTATTAGCAAAGATATAAGGTGGGCCGTTGGAAATGGAAGAACGATTCAGATTCGAGAAGACAAGTGGTTGAATATGGAGATAATTGGAAGTTTCTTGGATTTAAGGTTAGTAACAAGGGTATCGAGATAGATCCCTCCAAGGTAAAGGCCATATGCGAGCTAAAATCTCCTTCCACTATTAAGGAAGTCTGAAGCCTATTGGGAAGATTGAACTTTGTTGTGAGATTCATCTCCCAATTGCCAAAAACCGCTAAGCCATTCTTTAAGCAGTTGACGAAGAACGCCAAGGTCAACAGGGATGAAAAATGTCAAAAATCCTTTGAAGAGCTTAAGCGATATCTTTCGCAATCTCCTATACTAGTACCACCTATCCAAGGCATGCCTTTGATCTTATCTCACAATTCACGAAGAGTCATTAGGAGCTATGTTGGCGCAAAAAAGGACTAAAGGATGGACTAGAATGTGCCATATACTAACACAGTAAGAAGTTTACTATCTTCGAGATCTGATATCCCAAAATGAAAAAGACCTATGTAGCCTTGATTTGGGTCATACACCGACTGAGGCAATATACTCTTTACCATCGCGTCCTACTGGTGACTGAGAATATCCTAATTAAATATCTGTTGGAGAAGCTTGCATTAGTTGGAAAGCTCGCTAAATGGTAAATATTACTCTTTGAGTTTGATATTTGAAGCATGGCACATAAATTCTTCAAAGGGCGAGCCATAACTAATATGTTAGTTGAAAAATCATGAGAAGTCCAATAATTGGGATGAAGTTGATGAACAGATTTATCTAGCCTCATATAATAAATGGACAATGTATTTTGATGGTGTTGTTCACCTTTTTGGTTTGGCATTGGGACAGTTTTATATCCCCAAAAGGTTAACATTACCTAGTAACTGCAAAGTTGATATTCCTTTGTATCAACAATATTTCTAAATATGAAGCTTGTATTCTTGGTCTGTAGTTAGCCATTGATATGAAAGTTACAAAGATTCAAGTTTATGGTGGTTCTATGCTCATCATCTTCCAGATGGGGGGCGAATGGCAAACGCGAGACGTAAAGTTGATTCCTTACCATGAATATCTCAAAGACCTAGTCAAGGAATTTGACGAGATATCTTTTGATTATCTGCTAAGATCACAAAATCAATTTGCTAATGCCCTAACAATCTTATCATCAATGTTACAAGTAACCAATAGTTTGAGCATTGATCCTTTGTAAATTGATGTTTTGAAGAAGCCTGCTCATTGTCTGATGATTGAAGAAGAATCTGATGATCAACCCTAGTGTTATGACATCATGAATTACCTTCGAGAAGGTAAATTTCCCCAAGGATGTCAAGCAAATGATCGAAAATACCTAATAAAGTTGGCATCTAAATTCTTCCATAGCGGGGGAACCATTTATAAAAGGTCTTTCGATTCAATTTTACTAAAATGCATGGATGCACAAGAAGCCAAACTCCTGATGAAAGAGATATATGAAGGAGAGTGTGGCCTTCATATGATTGGTCATCTCATAGTAAGAAAAATCATGAGGCTCGGTTACTACTAGTTGATAATGGAAGCCAATTGTATACAACATGTGAGGTGATGTTACCAATGTCAAGTTTATGGAGATAAAATCAACGCTTCTCCTAATGAGCTATATCAAATGTTCGAGTCTTGGCCTTTTTCAATGTAAGGCATCGACATCATTGGGCCGATTAATCTTAAAGCATCGAATGGACACTGTTTTATCTTAGTGGCCATTGACTACTTTATTAAATGGATTGAAGCCAGTTCATATGCCCACGTCACTGCAAAAAGCGTGGCAAGGTTCATTTGTGATGATATCATCGCTCGATATGGAGTTCCTGAAGCGATTATCACAGACAATGGATCAAACTTGAACAACAAGATAGTTGATGAATTACTTAGAGAGTTCCACATTCGCTACTTAAAATTTTTCTCCTTATCGCTCATAAATGAATGGAGCTGTGGAAGTAGCAAATAAGAACATCAATAAGATTTTAGCCAAAACGGTTGAAAATTATTGTGATTGGCATGATCGGTTACCATATGCTTTGCATGCTAACCAAACTTCAATTCGCACTTCAACTGGGGCAACACCATTCTCATTGGTTTATGGGATGGAGGCCGTGTTACTCATGGAAGTAGAAATCCCTTCACTGAGGGTACTTTCTCAAGTCAAGCTCTATGAAGGTAAATGGGCTCAACAATGGTTTGGACTACTCAATATGATTGATGAAAAGAGGGTAAAAGCCCTATGCCATGGACTAAGCTATCAGAAGAGAGTAGCCAAGTCGTTCAATCACAAGGTCAGGCCAAGACATTTTGAGATCAACAATCTTGTCTTGAAAATGGTCCTACCTATCATTCCATATTTTGTGGGAAGTTTACTTCGAACTACGAAGGTCCATATAGTGTAAGGAAAGTGCTACCTAGCGAAGCACTGATCCTTGTAGGAATGGATGGGCAACAATTGCCAAGGCTTGTAAATGTTGATGCTATCAAGAAGTATTATCCATAAATAAAGTGAAAAGCCTTTAAGTTGCTTTTGGATTGAATCCAAGCCACTTTAGGATATTTGCATCATGCACCTCATGCATACATATCGCACTCACATGTTTATTCATTTTGCAGAATCTCTGAAGAAGATTCTATCTATCCACAGGAGATTGATCTCAGGAGTGCAATACCTCTAAAAAGTGACCATCTTCTTTAAAGCTTAGAAGTGGCCCTGTTCCTTAGAACACCGAAAGTCAGTCAAAACTCTAGAAGTAAGCCCTTATGCTAAGTAAAGCCTATTATGTTCACAAATTTTATTCAACTTTGTTTCCAAAAGTCTCCCTAGTAGGGTCAAAGGAGTGTTTTTTTTCAAATTTTTTTTATACATTCTCATTCCTCAAGGAGTGGAATTTAGCCAAAGTGTGTTTTGAAAAACCCAAAAAGGATTGTTAGATATGCCAAGTGGCAATGCCTAAAATGATGAGAGGCAACCCTTTGCCAAGCATGTCCTTATACACTTTCTAAGAGAATTGTGTGAAAAGAACCATGTCTTGAAACATAGGGTTCATTCACAGTGAATATATGGTTTGAGATGATAAAGACATTTTTTTTTCCCAATCCCAAATACTATTAATATCCATTGCAAGCCACTTTAAGCTGAAGAGGGAGCATTTCCAAAATAATCATGTTAGGAACAACACTACATTGGGGCAAAATAGGGGAAATTGAACATTGTAGAGCAAAAGATCAAGAAAGATTTTATTGCTTTCACTTGTGTCAATCTTCTTGTGATAGCTTCAGCTGATTTCTTATCAAAGCTTAAAGCATCCTGAAATGACGAAGAGCATTCCGTTCACTACCTTAAACATAATTACCCCTTACTTAGCTAATTTGAGGCTTATGCAATTCTTTCATAACCTCAGGTGATTATTATTTCTCCACACTGGGGCAAGGCATGTGATTTACCAACAAGATTGAGAATGATGGTCATGTTTGTAAATACCGCTTGAGAGTCCTAGATGCTCAAAAGAGAGTGAAAACTAAGGGGTATGAAAAAGTAGTGTGCCAAGTAAAAGCAAGGTCAATGCCCATAAAAAATGCAAAGAAAAGCAAAATCAATGGCCATGCAAAAGACCATCTAGAAAAATAGAAGAAATACTTTGCAAAGCATATCTATTGCAAACAATGTCATTAGAAAAGAGTGAAGCTCTCATGTCCCAAGACAAATAGTCAAAATGATTCTCGAGATAGGTTAAATTTTAAGAGTCAGATTTCTAAAAAGTTGTGTGATGATAATGATGCCAAGATAATCATTCACTTTTAATCCCTCAATATCTGAAATTTTTTTAAGCCCTTTTAAGCCTCACCCGAACCAACATTACAACCCCTGTCCAAAGTCTCTTCCAATTGAGATGATTCGAGTTGAAATAAGAATATCACACAGGAGCTACCGCTAGAAGGAGTGGAAGTAATTATATATTATCTTATCTTATCTTTGAGGTTCTTGACTTGTAAACCTGATGAGGATATTGTTTGAATATTCGTTTCTTGACCTCAAAGTGCATACCATTTATGTAAGCTCATGACCAAGCCATTATTATGATCCTTTCAAAAGACCTTTTGATTAATAAATTGCACTCACTATGAACATTTCCGCAAGCCTTATACATAAGTTGAATGAGATCTCTCTAGTGAGATTTAAGCAATTTTTCCACATTAATGATTGGGAATATAAAAGCCCTTTTTGAGACCTAGTGTGAATAACCTTTTTTGATTAGGCTATTTCCACCTGACATATTTTATTAAACCCGTTCATTTTGTCAAAATCCTCTCTGAAGGGATTTGACAATTGGTATCGTTTAGCAAGATATGTATGAATGATTTCGCAAGATTGGCTCTCGAGTAATCTCAAAACCCCTTTTTCTAGTTTTTGGTAATCCTAAACCATTCCATTGTTTTCGGTTTTTGGTCATCATAAACCATAACCCCTATTTTTAGGTTCCTGGTCAACCTTAAATCTCATCCTTTAAGTTCCTAATCAATCTTAAACCTCGTCCTTTAGGTTCCTGGTCAACTTTAAACCTCGTCCTTAAGGTTCTTGGTCAACTTCAAACCTTGTCCCTTAGGTTCCTAGTTAACTTTAAATCTCATCCCTTAGGTTCTTGGTTAACTTTAAATCTTGTCATTTAGGTTCCTAGTTCACTTTAAACCTTATTCTTAGGGTTAAAGTGGAACTTTTTTGAACTTCCACTCAAAGAGAGGCAGCTAATGACAACTGATTTTTAGTTGACGCATCGAAAAAAGTTAAAAATAACAAGATTTGGATCTCTAATTACAACAGAACCAATTTCTTGGCCAAAAAAAGTATATTTTTTCATTTTTTCCTATTGCATTGTCACTATTAAATGATTTTCGAGTCATTTTTAAGAAAAATTTGAAATGTCAAACAGTTAACTTTTGGATTGACTAAATGTTGACTTTTGGTCAAACTTTTGACAAAAAAATTGAAAAAATAAAAAATATACAAATACATCTATTTTTTTTAATGTCAATTTGACTTTTGTGCCAAAAATTTCACGAAATTCGATTAAAAACCTTGATTTCTAAATTTTTCAGTTTTAGTTTCTAAATCGACTAAAAATAAAATTAATTTTATTATAATTATAATTGGGCGTAACTCCTTTATCGACATTTGATTTATGGACCATTCTAAATTTGCTTGTGCATTCGATTTCATGATTTACCGAGTCAAAATGCAAATTGGTATTTTGAGCTCTACTTAGGGGATTAAAATCAATCTTTCATAACTTGTAAATGAACGATTGTTTCTCACTCATTTCTTTAAGATAAATTCAAATTCGAAATCAATTTTGAGAAATTCACACAAGAACTTATCAATTTGAAGAATTTTATCTTCCTAAGCATAAGAAAGTCAAGCAATTAAGCTTCAATCAACAAAATTCGAATTGACCCATTCATGGCTATGGTTTAATTCCATAATTCTAGGTCTAATTTTGATATTAGGCCTAGATTTATTTTTGACATAAGCCCAAGTGTTTCAATTCAAAGTCAATTTGAAGATGATAAGTGATCTTACATATGTGTAGTTCATTAGATAGGGCAATTGTCATATTAATTGAACTCAATTTTAGTTAATTTGTAATTTTTTCTATTTAATTGCCAATTTGATCATTTTAGCCCTTTGGGCCCGATTCAAAGCACCTGTGGTTTTAACCCGTTGTATTTCACAATAATAATTTAATTAGAGCAATAAAAGACCCTTAGATCATATTCATAAGGTTTGATTAGCTTAATTGAATCTTAATTGACTAATTTTTTCTTAGAAATGATAAATTTCCCTTTCAATTGGGTCATTTAGGGACCAAATTGCACAACTTTTAAACTCACAGGGACCTTAAGTATGCAAAATGGCTAGAATTGGACCAAGTTGGTCAAGAACCAGCCAAACCAGATTGGATTGATCTGACCGGCCGCCGGTGATGTTGACTAGTTCGGTCGCATACTAACTGGATCTTGACCTCTAACGATGAGTTTTGGAATTTTCATAATGGCAATTTCATTCATGCACCCTCAATTTCCCAAAATTTCGCATATTAGCCCTTGGATTTCATAAAATTGCAATTTGACCCTTAATCGGACATCTTAACGCAATTCTTGATTTTGGCTTGAATTTTGATAAATCGAACCCACTAGATAGATTACCTGACATCTCGAGCTCATGATGTAGCCTTTAAAATCGGATTTTAACCATGGGATCAAAATTTCGACCATTAGATCGAACCAACGACCAAAATTGCTCGATTTTGAGAGGGTATATATACCCATTTTGCCTTCATTTTGGGGGGGGGGGCTCATTTGAGTGAAATATTCTCTTCTTAGAGCTCTCTCTCTCTCTCTCTCTCTTTTCTTTTTTTCTTGCTTATTTCTCTCTCCACCCTCCTCTTGCGAATTAACGTCCATTGGTCAAGGCTTGCCAACCTCACGCTGGCAATTAGTTGATCACCACTAGCCCCAGCAGCAATCCTAATCGTTCTCTCATCTAGATCAAAGTAGCAGCTTGTCTCTCTAGCATCCAGAATAGCCTATCAATGGCCGTTAGTTCACAGCTTGAAGAACTAGCAATTGAGCCGGTCTTCTCTCTGACCGGTGTGATTGCCATTCTTATGACTGAGATTGACGGTCCTATTCCCGCTAACCACACCTTTGGAGCATCCTCCACCTAGTTGTGGTTGGGAACTGACAAAACAACCATCAGAATACTCCCAATGGCCTAATCTACAATCTGTGTTCAAAACCGGTTCAATCTGAACCGGTCTTCGTTGCTACTCAAGACTTGCGCCGTTCGGTGTGGTTCTACAACTCGATCACTCCCGATCAGTTCTAGAGAGCCATCCGGACCTCGTTGTGATAGGAAGCAAGTTGATTGGTTGTCGGATCCCTTCTGGCAACTCAATTTAGCCCTAGCAGTCCCAAATCGGTCTGAATCTAGACTGGTTCCCGTCCTTATTGTGACTTGCTCTTAGTTGAACCTAGTGGAGTCCTGAGGTGTTCTAATTGTGTCCTTAAGCTCTCATTTAAGCTTCAATGAAGATCCAAGAACTCGATCGTGATTGAAATGAACAAAAGAAAATGCAACAAAGATAATAATCTCAGTCTTGAGCCCCGTGAAGCGAGATTGAATTGACCAGTCGAGGCTAGGGTTCAATTTTAGGAAAATATATGATTTTTAGATGTTAGAATGGTGGATTGGGATGTTGATTTGCTGAGGTTGCATGTTCTTGAATGATTATGAATGATTGTGGTTGATTTGGTTTGAATCTGCAATTTTTGTAGCTATAGGACTAATCTGATAATTTGGCGAAAATGAGGTCCGAAACGACCTCGTTTTAACTCAACTCCTTTTAGAATTTTAAAGTATACACCATTAGCTTCGAATTGCACACTCTAATCAAGTGTGGTTTGACCCCTGAAAAATACCTCCAAAGATGAGCAATTCTGCAGTAGTTTAGAGGATTTTCAATTCCGTTTTAGTTCTACAACATTATTTTACTATTTCTTTTTGTAGCCTTCTGTGGTGATTTCTGGATAATTTTGTCTTCACAAGTTTTGTTCTAAATTGTCTCGTGCATGTTGTGTAATTTTCTCAGGATTTTTGGATGTGTTTAACTAGGTCAAACTCACCTAGATCCAAACATAGGATAGTCTGCCCTTCACTATTCCGAATTGTGTTTTAGTGAGATTGAGTCCATAAATGAGTTTGTTTGGTCTCAAATCTTTCATGAAAGATGAAATACATGCTGTTGTGTTCAATTGATGCATGATTTGTAAAGTGTTGATGTTATTTGGTGTGTCAATTGCATGATTTAATGTGAAAATATGCTGCAGCAATATATAGCATGGATATGCACCTCTCTTTTGCCATTTTTGCTGTAACTTATGTGATTACATTTAGGTTTCGAACTCTAACGAGAAATGTTCCTCATTATATTATATGGGGTATTTTCGTAAGATTTTTGCATGTCTTGAAATGACTGAAATTATACCAGTTTTGTGGAGTGAATGCTGAAACAAAATCTTACTGCATATGCACCTTATCATGCTTGTTTGAGTTATCTAGAAACCAAATCTTGTTAGTATGCCTTCTTGACAATTAAACTGCATGTTGCAAGGTTTGCTACATGTTTAGGTCATATTATTTGAGCATTATCTTGCACGTTAAATTAGTGTCACAAAAGTGTTCATCGCGTTATAGATTCCCAAGTATATCATTAGAAATTTTGAATTATTTTGTAATGTCATTTAAATTGTATGACATTTTTGCATGTCGACTTTAGGTTAAATGATTTTCCAAATTTTCTGTCACATCCTATTCTAAGTTCCATGTGATTTGTTCATGCCGTTTGTGCATTATTTGAATGACTTTGAGGTTTTCTAATGCATGCTCATGTTATGTTTTTCTTAGTTACTAACACGCACACCTTTAGAGCTCTCGAGCTTAAGATACCAAATTGACCTAATTTGGATTCGAGCCCTTTTAGAAAGTCGTAAGACACACTTAAAGGTTTCCAACACCATTGATTTTACGTATATCGCTCAAGAAAAATATTGATTATTGTCATGCCGCGAATCTCGAACGTGCGCACATCCCTCGATAGTCAATTAAAATTATGACGTTCTTAGGACTTGTCGCCAATAAATCTCCAAACAATGATCAACATAGGGATAGAAAAGCAAGAAAACCAATTAACACAAAACACACTTTATAAACACACCAGGTTTATGTACAGTCAAGCAAAACCTAAGGTTTATGTACATGAGGTCTATCTCAAAAAGAGCTATTGAGCCACTTAAGCTTTGGACTCTTCAATCATGGGCTCCGGGTTCACCACGACACCATTAGGGGTGTCGATATCCATAGGGTGCCGTATTTCCCATCCCCTGGTTCCAACGAGAGGCCTGTCAAAACCTCGTAGGGGACTTTCCCAACTCCCGTTAAGAAAGTTAATGAACCATGCTATGAATCAATGAGTAGGCTCTCCTCGACCCAAACCATGGACTCAACTAGCTCACGGGTCGGGTTGGTCTCAAGAATAGGGAAATAGGAGTGCTGAAAGTCCAACTCTTGCGGGACCCCATAACATACATGACGTACTTCCATCTAAGGACCTGAAAATTTTAAACCAAGACGGGGTGAGACAAAGTCTCAGTGAGTCCACACCCTAAACCCCGATTAGGAGGAGAATTCACCTAGAGGCAACTTAAACAAGCACCATATAAGACTTACCTCGCCTTGGCACCTCTCTATACATTAGTACAACTTATATAACATATGTATACGGTAAATGTATTCAATAATTGGAACACCTCACTTTCATATATCAGTCGATCAGAGGGGTCTAGGCCAAATTATTATGACACATCCCGTTATGTGCTACACAATTTCGTTCTATAATCAAGCGTGACTATTTCACTCATTCAAGCATTCCAATTAATTAAGACTCAACAGTCATGGCCAACTCAATAGTCGGCGGTTATTCGGCATAATCGGGCGTCGTCTCGCTTCGTCGGGCATGGTAACATCTACATCTAGACAGCATTCCTGAAGGAGTATCGGCCCAGCCTTCATTGTGACCAGCATCCGTAGACGTATGGCATTCCCGAAGGACCATCGTCCAGTGTAAACGCATCATGACGGTTTTCGATAGCGATCACACGCACATCCAATCTCGGCTAAAGATATCATACTTTACATTCAAATCCTCAATTTCAAATAATGTACTTTGCATATTTTCTTTATATTAAAAACACCCGGTAAAATAATTGTGCATGGTCACACAGTCAAATTGATCCACAACGCGTGATATTCTCTCATTTTAAAATTCCACGATTTTATATAGTACTTAAAACAATTTCGGCGTTAAAAACTGATATCTGATATTTTTCAAAAATGCATATTTTTGAAATAATAATTAAAAATCATCACCAAACGCCGAATTGCATAAATTAGCAATCGATTGCACAAATTAATGCAACCACGATGATCAGCGCAAAATTTTGACAACTGGCTATCCCTATATGATTTACGCTAATTAATAATTAATTAAATAAATTACAAAATAATTAAATAAATTACAAAATATTTGAATTAAACCACATAATCCAATTAAATAAGCTAATCTAACCAACCTAATTGAACTAATCAACTTAATCTACTAAGCTAACTAATTTAATCTAATTAAACTAACTACATAATCTAATTAACCCCTAACTAAATTAATCTAACCACCTAACTCATCTACTAAACTAACTAACTAACTAATGCCACTAACTAAGTTAACCTTAATCCTAATTAAGCATAAACTAATCCACTAATCCTTAATTAACACTAATCCCCCTAACTAAGTGAAATCAACTTCCTAATTCAAGATTAGGGCGTTAACTCACTGGACTAGCAAATGAATTGGTTCACGGTGATGGCAATGTAATGGCAGTGAATTCCCGTGTTAATGGCGGCTCCAAAGGAGGCTCTGATGTGGCTGAAAACAACCAATAAGCTCATTGCTTGCTGCTTAGAACTAGTTCTGTGGCTAGCTGGAAGGGCTAGTTGAGGGACTCGGTTGAGCTAGACACAGCGGGGGAACGGCAGGCTGGATGAGCTAGGCGAAGGTAGGCGACTAGAGTGGAGTTGGGACAAATAGAGACTGGTCGACAGTCGGCGCGGGGATGGCCCTGGTCGCGAACTGGACGGGACGGAGGTCTGCTGGGCGGCCTGGTGTGGGCATGCGATCGGCTCAGCGGGTAGCTCGAACGGGTGGCGTGTGGACTAGACTGGTGGCTGGTTGGTTCTGGCTTGATTTGTTGCTTTAACAATGAAAGAAAAGGATGGTTTGAGGAAGAAGCAAGAAGAAGAAGAAGCTGAAGTGGTTTTGCAAGGGGAAATGGTCGACCAATGGAGAAGAGAGTGGGGGGGAGGGGGACAAGAAGCCTTCAAAGTCTTGGCTTGAGCCAATAGGGACTATGCATAAAAATCTCAAGTACTCAAGTGTTTTTCACCCTTAGACCAAGCTTCCTCCACAAGCCAATTCCCTCACAATTCTTCACCAAAGGACTTCAATTTGGTGCCCAAAATCAACCAAGCAGCAACCCCTACGAATTTGGTGGATTTCTTCTTCAATTTCCCACCAAACAACTTCAATTTAGTGGTCCAACATGCCATGGTAGTAGCCTAAACCAATTTCCCTTCAATCCCTCACAAACCAACTTTGGTAACCAAAATTGCCCATTAAAATGCCCATCCGAATTTCCTTGAATCTAATTGGCCAATTTTGATTTTCCGCCAAAATTCCGGGCTTGCCAAAAATTCTTCAAAGGATGGGACGATGTCCTAAAAATAAATTGTGAAATGCTCGAACTTTCAATTCCCAAAATCGAGTTCAATTTCATGGTTAATTTCGATCAGACGCGATTTTAGTGTGATCTAACCTACTGGGTAGCTTTTAAAGATTTTATTGCATTTAACCCGTGGTCGATAATTCTTAATCCACATTTGTACATCTTCAACTCATCGGTGACTCTCGGTTGTTGTAAAAATCTCAAGGTTTCAATTACCAGCTTTAAGTACAGAATCGACAGAAAAGTCGATTTAGTACTGTTCGACGCGAATTTTGCAATTAGGTGGAATCACCCACAATTTAATTATGTGCTTCTATCGAATCAAACTATCTCCGATTTCTAATCGATTATAATGGTATTGTATTGACCCTTGCTGATTAGCACAATCGAGTAGTCGATTTTTGATCGAATTCTCAAGTTTATTATATTTATATCTCTTAACGGCTTTGCCTAATAGATTAGTTATCTCATGAGTGATCAACTTAGAGAAAAAAAGATCATAGGCGCGTCGATGAAAAGCTCATTTCATTTAATCGAAACAGGGTCAAAAAATTAGGATGTCACAATTATGATATAATAAATAATGTTAGTTCTCTATAATTTATCTTATGATAGCTAATGGATAGTGCTATTTCCACCCCATATTGGCTCCTAACACCCACATCGTATTGAATTAACATATTACTCATTGTGGATCTTGTTCTCGATTTAAAATTATTTCTTACAATTTTTCTTCTTTTTCTTTTGTTTCTAATTTATTAAAAGGTAGAATTACCCAACTCCCCTTCAAACAACTTCTTTTCATTCTATTTGCATATGCCACGCCCATTACATTTCAAAGTTGCATTCATGTTTGCTTTCTTCTAAACTTATTCCTCCAGAAAATTCTCATGATTGTGAATCTTTCAACTTCAATTTTCGGTGCTATTGAATATGGTGATTGATGAACTATATACAATTTACTCATCTTTCATTGTATTGTTTTTTTGTAGCGTAGTTGCGATGGAAGACACATTTAAGAGGACCTGAATTGCTCAAATGCATCCATTGATGATGAAAGTGTGAATGGAGAACAACAATCAATCATGTCAACAAGTTTATTTGGTGCTTCTCACAGTAAACATTAAAAATTATTCCTTGACTTGTGCACACGCATGTTTTAAGTAAATAATGTGTCTCTTATTGATGTAATTGACAACTTTTGTTGTCTAATTTGGGTAAAATATTTTTTGAGAGAACAACTTTTTTTAGGGCAGCCAAACAATTGAACGAATAATATCTTTTATTAAGTTGCATATGCAGCTTGGTATTATTGCAGTGGATAATTTTCTTTTCATTGATGATTCTATTAAAATTTTGATTTATTTAGAATTGACAAAAAATATATATTTGCAAATGGCTTGAATGGATCGTCTTATAATGCCATTACAATTGCTGTAATTTCTTGTCAACAAGTAAGTATACCATGTAATCAAGGCAAATGTAATATCCTATATTATAATGTTTAGGGAGCATTTTCTTTTGCCTTCGCGTTATAGTAATAGATGCTTAGAATTTTTTATATACTTAACTTTGTCATAATTTTTTATTCCTTTTAAAATACCTTTTAAAACATAATGCAATGACTACATAAAAATAAATAAAAATTAGACTATTGGATTCATTGAATAAAATGAAAGTCGATCAGTTAAAATACATAGAATATAATGTAAATACTTATTAAAGTTATAATTAAATGAAATGCATACCAAAACTGGTAGATTGAATCCTTTCACTCTTATTTGTGCTTAGGTTACTTTTCAAATAAGAGTTTCCTAGTATAAGAAAAGAGAAATACACAACTTACTAACACAATATTTAGTTTGCTATCTACCAAATAAACAAATTTTTTTGGAAAAGAGGGACACCGATTTTATGAAAAAGAAGAAATAAAGTAAGAAATAATCCTAAATCAATAGTTGGTTCCGCATTTAACCTTAATAAATGTTGTTTAAGAGGAGCATGGATAGTTTCATCTTTAACAGATTGAATCAAGAGAGAAAGAAGAAAATAAGGTAATAAATCTTAAATCAAAAGTGAGACCTAGAAAGGATAATGTAATCAAATCAATGTGATAGAGGGTGTCAGGATTCAATAAGAACGTTCATTCAATATATGGTTCCAAATATTTTTTTTGTACCTAGACACTTTTGAAGTTTAGTCAAAATTTTGTTGCTCATATATTGATATTGGTATCATATTAGCATCAATAGAAAAATATATATACTCAACAAATATCAAGCAAAAGATTTGATTTGTCAGTTTAATATGCATGATTTATATAATGTTCAATTATCCTTAATCTTAAGAGAAAGAGGGTTTATATAGGATGAGGAATTAGGGCACTCTTGCAAGAATTAAAAAAAAAAAAACATGTTAAATTCCTAATTTGAATTAAGAGAATTTTGAATTAAGAGAATATGTGATATGTCCAAAATAAGAAATTAGGCTACATTTGATTGTTCCGATTTCTAAATATGATAGGACTATATGAGATATGACATGAAATCTAGAGGATTTTGCTATATCCTATTCAATGTTTGATGAATGCAATAATAAATTCGAATATATTTACATCATATTATATATTGCTTGGTATAAATACCTATATAAATCACAAATTTTATAAACATAGATGGTCAAAATCTTTCACGGCATTATTGTCTACTTTATTTTTTATTTTCTTTTTTATTTTATTTTCCTCTCTTTTTTAATTAGTTTCATTTCTATTTCTTTCTTCCCCTTCCATCCTTCTCTAATAAATTTTTATTAAATAGAAAATTGTGCTAATATACCTAAAATACTAAAACACATAAAATATGTAATAAATATATATTTATATATTGCATTCAAATTATAAGATAAAATTAAATTCAAATATATAAATAAAAATAAGATTATATTAAAAGTTAAACTTTTATTTTTTTTTTATTTTGAATTTCTTATAGTAGAATTTAAATATTAATTATATTGAAACATAATTTTAATTTGTTAATTTAAGAACTTTGTTATTTGAGGAAAAACTTTTCTATTATGGATATTATAAATCCTCTCCGCCTTTATCCCACCTCTCACATGAAATAATTTTATTCGATTTATATCCTCTTTATATCCGACTTTTTCTTTTCTTGTACAGGCACCAAACGCAGGATATGATAAATTTTATTCTATCCTGAATTTTATCTTGACCACAAAATGCAAGTAGCTCTCTTCATCATGACTATAATTTTTAAAGATATTAACTCTATCCTCTCCCAACTTAATTAGATTATGCAATCTTTCCTAATTTGGCACCTCCCATATGCACATCACATGTGAGTTTTAGCCACAATAGTTATTCAATGGGCTTCACCAAATTTTGTGCCTTGGTGGGCTTGGTCCAGATAATTTAGGAAGTACCAATACTCTCTGAGAGCTTTCATATCGTGTCGGACACTTCGGCATGTGTTTGACACTCTCCGGCACTTGCTCAACACCTGTCAAAAAATTCAACACCTAGTTAACTTTCCCAGCAGTCTCCGACATTTGAGTCGGAATTTTGACATGCGAGTTTCCAACACGCAATCAATTTTAAAATTTTTAATAAATGAGGAGTCAAAATGTATATATGTGAAAAAATAATAAAAATAATATATGGGAAAAGAAAAAAAAAAACCTAGTCTTCTCTTATTTTTTGACTCTCACAAGTTTTTCTTCTCTTCCGACACGTTTGACACGCAAGTCCAAAATGTGAGTTGCTTGAAACTTTTTCTCCAAGTTTTTTGGATTATTATAATGTGGTTGAATTTGTCAAATTGAAATAATGAATGATATTAATAAATGGTGGATTAATATTTTTAGTATAAATTTACTCTAGGCTTTATTATTTATTTATTTGTGAATTTGAATCAAATTAATTTGGTTGAAATAATCATAAAAATGAATTTATTATGGGTATATATATATATATATATATATATATATATATATACACACACACATTTAATATACAACGTGTCTTAACGTGTCGGAATTTTCTATTTTTTTAGAAATAACGTGTCGGCATGTCGTGTCGTGTCATGTCGTGTGTCGTGTGTCGATGTCAGTGTCGGTGTCGGTGCTACTTATTAATTAAGCTTAGAACCTACTTATTTTTAACCCATTTAGCACTAGTCTAATTAGAATGCAATTTATGTAAGGCCAATGTTATTAAATGAAAAATGCTCATAGTTTGGAAATGCATCTTAACATTTTTTTTGTAATCGAAATCTCGGTCGAATCATAATATTCTCATGCAATGAATGACTAAATGGGGTCGTTAAAATTTAGGTTTTAACAAGATATAATTTTATAATTTTAGACCCATACTCAAACATTTCACTACTATATGCTATAATATTGAACTGGACAGACACATAAAATAAGCACTTATGAATTGGTTTAAATTTTGTTCTGAGTCAGGCCCATAATACAGAGAAACACTATGTTTTCATTTGTCTATTTATTGGGAGATGGTCTCACTGTATATGTTCAGTAGGTCTCTCTATTGATGTTCTACTACATAGTGAAAAATCCTACTACTCAAGTAAATGGACAGTGAAATGAAAAAAGATTCTGTGTGGACTCGGCTATTTCCTCATTAAGCTTTGTCAAATTTTCTGAGAAATTGTTCGCATTTGTTATTTATTGTTACTTTTGTCTGCTACATGACTTGTATAATCGGCCTGTTCAATGAATTTTCGCCCTACTTAGTCGGAAGTAGTCCGGATGGAAATTTATGGTGGAGCTCAGATTGACTTTTAATTGCTCCATTGTGGAAAATTGGATTGCTTAAGTACATGGACAGTGAAATGAAAAGGACTCCGTGTGGACTGGAGTAACCACGTGAACAAGTTTGGACTGAATTTCGTTGATGGGCATCGTAAAGGATACAAATTCCATGAGAAGTTAATTATTGTTATGATTTGTCCGTGACATGAATCGCATAATTAGCCCACTCCACAAACTTTCACTCCAGGTAGTCGGTAACTTGGGTTAAAAATGATTTGAATAGGGCGAATTGACTTCAAATCATTCTGGTCACATAATACCAAATAATTAATAGAAACTCAACATTATCATATATGATATTACCACAGACAAGAAGCCATGATGTGATGCTTTTGTATGCATGGAATGAGCCACCAGCCCATTAACATCAATCACCTCATAAACATATTGAGAATCGAATTTGAATTGATATGCATGAGAAAGCCAATAATAATAATAATAATAATAATAATAATAATAATAATAATAATAATAATAATAATAATAATAATAGAACTACAATAACAATAATATATCGCTCATTGTGCACTATGACATAGTTGGTTTATTACGTTCTTAAGCCATAAATATAGATGGGTGTCATTCTCAACAGTTCCTGATTAATTGCACACTAACCTTTATATGGTATAGAGACAGGTGGTCAAATTTGGTTATGTACATACTTTTTTTATTAATTTACGAATTTTTCTTCTCTCTTTTCTTTTATTCTTAAATATGAGGTTTTCTACTCAATACAATAATGTAAGGATTTGTAAAACTAAGGTTTTTGTCCTAATATATCAAATTCAACTTGAGGGGAGTGGTAGGCTAAGCAAAAAATATATTTGAGACCGTTCTCTATTAGCTATCTAATATATTGATGTATAATCGATTGCTCACTTTATAGTTTAAAGTAGTTAAAAGAATGAACACCAAAAACATGTTGTGGCTTAGCAAACTTATTGAATCTACTATAGGGCAGGTCTTTGGGTACATGATGATCGAATTTAAGCAAGTTTGTGCACGTTGTTTGAGCAAAAAACCAAGAAGTTTATGGTATCAACCGACAATTAATCAATCTTACATCAATTTATAACTTTTCTAGTTGGCACATACTTCTTATATTAGTTGAGAATCATCGAGTATCTCTTCTTCTTTGCGTGTGATTATGTTGTATTATCCACGAGCTTTTGTATACTAGACTAATTCCATCCCAAGCAGTCTCTTGATCAAGACAGACCCATCATATAAGAATTGGAAAATTCATAAGAAATCACTACATGATGCATCACATATAGATCATATCGGAGACCACACATTTCTTAGTCATAAATCCGTGTAGTTTCCAGCTCTCGGACCAAGTTCCATCATCAGTTGTTTAAAACGAGATGGAAATAGCAGCAAAAAAATGATGGTATAAACAATCCTGGGGTTAAAGAATTGTTAGGATTCTTCTTCCCAATTAAAAATTGAAAAATCAAAAACATGAATTGTCAATGCTGCCGAAGGTCATCTTATTTCTTTCCATGGTACGTACGCCCAGATGGACCCGCCCACGTCGAGCAATCGTTGAATGGAAGTTCTCCATGCTTCGTCTTACTTTTCAAAGCTCTTCCCCCTTATAAATACATCGTCCTCAGCATCACATCCTCCATGTCTCTCTTTCACACAAACAGAGACACTTGCGTTTTCCCGAGACCCTTTTCAATGATGCCTCCAAGAATCTCTTTCTACGCTGAAATGCTCCTCTTTTTGGCTCTCTCCTTTCTCGCTATCGTTGTGTCCTCCAGCGATGGTCCTCGCCTAGCAGTGGCGCAAAGTAGTAACAACAACAGTGCCACAACGATCCAAGTGAACGTTGGGGTGATTGTTGATCTGGGGACGTGGGTGGGTAAGATGGGATTGAGCTGCGTTAACTTGTCTCTATCTAACTTTTATAGTTCAAACCCTTCTTACAAGACCAGGCTCATCCTCAACGTTAGAGACTCAAAAGGAGAAGAGGTTGCTGCTGCTGCTGCAGGTTCTCTCTCTACCTTTTGTACTTCTATTGATTGATGAAGTTTATTTTGGTTAAGATTCAATTTGATATCTTTCACACATCCATCCGAGTCATGCGGCCGTGTGGGACCGACAATTTGGCGCTTAGCTTGACAGTATTTATGGGTTTTGTTCCATCCACGCCAGGCGGTGCTTCTTGGAAACACTGGTCTTTGAGCGTAACATTTGACCTTGGAACCAGTTATTTCATTTATTCTTTTCAATTCTTGGAGTTTACTTTTCTGAAAGCTATACCAAGAAAACGAAATTGCAAGAAACAATATTAGGGACCATCCAATTATAATATCCTGATGGAGATAGTTATTTCAGTCAATCCAGATCGAAAATTCCTAATTTATTAAACCATTTCTTGGGTTTTGTTTTTGTATTTAGAGGGTGTAGCGCTATTGAAACAAGCGTGCATTATATAGACCAAACACATCTCAAGCATCAATCATTTGGGCTCATGTTAGGACCTACTTAATTACTAGTTGAGATGATGTCAATCAAAATGATCTACAGGCCATATAATAACTCCTCAATATTGTTGGTGTCGGTACATTTGTGATCTTCGAATTGGAAGTCCCCCTTCCTATTGTGACATCGCAGATTTTCAGTCTTGTTTTCTACTGAATAAATCGGGCATTTCATTGACACGCTTATAGGGCTGTTCTCAAAGCTGATTACTCTCAAGATAACTAGACTATTCAAGGAAGCTATTAAGAAATTTTAAGGCAATAGACTTGAGAATTCAACCAGGAATTGACTTCGACTGTACTCATCTTTAGAGGCTATTACGGCACAGTATAAAAATCGATTTGAAATTAGATATAGGTCTGTTCGACGGAGATGTGTAGCTAATCGTGGGTGACACCATTATCGTCGATCAGCCCTAGACTAATTCTTCTGTTGTTTTGGTCCCCTATGTCCATATTTGAATCCTCGATATTTTCACGATAACCGAGAGTCACCAATGAGTCGAGTAGGTTCATTGTGGCTCGAAGAAAATCGACCACAGGTCATTTGCACTAAAAATGTCTGAAAACTACTTGGTAGTCTAGGTCACGCTAAAAACGGGTCGAATGTAAATTAACCGCGAATTCAGGTCCGATTTCAGAAATTAAAGATTTTTTCATATCACAATAAATTCTAGGAGCGTCGACTCATTTTTTGATGAATTTTCGGTGAGTTCGAGATTTTTACGGAAAATCCTTGCAGACAATTTAGAAAACGAACCGAAATTTGGATTGGCCAATTTGAAGGAATTTTTGGCATTTGGTGTGAGTGAATTGGTGAATAGAAGTTGTTTGGGCTTTTTCTGAATTCAAATCGGACCTCAACCGAATTTGTTTGTTCAGAAAATCGTATTCCGAAAAGAAAATGAATTAAAATTCAGAATTGAAGGAAATGGCCGTTGTTGTTGCCCAAAACTTGTTGTTTGAGAGAAATTTTGTGCAAGAAAGCAAGTGAGGATCAAGTGCTTTAGCATGGGGATTTTTAGGGACCAAATTGGACTAAATAAGAGCAAATAGGACCAAGATTTTTAAGTTATTGAATTTTATTTTTATATTCCATTTCTATTTCTCTTTTTCTTCCCCCCTTGCGCACGTTTTCCCCCTAGCCGCCCACGTTCCCCCTTTTCTCTCTCTCTCTCCCACTCACTCGCACGAAATCCCCCACCCTCGTTCTCCTTTCCTCTGCCGTGTACAACTTCCCCTGCCGCCCTCTCCCCCCCCCCCCCCCCTTCTTTGAATTATTGTCAAACTTTTTCCTTATCCCCTCTTTGCTTGAACGACACACTTACCCCCCTCAATCTCTCTCTCATTTTGTTCGGCCGTCCACCCTTGGCCCGCGATTTCTTCTCCGTGTTGTCTCTGTTTTTGTTCCACCAAAGCCCACGCCACCGGCTTGCCTTCCTCCTTCGTCCGTGAGAAGTCCCACGCGAAATCAGCCGCGCAAAACAACCAACAGCCAAGGAAAGAAAAAAAAAAATCCAGCAGCCCCGTGAGTTTTGTGGGCCAAGTTTCGGGCCTGATTTGTGCCCTGTTGGTGTCGCATCGAGCATCGTCACGTCCTCATCGATTTGAACCAAGCAGTTCGATAAACAAGTGAGTTTTGCTCACTAATCCCTTTTTAGTAGGCTAATGATGCTTAAGGGTTGTTTATATTTAATTAAGTGTAATTAGGTGAATAGATTAGAGTAGAGCAATTAGTTTAAAGCCTTATTAATGCATGTTAGGCAAATGATCGGTGTAGTTAGCAAGGAAATAGGCTCTATTATTTATTGAACGAGTCTTGGTAATTTTCCGGGCTCTTCTCGGCTTCCAATTAGGCTATAACAGACCTAAGTTGGATTTATTGCATTTATTTAATAATTTTGGGAATTATTTATTTATTTATTTATTTTCTAGAAAATTAGGCTGGGATAGCCGACGACCGAAATTTTATGCCCACTATTGTGGTGTAGTTCGCTCATTTATTTGAGTGCTAAATCATGCTTAATTGATTTAATTTTGATTTTAAAATTTAATTCCTAAATTAATCAATTTTGGTTATAGATTGGAATTTAACCGAGTGTCGGTTTACTGCGCCAAAAGTATGTTATGGGCTGTTGAAAATGGTGGGACTTATGAAAAGTGAAATTATGATGTTATGGCTAAGGCCGACCGTGTACCCATACACGGTTATTTTCTATTATATGATTGAGATGGTATACTATATCAGCCTATGGGTGATATGTTAGCTTAAACAGAGAGCAGTATACCGATATACCATATCAACCTACGAGCTCTGATATGGCAGCTTAGTAAAGAGCAATATATCTTGTCAGCTTAGCAGAGAGCAATGTCGGTATACTATATCAGCCTACGGGTGATACGGCAGCTTAGCAGAGAGCAGTATATCTTGTCAGCTTAGCAGAGAGCAATGCCGGTATACTATATCAACCTACGGGCGATATGACAGCTTAGTAGAGAGTAGTATATCTTATCAGCTTAATTTGAGCACTGTCGGTATACTATATTAGCCTAAGGGCGATATGGTAGCTTAGTAGAGAGCAGTATACCCGATCATCTCAGAAGCGAGCTATATTATCTATTTATCAGCTTAGTAGTGAGCAGTCCTGATATGAACAGACTTATAGATAGTATGAGATGAGTCGACAAAGAATGGGTCGAAATGACATGTAATTGACTAAGTCGATTGATTAATAATTTGATCTGATGTAATGAATTGATTGAGTGATGTGATATAAGGCATCTATAAATAATGTTAATTTGCAGGATGGAACTGAGGCCAAGGTAAGTCTTCTGACTTGTGTTGTGCTTAGGTAGCCTCTAGAGTGTATTGGCTTCCTAATCGGGTTTTAGAAGGTAAAACTTGCTGAGACGTTGTCTCCCTGGTTATTGAATAACCATTTTCAGGTCCTTAGATGACATCGGTGAAGGACCGGAGGCCCAAAGTGTAGATGGTGAAGCCTAAAGAATTGACAATTCTATTGGACTAGTTAGTTATAGGACAATTCTCTTTTGATGGAAGTTAATTCCTTTCTGCAAACTTCGTTTCAGGAACTTGTGGTTTAGAACTTGACTTAATAGTCCGCCTTATATGTATTTGCACTATGATTTGCAATGTATATAAGTGCGGTTGTTTTGAGAGTTAAAATTTGGAATCCTACTTTCCTATCATATTGCTTTATTGTCTGGGGATTTTATATTCTTTCGAGTGCGTATTAAAATGAAAGGGTCGGCGATGCGTCTTGGAACGTCACTGTAAATCGACCAAAGTGAGGGATGGGTGCGTGCCCAGGAGTTAGGGCATGACACCTATCATGTCATAGTTCAACAATGTATATATGTGCATAAATTTGTGGAACCAGTTTCATCTTGCTAAAAACGTGTGAACAGAATTTATGTTCTATGATCTTGGAGGGTGAAATGTAGGATTACTATTATCTGTTCTTTTCTTTGAAGAATATATAGCTCTCCTGTGACTCTTGTCCCACCGTAATGTAGTAAATCTTTATAAAATTACGTCTACATATAGATGATTAGTGAACTGTGTCAGAAATCGAGTCACAAAAGACAGATGCTACGTAGATTTATTTTTGGAAAGAAAGCCTAACTTTAGAGTAGGTTTGTTTGAGAACAACCATTTTCAGGAAATTGTTCTTGAATTTTCTAATATTTAGATGATGGAAAACTATTTGATTGACGGAAAATTAGATTGAAGAAAATGAATTCCTCTTTTGGCAATAAGAAATCATATTTCCTTATTTCTTGCCACGTGTCCAAGTGAGAAGAATAAGTCCCTTTATGTCCATTTTCTGCTTATCAATTTTTTTTCTTTTTATCTTGATGAGTTTCATATGGTTTTTTCATAATTCTTGTCTGTCATCTCCTGAATATGCTTCATTAATGCTCATGTCTTTCAATATTCTCACAAAAATCCATCTTATATCATATTGTGCATAAAATTTCCATAAATTCTTTGATTATTTCTTGTATTCCTTTTGATTTAATGGATTACAAAACAAACAAAAAAGATGTTGATTATGAGAATATATTGGCTACGTTTAGTGCTCCAACGTGGCAAATAAGAAGGCACCTTAAATTGTGCCAAGTGTCCAATGTGGGCCCACATTGTTAGGCCAATTTCTTCTCACTTTTCTCTCTCGTCTCTCCCCACTTTTCTCTCTCTTCTCTCTTCTCTCTCCCCAGCACACTTTCTCTTTGTCGGCTACCAACGTGGACGAATAGCTAGCCACCTCAACATCCACAGCGACCACCTCCTCCGGCATGTCTAGGAGGGTGCACGAGTGCTCAATTTTTTTTTTTCTTTGTCTTGATGAGTCTCACATGATTTTTTCATAATTCTTGTCTGTCATCTCCTGAATATACTTCATTAATGCTCATGTCTTTCAATATTCTCACAAAAATCCATCTTATATCACATTGTGCATAAAATTTCCATAAATTCTTTGATTATTTCTTGTATTCCTTTTGATTTAATGGATTACAAAACAAACAAAAAAGATGTTGATTATGAGAATATATTGGCTATGTTTAGTGCTCCAACGTGGCAAATAAGAAGGCACCTTAAATTGTGCCAAGTGTCCAACGTGGGCCCACATTGTTAGGCCAATTTCTTCTCACTTTTTTCTCTCGTCTCTCCCCACTTTTCTCTCTCTTCTCTCTTCTCTCTCCCCAGCACACTTTCTCTTTGTCGGCTGCTGGCATGGACAAATAGTTAGTCACCTCAACATCCACAGCGACCACCTCCTCCGGCATGTCTAGGAGGGTGCACGAGTGCTCGATTTTTTTTTTCTTTTTGTCTTGATGAGTCTCATATGATTTTTTCATAATTCTTGTCGGTCATCTCCTGAATATGCTTCATTAATGCTCATGTCTTTCGATATTCTCACAAAAATCCATGTTATATCATATTGTGCATAAAATTTCCATAAATTCTTTGATTATTTCTTGTATTCCTTTTGATTTAATGGATTACAAAACAAACAAAAAAGATGTTGATTATGAGAATATATTGGCTACGTTTAGTGCTCCAACGTGGCAAATAAGAAGGCACCTTAAATTGTGCCAAGTGTCCAATGTGGGCCCACATTGTTAGGCCAATTTCTTCTCACTTTTCTCTCTCTTCTCTCTTCTCTCTCCCCAGCACACTTTCTCTTTGTCGGCTGCTGACATGGATGAATAGCTAGCCACCTCAACATCCACAGCGACCACCTCCTCCGGCATGTCTAGGAGGGTGCACGAGTGCTCAATCTGCCATAAGAGCTTCTCCACCGGCCAAGCTCTTGGTGAGCAAAAGTTGTGCCACTATGAGGCCCCCGCTCCCGCTTCCTTGACTGCTGTTGTCGCCACCAACTCAACTGCCAATGGGGTGAGTGTCTTAGAGGGTGTGGGGTACACTCACACGCAAAGCCAGGGGCATTGCGAGTTCGATTTAAATATCCTAGCACTCCCGGAGTTCTCCCCCTAGTTCACGGTCTACGGCAATGTGGACAACGAGGTGGAGAACCCACACCCGTCCAAGAAGCCTTGATTCCTAGTGCCGGTAAAGATAGAAGCGACCTAAAATGGGTCGGATTAGAAATGCAAAGAAACCCACAAACCCCTCCAAGAAGCCCCGATTCCTAGTGCCGGTGAAGATAGAAGCGACCTAAAATGGGTCAGATCAGAAATGCAGAGAAACCCACAAAAAAGAAAAAAGAAAAACGGTGATCGGAATCGAAATGGGAAATTGAGTTTTAGATAGAAATAGAGACGATTGTTTTTGTTTGTCTCTTCTTGTTTGCTTGGTGACGTTGGAGTTCTTTTTGGTGGAGAGAGGGAGGTATTCGTACAGCTTCAATTGTGGCGAAGAGAGAGAATCGGGTGAGAGAGCGTCCATAGGAGGGAGAGAGAAGAGAGGTGAGAGAAAAGTGAGAAGAAATTGACCTAACAACGTGAGCCCACGTTGGACATGTGGCGCAATTTGAGGTGCCTTCTTATTTGCCACATTGGAGCACCATAAGTGGTCAATATTTTTTCATTAATTATAGTTTATTACATATCAATTTTAATTTACAAGCTACCATTAGTGGATCCACTTATTATCAAATACGATAGAAGTAATTTTTTTCCAGTGTGTTTTCAGTGAAAACAAAAATAAAGAATTGGTTTACTTTCTCTAATGTTGAACTTCCCAAAAATATATTCCAGTGACAAGAAGGTTTCAATTTAATAAATAAACTTTTATTGTGCTTTTCAGATTAGAAAAATAGTCATTTAAGCGGGGACGGTTGATAGATACACTTCTAAATTTTTTTCTTCGGGAAAATATATCTACATAGTTGTTCTGATTTTTTTTTCCTAGTTAAGAAAGTTGAGCCGGTAACTAACTATTTTCATGGAAGTTGTGTGTTATTAACCGCGACTGAAACAACTTGGCTTTCCGGTTTAATCAAATAATTGTCAATGCATGAAAGCAGTGGATGCTGAGAGACTTGGTATATGATATAACATCGGAAAGGTCTGCCCTCACAAAATCCATAATATTGAAATATGGGGCTTGGAGTCTAGAGTGGACATGCAGCGTCGATTCCTCGCACCACAAAGTACAAAAAGTTTCATGTTTGAACCTCTTATCTAGACTTTTGCTTGAGTTTTTGACGGAGTAAGAAGTTAGGATACAGGGCTTGGTCAATTTCATGCCTGGGGTATTTCATGGATAAGTAGTATACTTAATCAAAGTGAGCTTCTTCGATATTGATAAATATCGTCAATGAACACAATTGTGCATCATGTTTGAAATAAAGTTTAAAAAAAAAAAATGGGAGTGGTCGACTATGTCTCCTGAGTGGGAAAAGTGCCAAAAAAGTCCTAAACATTTTGCCTTTGTGCCAATTTAGGCCTAAACCTTTTTTTTGGTGCTAATTCAGTCCTAAACATTTTTAAGTTGTGCCAATTTAGTCATTTCCGGCCAATTTTGGCCGGATTTTGCTAACTAGACACTGGCCGACTGACGTGGCTTGATTGGTACTAATGTGGACAACTTTTAATAATATTTTAATATTTTTAAATTTTTAAATTTTTAAATTTTTTTTATTTTGTTATTTTTGTCTTTTTCCTCCAGCTAGTTGCCGAGGTCCGGCGATCGATCAAAGGCAATCACCAGCAAGGGCGAGGCCGACCTCGCCAGATCTTGCGAGGCGAGCCTCACCCATGGCTGGCGAGGCGAGCCTCAACCATGGCTTGCGAGGCCGGCGAGGGCAAGGCTCACCCATGGCTTGATCTAGCAAGGTCGGGCGAGGCTCACCTGATCTGGTGAGGTCGGGTGAGGCTTGCCCTCGCTGGATCGGATGAGACGAGCCTCGCCAATGGCTGGCGAGGGCCCACGAGGGCAAGCCTCGCCCATGGTGTAATCGAGCAAGGTGGCCATGGGCGAGGCTCACCCTCGCCGGATCTGGCAAGGTTGAGCCTCGCCGGCCCTTGCCGGCCATGGGCGAGGCTCACCTCGCCAAATCCAACGAGGGCGAGCCTCACCCGACCTCGCCAGATCAGGCCATGGGCGAGGCTCACCCTTGTCAGATCTAGCGAGGTTGAGCCTCGTCGGCCCTCGTTGGCCCTCGCCGGCCTTGGGTGAGGCTCGCCTTGCCAAATCTAGCGAAGGCGAGCCTCGCCTAAGGCCACCGAGGCTTGACCTCGCCAGATCCGGCGAGGTCGGCCTTGCCCTCGTTGGCAGTCGCCTCTAGCCAGTCCCCGGACCTCGGCGACTGGCAGGAGGAAAAGGACAAAAATAAATAAATATATAATGAATAAAATATTATTAAAAGTTGTTCACATCAGCGCCGATTAGGCCATGTCAGCCGGCCAGCGTCCAATCAACAAAATCCAGCCAAAATTAGCCAGAAATGACTGAATTGGCATAACTTAAAAAGGTTTAGGACTGAATCGGCACCAAAAACAAGTTTAAGACTAGATCGGCACAAAAATAAAAA
Source organism: Eucalyptus camaldulensis (assembly GCA_019915185.1). NCBI lineage: Eukaryota > Viridiplantae > Streptophyta > Magnoliopsida > Myrtales > Myrtaceae > Eucalyptus > Eucalyptus camaldulensis. The sequence continues at coordinate 25,130,612 of JAHSVA010000008.1, forward strand.
GTTTAGGACTTTTTTGGCACTTTTCCCTCTCCTGAGTAATATTTAGTCTTTTCCCCAAAAATATGAGGTTTCGCTTACCCTTGTCGGAGAAATCGAGATTTCATCATCTTAGGCACATGTTGAATAATGATCTAACCTAATGAGTTCATGTCAGATTTTTCTAGTTAGTAAACACGTGTTTCAATAATATTAAGAACAAGTTTTTTTCCAACTTTAAGCTCCGATGCTACCTTCTTCTTAAACATCTATATATTTAATAATATTGCACCAAGTTATGATTGGCTTCTGATATGCCTTTGCCAATAAGAATTTCCATTATCTGCCGAACTTTTTATTGTTTGACCGTCTTCTGGTTCACCAATGCAGCACTTGATCTGATAAAGAATAAGCAAGTCCAAGCCATAATAGGCCCCCAAAGTTCAGTGCAAGCAGACTTCATCATTGACCTTGGAAACAAATCTCACGCGCCAATCATCTCTTTTTCTGCTACTAGTCCTTCCCTCAGTTCCTTTCGGCGTCCATACTTCATTCGAGCTGCGCAAAATGACTCGTCCCAAGTGAATGCCATAAGCGCAGTCGTGCAAGCTTTTGGCTGGAGAGAAGCGGTTCTAATATATGTGGACAATGAGTTTGGAGAAGGCATCATACCTTCTCTTATGGATGCTTTGGAAGAGGTCGATACGCGAGTGCCCTATAAGAGCCTCATTCCTCCTTCGGCCACGGACGATCAAATCGGGCAGGAACTCTACAAGTTAATGACGATGCAAACGAGGGTCTTCATCGTGCACATGTTACCAACCCTCGGTTCTCGGCTATTTGCCAAAGCAAAAGAGGCAGGAATGATGGGGAGAGGTTATGTATGGATCTTGACTAATGGAATCACTGACCTATTGAGTTCTGTGGATTCATCTGTTGTTGCTATTTCAATGCAAGGAGTATTGGGCATCAAGACTTATGTCCCAGACACACGGAACCTGGACAATTTCATGGTCCAGTGGAAGAAGAAATTCCAACAAGAGAATCCATCTGTCCTTAGTCCTCCGTTGAACATCTTCGGATACTATGCTTATGATGCTGCTCAAGCTCTGGCAATGGCTGTTGAAGAAATGGGAACGGTGAATTTTACCTTCCAGATTTTGAATGCTTCGACAGATGCAACTGATCTGGACACTATTGGGATCTCTCAAAATGGTGAGAAACTTCTCCAAGAACTAGCTAATATGACATTCATGGGTCTCACCGGAAATTTTAGTCTTGTTGATGGGCAGCTAGAATCGTCAGTGTTCCAAATTGTTAATATCAATGGAAATGCGGCGAGAGGGATTGGGTTCTGGACCGTAAAAAATGGGCTGCTAAGATATTTGAATCCATTCGACACAAGCAAATATTCCTCTTCAAAGAGTAATTTAGGAACAATAATATGGCCAGGAGATTCGACCTCTATTCCCAAGGGATGGGAGTTTCCCACAACTGGGAAGAGTTTGAAAATCTTAGTTCCTGTGAAAGACGATATCTATCAATTCGTGACGGTGACATATGATCCTACAACAAACGCATCCCAAGTCACTGGATATTGTATCGATATCTTTCAAGCCGTGATAGAAAAACTGCCTTATGCGTTAACTTATGAACTTATTCCATTTACCTTGCCTAATGGAAGTAGTGCCGGTAGTTACACTGACATGATCGATCAAGTATATTACCAGGTGAGATAACTCTTTGCAACAGCTTGGTCTCGTTGGATTACATGTTGAAACATAATGTGCTATCATGTGGTTGACAAAGAAAATATCTTTCCCTTCCTTTTGTTGGAACAGAATTATGATGCAGTGGTGGGTGATACGACGATCCTTGCAAACAGATCGTTGCATGTGGATTTTACCTTACCATACACAGAATCGGGGGTTGCAATGCTTGTGCCCTACGAGGACAACAAGAGCAAGAATGCTTGGGTTTTCTTGAAGCCACTCACTTGGGACCTTTGGCTAACTATCGGATGCTTTTTCGTGTTTATAGCATCGGTCGTGTGGATTCTTGAACATCAGATTAACGAAGATTTCGGGGGTCCAGCCACACATCAAGTCGGCACGAGCCTCTGGTTTTCATTTTCAACCATGGTCTTTGCTCAAAGTAAACACCCTTCACTTTAGCAGATCAATCGAACATTACAATTTACATATCATTGTTGGAGAATTTATGTGCTTACCCTTAATTTGGATTGCAGGTGATAGAGCAACCTAACAAGATTTGTTGTGATCATGTGGGTTTTCGTGGTACTCATACTAACGCAAAGTTACGCAGCAAGCTTGAGTTCTCTTTTGGTGGTGCAAAATTCTCAACCAACTATAACTGACGTGTATCAGCTCCTAAATAGTGGAGAAAGAGTGGGATACCAGAATGGAGGTTTCGTTCATGAGATGCTAAAGCAAATGAAATTTGACGATTACAGACTTGTATCTTATAAGTCTGCTGAAGAATGTGATGCGCTTCTTTCCAAAGGAAGCTCAAAGGGTGGGATTGCAGCTGCAATTGACGAAGTCCCCTACATTAGACTTATTCTTTCTCAATATTGCAACAAATATTTAACGATCCCGACATTTAAAACTGCTGGATTTGGCTTCGTAAGTCAATCCCTCAATTCTAGCCAAAAAAAGAAAACCCCTCAAATTCTACAATTACTAAGGTTAGTTGTTAATTCTTTGATTGAAAAATCTCATGTCCTGCTTATTTTGGTTTACAGGTTTTCCCTAAAGGGTCTCCGCTAGTCCCAGATATTTCACGAGCAATCCTCAATGTAACTGAAGGGCCTAACATGAGGAAAATTGAAAAAGCGTGGTTTACATCAGAAACCAACTGCCTCGAGTCAACTCCCTCCATTTCTTCCAATAGCTTGGGCCTTGATAGTTTCTGGGGCCTGTTCGTGGTTGCTGGAGTTGTTGCAGTTTTAGCTCCTCATTTACATGGTCATGTTTGTCAAAAGGAATTGGCGTGTCATAACAAGTTCTTCAGCTTCACTGTGGCAGAAAATAGTTGCATTGGGAAGAAGATTTTACGAAAGAGACGTCAATTCCCATACTTTTATGAAAGGCAGATTCAGGGATAGAAGTATGGATGATGGTATCAATGAGCATGCAGCTGTTGAGATATTAGAAAATACTAATTTCCCCCCGCGTCCGTCAAGCAACTCCAGCCAAGTCTAACCAATGAGCGAGGCACACCATCTGCAGAACAAGGACTTCCTTACCATGTAGATGAAGGGTGCCACAAGATAGCGAGAAATGTCGAGCTTACCAATGTAACTAAGAGAGGTACATGCCTCGACAACCTTAGAGGTTAAACTTTAATCAGTTTTGCACTGAATGTGGCATGTTTCCGACACTACTCGTGTGAGCTCCTACACAAAATGGTCTATGCTTTGCCTGAATGACGTTGGTCTACGCTACGCCTTGCTGTCTACAATATGGTCCATATTTTACTGTCCAACTTCCATTGAAATCACTAAGAATACTTGCTAGAACCTTGCTTGAGCAGAACCTGAAGTTGGAAAATGCCATGCCTACCATATTCGAACTTCACCTTTTCCAAAGAGTAATGTTTTGTGTTTCAATGTTTGCAGACCTTTCAGCACGCCAAGGCACTCAACCAAGTGCTGCTCTTGGGCCCCCTCATCACACCTCCCGTGAATGTCACTGTGGTAGCGAAGGTGGCAGTTCAAGTCCCAATTAGGAAGCCAATACATTCAAGAAACTGCTTAAGCACAACACAAGTCAAGGGACTTACTTTGACTTCAGTTCCATCATGCAAATCAACGTTATTTACAGATACCTTATATCACATCACTCAATCAATTTATAATATCAGATCAAATCATTGATCAATCGACCTAGTCGATTACGTGCCATCTCGACCCTTTATTGGTCGGCTCATCTCATTTACTCAAATTCATTGCTAAGTTACGGTTCAGCAAGCACAGCCTACACAGTCATCTCAAATATTCAACTGCAATGCTAAATTACGGCTCAACAAGTACGGCCTACTAAAACTTTGGCGATAATGCTGAATTATGGCTCAGTGGGCACGACTTACTAATTCTTCGGCGGTTAATGCTAAATTACGGCCCAACTAGCACAACCAATTCCAAATTATGTGGTAATACTGAATTACAGCTCAACATGCTTAACCGATTTCAAGTTCGGTGGTAGTGCTGAATTACGGTTCAGCAAGTACAACCTAGATTAGGTGGTAACTTACGGTCCAATGGACATAACCATACTTCAGCGGTTTTTTCGATCTAACCCACAATGTCATACGATTATTCACCCACAGACAACAACATTACACTCCTCAAATAAATTTCTCAATTAACATAGTATCTTGGCCTATTTTCCTCAGGTTAAGAATACCCGTTAAAAATGATCATGTGTGGGTACACACGCCTTAGCCAAAGTACAATATTTCTCAACAGCCCATTACATATGTTTGGCGTTGTAAACCAACGCCCGGTAATTTTCCCATTAATTACCAAAATTAATTAAATTATGAATAAAATCTTAAAATCATAATTAATTCAATTCAACACCAATCAACGCTCAAATAAATAAATAGACTACACCACAATAATCAGCATAAAATTCCGATCGCCAACTATCCCAGCCTAATTTTCGAAAAATAAATAAATAATTACGGAAAATATCAAATAAATGCAATAAATCTAATTTAGGCCCGTAATGCCTAATTGGAAGCCACAACGGACTTGGAAAATTTCCAAGACTCGTTCAATAAATAATAACACGAGTCTACTTGCTGATATCACTAACCATTTGCCTAACATACATTAATAAGGCTCTAAACTAATTACCCTACTGTGATATATCCACATAATTGCACTTAATTAAATCTAATAAACCCCTAAGCATAATTAACCGACTAATAAGGGATTAGTGAGCAAAACTCACTTGATCAAAAGCGAAGACTGGAACACCGCGACGGCGATGCGACGGCAGACAAAATTCAAATTTTCAGCGGCATCGGCAGACACTCGGGTTGGGCCCAAAAGCCTTGCAAGCTCATAGCAAAAAGTTGGGCTTGGGCCTGCTTCTTGGGTCGACTTCAAGACTGAAAATGGGCTGAAGATACAGGCTTCAAAGTTGGACTCAACAGGCTGAACACTTGGGCTTGCTGAAAACAGATATTTGTTGGGCTTCGTTGGACCAAATTCGATGGGCTGAAGGCTGCTGGGAACACTGAACTGGGCCAGGCTTCAAGTAGCTGAACTGCTGGACTTTTGGGCTGCTGGAAATTCACGTGGGCTTCAAGTCTGGGCCGTAGCAGATTGCTGGACTGATGGACATGGGCCAAAGTTGCTGGAATCAGGGGCTTGCTTCTTGCGATCTGGGCCACGAAGACACGTTCGCTGGAGAAGACCACGCTGGGGACGTGGGCTGACCGAGGAAACACGGACGTGCGGGCAGAGGAAAACGTGAGCTGCTGTCTTCGCTGGAGACGCGGATCGCTTGAAGACAAGCGGGCTGATGACGCATGGACGAAAGCAGCTGCTGGCGAAGACGTCCGTGGAGATGCAGCTGGCGTCGTTGCCGAGAGATGGAGCGGACGCCGATGCAGCTGTTGGGGGCTTCTTCGGTCAACAGCAGATTTCCTTTGTTGACTGGCAAGGTGGCGTCGAATCAGAAGGAGCAGCAACGATCTTCAAAGTGGAAGGTTGATCAGGGAACAAAAGTTGGTGGATGCGGCAGCAAGCTGGAGTTTCGGTTGGGGAAAAGAAAAATTGAAGATGGAAAGAAGTGGCGTCGTGGGGCAAGCGGCAGATGCGGGCGGTAGTGAATCGAACATAGAAAGGGAGAGATGATGTCTCTTTATAGAAAAGAGAGAGACCGGCAGGGGATAAGGTAGAAAAATTAAGAGAAATGGTCCAAATTCCATAAATGCTTGTCCCCAAAAGTCTTTAATATTATGTTATATGTTCTCTAATACTTTCCAACTTATATATTCTACAAATTAACAAATTTTGACGCCCAAAATTGCTGATCCTTGTAAAGCTCCGAATTTCTATTTTTAGTCTTAAATTTCCTCACTTAATTCCCCAAATGAAGGTCCAATTTCGATAGAGAAAAATTCCGAGCAATTTTTTGTAAGTCCCTAACACTCAAAGGCTCGGCTTGGAAGTCCAAATTTCCTTTAATTTATCCCATCCGAATTTCCGCTAATTTTCCGCAACGTTCAAAACGGTTTTCCGCAAAAATCTTGGAATCTCTGAAAAATCTTCGGACGATGAGTTGACGTTCCTAAAATAGATTGTGACACCACAAAACTTTCGATCTCTAAAATCGGATTCAAATTCGTGGTTAATTTCAATCCAGCGCGCTTTTAGCGTGACCTAGTCTACCAAGTAACTTTTAAGAATTTTTGATGCAATTGATCCGTGATCAATTTATCTCGAGTCACATTGTACATCTTCGACACATTGGTAACTCTCGATTATCGTGAAAATTTCGAGGTTTCAAATACGGGCATAGAATACCAAAACGATAGAAAAATTGGTCTAGTGCCGATCAATGAGTATTTTGCAATTAGGTGGAATCACCTACACTCTGATCACATATTTCAGTCAAATCGACCTATCTCCAGTTTCTAATTGATTTCTAACAATGCCGTAATGACCCTTGCAGATTAACAAGATCGAGCAGTTGATTCCTAGTTGAATTCTCAAGTCCATTGCATTTAGATTCCTTGATTGCTTCCCCAGATGGTCCAGTTATCTCATGAGTGATCAGCTCAAAGAATAGCACTTTCGGTACGTCGATAAAATGCCCAATTTATTCAATTGAAAATAGTACTGAAAATTCAGGATGTGACATTACCCGCAATCATGATGGTCTTGCTTAGATTTGCGTGAGGTTGGGTGAAGGTCGCAACCCTTGCTGGCCACTGTGTTACAAAAAAAAAAAAACGAAAGAAGAAAAAGAGAAGAAAAGAAAAGGAAAAATAATATAAAAAATTTGATAAATATTAAAAAAAATTAAAAAAAGTTGTCCACATCAACCTTGATCATTGTTAGCATCCATGTTAGCAATTTTCAGCCAAAATAAGCTAGATGGACTCAATTAGCAAAATATAAAAATGTTAATGACAAAATTGCACAATAAAAAAGTATAAGATTGAATTGGAAAAATTTATAAAACTTTTCGGTAATTTTACAAATATCACAAGCAATGGTAGGTCTGAGCTTCCCTTTGATTGAACTTTCCTCGAACAATCTATTATGTCAAATCATCACCTCTGTCATGCCTTCCTTATTCTCGGAATGCCTTCATTATGATATGTTGGTAGCACTGTTAATATTGCAAGCCACTTAGGAAAGAGAAAATAATAAAAGAAAATCCACATCAGTCTCTTTCCTGGCCAAATCCACATCGCACCATTAGTATTGCACCTTGATTCGACTCACTCGTTTTTCAAGATCGAATAGATTCAAACGACAAAAGAAAAAAAAAAATACAAAGGGTTTCCATGTTCCTTGAGTTCGATCTCTAACAATGATCAATTCATTAAGGGATGTTCGGTCCATAATGTCAGCAAACAGTTGATTGGGGATCACAGACTATCGGACTTGCAGGCCTTCCAAGCGGCGTGTCTAAAGGCTAACGCGATCCAGCCGAGACGAAAGCCTTGCCTCCCTTTGATGAAGAAACCCTCGCATTTTCCATGGGACGTATGCTCAGTTTTTCCCTTTGTTTGGGCCAGTAGCTGACTCTATTAGGCAATAAATTTTCACCGGTCGGATGGTGGTAATCGCTGACACTCGTGGTTGCTAGCGAGTGGTTCTGGTGGATCACTTGTCCAATCAAAGTTGAGCTAATTATTGGTAGTATAGTACTTGTGGGTGCCATCATCAAATAACTTTTGCGTGCGGATGGGATTAAGGAAATTTGCTAGGAATTACTTCTCCACATTTCCTAATTGGATTCTCCGGCAGGGTTAATTAGATGGGTCAAAACCAAGAAAAATACCCGGCTTGGGATTCGCTCTCTTGCTTTTTGAGATGAAAATGTCCTCTTGGGGTATGGATTCTTTGGGCTTTGTCCGTATGAATTATTTTGGGTCTTAACACTTCTTCCTTGAGTTCTCCTATTCAAATTCTCAGTGATCGTATTCACATCAGAAAGTCACTCGGGGGTTTGTTTGTGAACTGTTATAAAATAAGTTCGCGGACACAGTTCATCTAACTTGATCTCAAAGATTCAAAGTGAAATAGACATGTAATTAATGTTTTGACTTCTCTCACGATGTATTTGTTCTATTTTTCTTTATTCACCAAGTCAAGAAATAGACACATCATCTCTTAATTTATCCTTTTCTTCTACGATTTTCTTTGCTCAAGTGAACTATGCCCCATGCACCATGAATAACCTACACAGCGAGACCGTTTCAGCACGTTGATTTCTTAATGGTGTCAAAATCCGAATGCAGTCAGACATATTGTCTGATATTTTCTTTCTGAAATTAAGCCCGTTGTTCCCTAGAATTTTCTTATTTGAAAGAGACTCTGCAATCAATGAACTCATCTTTTAACTGCTCGCCTGACGTTCCATATACTTCGACAAGAAATTCAAAACCCAAACTGGACTTAGATTGATGACTTTATTTAGCAATTCCAGTGCATTTTCGTCTATATACCATGGAACTTGCAAGGTATTAAGTTTAGGTCGTTTATAAGTGGAGACAAAACTTTTGGGTTACATGCGCATTTTATGGGCAACATTTAACTATACTTTCAGCAAATCTCATTGGACGAAATCATCAGTGGGGTTGGAAAGCGATGCAGGAAGGTAAAAAGCATCTTTTTCCCACACAATAATTTCGGGGGAAAAAAAAACTAACAGAATCGATGCAAACACTGCTGCCAATGGCTTTTTGGATCGTTCGGCAAACGGTTTAGGACAACAATCCGCATAATGTGTGAGAAAACGATCATGACTTTTGATCTAGAAAGGTTACGGTCCCATAGTCCCAATCTGAAAAGCTTATTCTGAGCACTGTACCCGTATCAAATTGAGTACACCTTATGCAATCGTTTCAGACCTCAAAATTCATGGTTTAGGCATGTCTCAGAGCACTTTTCTATTTCATGTCATATCTCCGCATCATTTTAGCAGAGTAAGTAGTTTCGAGGTGCTTCTACCAGCTTCGGTCTGGTTTTCTTCCTCTCTCGACATGCAGAGCTTAACTCTACCGTTTAATGGTAGTTTTCATCAACCCTAATTTCCCTTCGTTTGCCCACGCTTTCATACTTTTCTCACCACTCTCTCTCCGCCATCCTCTATTGCACTTTGCCCTTCGAATCCCTGAAATTAGCTCTTCCAATGTTGCATCTGCTCGTCAAAACCTCTTCAATTCGCTGACTTTCACCTTTCCCTTTGGTCATTTCATCAGTTTTGGCTTCGATCTTCACCGGTCTCTGCTTCGACTGAAGACTTCGACTGACTTTTGGATTCTGATTATCCCATCACCTACCTACACCCTGCATGTCTAATTCCCTACAATTCGCTATCCCCAATTGCATCTTTTTCTGAAGTCAGTCACCTGAATTGAGGTAACTCTCATGGACACCCTCGATCATGAAGAGGAGTTGCATCTTGGAGCTCTCTGCAATAGAATGGGCCGACTCTGGGCTGATCAAGAAATTGATGCTTGGGACGACCCTCCTCCGTTGGAAAAGATTGACGAGTGCAAGAAAATATTAGTTGGTAAACTCCTCTCCAACCCTTCTATAAATTTTCCAGCATTTCAAAGTACGATGAAGCGCGCTTGGCGCATAGACCAAGTCGAGATTTTACCTAGAGAAGCTGGACTTTATGTGGCTCATTTCAAATCAGAAAGTGACAAACAGAGAGTGCTCGAAGGGGGCCCGTGGCAGTTCTCTAACCATTTGGTTAATTTCAAACCCTGGATACCTAATACAATTGCCCTGTTATGATTTTAGTACATGTGCATTCTGGGTACATGTTGTTGGCCTCCCCCTGGAGTGGAGCTCGGAACAACTGCTCTGTCAAGCTGTCAAACGTGTAGGGAAAGTATTAGAGGTGAAATTTGATACAAAGGAAGGTACTAACCTACGAGCAGGCCGAGTGCGCGTCGAATTGAAGTTAAACGAACCGCTGCAAACAGGACAACTAATTCGCATAGCAGGGAAAGTGCTATGGGTTGATTTTCGATATGAGAGGCTCTCTCACTTTTGCTATTCCTGTGGTTGACTAGGCCATTACGCTATGCATTGTCAAGAAATACCTTTTACCGACGCAAAAATGGAAGGCAAGGAAAAAATGTCCTTTGGCCAATGGTTGAAGGCAGAAGTTAAAGAATTTAGTCCCTACTGGCTAACCTTTTATGGGAAACAGGTTAACTCTGAAGCTACAGAAGAAGTTATTCCTGAAACTCCTCCCTTCATGATCACTAAGGTCCCTGCATTACCCCCTGTCGAAGCCACATCTGCAAGACCACATTCTGAATAAGTTATACCCCATCCTGCTGCGCAAAAACTCAAAACACACCAGATGCTTGATCCTAGAGACACACCATTCGGACATACCTCCAACAGCAAGATAAACTCCGTCTCATTGAAGATGAAAGGCAAACAGACAGCATTTCCAACTACTCCTAATTTGGATACAAGTGGATCACAGCAAAACACAATACCTGTTCTCCAAACTGTGGCAGCACCTTCAAGGCATCACCTTCAGACATGTGCTTCATTGTTACCCTCTCCAAGCACAGCATTAGTGACTCGTCCTGCTCTGGATCAAGGAGGCTCAAAGTCATCCGTTCAACCTCCTGTAGCACCGTTTCAGCAAATCCTCCCTGCAGAAGATTCTTTGATGCTTCCTACAAGTGTAACAATGCTTTCTTTACCTATTCAACATAAGGCAATAATAAATCAGGCAGGGGAATCTGTAATTGTCAAGAAACAGAAGCATCCACGACATTCAACAAAAGCTGGTATAGCCAAGAAGCTTAAGAGGTATACACCATATGAGACACACCCGTATTCTTATGAAGGCCTAGATGAGACTTCCCTCTTGGAAACTCCTGTTTTCTCGGCTGATGAAGCCAACAAATGGGTTGAGGTGGCTTACCCTAAAAAGCCACCAGTACCACAATGAAACTCATAAGTTGGAACTGTCAGGGACTGGGCTCGACCATGACAGTTCAAGCACTTCAGGCCCTAGTGGCTAAAGAACAGCCCGATCTGATCTTTTTGATGGAGACAAAGAATAAGCAGGAATTGTTGACTAGACTTCAGCGTCGCCTTAAGTTCCCAAACTCTCAGCTAATTAATCCAGTAGGCTTGTCGGGAGGACTTGCACTGTTTTGGAAGTCTCATATCTCCTTACATGTGGAACAATCTACCATTGACTACTTTGACACTATATGCACAGATTCTAGAACGGGCATACCAATGAGGCTCACATGTCTACACGCACCGGCAGAATTTCATTCTCGACAACTTTTATGGATGGTCCTCAGACGCATGGCTTCCTCTAATTCTCTACCTTGGGTTTGTATTGGAGACTTTAATGACATTCTCTACCATTGGGAGAAAGTGGGCAAACGACCAGCAAATTCAATTCGCATGCAATCTTTCAGAGACTTACTACATGACTGTTCCTTTATGGATTTACATAGCAAAGGTTGTGCCTTTACCTGGATGAACAACCGCCAGGGAGATGACTTGGTGAAGGAACGGCTGGATAGAGTGCTGTGTGACCTAAACTGGAGGCTTGCTTTCCCTGAGGCTGAGGTTTATGCTTTACCTGCAGTGGGTTCAGATCATGGTCCTTTGCTGTTGACTACTGAACAGAAGAAGGGTCGACTACACAAACCTTTTGTCTTTGAAGCATACTAGTTACAGGATCAGGCTTGTCGGAACATTATAGAGCATACTTGGACCTCAGCAAAGCAGGTTGCTCAAGACCTGCCATTCAAATTAAAAAGGGTCAGCTTGGCTCTTGATAAATGGAGTAAACAACGGTTTTCTAAGGCCCATTCACGGATTTCAGATCTACAGCAGCAATTGCAATTCCTTACCAATCAGACTTCAGCTCATTATGATAACACATTAGTCACCAACATAAAGGCAGAACTACAAAAAGCATGGCAGCAAGAGGAGCAATATTGGGCAATGAGATCCCGCATAACTTGGCTCAGGTGGGGAGATAGAAATACCAAATTTTTCCATGCAATTACAATCCAACGTCGACAACAAAACAAAATATGTATGTTACAAGATGATAATCAGCAGTGGGTGAGAGATGATCAAGCTTTGAAGGAGATGACACAGGCTTTCTTTTCAAATCTTTACACCTCAGCAGGTTCACGAGACTACGCCCCTCTTCTAGATCAATGTTCGAGTATGGTCACACCGACAATGAATGACTCACTGATAGCAGCAGTTACACCTGAGGAGGTCCATCATGCTGCATTCCAGTTGGGCAAGACCAAAGCCCCAGGCCCTGATGGACTAAATGGACTTTTTTACCAGACCCACTGGGACATCCTTAAGGAAGATCTTTTACTATCAGTCCAGAATTTTTTCCAAACCGGACTGCTGCCTTCAGCTTTGAACAGAACCATTATCTCTCTCATTCCGAAAACTCCTCACCTAGAGCGCCTAGACCAATATAGACCAATCAGTCTTTGCAATTATGCCTACAAAATTATATCAAAAATCCTAGCCAACCGATTGAAACCCTTACTCCCTGAGTTGATATCTATGGAACAAAGTGCCTTTGTGGGGGGCCGCCAGATACAGGACAACATTTTGATTGTACAAGAGGTGCTACATCAAATCCGGACCCATAAGAGAAAGAAGCACTTTCAAGCAATTTTAAAAATGGATATGCAGAAGGCTTACAATCGAGTGGAGTGGGATTTTTTGAAAGATTACCTCATCAGGTTAGGTTTCCATCCTTCTTGGGTACAATGGGTTATGCAATGTATAACGACAGTATCTATCAGCATCAAATTTAATGGTGAACTGTTGGATTATTTCTATCCAACTCGAGGCCTCAGACAGGGAGACCCCTTATCCCCTTATCTTTTCATACTGATGGCGAATTTTTTATCAGTACTCATACACCAAGCCTTAACTATGGGACATATCAAGGGGATCTAGTTAAACAGGTGGTGCCCAAATCTTTCTCACTTATTTTTTGCAGATGACGCCATATTTTTCTTAGATGGGACAGTATCTGAATGCCAAAATCTATCGAACATTCTGAATCAGTATTGTATGGCTATGGGTCAAGCTGTCAATCGGAATAAATCAGGTCTTTTCTCTAGTAAAGATTGTCCCAGCAGCCTTAAAGAGAATATGGCGAATGAATTTCGCATCCCTGTGTTAGATAGGACGGGTAAATACCTAGGAATCCCATCTGATTGGGGACGTTCTAAGAGAGATATGTTTGCCTGGATACTGGCAAGAGTGAATAGAAAACTGGAAGGATGGAAAGAAAACCTGATTTCGAAGGGAGGAAAGGAGATTCTCATCAAGGCCGTTGTTTAGGCGATACCACACTATGCTATGTCTATCTTTAAAATTCCTCACTCACTATGTCAGTCCATAGAAAAAAAGATAGCAAGCTTCTGGTGGAAGAACAATAGTCAACGGCAAGGCATACATTGGAAAGACTGGAACATTCTTAAAAACAGGAAGGAGTTGGGAGGTCTTGGTTTTAAAGATCTCATTGCTTTTAATAGAGCAATGCTAGGCAAACAAGCCTGGCGCTTGCTTCAGCAACCTTCATCTTTGTGGACTCAACTATTCAAAGGTCTATATTTCCATTCGCAAGATTTTCTATGTGCTGCCAAAGGAGCTCGACCTTCCTGGGGTTGGCGGAGTATTCTATTGGGACGGGAGTCTATTTTATCAAAGTTGCAATGGTCTGTTGGTGATGGGACTCACATCAGAATACGTGAGGATCAGTGGTTATCTAGGGGAAAACTAGTCGGACCTGCTGCTAGAGACGAACCTAAGATGGTCGTTGAACTGATTGAACCAGAACATAACCGATGGGATGTTTCCTTACTGCATCGCTTTTTTGACGTTGAGACAACAACAGAAATCCAGGCAATCCCAATTAGGCCACATCATACAGTAGATCAGTTGATTTGGACAGATGATCCTCAGGGACAGTAATCGGTTAAGCGAGGATATCATACTATCAGACGCACAGCATCTATCACTAATGAGAAAAGAGCCTCCTCATCTTATCAACCACCTAACTTACTCTGGAAAAGTATATGGAAACTTCATCTCTCACCCAAAATTAGGATTTTTCTATGGTCCATCTGTCAAAACGCTCTTCCTACCAGAGATAACCTATTTAAGAGACATATTAGCCCAGACCCAGTGTGTGCATTATGCGCTACCCACATGCCAGAAACGCTGGAACATTTGTTTCTTCTATGCCCATGGACTTTAAAGGTCTGGTCTCACCCACAAATCGGCATTCACATCATACCAACAGAAATTCGTCGTATAGACGCTTGGATAGAAGACAAACTTACTCAGCACAGGAACTCACCTGGTCTGGACATTGTAGGCGCTCTCCTGTGGCAAATCTGGAAGGCTCGGAATCGATTTATTTTCTCTCATAAATGGCCAGATCCAACCTTTGTTGTCGAAAAAGGTCTACTCCAGGTTTGTCTGGCACAAAACACCACCTCTGCCTTGACCGGTTCATTGAAAAAAACTCCCGGTCTCGATTCACTTTGGACTGCTCCAGATCCAGATGTTCTACAGATCAATATAGACGGGGCATTTCAGAGTGACAAAAATTCGGGATCTACGGCTTATATTTGCCGAGATCACAATGGCAACATGATAGAAGGTTTTACCTGTGCTGTAGATGCTTCTTCCGCTCTTTAGGTTGAAATCCAGGCGCTAACCCTAGCATTAAATCACCTTCTGAAGCGAGGTAGAGTAACTGAGAAAGTCATCATAGATTCTGACTGCAAAACGTTGGTTGAAGCTGTTAATGATCATTACACGACGCCATGGGAGGTTCGGAGTCTGCTTGCTGAAGTCGTCGCACTCTTACCCTGTTTTTCACAGCTGTAACTTAGGTTTAGAAGGCGTGAGACAAACAATGTAGCGGACTGGGCTGCTAAGGCCCATCTCCGCGGGTCTCTGCCTCCGAATTGGGCAGCAAATCCTCCTTCTATTTTGTTGGACCTTCTAGTTTCGGATGCAATAGCTGCAGGATGTAAAATTTCCTAATCTTGAATGCAGTTTCCTTTGTCCAAAAAAAAAAAAAGCTTATGTTTGGGTTTTCTAGGTTGTGTATTAGACATATTTCTTCATATTTTATAGAATATAGAAAAGGAGAATATCTCTCTATAGTTGGGCCGGTGAGTGCGTGCACCTGAGTGCGTGTTTGCCGATCGTTAGATTCATGTTTATCGATAAGTTTGTTGAGTCACTTGGTATTAGAGTCGGCATGACTGCTGGAGAGCCATGTTCAAGCATTTGTCTTGCTTGATGATGAATAGGGGATAAGGACCTTGTGCACGGCTTTTTGTTGGGTCGAAAGAATTGTTGTCCAGTCTACCCTATTAAACTCTATTTGAATGGGGGTAGAAGAAATTTTCATGGTGATTACGACCACTACTAAATCTGTGGAGGTTGTGGGGACTGCAATGGCTATGATGTCTGTGACTGCTATGGAGGTCTTGAAGATTATGACAGGGTTGTTGGTGGGGCAGAATTTATCATGAAAATCAAATTTAGGAGGTGCAAAGGGCCTGATGAATTCGAGTGCAAAGTAAAAGTTGATTATTTTGATGGTCCTGTTTAGGAGTCATGGATTGGTCTGAAGAGATAGATAATGTCTTATATTGTATGGACATCCTGGAGCATAGAAAGGTGAAGCTAGTGAAGTGTAAATTCTGAGTCACACTATTATGATGATGGGAAAGATTTGAAGGAGAATCGACAGAGCTAGAGAAGGCAATGCGACATGGTCAAAAATGCAATTATTATTAAAGTGGTTTGGTCCAGAGAGTTCATTATCAAGTTCGAAACTGTGCGTCTGAACGAATGAAAAGAGATGAACGACAAGCCATCTCAGAGTATTCCTCATGTCAATCATCGAGATTTTGCTCCTGAGCCTCACAGATAGGGTAGCCAATAAATTGATTAAAAAGCTGAAACTTACGAATGTCCTTTTTAAAATCTGGAGGATTTTGAACTTGACAAAGAATTTCTCGAGAAAATGCTTTCAGTTTTTCTGATGATGGAGTTGATAAATTCGATCATAAAGTATTATAAAGATGCAGGGTGAATAGTTTTAAAGACTATGATTTTTTTTTAATTGCCTTATCTTAATTTATTTTAGATGTTGTGTTAGGATATTAGGTGATTTGTTTCATTTTATTAGTTTTCATTAGTAGGTTAGATTTTTCTTATTAGTTATTTGTTTCCTATCTAAAAGTTAGCATTTCATTTGGGTTTTGTTAGATATAAATAGAGATTATGGTCTTTTGTACTTTGGTTTTCCTCTTTTTATTAATTGATTAAGTGAGATAATCTATTCTGTTATTGCGCAAGTTTTTGTGTTTGTGAGTCACAACTCGTGTTTGTGAATTTAGTATTTTTCTAGATTCATGTTATCAACCAGTTTTGTTGCTTTAGTATAGGATGCAAACTCGGTTCAAATACTTATTAATGAAACAAAGTTAATGTATTGAGAAATTCCATAACGATCTCATAAGCAATTTTTCACTTAGCAATCTCATATCACTAGTTAAAATGGTTATTTCTCTTTGGCTAGAGACGACTAATCAAAGAAAAGGAAGAAAATACAACAAATAGGACAATAAGAAGCTTCCAATGTGCCACTATCTTCTTGACTTATCTTATTGAAATGAACGCTGGAAAGACATTTAGTATCCCATGTGGTCGAACTTGCGAGTAGGAGAGAATATTGTATTTATTAATCAAAAGTGTCATTTTCTAATCTCATGACTAACAATACATATCGACTTTTCTTTATGATCGTGCTCTTTCCTAGAATATGCGTAGGAAGGAGATAGAGAACAAGCTATGATTCCTATTTGATATGACCCTCTAGGTAAAATGCAAGCATTAAAGGCCCATGGTGTTTAGATATATAGTAAAAATAATTCCCACTGAAATTTTCATTGCTTGTAATTAGTATATTCAACTAATCTTGGAAATTTCACGGTAATCTCTAGTAGGCATGCACTGCCAATATGACATTGCTTGACTTGCAAATGCTTCTAGACTTGGAAAGATTCAACTCGCTATAGATATTGGTAGCTGATCTTGTCACGCCCCAATCCTCTGAGTGCGTGCCCATCCTTCTCTAGTCAATAAAATTTGCGACTTCCTAGGACGAGTCGCTGACCCTTTCCTTTTATTACACATGCGGAAGCAAATAATAAATCCCTTAATAGTAACTATCTCGAGATAGAAAAGTTGGACAACAATTTCACAAACAAACATGCTTTTATAAACCAACTGAGTTATATACAAAGGTCAACAACCAAAAGTCTACAAAAGACAGTTCTAAAAAAATAAGCTGTCCTAACTGACCTACTTCTCGGATCCCCTCAGCTTGGCTCTAGGTACTCTGCTCTATGGTCCTGAAAATTTAGCCCACAACGGGGTGAGATATAAATCTCAACGAGTTCACACTCTAAACCCCGGTTAGAAGGAAAATACGCCTAGAAGTGTTCTAGTCACACAATCACACAACCATAGGAACTTATCTCGTCTCAGGCCCTCTTTGCAGGTCAGTACAATTTATATCATAGACAACCACGAAAATATGAGTAGCAATTAAGCTCATCAATAGGAATGCTATACTATAACAAAGCACAAGAGACTTGATTATAGGGCCAAATCGTTATGACACGTCTTATACCATGCCACACAATTTTGTCTCATAATCTAACGCGTTCAACTCAAATAATCATGCGTTCTTAGTTTTGCTCTCGGCATATAACACGGCCTATTCTCTGTTTGGCAGTCTTCTGGCATTGCCAGGCTACGTCTCACACCATTGAGCACGGCTACGTCTTTCCTAGACGGCTTTCCTAAAGGAGCACGTGTCTAGAATCTAGTGTGACTGGCTTCCCGTTGTCTAGGGGTGTCCCATATATGGGTTACTATCTAGCTTAATAGCCTGAGACGGGTTCTCTTAACCAACACACAACCACTCAATCTCGACCAAAGACACCGTGTATTGCACTAAAATATCTCCATTAAAATGGTGAACCTAGCCTATTTTCTTCGTATTAAAAATACACGCTAAAATAGTCGTGTGTGGGTACACAATTAATTCACTTCAGAAAAATTGATACTCTTCCTTTTAAAATCTCACTATTTTATATAGTATATAAAACCGTTTTTGGTATTAAAATCTGACACTTGTGATTTTCTGAATAAATATTGAAATTAACAATTTTTGGAATTAAATACTCAAAATTCCAATCGGCACTTAATTTGCACAAACTAACACTCAATTGCAGAAATTAACCAGACCATTGCAATCAGCACGAAATTCCGGTCACCGGCTATCCCGTTCTAATTTTCGAAAAATATTTAATAAATAAATAATTATCAAAATTAATTAAATAAATCAATTTAAATACCAAAAATACTCACATAGGCCGTAATTGCTAAATTAAATATCGACACGGGTCTGTAAAATTCCCAAACCTGTCTAGCTAAATAGCACACCCTATCTAGGCCTTAATTAATTTAATCTAACCACCTAACATGCATAATTAACTAATTAAATCATTAATCTAGTCTAACTAACCACCTAATTCCAAATTAAATTAAACTCAACATCTCTTAAACGTCATTAGCCTACTAAGAAGAGTTTAGTGTATAAACTCATCGGTTTATCACGAAAACCGTTTCACCGCGACGGTAGCGTGACGGCGGCTAAAACCTGAACTTTCGACGGCATCAACGGACACTTGGGTCGGGCCAAAAATCCTTGCAAGCCCATAGTAAATGCTAGGCTTGGACTGAGATGCTGAAGATCACGAGCTGGATTGTAAATGGGTTGGCTTCGGGTTAAACTGAATGGGCTTGTTGCAGCTGAAGTTCACAGCTAAAGATGGGCTAAACTACGGCCTTCAAATGGCGTGGGTTGATATTGAAGATTTGGGCCGGTCGAAGAAATAGCAAAGGCTACTGTTGGGCTGGTCGAAGAAGCAGCAAAGGTTGTTGTTGAACCACTTCAATTGTCCATAGGGTGAGCCTTAGTGGCTGGATGAGAGCCAAGGAGCAGCTGGTGGTGGTGGATGGGTCAAGGGGACAAAGACTTGGAAGAAATTGGCCATGGTGGCCCACCCCCTTATCCCTTCCCTTCCTCTCCCCCCTTGGCCGTGCGATAGCCCTTCCCTCTCTCTTGGTGTGATGTTCAAAACCCCATACGCCAAGGAGGATTGCCGGAAGTGGCTAGCAAGCTGCTCGCACATCGCCACCATCGTCGTTCACCGCCTTGCCACGCCACCGCCCATAAGCACTACCCGCGCACGTTCGCTTCCCCCACGCCGTCCAGCAGTCTTGTCCACCTCTGTCCAAACACCTAGGTGGCTATCTAGCCACCATGAGTGGCTGTGGAAGCCCGCCGAAGCCACCGTTCAACCCGCCAAATACCCTAGCCGCCTCCACCGGTCTTGTTTTCCCTTAACCAACTTGTTTCCTCTCTGTTTCAGCACAAACACAAAACAAAAGGTTTTCTTGTGGGTTTCTAGTGATGTCTCGGGCTCGTTTTGGGGTGGTTTCAGGCCTTGAAACCTAGGCCCGCTTTGAGAAGAATTGACCCCCGCGACGTTCTCGTCGGTTTGATCCGACCCGCTCGTTAAACAAGTGAGTTTAGCTCACCAATCCCTTATTAGTCGGTTAATTATGCTTAAGGGTTATTTAGATTTAATTAAGTTTGATTATGTGGATAGATTATAGTAGAATAATTAAATTAGTGCCTTAGTAATTAAATTAGTGTTATTAGCTAATGAATAGTCCCTAGTATTTATTGAATGAGTTTCTAAAATTTCCCGGGTCCGTTTCGGCTTCAAATTATGAATTACGAGCCTAAATTGAATTTATTGCTATTTATTTAATATTTTCGAAATTATTTAATTAATTAATTATTTTCCGAAAATTAGGTTGGGATAGCCGACGACTGAAATTTTATGCTGATTATTGTGGTGCAGTCCGTTTATTTATTTGAGTTCTATTTCGTGCTGAATTGATTTAAAGATGATTTTAGGATTTTATTCCTAAATTATTTAATTTCAGTAATTGATTGGAAAATAACCTAGCGTCGGTCTATAGCGCCAACAATATTTCGATTAGGCTATACGAAGTGGTGAAAAAGAATGTTGTATTACATGGCTCGGTGATTAGGTAGATCACCTTTCAGAATGCATGTGACTCGTTGATTAAATACATCACCTTGGAGAATGCACATGGCTCGGTGATTAAGTATGTCACATTAGAGAATGCATGTGGCTCGATGGTTAGATACATCACATTGGAGAATGCACGTGGCTCGGTGATTAAGTATGTCGCCTTAGAGAATGCACATGGCTTGATGATTAGGTATGTCATCTCGGAGAATGCACGTGGCTCGATGACCAAGTACGTCACCTTTGAGAATGCACATGGCTTGATAACTAGTTATATATATCATCTTGGTGATTGCATAGTACGGATTGAAATAGTCGGGATATGATCAGATTGACATGTAATCGATTAGGTCGATTGATCTGATGATATGAATTGATTAATTGATGTGATATAAGACATCTGTAAATAACGTTGATTTGAACTGAGACAAAGGTAAGTCCTCTGACTCATGTTGTGCTTAGGCAGCCTTTAGAGTGTATTGGCTTCCTAATCGGTTCTTAGTGGGGTAGAATTTACTAAGACGTAGTCTCACCTCGTTGTGGGACAACATTTTAGGTCCCTAGATGGTAGCACCTCCACCTCATCATCCTTTCATGCATTTTGGTATACCTGAAGAGATCACCGAGATAGGGTATCACGTTTTGATACACCACCACTCGGAAGGACTAGAGTATGTTTTGGTAAAATCAACCGTCTGGGTTGATGTGGGTAGAGACGACTTGAGGCCTCACAAGTATCGATCGTGGTATCGTCACTACCGTGATGGACGAAGAGAGGGTCCAGTACTGGAAGGTGATGTGCCTTTGTTCGTCTTAGAGGCAGCATTTGGAAAGGGGACCGTAGATCCCAAGGATGGAGCGGTGATCGATGCCAAAAACCCTAACCTCGAGGATGACCCTGACTCTCCAGTACACTCAACTGAGGGTGTTAACTGGAGTGAAGAGGAAGAAGGGGAGATAGTAGAGGAGGAGGAGTACCTAGATGAGGAATACCCAGAGGAGAACCTGGAGGAGGAACCCAAAGAAGAGTACCCTAAAGAAGAACTTGAAGAAGAACCCGAATATGAGTCGGAGGATGATTTAGAAGAGGATCCAGAGTATGACCCGGATGAGGATTGAAACCCCCATCCTGTTTGCAGTTGTGATCTGATGGGTGATTAGATCTGGCTCGTTAATAGTATTATAATATATACTATGAGATTTGCTTGTATAAAAGTGTGATTGTGGTTTTTCGGTTGCGAAAAATATAGCCCTACTTTTCTATCCCATTGTTTTATTGTATGGGGATTAATTGATACCGCTTATTGTCTAATGGCAGACAATATAACAACAGATAGATGCTTTTCAAAATATTTTCTAGTGGACATTACATGTACGTGTTGGCTTCTCTTATCCTATAATGTGTTGGCAATGAAAGTGTCCATTGTTATTTCAATAACTTGCATAAAGTGTCTAATTTAGTAACAAAATATGACTTCTTAAACTAAAATTTAGAATGCATAATGAGAAAGTTCGGTAGAATAGGCTTCCATGGTTGAACCAATCGTCAAAATCCTATGTTAACATCTCTAAATAAATAATCGATTGACTCAGTAACATGTAATATGCTCCTAAGTATTTGCTTTATTATCAAACCATTTTATTTAACTAAAAGAATCCATTGACACCTAAATTGTTGCCGACAAATTCAATATGCATATTTTTTGTAAATAATAATAATAATAATAATAATAATAATAATAATAATAATAATAATAATAATAATAATAATAATAATAATAATAATAATAATAATAATATAGAAGAGAAGAACGAAAGAAAAGAATATTCAAAAAATATAAATAACAAGTAAAGCACCAAAATGTCATTAAACCACAAGTGCAGCCCATTAAAATCACCGCAGGCCCATCAGCCAATTGGTCTAATTAGAGCCAACTCAATTCGGGTCATCATTCTCCAGCCCGTCCAGAAAACCAAGTCCAATTGGCTCATCCTCAGCCCAGTAGCCCAAGTCCATCAAACGCTTGACCTTGGCCCACGACCCATGAGAGGTCCCTCCATTCCTCAAAGTTGGTTCTCTCTCTCTCGCTGAAGGTTCAAGTTTAGCGTCGGAGGCACGCGTGCATGGTTGAGAGCTGAGGAAGAAATTATTGCGAAGGTCGAACACACGCAAGTGAAGATATCACACAGAAATCCTCAGTTTGGTATTATCAGTAGTTATTTATTTTAAAGTTTGTTACCAAAGGTCTCAGTTTGATAAATATTCACAATGTTCCTTTGTAATGGATGAACATGTTAAAGGGTTAAGTTAGATCGAGCTTGGATGATCTATTTAACATATTTTAACCCATTTTCATACAATACAAATCCATGACACATATCTTATCTTATCCATATTACTAAAACGCATTTATGGTTGGCCAAATCTAAGAAAACTCACACCCAATTTGAGGTCAAAGCACGAAGTAGGCAAACATGAGATCGAATGAGGATGAAAGATAGTAAAGAAATATTCATAAAGATAGGTTAGATTTAAGTAGGTCGCGATCTCATTTAATATTCATTCTATTTTGGACTTCATCATTCTGAACCCATTTTCTAAAAATAACTAATCCTTATAACAATTCAATCTATTAAATTTTGACAAGTCTAACATAACGGATTCAATATGTGTATTTTTGGATGTGGAAAAGAACCACTTGTATGAAATTGAATTGATTCAGATGTGATTTTGCCAAGTAGAAGTGAAACCGAGTTGAAGTCAAGTGAATATTCAAGACCTCTTTTGTGAAGAATGTCATGATTCACAATTAGCAAATAAAGATGACATGTTGATTGCCCTTTTTCCTCTTAGAATGGTCTAACACTTCCAACACCACTCTTTCTGCTACTGGTCTTTTCAATTCTTGTCATCAACTAGCTAAATATAAGAGCAGAAGATAAGGGGGAGTGGACACACAAAACAAGGAAAGGCGGTAACAGTAAGGGATAAGATGTGGTTTGACCCTGAAAGGACATGGAAGAGGGAGAGAGCTGCAAAAGCAAAAACAAGAGGAGGCGGCGGCAAAAAGAACACCAGCTTTTGGGGGGTTCCTCTCTCCAGCACTGGGATTATTCTCGGAGGTCCCTAAAACTCTCTCAGGCCCCGTTCCATGATTGGGCTGTGATCTTCCCTCGCTGTTCTCTCTTCTTCATCTCGACTTCTCCATCTTTTGGCGCCATCATTCGAAGTGTAAACGGCCATCCAAGCTCGCATGCAACTGCGAGCACCTCAATTTCGACTTCCAACTTGGCAAGGACTAGTTCTCCATCACAAGCCTCCGCAAATCGCATGAAAGAAAGACGTGAAAGCTAAGTGTTTAGTCTTGGTAAGACCTTATTTGTTTGTTTGTTGGCCATCATTTCGTTCAACAATATGTAGATAGCGTTGACATTCGATATTTTGTCGATATTTTAAGTATCCATTTATTTTCTAAAAATATAACAAGATTAAGAAAAAAAGGATAAAAATGAATTAAAAAATATAAAAAAGGAAGAATAAATATGAATGAAAATGATTAAAAAAAAGAATTCGAGCGGGCCGGCATGTCCGGCCCACTTATCTAAAACTTTCGGCTCACCCCTTGACCCATTTCCCTAATTCCCTTCCTCTCTTTAATTCTTTGAGCCCACAACTTGAACCCAAGAAGACAAGAAAGGAGCCCAGCCCGTCTCCCATCTCTTGCCCAAGGCTTCTCCTTCCTGTCGTTCCCACTCGACTCCCTCCGTCAAGCAATCCACGATAAAAATCCCATCTCTTTTCCCGGAAGTTGGTAGAGATTATCACAACGTTGAGCGCAGATCTGTCTCGTCTCCTTCCAATCTCTAACGATCCTGACGTGGGCGACGTGTCAAAGTTACCCTTCCACTGTTCTGTAGGCTTCGTGGGAAGCTTGGTTGAAGGTCTGGGCAGAGGCAGAGAGCGAGCTCGAGAAGGAGGGATGGAGAGAGCGAAACACGGAGCTGAGCTACGTTCTTGACTCAGCATTACCCGACCATCCCCGTCGCAAGCCGACGAACCCTAGCTGACACACTCGAGCCCGTGGGCCTCCTCTTCCACGGCGACCGAATTCCAGATGAGTTTTCTTTGGGGTTCGGTCCAGTTCTTTTTTTTGAGGATCTTGATTCGGCGACGTCGCGAGGCAGTAGTCGGCCATAGCTCAACTCATCGTGAGCTCGCCCTATAACTGCCATGTCCGAGCCAGGAAGGGATTTCCGCGATTGAAACTCATTTCCATGAATTCCTTTTTGCCTCGCCCTGTTCTGTTTTAAGAAGGAACCGAACTTGGTGTCTCTAGTTCTTGAGCGATTTCTTTTTAACTGAGTCGGCATCAGCATTCCCGGGTGATATTTTTGTTTTAGACCCGAGTTCGAGTTCTAAAAATGTTTGATATCTTCGGTGTTCACCATATGTTCGCAGGAGTGCCTGAACTAAAACCGTTCCTTTTAGTCTCGCATTCCTATTTATTCTAAGGATTCATAAATGCCTATTAATTCCCGAATACATTTGTTAGTCATATTTCATTTCTGCCAAATCCAAATCTCCTAGAATTTCGGTTGTCGTTCGTCTTGTGCTTTGCCATATTCCTATGAATGTTCTTTGTATTTGTGGTTTGACAGCAAGCGTGAGCCCCGCCCAAATAGTGGTGGAGATTACCGGCTATCTGGTGGCCGGAAGTGGCTTGCTATGGTGGTCCGGTGATGGTCGTACCAGTCAACGACGAGTAGAGTCTCTTCACGGTCTGGTGTGGTGAGCCTCGGCCACGAGTGTGCGTGCGGACTCTCTTCTCAGTTTGTACTGAGCAAAGAGGCAAGAAGATGGCTTGGAGAAAATGAGAGAGGACATAGGCTTAATTGGTCTAATAAGATTCGGGTTTATTTAGACCGATGGATTCGGACTTGTCCGGTCTAGTCAGTACAGGCTGGGCTTTGTATAGTTAGATTCGGATTGGGCTTGTTTGTTAGTAGATTGGGGCCTTTTATAATGGCTTGTTTTGTCCTTGGCCCGTCTTGTAGGCTAGTTGCAGCCCATGTTAGGACCCGGCCCTAGGGCCCGGCCTGTCCCTATTTTCGGATTAAATAAAATGCGAAAATATTCCAAAAATTTATTTTTTAAAATTCAATATATATATATATATATATATATATAATTTCGAAATTTTTTAGAAAGTCTTCAAAAATTTAGAAAATTCGTAAATTTAAAAAAAAATAATACCAAAAACAATAAAAAAAAATTGAAATTCCTCGAAACAACTTTAAAATAGTATTTTCGGGTTGCCTTATCTTCATATGTGCGAAAATCTTTGATAAGAAAATTGTGCTCAAAATTGAACAAGCCCTTATGTCTTTACCATAGGATTTCGATTGTCCTTAAAAATGAGTTCTTTTGATTGCGCACTTTCAGTATGTTGACTATAGTTTCCTTTAGCTTAGTTAGAGATGATGTACCCTTATTTGGTAATGTTAGATGCTTGCCCTCCCAATGTAATTTATTTAACATCATATTAGTTGCTGATTGTTATTTTAATAATTGCACATCCGGATGATCAGCTTACATGTTAGGGGATAAATCTAAAATTGATCCAGATTACCAGACAAAAATCTTCTTGAAATGAATAAGATTAGGTATTGAAATAGCACTAATTAATCAATTAGTGTAACTAAATTCTTGACCCTAAATTCTCTAGTTACGTAGAAAGTGGAATATACCCTCATGCTTTACTTAGTTTCTAGCCAACCCCAATAGGCCAGTGGTGACTCATCAATAGAAAATTTTTATGAACACCCTAAAATTAAGCGAGGTATGAATTTGGAAGAGCCCGCGCCTAATCATGAGTCATAAACCTGTCTTTTAGGTAAGAATCCAAAACTTATTTTCCTCCCTACGAAGAGGTAAGTTGTGACAACCATTCAATATATGGTTCTAAATTTATATATTTTCGTATATAGATGCTTTGGAAGGTTATTCGAAATTTTATCACTTATATAGAACAATATAAATATAGATACTTAAACATGTGACATCCCGATTTTCCAATTCTATTTTCAATAAATTGAGACGGGCATTTCGTTGGCACGCATATAGTTCCTTTCCTTGAGTCGGCCACTCATGTGAAAACTAGTCTATCGGGTGAAGCCGCTAAGAGTTTCTAATGCATTAGACTCGAGAATTTGGCCAGGAAGCGACCTTTCGACCGAGCTAATCTGCAAGGGTCATTACGGCACAAATAAAAGTCGATTAGAGACCGGAGATAGGTCGACTCGACATGGGCATGTGATCGAGTGTGGGTGATTCCACCGAATCGCGCAATTCTTGTCGATCGGCACTGGACCGACTTTTCTATCGATTGGGTACCATGTGTTCGTATTTGAAACCTTGAGATTACCCCGACAACCGAAAGTTGCCAATGTTTCAAAGATGTACATTGTGGCTTGAGATGATCAACCACAGGTCAAATGCGTGAAAATTTCTAAAAGCTACCCGGTAGGTTGGGCCGCGCTAGTATCGTGCCAAAGTGAAATTAACCGTGGAATTGAGATCAAATTCAGAAATTGGAAGTCTGGGTGTGTCACAAATCATTTTAGGATCATTGACTTATTTTTGGAAGATTTTTCATGCAATCAGAGTTCTTTGGCAAATTAAATCCGAAAATGGTTAATTTGGCTCGAGAAATAGTATGCTCGTCTTTGGTTGTGCTTTTGGGACTTAAGTTGGTTCTATAGACAAGTGGAGATGTGAATTAAAGTGTGGTAACATTGAATTAATGTTATGGACTTCAATTTGATTCAATTGGAAGAGAATCAAGTGAAATTGGAGAATTGGTTGTACAAAAATTGGACCCCGGCGGAAAATGGAAGTGAACCCATTGGAAGAGGTTGTGGGGAGGGATTTGAAGTTAGTGGAGTATGACATCATGGATGATGTCATGGTGGGCCATTTTATGGGATTAAAGAAAGGCAAAAAGAAAAGAAATTGGCCCCCCACTCCTTCTCTCTCCTCCCTCTCTTCTTCCTCTCTCTCGTTGCCTCTCTCCTCCATCTCCTTTGTGCGAAAATGGGAAGAAAATTTGCAGAGGAAGAAGCCGAAGCAGCCCCTCACCGTCCGCCTCCTTCCCCGCTCGCACGACGTCGTCGCCGCCGCCGCCGTGCGTCCGTCCCGCGCCGCCCGCGCGCGCTCGTCGGCTCGCCGATCCGCTCGCGTCTCCTCTCTGCCTCAGCTCGCGTCGCAGCTGCTGCACCAGCTCGTGCCGGAGCCGTTCGGCCACCTCCGGCCGCCGTTCGGGTCCCGCCTTGGTCCGGTTTGACCCCCCAACCTTCCCCGATCCTTCCCCATCTCATCCAAGCTCCGGATCTACCCTTCGTCGGCCTCAAACCGCCATGGACAGCAACCAAGAAAAATGGGTATGCAGCGGCTTCGTGGCCCGTTTTGGCCGCCTTCCCGAGCCCGGATGCTCGGCCCGCTTTGAGGAAAGTTGTTCTCCTCGGCGTCCTCGTCCTTTTGGTCCGCTCGCTCGCTAATCCGGTGAGTTTAACTCACTAAACCTCGCTTAGAGGGTTAATGATGCTTTAGGTGTGTTTAGTTTATGTTAAGTGTTATTAGGTGGTTAGTTTAATTTATTTAAGTGTAGATTATATTAATGTGCTTGATTAACTTAAATTGTGTTTAATTTAAAGTTAAGTGGGTGTTTATATTAATATAAACATTGATGTGACATAAAGGAATTTACTTTTGATTTATTTAAATATCCCGAAATCATTAAATAATTTAATAATATATTATTATTCGAAATTATTAAAATATTATTATTTAATTATTTTCGGAATAAATTTAATTATTTATTAAATTCCGAAAATTTTGGTCGAGACCCTAAATTCTCAGAATTTTGTGCCGGTCGCTACGGTACATTCGGATTTTGAAATTGATGATTGGATATTATAAATTGAGTGAGGATTTCGAAAACTATGGATATTATTATTTAATTATTTTCGGAATAAATTTAATTATTTATTAAATTCCGAAAATTTTCATTGGGACCTTATTTGCTCAAAATTTCGTGCCGATCGTTGCTGTGCATTTAGAATTTGAAATTGATGATTGGTTGTGATGAATTGAGTGTGATTGTGATTTATAGGGATTCTTTATGAAATCCTAACTGTAGAAATTGATGGGAGATGGGGCCGTGATATGCCACCTATTAGAGGTCGCGCCCGACGGGGCCGTGATATGCCACCTATTAGAGGTCGTGCCTGACGGGGCCGTGATATGCCACCTATTAGAGGTTGTGCCCGACGGGGCCGTGATATGCCACCTATTAGAGGTCGCGCCCGACGGGGCCGTGATATGCCACCTATTAGAGGTCGCGCCCGACGGGGCCGTGATATGCCACCTATTAGAGGTCGCGCCCGACGGGGCCGTGATATGCCACCTATTAGAGGTCGCGCCGAGTGGGGCCGTGATGCCACTGATTCTAGTTTTGCCAAGTAGGGCCGAGATTGAGAGCAATGATTGATTTGCTGGAATGACATGTAATCGGCCGAGTCGATTGATCGCTGAGACGATCCAAGTGGTTGAATTGTTTGATAATGTGATTGTGCCATGGTTGTTTGGTTATCATAATTGCACGTGGTTGGTTTATATAAATTGTGCTAACCTGCAGATAAAGGCTGAGGCGAGGTAAGTCTTCTGTGTGATGTGGCTAAGCCACCCGGGGCGTATTTTCTTTCTAATAGGGGTTTAGGGGGTTGAACTTGCTGAGACGTTGTCTCAGTGGTTATTGAATAACCATTTCAGGTCCCTGATGGACGGAGCAGCCAGATAGCTTTGGTTGGCCTTGAAGAGTTGGAGAAGTGAAGTCATAAGGGTTGGAGATCGTGTCCGACTTGTAGGTCGTAGGACAATTCCTTTTTAAGAGCCGGTCTTTTGTAGACTTTTGGCCGTAGACCGCTGATTGTAATTCTGTTGAATTATGAAAGTGTTATGTTGTGGTTTTGCTTCCTGCTTTTCTATCCCGTATTTTGTTGTCAGGGGATTTGTTTCGCTTCCGCATGCGTAAATAAATGAATGGGTCGGCGACGTGTCCTGGGATGTCGCATATTTGATCGACCGCTGTGGGATGTGTGCGCGCTCGGGGTTCGGGGCGTGACAAAACAAATATCTAGTATAGGATTTTATTTGTCGGTTTAGTATGTATGACATATATTGTGTTTATTTATCCTAAATCTTAAGAGAAAGAGGATGAGGAATTAGGATTTTATTTTCCTAATTCGATACCTTCCATGTGCGCATCACATGTAAATTTCGGCCACCATAAGTCATCATTGAACTTTGCCAAACATGCTTCCACGAGCTTGGTCAAGATAATTTTTTATTAAGCCCTGCTTATTTTTAACGCATTTAGCACTAGTCTAATTAGAATGCAAAAAGTAATTGAATGAAAAATGCTAATAATATGCAAATGCAAATTAACAATTTTTTTGTCTAGGAATTAGGGTCAAATCCTAATTTTCTCGTGCAATGAATAATTAAATGGGGTCACTACAATTTAGGTGTTAACAAGATATAATTTTGTAGTCTTAGATCCCTACATAGACATTTCACTAGTATATGCTATAATACTGAATTGGACAAACACATAAAATAAGCACTTATGAATTAGTTTAAACTTTGTTGTGAATCAGGCCCATAAAATAGAGAAATGCTATGTTTTCATTTGTTTATTTATTGGGAAATAGTCTCACTATATTTGTTCAGTAGGCTCTCTCTATTTGGTGTTTTACTACTCCATAGTGAAAAATTCTACAACTCAAGTAAATAGATAGTGATTGCAGAATAAACCTCTCTTCCTATAAGAGCTTTTCTCTCTTCTAGTAAGAGTTTGCCCTATCCATGGTGATGGAAGAAAAAACCCTAAAACCTCTAGGCATCGCCCAAGGTGAGGAATTCCACATCGACGTCGATTTTCTTATATAAAGAGAATATGTGATATGTCCAAAATAAGAAATTAAAGTAGTTCTCTTCATCATGACTATAATTTTAAAAGATAACAACTCTATCCTCTCCCAACTTCATTAGATAATGCAATCTTTCCTAATTTGGCACCTCCCATGTGCGCATCACATGTAAGTTTCAGCCGCCACAGGTATTCAATGAGCTTCACCAAATTTCACTCCTCGACGGGCTTGGTCTAGATAATTTAATTAAGCTTAGAACCTGCTTGTTTTTAACCCCTTTTGCACCAGTCTGATGAGAATGCAATTTATGTAGGCCCATTGATATTAAAGGTAAAATGCTCATAATATGCAAATGCAAATTAACAATATTTTTGTTTAGGAATCTTGGTGGAATCATAATTTTCTCATGCAATGAATGACTAAATGGAGTCATTAAAATTTAGATGTTAACAAGATCTAATTTTATAATCTTAGACCCATACGCAGACATTTCATTAGTATATGCTATAATATTGAACTAGATGAACACATAAAATAAGCGCCCATGAATTAGTTTAAACTTTCTTGTAAATGAGGCCCATAATACAGAGAAACACTATGTTTTCATTTGTTTATTTATCGGGAGATGTTGTCACTATATACGTTCTGTAGGGTCTCTCTATTTGGTGTTCTGCTAATCCATAGTGAAAAATCCTATACTCAAGTAAATGGACAGTGAAATGAAAAAGACTACGTGTGGACTTGGCTATTTCCTCGTTAAGCTTCATCAAATTTTCTGAGAAATTGTTTGCATTTATTGTTACTTTTGCTGCCACATGACTCGTTTAGTCGGCCCGTTCGAGGAAGTTTCACCCTAATTAGTCAGAAGTAGTCAGGATGGAAATTAATGGACGGGCTCAGATTAACTTTTCACTGCTCCTTTGTGGAAAATTGTGTTGCTCAAGTACATGGACGGTTTGCTCAAAAAAAAAAAAAAGTACATGGACGGTTTGACAAAAAAAAAAAAGTGCATGGACGGTGAATTTAAAAAGACTCCGTGTGGACTGGAGTAACCGCATGAACAAGTTTGGACTCAATTTCGTCGATAAGCGTCATCAAGGATCCAAATTCCCCAAGAAATTGTTCGCAATTTTTGTTGCGATTTGTCCTTGACATGACTCGCATAATTAGCTCATTCCACGAACTTTCACCCAAGGTAGTTGGTAACTCGGGTTAGAATTCCATGGACGAGCTTGGAATTCCACATTGTGTGGAAAGAGATTAATAATGGTCATGGATCATAATAAAAAAACCATTTTGAATAGGGCGAATTGACTTCAAATCATTTTGGGTTACATAATATCAAACACTTGATAGAAACTCAACATTATCATATATGATATAATTGTAGACAAGACGTTATGATGTGATGCTTTTGTACGCACGGAATGAGCCACCAGCCCATTAACATCAATCACCTCATAAACATATTAAGAATCGAATCTAAATTGATACGCAAGAGAAAGTGAACAACAACAACAACAACAATAATAATAGAATAACTACTATAACAATAATAAATCACTCATTGTGTACTATGACTTCGTAAGTTTATTATGTTCTTAAGCTATACATATAGATGGGTGTCCTTCTCAATGATTCTTGATTAGTTGCACAGTTGCCTTTACATGGTATAGATATAGGTGATCAAATTTGGTTATGTGTTTATGAATTTTTCTTCTCTCTTTCCTTCATTATCCTGTTTTTTTTTTTTTTTTTCGCTTCTGTTACAGTGCTACGGTATTATGAACAGTGTGCCAAACAATATATGAATAGTACGCTACAATACCAAACGGTACATGAATGGTATAAAGATTTATAAACCTAAGGCTTTCATCCTACTATATCAAATTCAACTTGAGGGGAGTGTTAGGGTAAGCAAAAAATATATCCAAGACCGTTCTCCATTAGCTATCTAATCTATTGATGTATGATTGATTATTCACTTTACAATTTAAAGTAGTTAAAAGAATTACCACCAAAAACATGTCGTGGCTTAGTGTACCTATTGAATCTACTATAGGGGAAGTCTTCGTGTACATGATGATCGAATTTAAGCAAGTTTGTGCAGATTGTTTGAGCAAAAAAAACTAGATGTTTATGGTATCAACCAACAATTAATCAATCTTACGTCAATTTATGCCTTTTCTAGTTGGCACATACTTCTTATATTGGTTGAAAATCATCGAGTATCTCTTCTTCTTTGTGTGTGATTATGTCGTATTATCCACGAGCTTTGGTATGCTAGATTAATTCCATCCCAAGCAGTCTCTTGATCAAGACCCTCCATATTAGAATTGGAAAATGCATAAGAAATTACTACATGATGCAATCGCATATACATCATATCGGAGACCATACATTTCCTAGTCTTAAATCCGAGTAGTTTCCAGCTCTCGGACAAAGTTCCATCATCAGCTATTTAAAACGAGATGGAAATAGCAGCAAAAAAAAAAAAAAATGATGGTATGAACAATTCTGAGGTTAAAGAATTGTTAGGATTCTTCATACAAAATTAAAAATTGAAAAACAAAAACATGACGTGTGAATGCTACCGGAGGTTATCTTATCTCTTTGCATAATACATACGCTCAGATGGACCCGCCCATGTCGAGCAATCCTTGAATGGAAGCTCTTCATGCTTTGTTTTACTTTTCAAAGCTCTTCTCCCTTATAAATTCATCGCCCTCGTCGTCACATCCTCCATGTCTCTCTTTCACACAAACATACACTTGCGTTTTCCCGAGACCCTCTTCAATGATGCCTCCAAGAATCTCTTTCGACGCTGAAACGCTCCTCTTTTTGGCTCTCTCCTTTTTAGCCATCATTGTATGATCCAGCGACGGTCCTCAGCTAGCAGTGGCGCAAAGTAGTAACAACAACAGTGCCACAACGATCCCAGTGAACGTTGGGGTGATTGTTGATCTGTAGACGTGGGTGGGTAAGATGGGATTGAGCTGCGTTGAATTGTCTCTCTCTAACTTTTATAGTTCAAACCCTTCTTACAAGACCAGGCTCATCCTCAACGTTAGAGACTCAAAAGGAGAAGAGGTTGCTGCTGCTGCTGCAGGTTCTCTCTCTACCTTTTATACTTCCGTTGATTGATGAAGTTTATTTTGGTTAAGATTCAATTTAATATCTTTCACACGTCCGCCCGAGTCATGCGGCCTTGAGAGACTGACAATTTGACGCTTAGCTTGACAGTATTTATGGGTTTTGTTCCATCCACGCCGCGCGGTGCTTCTCGAAGACACTGGTCTTTGAGCGTAACATTTGACCTTGGAACCATTTGTTTCATTTATTTCTTTCAATTCTTGGAGTTTACTCTTCAGAAAGCTATACCAAGAAGACGATATTGCAAGAAACAATCTTAGGGACCATCCAATTATAATATCCTGATGGAAATAGGTATTTCAGTCACCCCAAATCGAAAATCTCTAATCTATTAAACCATTTCTTGGGTTTTGTTTTTGTATTTAGAGGGTGTAGCACTATTGAAACAAGCGTGTATGATTTATGCATCATATAGAACAAATACATCTCAAGCATCAATCGTTTGAGCTCATGATAGGGCCTACTTATTTACTAGTTGAGATGATATTAATCAAAATGATCTACAAACCATATAATAACTCCTCAATATTGTTAGTGTCGGTAAACTTGTGATCTTTGAATTAGAAGTCCACCTTCGTATCATGTCATAGTTCACCAATGTATACATGTGCATAAATTTGTGGACCCAGTTTCATCTTGATAAAAATGTGTGAGCAGAATTTTTGTTTTATGATCTTGGAGGGTCAAATGTAGGACTACTATTGTCTGTTCTTTTCTTTGAAGAATATATAGCTCCCCTGTGACTCTTGTCCTACTGTAATGGAATAAACCTTTATAAAATTACGTCTACATATAGATGATCAGTGAACTGTGTTAGAAATCGAGTCACAAAATACACATGCTGCATAGCTTTATTTTTGGAAAGAAAGCCTAACTTTAGTGGCTAAGTACATTACAAATGCCAATATTTTCGTACGGCGTTCACTTAAGTACGAAAACTTTTTTTTTTTTGTTTATTTGAATGCCACAAATTTGAAAAATCGATCACTTGAGTGCCACTTATGATTTGTCCTGCCGGATAAGTTGACGTGGTTGTTGGTTGTCTGATGTGACCATCAAAAAATATTATTTTAATATTTTAAAACATTTTTTTACTATCATTGTTTTTTGAATTATTTCTTGATTTTTTTTTTCCTTTAGGACCGGCGAGTGTCATTAGCAATCCTCATCGGTCAAGAAATCCTCGCCCAGGTTGCCTCGCACCTCAATTGTGAAGGCCTTAAGTGAGGCTATTGGGGCCTCTTTGGTGGTTGGCGAGAGCCTCATAGCCTTGCTCTTGCTGGGAAGGCCTTGGGGTGAGGTCGTGAGGACCCTTGCCTACAGCAGCCTAAAGTTGGCAAGAGTGCTCGTGGCCTTGCTAGCCAATGGCTGACAACCTTCGCCGGCCATGAAATCCTCGCCCTTGACCGTGAAGGCCTTCGGCGATGGTGTTAGGGTCTCGCCAAGAGTGGGTGAGGCCGCAAGGACCCTCGCTCGCGACCCCCAAAACTGACGAGGGCCCTCACAGCCTTGCTCAATCTGGGCAAGGGTTTCGTGGCTAGCAAGGATTGCTAGTGACTCTTGTAGGCCCTAACGGAAAAAAAGAAAAAATAAAAATTCAAAAAAAAAAATCCGAGTGGGACGTTTAGCTGAAGTGGCACTTAAGTGAGTGATTTTACATCGATTTGTCATTCAAGTGAGTGAAAGAAAAAAAGTTTTGGTATTTAAGTGAGTGTCGTACGAAAGTATTGATACTTGTACTATACTTACCCCTAACTTTAGAGTCAGTTTATTTGAGAAAAACCATTGTCAGGGAATTGTTCTTGAATTTTCTAATATTTGGATGATGGAAAATGAGAGAAAATTAAATTAGGAAAAACAACTTCCTTTTTTGGCAATAAGGAATCATATTTCCTGATTTCTTGCCGCGTGTCCAAGTGAGAAGAGTAAGTCCCTTCATGTCCATTTTTTGCTTATCAGTTTTTTTTTTTTTTTTCCTTTTTGTCTTGACAAGTCTCATATGGTTCTTTCATAAATCTTGTCTGCCATCTCTTGAATATACTTCATTAATGCTCATGTCTTTTGATATTCCCACAAAAGTCCATCTTATATCATATTGTACATAATATTTTCCATAAATTCTTTGATTATTTCTTGTATTCCTTTTGATTTAATGGATTACAGAACAAACAAAAAAGATGTTGATTATAGTTTATTACATATCAATTTTAATTTACAAGCTGCCATTAGTGGATTCACTTGTTATCAAATACCATAGAATTTTTTTTTCCAATTTGTTTTCAGCGAAAACAAACATAAAAAATTGGTTTACTTTCCCTGATCTCCAATTTCCCAAAAATATATATTCAAGTGACAAGAAGTTTTCAATTGAACAAATAAATTTTATTGTGCTTTTCAAAGTAGAAAAATAGTCATTTAAGTGGGGGCGGTTGATAGAAACACTTTTAAATTTTTTCTTCGGGAAAATATATCTACATAATTGTTTTGATTTTTTTTTTTTTAATTTCTAGTTAAGCAAGTTGATCCGGTGACTAACTGTTTTAATGGAAGTTGTGCGTTATTCAATGAGATTGAAACAACATAGGATTCTGGTTCGATCAAATAATTGTCAGTGCATGAAAGCAGTTTAATATGGATGCTGAGAGGCTTGATATATGATAAAACATCGGAAAGGTCTGCCCTCACAAAATCCATAAAATTAAAATGTGGGGCTTGGAGTCTAAAGTGGACATGCGGCATCGACTCCTTGCACCACAAAGTACAAAAAATTTCATGTTTGAACCTCTTATCTAGACTTTTGCTTGAGTCTTTGACGGAGTAAGTAGTTATGATACAAGGCTTGTTCAATTACATGCCCAGGGTATTTCATAGATATGTAGTACACTTAATCAAAGTGAGCTTCCTCGGTATTGATAAATATTGTTTGTGAACACAATTGTGCATCGTGTTTGAAATCAAGTTAAAATAAAATGGGAGTGGTCGACTATGTCTTGTGAGTAATATTTTATCTTTTCCTAAAAAATAAGAGGTTTCGCTTAGCCACGTCGGAGAAATCGAGATTTCATCATCTTAAGCACATGTTGAATTATGATCTAACCATAATGAGTTGACGTCAGATTTTCTAGTTAGTAAACACGTGTTTCAATAATATTAAGTACGAGTTTTTTTCCAACTTCAAGCTCCGATGCTACCTTCTTCTTAAACATCGATATATTTAATAACATTGCACCAAGTTTTGATTGGCTTCTGATGCGCCTTTTCCAATAAGAATTTCCATTATCTGCCGAACTTTTTATTGTTTCACCGTCTTTTCTGGTTCACCATTGCAGCACTTGATCTGATAAAGAATAAGCAAGTCCACGCCGTAATAGGCCCCCAAAGTTCAGTGCAAGCAGATTTCATCATTGACCTTGGAAACAAATCTCATGTGCCGATCATCTCTTTTTTTGCTACTAGTCCTTTCCTCAGTTCCATTTGGAGTCCATACTTCATTCGAGCTGCACAAAATGACTCGTCCCAAGTGAATGCCATAAGCGCAGTTGTGCAAGCTTTTGGCTGGAGAGAAGCGGTTCTAATATATGTGGACAATGAGTTCGGAGAAGGCATCATACCTTCTCTTACGGATGCTTTGGAAAAGGTCGATACGCGAGTGCCCTATAGGAGCCTCATTCCTCCTTTAGCCACGGACAATCAAATCGGGCAAGAACTCTATAAGTTAATGACGATACAAACGAGGGTCTTCATCGTACACATGTTACCTACCCTCGGTTCTCGGCTATTTGCCAAAGCAAAAGAGGCAGGAATGATGGGGAGAGGTTATGTATGGATCTTGACTAGTGGAATCACTGACCTATTGAGCTCTGTGGATTCATCTGTTGTTGCTAATTCAATGCAAGGAGTATTGGGAATCAAGACTTACGTCCCAGACACACGGAACCTGGACAATTTCGTGGCCCAGTGGAAGAAGAAATTCCAACAAGAGAATCCATCCGTCCTTAGTCCTCCGTTGAACATCTTCGGATACTATGCTTATGATGCTGCTCGGGCTCTGGCAATGGCTGTTGAGGAAATGGGAACGGTGAATTTTAGCTTCGAGATTTTGAATACTTTGACAGATGCAACTGATCTGGACACTATTGGGGTCTCTCAAAATGGTGAGAAACTTCTCCAAGAACTAGCTAATATCACATTCAAGGGGCTCACTGGAAATTTCAGTCTTGTTGATGGGCAGTTAGAATCGTTAGTGTTCCAAATTGTTAATATCAATGGAAACGCGGCAAGAGGGATCGGGTTCTGGACCCTAAAAAATGGGCTGCTGAGAGATTTGAATCCATCCGACACAAGCAAATATTCCACTTCGAATAGAAATTTAGGAACAATAATATGGCCAGGAGATTCGACCTCTGTTCCCAAGGGATGGGAGTTTCCCATGACTGGGAAGAGTTTGAAAATCTTAGTTCCCGTGAAAGATGGTTTCAATCAACTCGTGACGGTGACATGTGATCCTACAATAAACACATCCCAAGTAACCGGATATTGTATCGACATCTTTCGAGCCGTGATAGAAAAACTGCCTTATGCGTTGACTTATGAATTTACTCCGTTTGCCTTGCCTAATGGAAGTAGCGCTGGTAGTTACAATGACATGATCGATCAAGTATATTACCAGGTGAGATAACTCTCAACAGCTTAATCCCATTGGATTACATGCTAAAGCATAATGTGCTATCATGTGGTTGACAAAGAAAATACTTTTCCCTTCCTGTCATTGGAACAGAATTATGATGCAGTGGTGGGTGATACGACGATACTTGCGAACAGATCATTGTACGTGGAGTTTACCTTACCATACACAGAATCGGGGGTTGCAATGCTTGTGCCATACAAGGACAACAAGAGCAAGAATGCTTGGGTTTTCTTGAAGCCACTCACCTGGGACCTTTGGCTAACTATCGGATGCTTTTTTGTGTTTATAGCATTGGTCGTGTGGATTCTCGAACATCGGATTAACGAAGATTTCAGGGGTCCAGTCACGCATCAAGTTGGCACGAGCCTCTGGTTTTCGTTTTCAACTGTGACATCCTGAAATTCGACCCCGTTTCGATAAAATGAAATGTGCATTTCGTCGACGTGCCTATGGTCCTTTTTCTCTGAGCTGATCACTCACGAGTTAACTAACCTATTGGGTGAAGCCATTAAGGGATATATCCATGGTAAAATCCCCAAAAGCTACCTAATTGGTTGGATTGGACTAAAATCACGTTCGGTCGATTTTAATCATGAAATTTAATTCGGTTTTGGGAATCGAATATTCGGACGTGTCACAATTCATTTTTAGGACCGTCTCATCGTCTATCAATTTATTGCCGAGTCCGAAATTTCAAGAAAGAAATTATCGGAGGAAGATTTGAAGACCAAAAGAAAATAGAAAGTGAAAGGGAAAGAGAAAAAGAAAAGAAATAAGAGAAGTATTATTATTTGAATTCATTTTCTCTCTCTCCCTTTTCTCTCTTTTTTCTATCTATCTTCTCTCTCCTTCCCCCCTTTTTCCCCTCCCCCTTCGTGCGTAGCCTCCCCCACCGCCCACCTTTTCTCTCTCCTTTTGACTAGTCAAAGTTTCCTCACTTATCTCTTCTTCTCTCTCCTCTTTCTTCTTCCCCCCAACCCCACGTGACCGAGCCCTTCTTCTTCTCCTTTCTTCTTCGTGCAACCAGCGAACAAAAGCAGAAGCGGAAGCCGCACGAAGACAGCAGCTCACCGCACCGTCACAGCTTGCCATCGCACCGCCGCCCGTGCACGCCGCGCACACCCCCGCGTCCGCCGCCGCCTCCTTCGCGCCTCGCCATCCCCGCCGTGCACCGTCCAGGCCGTTCGGCCTTTGTTCAGCTCAGTTCAGCCCCCATCCGGCCACCGCCGGCCGTCATTTGAAGCCGCCGGACCTCCACCGGCCCTCCCCGGAGCACCGCCCGCTCTCCCGAAGCCTTTCCCCCTCCTAACCAGCTCTGTTTTCCCCTGTTTTGCAGCCAACCAGCAACCCACGAAATGGGTTTCCAGCTGGTTCGGGCCCGTTTTGGGCCGTTTCCCGGCCCCGGATCCGCGAGTTGCTTTGGGAAGAATCGTTCCTCGCGTCGCCGCCGTCGGATTGATCCGATTTGTGCGCGATTTGGTGAGTAATCTCACTAATCTTGGATTAGTTGGCTAATTATGCTTAAGGTTGGTTTAGATTTAATTAATTATGTTTAGGTTGTTAGATTAGAATAAATTAGCAATTATTAGTCAATTGTGATGTGATTTAGATAAATTGATTGTGTAATTAGCAAGTAGACGTGGTCTACTAATTATTGGAAGTGCCTCGGGATTTTTCCCGACCCTTAGTGGGCTCCAATTAGGCTTTTCGGGCCTAAGTGGATATTTTTGTATTTAAATATTAATTTTCGGAATTAAATTAAATAATTATTTATTTTCCAAAAATTCAACTGAGGTGGCTCGGGACCGGAATATTGTGCTGATGACCGTGGTGAAGTCCGTTTATGTAATCGGGCTTTATTTTGAGCTAAATTGAATTTTTAATAATAATTATTTAATTTTCGAAATTAATAAATAAATTAATTATTTTTCGGAAATTAAGATTTTGATGGCCGACGACCGAAATCTCGTGCCGATCGTCATGGCGCAGCCCGTTTATTTATTTGAGCTCTACGTTGTATGGAATTGAATAAATTGTGATATTTTAGGGATTTACCCTAAATTGATTGGAATCGATTGAGATTGAATTATCGATTGGTGAATGGCCAAGTATGTTATTCAGTATTTATAATGCTTTGTGGAGTTGATTTAATTATTTGATTGAGAAATCGTTTGGCATTGGTTATCGGTGTTGAAAGTAGATTTGGTGACCACTTGAAAGAGGACACGTGTGCCCGGTGAATTGGAATGTCACCTGGAGAATGCACGTGAGTTCAGTGGTTGAATATGTCACCTTGGCGAAAAGGTCGCCTGAGAGAATGCACGTGGCTCGGAGACTCGGTATGTCGTCCTGGAGAATGCACGTGGCTCGGTGACAGGATTTGGCATCTAAAAGGACACGTGGCTCGGTGATCTGATGCGTCACTTTGGTAAGCGAGTACCTTAGAGAATGCACGTGGGTCCAGCATTCCGGAATGGCATCTAAAAGGGCACGTGGTCTCGGCGAATTGATGCATCGCTTTGGTGAGATGCACCTAAGAGAATGCACGTGGGCCCGGGCATCTAAAAGGGCACGTGGTCTCGGTGACTTGATGCATCCCTTTGGCGAAAAGGTCGCTTGAGAGAATGCACGTGGGCCCAAGGTTCGAGGCACGTGAACTCGGAGACTTGGAATGTCGTCCTAGAGAATGCACGTGACCTCGCTTTTAGATACTCCTCCGTGGAGAGTGAATTGTTTGGCATGTAATCGACTAGGTCGATTTGATCGATGCTTCGATCAGTCATATGATTGCTTGGGTGCCTATTATGAATTGTAGTGACTTGCAGGTGAGATCTGAGGCCAAGGTAAGTCCTCTTCCCTGTGCGTGTTTAGGCAGCCTTTAGTATAATAGTTTATCTAATCGGGCTTAGTGGGGTAGAACTCGCTGAGACGTAGTCTCATCCCAGTTTGGGGAAAACCATTTCAGGACCCCGCTGAAGAGCTGAGAAGGAGGAATCCGAGAAGGAAGACTCGGAGGCGAATCTTAAGGAAAAAGATTTTTTGGAGGAAGAAGGCAATCCTGAGAGGGGCCTTGAGTACGGCCTAGTTTGTCTAAGTTCCTGTCTTCTTTTGAGAATCCATTTTGATGTGAATAGTTTCGAAGTGGTTTATGGTTTGTATAAAAGTTTGGTTATAAATTTCAATATGAAAAATATGGCCCTGCTTTTCTATCCCATCGTTTTATTGTCTGGGGATTTTAACTGCTTCCGCATGTGCTTAATAAATGAAAGGGTCGGCGATACTAGTCCTGGGATATCGCATATTAAAATCGACCAAGGTAGAAGGATGTGTGCGTGCCCGAGGATCGGGGCGTGACATCCGGTTTAAGTGGTATCAGAGCGAGGTTGAAGATTGGAGTGATAAGGAGCGTTGACCATGGGATAGTTAGTAGGAAAGGCCTTTAAATTCATGCCGATGCATGTCTGTGTTAGCTGAGTGCTAGAATTGTTTGTTGTGTGCGGATCGCTCATCTTCTAATCCAGTGTGGATTTGGAAGTCGGGTTGCAGTGTAAAACTGAACCATGAGCGAGTAGGAGCTGAGAACTCCTAGTGAGAGGACAATGTCCTCTGTGACTCGGGATAATGCGCTGACAAAGGTCGGTACCCGAGGTGGTTGTGGCAGAGTGTTGGCTTTGGCCAGCTCGAGTATAAGAGTACCACCGCAAATTGGTACTAGTGTAGCAGCGTCGAATGATCCTAAGTTCGATAGGATTGTTCTGATGCTAGTGTTCCTTGGGAGCTGGATGAGCCAGCAAGCTCAGGATCAAGCCGCTGTTGTTGTTGTCGCTATCGCAACCGTTGTTGTCGCCTTGCATGCTGAGATTCAGAGTGGAGGTGTGATCCAGGAGCGAGTCATTGCATTCGAGTTAAGGTATAGATCCAGTTCAGGCAGAAATGGAAATCGGTCAGGGAAAAGACCAAGGTCGAGAGAAAAGCATTCCATTCCACTCACGAGGAAGGATGGAGTAGTCAAGTCGGCACCGAGTCAAATAGATCAAGTTGTTTTCAGACGTGATGATGGAGATCAGTATTATGTCCTTCATAGGACGCGAAATTGTTTGGAGTATAGCCAACATGAATATCTGGTCAGGAGTGGTCCTAGCAGAATGATGGGGCAACCAGAAAGAGTGCATGCTTTCGCCTAATAGAAGATAGAAAATGCACCGGATAAGTGTCAGAATTGTAGAAGGAAGCATGGATGAATCCAGTGTCCGAATGTGACTAGAATCTGTTGTAATGATTACTAGCATGGCCATCAGGTGAAGGATTGTCAGTGGAAGTCCAAGGTAGCATAGGCATCGCTACTGCGGCAGAACGCCACTAGGATGGCGAAAGGAATGGGAGTAGAATTGACCTTGCACCGATTAGAGAAAGAATGTGTTGGAGGTGATCTTATCAGATCATTGTAGCAGAGTTTTGTGCTGAGTTGGTAGAACTTAAATTGTTGAAGTAAAAGTGAAAGAGAAGGGAATCACTAGCAATAGTTGTGCTTGACTAGTTGCTGATGTGTGAGTTTGGCGTCACATGAATAGTGTGAGCTTATGGAGCATCTTGTGATAATGAATCTTGGTCATGGAGTAATCCAATTTAGTCTATTAGCATGTTAAAGTGTCGAGGTTATTGGGAGTCGAAAAGAATTTTGATTTCATTAATCTCGTTGGCTAAAGATAATCCGTTTGTTAGACGGAGGTTGCCAAGATTGATTTGACAGCTGTAGTGGATGTGTCAGTTGAGAAATAGAATGAGAAGAAGGTGGCTGTGATACAGAAAATTTCTAAGATGGTTCGAAAGGAATTGCTTGAGTTACCGTCCGAAAGAAAGATTGAAATTGCAATTGAGATAGCACCAGGATAGAGCCACTCTCGAAGGCTTCTTACCAGCTGTTGTTGTCTGAAGTGGTAGAATTGAAGATGCAGATGTGATGATTGATGAATGAGGAATTCGTGTATATCAGTGCATCACTTTTGGGAAACATCAGTTTTGTTTGTGAGAAGAAGAAAGATGGTTTATTGCGAGTGTGTATCAACTATCGTCAACTCAATTAGGTGAAGATCGAGGACAAGTGTTCTTTGCCAAAGATCAATGAATGGTGTGACTAGTTATAAAGAGTATCGATGTTTTAAAGGTCGACTTGAGATTAGGAAGTCGTTAGTTACGAACCAGGAAGGAGGTTGTATGAAAGACAGCTGTTCGTACTTGATATGGTCTTTACGAGAGTATTGTAAGATCGTTTGGCTTGATGAACACTCCAGTTGCTGTCATGGATTTGATAATTAGAGTGTTCAAGGAATATCTGGATCAGTTTGTGATTGTGTTTATTGATGATATCTTAGTCTATTCGAGAAGTAATGAAGATCATGAGAATCATCTGAGATTAGTGCTTCATACCTTAAGAGCTCATCACATGTATGCTAAGTTTAGCAGATGCGAGTTTGGCCGACTCGTGTTGCATTTTTAGGCCATGTGATTTCCGGAGAAGGAATCTCCGTCGACCCGAGCAAGATAGAAGCCGTGATCAGTTGGCAGAGACCGACATCAATGTCAGAGATCAGAAGTTTTCTGGGATTAGCAGGTTATTACAGACGGTTTATGGAAGGGTTCTCATCGATAGCGTCGCCTCTAACAAAGCTCCTGAAGAAAGAAGAGAAGTTTGTATGGTCATACAAGTGCGAGCGTAGTTTCCAAGAGCTGAAGGAAAAGCTGACTACCGCACCTGTGCTGACGATTCCATCTGGTCCTGGAGGATTCGAGATCTATAGTGATGCGTCATTCAGGGGATTGGGTTGCGTGCTGATGCAACATGGCAGAGTTGTTGCATACGCTTCCCGGCAGTTGAGATCTCATGAATTGAATTACCCGACGCATGACTTGGAACTCGTAGCTATCATATTTACATTGAAGATTTGGAGGCATTACTTGTGCGGAGAAAAGTTTCAGATCTTCACGGACCATCAGAGTCTCAAGTATTTGTTCTCTCAAAAGGAGTTGAATATGAGACAGCGTCGATGGATGGAATTGCTGAAAGACTATGATTGTGATATTCTATATCACCCGGGAAAGGCGAACAAGGTCGCCGATGCATTGAGTAGGAAGTCTTCAATAGCGCAAATCTTGATTAAGGAGTGGAACTTGATCGAGAGAGCTCGGGATTCGGAATTCAAATTTGAGGTAGGCCACCTCTCGAGTCTTATGGCTACCCTCAGAATTGAGCCGGATGTCCAAGTCAGAATCAAGCAGCTCCAACTGACAGATCCAGATGTACAGAGAATTCTTCAAGAGGATAGCGATAAAAGAAAGGCTGAATTTCAAGTTTCTGATGATGGGACTCTAAGGTTCCAAGGACGTTTGGTGGTACCTGACGATGTTGAGCTTAGAGAAGAAATTTTATCTGAAGCACATCGTAGCCATTACAGCGTTCATCCTGGAAGCACTAAGATGTATCAAAATTTACGTCAACACTACTGGTGGTCAGGTATGAAGGCGGATATCGCCAAGCATGTGGCCAAGTGTTTGACTTGTCAGCAAGTAAAAGCCCAGCATTGCAAGTCGGGAGGATTTCTGCAACCTCTTGCGATCCCAGAGTGGAAGTGGGAGCATATCACGATG
Organism: Eucalyptus camaldulensis; assembly: GCA_019915185.1. NCBI lineage: Eukaryota > Viridiplantae > Streptophyta > Magnoliopsida > Myrtales > Myrtaceae > Eucalyptus > Eucalyptus camaldulensis. The sequence continues at coordinate 25,175,553 of JAHSVA010000008.1, forward strand.
GACTTTGTGACTGGACTACCAAGGAGTCAAAGGGGAAATGATTCGATTTGGGTAGTAGTCGACAGACTGACAAAGTCGGCTCATTTCATTGTAGTTCGAAAGGACCTGAGTCTAGATAGACACGCAGACCTGTATGTGCGTCATGTGGTTCGTATACATGGAGTGCCAGTTACGATAACATCTGATAGAGACCCGAGGTTTACTGCTGCTTTTTGGAAGAGCTTGCAGAGTGCTTTAGGTACAAAGCTTCAGTTTAGTGCGGCATATTATCCTCAGACGGATGGCCAGTCGGAAAGGATGATTCAGACTCTTGAAGACATGCTGAGAGCGTGTGTAATAGACTTCAAAGGAAGTTGGGAAGATCAGCTTCATCTAGTGGAATTCGCCTACAACAACAGTTATCAACAGAGCATCCAGATGGCTCCATTTGAATTGTTGTATGGCAGAGCGTGCAGAGCTCCAATATGTTCGGATGAAGTCGAAGAAAGGAAGATATCAGGCCCAGAGTTGGTTCAGCGATCAGTAGATGCCGTGGCAGTAATCAGAGACAGATTAAAGATAGCGCAGAGCAGGCAGAAAAGTTATGCAGATAAGCGTCGAAGGTCTTTGGAATTCCAAGTTGGTGATCACGTTTTTCTGAAAGTGTCACCAATGAGGGGAACTTTGCACTTTGGTAAGAAAGGCAGGTTGAGTCCGAGGTACGTAGGTCCGTTTAAGATTCTTGAAAGAATCGGAAACCTAGCGTATCGTCTTGCATTGCCGCCAAGTTTGGTGCAAGTGCATGACATCTTTCACGTGTCGAAGTTAAGGAAGTATGAGCCTGACTCGACCCACGTGCTCAATTTCGAGGAATTGGACGTGGATGACCGTGTGTCATACGTAGAGAGCCCGGCTCAGATTGTCGATCGCAAAGACCAAGTTCTGCGTACAAAGACCATTCCGTTGGTCAAAGTGGTCTGGCAACACCACGGTGCTGAAGGAGCGACTTGGGAGACTGAAGAGTCGATGAGACAATTATACCCCCGCCTTTTTGAGCAAAGTGTGTAAGGGTTTAAATTTCGAGGACGAAATTTTTATAAGAGGGGAAGAGTTGTGACATCCTGAAATTCGACCCCGTTTCGATAAAATGAAATGTGCATTTCGTCGACGTGCCTATGGTCCTTTTTCTCTGAGCTGATCACTCACGAGTTAACTAACCTATTGGGTGAAGCCATTAAGGGATATATCCATGGTAAAATCCCCAAAAGCTACCTAATTGGTTGGATTGGACTAAAATCACGTTCGGTCGATTTTAATCATGAAATTTAATTCGGTTTTGGGAATCGAATATTCGGACGTGTCACAATTCATTTTTAGGACCGTCTCATCGTCTATCAATTTATTGCCGAGTCCGAAATTTCAAGAAAGAAATTATCGGAGGAAGATTTGAAGACCAAAAGAAAATAGAAAGTGAAAGGGAAAGAGAAAAAGAAAAGAAATAAGAGAAGTATTATTATTTGAATTCATTTTCTCTCTCTCCCTTTTCTCTCTTTTTTCTATCTATCTTCTCTCTCCTTCCCCCCTTTTTCCCCTCCCCCTTCGTGCGTAGCCTCCCCCACCGCCCACCTTTTCTCTCTCCTTTTGACTAGTCAAAGTTTCCTCACTTATCTCTTCTTCTCTCTCCTCTTTCTTCTTCCCCCCAACCCCACGTGACCGAGCCCTTCTTCTTCTCCTTTCTTCTTCGTGCAACCAGCGAACAAAAGCAGAAGCGGAAGCCGCACGAAGACAGCAGCTCACCGCACCGTCACAGCTTGCCATCGCACCGCCGCCCGTGCACGCCGCGCACACCCCCGCGTCCGCCGCCGCCTCCTTCGCGCCTCGCCATCCCCGCCGTGCACCGTCCAGGCCGTTCGGCCTTTGTTCAGCTCAGTTCAGCCCCCATCCGGCCACCGCCGGCCGTCATTTGAAGCCGCCGGACCTCCACCGGCCCTCCCCGGAGCACCGCCCGCTCTCCCGAAGCCTTTCCCCCTCCTAACCAGCTCTGTTTTCCCCTGTTTTGCAGCCAACCAGCAACCCACGAAATGGGTTTCCAGCTGGTTCGGGCCCGTTTTGGGCCGTTTCCCGGCCCCGGATCCGCGAGTTGCTTTGGGAAGAATCGTTCCTCGCGTCGCCGCCGTCGGATTGATCCGATTTGTGCGCGATTTGGTGAGTAATCTCACTAATCTTGGATTAGTTGGCTAATTATGCTTAAGGTTGGTTTAGATTTAATTAATTATGTTTAGGTTGTTAGATTAGAATAAATTAGCAATTATTAGTCAATTGTGATGTGATTTAGATAAATTGATTGTGTAATTAGCAAGTAGACGTGGTCTACTAATTATTGGAAGTGCCTCGGGATTTTTCCCGACCCTTAGTGGGCTCCAATTAGGCTTTTCGGGCCTAAGTGGATATTTTTGTATTTAAATATTAATTTTCGGAATTAAATTAAATAATTATTTATTTTCCAAAAATTCAACTGAGGTGGCTCGGGACCGGAATATTGTGCTGATGACCGTGGTGAAGTCCGTTTATGTAATCGGGCTTTATTTTGAGCTAAATTGAATTTTTAATAATAATTATTTAATTTTCGAAATTAATAAATAAATTAATTATTTTTCGGAAATTAAGATTTTGATGGCCGACGACCGAAATCTCGTGCCGATCGTCATGGCGCAGCCCGTTTATTTATTTGAGCTCTACGTTGTATGGAATTGAATAAATTGTGATATTTTAGGGATTTACCCTAAATTGATTGGAATCGATTGAGATTGAATTATCGATTGGTGAATGGCCAAGTATGTTATTCAGTATTTATAATGCTTTGTGGAGTTGATTTAATTATTTGATTGAGAAATCGTTTGGCATTGGTTATCGGTGTTGAAAGTAGATTTGGTGACCACTTGAAAGAGGACACGTGTGCCCGGTGAATTGGAATGTCACCTGGAGAATGCACGTGAGTTCAGTGGTTGAATATGTCACCTTGGCGAAAAGGTCGCCTGAGAGAATGCACGTGGCTCGGAGACTCGGTATGTCGTCCTGGAGAATGCACGTGGCTCGGTGACAGGATTTGGCATCTAAAAGGACACGTGGCTCGGTGATCTGATGCGTCACTTTGGTAAGCGAGTACCTTAGAGAATGCACGTGGGTCCAGCATTCCGGAATGGCATCTAAAAGGGCACGTGGTCTCGGCGAATTGATGCATCGCTTTGGTGAGATGCACCTAAGAGAATGCACGTGGGCCCGGGCATCTAAAAGGGCACGTGGTCTCGGTGACTTGATGCATCACTTTGGCGAAAAGGTCGCTTGAGAGAATGCACGTGGGCCCAAGGTTCGAGGCACGTGAACTCGGAGACTTGGAATGTCGTCCTAGAGAATGCACGTGACCTCGCTTTTAGATACTCCTCCGTGGAGAGTGAATTGTTTGGCATGTAATCGACTAGGTCGATTTGATCGATGCTTCGATCAGTCATATGATTGCTTGGGTGCCTATTATGAATTGTAGTGACTTGCAGGTGAGATCTGAGGCCAAGGTAAGTCCTCTTCCCTGTGCGTGTTTAGGCAGCCTTTAGTATAATAGTTTATCTAATCGGGCTTAGTGGGGTAGAACTCGCTGAGACGTAGTCTCATCCCAGTTTGGGGAAAACCATTTCAGGACCCCGCTGAAGAGCTGAGAAGGAGGAATCCGAGAAGGAAGACTCGGAGGCGAATCTTAAGGAAAAAGATTTTTTGGAGGAAGAAGGCAATCCTGAGAGGGGCCTTGAGTACGGCCTAGTTTGTCTAAGTTCCTGTCTTCTTTTGAGAATCCATTTTGATGTGAATAGTTTCGAAGTGGTTTATGGTTTGTATAAAAGTTTGGTTATAAATTTCAATATGAAAAATATGGCCCTGCTTTTCTATCCCATCGTTTTATTGTCTGGGGATTTTAACTGCTTCCGCATGTGCTTAATAAATGAAAGGGTCGGCGATACTAGTCCTGGGATATCGCATATTAAAATCGACCAAGGTAGAAGGATGTGTGCGTGCCCGAGGATCGGGGCGTGACATCAACCATGGTCTTTGCTCAAAGTAAACACCATTCACTTTAGTAGATCAATCAGACATTACAATTTACATATCATTGTTGGAGAATTTATGTGCTTACTTTAATTTGGATTGCAGGGGAGAGAGCATTTAGCAACCTAACGAGATTTGTTGTGATCGTGTGGGTTTTTGTGGTACTTATACTAAAGCAAAGTTATACGGCAAGCCTGAGCTCTCTTTTGATGGTGCAAAATTCTCAACCAACTATAGCTGATGTGCATCAGCTCCTAAATAGTGGAGAAAGAGTGGGATACCTGTATGGAACTTTCGTTCATGAGATGCTAAAGCAAATGAAATTCGATGATTACAGACTTGTATCTTATAAGTCTGTTGAAGAATGCGATGCGCTTCTTTCCAAAGGAAGCTCAAAGGGTGGGATTGCCGCCGCAATTGACGAAGTCCCCAACATTAAACTTGTTCTTTCTCAATATTGTAACAAATATATAATGATCCCGACATTTAAAACTGCTGGATTTGGCTTCGTAAGTCAAGCTCTCAATTTTAGCCAAAAAAAACAAAAAACAAAAAACAAAACAAAACCTCTCAAATTCCACAATTACTGAGGTTAGTTATTTCTTTGATTGAAAAATCTCATGTCCTGCTTCTTTTGGTTTACAGGTTTTCCCCAAAGGGTCTCCGCTAGTCCCAGATATTTCACGAGCAATCCTCAATGTAATTGAAGGGCCTAACATGACGAAAATTGAAAAAGCGTGGTTTACATCAGAAACCAACTGCCTCAATTCAACTCCCTCCATTTCTTCCAATAGTTTGGGTCTTGACAGTTTCTGGGGCCTATTCTTGATTGCTGGAGTTGTTGCAGTTTTAGCTCTCCTCATTTACATGGTCATGTTTGTCAAAAGGAATTGGCATGTCGTATCAAGTTCTTCAGCTTCACTGCGACAGAAAATTGTTGCATTGGGAAGAAGATTTTACGAAAGAGACATCAATTCCCATACTTTTAGGGAGGGCAGATTCAGAGACAGAAGTATAGATGATGGTATCCATGAGCATGCAGCTGTTGAGATATCAGAAAACACTAATTTCCCCCTGAGTCCGTCAAGCAACTCCAGCCAAATCAACGACGTTTTAACCAATGAGCAAGGCACACCATCTGCAGAACAAGGACTTCCTAACCATGTAGATGAAGGTTGCCACAAGATAGCGAGCAATGTCGAGCTTACCAATGTAACTAAGAGAGGTACATGCCTCGACAACCTTAGATGCTAAACTTAAATCAGTTTTGCACTGAATGTGGCATCTTTCTGACACTACTTGTGTGAGTTCCTACACCAAAACGGTCTACGCTTTGCCTGAATGACGTTGGTCTATGCTACACCTTGCTGTCTATAATATGGCCAGTATTTTACTGTCCTCCTCCCATTGCAATCATTTAGAATACTTGCTAGAACCTTGCTTGAGCAGAACCTGAACTTGGAAAATGCCATGCTTACCACATGCCAACTTCACCTTTTCCGAAGAGTATTGTTTTGTGTTTCAATGTTTGCAGACCTTTCAACACGGGAAGGCACTCAACTAACTGCTGCTCTTGGGCCCCCTCATCACACCTCCCGTGAATGTCACTGCGCTGGCGAAGGTGGCAGTTCAAGCAGCTGCGGATCCTGCCTTCACTCCAGTTGTCATAGACGTTCAAGGATTACTCCGATATAGCCAACAAAAGTTGAAGTAGAAATGGTCCGACCCATCCTCTTTATAGGTTCAATCTTATAGAGCTGTTAATAACATGAGCACTCATATGTTGTTTTCATATCAACACCGTTTTGGTTTTTCTGGAGTCTATAGTTGCCTGTAGGAGAAAGAGAAGTATTCTTAGCTCAAACTTTGAAGGCAGTAAATGCACTTGAAAGAGCTAAATTCTTTGTACGTTGGGGTTTCCCTGAACTTTTGAGTCATGTACTGAACTTCAGTGAAATGATCCCTTCAGAATATAAGTACATCGGGCAAGAGTAATATAGATCCTCATTGTTTTCATCCTTAATGTTATATATAAATTCCAGACTCATTTACTCTTGACGCAGGATCAAAAGACACGTTACACCTAAAAGTCGAGGGGATTGCAAGAATCAATAGGGCATGCAAGACATTTTAATTATCATCATTTAGGAGTATAGAGTTTCCAATCAACCATAGTTCCTTTTCTGACCTTTCCAATTGAGCAGACATTATAGTTAATTTGTGGGTCAGTTTCTTCCTCTTCTTCCTCCCAATTCTGCAGGCTTAAACTTTTTGTTAACTGACACATCACTTCAGTATTTCACTAACAAAGGGAAAATTACCAAAAAAATTCTACACTTATTATTATATTTGTGCCAATTTAGCCTTTTCATGTGTTGCCAATTAAGTTCACAACTTTCTCACGTGTTGCCAATTAAGTCCATTTTGCCAATTTTGACTAGAAATCACTAATGTAAATGCTGGTAGTCCTAAATGGCATTGTCGACATCGATATCGACAAGTCCTTTAATATATTTTTAAATTTTTTTTTTATCTTTTCTTTTACTTTTCCTTTTATTTTTCCTTCCTTCTTTTCTTTCCTTTTTTCCACAGTAGCCGATGAGTCCAGCTCGCCCATGGCTGGCGATGACCTCGCCAGCCACGGGTGAAGGCACACTCACTTGTGGTTGGTGAGTCTATGGCCACATTCACCCATGGCAAGGGAGACCTTGGCAAGATTGGCCTCACCAGAGACCACGCATGCCCAAAACCATTGTGAGGTGTAGCTGCAAGTGAGGTTGCCTTTCTTGCAATCATGATGGCCTTGCTTAGATTTGGGTGAGGTCAAGAGATGGCCACGGCCCTCATTGGCCACTATGGTAAAAAAAAATAATAATAATAAAGAAAAAAAGAAAATAAAAAATTTGAAAAATATTTAAAAATTACAAAATTAAAAAGTTGTCCATGTCAACTTTGGTCATACCATATAGAATGACTAATATCTTCATTAGCAATTTCCGACTTAAATTAGTTAAATGGACTCAATCGACAAAATGTGAAGATGTTAAGGATGAAATTGCACAATTGAAAGTTCTAGAACTGAATTGATAAAATTCATAAGACTTTTTTGGTAGTTTTCATCTTTAACTAAACAATCTCTAATGTCAAATCATCACTTCTGCCATGCCTTCTGCAATCTCAAAATGCCTTCATTACAATACGTGGGTAGCACCGTTAGTATCGCAAGCCATTTAGAAACGAGGAAATAATAATAAAAAAATCCCCATCAGCCTTTTACTTTCTAGCTTTTTTTTTTTTTTTTTTTTTTTGCTTAGAAACTCGTCCAGAGATTAGATATAGAAAAAAATATTTTTGAATATAAATTGTTTCCGAGAATATAAATGTTACAAAATGCACCTTAACTAACTTTATTATGCAATGCATTTTCACGGGTTGAACGGTGAAAATCATTGAGACTTGAGGTTGCTAGCAAGTGGTTCTGATGGGTGGCTCGTCCGATCAAAGTTGAGCTAATAATTGATAGGATAGTACTTGTGGGCACCATCATCGAATAACTTTTGCGTGCGGATGAGACTAAGAAAATTTGCTAGGAATTATTTCTATGCATGTCCTAATTGGCTTCTCCAACAGGGTTAATTACATGGGTCAAAACTGAAAAAAAAAATACCTGGCTAGGGATTTTCTCTCTTGTTTTTTGAGATGCAAATGTCCTCTTGGACTATGAACTCATTGGGGTTTGTCGGTACTAATTATTTGTGTCTTGACTCGTCTTCCTCGATTTCTCCTATTTAAAATTCTCGACGGTCGTAATCATGCCAAAAAGTCACTCATGGGCTTTGTTCGTGAACTGTTTAGAAAATAAGCTAGAGGATACGATTTATGTAGCTCTATCTCCAAGATTCAAACTGAAATATACATATAATTAATGTTTTGACTTCTCTCAGCATATATCTTTTCGTTTTTTTTCTGTTCATCAAGTCTAGAAATAGACACATTATCCCTTAACTCCTCCTTTTCTTCCTCGATATTCTTTATTCAAGTGAACTAAGCTCCACGCACTATGCATAACCTCCACAGCAAGATCGTCTAAATATGTTGATTTCTTAATGGTGTCAAAATTCAATATGCAACCAGACAAATTGTCTGATATTCTCTTTTTGAAAGTAAGCACGCTATTTCCTATAATTTCCTTATTTAAAAGGGAGGATGCAAGCAATGAACGCATCTTTTAACTGCCCGCCTGACTTTCCATGTACTTCCACGAGAAATTCAAAACCCAAACTCGATTTAGACTGATGACTTTAATTAGCAATTCCGATGCATTTTCCTTCTATATATAACGGAACTTGCTAGGTATTAAGTTTAGGTGGTTTATAATTGGCGACAGAACTTTGGGTTATATGCTTATTTTATGGGCAATATTGACCTATATTTTCAGCAAGTCTCATTGGACGAAATCATCCGGGGGGGATGGAAAGCGGGGAGGGAAAGCAAAAAAGATCCTTTTGCCAGTACAATAGTTTAGAAAAAAAAGAAGAAGCTAACACAGTTGATGCAAACACGGCTGCTGATGGCTTTTTGGATTGTTGCAAAAGAGCTCAGGACAACAATCTGCCTAGTGTGTGAGAAAATGACCGCAACTTTTTTCTAGAAAGAGTTACGAGTCCCATAATCCAATCTGAAAAGCTTGTTCTGGGCATTATACCTTTATCGAATTGAGTAAACCCCTTGCAATCGTTTCGAACCTCAAAATTCATCTTCGTTTACGCATGTTTTCAGGGCACTTTTCTATTTTATGTCGTATCTCCAAATTGTTTTTGGCTTTTGTTTGTTTTTCCGAATTCTTTATTGCTTAAGCTTATGTTTGGGTTTTCTAGGTTGTGTATTAGACATATTTCTTCATATTTTATAGAATAGGGAAAATTTCAATTAAGAACTTGAAGTAAAATCATTTTTTCAAAAAATGGCCTAAAGTGGACATTGTCTCAAATAAATGCATGAAGTGACCAGTTAAGTCTCAAATAAGGGTCTCAACTTATAAGCCTATCAAACCTTATTTGCAGCTAGGGGTGTTTTCGTCTAAGGACTTTTTTCTTTTTCTTTTTTTTTTCCTTTTCTTTTCTTTCTTCATCTTGCTCACCTCCTTCTTGACAAATGCATTAGACTCCTCACACACAAGCTTGCTTAGATGTAAAACAATTTGAACAATTTAGGATAAAAAGCAAACAAAAAGATATTCGGGAAGTTCTACAGTTTTGCAAAATTGCAAATTGCGTGCTTTAGTTCTGCAACCTCTTCATCAGCAAACTTCAAAGCACGTGCTCTTATGCAATTTTGCATCCTCACCTAGGCACTCATCAATTTCGGCAAAAGCCGGTTTTAAGTTATTCGCCATCAGTCACCTTCTCCGATGACGATTATGAACTTGAGAATCGAGAAATATTCATAAGTGGGTTTTGTTTTTATTCAATTTGCTTGTAAAAACTTATTATGGCAATTAAACTACCAGTTTCATGTTCTCCTAGCTAACGAAATTGGCTATGAAATGATAACTTTCACTTGTAGCTTCTTGGGAATGATTTATTGGGTTTGGGTGGGATTATTCATAACATTCATAGATGCAGCTTGCATTGAGGTGGAATATATGGCTTTTTGAGAGGGTCCAATTGTGTTGTGCATGCTGGTTATCTACAAAGATTGCTAAATCATTTTGACCCGTGATTGAAGATATTTGCCTGTAATGGTGATTCGAATCAGACATCACTCAATTTAAAAAACGGATGACTTTGGTCTACACATATATGGTGAGGAATTAGAGCATTCTTGCTAGAATAAGAAACATGCTAATTTCCCAATTTAAATTAAGAGAATATGTGATATGTCCAAAATAAGAAATTAAAGTACTTCTCTTCATCATGACTACACTTTTAAAAGATATTAACTCTATCCTCTCCCAAATTAATTTGATAATGCAATCTCTCCTAATTTGGCACCTCCCACGCGCACACTGCATGTAAATTTCGGCCACCTTAGGTATTCATCGGGCTTGATCAAATTTCATGCCTCGACCACCATAGGTATTTCAATGGGCTTGACCAAATTTCATATGCTCTCGCGGGCTGGGTCCAAATTATTTAATTAAGCTTATAATCTGCTTGTTTTTAACCCTTTTAGCACCAGGCTAATTAGAATGCGATTTATGTGGGCCCAATGTCATTAAATGAAAAATGCTCATAATATGCAATTGTAAATTAATAATATTTTTTTGTTTAGTAATTTGTGTTTATTCCTTATGCAATGAATAACTAAAAGGGGTTGCTAAAATTTAGGTATTACAAGATATAATTTTATAATCTTAGACCCGTACACAGATATTTCACTAGTATATATTATAATATTGAATTGGACAGACACAAAATATAAGCGCTTATGAGTTAGTTTAAACTTTGTTGTGAATTAGGAGCATAATATAGAGAAACGTTATGTTTTCATTTGTTTATTTATTGGTAGATAGTCTCACTATCTTCGTTCAGTAGGCTCTCTGTATTGGGTTTCTACAACTCCATCCTGACAAATTACACTACTCAAGTAAATGAAAAAGATTTCAGGTGGACTTGGCTATTTCCTCGTTAAGCTTCGTAAAAGAAACAAATTTTCTGAGAAATTGTTCGCATTTATTGTTACTTTTGTCTGCTACATGACTCGTATAATCGACCGTTCGAGGACTTTTCGCCCTAGTTAGTTGGACGTAGTTGAGAAGGAAATCGAAAGACGAGCTCAATCTAATTTTCCATTGCTCCATTGTATACATGGACAACGAAATGAAAAGGACTCGATGTGGACTGGAGCAACCGCGTGAATAAGTTTGGAGTCAATTTCGTGGATGAGCGCTGTGAAGGATATAAATCTCTCGAGAAATCGTTCTCAATTATTATTACGATTTGTCTGTGACATGACTCGCATACTTGGCCCTTTCGACGAACTTTCGCATTGAGTAGAGCTTGGAATTCAATGGACGAGCTTGGAAGGTACGTCATGAATCGTCTAATGCCTCCACATTGTATGGAGAAAGATTAATGGTCATGGATCATGAAGAAAAAAACCATTTTGAGTAGAGCGAATTGACTAGAGTGAATTGATTGCAAAGCCATTCTGGGTCACATAATATCAAACACTTCGTACAAACTCAACATTAATATATATTATATAACCCCTTGCAAGAGGCTATGACGTGGTGCTTTTATGCGAATGGAATGAACCAACAGATAGAGAGAATCCATGCTCTCATCATTATTCATCGCATTTTGTTTAAGAGTTAATACCACAAAACCAAACTAATTTTTCAATCACTGAAAATTCCAAACTAATACATATATAACAAATTTACCCCAAACTAATATTTTGACCACCGAAAATCCCAAACTTATGACAAATTTATCTACCATTAATTTCCGTTAAATATTACCGTCAAACTACTGAGTTAAATGATAAGTGATAATCGACAGTTTACCAATCTTGGGTTTTATCATCTTTTTGTCATATGTGTATTGATTTGAGAGTTTTAGTAGTTGTCGTAGATATACTAGTTTGAGATTTTTAGTAGTTAAGAAATTTATTTTGCGTAAATTTATCACAGATGTGTCGATTTGAGGTTTTTTTTTTTTTTTTTTTTGTGGTATTAACCCTTATTTTTAACTTTTCCTAAATTACTTCTCCTAAATTTAAGTTTCCCTCTTCACTATTTTTTATTTTATTTTATTTATGACAACTTGTAAATTAATTGCCAGGGCAGTTTAATATAAAGATATATATTTTATGCACACATATCCTGAGTTTGATTTCAAGGCATACGCAGTTTCTTGGAAACTCACAAAACTTAGCCACAAAGATTGGAAATATATTTTATGCACACCTCGCAAGTCCATTTAGGATTACGTGTGTGCGCCTCAAGAAGTGCAGAGGGAAGAGTCGTTGAGTTGAATCAAATCTGAATTGATATGCAAGAGAAAGTCAATGATGATGGTGATGATGATGATCAAGAAACAACAAAAATGACAATATTTAATCACTCAGTTTGCACCATGATTTAGTAAGTTTATTGTGTTGTTAAGCCATAAATATACACGCGTGTCATTCTCAATTATTCCTAATTAGTTGCACACTCACTTTTATATGATATAGAGATAGGTGATCGAAATTGGTTATATACACACATTTTTTGTTAGTTTACGAATTTTTCTTCTCTTTCTTTTCTTTAATTTCTAAATACGAGGTTTTCTACTCAATATGATAAGGTAAGGATTCATATAACTAAGGCTTGCATCATACTATATTAAATTCAACTTGAGTGGACTGTTAGGTTAAGCAAAATTATGCGAGACCGTTCTCTGTTAGTTTTCTAATCTATTGATGTATAACCCATTGCTCACTTTACTATTTAAAGTAGTTAAAAGAATGACCACCAACAATATGTCATGGCTTAGCTACCGATTGAAACTACCACAAGGTAGGTCTTCAGGTACATGATGATTGAATTTACGCAAGTTTGCACAGGTTGTTAGAGTGAAATACCAATAAGTTGATGATAATAATAACAATGAATCGATCTTACATCAATTTATTAATTTATGCCTTTTCTAGTTGGCACGTGCTTCTTATATTAGTTGAGAATCATTGAGTATCTCTTCTTATTTGTTCATGATTATGTTGTATTATCCACGAGCTTTTGTATACTGGATTAACTCCATCCCAAGCAGACTCTTGATCAAGGTAGACCCTCCATATTAGAATTGGAAAATGCTTAAGAAAGTATTACATGATGCATCGCATCTACATCATATCGGAGACCATACATTTCTTAGTCTTAAATTCGAGTAGTTTCTAGCTCTCGGACAAAGTGCCATCATCAGTTGTTAAAACGAGATGGAAATAGCAGAAGAAAAAATGATGGTATAAACAATCCTGAGTTCAAAGAATTGTTAGGATTCTTCATACAAAATTAAAAATTCAAAAAACAAAAACATGAAGTGTGAATGCTACCGGAGGTCATCTTATCTCTTTGCATGGCACGTACGCTCAGACGGACCGCTCACGTTGAGCAATCCTTGAATAGAAGCTCTCCACGTCGAGCAATCCTTGAATGGAAGCTCTCCATGCTTTGTCTTACTTTTCAAAGCTCTTCTCCCTTATAAATACGTCGTCCTCATCATCACATCCTCCATGTCTCTCTTTCACACAAACACACACTTGCGTTTTCCCGAGACCCTTTTGAAATGATGCCTCCAAGGATCTCTTTCGACGCTGAAACGCTCCTCTTTTTGGCTCTCTCCTTTTTAGCCATCATTGTGTCCTCCAGCGACGGTCCTCACCTAGCGGCGGCGCAAAGTAGTAACAAAAACAGTGCCACAACGATCCCAGTGAACGTTGGGGTGATTGTTGATCTGGAGACGTGGGTGGGTAAAATGGGATTGAGCTGCGTTGAATTGGCTCTCTCTAACTTTTATAGTTCAAACCCTTCTTACAAGACCAGGCTCGTCCTCAACGTTAGAGACTCAAAAGGAGAGGAGGTTGCTGCTGCTGCTGCAGGTTCTCTCTCTACCTTTTGTACTTCTGTTGATTGATGAAGTTTATTTTGGTTAAGATTCAATTTGATATCTTTCACACGTCCAACCCAGTCATGCACTCGTGTGAGACGGACGATTTGACGCTTAGCTTGTCAGTATTTATGGGTTTTGTTCCATCCACGCCACGCGGTGCTTCTTGAAAACACTGGTCTTTGAGCGTAACATTTGACCTTGGAACCATTTGTTTCACTTATTCCTTTCAATTCTTGGAGTTTACTCTTCAGAAAGCTATACCAAGAAGACGATATTGCAAGAAACAATCTTAGGGACCATCCAATTATAATATCCTGATGGAAATAGTTATTTCAGTCACCCCAAATCGAAAATCTCTAATCTATTAAACCATTTCTTGGGTTTTGTTTTTGTATTTAGAGGGTGTAGCACTATTGAAACAAGCGTGTATGATTTATGCATCATATAGAACAAATATATCTCAAGCATCAATCGTTCGAGCTCATGATAGGGCCTACTTATTTACTGGTTGAGATAATATTAATCAAAATGATCTACAGACCATATAATAACTCCTCAATATTGTTGGTGTCGGTAAACTTGTGATCTTTGAATTAGAAGTCCACCTTCCTATGATGTCATAGTTCGCCAATGTATAAATGTGCATATATTCACGGACACAATGTTTCATCTTGATAAAAATGTGTGAGCAGAATTTTGTCGCAGAATTTTTGTTTTAAGATGTTGGAGGCTGAAATGAAGGACTGCTATCGTCTATTCTTTTCATTGAAGAATATATAACTCTCCTATGACTCTTGTCCCGCAGTGATGTAGCAAACCTCTAAAAAATTATGTCTACATGTAGATGATAAGTGAACCCTGTAAGAAATTGAGTCACAAGAGAGATGCTACATAGCTTCAAATTTGGTAAGAAAAACTAACATTAGAGTTAGTTTGTTTAAAAATAACCATTTTCAGGAAATTGTTCTCGAATTTTCCAATTTTTGAATGATGGAAAATTAGTTGATTGATGAATTTTTTTTTTTTTTCATGGATTGAAAAAAATAAACTTTGATTGGGGAAAACAGCTTCTTTTTTTGGCAATAAGAAATCATATTTTTTTATTTCTGCGTGTGTCCAACTGAGAAGAATAAGTCCTTCTATATCCATTATTTGCTTATCAATATTTTTTCTTTTTATCTTGATAAGTCTCATATGGTTTTTTTATTATCTCCTGAACATACTTCATTAATGCTCATGTCTTTCGATATTCTCACAATAATCCATCTTATATCATTTTGTGAATAATATTTTTCATAAATTCTTTAATAATTACTTGTAAGTCCTTTTATTTAATGGATTACAAAATAAACAAAAAGACATTGATTCTATTTTGTTAGTCATCACATATCAATTTTATTTACAAGCTGCCTTTAATGTATTCACTTATTATCAAATACCATGGAAATATTTTTTTTCCAATTTGTTTTCAGTTAAAACAAATACAAAAAAAAAATTTACTTTGTCTAATCTTAAATTTCTTGAAAATATTTTCTAGTGACAAGAAGTTTTCAATTCAAGAAATAAACTTTTATTGTGCTTTTTCGGATTAGAAAAATAGTCTTCAAGCCGGGCTGGTTTATAGAGACACTTCAATTTTTTTTTTTCTTCAGGAAAATATATCTACATAATTGTTCTGATTTTCTTTTTCTAGTTGAGAAAGTTAAGCCGGTGACTAACTATTTTCATGGAAGCTTTGTGTTATCAACCGTGATTGAAACAACTTAGGTTTCCTATTCAATCAGATAGTTGTCAATGCATGCAAGCAGTTTAAAATGGATGCTAAAAGGTTTGGTATATGATATCACATCAGAAAGGGCTGCCCTCACAAAATCCATAAAATTGAAATATGGGGCTTGGAAGAGTGGAATTTTCTGATGCCATTAGATAAAAGAGATCATTTAACGAGGAGGAAGATTCAACATGTTCATGTCTGGGCCAGTTTAACCACTTTTTCGTTCTCAAATTACTTTTGGTAATAGAATTAGTGCCGTTTGGTATGCATTATATCATTTCCCCAACAATATTTCAGTTGGAACGGACATGCCGCGTCGATTCCTCGCTGCACAGAGTACAAAAAATTTCATGTTTGAACCTCTTATCTAGACTTTTGCTTGGGTCTTATATGTATACTATGGGGGAAGACGGGCAATAATATTAAAGTCGTTATGATTTAATAAGAGGGCTTAGTCAATCACATGCTCAGGGTATTTCATGGATATGAAGTTTACTTAATCAAAGTGAGCTTCCTCGATGTTGATAAATATCGTCCGTGAACACAATTGTACATCATGTTCGAAATCACATTAAAATCAAATGGGAGTGGTCAGCTACCTCAAAAATAAGAGGTTTCGCTTAACCTTGTCAGAGTAATCAAGATTTCATCTTGTTTCAATAATATTAAGTACAAGTTCCAACTTCAAGCTCCGATGCTACCTTCTTCTTAACCATCTATAAATTTAATAATATTGCACCAAGTTTTGATTGAATCCTGATGTGCCTTTTCCAATAAGAATTTCCATTATCTGCCGTTCTTTTTATTGTTTCACCGTCTTTTCTGGGTCACCACTGCAGCACTTGATCTGATAAAGAATAAGCAAGTCCAAGCCATAATAGGCCCCCAGAGTTCAGTGCAAGCAGACTTCGTCATTGACCTTGGAAACAAATCTCACGTGCCGATCATCTCTTTTTCTGCTACTAGTCCTTCCCTCAGTTCCCTTCGGAGTCCATACTTCATTCGAGCTGCGCAAAATGACTCGTCCCAAGTGAACGCCATAAGCGCAGTCGTGCAAGCTTTTGGTTGGAGAGAAGCGGTTCTAATATATGTGGACAATGAGTTTGGAGAAGGCATCATACCTTCTCTTATGGGTGCTTTGGAAGAGCTCGATACGCGAGTTCCCTATAGGAGCCACATTCCTCCTTCGGCGATGGACGATCAAATCGGGCAGGAACTCTACAAGTTAATGAAGATGCAAACGAGGGTCTTCATCGTGCACATGCTACCTCCTCTCGGTTCTCGGCTATTGGCCAAAGCAAAAGAGTTGGGAATGATGAGCGAAGGTTACGTCTGGATCTTGACTAATGGAATCACCGACCTATTAAGTTCTGTGGATTCATCAGTTGTTGCTAGTTCGATGCAAGGAGTATTGGGCATTAAGACTTATGTCCCAGACACACGGAACCTGGACACTTTCATGATCCAGTGGAAGAAGAAATTTCAACAAGAGAATCCATCAGTCCTTAGTCCTCCGTTGAACATCTTCGGATACTATGCTTATGATGCTGCTCGGGCTCTGGCAATGGCTGTTGAGGAAATGGGAACGGGGAATTTTACCTTCCAGATTTTAAATGCTTCGACAGATGCAACTGATCTAGACACTATTGGGGTCTCTCAAAATGGTGACAAACTTCTCCACGAACTAGCTAATACGGCATTCACGGGGCTCACCAGAAATTTCAGCCTCGTTGGCGGGCAGCTAGAGTCATCAGTGTTCCAAATTGTTAATATCAATGGAAATGCAGCAAGAGGGATCGGGTTCTGGACCTTAAAAAATGGGCTACAAAGAGATTTGACTTCATTCAACATTGGCAAATATTCCGCTTCGAAGAGTAATTTAGGAACAATAATATGGCCAGGAGATTCGACCTCTGTTCCCACGACTAAGAAAAGTTTGAAAATCTTAGTTCCTGTGAAAGACGGTTTCAAGCAATTCGTGACGGTGACACGTGATCCTACAACAAACACATCCCAAGTCACCGGATACTGTATCGACATCTTTCGAGCTGTGATAGAAAAACTGCCTTATGCGTTGACTTATGAATTTATTCCGTTTGCCTTGCCTAAAGGGAGTAGCGCTGGTAGTTACAATGACATGATCGATCAAGTATATTACCAGGTGAGATAACTCTTTGCAACAGCTCGGTCTCGTTGGATTACATGTTGAAACATACTGTGCTATCATGTGGTTGACAAAGAAAACATTCTCCCTTCTTTTTGTTGAAACAGAATTATGATGCAGTGGTGGGTGATACGACAATACTTGCAAACAGATCATTGTACGTGGAGTTTACCTTACCATACACAGAATCGGGAGTTGCAATGCTTGTGCCATACAAGGACAACAAGAGCAAGAATGCTTGGGTTTTCTTGAAGCCACTCACTGGGGACCTTTGGCTAGCAACCGGATGTTTTTCGTTTTTATAGCATTGGTCGTGTGGATTCTGGAACATCGGATTAATGAAGACTTCAGGGGTCCAGCCACGCATCAAGTTGGCACGAGCCTCTGGTTTTCGTTTTCAACCATGGTCTTTGCACAAAGTAAACAACCTTCACTTTAGTAGATCGATCGAACTTTACAATTTACATTTCATTGTTTGAGATGTTATGTGCTTACCCTTAATTTGGATTGCAGGGGAGAGAGCATTTAGCAACCTAACAAGATTTGTTGTGATCGTGTGGGTTTTCGTGGTACTTATACTAACACAAAGTTATACGGCGAGCTTGAGCTCTCTTTTGGTGAAGAAAAATCTTCAACCAACTGTGACTGATGTAGATCAGCTCCTAAAGAGTGGAGAAAATGTGGGATACCAGGATGAAACTTTCCTTCATGAAAAGCTACAGCAAATGACATCTGACTATAAGAGACTTGTACCTTATAAATCTGCTGAAGAATGCGATGCGCTTCTTTCCAAAGGAAGCTCAGAGGGTGGGATTGCAGCTGCAATTGATGAAGTCCCCTACATTAAACTTGTTCTTTCTCAATATCGCAACAAATACACCATGATCCCAACATTTAAAAATGCTGGATTTGGCTTTGTAAGGCAATCTCTAAATTCCAGCCAAACAATAAAGAAAAATCCTCAAATTCTACAATTGCTAAGGTTAGTCGTTATTTCTTTGATCGAAAAATCTCATGTCTTGCTTCTTTTGGTTTACAGGTTTTCCCCAAAGGGTCTCCGCTAGTTCCAGACATTTCGCGAGCAATCCTCAATGTAACCGAAGGACCTATGACGAAAACTGAAAAGGCGTGGTTTACATTAGAAACCAATAGCCTCGATTCAACTTCCTCCAATTCTTCCAATAGCTTGGGTCTTGACAGTTTCTGGGGCCTGTTCTTGATTGCTGGAGTTGTTGCAGTTTTAGCTCTCCTCATTTACATGGTGATGTTTGTCAAAAGGAATTGGCATGTCATATCAAGTTCTTCAGCTTCACTGCGACAGAAAATTGTTGCATTGGGAAGAAGATTTTACGAAAGAGACATCAATTCCCATACTTTTAGGGAGGGCAGATTCAGAGACAGAAGTATAGATGATGGTATCCATGAGCATGCAGCTGTTGAGATATCAGAAAACACTAATTTCCCCCTGAGTCCGTCAAGCAACTCCAGCCAAATCAACGACGTTTTAACCAATGAGCAAGGCACACCATCCGCAGAACAAGGACTTCCTAACCATGTAGATGAAGGGTGCCACAAGATAGCGAGCAATGTCGAGCTTACCAATGTAACTAAGAGAGGTACATGCCTCGACAACCTTAGATATAAAATTTTATTCAGTTTTGCACTGAATGTGGCATCTTTCTGACACTACTTGTGTGAGTTCCTATACAAAACGGTCTACGCTTTGCCTGAATGACGTTGGTCTATGCTACGCCTTGCTGTCTATAATATGGCCAGTATTTTACTGTCCTCCTCCCATTGAAATCATTTAGAATACTTGCTAGAACCTTGCTTGAGCAGAACCTGAACTTGGAAAATGCCATGCTTACCACATGCCAATTTCACCTTTTCCGAAGAGTATTGTTTTGTGTTTCAATGTTTGCAGACCTTTCAACACGGGAAGGCACTCAACCAACTGCTGCTCTTGGGCCCCCTCATCACACCTCCCGTGAATGTCACTGCGCTGGCGAAGGTGGCAGTTCAAGCAGCTGCGGATCCTGCCTTCACTCCAGTTGTCATAGACGTTCAAGGATTACTCCGATATAGCCAACAAAAGTTGAAGTAGAAATGGTCCGACCCATCTTCTTTATAGGTTCAATCTTATAGAGCTGTTAATAACATGAGCACTCACGTTGTTTCCAAATCAACACCGTTTTGGTTTTTCTGGAGTCTATAGTTGCCTATAGGAGAAAGAGAAGAATTCTTAGCTCAAACTTTGAAGGCAGTAAATGCACTTGAAAGAGCTAAATTCTTTGTACGTTGGGGTTTCCCTGAACTTTTGAGTCATGTACTGAACTTCAGTGAAATGATCCCTTCAGAATATAAGTACATCGGGTGAGAGTAATATAGATCCGCATTGTTTTCATCCTTAATGTTATATATAAATTCCACACTCATTTACTCGACGCAGGATCAAATGACACGTTACACCTAAAACTTGAGGGGATTGCAAGAATCAATAGGGCATGCAAGACATTTCAATTATCATCATCTAGGAGTATAGAGTTTCCAATCAACCATAGTTCCTTTTCTGACCTTTTCAATTGAGCAGACATTATAGTTAATTTGTGGGTCAGTTTCTTCCTCTTCTTCCTCCCAATTCTGCAGGCTTAAACTTTTTGTTAATTGACACATCACTTCAGTATTTCACTAACAAAGGGAAAGCTACCAAAAAATTTCTACACTTATTATTATATTTGTGCCAATTTAGCCTTTTCACGCGTTGCCAATTAAGTTCACAACTTTTTCAAGTGTTGCCAATTAAGTCCATTTTGCCAATTTTGACTAGAAATTACCAATGTAAATGCTGTTAGTCCTACATGGCATTGTCGACATTAATATCGACAAGTCCTTTATTTTTTTTAATTTTTTAATTTTTCCTTTTATTTTTCCTTCCTTCTTTTCTTTCCTTTTTTCCACGGTGGCCAATGAGTCCTGCTCGCCCATGGCTGGCGATGACCTCGCCAACCATGGGCGAAGGCGCACTCACTTGTGTTTAGTGAGTCCATGGCCACATTCACCCATGGCAAGGGAGACCTTGGTGAGGTTGGCCTCACCAGCAACCACGCATGCCCAAAACCATTGCGAGGTGTAGCCACAAGTGAGGTTGCCTTGCTTACAATTATGATGGCCTTGCTTAGATTTGGGTGAGGTCAGGAGATGGCCACGGCCCTCATTGGCCACTATGCTAAAAAAAGAAAATAAATAAAAAAGAAAATAAAAAATTTGAAAAATATTTAAAAATAATTTTTTTTAAAAAAGTTATCAACGTTAGCTTTAGTTATACTATATAGAATGATTGGTGTCTTCGTTAGCGATTTTTGGTTAAAATTAGTCTGGTGAACTTAATCAGCAAAATGTGAAAATGTTAAGGATGAAATTGCACAATTGAAAGTTCTAAAACTGAATTGGCAAAATTCATAAGATTTTTTTGGTAGTTTTCATCGTTAACTAAACAATCTCTAATGTCAAATCATCACTCCTGACATGCCTTCTGCAATCTCAAAATGCCTTCATGATTACAATATGTGGGTAGCACCGTTAGTTTCGCAAGCCATTTAGAAACAAGGAAATAATAATAATAAAAAATCCCCATCAGCCTTTTACTTTCTAATCCACACCGCACAGTTCGTATCGCACCCTGATCTGACGCACTCGTTTTTTAAAGGTCAAATAGATTTAAACAACAAAAGACTAATGCGATCCAGCTAGTTCGATCTCTGAGGATGATGCATTGACTGAGCGCGGATGTCTGGTCCGTAATATCATTGAATAGTTGATTGCGGATCACAGACACTCACTACTTGCAGACTTCGCCTCCCTATGATGAAGAAACCCTCGCATTTTCCAAGGGACATGCTCAGTTTTTCCCTTTTATTTGGGCTGGCGAATATCTATTTGACAACGTTTTTATTTTTTTTTATTTTTTATTCTTCAAAAAAAAAATTAAAATTGTCAACTAATTTTTCTACTCCTTAGAATGAATTAATGGTCAGGGAATATATTTAAAATAAAACAAAAAATAGAAAAAAAAAGTTACATTTTTGTTTCCAAGAACAAAAAGAGAAATAAGGTCATATTAGAAAAACAAACTTAACATAATCTAATGCTCGCCTTTACATAATCAACACAAAGTTTGGTCTCCTGACTTGATTTGAGTCCCCTTTTTTGGAATAAAATAAATCAGAAATTTAGGAAAAAATGTGAAAATATTTTGATGAAAATTAGATTCAAAATTGAATAAACTTTTAGGGCTTTGCTATATGGATTTTTGAATGCCATGTTCTTTTAAAGACAATGCTAGATCGTGAAAGCTTGGCAACTCTAAGCAACGTTTGCTCTTCTTCTGTAGCTAATAAAGCTTAAAAGGTTGATGCACCTAAGAATTACTATCAACTTCATCATATTGTGACCTATAAATCAGTGAGACTCTCTGCTACTATTTTTAGCTTTCCATGTTTGACTAACAATTATGTTGGATTTTCTTAGGCCATCTTAGAATATCTCCACTGACATTTTTATAATTAAATGAAAAAAATTGGGAATATAATTTTTTAGGGTCGTATCAAATGCATTTATATTCTTTTCCTATTTTGAGAATAGAAATTTTATATAGTTACTAAACACGTTTTTTTGCTTAGAAACTCATCCGGAGGCTAGATATAGAAAAAATATATTTTTGAATATAAATTGTTCATGATAACAGAAATATTACAAAATGCACCTTAACTAACTTTATTACGCAATGCATTTCCAAGGGTTGATCCGTGAAAATCATTGAGACTTGAGGTTGCTAGCAAGTGGTTTTGATGGGTTGCTCGTCCGATCAAAGTTGAGCTAATTATTGATAGTATAGTACTTGTGGGCGCCATCATCGAATAACTTTTGTGTGCGGATAAGTCTAAGAAAATTTGCTAGGAATTACTTCTATGCATGTCCTAATTGGCTTCTCCAACAGGGTTAATTACATGGGTCAAAACTGAAAAAAAATACCTGGCTAGGGATTTGCTCTCTTGCTTTTTGAGATGCAATTGTCCTCTTGGACTATGAACTCATTGGGGTTTGTCGGTACTAATTATTTGTGTCTTGACTCTTCTTCCTTGATTTCTCCTATTTAAAATTCTCGACGGTCGTAATCATGCCAAAAAGTCACTCATGGGCTTTGTTCACGAACTGTTTAGAAAATAAGCTTGGGGATACGATTTATGTAGCTCCATCTCAAAGATTCAAACTGAAATATACATATTGTTAATGTTTTGACTTCTCCCACCATATATCTGTTCTTTTTTATTTTTCCCGTTCACCAAGTCTAGAAATAGACACATTATCCCTTAACTCCTCATTTTCTTCCTCGATATTCTTTATTCAAGTGATCTAAGGTCCACGCACTACGCATAACCTCCACAGCAAGATCGTCTCAATATGTTTATTTCTTAATGGTGTCAAAATCCAATATGCAGTCAGACATTGTCTGATATTCTCTTTTTGAAAGTAAGCACGCTATTTCCTAGATTTTTCTTATTTAAAAGGGAGGATGCAAGCAATGAACTCATCTTTTAACTGCTCGCCTGACTTTCCATGTACTTCTACGAGAAATTCAAAACCCAAACTCGACTTAGACTGACGACTTTAATTAGCAATTCCGATGCATTTTCCTTCTATAAATAACAGAACTTGCTAGGTATTAAATTTAGGTGGTTTATAACTGGCGACAAAACTTTGGGTTATATGCTTATTTTATGGGCAATATTGACCTGTACTTTCAGCAAGTCTCATTGGACGAAATCATCCGAGGGGGATGGAAAGCGGGGAGGGAAAGCAAAAAAGATCCTTTTGCCAGTACAATAGTTTAGAAAAAATTAAAAAAAAAAGCTAACACAGTTGATGCAAACACGGCTGCTGATGGCTTTTTGGATTGTTGCAAAAGAGCTCAGGACAACAATCTGCCTAGTGTGTGAGAAAATGACCGCAACTTTTCTCTAGAAAGAGTTACGAGTCCCATAATCCAATCTGAAAAGCTTGTTCTGGGCATTATACCTGTACCGAATTGAGTGCACCCCTTGCAATCGTTTCGAACCTCAAAATTCATCTTCGTTTACGCATGTTTTCAGGGCATTATGTCGTATCTCCAAATTGTTTTTGGCTTTTGTTTGTTTTTCCGAATTCTTTATTGCTTAAGCTTATGTTTGGGTTTTCTAGGTTGTGTATTAGACATATTTCTTCATATTTTATAGAATAGGGAAAATTTCAATTTAGAACTTAAAGTAAAATCATTTTCTCAAAAAATGGCCTAAAGTGGACATTGTCTCAAATAAAGGCATCGAGTGACCAATTTAGTGTCAAATAAATGCCTCAACTTATAAGCCAGTCAAACCTTATTTGCAACTAGGGGTGTTTTCGTCTAAGGACTTTTTCTTTTTCCTTTTGTTTTTCATTTCTTTCTTTCTTCATCTTGCTTACCTCCTTCTTGACAAATGCATTAGACTCCTCACACACGAGCTTGCATAGATGCAAAACAATTTGAACAATTTAGGAAAAAAAGCAAACAAAAAGATATTCGGGAAGTTCTGTAGTTTTGCAAAATTGCAAATTGCGTGCTTCAGTTCTGCAGCCTCTTCATTAGCAAACTTCAAAGCACATGCTCTTATGCAATTTTGCATCCTCACCCAAGTACTCATCAATTTCGGCAAAAGCCGGTTTTAAGTTATTCACCACCAATCACCTTCTCCGATGACGATTATGAACTTGAGAATTGAGAAATATCCATAAGTGGGTTTTGTTTTCATCCAATTTGCTTGTAAAAACTTATTATGGCAATTGAAGTACCAGTTCCATGTTCTCCTAGCTAATGAAATTGGCTATGCCATGATAACTTTCACTCGTAGCTTCTTGGGAATGATTTATTGGGTTTGGGTGAGATTATTCATAACATTCATAGATGTAGCTTGCATTGAGGTGGAATATGTGGCTTCTTGAGAGGGTCCAATTGTGTTGTGCATGCTGGTTATCTACAGATATTGCTAAATTATTTTGACCCGTGATTGAAGATATTTGCCTCCAATAGTGATTTGAATCAGACAACACTCAATTCAAAAAACGGATGACTCTGGTCTACACATATATGGTGAGGAATTAGAGCATTCTTGCTAGAATAAGAAGCATGCTAATTTCCCAATTCAAATTAAGAGAATATGTGATATGTCCAAAATAAGAAATTAAAGTACTTCTCTTCATCATGACTACAATTTTAAAAGATATTAACTCTATCCTCTCCCAAATTAATTTGATAATGCAATCTCTCCTAATTTGGCACCTCCCACGCGCACACTGCATGTAAATTTCGGCCACCTTAGGTATTCATCGGGCTTGATCAACTTTCATGCCTCGACCACCACAGGTATTTCAATGGGCTTGACCAAATTTCATATGCTCTCGCGGGCTGGGTCCAAATTATTTAATTAAGCTTAGAATCTGCTTGTTTTTAACCCTTTTAGCACCAGGCTAATTAGAATGCGATTTATGTGGGCCCAATGTCATTAAATGAAAAATGCTCATAATATGCAAATGTATATTAATAATATTTTTTTGTTTAGTAATTTGTGTTTATTCCTTATGCAATGAATAACTAAAACGGGTCGCTAAAATTTAGGTATTACAAGATATAATTTTATAATCTTAGACCCGTACACAGATATCTCACTAGTATATACTATAATATTGAATTGGACAGACACAAATATAAGCGCTTATGAGTTAGTTTAAACTTTGATGTGAATTAGGCGCATAATATAGAGGAACGTTATGTTTTCATTTGTTTATTTATTGGTAGATAGTCTCACTATCTTCGTTCAGTAGGCTCTCTGTATTGGGTTTCTACTACTCCATCATGACAAATTACACCACTCAAGTAAATGAACGATGAAATGAAAAAGATTTCGGGGGGACTTGGCTATTTTCTCGTTAAGCTTCGTAAAAGAAACAAATTTTCTGAGAAATTGTTCGCATTTATTGTTACTTTTGTCTGCTACCTGAGTCGTATAATCGACCGTTCGAGGACTTTTCGCCCTAGTTAGTTGGACGTAGTTGAGATGGAAATCGAAAGACGAGCTCAATCTAATTTTCCATTGCTCCATTGTAAAAAAATTGTATTGCTCAAGTACATGGACAACGAAATGAAAAGGACTCGATGTGGACTGGAGCAACCGCGTGAATAAGTTTGGAGTCAATTTTGTGGATGAGCGCTGTGAAGGATATAAATATCTCGAGAAATCGTTCTCAATTATTATTACGATCTGTCTGTGACATGACTCGCATAGTTGGCCCATTCGACGAACTTTCGCATTGAGTAGTCCGTAACTTTGGTTAGAATTCTATGGACGAGCTTGGAAGGCACGTCATGAATCGTCTAATGTCTCCACATTGTATGGAGAAAGATTAATGGTCATGGATCATTAGTCTCAAATAAGGACCTCAACTTATAAGCCAGTCAAACCTTATTTGCAGCTAGGGGTGTTTTCGTCTAATGACTTTTTTCTTTTTCCTTTTTGTTTTTCTTTTCTTTCTTCATCTTGCTCACCTCCTTCTTGACAAATGCATTAGACTCCTCACACACGAGCTTGCATAGATGCAAAGCAATTTGAACAATTTAGGACAAAAAAGCAAACATGAAGATGTTTGGGAAGTTCTATAGTTTTGCAAAATTGCAAATTGCATGCTTCAGTTCTACAGCCTCTTCATCAGCAAACTTCAAAGCACGCGCTCTTATGCAATTTCGCATCCTCACCCAGGCACTCATCAATTTCGGCAGAAGCTGGTTTTAAGTTATTCTTCACCAGTTACCTTCTCCAATGATGATTATGAGCTTGAGAATCGAGAAATATCCATAAGGGGGTTTTGTTTTTCTTCAATTTGCTTGTAAAAACTTATTATGGCAATTGAAGTACCAGTTTCATGTTCTCCCAACTAATGAAATTGGCTATGCCATGATAACTTTCACTCGTAGCTTCTTGGGAATGATTTATTGGGTTTGGGTGGGATTATTCATAACATTCATAGATGCAGCTTGCATTGAGGTGGAATATGTGACTTCTTGAGAGGGTTCAATTGTGTTGTGCATGCTGGTTATCTACAAAGATTGCTAAATCATTTTGACCTGTGATTGAAGATATTTGCCTCTAATGGTGATTCGAATAAGACAGCACTCAATTTAAAAAATAGATGACTCTGATCTACACATATATGGTGAGGAATTAGAGCATTCTTGCTAGAATAAGAAACATGCTAATTTCCCAATTCAAATTAAGAGAATATGTGATATGTCCAAAATAAGAAATTAAAGTACTTCTCTTCATCATGACTACAATTTTAAAAGATATTAACTCTATCCTCTCCCAAATTAATTTGATAATGCAATCTCTCCTAATTTGGCACCTCCCACGCGCACACTGCATGTAAATTTCGGCCACCTTAGGTATTCATCGGGCTTGATCAAATTTCATGCCTCGACCACCATAGGTATTTCAATGGGCTTGACCAAAGTTCATATGCTCTCGCGGGCTGGGTCCAAATTATTTAATTAAGCTTAGAATCTGCTTGTTTTTAACCCTTTTAGCACCAGGCTAATTAGAATGCGATTTATGTGGGCCCAATGTCATTAAATGAAAAATGCTCATAATATGCAAATGTATATTAATAATATTTTTTTGTTTAGTAATTTGTGTTTATTCCTTATGCAATGAATAACTAAAACGGGTCGCTAAAATTTAGGTATTACAAGATATAATTTTATAATCTTAGACCCGTACACAGATATCTCACTAGTATATACTATAATATTGAATTGGACAGACACAAAATATAAGCGGTTATGAGTTAGTTTAAACTTTGTTGTGAATTAGGCACATAATATAGAGAAACGTTATGTTTTCATTTGTTTATTTATTGGTAAATAGTCTCACTATCTTTGTTCAGTAGGCTCTCTGTATTGGGTTTCTACTACGCCATCGTGACAGATTACACTACTCAAGTAAATGAACGATGAAATGAAAAAGATTTCGGGTGGACTTGTCTATTTCCTCGTTAAGCTTCGTTTTTCTTAGAAATTGTTCGCATTTATTGTTACTTTTGTCTGCTACATGACTCGTATAATCGACCGTTCGAGGACTTTTCGCCCTAGTTAGTTGGACGTAGTTGAGATGGAAATCGAAAGACGAGCTCAATCTAATTTTCCATTGCTCCATTGTATACATGGACAATGAAATGAAAAGGACTCGCTGTGGACTGGAGCAACCGCGTGAATAAGTTTGGAGTCAATTTCGTGGATGAGCGCTGTGAAGGATATAAATTTCTCGAGAAATCGTTCTCAATTATTATTACGATTTGTCTGTGCATGACTCGCATAGTTGGCCCATTCGACGAACTTTCGCATTGAGTAGTCCGTAACTTTGGTTAGAATTCTATGGACGAGCTTGGAAGGTACGTCATGAATCGTCTAATGTCTCCACATTGTATGGAGAAAGATTAATGGTCATGGATCATGAAGAAAAGTCCATTTAGGAGTACGTGTGTGTGCCTCTATAAGTGCAGAGGGAAGAGTCGTTGAGTTGAATCAAATCTGAATTGATACGCAAGAGAAAGTCAATGATGATGATGATGATGATCAAGAAACAACAAAAATGACAATATTTAATCACTCATTTTGCACCATGATTTAGTAAGTTTATTATGTTGTTAAGCCATAAATATACACGCGTGTCATTCTCAATTATTCCTAATTAGTTGCACACTCACTTTTGTATGATATAGAGATAGGTGATTGAAATTGGTTATATACACACATTTTTTTGTTAGTTTACGAATTTTTCTTCTCTTTCTTTTCTTTAATTTCTAAATACGACGTTTTCTACTCAAGATGATAAGGTAAGGATTCATTTAACTAAGGCTTTCATCATACTATATCAAATTCAACTTGAGGGGACTGTTAGGTTAAGCAAAATTATGCGAGACCGTTCTCTGTTAGTTTTCTAATCTATTGATGTATAACCCATTGCTCACTTTACTATTTAAAGTAGTTAAAAGAATGACCACCAACAATATGTCATGGCTTAGCTACCGATTGAAACTACCATAGGGCAGGTCTTCAGGTACATGATGATTGAATTTACGCAAGTTTGCACTGGTTGTTAGAGTGAAATACCAATAAGTTTATGGTAATAATAATAATGAATCGATCTTACATCAATTTATGCTTTTTCTAGTTGGCATGTGCTTCTAATATTAGTTGAGAATCATTGAGTATCTCTTCTTATTTGTTATTGATTATGTCGTATTATCCATGAGCTTTTGTATACTAGATTAACTCCATCCCAAGCAGACACTTGATCAAGGCAGACCCTCCATATTAGAATTGGAAGATGCTTAAGAAAGTACTACATGATGCATCGCATATACATCATATCGGAGACCATACATTTCTTAGTCTTAAATTCGAGTAGTTTCTAGCTCTCGGACAAAGTTCCATCATCAGTTGTTAAAACGAGATGGAAATAGCAGCAGAAAAAATGATGGTATAAACAATCCTGAGTTCAAAGAATTGGTAGGATTCTTCATACAAAATTAAAAATTCAAAAAACAAAAACATGAAGTGTGAATGCTACCGGAGGTCATCTTATCTCTTTGCATGGTACGTACGCTCAGAGGGACCGCCCACGTCGAGCAATCCTTGAATGGAAGCTCTCCATGCTTTGTCTTACTTTTCAAAGCTCTTCTCCCTTATAAATACGTCGTCCCATCAATGATGGGACGGGATTAAGGAAATTCACTAGGAATTATTTCTCCACACGTCCTAATTGGCTTCTCGGGCAGGGTTAATTACATGGGTCAAAACCAAGAAAAATACCCGGCTTGGGATTCACTCTCTTGCTTTTTTAGATGAAAATGTTCTCTTGGGCTATGAATTCTTTGGGGTTTGTCCGTATGAATTATTTTGTCTTAACACTTCTTCCTTGAGTTCTCCTATTCAAAATTCTCAATGATCGTAATCACATCAGAATGTCACTCGGAAGTTTATTTGTGAACTGTTAGAAAATAAGTCCGCGGATACGATTTATCTAACTTGATCTCAAAGATTCAAAGTGAAATAAACATGTAATTAATGTTTTGACTTCTCTCACCATGTATCTGTTCTATTTTTCTTTATTCACCAAGTCAAGAAATGGAAACATCATCTCTTAATTCGTCCTTTTCTTCCACGATTTTATTTGCTCAAGTGAACTATGCCCCATGCACCACGAATAACCTACACAGCGAGACCGTTTCAATACGTTGATTTCTTAATGGTGTCAAAATCCTATATGCAGTAAGACATTGTCTGATATTTTCTTTCTGAAATTAAGCATGTTGTTCCCTAGAATTTTCTTATTTGAAAGAGACTCTGCAATCAATGAACTCATCTATTAACTGCTCGCCTGACGTTCCATATACTACAAGAAATTCAAAACCCAAACTGGACTTAGACTGATGACTTTATTTAGCAATTCCAGTGCATTTTCGTCTATATACCATGGAACTTGCAAGGTAGTAAGTTTAGTTCGTTTATAAGTGGAGACAAAACTTTTGGGTTATATGCGCATTTTATGGGCAACATTTAACTATACTTTCAGCAAATCTCATTGGACGAAATCATCAGTGGGGTTGGAAAGCGAGGCAGGAAGGTAAAAAGCATATTTTTCCTAGTACAATAATTTAGGGGAAAAAAAAACAGAATCGATGCAAACACTGCCGCCAATGGCTTTTTGGATCGTTCAGCAAACGGTTTAGGACAACAATCCGCATAATGTGTGAGAAAAACGATCATGACTTTTGATCTAGAAAGGTTACGGTCCCATATTCCCAATCTGAAAAACTTATTTTGAGCACTGTACCCGTATCAAATTGAGTACACCTTTTGCAATCGTTTCAGACCTCAAAATTCATGGTTTAGGCATGTCTCAGAGCACTTTTCTATTTCATGTCATATCTCCACATTATTTTAGGCTTTTGTTTGTTTTTCCGAATTCTCTACTGCTTAAGCTTATGTTTGGGTTTTCTAGGTTGTGTATTAGACATATTTCTTCATATTTTATAAAATATAGAAAAGGAGAATATCTCTCTATAGTTGGGCCGGTGAGTGCGTGCACCTGAGTGCGTGTTTACCGATCATTAGATTCATGTTTATCGATAAGTTTGTCGAGTCACTTGGTATTAGAGTCGGCATGACTGCTGGAGAGCCATGTTCAAGCATTTGTGTCACGCCCCGATCCTCGGGCACGCACACATCCTTCTACCTTGGTCGATTTTATAATGCGATATCCCAGGACAACGTATCGCCGACCCTTTCATTTTTAAGCACATGCGGAAGCAATTAAAATCCCCAGACAATAAAACGATGGGATAGAAAAGCAAGGCCATATTTTTCATATTGAAATTTATAACCACACTTTTATACAAACCACAAACCCTTTCATTACTACTCACATCAAAACGGAGATCTCAAAAGAAGACAGAAACTTAGATAAACTAGGCCGTACTCAAGGCCTCTCTCAGAATTGACTTGGACATCCGGCTCAATTCTGAGGGTGGCCATAAAACTCGAAAGGTGGCCTACCTCAAATTTGAATTCCGAATCTCGAGCTCTCTCAATCAAGTTCCACTCCTTAATCAAGATTTGCGCTATTGAAGACTTCCTACTCAATGCATCGGCAACCTTATTTGCCTTTCCCGGGTGATATAAAATATCACAGTCATAATCCTTCAACAATTCCATCCATCGACGCTGTCTCATGTTCAACTCCTTCTGAGAGAACAAATACTTGAGACTCTGATGGTCTGTGAAGATCTGAAACTTTTCCCCACACAAGTAGTGCCTCCAAATCTTCAACGCAAATATGATGGCTGCGAGTTCTAAGTCATGCGTCGGATAATTCAATTCATGAGGTCTCAACTGCCTGGAAGCGTATGCAACAACTCTGCCATGTTGCATCAGCACGCAACCCAATCCCCTGAATGACGCATCACTGTAGATCTCGAATCCTCCAGGACCAGATGGAATCGTCAGCACAGGTGCGGTAGTCAGCTTTTCCTTCAGCTCTTGGAAACTACGCTCGCACTTTTCTGACCATACAAATTTCTCATTTTTCTTTGTGAGCTTTGTCAGAGGCGACGCTATCGACGAGAACCCTTCCACAAACCGTCTGTAGTAACCTGCTAACCCCAGAAAACTTCTGATCTCTGACACTGATGTCGGTCTCTGCCAATTGATCACGGCTTCTATCTTGCTCGGGTCGACGGAGATTCCTTCTCCGGAAATCACATGACCTAAGAACGCAACACGAGTCAACCAAAACTCGCATTTGCTAAACTTAGCATACAGCTGGTGAGCTCTTAAGGTCTGAAGCACTAATCTCAGATGATTCTCATGCTCTTCATTACTTCTCGAATAGACCAAGATATCATCTATAAACACGATCACAAATTGATCCAGATATTCTTTGAACACTCTATTCATCAAATCCATAAATGCAGCTGGAGCATTCGTCAATCCGAACGGCATCACTGTAAACTCGTAATGACCATACCGGGTACGAAATGCTGACTTAGGAATATCCTCCTTCCTAATTCTCAGCTGATGATATCCTGTCCTCAAATCGATCTTCGAGAATATTGACGCTCCTTGCAGTTGATCAAACAAGTCATCTATCCTTGGGAGGGGATATTTGTTCTTGATCGTTACCTGATTGAGCTGCCGATAGTCGATGCACAAACGCAACGAACCATCTTTCTTCTTAACAAATAGAACTGGTGCTCCCCAAGGTGATGCACTAGGACGAATAAATCCCTTATCCAGTAATTCTTGCATCTGCACCTTCAGTTCCTTCAACTCAGATAACGCCATTCGGTACGGTGCCTTTGAGATTGGTTCTGTACCTGGTGCTAGCTCGATTACAAATTCAATCTCCCTTTCTGGCGGTAATCCTGGCAATTCTTTTGGAAAAACATCTGGAAACTCCTGTACCACTGCAATATCTTCCATTTTCAACCCTTCAACTGTCGTATCTACGACAGTCGCTAAATAGCCTTGGCAACCCTCGTCTAACAAACGAGTTGCTTCCGGCGACGAGATTAGGGAAATCGAAGGTCCTCCTCGATTTCCGACAAACTCGAAACTCTTACCCTCCAACGGGTCAAACTGTATCGCCTTGCGATAGCAGTCCATTTTAGCTCGTTGATTGGTGAGCCAATCCATGCCAATTATCAAATCAAAATCATACATGGCTAGGACTAACAAGTCAATTTTCCCCACTCGCTCACCAATCTCTAACTTGCACCCCGAACATCCCAAAGCAGCAATAACTTTATCTTTCAAGGGTGTAGATATGCAAATTGCCGATTCTAACAATATAGGATTCAATCCTAGCATCCTAACATATTGTTCGGCAATGAAAGAATGGGTTGCTCCCGAATCAAACAAAGCGTAAGCAGGTTGGTCGTTGAGCGAGACCGTACCTGTAATCACGCCAGGCGCAGCTTCTGCCTGACCTTGGGTAATCGCGTACACAGTGCCCTGAGCTGGAGGTCTCTGCTGTCCTCCTTGCAGTGCATTCTGAGGGGCATGCCCTCCTATCTGTCTCATCGGTGGCGGCGGCGGCAACAGAGGTTGTCTTCTTTGCTTCTTTGGACAATATCTAGCCATGTGGCCCTGCTGGCCACATTCAAAGCATGCACCCGTCCTGGCTGGGCACGGTCCTGCCCCATGTCTTCTCCCACAGAAGTGACACTCCTTAGTCCTAATAAGTTCTGATCTATTAAATCCACTCTTCTTGCTGGGCGAACTTTGAAATCTATTTCCAAACATTGGCCTCTTTCCTTGGCGGATGTTGTCTCTGTGCGAGCTAAACCTCGATCCAGATGAGGCTGCTTGTTCTGATATACCTCTCTCTATCATCTGAGCCCGACGGTAGACTTCACGATAATCTACCAAATCCAATGGTAACAGAGGTTGTTTCAGTTCTGTACGAAGACCATTCCTAAATCTCCGAGCTTTCTCCTCGGGGTCCTCGATCAATCTTGGGGCATACTGAGATAGTTCGGCGAACTTAACCCCATACTGATCGACAGTCATCGATCCTTGGCGAAGGCGTTGGAACTCCTCCATCTTCAACTCTCGGGCAGCACTCGAAAAATAATGATCATTAAAAGCTCTGAGGAAGGTGGTCCACACCCTTGGTACTCCTTCCGGGAACACAGCATCCTTGGTGGCTTTCCACCAAATGTTGGCATTATCTTGAAGTTGATACACAGCTAGTATCACCTTTTCTTCTTCATTACACATCAAGACTGCGAATGCTTTCTCCATATCTTGTACCCACTGTGATGCAGCCTCAGGGTCTCCAGTACCCCTAAACCTTGGTGGATCTAGCCTTCGAAAGTGCCCCACTAACTTACTTATTGATCTCTCTGCAACCACTATTCCTGGCTGACCTTCAACGTTCATTGCAGGAGGGACTATGGCAGGTGCGACTGCAGGTGCAGCGGCAGGAGCGGCCTGAGCAGCGGCGGCAGCTACGGCATTAGCGGCGGCCTGAGCGGCGGCTTCAACTGTCGCAGCTTGCTGATCCATTCTGATACCCATCGCTTCCAGAATACGCAAGATCCCATCCACTCTGGGATCATTAGGGGCTGCTACCCCAACATCTTCGACAGGTGGATTCACTCCACTCGCGCTAGCCTGAGCTCGCGCTCGACCACGTCCGCCTCGGGTTCCAACACGAGTTGGAGCTCTACCCCGAATAACGGCCCTACTGGTCCTCTTTGCAGGAGTTCTCGGCTCCTGATCGCTCATGGTGTAGTCTTACTCAACTAACACCTGTTTCCAATTCCACACCGAATTAGAAACAGAGCGATCAAAACAACAAACAATTTTAGCACTCAGCTAACACAGACATGCATCAGCATGAATTTAAAGGCCTTTCCTACTAACTATCCCATGGTCAACGCTCCTTATCACTCCAATCTTCAACCTGGCTCTGATACCACTTAAACTGGATGTCACGCCCCGATCCTCGGGCACGCACACATCCTTCTACCTTGGTCGATTTTATAATGCGATATCCCAGGACAACGTATCGCCGACCCTTTCATTTTTAAGCACATGCGGAAGCAATTAAAATCCCCAGACAATAAAACGATGGGATAGAAAAGCAGGGCCATATTTTTCATATTGAAATTTATAACCACACTTTTATACAAACCACAAACCCTTTCATTACTACTCACATCAAAACGGAGATCTCAAAAGAAGACAGAAACTTAGATAAACTAGGCCGTACTCAAGGCCTCTCTCAGAATTGTCTTCTTCTTCCAAAAATCCTTTTCTTCAGATCTCACCTCCGAGTTCTCCTTCTCGGATTCCTCCTCCTCAGCTCTTCAGCGGGGTCCTGAAATGGTTTTCCCCAAACTGGGATGAGACTACGTCTCAGCGAGTTCTACCCCACTAAGCCCGATTAGATAAACTATTATACTAAAGGCTGCCTAAACACGCACAGGGCAGACGACTTACCTTGGCCTCAGATCTCACCTGCAAATCAGTACAATTCATAATAGGCACCCAAGCAATCATATGACCGATCGAAGCATCGATCAAATCGACCTAGTCGATTACATGCCAAACAAATCAATCCCCACTGTGGGATATTTAAAAGCTAGGCCACGTGCATTCTCCAGGATGACCTTCCAAGTCTCCGAGTTCACGTGCCTCGAACCTTGGGCCTACGTGCATTCTCTCAGGCGACCTTTTCGCCAAAGTGATGCATCAAGTCACCGAGACCACGTGCCCTTTTAGATGCCCGGGCCCACGTGCATTCTCTTAGGTGCATCTCACCAAAGCGATGCATCAATTCGCCGAGACCACGTGCCCTTTTAGATGCCATTCCGGAATGCTGGACCCACGTGCATTCTCTAAGGTACTCGCTTACCAAAGTGACGCATCAGATCACCGAGCCACGTGTCCTTTTAGATGCCAAATCCTGTCACCGAGCCACGTGCATTCTCCAGGACGACATACCGAGTCTCCGAGCCACGTGCATTCTCTCAGGCGACCTTTTCGCCAAGGTGACATATTCAACCACTGAACTCACGTGCATTCTCCAGGTGACATTCCAATTCACCGGGCACACGTGTCCTCTTTCAAGTGGTCACCAAATCTACTTTCAACACCGATAACCAATGCCAAACGATTTCTCAATCAAATAATTAAATCAACTCCACAAAGCATTATAAATACTGAATAACATACTTGGCCATTCACCAATCGATAATTCAATCTCAATCGATTCCAATCAATTTAGGGTAAATCCCTAAAATATCACAATTTATTCAATTCCATACAACGTAGAGCTCAAATAAATAAACGGGCTGCACCATGACGATCGGCACGAGATTTCGGTCGTCGGCCATCAAAATCTTAATTTCCGAAAAATAATTAATTTATTTATTAATTTCGAAAATTTAATAATTATTATTAAAAATTCAATTTAGCTCAAAATAAAGCCCGATTACATAAACGGACTTCACCACGGTCATCAGCACAATATTCCGGTCCCGAGCCACCTCAGTTGAATTTTTTGGAAAATAAATAATTATTTAATTTAATTCCGAAAATTAATATTTAAATATAGAAATATCCACTTAGGCCCGAAAAGCCTAATTGGAGCCCACTAAGGGTCGGGAAAAATCCCGAGGCACTTCCAATAATTAGTAGACCACGTCTACTTGCTAATTACACAATCAATTTATCTAAATCACATCACAATTGACTAATAATTGCTAATTTATTCTAATCTAACAACCTAAACATAATTAATTAAATCTAAACCAGCTTAAAGCATAATTAGCCACTAATCCTGGATTAGTGAGATTACTCACCAAATCGCGCGCAAATCGGATCAATCCGACGGCGGCGACGCGAGGAACGATTGTTCCCAAAGCACGGCTCGGGTTCGGGGCCGGGAAACGGCCCAAAAGCGGACCCGAAGATGCTGAAACCCACTTCGTGGGTCTGCTGGTCGCGGCTGAACGGAGCAGCTCCGGCGGCTAGGGTGGCGGGGGAAGGCCGGCGGAGGGCGAGGGGGACGAGGGGGAGGTCCGGCGGGGCTGGCGGTGGCCCACGGTGGCCGGAGGCGGGCTGGACGATGCTGGAACAGGGGCTGGTCGCGGCTGGATCGCGCGGCCTGGGCGCACGCGGACGGCAGGACGGCGACGGGCGCGCGGGCGCGGCGCGGC
The DNA here is from genome assembly GCA_019915185.1 of Eucalyptus camaldulensis. Taxonomy (NCBI): domain Eukaryota; kingdom Viridiplantae; phylum Streptophyta; class Magnoliopsida; order Myrtales; family Myrtaceae; genus Eucalyptus; species Eucalyptus camaldulensis. The sequence goes on from JAHSVA010000008.1 coordinate 25,212,511, forward strand.
GGTGCGGCGGTGCGGCGGCGGGACGAGCGGCAACCGGTTCTCGGCGAGTTGCAGCTCCTGGTTCGCTCGGCGTGAAGAAAAGAAGAAGAAGATAGGAGCTGGTTCTGTCGTGCAGGGGAAGAAAGAAGAGAGAGAGGAGAGAAAGAGAGAGGGAGAAGATAAGCTTGGACTAGTCAAAAGGGAAGAGAGAGAAAAGGTGGGCGGTGGGGGAGTCGCACGAAGGGGAAGGGAAAAGGGGAGAGGAGAGAGGAGAGAAAAAAAAAAGAAAGAAAAGAAAAGAGAGGGAGAGAGAGGAAAAAGAAAAGGGAAATACATAATTCTTTTATGCAAATTTTCCTTTTCACTTTTCCTTTCTATTTTCACTTGGGCTTCAATTTTTTTTTCTTCCGACAATTTCTTTAATGAAATTTCGGACTCGTCAATAAATTGACGAGCGATGAGACAGGATCCTAAAAATAAGAATTATGACGCGCTTAAAATTCGATTCCCGAAATCGAGTTCAATTTCGTGGTTAAAAATCGATCGGACGTGATTTTAGCTCAATCCAACCAATTAGGTAGCTTTTAGGGATTTTACAGCTGATACATCCCTTAACGGCTTCACCCAATAGGTTAGTTAACTCGTGAGTGATCAGCTCAGAGAAAAAGGCCATAGGCACGCCGACGAAATGCCCATTTCACTTTATCGAAACGGGGTCGAATTTCAGGATGTCACAATTTGTCTTGCTTGATGATGAATAGGGGATAATGTTGAAGATACTGTTGCCGATATCGATTGATCTTAATTGATTTCTGATTACAGGGAATATTTTATGTACATCTTTGGGATATTGTGTATATTTTTATTCCTTTGTTATTTAGACACTTTGTATTATAAATAGATTGTAATTACATATTGAAAGGAATATAGAAAAACAGTATACAATTCTCCAAATCTTCAAGCTTTCTATTTTTTTGACATGGTATCAGAGCCTCCCACCTTGGCCTAGCTTCCGCAACGCCCTTTTTTCTTTAGGGAGGAATCATGTCGAAGATTGAAGATTCAACTTCCGGTATTTCTGAGGGAAATCCAGAGTCCCTCAACAATCAAAGAGGAGACATCATCCCTGCAGAACAACAGACGAATCCATCAGAAAATCAAATAGGTCTCGTGTAGCCTGTACAGCCCAACACAGGATTTAATCCTGTAAATCCCTTCATAGGACCATACATCTAGTGGGTACCTGTATCAATTCAGCCAAATCAAGGAGGTTCGACTTAGAATTTACCTCAAATCAATCCCGGAAGGATTGGTGGGATGGAGGAAAATCCATCACACATACCTGAAGCGGATCCTAGATACAGGGCGAACTAGACCTTCCCGGGTCAGAGTGGTTCGGGTCCTGGCTACGGGGCGAGCAATCCCTACCCGGCCTACGGACTCGGATTCTTTCCATTTGCAGGTCTCGGCGACCGGCCAGAACCTGGAGACCCGCTGTACACCGCGACCGTCGACGGATCAGAGCTGCATTTGATCTCTCAGCAGCTATTGGGATCGGAGAATTACTCCCTATGGTCTCGTGAACTCTGGCGAGCGCTCGTGACCAAAGACAAAGACGGATTTTTGGACAGCACCGTCCCAATGCCATTCGACGAGTGGCTTGCACAACAATGGCGCAAGTGCAACCAGCTTGTTCGGACCTGGATAGGAAATTGCCTCACGGTGGAGGTCACCGCCGGAGTACCACCGACCGAAGATGCAAAGAAATTTTGGCAGAATTTATGGGAAATGTATGGTAAGCTAGATAGAGAGAAAATTTTCACGCTAACACAAACTTTATCAGATCTCAAGCAGGGAAATTTATTGATCTCAGCAATATACAATAAACTATCTGCCCTATGGAACGAAATCGAGATGACAGAGGAGAAATTAGAGGGACCCGAGGCGACTTTGGCCCAATACCGGGCCATGAAAGATCGGGAGAAGGTTACCCGCTTCCTGCTCGTGTTGAATGAGAGCTACTTACCATTTCGTAGCCAGATCTTGGCCATGGATCCGGTTCCCCCGCTTGGCCGCATATACCAGCTTGCGGTTCAAGAAGAATCCCAGAGGCTGGCGTCGTCCGAGTACATGAAGATTGGGGACCGCATTGTTCTTGCGGCCAAGGCCTCGTCAGAGCAGCGACTCAGCTCCGGAAGATCCGGCCATGGAGGTTTATCGGGCCATGGAGGTTTCTAAAAAAAAAAACGGGGATGCTAGGGTTACGGGAGGAAGAAAAAGAGGCTTTTTATCCACTCAAATGGACGGCCAGGATTATTTTGCAAAATCAGACAGTTCGGGCAGCTCACGAGGAATGAATGGGCAAGATTCAATCTTCGGATCTGATGGTGGAGGCTCCTTCATGCGATTGGACAGTTCCTTTGCGGGATCGGACAGCCCACCTTTCGCCGTTGCAGCGCTGCGATCTAACGATGCATCAGCGTCCATTTTAAGGCGATCCAACGGCCAAAATTTGGCCACATCCTCGAACAAAAATAATTCAAACAAATGGAAAGGTAAATTTTGTGATTATTGCAAAAAAACCCTATCATACCAAAGAAAATTGTTGGAAATTGCATGGAAGACCAGGGGAGAAGAAGGAACGAGAATTTTCTATAGCAGCAAATGCTAAGGTGAATCAACTCATCAGCAATGACCAACTGCAACAAATCATGAGGACCCTAAGTCAGATGGGAATTCAGGAAAAGATGCCTAGTTATGCAGGTATTTCTTATTGTTTGATGAGCAATATTTCGAGCAATGCATGGATTATTGATTTAGGTGCTAATGACCATATAGTCTGTGATGAACGGTTCTTTTCTAAATTAGAAAAATCCTCGAATCATACTTCCGTTCGCCTCCCAAATGGCAATGATATTTCAGTAGATAAAATTGGGAATGTTGAGCTAAGTCCTTCCATCACAATAAAAAATGTCCTATTTATTCCAAATTTTCAGTTCAATCTCATTTCTGTATCTAAGATCTGTCAAGACAATCTCTGTCAGGTCATTTTTTATTCTGGCATTTGTCTCTTTCAGCCCCTTTGACTGGGACACTGATGGGCTCTGGTAGAAATTTCGAGGGACTTTATTTCTGGACGACATTTCCAAAGAATTTTTATTTCAATAAGAGCATCTTATGTAATGTCAATCATAATAAAAATGTCTCTTTATTCCATCAGTGTCTAGGCCATAGCGCTGCTTTTCCTCATCCCAACTGTCCTATATGCCCATTAGCTAAACAGTCTAGAATGTCTTTTTCACAAAGCACATCACCTACTGCTTGAGCCTTCTCTCTATTACACATGGATATTTGGGGCCCATATCACACCCCTCATTGTGATGGGTCACACTTCTTTCTAACTATCATACTCGAGCAACTTGGGTTTTTCTTATGCAATCTAAAGCCCAAGTCCTTTCACATCTCAAAAATTTTATTGTCTTGATCAAAAATCAGTTTAACAAATCCGTTCAATGGGTTCGTACTGACAATGCACGAGAATTCTTTAATCATGAATGTTCTTCATTGTTCATTTCCAATGGTATTCTTCATGAAAGCTCATGTGTTTATACTCCTCAACAAAATGGGATTGTAGAAAGGAAACATCGCCATTTGTTAGAAGTTGCTCGAGCTCTTAAGTATCAAGCTTCAATTCCTGAAATTTTTTGGGGAGACTGCGTGGTCACAGCGGCATACCTGATCAATAGAATGCCATCTTGAGTTTTGAGTGGAAAAACTCCATTCGAGTCATTGTTTGGAAAACGTCCCGACATTCGTCATCTTCGTGTTTTTGGATGTTTATGCTATGTATCTACCACGGGCCCTCGGGACAAATTGGGTCCTCGTGCCCTCTTTTGCATATTTATGGGATATCCTACCGTTCAAAAAAGATATTTGGTTCTTGATCCATCTACCGGAAGATTCTTCGTTAGTAGAGATGTTATCTTTCATGAAGATGTTTTCCCATTCAAGGATAGGCTATCATCACAATAGCATGAAGATCCCCTGGTGTCTTCTCGTCCCTTTTTGCATGAAGACGATCCTTCACAAGGATCAATGATGATGCTTCCACAAATAATATATCCTATAGCATCTTCAGAAGTCAATGCACATGTTGCATTGGATGGGGACAATGAAATATCCAGCCTTCCTTCATCAAATATTTCTGAAGAACCTGAATCTTCACAAGCCAATATTCCGGCAGACGACACCTCTGCAAACTCACAAGTTGATGTTTCATCTGAACCAACTAATCTTCGGTGATCAAGACGCATAGTTCGACCACCAACATGGACAACGGATTACGTTTGTTCGTCGTAAAAAAGGTGTGGTACACAATATCCTATTTCATCCTATGTCAGTTTTGCTAATCTCTCTCCTGAACATAGATGTTGTGTTAGTAGAATTTCTGCACAGCAGGAACATTCCTCTTATAATGAGGCTGCCACGGATCCTCGTTGGCAACAAGTTATGAAAGATGAGTTACAAGCTCTCATCGAGAATGAGACTTGGGATATTGTTTGCTTACCTCCCCATCGTCGACCCATAGGATGCAAATGGGTATACAAGATCAAATATAAAGCAGACGGATCCATTGAACGTTACAAGGCACAATTGGTTGCGAAGGGATTTACATAGAAAGAAGGCTTTGATTATGCGGAAACTTTCTCTCCAGTTGCCAAAGAAGTCACCGTACGGTCCTTTCTTTCCATTGTTGCCATTCATGATTGGCCTCTTCATCAAATGGACATCCACAATGCTTTTTTACATGGAGATCTTGAAGAAGAGATTTATATAGATATTCCACCAGGATTTCGCAGACAGGGGGAGGGGAGTGTGTGTCGTCTTCGAAAATCCCTATATGGGCTCAAATAGGCTTCCTGTCAATGGTATGCCAAGTTTATTAGTGCACTTACAACTGCAAAATTCCAACAATCTAAGCATGACTATGCTTTATTCACATGGAAACAAGGTATGTCGTCAATCTATTTACTTATATATGTTGACGATATACTCATTATGGGAAATGATGCGTCTGCCATTGAGAGATTCAAGGAGTATCTGCATTCTACATTTCATATTAAGGATTTGGGATCTCCCAAATACTTTCTTGGGATAGAAATTGCACGGTCAAAAAAGGGCATCTGCCTTAACCAACGAAAATTGATCTTAGAAATTGTGTTAGAAGCAGGTTTATCGGGATCTAGGCCAGCTGTTATTCCAATCGATCAGAATATCAAGTTAACAACAGCTGAATATGACAAAGGGTGTGACCTATAAACAAGGATCGTTTGCTTAAAGATCCTTCTGCTTATCAAAGACTTGTTGGAAAGCTTATTTACTTGACCATGACCAGGCCAAACATTTCTTATGCAATTCAGATTCTTAGTCAGTTTATGCATGCTTCGAAACAGTCTCACATGAATGTGGCACTGAAAGTCATAAAATACTTGAAAAGGTGTCCTGGATTGGGAATATTGCTGTCTTGAGACAACAATATGGAGATGCCAGCATATTGTGACACAGATTATGCTACTTGCCCCATGAGTAGAAGATCAGTCACAAGATTCTGTATAAAATTAGGGGATTCTCTAATTTCATGGAAGACAAAGAAACAGTCAAGTGTGTCTTTATCATCTGCCGAGGTAGAATACCGAGCAATGGCGAAGACTAGTTGTGAGATAGTCTGGATAAGAGGCCTTCTTCAAGACCTTGGTGTACAGATAAAGGAGCCCACTGTCCTATTTCGTGATAATGATGCTGCACTTAAGCTTGCAATGAACCCAGTATTCCATGAAAAGATAAAGCATATAGAGGTTGATTGTCACTTCATTTGAGACAAGATCCAAAGTGGGGGTGATCATAACAAGAGGGATAAGAATGGCAGAGCAACCCGCGGGCATCTCTACCAAGGCCTTATGTCAAAGGCAACATTCGTATCTATTAAACAAGTTCGATGTGTATAGACCGCCGAGCTTGAGGGGGAGTGTTGAAGATACCATTGCCAATGCCGATTGATCTTAATTGATTTCTAATTATAGGGAATATTTTATGTACATCTTTGGGATATTGTGTATATTTTTATTCTTTTGTTATTTAGACACTTTGTATTATAAATAGATTGTAATTACATACTGGAATGAATATAGAAAAACAGTATACAATTCTCCAAATCTTCAAGCTTTCTATTTTTCTGATAGATAAGGACCTTGTGCACGGCTTTTTGGTGGGTCGAAAGAATTGTTGTCCAGTCTACCCTATTAAACTCTATTTGAATGGGGGTAGAAGAAATTTTCATGGTGATTACGACCACTACTAAATCTGTGGAGGTTGTGGGGACTGCAATGGCTATGATGTCTGTGATTGCTACGGAGGTCCTGAAGATTATGACAGGGTTGTTGGTGGGGCAGAATTTATCATGAAAATCAAATTTATGAGGTGCAAAGGGCCTGATGAATTCGAGTGCAAAGTAAAAGTTGATTATTTTGATGGTCCTGTTTAGGAGTCATGGATTGGTCTGAAGAGATAGATAATGTCTTATATTGTATGGACATCCTGGAGCATAGAAAGGTGAAGCTAGTGAAGTGTAAATTCTGAGTCACAGTATTATGCTGATGGGAAAGATTTGAAGGAGAATCGACAGAGCTAGAGAAGGCAATGTGACATGGTCAAAAATGCAATTATTATTAAAGCGGTTTGGTCCGGAGAGTTCATTATCAAGTTCGAAACTGTGCGTTTGAACGAATGAAAAGAGATGAACGACAAGCCATCTCAGAGTATTCCTCATGTCAATCATCGAGATTTTGCTCGTGAGCCTCACAGATAGGGTAGCCAATAAATTGATTAAAAAGCTGAAACTTACGAATTTCCTTTTTAAAATCTGGAGGATTTTGGACTTGACAAAGAATTTCTCGAGAAAAATGCTTTCAATTTTTCTGCTGATGGAGTTGATAAATTCGATCATAAAGTATTATAAAGATGCAGGGTGAATAGTTTTAAAGACTATGATTTTTTTTATAGCCTCATCTTAATGTATTTTAGATGTTGTGTTAGGATATTAGGTGATTTTTTTTTATTAGTTTTCATTAGTAGGTTAGATTTTTCTTATTAGTTATTTGTTTCCTATCTAAAATTTAGCATTTCATTTGGGTTTTGTTAGATATAAATAGAGATTATGGTCTCTTGTAATTTTGTTTTCCTCTTTTTATTAATTGATTAAGTGAGATAATCTATTCTGTTATTGCGCAAGTTTTTGTGTTTGTGAGTCACAACTCGTGTTTGTGAATTTAGTATTTTTCTAGATTCGCGTTATCAACCAGTTTTGTTGCTTTAGTATAGGATGCAAACTCGGTTCAAATACATACTTATTAATGAAACAAACTTAATGTATTGAGAAATTCTATAATGATCTCATAAGCAATTTTTCTCTTACCAATCTCATATCACTGGCTAAAATGGTTATTTATTTTTGGCTGGAGACTACTAATCAAAGAAAAGGAAGAAAAGACGACAAATAGGACAATAAGAAGCCTCCAATGTGCCACTATCTCCTTGACTTGTCTTATTGAAATGAACACTGGAAAGACATTTAGTATCAATCTTCCCATGTGGTCGTACTTGCGAGTTGGAGAGAATATTGTATTTATCAATCAAAAGTGTCATTTTCTAATCTCGTGACTAGCAATACATATCGACTTTTCTTTATGATCGTGCTCTTTCCTAGAATTTGCGTATAAAGGAGAGAGAGAACAAGCTCTAATTCCTATTTGATATGACCCTCTAGGTAAATGCAAGCATTAAAAGCCCATGGCATTTGGATATATAGTAAAAAAAATTCCAACTGAAATTTTCATTGCTTGTAATTAGTATATTCAACTATTCTTGGAAATTTCCCGGTAATCTCTAGCAGGCATGCACTGCCAATATGACATTGCTTGACTTGTATATGCTTCTAGACTTGGAAAGATTCAACTCGCTGTAGATATTGGCAGCTGATCAAGATCAGGACCGCCATTCTGTAGAATTCCAATGCTTTTAATAGGGCAGTGCCTGTCAATTCCACGGTCAATTATTTTTTCGGTCAATTCCACGGTCAATTGAGGACTGAGAACATTCATCTTGTATATACTCCAATGAAGAAAAATCAAACCATAACTTATTTCTTTGATCCAGTATTTTGTCTTTTTTTTGGGTCTAAGAGGTCAATTCAACTAACTAGCATGAAAAGCTGTGCAGAAAATCGAGAGTAAAATTTTGAAACTTTTTTCTTCATAGACAACGATGATTTAGAGTTTCAAAAGCATGTAATTAGCATATAAGCATATTCAGTTTGATTTTGGGAGAATTTCACGAAGTTTGGAAGTCCTGTTGAGAGCATAATTTGTTCAAAAAGTCAAGTTATCCTTTATCCTTAACAAAAGACTTTATAGATGATCATAATATAAAATTGACATAGAAGATACCTAGTATATAGTCCAAAGATGTAGATAGATTAATCCACAATGTCTTTCTCTAATTCGGTATTTTTATCCTGACAATTTCTCTCCCCATCAATTTTAAATATGCTATGCGTGACATGTGGTGTTTGAATAATACATATGCTTATCATATGTAGTAATTGAATATAACAAGTGCGTATGACATGTATAAATGACACATGGGATAACCGAATACGACATGTACTATGATGTGGAACCCAACCGGCATCTAGGGTAACATGAAGATTGAATAAGAAAGTATGAATGACTGTGGAAGGGTGAGAGATTCTGATGTGACACGTGCGAAGGACATGTGCAATGACATAGAATTTGAATAGAACATGAGCAAATGACGTGTGAATGATGTACAAATCAAATATGGCTTGAGAGAATCCATGCATAATGACATTTAAATCTAATTATTACATGTGCTAATGACATGCATTATGACAGGAAAAATTGAACTATGACATGTTCAAGTGACGTGCATGATCACATGGAATTCAAATGCAACTTGAGTGAATGACTTGAGTAATGACGTGAAACTTAACTAGGATATGTGCAACCGACATGTGTCTATTACTTTATGGTTGATTGGAACAAAATCTTACATATGATATAATTCCATTTAACCACTAGGGTTTGCCTTAGTGGTCACCTTTTCTATATGAGAGAAGAGATGTAGATAGTTTGAATCCTCACTTTCTTAGGAGGGTTGAGGTGGGGACAATTTAATATCAGGTGTGGGTTTTAACTCTCATATCTTGCAAGGAGATAGGATAAAAATTTGAAAATGAGAGTTAGAGTAGGAGTAGAGTAGAATTGACAAAAAAGAAAAATATAACTCTAGTTACTTTATTATTGTTTAGTATGCCGGATAGGCAAGCCAATGTGGTGAAAAAACTTCGAATGGAAGGTTGGTGGTCGTTGGTATAGGTGAGATAGAAAAAGTATTAAGAAAAAGGAGACTAGAAAATCAATAATATGGAGGAAACAAATTATCCTAATTTTAGCATGATAACCAACTATGGAAACCTTTCAAACAGAGCTATCTGGACTTCTCCGTATAATAGAGGAAGGAGATAGATGTTTGGGCTTACTGAAGAATAGACAAGGCTATATGAACTTTCTACGAAAGACTATAGAAGTATGAAAGAAGTTAGAAAAAACCATGAACTATTAGTACTGCTGGAGGTCACGTCCATGCCCAGCAATCCTTGAATAGAAGCTTTCCATGCTTTGTCTTACTTTTTCAAAGCTCTTTTCGAAGCTCTTCTAAATACATCGTAGTCATTATAATATCGTCCAACCACCCACGCCCCACCACACCCCACAAACCAACACCCCCCCCCCCCCCCCCCCTCTCTTATTTTCTCCCTATCAAAGACAGACATTTGCCTTTTCGCAAAACCCTTTTCAATGATTCCTCCAAGAATCTCGTTCGATGCTGAAAAGCTCCTATTTTTGGCTCTCTCCCTTTTCCCGATTGTCGTCACCTTGAGCAATGGCACTCACCCAGCAGTGGCGCAGGGAAGCAACAACAGCAATCCAACAACGATCGCGGTGAACGTTGGGGTGATCCTTGATCTGGAGACGCAGGTGGGTCAGATGGGATTGACCTGCATTAACATGTCTCTCTCTGATTTTTATAGTTCCAACCCTTCCTACAAGACTAGGCTCGTCCTCAACGTTAGAGACTCCAAACGAGATGAGGTTGCCACCGCTGCTGCAGGTTCTCTCTCTCTCTCTCTCTCTCTCTCTCTCTCTCTCTCTCTCTCTCTCTCTAACATACTGATTGGTCGCGATGCTTGACTAGAAATATACAATGGCACCAGCTTTTGGGTTAGCATTTTTGTACTTCTGTTGATCGTGTTGAAGATTGTTTTGGTTAGTCTTTTTTTTGTACCGAATTTTATGGGGCTAAATCTCTGCTCGAACTTCGAAGGGGTTGGTCTTGTGTTAATACACATATTGCGGAAGAGCATAAACTATTATATGCATCTGTTTGTGTGATGCAAGAAGAAACCAATTATTGTTCTCAACGACATATTTGGAAATCAAATGGAAATTTCAGCTTCTATATATTTGAAAAGTGAAAAGAATCCCCAGCTAAGTTTTCAAAGACACAACGACATTTGAGTGTTCCATTCAAAGCAATATGCATTCTCGTAGCAGAGATTGTTCAAGCAACAATTTCCAAAGCTCCATGAAGGAACGACCAAGCTTAAGTTTACCAAAAAAGAAAGAGACCAAGATTTTTCCTCATCCTCACGAACTCTTTGTCACCAATCTGTACTCACTCTCTTAGCTGCCTTGTTTATGATTTTCTTCCCCCCTTTCAAATTTAATGACTGCAATAGATTAAAAGGGATTTTTATTATCGTGAAAATGAAGTCCTTATCATCTTATGAGAGGATCAAAGATGACATGAAGTTGATCTTAAAGATTCAACAGAGAAAAGTCCACCTTCTCTATCATCTCATATTGCCCCAAAATAAACAGATGTACATAAATTTGTGGATACAAATTTCATCTTGATAAAGTCGTGCGAACAGGATTCTTGTTTATAATCTTGGATGGGGAAATATTGGACTACTATTGCTTGCTCTATTCTTGAAGAGTATAAAGCTCTCCTGTGACTCTCGCCCGCGGAAGTGTAGTAAAAATTTATAAAATTATGTCTACATGTATATGATAAGTGAACCCTATTAGAAATCATCTCACTAAAGACACATGCTATATAGCTACAGTTTCGGAAAAAGAGCCTAACATTATTGTGCTTTTCGGGTTAGAAATATAATTGTTTTTGCGGAGATGGTTGATAAAGAAAATTAAAAATTTATCTTTGGGAAAAAATGTACATAGAACATATCTCTACATAATTATACTATTTTTTTTTTTTCCAGTTGAGCCATGCATAACGATTTGGTATCGAGTTGAATCAGCGATTAATTATTTCCGGGGAAATGGTGTTTTGATGGTCAAATAAAACAACTCAGGTTTGAAGTTCAACCAAATAATTGTCAATAAATGAAAGGAGTTTAATATGGATGTTGAGAGGCTTGACATATATCATATACATCACAAAGGTCTGTCCTCATAAAATTCATAGACTTGGGGCTTGGATTCCAGAGTGGAATTTTCAAATGGCATGAGATAAAGAGGTCAACTTAACGATGAAAAAGAATCAACTCGATCGTCCTGGGCCATTTTATCCTCCTGTTTTGTTCTTGACATTACTTCTTTCGAAAGAATTAGTTTCTGCTTGGTTTGCAATATCATATGCCAAAAGACATCTAAGGCGGCAACCGAATGCCTGCACTATGCTTAATAAATTAAATCTTTCACCAACCTCATGGGTTGGTTTCAGTTGGTAAAAAATGGAGGCGCGGCCTTGATTCCCTCCACGTAGTACAATTAATTTCATGAATATGCAGTTTACTTAATTAAAGTGCACTTTCTTGACATTAATAAATTTTGCATTTTCACACAACTGTTCATCATGTCTGAAATTACGTTAGATCCAAATGGGAAGGTTCGACTATGTTTCGTGAGTATAATTTCATATATACTTGAAAATAAGAGGTTTCACTTACCCGTGTTGGAGCAATTTACATTGTATCATCTCAAGGACATGTTGAATTAGGAGTCTAGTCATAATGAAAAAAACTCCAGCGATACATTCAACTTCATAAACATTTTATTAACACCGGTCAATATCACTATAATGAACGGAGAAAATGGAGAAGTTTTAATTATTAGTATATACATACTGTTTAAATAATATCAAGTACGAGTTCTTTCCCAACTTCAACTTCCTATGTTTCCTTTTTCTTAAACATTTCCATTTTTTATGATATTGCATCAAGTTTTAGTTGAGTTCTGATCAATACTATGCCTTTTCCACTAAGAATTTATATTATTATCTGACTTATTATTATTGTTTCACCGTCTTTTCTGGTTCACCCGTGCAGCACTTGATCTGATAAAGAATAAGCAAGTCCAAGCTATAATAGGCCCTCAAGGTTCAGCGCAAGCAGACTTCCTCATTCACCTCGGAGACAAATCTCATGTGCCCATCGTCTCTTTTTCTACCACTAGTCCTCCCCGTAGTTCTCTTCGGAGTCCATACTTCCTTCGAGCCGCGCAAATTGACTCGTCCCAAGTGAATGCCATAAGCGCAGTCATTCAAGCTTTTGGCTGGAAAGAAGCGGTCCTCATATACGTGGACAACGAGTTCGGAGCAGGTATTATACCCTCTCTTACCGAAGCTTTGGAAGAAGTCAACACGCGAGTGCCCTATAGGAGCCCCATTTCTCCTTCAGCAACGGACGATCAAATCCTGCAGGAACTCTACAAATTAATGACGATGCAAACAAGGGTCTTCATCGTGCACGTGTTACCTACCTTTGGTTCTCGGCTATTTGCCAAAGCAAAAGAGGTGGGAATGATGAACGAAGGTTATGTGTGGATCTTGACTAGGGGAATTACTGACCTATTGAGTTCTGTGGATTCATCTGTTGTCGCTAGTTCGATGCAAGGAGTATTGGGCATTACGACTTATGTCCCGGACACGCCAAACCTGGACAACTTCATGGCCCGATGGAAGATGAAATTCCAACAAGACCATCAATCTGTCCTTAATCATACATTGAACATTTTCGGATACTGGGCTTATGACGCTACTTGGGCTCTGGCAATGGCTATCGAGGAAATGGGTACGACAAATTTTGCCTTCCAGATATTGAATGCTTCAACAGATGGAACAGATCTCGGCACTATTGGGGTCTCTCAAAATGGTCATGGACTTCTCCAAGAACTAGCCAATACAAAATTCATGGGCCTCGCCGGAAATTTTAGCCTCGTCGATGGGCAACTAGAGTTGTCGGTGTTCCAGATTGTTAATATCAATGGCAATGCAGCGAGAGGGATTGGGTTTTGGACGCTAGAAAATAGGCTGCTGAGAGATTTGAATTCATTGAATACAAGCAAATATTCCACTTCTAAGAGTAATCTCAAAGCGGTAATGTGGTCAGGAAATTCAACCTCTATTCCTAAGGGTTGGGAGATTCCCATGAAAGGGAAGAGGTTGAAAATCTTAGTTCCTGTGAAGAACAGTTTCAATCAATTCGTGAAGGTGACTCGAGATCCTATCACGAATACATTCCAAGTCACTGGATTCTGTATTGACGTCTTTCAAGCCGTGATAGAAAGATTGCCTTATGCTGTGGCTTACGACCTTATTCCGTTTGCCTTGCCTAACGGAAGTAGCGCTGGCAATTACAATGACATGATCGATCAAGTTTTTTACCAGGTGAGATAACTTATTGCATTAGATGTTGAAACTTAGTGTGCTATAAAGGGGTTGACAAAGAAAACGTTTCCCTTTCTTTTATTGGAACAGAATTATGATGCAGTGGTGGGTGATACGACGATAATTGCGAATAGATCATTATATGTGGACTTCACCTTACCATACTCCGAATCGGGGGGGTGTGATGGTCGTGCCATACAAGGACAACAAGCGCAAGAATGCTTGGGTTTTCTTGAAGCCACTTACTTGGGACCTTTGGCTAACCACCATATGCTTCTTTGTATTTATAGCATTGGTCGTGTGGATTCTCGAACATCGGATTAACGAAGATTTCAGGGGTTCGGCCAAGCATCAAGTTGGAACGAGCTTCTGGTTTTCCTTTTCAACTATGATCTTCGCACAAAGTACTTGTCCTCACTTTTATAGATCAATTGAATATTACAATTTACATATCATTGTCGGAGAATTTACAGGCTTACCCTTAATTTGGATTGTAGGGGAGAGAGTACTTAGCAACCTAGCGAGATTTGTTGTGATCGAGTGGGTTTTCGTGGTACTTACACTAACGCAAAGTTATACGGCAAGTTTGAGCTCTCTTTTGGTGGTGAAAAATCTTCAACCAACGGTGACTAATATAGATCAACTCCTAAAGAGTGGAGAAAATGTGGGATACAAACAAGGCTCTTTTGTTTTAGGAATGCTAAAGCAAATGAAGTTCGACGATTCCAGACTTATATCGTATCGCTCTCCTGAAGAATGCAATGCGCCTCTTTCCAATGGAAGTACAAAGGGCGGGATCGCAGCGGCATTCGACCAAGTCCCCTACATGAAACTGGTTCTTTCTCAATATTGCAACAAATATAAAATGATCCCAGCATTTAAAACTGCTGGATTTGGCTTCGTAAGTTTTTTTCCTATATTTTAGCCAAAAAATAAAACCCTCAAAACTTGTTTCTTTTTGGTCGAAGCCCCTCAAACTTTTCAATTACTTAGATTAATCGTAATTTCTTTTATTAAAAATGCTTCTTTTGGTTTATAGGTTTTCCCCAAAGGGTCTCCACTAGTACCGGATATTTCACAAGCAATCCTCAACTTAACTGAAGGGCCTAAAATGACCGAAATCGAAAACATGTGGCTTACACCAAAAACCAACTGCCCGAATTCAATTTCCTCGGCTTCTTCCAACAGCTTAGGTCTTGACAGTTTCTGGGGCCTATTCTTGATCGTTGGAGTTGCTGCAGTTTTAGCTCTTCTCATTTTCCTGGTCATGTTCATCAAAAGGAATTGGCATGAAGTAACAAGTTCTTCAGGTTCATTTTGGGGTAAAATTGTTGTACTGGGAAGAAGATTTTACCAAAGAGACCTCAATTCCCATACTTTTAGGAAAGACACATTTAGAGATAGCAGTATGGATGATGGTAGCATTGAGGTTGCAGCAGTTGAAACTTTAGAAAACACTTCCTTCCCCCAAAGTCCATCCAGCGACTCCAATTAAATCAACAAAGTTTTAACCAATGAGCAGGGCACACTATCTGCAGAACAAGGACTTCCTGATTGTGTAGACAAAGGATGGCCAGAGATAGTGATAAACGTCGAGATCTGCCAAGGTCAATTGAGAGGAATACATACCTCTAGAACCTTAGATACTAAATTTATAATCCTTGAGTAGTTGAACTTTGTACATTTAGATGACAATATATTCCCCCTCATTCCCTTCTCACGTAAGGTCTGCCATTAATACTGCTTATTGTCTAATCAAAGAATATAAACCCAGGGTGGATATGAAGGTATTAGCTTCTCTTGTAATGTAATTGGTTATGATAGTGTTTATTGTTATTTTGATTATGTTCCGCAAAGTATCTGAACTTAGTAACAAAACATGATTTCTCAAACTAATATCTATCTGTATAGTATGAGCCTAGTAGAATAGGTTTGAATGGTCATTAGTCAATGGTCTGGCTTTCTTGAAAATCCGAACTGATAGGTGCGAACCCGAATCCGAATCCAAGCCCAACCCGACCCGAACTGAAAACCTGATTTGGTTCAGTTCATTTGGTTTTCCTGTTTTTGCCTTGCCCTTGTCAAACCGGGTCTCTATAAGGCCTTCCACCTATTCGGTGTATAGTTTGGTTCATTTCTGGTCCCTTTGCCATCCTAGAAACTTCTTAGGAGCCACTCCTTGTTCAAGCTCTCTAGCTCCAACGATCAATCTCTGCCCTTGTCGGACCGGGTCATTCTAGTCCATTACCGGAACCACAGCGAAAAGGACCAGAATAGATATGGCAAACCAAACTATCACGAACAAATATGTAGATTGACATCCAGACCAATGATTTACCACCATCACCTTGAACTTCTCTCGCTGGTAATTACCATTGACAGTCACAAGAACACGTCAAATAAAGAGCAATAATAAAGAACAATAAGGACGTGGGTTTAGATTTAGTCTCGGTAACAAAGAAATCTGACTGAAATCAAACTCGACACATGATGGAATTTCTCTAGCGTAACCCAAATTTGTATATGCTTAGAGCAACAAAAAAAACCGAAGACACGGATGCACGAACTTGGTTTGGGATTCTCGTCAAACATATAGTGAGCATAGATGGAAGGTGCTGACCACTTTTTAGGCCCTGAACCGAGACCTAGACCCAAACAAGGAAATGCTCGACATCAAATAAATCAACTTAGTTGGACACAAAACACTCGAGAACCAAAGAAAGCGAGCTCGGCTCACCCTTAAAACAGAATGGAGCAGAGCAAAAGGATCCGCAGGGGTGAGACTTTAATCTCGGAGGTCCCTACCTGGCTCGAAGATGGTGGCTAGAGGGCGAGTTCGAGACAAATCAAACTATTGCTAGCCGCTTTGCAAGGTGTCTGAGCCGAGATCCTTAGGTAGAAAGGCTCGAGCCAAACAACCAACAAGACTCACTGGAAATGCCGGGAAGCAGGAGAGAGAAAATTGTGAAGAGGAAGGATACCGGTGGGAGGTCATTGAGGCGCCGACAGGAAAACCAAGACGTGTTTTCTCTTCTTTTTTTCCCCTTTGCGCGAGAGAGCTCTTCTTTGTGAACGCCCAGACCTCTCTTTTTATATTAAATAAGAAAAAGCTCTCTTTTGTCCTCTTATAGCCGCCAGCCCCGGTCTCCAAATATGGCAAAAGGTTAAGTCATTTCTTCCCTAAGATTTTGCGATACGGTGACTTTTGGGCCAATGAGGAGGTGCCATGTGGCATAAGAATTTCAGGTGTAGAGAGAGATGCACGGTCTAGAGTCGAATTGGGCTGAGCTCTATTTGACCAGGCAAATCCCAATCAAACGGGATCTTTTCGAATCTTTGCGATCTTTCACAATTAATCTTTCACAATTAATAAAATTTCCAGAGATATCGTTGGGAAAATTAAGATATTGACAATGCTTGTGTGATATATTTTGTAAGCTTTTCCTTATACCTTCTTTTCTTGTTGCCAGGATCAAAAAGCACACAATGATGGGGGAACATTTTCGCCCTTCTATCAGCAGTGGCTTGCTCATAGGTGAATGTCTGCCTCGAAATCATGATTTCATAGTACTGCCTTAATTCTCTTTTCATTGTCTTTAACTGCCTGGGTTTAGTGCAGTGTGCAGAAACAGAACTGAAGCAAACTTATTCCGCTAGTCTTCTGCAATAAAAACATTGAGCTGGGTTTATTTTGACAGTTAATTGGCATGAAATTTGAGATAAAGCTGCGGTTTTGGCTCGCTCACCTTAGTAATTGATAAGGTTTGGCATTCGATTTCGAGCCTAAAAAATTTAGAGCCCACCCTTCCGGTTTTGGCTCTTCAAACATCTTTCCTGGATGAGTATGTATTTTAGTTGAGGGGTCTCCCCAATGCATCACATTTTCGTACTGCTTCCATAATAGAAACTTTTAGCTTCCCACCATCAACATCCGTTGGTGGAGCCTTGGTTCTAAATGGCTTTGTGGGGAGTGTTATTTTGGATTACTTTTGGTATGTCTCGCTCATTCTTGTTTCATGAAAGGTGGTAAACTTACCACAGCTGAAATATGGTTTAGATAAAGTTCAGTATGCTTCTTGTGTAGGAGATGGATAAACGACGTTTTACTAATAATTCAGAAGTTCTAATAGACTTCACTAAATTCCAATCGGCGGTCACACATTTTCTTGTCCTCAACATTAGCTACTGCTTAGTGCTTTCTACCCATAAATGGCCCCATTCTTTCGTGAGGTATGTCGAAAATTGTTGAAACAGGGCCCTATCGATCATTTGGACAACTCCACTGGTTGCCACACTTGGCATGTCCGTGACCATCCCCCTCGCAATGGTGACAGACATGCTTGTTCGCGGCCATCGTTACTCTGCAATTTACACTGTGGGATGCGTCCAGGCACGTGTATGTTCCTTGCCCACTTGTCACCTTTGATACAATCCGAAGTTATAAGCTGAACTTTTGCTTTATCAGTTGTATGATATCGGTGCAAGCATGTTTGACGAAGCCCGTTTCAGACATTCTCACTGGCTTTTTCCTGTCGGGTTTTTGAAGGATTCATCATAGCCAATTTCTCAGATATGCTTGTGAAGAAACCAGAATCATGACACTTCGAGGGTGTTCAGACGAAAACTTTCGATTCATGGTGCAACTACTTACATGAGATCTTCCTCACAGTAAGTGGCCCTGAAGTGTGTAATACACAGGCAAATCTCTAAGCAGTTTTCCAAACGCTGTTGTCACAGTGAGTAATGAGTTTATGCGCAACATGATAAAGAGGAAGACGGCAATTACAATTTAACCTGAAAAAACTTTGCATTCCGAAATACCGGTCTTTTTTTTTTTTTTTTCCTGATAACAGTTGAATATTCCGAATAGCTGAAGATATCTGCAGATCGAAGAAATAGAGAGACCCAACGAAGTGTCGGTGACAGGAGCAGATAGAGTGAGTAAACAAGCTTAATATATTATAATAATGTAATGTAAGTTTGATTCTAATGGTTGTTAGCTTACTTTTGGCATTTCACCGTTTTGGTGCTATATGGAAGGTGCGAAGTGCAATGGGGTGTAATGTCAAGGATGCAGAATATAATAACTCAAATCAGATTTTCGCTTTTCAACTTTTGAACTTTTTTTTTCCCTTTTTTTTTCTGCTTTCAGTGCCTTGGATATTATTTTTATTTAATGCCGTGAACCTTTTAAGTATATGTGAATCTTAGCATACACTACTCTTTTTATGAAATTTTTCATATTTTTTTAAACTCTTTTTATGGGAAAGTGAGTAGCCTTTATTATTGCGTGAAATGACAGTGTAACTTTCACTACAAGGCACAATAAAATGGCAGTGCCGTTATAAATTTACATATCATCTCTTTCTTTCTTTCGAATGGAGAAGGGATAGTCACAAAAGTCACTACATCATACAATCACTGACTTGAGCTAACAAAGATAATGACATTCATTTTATTTCTCAAGCTGAGCAACTGCTTGTAAAGCGTACACTTAATGATTCCTTCTTCTTCCGAACAATTTAAATGCGACCTAAGTCAACCGTGCTCATCATGGGAACAGCACTTTGGCGCCAAACCTAACGTGTCCACCGAGCACATCATAGATCACCTCAAATGTCCTAGGTTGTATGTTGCCATAGACGCCGATGTCGGTGTCAACGCCATTAGGCGTGAATGCTAAGCAAACGACATGCTCACCACGTAAAACATCCAACATGCCCACATGCAAATGCTAGGCAAACTTTGGAGATATTGGAGACTATGTAGAAATTGATTTTTTTTTTTTTAAAGGGAAGGAAATTTCAAGATTCTAGTGATGCAAAATGGTAAAATTGGGCTTATACATGTAGATAGTTGGAATCACATGACAGTATTACTCGTATGGTGAGAAACGTGAAGTATTTATGGATCACAAAAACTTAAAGTACATTTTTAATCCAGAAGAATTGAACATGAGATAGAAGAGACGGTTGAAGCTTATGAAAGATTATGATTTGTCTGTCCATTAACACAAGCAAGGCAAACATGGTAGCAAATGCCTTAAATCATTAGTTTTCTAGATGTGACTTTACTCACTACTTGGAAGTCTACCATTGAGGGTATGAGCAAGTTGGACCTGAAAGGGTTCATCATATTGGCGTTTCATCAACATAATCAAGTCTAAATAAAATGAAGAATCGCATATAAAGGAAAATCAAAGAAGGTGGAGAAGTTGGGAGACAAGTATACTTTTGAGGTTTCTTGGTTGGTTGTGCGTTCCCAACGTTTCGAAGTTGAAAAAGGAGATATTGCAAGAAACTCATAGCATCATATTCTAAATTCATTCAAAGGTCATTAAAATGTATCTTGATTGAGAGAATACTTTTGGTGGATTACAAGAAGAATGATAATGTAATATTTGTCAATTAGTACCATATGTGTTGGAATATGAAAATTGAGCATTAGAAACTAGGTGGATAGTTGCATCGCCTCGAAATACTTAAATGGATGTGAGAGGATATCACCATAGATTTTATGGTTTCTCTACCAAAGATGCCAAGTAGTAAGAATACCATATAACGACTAGGCTATCTTCGAAGCTACGTTAATGACTTTGATGGTCCTTATTTGGTAGGACTTTTTTTATAACAACATCTATCATTTCAGCATTAAGATGATACCTTTTGAAGCTTTGTATAGCTGAAAGTGTAGAACTCCTATTTCTTAGGATGTTGTCGGCGAGAAAAGACTAATTGACCTAGAATTCGTTTAGTAGTTGGAAGAGAAAAGTCAAGTTGGTTCGCGAATGTCTCAAAACAACACAAAACCGTCAAAAAAGTTATGTATACCATAAAAGGCGCAAGGTAGAATTTAGTATGGACCATAAGACCATTCATTTCAATCCTACATTCCAATTTATTTTAAGGATTCATAAATGCGTCGTGTTCAGTACAAAGTTTATATGAATTGTCGAATACATTTGTTAGTTAGATTTCATTTCTACCAAGTTTGAATTTCCCAGAATTTTGGTTGTCGTTTGTCTTGTTCTTTGCCATATTCCTATGAATCTTCGTTGTATTTGCGAGCATGAGCCCTGTACGAATAGTGGTGGAGATGAATGGCTGTCTGGTGACTGGAAGTCACTTGCTATGGCGGTCCAATGATGGTCATACCAATCAGCAACGAGTAGAGTCTCTTCACGGTCTGGTGTGGTGAGCCTCGGCCATGGGCGTGCGTGTGGACTCTCTCTTCTTAGTTTGTACTGAGCAAGAAGCAAGAAGATGGCTTGGAGAAAAGAGGAGAGGGCATGAGCTTAATTGGTCTAATAAGGTTCGGGTTTATTTAGGCTTATGGATTCTGACTTGTTCGGTCTAGTTAGTACGGGCTGGGCTTAGTATGGTTAGATTCGGATTGGGCTTGTTTATTAGAAAGTTGGCTTCGTTTCTAATTAAGGTAGGGGCCTTTACAATGGCTCAATTTGTTCTAGGCCCGACCTGTAGGCTTGTTGCAGCCCAATTTTCGAATTAAGGAAAATATGAAAATATTTAATTTAAAAAAAATTAAGAAATAATAAAAATTGAAATTCCAAATTTTTTTTACCTTTTTAATTTAGAAAATCATAAAAAATTATAGAAATTCAAAAAGTCTAAAAAAATAGAAAATTCAGAAAATCCCAAAAATTCAAAAAAAAATCGAAAAATTATAATTCCTCAAAATAGCTTGAAAATAGTCTTTTCGAGTAGCCTTCTCTTTAGATGTGCAAAAATATTTGACAAGAAAATTGTGCTCAAAATCAAACAAGTCTTTACGTTTTTACCATGGGATTCCCATTGTCTTTAAAAATGAATGCTTTTGATTCCGCACTTTAAGTGCATTGGCTATGGTTTCCCTTTTAACTTAATTAAAAATGGCACACCCTTAAATTCGATTCGCAATTACCTAAAAAAATTGCCAATCCGATCTCCTGCTCGAGATTCGATTCGTGATTTATGTCAAATTGGCCAACCCGATCTCATGCACGAGATATGGTCGTCAATTCGGGTATCAATATTGCTTGATTTGCTGTGGTGTTACTTAGGTTAGTTTTCTTAAAAAAAAAAAAAATGTAGTTTTAGGGTTTGCATTCATAATAGGAATTTTATTTCGAATTTTCAAGAAAAAAAATCAAGTCAATTAATTTAGGTTGCTAGTTCATTTTTTTAATTTGGATTGCATGTTCAATTATTTGGCAATTATTAATTTCGAAGTTAAAAAAAACACAAAAAAACACAAAAAAAAAAATCATCATGCACATATCATGTAGAGTTAGGGTACATTTTGCACGTCATTGCATTAGGATAAAAATTGCACTTAGTTTAATTTAGATAATTTTTTAATTTATTATAAGTTTAGGTACTTTTTTAGATATATTGCATTTTAGGATTATTTTGGATAAGATAATATTTTATTTTAAATTAGGATATGGCTCAACCTAATTCCTAATATAAATTAAATAGGATCTTAATCTAATTAGGCAATTTTCACATTTCACCAAATTTTAAATTTCATGAAAATATACAAAAAATGTCATAGGTTAAATTAGTTTTATTATTTAGGATAAAATGCATTATTTTAGGAAAAAGAAAAATGCCATATGCACGTCATTAGGGTTAGATACATTGAGATGCATGTCAATTAGTATTTTTGCTAGGCCCATTTAATTAGAAATTACATGTCATTAAGATTAGGTCATCTAGTTAATATTGCATTGCATATTGCATGATTTCATTAATTAAGAGAAAACAAAAAAAGAAATTGCGTGTTAATTAGAAACCATATCTAGGATTGTTGATGTGGATTTTAATTTAACATTGCAAATGCTTTCGTTGCTTTGAGGTAAGTTTTTGTAATTTATTTATCGTTTATTTGGGTGTTAAATTGGTGGATCGCGCACCCGCATGATCACCTCACATGTTAGGGAAAAAGATTTAAAATCAATCCAAGCTGCTTGCAAAACATTTTTTTTTTTTGAAATAAAAGAGAAATGTACCGAAAGGGCGTTAGAAAAGTCTAGCGTAACCAAATCCCCGAACTCATAATCTCTGGTTCGTAGAAGTAAAATAAATCTCCCGTTACTTTACTTTGGTTTCTAATTGACCCACCAAAAATAGATTAGTGGCGACTTCTAATTGAAAAATCAATTGCATGTTAAGAATTTGAACCTAAGTCATGAATTGGTATGGGCTTAGGAGAGCCCGAGTTAAGTCTAGGCTTAATAATCCATTAGCCAAATTCTAGGTGGTTCACACCCAAAAATTTGGTCGCGACAGCTTGGCAACTTCGCTAGGGACTTGAGTTGAAACTCTTAGTGGACTTAGGCAAATTTCTTTTTGAAAAAATAATTTTGTTTGGTAGCGAGGATCCCAAGTACGTCCCTAACATTTAAGGTGTTAAATGTTTTTGCAGGATGAGAGGTATAAGGGGAAGTGTTTGCTAACCTTTGTTTTGTAGGGAGGTGTAGGAATGTATGGTCTATTTTCATATATGAAGTGTTGTTTGATTTAAACTGTTATGCATGCCTTGCATCTTGCACTACACTTTTGCACACACAACTTGCCGCTGGACCTGGGCCGCATAGAATCATTTAGGATAGTGTTGAGATGGATACCACTCCGACTGCATGCTCGCGGTACGAGTCGCCCATCTCAATCCCGAAGTTTCTTCTTGGTGTCAAGAGTACCCACCTCAGTCTGCATGCTCGCAACCTGGGTCGGCTCTTTGACCAAGCTGGAGTCATGAGGACCGGACATAGTCCACAAGCCCGTGGCTAGTCTGATCATCCTTGTGGCTCCATCTTGTTAAGCCTTATAAATTAGAAATCGAGCCACTTACCATGCGCATGTCTATGTGATTGCCCATCATTGGTAAAGTAAGTTCTCTAAATTTTTGGCCTTTGCAATTTACTTACTTTATCGCATTATTTTGTCGGTCCATGGCATTAGGATTGTCATGATCTTGATCAATATACAATGGGGACACCGGACATTCGAATTATTCTCCCTCCAAAGGAAGAACTTAGCGCTTGGTGGGACAAGTTAGATCAAAATTGCCGTCAGTTCGTAGAGTCACATATTGGTCGACTGCTTCCATTGCTGCGCATGAACATCCATGGCGGCCTCGCCCAAGCACTCGCCCACTGTTGGTGCCCCGAGACCTCTACCTTTATCTTCGGCGGTAAGCATGAGCTCACTCCCACCTTGGAAGAGTATAGCATTGCCATAGGAAAGTCTTTGAAAGCTGAATTGATTAGTCCGTGTATTGGAATGGTACCTATTATGGCTTTATATGATTTTCTAAGAATTAAGGAAGATGATATAAGAAAGGTTTTAAAGGCTCACCGCAATACATGTCATTTATCCTTCTTGAAAGAATGTTTTGAGAAAGGCACTTCATCTCAAATGCGAAGGGTTTTCCTTTTAGCTTTCTTTGGGTTTATAATTTTTCCTTACTGCAAGAATGCTATTAACCATTTGATCGCTCAATTAGTTAAACAAGTGTTGGAAGGAAAGAACTTTGTAACATTGTTCTAACTGAAACTTTCCTTTCCCTCAGTCGGTTTAAAGGAGGTGGTGATAAGACCTTCCATTCCTCTCATGAACTTTTGCAAATTTGGTTTCTTTCACATATAAAATGGTTTGGTGGTCTAATGACTATATATGATGTTAGTAATTCCAATCACCCTATTATGAGATTTGAGAACAACCAAAAACATGCACCGGATTATCATTATTCTAGGTTGCTAGCTTTCATGAAAAAACCAACTCTCAAGGGTTTCCTATGGCATGCTAAATGGTTCCAAGTTCGGATAGTGACTCGTGTGGAGGAGCTGGCCCAATCCCTCTATTGGGATTCACTGGAGCATTGGAGTACTATCCGACTAGAGTGATTCGTCAGTATCAGGTCATGCAAGAGCTTCCCCCGGCGTTACAAGCAGAGCCACTCCAAGTCAGTTTTGTTGATGGAAGCCGAGGCCATGAAGATTCCATTCTCACTGTCAAATCGATGTGGGACATGTGATGTCCACAAAAACTCAAATGGCCCGAGGAGGAGTTGAAAGGCGAGGAAATGAAGTACTATGCCTCAATTAAGTATATCAAAGAACACAAAATTCCCGAGGAGCTGCTTCCGAAGATACCGGAGGCGCCGTTGAAGATCACCAATCGAGCTGAGAATAAATGCCTCAAAAGAGTTGTTGAAAAAGCTCAAGAGGAGAATAAACGATTGCGCCGAATGGTGTCCCGAGTGTATATTGATCAAGCAAAATGAAATGCTTGAATCAATCTTGCTATTTTCATTTTTAGATTAATGTTTAGGAAGTTGGGTCATTTACTTTTCTAGTTCATTTGTTTAGGACATTTCGAATTTCTAGGCTTGTCAAAAGCTCCATTGATGAATAAAATTTCTAGATTATTGCCATGGATCGGCGTATTTTTATATGAGATTCTTATTTGTGTTCATTTTTTAAAATTAGGTGATAACGGATCCTCCACGCTCTCCCATTATCACGCAATTAAGAGCAAGAATGGCCGACCAAAGTGAGATGCGCGATCGCATGTCCTCCGTGGAAGATCAACTCAAACAGTTAGCCGCTTCCATGCAGCTTATAACAACTCAACTTCAATCCCTCCAAGTGAACCCGAGTCCTCCACCCGCTCTCCCAGAGATAGTTGTCCTGAAGCAGGCAAACAAGGCCCAAATGGGTGAGGATGACATGCCTGAGCTAGAAGATGATCCATTCCCGATCAATGTGGAAAAGGCTAAGCTTGCCAACATTCCTAAGACGGAGCAGGATGAACATTTTGCGAAATTGGAAGAAAAGTTGAAACAATTGCAGGAGTCACAGAGTTCGCTCCCGTTCGACTTGTCCATGTACAAGAAAGTCAAGATACCAAAGAAGTTCAAAATGCCAGATTTTGAGAAATACGATGGTACTTCTTGCCCAAAAGCTCATCTGCAGATGTACCATGTGCATATGACCCAGTATGTCAAGAACGAGCCCCTCATGATCCAATCATTTTCATGCGAGTTTGACTGGGCCGGCACTGAATTGGTATGTCATGAAGAATGTGAACCTTCTCGACACCTGGAATGAAGTGGCTGACGCAATTTCTCAAACAATACAAGTTCAACATGGATATTGCACCTTCCCGAGAGGATCTTGAGAGGATGGAGAAAAAGAAGAGCGAGTCGTTCAAAGAATATGCTGTGAGATGGCAAAATCTGGCAGCTCAAATCACCCCCGAGCCTACTGACAAGGAGCTGATGAAGTTGTTTATCAAAACTCTCCCATCTAAGTTCCGTGTCCGGATGGCCAGCATGTACGTTGAAAACTTCAATCAGCTTATTCCTGTGGGGGAACAAATCAAGATGGGGATAAGCGAATGATGGTTTACTGAACCATCGAGTAGAAGATTCTTTGCCAAAAAAGAGAAGGAGGCTACTGTAGACGTGAATGTGGCTTATGGCCAAGAAAGTACCAATCACGCCCCGGCTATGCAGACAAATCAAAGACAACCACAAACCGCTAGCCGTCAATCATTTGCCCAAGCGAATAATAGAAGGCAATTCACTTCTCTCCCTGGGTCTTCATCCCAAGTGCTAACAATCCTCCGAAAGAAAGGTTTGCTTACTAGTGAACCAAAACGTCCCAACCGCGAAAACCTTTGTGGTTACGACCGAACAAAGAAGTGTGACTATCATAACGGTGAACTGGGACATTCGACTGATGAATGTTTCACCCTCAAGCACTGGATCCAGAGCCTCTTGGACATGAAGGCCTTTTCATTTCAAACTGCTCAGCCAAATGTCCAGAAAAATTTGCTACCGAAGCATGAGGGAAGGGTGAATGTTATCCTGGAATCTGAGGCCAGTCAAATCAGAAACTCAAGGGTGCACGTGAAGGATGCTTACAATGGGCTGGTGAGAGCCGGATATTATCTAGATCATGAGGATATTCCCCCATCATTGATGAAAGAAAGAGTTGCCAGAATGGTGGATGATGGCATCATTGTGTATGCTGACCATAACTACATAGTTTCCACTATTTCTCATATCTTTTTCATTTTGGAGGAAGAGCAGGCTGTTCTCGATGATGGTAAGGGAGAAGAAGATCTGTCGCTCGTGGATATGCCCCCACTAGAAGATGCATCCAATGATGAGATATTGATTGAGATGCCTCTGCCGTATGAGTATCTCAACAATAAGGCGGTCCCTTGGTCCTATGATTTAGATGTTGACCACGTTATAAGGTATGGTCAGACTTATCCTCAAGCCAATGCTCAACCTACGAAACCTGTCACCGATGAAGAGGCTAAGGAGTTTTTGGCAGTGATTAAAGCAAGCGAGTATAAGGTGGTCGAACTGTTACGAAAAATGCTCGCCCAGATTTCTTTGCTTGAACTCCTCCTTACATCCCCTGTGCATAGAAAATTGCTGATAAAGGTGCTAAGTGAAATTTGTGTACCTGAAATGGTCGAGGCGGAAAAGTTGGAAGATTTTGTTGGATTGATCCTTTTTAAGGACATGATCACGTTTTCTAATGATGAATTCCCTTTTGAGGGTAGAGGGCATAATAAGACACTCTATATATCTGTCAAGCATAAGACTTCTCATGTGTCCCGAGTACTCATTGATAATGGGTCTGCCCTGAACATATGCCCACTGGCTACTCTTCATCGCCTTAAGGTGGACCCGTCCAAGATACATGTTGCAAAGACTTCTGTTCGAGCTTTTGATGGAACAAAGAAGGAGGTACTTGGGGAGATTCACCTCCATGTGCAGATAGGGCCGATGGTTTTCAATGCTCCTTTCTAGGTAATGGATATCCCTACTGCCTTTAATTTTTTGCTGGGTCGTCCCTGGATTCATACTGCTAGAGCTGTACTGTCAAGTCTACATCAAGCTGTGAAATTCGTAATCAAAGGGAAGCTGGTCACTGTCTATGGTGAAGAAGATCACCATATTTATCATTAGACAGCTATCTCCTATGTAAAGCCAGACTTTGAGTTCGAATCGAGTTATCACTCATTTAAGTTGGTATCCACTATTCATGCTTCTCGAGACTCACCACCACCAATTCCTGAAGTTTCAAATGCTGCTCTCATGGTGGGAAGAGTAATGGTTGGAAATGGTTTCGCTCCTGGTAGCAGTCTTGGAAGAAATGGCCAGGGTATTCGAAACCCCATTGAAACCCCTCAAAGGTCCCGAGCTGCTGGATTAGGGTACCATGGAAGAGGTGGGGAAAGTTCTGGAGGACGAAGGCAGGAACGGCAGAATCTGCCCCCTAACCAAGGGCGAGGGAGGCAAAACCCATTACCGCCGAACATTCGCGAGACATTCCCCGATCCCTCAATAATGATGCAGGATGAGGCAGAAATAATGGACACCCCGGGGCAGCCAAGCGAAAAATTCGACTATTTAGGGAAGTATTCGGCTCCTCCCAGTTTCTACATTGATTCTCGCGACATTGTCCCAGATGGATGGGGTGGCATGGATGATCCGACACCCCCGGAGACGGAAAACCCCGAAGATGCATTGGAAGGAATCTCTAGTCTCTTCGATGACGTCTTTATAGGGACCATTGACGAAGGACCTCCAGAGGAGATGGGCTCTGGCCCACAAGAGTAACTCATTTACTGCTTTCTCACTTTCCCCTGCGCGGGAATTTTTATCGCTTTCTAGGGCTTGTTTTTTATTTCTTTCTTTTTCCCTTTCTTTTTAGGGCTTGAAAATAGCATTTCCATTCAATAAATGTAATTGATTGATGAATATCAATAAAATTACAAGTTTTATTTTGAGGGCATGATGAGGTACACTAAACCAGCCCGGTGATGATATCTAGCCGATAAAAGATAAAAAAAATCCAAGGAGAATTCTGAGGCCTAGGCTTCATCATGTTTTCTCATGTCAAAATATTTCAAAAAATGTTTTTTCTTTTTAAAAGAAATATATAAAAAAAATAGAAAATATAGATTACTCTATTTTTCTTTCTAATTTAGTTACTTAATGTTTCAGGAGCAATCTTACGGCATACAAAGGTGCAGAAATGGTCCAATCCAATACAACAAATGCTGACATTGATGACCTCAAGGACTTGAATGAAGATTCCATTAAGGTGCAGCAAAGCTTTGAACAACATGAAAAAGCCAAGGCTCTCACATCCGAGCAAATTGTCAATATTAATTTAGGTGACACCGAAGAAATCAAGGAAGTTAAAATTGGGGCAAATCTCCTAAAGACGAGGCCGATCGCCTAATTCAGCTACTAAAGGAATACCAGGATGTCTTTGCATGGATCTATGCTGACATGCCTGGTTTAGACCCATTGATCGTTGAGCATTGCTTGCCTACTAATCCGAACGTACCACCTAAGAAGCAAAGGCTCCGGAGAACTAAACCTGAGCTCTCGAAGAAGATAGAAGAAGAGGTGATGAAGCTTTTGAAGGTGGGGTTCATCAAAGTCATGCAATACCCTGAATGGGTAGCTAACATTGTCCCAGTGATGAAGAAAGATGGTTGAGTTCGAGTTTGCGTTGACTATCGAGATTTGAACAATACTAGCCCAAAAGATGATTTCACACTACCTCACATAGATGTCCTTGTGGATAGTACTGCCGGATTTGAATTATTCTCATTTATGGATGGTTTTTCCGGGTACAATTAGATAAGAATGAAGGAAGAAGATAAGGAGAAGACTACATTTATCACCCCATGGGGGACCTTTCATTACAAGGTCATGCCCTTTGGACTCAAGAACACAAGGACAACTTACCAACGAGCCATGGTAACACTATTCCATGATATGATGTATCAGGAGATTGAAGTCTATGTTGATGATATGATTGCAAAGACTCGGCCTGGAAGAAGTCATGTAGAAACCCTGAAGAAGTTTTTTGATCGACTCCGTGAATTCAAGCTTCGGCTAAATCCCACTAAATGCGTGTTCGGGGCAACATCCGGTAAATTACTCGGATTCATTGTAAGCAGTAAGGGGATTGAGATTGACCCATCCAAGGGTAAGGCCATATGCAAATTGCAATCTCCATCAACAGTGAAAGAAGTTCGGAGCCTCTTAGGAAGACTGAATTACATAGCCCGGTTCATTTCCCAACTCTCTGAAACTGCCAAGCCATTTTTCAAGCTCCTAAAGAAGAATGCACGAATCAACTGGGATGATGAGTGTCGAGAAACGTTCAACATGTTGAAGCAGTACCTGATGAATCCACCAGTTCTTGTCCCACCATCACTAGGACATCCCTTGATTCTCTACCTCACCATTCATAGTGAGTCATTGGGTGTAATGTTGGCTCAAGAGAGTCCTGTGGATAAAAAAGAACGAGCCATTTATTATCTGAGTAAGAAGTTCACTGTGTCAGAGCTGAAATATTCTGATGTTGAAAAGACTTATGCGGCATTGGTGTGGGTATTGCATAGATTACGACAATACACACTACATTATCAGACATTCCTCGTAATTGAGAACGACCCCATCAAGTATTTACTTGATCGGCTAGCTTTGGTGGGTAAGTTAGCCAAATGGAAAATTTTGATCTCCGAATTTGATGTGCAATTCATGTCACAAAAGTCGGTTAAGGGTCGAGTGATCGCCGATCTATTGGCCGGAAATTCAAGAGTCTCTAATGACGATGACAGTTTCGTTGATGACAGTGTTGTCGCAACCCCTTTTTTTGGGTGTGAACCACCTAGGGTTTGGCTAATGGATTGTTAAGCCTAGACTTAACTCGGGCTCTCCCAAGCCCATACCAATTCGCAACTTAGGTTCAAGTTTATAACATGCAAATGATTTTTCAATTAGGAGTCGCCACTAATCCATTTTTGGTGGGTCGATTAGAAACCCAAGTAAAGTAATGGGAGATTCACTTTACTCCTACAAACCAGAGACTATGGGTACGGGGACTTGGTTACACTAGATTCCTCTAATGCCCTTTCGGTACCTTTCTTTTTATTTTGAAAAATGTTTGGCAAACAGTTTGGATTGATTTTAAATTTATTTCCCTAACATGTGAGGCCATCATGCGGGTGCGCAATCCATCAATTTAACACCCAATAAAGCAAATAGAAAATGCAGGACTTACCTTGTAGCAACGAAAGCATCTATAATATTAATTCAAAATCCACATCAACAACCTTAAATATGGTTTCTGATTAACACGCAGATCCTCTTTTTTTGTTTTCACTTATTTAATGAAAATTATGCAATATGCGATGCAATATTAACTAAATAACCTAACTCTAATGACATGTAACTTCTAGTTGAATGGGCCTAGCAACAACTACCACATGACATGCATTTCAATGAATCTAATCCTAATGATGTGCATGTGACATTTTCCTTTTCTTTCCTTTCTTTCTTTTTCCTAAAAGAATGCAATCTATCCTAGAAAATAAAACTAATTCAACCGATGGCATTTTTTGTATTTTTCATGAAATTCGAAATTAGGTGAAATGTGAAAATTACCTAATTAGATTAAGATCCTAATTAGTTTATATTAGGAATTAGGTTGAGCCAAATCCTAATTTGAACTAAAATATTATCTTAACCTAAATAATCCTAAAATGCAATCTATTTGATAAAATACCTACACTTATAGTAAATTTAAAAAACTATTATCTAAAATTAAACTAAGTGCAATTTTAATCCTAATATGCAATGACGTGCAAAATGTGTCCTAATCTAATTTTTCTTTTTCTCTTACGAAATTCAAAATTAAAATGGCCAAATAATTAAACTTGCAATTCAAATTTAAAACTAACATCCTAGATGAATGCAATCTAATTCAAAGATATCATCTAACCTAGATATCATCTAAACATGCATTAAAAAAAAAAAAAACTAACTAACCTATCATGCAATCAATCCTAATCTACATGGGATGGGAATGCGATTTTTTTTTTTTTTTTTGTATTTTCGGGATAAATAGAACAACTATGAGATAAACATCAAACCAACCATGATCATCAAGAATATTGTCCATCACTCAATTTGAAATTCAAATTTGATTATCTCGCTAATAAAATCGATAAATTGATCTTAAGCCTTAAAGATCAAGATATCAGTTTTACTCCCGCGTGAATAATTGTTCCATCTAAAGCCTTATAGATAGAATAAAAATTCGTGCGGTTGCGAATTGGATGCTACATTAGGGAATTTCAATCATGTATTGGAAAAAAAATCAAACAAAGATATAAAATATCAAAACCTCAAACAAGATAAACAAATCTACCTAATAAGTTAAATCTACCTAAAAGATAAACCTATCAAATAAAGTAAAATAGATCTATACCTAAATTTGAATTTTTCCAAAAGACCAATCAGTAGAACGAACCAACGATGGGCATGGCACGGCACGGCTCAGCTTTAGCAACGGTTGTGGCAATATCTCGACTTGGCTTGGCACAATTTGTGACAATTTCGATGGGCTAATGTTCGGGACATCAATGTGGCGTCGAGTTAAACATGGAACAGCAACGTTGACGCAGCAAAATCAGCAAGCTTCACCGATATTGGGTTAGGTCATGATGGACACGATTCAAGCCTGAGGAACTCACGGACACGCCTACACCGATACTGCTCAATCCACTTTGAAGCACACCTCGACACCTGGATGTGGGCAGCAATTGGGACAGCAAACATTCAACGTTTGAAGATCTAAATATTTGTTGGAGAAGTTGAGGAATTTGCTGTGATGCTCAGCCTCCTTGACGCGCCCCTGGACTAACGTGGCAAAACAATGGGAATAGCAAATTAGTTGACGTTGGGCGCCCTTCACAGACAAAACACCGGCACCGAGAAGGAGCTGCAAGCACACGTGGAGATCACTGATGTCGATGGAGCCTCCTTTGAACTTCCGAAGGTAAAAGGCACCGAGAAGGAGCTGCAGGCACGCTTGGGGATCACTGATGTCAATTGATCACCAAAAATCAAAGGGCAGCACACGTTCGCCAACGATTCTCCCTCACGATCCGTCCCTCTCTCTCGATTCTCAACTTTTCGTCCTCAATTGTCCGGCCCCTTTACTCGACGGAAAGGACTCTTTTTATAGGCCAAAAAAATTGTATCTTCGTGGTATATTTCATTTCTAATTTTGCCTGTGCACGATACTATTGAATATATCATTCTATCCCGCGCAATATTTTCAAATATTTCATTCGAAAATTTCCTTTTTTGTCAAAAATACATCACT
The DNA here is from genome assembly GCA_019915185.1 of Eucalyptus camaldulensis. Lineage (NCBI taxonomy): Eukaryota > Viridiplantae > Streptophyta > Magnoliopsida > Myrtales > Myrtaceae > Eucalyptus > Eucalyptus camaldulensis. The sequence continues at coordinate 25,245,542 of JAHSVA010000008.1, forward strand.
CGGTGTATATTGCCTAAATATATGAAAATCCCAACGAAATATGTGAAGAATTTTGCACTCGCCGACGGTCCAAATAAATAAAAATGTTCATAAACTATATGCCATGTTATTATTTTTTATTTTTTATTTAGTAAAAATTAACCCCAAAATTGTGTAAAAATTTAGGTGTCAACAAGTGTCTTGAGTGTAAATGAAGACTCATGGAAGATGTTCTTTGATGGGGCTGTAAACTTGTCTGGTTCTGGTACTGGGGCAGTTCTAATATCCCCAGATGGACAGCACTATCCAGTAGCTGCAAAATTGATATTCCCATGCACTAACAATGTGGCTGAGTATGAGGCTTGCATCCTCGGACTTTAAGCCGCAATTGAGATGGGTGTGGCCAAGTTAATGGTATTTGGAGATTCGGCACTGATCATACTTCAGACCGTAGGTGAATGGAAGACTAAAGACGCCAAATTGCTCCTGTACCACAAGTACTTAGAAGATCTGGTAAAGGAGTTTGACGAAATTTCATTTGAATACTTGTCAAGGTCTCATAATCAATTTGCGGATGCACTCACGACTTTGTCGTCTATGTTGCAAGTCACTGACAGGTTAGAGGTTGAGCCTTTGAAGATAGAGGTTTTACCGAAGCCGTCTTACTGTATGATCATAACTGAAGAACTTGTTGGAAAACCATGGTATCACGATATCATGAGCTACATTTCCCGAAGGAAGCACTCTAGCTGATAGGAAGTACATCATGAAGATGGCCTCAAAGTTTTTCGTCAGTGGTGAGAATTTGTACAAAATATCTTATGATTCAGTCTTGTTATGGTATGTAGGTGCAGCTGAAGCCACTCAAATCATATAAGAAGTTCACGAAGGGGTGTGTGGCCCTCATATGAATAGGCACATGTTGGCTAAGAAGATCATGAGATTAGGCTATTATTGGCTCACGCTAGAGGGTGACTGTATTCAGCATGTTCGAAGATGTTATCGTTGCCAAGTCCATGGTGCTAAGGTAAATGTTCCTCCAACTGAGCTGCACCAGTTTTCCGAGCCATGGCCCTTCTCAATGTGGGGCATTGATGTGATCGGCCCAATAAACCCGAAGGCTTCCAATGGGCATCGATTCATTTTAGTGGCCATAGACAATTTATCTAAATGGATCGAAGCTACGTCATTTGCAAGTTTCACTGCCCGCAATGTTGCGAAGTTCATCAAACGTGACATAATTGCTCACTATGGTGTCCCTAAAATGATTATCACTAACAACGGAACAAATTTGAACAACAAGCTTGTTGATAAGTTGTTTAGCGAGTTCAAGATCAAGCATCTGAATTCGTCCCCTTATCGCCCTCAAATGAACGGGGCTGTTGAAGCGGCCAATAAGAATATTAAGAAGATCTTGGCTAAGACAGCTGAGAATTATCGAGATTGGCATGACAGATTACCCTTTGCATTGATGGCATACCAAACATCGATTCGTACTTCTACTAGGGCAACTCCTTTTACTTTGGTATATGGCATGGAAGCAGTTTTGCCTGTGGAAATAGAGATTCATTCCCTGAGAGTATTGTCCCAAGTGGAATTATCTGAGGTAGAATGGTCGCAGCAAAGACTTGAACAATTGAACTTGATCGATGAGAAAAGACCGAAGGCTCTTTGTCATAGCCAAACTTATCAGCAGAGAGTGGCCAGATCCTTCAATTGGAAGGTACGACCGAAACATTTCAAGGTAAATGATCTTGTTCTAAGGAAGCTGTTGCCAATTTTTCCAGATTCTAGGGGGAAGTTTGCTCCAAACTACAGTGGCCCATATGTGGTAAAGAAGGTACTTCATGGCAGTGCTTTGATCTTGGCAGACATGGATGGTCGTGAGTTTTCCACTCTAGTTAATTCAGATGCTGTCAAGAAGTATTACCCATGATAGAATTTGCCATATCATGTTTTGAATTGCAAGCATTTTATGATAAATAAATTGCCTCATTAAGTTGCAAATTCAATTGTGTAAACTTGTTGCAAATATTGCATGTTTTCCTTGATGAATTATGTGAGTAGATTGAATGTGCCAAATGGGATACTCTGGAATGATTAAAGGCAAACCCTGTTCCATACATTGTTTCATACACTAACCTCCAGTGAGTTGTGTGGAAAAATTCCATGCCTACGAGAAAAAAAGGGTGATCTCGCAAAAGGTACGTCAACTGAGGTGATGAGAGGCAGTTTCTTCTGCTACCCAAAACACTACAGGTATATCCATTGTTCAACCCTTTGAGCCCATATACATGAAGAGCTTTTTAAATTATCCCTGTCAAGGATCGTCCCATACTAGGACAAGATTTGAAATGAATGATAGGAATTTTCTTACTTACACTTGCATCAATCTTTGAGTATTGCTTTCACAGTGTAACTTGTACAATAATTTAAAGTGCCTTGGGATGATGAAGAGCATTTCATTCTCTATCCTATACACTTTATCCATTGCATAGCCCCCTTGAGCCTATGAATTCGTTTCACATTAAACCCAGTTGGTGATCATCCCCCACACTGGGGCAAGGCAAAAGACAGATGAACACCCTTGAAAGTCCGAGTGTCATCCAAAGTATAATTCCTTGACACATGTACTGTGCGCAAAAATTGAAATCGAACTAAGGGGCATAAAAAAGCAGTATGCCTGGTAAAAGCAAGGCCAATGCCCATGAAAAAGAAGTGAAGAAAAATGAATGAGAATGAGCGGCACGAAAAAGCAGTGTGCCTGGTAAAAGCAAGGCCAATGCCCAAAGAGAAAATTCAAACACTTGAGTCGTATCCCCAACAAGGTGGTACCCAACCAAAAAAAAAACTCAAATGTTGTTGCAATCAATGAAGTTGTGATGTCAAGAAAATCTTCAACATTGGAAAAGTGATGGAAATGTCAAGATGATCACCAACTTTGATCCCTTAAACACTTTTTGGGCCCAATCATCCTTTCGTTTCTCAACCCATGAACTTAGCCTATGTTACGTCCCTTGCAAAGTCTCTTCAGATTAGGGCACTTGAATTAACGTAAAAGTTCAAACGTTTGAAAGCATTGCTTGAAGAAGTGCGAGTAAGACAATTTCTACTTGTAAACCCCCAAGATGATGGTGAAATATCATTCATTTTTCAAAAGCTTCGACTCAAAGAGTCCCCTTCGTTAAGCCATTAACCAAGCCAGCATTACGGTTCCTATTAAAGACCTCTCAGATTGGTAAGCTTGTACCACTTGCGAGATTGCTCGGACCCTTGTTTGGTATGACAATGGTGAGATAGAGTAATCGTCAAATCCTGCATCAAAGGTCAAGATAAAATGGCCCTTTTAATGAGGATAGGTGAAAAGTCCTTTCAGACCAAGAGGTCCCCCATTTGACACATCCATGAAACTCATGTGTTCATATTGGAGTATTCTTTTGAAATCTTCCCAATGGAAATTAGGTGATGCAAGATTGATAAATCCTCGCACATGAGCCTCACTTAAATTAATGCATGTTTGTGATCATAAATGCATATTGCTTCTCCTATGATCATGTTTTACAGAAGACATTTCCCCTAGGAACATAGATGATACCAAACAAGTATATCTCTATCCATACCTTAAATACTTGTCATTGTGTAGATATTCCCTTTTGAAAACATCAACACTCGATCGAGCTGTCCCCAAAAGATTTTTCTCCAAATTCAGTCTGATTAATGCGACTGAAGAAAGGTTCGAATCCTGGTCAGATAATCTATGTTGCAATGTTAGGTGACCGAAGAAAGGTTCGGATCCTAGCCAAGTAAAACCTCAATTTAGGCGACCATAGAAAGGTATGGGTCCTAGACAGCCTTATTGCTCTAACAGGCGACCGTAGAAAGGTACGGGTCCTGGAAAAGCAATTATCTCAGTTTAAGCGATCGTAGAAAGGTACGGGTCCTGGAAAATGATTCCTTATTCAGGCGACTGTAGAAAGGTATGGGTCCTAGACAACATTCATTGCTCTAACAGGCGACCGTAGAAAGGTATGGGTGCTGGAAAAGCAATTTCCTCATTCAGGCGACCGTAGAAAGGTACGGGTCCTAGACACAACCAAACACTACCATATTAAGTGACCATAGAAAGGTACGAGTCCTAAACATGTAACACCAACTATCTTGAATCACTCTATCCTCCTCGAAGGTAAGTTATTTCAGGTAGGTTCATCTATCATTTGCATTTCCATGAATCATATAAATTGCATTAAAAGTGGAACTCATGTTCCAACAAAAATCATTCATTGCATGAGCATTACCAAAATTTAGGTCTCAATTTGTCTTTGAAGGCAACCTCTGCGAGCTCACCTTCAAAGAGGGGCAGCTGTTGACACCTAAATTTTTGGGGTTAATTTTTGCTAAATAAAAATAATAATAATAAAAAATCATAATCACATGGCATATAGTTTAGGAAAATTTTATTTTATTTTTGGTTATATTTTGTTAAGATTTTTCACATATTTAGGTAAAATACACTGGGAGATGCACTTTTGCCCAAAAGGGGAATTTTCTTGATGGAATATGCGGAAAATATTTCAATGATATATTTAGGGGTATCGTGCTCAAGCAAAATTAGAAATGAAATATACCCCTAAGATACAATTTTTTGGCTTATAAAATGGGTCACGGACGGTAAATTGGGGGGTCCTTTCCGTCGGTGAAAAAAAGAGAGCAAAAGGTGAAAAGGTGAGGTAAGAGAGAGAAAAACCGAAAAAAAAAAAGAAGAAAAGAAAACCCCCCGCGACTGTTCATCTTCCTCGGGGGGGGGGGGGGTGTCTGCCCATGCCGTCCCCGCTTGCTCGCGCCGGCTGCCGAGCCACAGGCGACCTAGAGTCACGCCGCCACTGAGCCAACCTTCCCCGTGCCACCGTGCCACTGTCCCAAAGAGCCGCCATGTTGCCCCGACGCCTGCAACTTGACGCCGCTCACCGCCTGCAGATCTGAACAGCGATCGGCCTTGACCTGACGTCGTCCCTGTCTCCTCGTCCCTGCCTGTGATGCCGTCCGCTGATCTTGCCGCGTTGCCCCGTCGCCACTTCCGTGACGCCCGCTCCCAGAGCCGACGTCGTCCCGCGCTGATCCCGAAGCCCTTGGTGCCGCGACGCCGCCGCGTTGATCCCCGAAGCCCCTGGTGTCGCGACGCCGCCGCACCGATCCCCGAAGCCCCTGTTGTTGTGCTGCCGTCGCACCACTCCCAGTGCCCTCGCCAGAACAGCCGACGATCTCCCCTCGCCGGACCGGCCACCAGCTTTATTTTTCTTTTTCTTTTTTTAGAAAAAAAAAAGAAAAAAAGAGAAAAGCAAAAGAAAATTTAGGTATTTTCTTTATCTTATTTTTGCTATTTTATTTTATCTTTTTAGTGTAGTTATTCCTTTTATGTAAAATTGAAATTCCATGATATGAAATTGCCTTGAAATTAGTGATTGTCAATCTGATTTTCGCGCCCGAAATCTGACTCTCAATTACTTAAAAAAATTGCCAATCCGATCTCCCGCCCGAGATTCGATTCGTGATTTATGTGAAATTGGCCAACCCGATCTCATGCGCGAGATATGGTTCGTCAATTTGGGTATCAATATTGCTTGATTTGTTGTAATGTTACTTAGGTGAGTTTTCTTAAAAAAATCAATAAAAAAACATGTAGTTTTAGGGTTTGCATTCATAATAGGAATTTTGTTTCGAATTTTCAAGAAAAAAAAATCAAATCAATTAATTTAGGTTGCTAGTTCATTTTTTTTTTTTAATTTGGATTGCATGTTCAATTATTTGGCAATTATTAATTTCAAAGTTAAAAAAAAAGAAACAAAAACACAAAAAAAAAAAATCATCATGCACATATCATGTAGAGTTAGGGTACATTTTGCACGTCATTGCATTAGGATAAAAATTGCACTTAGTTTAATTTAGATAATTTTTTAATTTATTATAAGTTTAGGTACTTTTTTTTAGATATATTGCATTTTAGGATTATTTTGGTTAAGATAATATTTTAGTTTAAATTAGGATATGTCTCAACCTAATTCCTAATATAAATTAAATAGGATCTTAATCTAATTAGGCAATTTTCACATTTCACCAAATTTTGAATTTCATGAAAAAATACAAAAAATGTCATAGGTTAAATTAGTTTTATTATTTAGGATAAAATGCATTATTTTAGGAAAAAGAAAAACGCCACATGCACGTCATTAGGGTTAGATTCATTGAGATGCATGTCAATTAGTATTTTTGCTAGGCCCATTTAATTAGAAATTACATGTCATTAAGATTAGGTCATCTAGTTAATATTGCATTGCATATTGCATGATTTCATTAATTAAGAGAAAACAAAAAAAGAAATTGCGTGTTAATTAGAAACCATATCTAGGGTTGTTGATGTGGATTTTATTTAACATTGCAGATGCTTTTGTTACTTTGAGGTAAGTTTTTGCAATTTATTTATCGTTTATCTGGGTGTTAAATTGGTGGATTGTGCATCCGCATGATCACCTCACATGTTAGGGAAAAAGATTTAAAATCAATCCAAGCTGCTTGCAAAACATTTTTTTTTGAAATAAAATAGAAAGGTACCGAAAAGGGCGTTAGAAAAGTCTAGCGTAACCAAGTCCCCGAACTCATAATCTCTGGTTCGTAAAAGTAAAGTAAATCTCCCGTTACTTTACTTGGGTTTCTAATCGACCCACCAAAAATAGATTAGTGGCCACTCTTAATTGAAAAATCAATTGCATGTTAAGAATTTGAACTTAAGTCGCGAATTGGTATGGACTTAGGAGAGCCTGAGTTAAGTCTAGGCTTAATATTCCATTAGCAAACTCTAGGTAGTTCACACCCGAAAATTTGGTCGCGACAATGCATTAATTGATTAATTAGTGTAACTAATTCCCCAATCCTATATTCTCTTATTGCATAGGAAGTGAAGTATATTCCCATATTTTACTTGGTTTCTAAGATCTCAATAGACTAGTGGTGACTCCTTATTAAAAAAAAAAATTATGAACACTCTAACGTTGCACAAGGAATGTGCTTGGGAGAGCCTGTGCTCAATTATGGGTCATTGGCCCTTTTTTAGGCAATATTCCTAAACATATTTTCCTCCCTACCAAGTGGCAGGTCGGAATAGCCCTTCTATATATGGTTCTAAACTTGTACATAGATGCTTTTGAAGGTTAGTCAAAATTTTATCACTTATATATTGATATTGGTGTCACATTAGCATCAATAGAACAATATAGATACTCAACAAATATCAAGCATAAGATTTTATTTGTAGGTTTAGTATGTATGGCATATATAGTGTTCATTTATCCTACATCTTATGAGAAAGAGGGTTTATGTACGACGAGGAATTGGGATTTTATTTTCCTAATATGGTCATCAATGGGCTTCGCCAAACCATGCTCCCACGGGCTTGGTCAAGATAATTTTTTATTAAGCTCAGAACCCGCTTTAACCCATTTAGCACCAGACTAATTAAAATGCAATTTATGTGGGCCAAATGTTATTGAATGAAAAATGCTAATAATATGCAAATGCACCAGACTACGTCTCCCAGTGTTGGCTAAAACTGGTAAATATATTGGTCTTCCTTCAGACTGGGGGAAATCTAAAAGGGAGATGTTTGCATGGATCCTTGGAAGAGTGAATTCTAAGTTGGAGGGTTGGAAGGAACAGCTAATCTCAAAGGGCGGTAAGGAAATTCTACTTAAAACAGTCGTCCAAGCAATCCCACAATATGCCATGTCCATATTTAAAATTCCTCTGTCTCTATGTAAGTCTATTGAACAGAAAATTGCCAAGTTCTAGTGGTAGTAGAATTGTAGTAAACTTGGAATTCACTGGAAGAAATGGGATACTCTTAAGGATAGAAAGGCCCATGGTGGAATGGGTTTCCGGGATCTTATTTCGTTCAACAAAGCCCTACTGGGAAAACAAGTTTGGCGTTTAACTCAAGCACCCCTTACTTTATGGGGCAGACTTTTTAAAGGCTTATATTTCCATTCTACAGATTTTTTGAAGGCTGAAAAAAGGTCTAGACCCTCATGGGGGTGGCAAAGTTTATTAATAGGTCGGGATTCTATTTCAGACAATCTCCAATGGTCGGTAGGAAATGGCCAATGGATCAACATCAAAGAGGATAAGTGGCTTTCTAGCGGTATTATAGGCGGGCCAGCTCCTAGAGGAGAAGCAATGAGGGTGGCTAACTTTATATTTCCAAATTAGAATGCATGGAAGGAACCCCTCCTTCGACAAAGCTTCGATGATCGGACTGTACTTGAAATACTTTCTTTATAGATTCCGCCTCCTCACACTACTAATAAGCTTATTTGGAAAGGTCAACTAAATGGACAATACACTGTGAAGAGTGCTTATAATTCCATCAAAGCTCATAATTACAACGATATATCTAATATTGCTTCTTCATCTTATCAACCACCCAGAAAGCTATGGCATTCTATATGTCATTTGCAGGGTCCCCCCAAGCTATGCATATTCATGTGGTCACTTTGCCAAATGCCTTGCCTACAAAGGAGAACCTATTCCATCGACATGTTATCCCTAACCCCATTTGCCCGACGTGCATAGATCAAGCACCGGAAACAAATGAACACATTTTCCTCTCATGTCCTAGGACAAAAGCTATCTGGTCTCATCCACAAGTAAATTTAGCATCCAGCCTTTCTAGTGCTACTAGGATCGACAAATGCCTTGCAGATTTAATAGAGAACAAAACTGACTTACTTGTGCTAGAGACAGTGGCTTCTATCATGTGGCAACTCTGGAAGAGAAGAAATGATTTCGTTTTTTGCCAACGAAGTCCCAATATTGAATAGGTGGTGCAATTGGCTCTTGCAAATGTCAGATCAGCCCGCCTCTACAACAGGACACCAGCGAAACCGAGGCTGACACAACCAGATCTTGATCAGTTGTGGCACCCACTAGAACCAGGAGTCATTAAAATCAATATAGATGGCGCGTACCCGATCTCGCAAAACGAAGGAGCTGTAGCCTGTGTGTGCCACGACTCTGTTGGTCACTTGCTCGATGGTTTCACTGACACCATTAACGCCTCTTCGGCACTAGAAATAGAGACGCAAGCTTTGATTCTTACCCTAAAGTTTATGCTGCAGAAAGGGATGGATCGTGATTGTGTGCTGCTGGAGTCCGATTGTTTGGTGATGGTGGATGCTGTGCGAAACCCTACTTTGATCCCCTAGCAACAGCGAGCGTTGTTCGCAGAAGCTATGGCAATCTTGCCCTATTTTCCTTTTCTTCGCATCCAACACTGTAGACGGGCTGCAAACTTCATTGCCGATTGGGTTGCTAAGTCCCATGGGCTTTCTTTGCTCCCCCCAAATTGGACCGTCTCTCCCCCTTCCCACCTCTTGAATCTTTTGTATTCTGAAGCTTTGTACATCGGTTGTTCTTCTGGAAGTTAATATATAATACCACTGTTTTCGACCAAAAAAAAAAATTAACAATTTTTTTTGTTTAGGAATTAGGGTGAAATCCTAATTTTTTCATGCAATGAATGGCCAAATAGGCTTGCTACAATTTAGGTGTTAACAAGATTTAATTTTGTAATGTTAGACTTGTACACAGACATTTCACTAGTATATACTATAATACTGAATTGGATAGACACATAAAATAAACGCTTATGAATTTTGTTGTGAATCAAGCCCATAATATAGAGAAACACTGTATTTTCATTTGTTCATTTATTGGGAGATAGTCTCACTATATTCGTTCAGCAGGCTCTCTTTATTTGGTGTTCTACTACTCCATAATGAAAAATCCTACAACTCAAGTAAATGGACAGTGAAATGAAAATGATTTCATGTGGACTCAGCTATTCCCTTGTTAAGATTCGCAAAAGATACAAATTTTCTGAGAAATTGCTCGTATTTGTTGTTACTTTTGACTCCTAATGACCTGTATAATTGGGCCGTTCGAGGAATTTTCATCCTAGTTAGTCAGTAGTAGTCAGGATGGAAATCAATGGACGATCTCAATTTAATTTTCCATTGCTCCTTTGCGAAAAATTGTATTGCTCAAGTACATGGATGGTGAAACGAAAAGGACTGTATGGACCGGAGTAACCGCGTGAACAAGTTTGGACTCAATTTCGTCGATGAGCTCCATGAAGGATACAAATTTCCCAAGAAATTGTTCACAATTATTATTATGATTTGTCCGTAACATGACATGCATAATAGACCTATTCGATGAACTTTCACCCTAAGTGATCGATGACTCGGGTTAGAATTCCATGGACGAGCTTGGAAGGTACGTCATGAATCATTTGATGTCTCCACATTGTGGGGAGAAAGATTAATGGTCATGGATTATGAAGAAAAAACCATCTTGAGTCTAGCGAATTGACTTCAAAGTCATTCTGGGTCACATAATATCGAACACTTAGTGGAAAGTCAACATAAATATATATGATATAACACCTCACAAGAAGCTACGATGTGATGCTTTTGTACGCATGGAATGAGCCAACGGATAGAGAGAATCCACACTCCCATCATCATCCATCACAATTAATTTAAATACGACCATGTCCAAAGGGAATAGTCATTGAGTTGAATCAAATATGAATTGATATGCAATTTCCTCGAAACTCACAAAAATTAACTACAGATATCTCAAGTGTTGTGCCTCTTGAAGTCCAGATGGAACAGTCATTGAATTGAATCTAATATGAATTGATATACAAGAGAAAGCCAATAATAATAATAATAATAATAATAATAATAATAATAATAATAATAATAATAATAATAATAATAATAATAATAATAATAAAGAACAACAATAACGATAATAAATCACTAACTATGCACTTTGATTTAGTAAGTTTATTACGTTGTTAAGCCATAAATATACATGGGCCTCGTTCTTAACGATTCTTGATTAGTTGGACACTCAACTTTATATGGAATAGAGACAGGTGATCAAATTTGGTTATGTACACACTTTTTCTTTAGTTTACGAATTTTTTTTCTCTCTCTTCTATTTAATTTTTAAATATGAGGTTCCTACTCTATATGATAACATAGTATGCCATACCATATCAATTCAACTTGAGGGGAGTGTTATGTTAAGCAAAAAATATATCCGAGACCGTTCTCTACTAACTATCTAATCTATTGATGCATAATCAATTGCTCACTTTACAATTAAAAGTAATTAAAAGAACGACCATCAATAATATTTTATGGGTTAGTGTACCTATTGAATCTACTATAGGGCAGGTCATCGGGTACATGATGAACAAGTCTGTACTCAATTTCGTCAACGAGCGCCATGAAGGATACAAATTTCCCAAGAAATTGTTCACAATTATTATTACGATTTATCCATGACATGACTTGCAAAAAACCATCTTGAGTCTAGCGAATTGACTTCAAAGTCATTCTGGGTCACATAATATCGAACACTTAGTGGAAAGTCAACATAAATATATATCATATAACACCTCACAAGAAGCTACGATGTGATGCTTTTGTACGCATGGAATGAGCCAACGGATAGAGAGAATCCACACTCCCATCATCATCCATCACAATTAATTTAAATACGACCATGTCCAAAGGGAATAGTCATTGAGTTGAATCAAATATGAATTGATATGCAATTTCCTCGAAACTCACAAAACTTAACTACAAATATCTCAAGTGTTGTGCCTCTTGAAGTCCAGATGGAACAGTCATTGAATTGAATCTAATATGAATTGATATACAAGAGAAAGCCAATAATAATAATAATAATAATAATAATAATAATAATAATAATAATAATAAAGAACAACAATAACGATAATAAATCACTAACTATGCACTTTGATTTAGTAAGTTTATTACGTTGTTAAGCCATAAATATACATGGGCCTCGTTCTTAACGATTCTTGATTAGTTGGACACTCAACTTTATATGGAATAGAGACAGGTGATCAAATTTGGTTATGTACACACTTTTTCTTTAGTTTACGAATTTTTTTTCTCTCTCTTCTATTTAATTTTTAAATATGAGGTTCCTACTCTATATGATAACATAGTATGCCATACCATATCAATTCAACTTGAGGGGAGTGTTATGTTAAGCAAAAAATATATCCGAGACCGTTCTCTACTAACTATCTAATCTATTGATGCATAATCAATTGCTCACTTTACAATTAAAAGTAATTAAAAGAACGACCATCAATAATATTTTATGGGTTAGTGTACCTATTGAATCTACTATAGGGCAGGTCATCGGGTACATGATGAACAAGTCTGTACTCAATTTCGTCAACGAGCGCCATGAAGGATACAAATTTCCCAAGAAATTGTTCACAATTATTATTACGATTTATCCATGACATGACTTGCATAATAGGCCCATTCGATGAACTTTCACCCCGAGTAGTCGGTAACTCGGATTATAATTCCATGGACGAGCTTGGAAGGTACGTCATGAATCATTTGATGTCTCCACAGTGTTGGGAGAAAGATCAATGGGCATGGATAATGAATAAAAAACCATTTTGAGTAGAGTGAATTGACTTCAAAGTCATTATGGGTCACATAATATCAAACACTTAGTGGAAAGCCAACATTAATATATATGATATGACACCTCACAAGAAGCTATGATGCGATGCTTTTGAAAGTATCGAATGAGCCAGTAGGTAGAGAGAATCCACACTTCCGTCATCATCCATCACATTTAATTTAAATACGAGCATGTCCAGAGTGAACAGTCATTGAGTTGAATCGAAAATAATTGATATGTAGTTTCTTGGAAACTCACAAAAATTAGCTACGAATATCTCAAGCGTTGCACCTCTTGAAGTCCAGAGGGACAGTTATTGAGTTGAATTGAATATGAATTTATATGCAAGAGAAAGCCAATAATAATAATAATAATAATAATAATAATAATAATAATAATAATAATAATAATAATAATAATAATAATAATAATAATAATAAAGAGAGAACAACAATAACAATAAGAAATCACTAATTGTGCACTTTGATTCAGTAAGTTATCACATTAAGCCATAAATATACACTGGTCTCGTTCTTAACGATTTTTAATTAGTTGCGCACTCAACTTTATATGGTATAGAGAGAGGTAATCAAATTTGGTTATATACATACTTTTTCTTCAATTTACAAATTTTTCTTCTCTCTTTTATTTTATTTTTTAATATGAGGTTCTTACCCAACACGGTAACATAGAACATCATACTACATCAAATTCAACTTGAGCGGAGTGTTAAGTTAAGCAAAAAATATTTCCGAGACCATTCTCTATTAACTGTCTAATCTATTGATGGATGTATAGTCGATTGCTTACTTAACAATTAAAAGTAATTGCAAGAATGACCACCAACAATATTTGATGGCTTAGCGTACCTATTAAATCTACTATAGGGCAGGTCTTCGGGTACGTGACGATTGACTTTATGCAAGTTTGTGCAGGTTGTTTGAGTGAAAAAAACCAAGAAGTTAATGGTATTAACCAACAGTGTAACAATCTTATATCAATTTATGCCTGTTCAAGTTGGCACGTACTTCTTATATTAGTTGAGAATCATCGTCTCACCACTGTGCATGATTATGTCGTATTATCCACGAGCTTTTGTATACTAGATTAACTCCATCCCAAGCAGTCTCATGATCAAGACAGACCTCCATATTAGAATGGGAAAGATTTTAAGAAATCACTACATGATGCATCGCATATACATCATATGGAGACCCCACTTTTCTTGTTCTTAAATCCGAGTTGTTTCTACCAGCCGAACCAAGTTCCATCATCAGTTGTTTAAAACAACATGGAAATAGCAGCCAAAGAATGTTGGTATAAACAATGCTGGGGTTAAAGAATTGTTATTCTTGTCAAAAATTAAAAACTAAAAACACAAAAGGGAAAAGTGTGGCCGCCATCATCGAATAACTTTTGCATGCAAACGGGATTGAGGAAATTCGCTAGGAATTACTTCTCCACATGTCCTAATTGGCTTCTCCAATGGGGTTAATTACATAAACCCAGAAAAATACCCCGCTTGGGATTCGCTCTCTCGCTCTTTTGAGATGCAATGTCCTCTTGGACTATGAAATCTTCGGGATTTGTTGGTACTAATTATTTTGTGTCTTGACCCTTCTTTCTTGAGTTCTCCTATTCAAAATTCTCGATAATTGTAATAAAGTCACAAAGTCACTCGGGATTTGTTCATGAACTGTTAGAATATAAGCTCAAGGATACAGTTTATCTAACTTGATCTCAAAGAGTCAAAGTGAAATAGACATGTAATTAATATTTTGATTTCTCTCACCATTTTCAGTGTTCTATTTTTCTTTGTTCGCCAAGTTTAGAAATAGTCACATCATCCCTTAGTTCCTCTTTTTCTTCCACGATTTTCTTTATTCAAGTGAACCAAGCTCCACGCACTATGCATAACCGACACAGCGAGGATGCAATCAATGAACTGATCTTTTAGGGCCTGCATGTTTGTGTTTATTTTTATTTTTTCATGAACACAAAATCTGTTTTTTTTGTTCCGGGGAACAAAAAAACAAAAAAAAATGCATTTATTTGCGTTTTTGTTCCAAATTTGTTTTTTTGTTCCAGGGAAAAAAATTAGAACAGAAATAAGAAACAAAAAAACTTGTTTATTGTTTATGGAATAATTTTTAAGAATAAATTTTCTCTCTCTTAAACTTTTCTTCTCTTTCTTTTCTTCTTTTTTCTTTGGCTGGTCGCCAGCATCGACCATGACCGGCGATCGGCCGTCGAGGGCCAGTGACGCCATCGAGGGCTGGCAACCTCGCCGGTCCCTGGCGAGGCCGAGCGTTGCCGGCCCCTGGTGACGCTTGGCCTCGCCGAGCCACCACTAGGCGACCGGTGGCTGGGCGAGCTCGGCCTCGCCGGGGGTCGGCGAGCCTATCCGTGGTTGGGCAAGGCCGCCGACCCTTGTCGGCCGATCGCCAGCCATGGCTGAGGCTGGCGACCAGCCAAAAGAAGAAAAAAAATAAAAAAAGAAAGAAAAAAAGGAAAAAAAATAAAAATATTAAAAAATTAAAAGAAACAAAAAAAGAACACAAATTTACCAAACGTGTTTCAGTTCTTTTTTTTATTCCCGGAATAAGTTTACCAAACGTGTTTTTCTAGTCAAAAATTGTTTCCCGGAATAGAAATAATTTTTTCTATTTCCGCTCTCTAGAATAATTTTTGAACAAAAATACAAACAAACGCACCCTTAACTACTCGCCTGACTTTTCATGTACTTTGACAAGAAATTCAAAACCCAAACTGGACTTAGACCGACGACTTTAATTAGCAATTCTGATGCATGTTCGTCTACGAATCATGGAACTTGCAAGGTATTAAGTTTAGGTGGTTTATAATTGGCAATGGTTTATAGTTGGCGACAAAACTTTGGGTTATATGCTTATTTTATGGGCAACGTTTAACTATACTTTCAGCATGTCTCATCGAAAGAAATCATCTGAGGGGGATGGAAAGTGGAAAGGAAGGTTAAAAAGATTTTTTTTCCCAGTACAATAGTTCAGGGAAAATAAATAACAAAATTGATGCAAACACGGCTACTAATGGCTTTTTGGATTGTTGCAAACGTGCTCAGGACAACAATCTGCGTAGTGTGCGAAAAGACGACCACAACTTTTAATCTAGAAAGAGTTATAAGTCCCATAATTCCAATCTGAAAAGCTAGCTCTGAGCACCAAGCCTGTACCAGATTGAGTACACCTTTTGCATTCGTTTTGGACCTCAAAATTCATGGTTTAGGCGTGTTTCAGGGAACTTTTCTATTTTTTGTCATATCTCCACACTATTTTAGGCTTTTGTTTGTTTTTCTCGAATTCTTTACTGCTTAGGGTGATATTTGGGTTTTCTAGGTTGTGAATTAGACATGCTTCATCATATTATATAGAAGATAGAAAAAGAGATTTCTCTCTGTAGTTGGGTTTGTGAGTGCCTGTTTGCCTTTATTTATAAGTTTGTTGCGTAAAGTCGGCGAGATTGCTGGAGAGGCATGTTCAAGCAATTGTTTTGCTTGACGATGAATAGGGGACAAGGACCTTGTGCTCGGCTTTTTGGTGGATCGAAACAATTGCTGTCCAGTCTACCCTACGAAACTCTATTTGAATGGCGTAAGAGAAATTTTCATGGTGATTAGGACCACTACTAAGTCCGAAGTGGTTATTTGGCCGCAATGGCAAGGTAAAAAATTGATTAGTTCTTTTGAGGAATTATGGATCAGCCTTAGCCTAAAGTGTAAAAATAATCAATTGGAGAGGCAAATAGATGCTGGAAGATTTGAACCTTGGATCTCCTAGTTCCGATACTATGTGAAATTTTATAAGAAGTTTAAAATTATTAGATAAAAGTGTGATTTATTATTTAAACATTTTAACAATAGAAAAGGACCATCGACAAAACTAGAGAAGGCAAAGCACCGGTGACATAAATTTTATTAAAGCATTTTGGTCTAAAGACTAACGTTCATTATCAAATTCGAAACTGTGCAGTATGACCATCTCAGAATATTCCTCATGTCAAGCATCGAGAAATTGCTTGGGAGCATCACACATTGGGTAGCCAACATTGATTAAAAAGCTGAAACTTCCGAATTTCCCATTTTAAAAGCAAGAGGATTTTGAGCTTGAGAAAAATTTATCTAAAAAAGTGGTTTGAATTTATGTGATGAAAAGAAGATTTTAGAGTCTGGAGATCAAATTATTGCTAAAATAGATGTTGATGACTTTGGGAAAATTGTCAAAAAAGTCCTAAAACCTATTGTACGACAATCAATTCGGTTTTAAACATATTAATTTTTCTAATTCAGTTCTAAACCATTGGATAACTCGTTAATTTAATGATAAATCTTTTGATAATTTGACAATTTAGTCCTAAACATTTTAAGAATTTGCCAATTTAATTCTTCTAGTCAATTTTTACTAGAAATTGCTGACGTGACAATTTAATAATGCTGGCTATCCCATGTGGCATGATCGACGCTAACGTTAAAATTATTTACAATTTTCTTTTCTTTTTGTCATTTCTTTTTCTTTTCCTTTGTTTTTCTTGTGCCTTTTTTTTTTCCCTTTGCTAGTCATTACTGTGCCTTGTTGATGGCTAGTAGAGGTTGTCTTAGGAAAGGGTCGCCCTAGCCAAATTGGGTGAGGGCAACCCTTCTTTAGAATGGGTGAGGTTGAGAGTTTCCTTCGTCGGATCTAGCGAGAGTGACCCTTGCCAATGACAAGTGAGGGTGGCCCTCACTAGGCCAGGTGAGGGCAACCCTCACTTGATCTGGTGAGGGTGGTGTTCAAGCTGGTAGACCGTAGTGGGAAAAAGAAAAAAAAAAGAAAAAAAATCAACAAAGAAAAAAAATCATAAAAAAAAAAACTATAACGATTGATCATGCCAAAATCACTATGCTACATGGGATGGTTGACATTGACTAGACCATCATATTGGTAATTTCTGACCAATATTGTTTAGAAGAACTAAGTTGGTAAATCATTAGAAGGTTTAGGACTAAATTGATAAATTATCAAAATGTTAGAATTAAAGTGGCACAGTTGAAATGTTTAAGACTAAATTGACAAGTTGTGGGATTAAATTGGCAAAACTGGAAGGTTTATGATTGGATTGACCGCCGGCATAGGTTTAATACTTTTCAAAAAATTTATCCTGAAGAATTTAATTCATGTGGAAGAAATTAGAATTCAAAATTTGTAACAAATAGAAGTTGCTGAAGAAGGGCAAGCTTTAGCACAAATTTGACTATGTAAATTTGTCCGATTTTCATTATCTAGATTAAAATTCGCTTTGAAGATTTTCTCGAGTTATAAGGTTCGGATTATGAACTTAATTTCAAGCAAGATGCAGTTGATGAATTCAATTATCAAGTATTATAAAGTGCGTGGTCTACTCTTCTTTAACTGGAGGAGGACGACAAATCAGACACAACTTGCTGGAGTCAAGTTTTTCCTAGTGGAGGAATGATGCGGGGTGAATATTTTTACAGCTGATTTTTTTTGGTCCCCCATCTTAATTTATTTTAGATATTGTGTTAGGATATTGGTGATTTGTTTCCACTTTAGTAGTTTTCATTAATAGGTTAGATTTTTCTTATTAGTTAATTCATTCCCTCTCTTAAAGTTAAAATTTAATATGGGTTTTATTAGATATAAATAGAGATTATGGTCTTTCGTAATTTGGTTTTCCTCTTTTCATGAACTGATTAAGTGAAAAAAAAATTATGTTATTGTGAAATCTTTTATATTTGCAAGTTGCAACTCATGTCCGCGAATTTAGTTTTTTTTTTTTTTCCTAGTTTCGTGTTGGCACAAATTTATGTTTTGTTGCTTCAATGTAGGATGCAAGCTCGGTTCAAATACATACTTATTAATGAAGCAAATTTACTGTGTCAAGAAATTATAACCATATCATAAGCAAATCTTCACTTAACAATCTCATATTGCCGGTTAAAGCTTCTTTTTTTTTTTGGTCGCTGGAGACGACTAATAAAAGTATGAAAAATGATTTTTTTAACAACTAGGATTCATCCCAGTGGCCACCTTTCCAACATGAAAGGGAGAGGTGAGGGGTTCAAATCCCCACCTTCTCAGGGGGGAATGGGGTGGGGACGCGTAAGTTTCAGGAGTAGGTTTCGACTCCCACGCCCTGCAAGAGGTAAGGCAAAAGTCTGAGAGTGAGTGTAGAGTAGTAATAGAGTAGGACTGACAAAAAAAAAAGTATAAAAAAGGATTAAAATACAACAAATAAGAGAATAAGAAGCTTCCAATATGCCGCTATCTTCTTGACTTATCTTATTGAAATGAACACCAGAAACACATCTAGCATTATTCCTTGCTTGTGGTCAAATTTGCGAGTTGGAGAGAATATTGTATTCGTTAGTCAAAGGTGTCATTTTCTAACTTCGCGACTAACCAAACATATCGACTTTTCTCTATGATCATGCTCCTTCCTGTAACTTGCATATGAAAGAAACGGAGAACAAGCCCTTATACCTTTTCTTGATATGACCCTCCAGGTAAATTGCAAACATTACCAGCCTAAGGCGCCTGTAATGACATTTTCGTTGCATGTAATTAGCAGATTTTGCTAATCTTGGAAATTTCACGATTATCTCTATCAGACACGCACTGTCAATACGGTATTGCTTGACTCATATACTTCTAGACCTGGAAAGATTCAACTCGGCGTACATATTGGGGGCTGATCAAGACCAGGACTACCATTCTGTAGGATTCCCCAACACGTACATATGGGGAGACAGTTGGCTGAGGTTGCCGACAACCGTTGCTGACCGCAAGCAAGAGCCCTCGCAGAGAGAGGTCGTGGTCCTCCCTAGATCGGGTCAAGGGCCACTGTTGGCCTAGATCAGGCCAAGTTGCCGTCCAGCCCCACCAAAGCAAGTGGTGACCCTTGGCCCCTTTGGATGACGGCTGACAACCCTTGCCCGATCTGGAGGAGGGCCATGACTGTCACTTACAATAAGTTAGTGTCACCAGCCTGGCCAAGGTCTAGCAACCCCGGCCAACCCTCGCCCCACCATTGCCGGCCTTTTCTAGCAATCGGGGGGTAGTGGCGGCAAGGGCCATACAGGCCCTCATTGATTCATTGCCCTTATTTTTTTGTTTGTTTTGTTTTTTTTTAATATTTAAAAATTTACTTTGTTTTTAATTAAAATTAATTATAATTTGTATAAAAAATCAAATTTGCACCAAAACAATGTCATTTTGAGGGTATATTTCTTGTTTCAGCCACGTAAACATCACGTGGGAGGGAGAAAGTAATAAAAAAGATCGTGTTAGCATTTTCTATTTGTCCAATTAGATAGAGTTAACATGAGGACTTGATTGAATCAATTTGATAAATTTTAGGATTCAATTGCCCCTTTCATGACAAGTTCTAGGACTTCTAATGAACATACTCCTTTTTTTTTTTTTTGGTCAGCCCTACTCTATTCCTACTCTACACTCACTCTCAGATTTTTACCCTGCCTCTTGCAGGGCGTGGGAATCGAAACCCACTCCTGAAACTTACGTGTCCCCACCCCATCCCCTCTGAGAAGGTGGGGATTTGAACCCCTTACCTCCCCCTTCCATGTTGAAATGGTGGCCACTAGGGCGAATCCCAGTGGTTGAACATACTCCTTTATTCTCCATGTAGTAACATCTACTTTAGGAATTTTTCTTTTTGTTTTTGGCTTGATTTGTGAGTTTTCAACTAATATTGCAAATGACTCCTCCAATTTCTTCGTAATTTGCATACGAAAGACAAAGAACAAGCTCTTATTCCTTCTAGATATGACGGTAAGATGCAAACATTACAAGCCTAAGGCGTTTGGATGTAAGTAAAAGTAATTCCTACCGAATTAATAATATATTCATTGTTTGTAATTAGCTGGTTTTACTAATCTTGAAAATTTCACTGTCATCTTTATCAGACATGCGCTGCCAATATGGCATTTCTTGACTCATATATGCTCCTAGACTTGGAAAGACTCAGCTCAACGTAGACATTGGCAGCTGATCAAGGTCACAACCACCAAAGGGTAGAAATTCCAATGTTTTTTTAATAGGGGCAAAAGTATCAAAAAAATCTTAAACCTTTTGCATTTATGCCAATTTAATCCTAAATTTTTCAATTGGACTAATTTAGTCATAAATCTTTTCACATTGGTACCAATTAAGTCCATCCGATCAATTTAAGTCGAAAATTGCCAATATGGCCATTGTCGGTCTTATGCGGTGCCACCAGCACTAAAGTGAACAAAAATTATAATTTTTAAATTTTTTAAATTTTTTTTCTCTTTTTTTTTTTCTTTCTCCTTACCTCTTGGCCATGTATGACCTACGATGACCATGTTGGCAATTTCTAGCTTAAATTGGTCTTATGGATTGAATTGGTATCAATGTGAAAATATTTAAAACTAAATTGATCCAATTAATTTGGTATTTTGTCTTTTTTTTTTTTTGGATCTAACAAGTTCGATTTACTAGCATGAAAAGTTGTGCAGAAGATCGAGAGTAAATTGGTAAAACTATTTTCTTCACGGAGAAACACGATTTAGAGTTTTGAAAGCTTCTAATTAGCATATAAACATATTCATTTTGATTTTAGGAGAATTTCACGAAGTTTAGAAGTCCAGTTGAGAGCATAATTTGTCGACAAAGTCCAATTATCCTTTATCCTTAACAAAAGACTTTATAGGTGATCATAATATAAAATTGACAAAGAAAATGCCTAGTGTATAGTCCAAAGAAGTAGATAAATCAATCCATAATGTGTTTCTTTAATTCGGTATTTTGGTATAAAGCTTTGAATAGAAGGTTGTTGGACATTGGCAAAGGTGAGATAGAAAAAGTATTAAGAGAAGGGAGACGAGAAAACCAATAATATGGAAGAAACAACTTATCCTAATTTTAGCATGACCGAAACCAACTATGAACACCTTTCAAACGGTGCTATTTGGACTCCTCCGCATAATAGGTGAAGGAGATGGATGTTTGGGCTTACTGAAGAATAGACAAGGCTATATGAACTTTCTACGAAAGACAACAGGAGAATCAAAGAAATAAGAAAATACTATGAACTATCGGTACTACTGGAGGTCCCGCCCATGCCTATCAATTTTCAAAGCCCTTCTCCATTATAAGTACATCGTAGTCATCATCATATCCTCCACGTCTCTCTCTCACACACACTTGCCTTCTCGCAAAACCCTTTTCAATGATTCTTGGAGGAATCCCGTTCGATGCTGAAAAGCTCCTCTTTTTAGGTCTCTCCTTTTTCGCGATCGTTGTGACCTTCAGCAATGGCCCTCACCTAGTGGTGGCAAAAAGCAGTAACAACAGCAATCCAACAACGACCACAGTTAACGTTGGGGTGGTTCTTGATCTGGAAACGTGGGTGGGTCAGATGGGATTGAGCTGCATTAACATGTCTCTCTCTGACTTTTACAGTTCTAACCCTTCCTACAAGACCAGGCTCGTCCTCAATGTTAGAGACTCCAAAAGAGATGAGGTTGCCGCCGCTGCTGCAGGTTCTCTCTCTCTCTCTCTCTCTCTCTCTCTAACATACTGACTGGTCACGATGCTTGCCCAGGAATATATGACGACACTAGATTTTGGGTTAAAATTTGTGTACTTCCGTTGACCGTGTTGAAGATTATTCTGGTTAATCTTTTATTTTTACTGAGTTTTATGGGGTTAAGTCTTTGCTTGAACTTCGAAGGGTTTTGGTCTTAGGTTAATACACAAATTGTGGAAGGGCATAAACTATTTTATGCATCTGTTTGTGTGATACAAGAAAAAACCAATTATTGTTCGTAACAACGTATTTGGCAATCGTATGAAAATTTCAGCTTCTATATATTTGAAATGAAGAATCCCCAATTAAGTTTTCAACGAAAAAATGTGTGTTCCATTCAGAGAAATATGCATTCTCAGAGCAGAGATTGTCCAAGCAACATTTTCCCAAGCTCCGCGAAGGACGATCGACGTTAAGTTTATTATAATAATTAAATAATAAATTATGTTTTTTATCTAACAGTTTAAGCTTTTAGAACAATTGACTGTGGTCTCATAAAATTTCATATGATATCAAAGTTGGGGACCTTGAGTTCAAATTTTATTTTGTCTGCCCAATTAAATTTCCATGCTTAAATAATAAACTACGCTTTCATCTAACAACTGAAACTTTTAGAACAATTGATTATATGAGTCCATGAAATCTCACAAAGTTTATCAAAAAAGAAAGGGACCAAGATTTTTGGTCATCCTCAAGAATCGTCTGTCACCAATCTGTACTCACTGTCTTAGCTGCCTTGTATATAAATTTCTTTTCCCCTTTCAAATTAAATAACTGCAATATATTAGAGGGTTTTTTTTTTTTTTTTTTTTTTTTTTTTTTTTTTTTTTTTTTTTATCATCGTGAAAACGAAGTCCTTATCATCTTATGATAGGACCAGAGATGACATGAAGTTGATCTTAAAGATTCAACATAGAAAAGTCCACCTTCTCCATCATCTCATATTACTCCAAAATAAACATATTTACATAAATTTGTGGATACGAAGTTTCGTCTTGATAAAGACGTGCGAACAAGATTCTTGTTTATGATCTTACATGAGGAAATATTGGACTACTATTGCTAGTTCTATTCTTGAAGGGTATAAAGCTCTCCAGTAGATGACAGATACTATTAGAAATCGTCTCGCAAAAGACACATACTATACAGCTACATTTTGGAAAAAGAGCCTAACGTTATTGTGCTTTTCAGGTCTAGAAGGATAATCATTTCTACATAGAACATATATAAATAATTACAATATTGTTTTTTATCCAGTTGAGCCATGTATGACGATCTGGTATAAAGTTGAGTCAGCAATAAGTTATTTCCAGGAAAATTGTGTTTCAATGGTCAAATAAAACAACTTTGGTTTGAAGTTCAACCAAATAATTGTCAACAAATGAAAGGAGTTTAATATGGATGTTGAGAGGCTTGACATATGGGGCTGTCCTCATAAAATCCAAAGACTTGGAATATGGGGCTCGGATTCTAGAGTGAAATTTTCAAATGGCATGAGATAAAGAAGTCAACTTAATGATTAAAAAGAATAAACTTGATCGTGCATGGCCAATTTATCCTCCTGTTTGGTTCTTAATATTACTATTTTTGAAAAAAATAGTTCCAGCTGGGTTTGCAATATCATATGCCAAACAACATCAAAGGCAACAACCAAAATGCCTGCACTATGGTTAATAAATTAAATCTTTCAACAACCTCATGGGTTGGTTTCAGTTGGTAAAAAATGGCAAGGGTGATCGATTCTCAATTCGGTCCGGTTTCACCTAAAAACTTAAAACAGGGCTAGGAGGACCGGCTCCCAATTTTTGGGATTGGGGACCAAACTAGACAATCTTGGGACCAAGAATCCAACTAGTCCAGTCCAATGGAATAGTGATTTGGCCATTATTTTAAAAAAGAGTCGGTCCAATCTTATTCACTCTTGGAACTAGAAACCAGACCAAAAATCACCGATTCCTTTTTTTATGGAATTAGGAATCAGACTAACGCCCTTGGGAATCAGACCCAACCAACTAGTTCAGTCCAGTACGAACGGTTCTTGATTCGGTCGATCTGATATACTCACCCTTGAAAAATGGAGGTGCGGCCTCAATTCCCTCCACATAGTACAAATAATTTCATGAATCTGCAATTTACTTAATTAAAGTGCGCTTTCTTGACATTGATAAATTTTGCATTTGCACACAATTATTCATCATGTCTGAAATTACGTTAAGATTCAAATGGGAAGTTTCAAATAGGTTTCGTGAGTATAATTTCATACATACTTAATAATGAGAAGTTTCGCTTACCCGTGCTGGAGGAATTTATATTATATCATCTTAAGGACATGTTGAATTAGGAGTCTTGTCATAGCGGAAAAAAACTTCAGTGATGCATTCAACTTCATAAACATTTTATTAACATGGGTTAAAGTCACTGTAATAAACGGATCAAGTGGAGAAGTTTTAATTATTAGTAGGCACATATTGTTTAAATAATATCAAGTACGAATTCTTTCCCAACTTCAAATTCCTATGTTTCCTTTCTCTTAAACATTTCCATTTTTATGATATTGCATCAAGTTTTGATTGACTTCTGATCAATACCATGCCTTTTCCAATCAGAATTTATATTATTATCTGACTTATTATTTTTTTTTCACCGTCTTTTCCGGTTTACCCGGGCAGCACTTGATCTGATAAAGAACAAGCAAGTCCAAGCCATACTAGGCCCTCAAGGTTCAGCGCAAGCAGACTTCCTCATCCACCTTGGAAACAAATCTCATGTACCAATCATCTCTTTTTCTGCTACTAGTCCTTCCCTCAGTTCCATCCGAAGTCCATACTTCATTCGAGCTGCGCAAAATGACTCGTCCCAAGTGAATGCCATAAGCGCAATCGTGCAAGCTTTTGGCTGGAGAGAAGCGGTCCTCATATACGTGCATGACGAGTTCGGAGAAGGTATCATACCTTCTCTAAGGGATGCTTTGGAAGAGGCCAACACGCGAGTGCCCTATCGGAGCCTCATTCCTCCTACAGCCACAGACGATCAAATTCTGCAGGAACTATACAAATTAATGTCGATGCAAACGAGGGTGTTCATTGTGCACACGTTACCTACCCTTGGTTCTCGGCTATTTGCCAAAGTAAAAGAGGTGGGAATGATGGATGAAGGTTATGTGTGGATCTTGACTAATGGAATCACTAACCTATTGAGTTCTATGGATTCATCTATTGTCACAAGTTCAATGCAAGGAGTACTGGGCATCAGGACTTATCTCCCAGGCACGCCAAATCTAGACAACTTCATGGTTCAATGGACGACGAAATTCCAACAGGACAATCCATCCATCCTTAATCCTACATTGAACATTTTCGGATACTGGGCTTATGATGCTGCTCAAGCATTGGCAATGGCAGTCGAGGAAATGGGTGTGCTGAATTTTACCTTTAACATGTTGAATGCTTCAACAGATGCAACGGACCTCAGCACTATCGGGGTCTCTCGGAATGGACAGAAACTTCTGCAAGAACTAGGCGATACGACATTTGCAGGCCTCACTGGAAATTTTAGACTCATCAATGGGCAGCTAGAGTCATCAACGTTCCAGATTGTTAATATCAATGGAAATGCAGCAAGACGCATTGGGTTTTGGACGCAAGAAAATGGGTTGCTAAGAGATTTGAATTCAATCAACACAAGCAAATATTCCACTTCAAAGAGTAATCTCTTATCTATAATATGGCCAGGAGATTCAACTTCTGTTCCTAAGGGATGGGAGATTCCCAATAATGGGAAGAGGTTGAAAATCTTAGTTCCTGTGAAGTATGGCTTCGAGGAATTTGTAAAGGTGATTCGAGATCCTAGCACGAACACATCCCAAGTCACCGGATATTGTATCAGCATCTTTCAAGCCGTGGTAGAAAAATTGCCTTATGCTTTACCTTATGAACTTATTCCGTTTGCCTTCCCTAATGGAACTAGCGCTGGCAGTTACGAGGACATGGTTGATCAAGTAATTTACCAGGTGAGATATCTCATTGTAAGTGCTTGATTTCGTTGGGTTACATGTTGAAACTTATTATGCTATCATGTGACTGACAAAGAAAATATTTCCCTTCCTTTTTTGTTGGAACAGAAATACGATGCGTTGGTGGGCGATACGACGATCATTGCAAACAGATCATTGTACGTGGACTTCACCTTACCATACACTGAATCAGGAGTTGTGATGCTTGTGCCATACAAGGACAACAAGAGCAAGAATGCTTGGATTTTCTTGAAGCCACTCACTTGGGAACTTTGGCTGACAACCGGTTGCTTCTTTGTGTTTATAGCATTGGTCGTGTGGATTCTTGAGCATCAAATTAACGAAGATTTCAGGGGTCCAGCAACACATCAATTTGGCACAAGCTTCTGGTTTTCTTTTTCAACCATGGTTTTTGCACAAAGTAATAACCCTTCATCTTAATAGATCAGTCGAACATCACAATTTATATATTGTTCTTGGAGAATTTATGTGCTTACCTTAATTTGGATTGCAGGAGAGAGTGTATTAAGCAACCTAGCGAGATTTGTTGTGATTGTGTGGGTTTTTGTGGTACTTATACTCACACAAAGTTATACAGCAAGCTTGAGCTCTCTTTTGGTGGTGCAAAATCTTCAACCAACTGTAACTGATGTAAATCAGCTCCTAAAGAGTGGAGAAAAAGTGGGATACCCGCGTGGCTCTTTTGTACATGATATGCTAAAGCAAATGAAGTTCACCGATTCCAAACTTGTCCCTTATCATTCCGTGGAAGAATGCAATAAGCTTCTTTCAAATGGAAGCGCAAAGGGCGGGATCGCAGCAGCATTTGACGAAGTCCCCTACATTAAACTCATTCTTTCTCAATATTGCAACAAATATACCACGATCCCAACATTTAAAACTGCTGGATTTGGCTTCGTAGGTTTTCAATCTCTCAATTCTAGAAAAAAAGAAATCCCCAGAATTTTCAATTGCTAGGATTAATCGTTATGTCTTTGATTGAAAAATCTGATGTCCTGCTTCTTTTGGTATTACAGGTTTTCCCAAAAGGGTCTCCACTAGTACGGGATATCTCAGAAGCAATCCTTAATGTAACTGAAGGGCCTAAAATGAAGGAAATCGAAAACTCGTGGCTTGGATCGACAACCAACTGCTTGGATTCGACTACCTCAGTTTCTTCCAATAGCTTGGGTCTTGACAGTTTCTGGGGCCTATTCTTGATTGCTGGAGCAGCTGCAACTTTAGCTCTCCTCATTTTCGTAGTCACGTTCGTCAAAAGAAATTGGCATATCGTAGCAAGTTCTTCAGGTACATTGTGGGGGAAATTTGTTGCATTGGGACGAAGATTTTACCAAAAAGACCTCAATTACCACACTTTTAGAAAAGGCGGATCTAGAGATAGAAGCACGGTTGAGGGTGCCAAAGAGAATGCACCTGTTGAAACTATAGAAAACATGAACTCCCCCCGGAGTCTGTCAAGCAAATCCAGCCAAATCGACGACGTTAATGAGCACAGCACACCATCTGCAGCACAACTTCCTATTCATGTAGCAGAAGGGTGCCTGGAGATAGCAATAAACGGCGAGCTTACCAGTGTAAATTAGGAGAGGTATATGCCTCAAGAGCCTTAGATACTAAACTTTTATCCTCTAACTAGTTGAACTCTGTACTTTTAGATGATGATATCTCCCCCTCATTTTATTCTCATGTAAGGCCTGCCATTGATACTGCTTATTGCCTAGTCACAGACAATGTAAATGAAAGATAGATGCTTTTCAAAGCATTTTCCGGGGACATCATATGCACATATTAACTTCTCTTATCCTATATGTATTGCCAACGAAGAGAAGTGTTCATTGATATTTCGATAGCCATTGAAGCCTAATCAACTAGACTTCTTAAATCCCATCGGTTTGCTACTGATGAAAGTAAATATATCAATATCAGGATATATTTCTTTTCAAATCATGAACCTTTTTGCTGGTTTAAATAAATGAACTTTTGAAAGATGAACATCTCATATGATTTCTTTACCCAAAAAAAAAAAAAAAAACATCTCATATGATTTGTACATAAATATTGACTCTTAGAAACATGCACGGACATTTCACTGGTATATACTATAATCTTAAATTAGACAGACATAAAAAAGCAAGCGCTTATCGATTAATTAAAAGTTTCTTATGGCTTGCAGCCCGAACCAAGCGGCCTAGGACATTGCCATGAACTATGGGCCATGTCGCAGACTAGCGCTTTGCTGTTCATTTTTAATATGTTCTACTCAGCTACATGGACAGTGAAAGGAAAACGACTCCTCCGCGTGAAAACCAGAAAGTTTGGACTTGTCACCTAATATTTAACTCCGTATCAACCATCATACAATAATTTTTCAACAAACCGAGTGAATCCAATGGACGGTAGTTGTTTGGACACAAATTTCTTGTTGAGCTCCATGGAAAATACAAATATTATTCACCTTGTTTGTCACATGATTTGTATAATTGGCCCATTCGACAAATTTTTGTGTCAAGTAATGGGAATAGAATCCAATGGACGGGATCGGAAGGTGTATCGAGAATCAGTTAATGCCTCCACCATTTGAGTAGAGCTAATTGACTAGAGCTCAATAATTTCAAAGTCATTTTTCACATCATATATTTTAATACTTACCAATAGCTCATAATAAGATAAACAATGTAATCCCTGGCGAGAAGCAATGACCTGGTGCTTTTACATGCATCAAATGAGTCAAGGGTAGAGAGAATTCACATTGCCATCATCATCTATCGCATTTAAATAGACCATGTCTCTCCTCACAAACATATTGAGAATCATAATGCTGTGGTTCCTCTTTTAATTTCTCGGATGACCTCATCGACGATTGATGTGCTTACTTGTATCTAAAACCAAGAGGCCAGGTACTTAATTTCTCCTAAATTAAGTTTTCCTTTTTCATAATTTTTGATAGATTGTAAATAATTTTCCGGGTCAATTTAATATAGAGATAATGTAACATACACCCAAAATATATTGACATAATGCTCTAAACTGCTATGTAGCGAATACATGGATGAGGTCAGAAGGTTGCATTTTGGTCATAAATGGTTTCAGATGTGTTTCTTTCAAGCAAGGTAGATATGTGGATCCAAAAAAAAACAAAAAACAAAACTAGGTTAATATGGAACAATGCAAATATCATTAGAGCCAATATAGGAAAAATTTATGTCGAGAGTTTTTTACTTCAAGGCACACGCAGCTTTTTGGAAGCTCAAAGCAACACTCAATATGATGATGATGATGATCATCATTATCATTATTATTATTATTATTATTATTATTATTATTATTATTATTATTATTATTATTATTATTATTAAGTAGCAGCAACAACAATAGTAACAACAAAGATGATGACAACAACAACCACAATCAGAATAATAATAAAAGGTGATCAAGTTTAGTTCTATATGTACTTTTCCATTTGCTTTCAATTTTTCTACACATTTTTCTGTCACGACCCAAACTCCAAGCACGCGCACATCTCATTGCGGTCGATCAGATATGCGACGTTCCCAGGTACTCGTCACCGTCCCATTCATTTTAAATGCACATGTGGAAGCGTATCATAAAATCCTTGACAATAAAATACAGGATAGGAAAGCAAGAAGCAACTTCATAACAAAACATTTTCATGGACCAACGGAGTTTACAAATAGAGGTCTACAACCAACAGTTTACAAAAGACCGACTCTTAAAAAGGAACCGTCCTACGACCTACAAGTGGACACAGTCTCTAATCCTTCAGGCTTCACCTCTGCAACTCCACAAGGCTAACCAAAAATGAATTGGCCGCCCTGTTATCTAAGGACCTGAAAAAGATGGCCCACAACAGGGTGAGACTTTGTCTCAACAAATACACCCCTAAACCCCTATTATAAAGGAAGTACACCCCAGGATGGCCCAGCCACACCATCGCAAACAATGAGACTCACTTTTGCCTCAGTTCCTTTCTGCAAGTTAGCACAATTCATATCACTCAATCACATACAGTAATACGAACTTAAACAACTGGAACGCAATTACTTTCATATAACCAACAACCATAGGGGTCCTGATTATAAGACTAAATCGTTATGACTTGTTCCATACCATATCACACAATTCTATTCCATAATTCGACATATTAACAACACTAAGCATGCATTCCAATTCTTATTCACTACCACACAAGGACATAGCCTACTCGCTGTTCGGTTATCTACTGACATTAATGTTAGGCATTGCCTCCCCACCTTGGAGTGTGACTTCATCATTACGTCGACGGCACTCTTGAAGTAGTATAGGTCCAGAATCAACTGCGACCTAAGCCCTTTGTAAGAGGCCTCCCATATAGGGGCAAGTCCAGCTCAAAAGCTCAGGACGATTTCCTTTTAACCACACATGACAATTCAAATCCGGCCCAGGATACCTTACATTTCATTCAATACCATTCATCAAAATAGTAATCCTGATCTCTTTTCTTCACTTTAAAATCATTCAAGAAAATTGCCACGTGTGTGGTTATTTGTCAAATTCGAACCATGAAAATAGAAACCACCATTTTTCAAACTCCACTATTTGATAAAATACTCTAAATCCATTTTCGGTGTTAAAACCCGACACCCGGGATTTTCTTAATAAAATCCATACTTTTCACAATCAACACTCATTCTTGAATATCTAACAAGTAAATTCATAACTTGAATACATAACAGCAATTATCACGAAATTCTGATAATTTAAGGTTCCGAAATAATTTTCTCAATTAATAAATAATTAAATTTATTCAAAAAGTTAATTAAATAATACTATTTTAATAATTTTATATAATATAATATACTGTTAAATAATTAAATAAATTTGAATTACTTATTTATTAAAAAATAATCAATTAAGGCCAAATCATTGTTGTACTAACATAAACATCTATTTAACCTTAATTAAACATACACTAAACTAATCACACCCCTTAATCTAATTCACACTTAACTAAACTAATATAACCACATAATCTCACTTAACTTATACTAAACCTCCCTAAGTATCATTAACCTCTCTAAGCGAGGGTTAGAGGATAAACTCACCCGATTAGGGATTTGATC
Source organism: Eucalyptus camaldulensis (assembly GCA_019915185.1). NCBI lineage: Eukaryota > Viridiplantae > Streptophyta > Magnoliopsida > Myrtales > Myrtaceae > Eucalyptus > Eucalyptus camaldulensis. Next base: position 25,276,856 of record JAHSVA010000008.1, read on the forward strand.
GGCTCAAATTGTCAGGGATGCAACATGGACCAACTTTCCTCAAGGTAGGCCAAGCTTTCGGGGTCGGGAAGCCGGCCAAAATGGGCCAAAATTGGACTGAAATACCCACAAAATTAATTGCTAGTCTCTGCCGGTAGAGGGCGGATTTGGGGTCGGTTGGGGCGTGTGACATCCCGATTTTCCGATTCTATTTTCAATAAATTGAGACGGGCATTTCGTTGGCACGCATATAGTTCCTTTCCTTGAGTTGGCCACTCATGTGAAAACTAGTCTATCAGGTGAAGTCGTTAAGAAATTCTAATGCATCAGACTCGAGAATTTGGCTAGGATGCGACCTTTCGACCGAGCTAATTTGCAAGGGTCATTACGGCACAAATAAAAATCGATTAGAGACCGAAGATAGGTCGACTCGACAAAGGCATGTGATTGAGTGTGGGTGATTCCATTGGATCGCATAATCCTTGTCGATCGACACTGGACCGACTTTTCTATCGATTGGGTACCCTGTGTCCGTATTTGAAACCTTGAGATTACCTGACAACCGAAAGTCGCCAATGTTTCAAAGATGTACATTGTGGCTTGAGATGATCAACCACAGGTCAAATGCATGAAAATTTCTAAAGGCTACCCGATAGGTTGGGCCACGCTAGTATCGTGCCAAAGTGAAATTAACCGTGAAATTAAGATTGAATTCAGAAATTGAAAGTCTGGGTGTGTCACAAATAATTTTAGGAATATTGACTAATCTTCGGAAGATTTCTCATGCAAGCCGAGTTTTTCAGCAATTAAATCAGAAAATGGTTAATTTAACCCAAGAAATTTGTAGGCTCGCCTTTGGTCTTGCTTTTGGGACTTAAATTAGTTTTATAGACAAGTGAAGATGTGAATTGAAGTGTGGTGACATTGGATTAATTTATTGACTTTGATTTGGATTCAATTGGAAGAAAATTGATGGAAATTGAAGTGATTGGGTGTGCAAGAACTTGGACCTCGGCGGAAAATGAAATTGAACCTATTGGATTAAAGTTGTGGAAGGTTTGAAGTTAGTGGATGATGACATCACATGTGATATCATGATTGAGGTAAGATGAGCTAAGGTGGTGACAAGTGAAGGGAGGAGATGAGCCCTTGGAAAGGTGGGATGTTACTTCCCCGTTGTCCCCATCATCTTAAACCTTGGGAAGGAGAGAGAGAGAGGAGGAGGGGAGAAACCGACCGGAACCAGCAGCCGCCCGACCACCCCCTTCGTTCGCCGCTCGACCACCCGTCCGTCGTCGCCGCCGTTGCCCCGCGCCGCTCGCGCGTCTCCGCCCGCTCACCATCGCAGCCCTGCGAGCTGCTCCGCCCAGCCGTCTCCGCCACCTCCAGCTTCGTCCGCACTAGCCGAGCTCCTGACCCTCCGTCAAGCTGCCGCCTCCGCCGCTGTTTAGTCACCATAGCAGCCAAAGCCGTTGAAGCCAAGACTGCCATTGTCGCCCGCCGCCCGCGCTCGCCCGCTCTTGGCCGACATCTCGAGCTACTGTTCAGCTCGCCAAGAGCTGCCGGTGCTCGTCCTCGCCGCCGCTCGGCCCGTTCAAGCTACCGCCCCTCTCCCTTGCCGGTCCTCCTCCCGATTAAGCTCGGAGTAGCCCTCCTTCGCCCATGATCAAAAGCTGCAGAAAAATGGGTATTGCAGCCGCTCGTGGCCCATTTTGGCCGCCTTCCCGAGCCCGGATGCTCGGCCCGCTTTGAAGAAAGTCGATCCCCTCGTCGTCCCTGTCGTTTTGGTCCGCTCGGCTCGCTAATCCGATGAGTTTAGCTCACTAAACCTCGCTTAGAGGGTTAATTATACTTTAGTGTGTTTAGCTTAAGTTAATTAAGCTTAGGTGGTTAGTTTAATTTACTTAATTGTGAATTAGATTAAGATGTTTGTTTAATTTAAAGTATGCTTAATTAAAGGCTAAGAGAGTTTATTTAATAATAAACCTTGATGGGACATAATAGGGTTTTAATTTTGAATTATTTAATTGCTTCGAAATTCTGGAAATTTATAATATTATATTAATTCCGAAATTATTAAAATATTATTATTTAAAAAAACGGAAAAAATTATTTTTGACCCCGGTTGCTCAGAATTTCGTGCCGATCGCTGCTGTGTAGTCGGATTTTGAAATTGATGATTGAATGTTATAAATTGAGTGTGGATCGTGAAAAATATGAATATTATTATTTAATTATTTTCGGAATAAATTTAATTATTTAATAAATTCCGAAAATTTTGTCAGGACCTTAAACTCTCAAAATTTCGTGCTGATTACTGTTGTGTATTCAGAATTTGAATTTGATGATTGATTGTGGCAAATGGAGTGTGATAGTGATAAATAGGGATTCTTTATAAAATCTTAAGTGTAGAAATTGATGGGAGATTGGCTGTGATTGACCACCTATTAGAGGTCGTGCCCAGTGAGGCCGTGATGTACCACCCATGAGAGGTTGTTCCCAGTGAGGCCGTGATGTACCACCCATGAGAGGTCGTGCTCAGTGAGGCTGTGATGTACCACCTATTAGAGGTCGTACCCAGTGAGGTCATGATGGACCACCTATGAGAGGTTGTGCCCAGTGAGGCCATGATGTACCACCTATTAGAGGTCGTGCCCAGTGAGGCCGTGATGTACCACCTATTAGAGGTCGTGCCCAGTGAGGCCATGATGGACCACCTATGAGAGGTCGTGCCCAGTGAGGCCGTGATTGACCACTTATGAGAGGTCGTGCCTAGTGAGGCCGTGATTGACCACCTATTAGAGGTCGTGCCCAGTGAGGCCGTGATGGACCACTTAATTAAAGGTCGTGTCGAGTGGGGCCGTGATTGCCACTGTTTGTTAAACCTTCATATAGGGCCGATTGAGAGCGATGATTGATTTGCTAGAATGACATGTAATCGGCCAAGCCGATTGATCGCTGAGACGATCCAAGTGGTTGAATCGTTTTGATAATGTGATCGTGCCATGGTTGTTTGATTATCATAATTGTACGTGATTGAATTATATAAATTGTGCTAACCTGCAGATGAAGGCTGAGGCGAGGTAAGTCTTCTGTGTGATGTGGCTAAGCCACCCGAGGTGTATTTTCTTTCTAATAGGGGTTTAGGGGAGTTGAACTTGCTGAGACATCGTCTCATCCCAGTTGTGGGATTAAAATTTCAGGTCCCTGATGGATGGAGTGACCAGATAGCTTTGGTTGGCCTTGAGGAGTTGCAGAGGTGAAGTCATAAGATTGGAGAACGTGTCCGACTTGTAGGTCGTAGGACAATTCTTTTTTAAGAGCCGATCTTTTGTAGACTTTTGGCCATAGACCTCTGTTTGTAATTCTGTTGAATTATGAAAGTGTTATATTGTGGTTTTGCTTCCTGCTTTTCTATCATGTATATTATTGTCAGGGGTTTTATAGTACGTTTCACTTGCGCAATGATAAATGAATGGGGTCGGCGACACTACCTAGGAATGTCGCATTTGATCGACCGTAGTGGGATGTGCTCGCGCTCGAGGTTTGGGGCGTGACAGGGCGAGCAAGGGTCGAGATGGGTTGAGGGAGTCTTGGTGGGCTGAGGCAAGGGTGCACGGCGGCTCACGGTGGTGGAGACAAGCTCCAGCAGCTTCTGCGTGAGCTAAGGCAGTAGCTACGACGCAAGGGCAGGCGAGAGGGAGATGGAGATGGGCAGAGTAGTGGCAGTGCACGAGATGGCGAGCGGTGATGGCGTGCAGTCCAGCGGCGTGCGATGGCAACGAGCGGTGCTGTTGCTACTGTTGCAGCTTACCTGGGTTGCTTGTGGGTTATGAACAGCAACTAGAGAAGAAGAAGAAGAAATCGATGCTAGCAGGAGGGAGAGAGGAAGGCGGAGGGCGAGCGGTGAGGCACAGGCAGGGCGAAGCAACGACGGCGACTCCGACTTCAGCTGTTTGCTGCGATAGTGAGCAGATTTGCTGAGGTCTTCTTTGGCCGGCTGGGCTCTTTGAGCAACAAGAAGAGATGGGGGCGAGAGAAGCAGCGTCGGGAGAGAAAGAGAAAAAAAGGGGGGGGGACCGGTTCTCTCTCTCTCTCTCTCTCTCTCTCTCTCTCTCTCTCCCTCCCTTTGGCCCCACAAACATGGCCTACCATGTGAGTTGTCATCCACCCACATTTTCTAGCTCCAAAATGCCCCTTCTAGAAGCCCTTAGGTAGTCCAAATTGTTGGGCATAAGTGGCATACGAATTTTGCAAGAGAAATTGCACAAGTTGGCTTCAATCCTTCTTGAATCAATTCAATCCGGCCTCGGAAAATTCAATCGTCGAGTCCTTGGTTGAATTAGTTTTTTTCCTCACCAATATAGCCCATTTGCATCCTAATTTCACAATAAAAAACAATCTTTTGCAAATTTGATAAAAAACGGCTCTACTTCGACTTTTTTTCCAAAAAATCTCGGGTTGCTGAAAAATCTTCTGAGACCAAGTTAATGCTCCTAAAATGATATGTGACATAACATAACTCTCAATTTTTGAATTCGGGTTTGATCTCACGATTAATTTCAATTCGGCGCAAATTTAGCGCGTCCTAATCTACCGAGTAGCTTTTAGGAATTTTCATGCATTTGACCTGTGGTTGATTATTTTCAAGCCACAAAGTACATCTTTGATACATTAGCAACTATTAGTTGTGGTGGAAATCTCAAGGTTTCAAATACGGACACAGGGTACCAAAACGACAGAAGAATCGGTCTAGTGCCGATCGACAAGAATTGTGCAATTATGTGGAATTACCCACACTTAATCATATACCTTTGTCGAGTTGACCTATCTCCGAATTTCTAATCAATCTCACTGTGTCGTAATGATTTCTTGCAGATTTGCACGGTCGAGCAGTTGTTTCCTCGTCCAATTCTCAAATCTGATACGTCAAAATCCCTTAACGGCTTCACCTAATAGACTAATTATCCATTGAGTGATCAGTTAAGTGAAAATAACTATAAGTGCATCGATGAAATGCCCAACTATTTCTATCGAAAGCAAAACCTGAAATTCAGGATGTCATATTTTCTAAACAGAGCTTACACAATGTGATGATGTCCGGGTCCCTTCAACTCCAACTTGAGAAGAGTGTTAACGGCTCACTTTGCAACTTAACACAATGAAAACAGTGACCCCTGGAAATATGTTAAGGCTTAACGTACTATTGAATCTACTATAGGATTGTTCTTTGGGTACGTGATGATTGAATTTAAGCAAGTTTGTGATGAGGTGGTTGAGGACTAATTGCGAGGGTTCGTGGTTTGATGATTGACCCGAGTGAAGCACTCACGTTGAATTGGTCAAGGTAAACGAGGGGGGACAAAACAACTATAATTGAAGTTGTCTTACTCCCGTGGACAAGGACCTTTGTTGGAATTCAAAAAAAAAAAAAAAAAACCAACAACAACCAACTAGACCATTTGGTGTAAAGTTCTTGGAGTTACCTTTAGGTGTCCGACGTCTCACGTTTTTTTTTTTTTCAATCTCCTGAGATAAAGAAAAGTTATTGCACGATTTATAGTGTGATTTAATGCCATCTGATCATATAATTATTTGAGTCTCAACATGAGACTCACATGACCGACACTCTAGATGAGCTCGGTCTTCATCTTTTATTTGACCATGCAATATTTTTGTTTTGAGGAAGAAGTCACAGTATGGTCTGAAGATCATATCCTACAATATCACCAAGCCATTATTTGGGCCATATATTGATACCGACATGATCAACGATACATGATCATTGATTAAGATTGGCTTGTTGTGTATATATATGTACACATACATACATACATATTCTTGCTAGCTATATTAGACAGAGTTTAGCGATTCTAACGCAAAAGTAGGTCCTAAGGATTTTCTACAGCATCCAAACCAATAGATATCAAAACAACAAACCTCGTAATACGCCATAATTTATTTATCAGAAGGTTCAGCTAGGGCCTGTAATGCTAACCAGGAGAGCCTATTAGATTTCAACATTAAATCTTAGGAGATAAGAATACCACAAATGTCATGACTTTCGTATAATACTTACTTAAGTGTCATATCTATATTTCTACCACTTGAATGTCATGAATCCTAAAAATTGTTAATTTGAGTGCAATAACTTTTTTGTTGATTACTCGAGTACCATAAGTTTTAAAAATATTCATCCAAGTGGCAAAAGTCAAATGTGTCATAACATTTTTGTTGCAACCTTCCTGAGGAGGGTTGAACCACCTAAAGGTTTGGTTAATAGATTACTAAGTTTAAACTGAGCTTGAGCTCTCTTAAACACAAACCAATTCACCACTTACATTTAAATTCTTAATATGCAAATGATTTTTTGCTACTAATCTATTTTTGATGGGTCGATTGAAAATCCAAATAAAGTAATAAGAGAATTACTTCACTTCTACGAACCAGAAATTAAATGAGTTGATGACTTAATTACGCTAGATTTATCTAACGTCATTTCTATGCATTTTCTCTTTTATTTCAAAATAATGTTTTGCAAGCAGCTTGAATTGATTTTAAATTATTCCTAACATATGAGGTGATCATGCGGGTATACAACCATTATTTAACACTCAATAGTTAGAGCATTAAATAAATTGCAAATAAAAGGAGGAATTACTTACCTCAAAGCCACGAAAGCATCTACAATATTAACTCAAAATTTACATCAACAGTCCTAAATATAATTTCTAATTAACATGCAATCACTCAAACATTTTTATTTATTTATTTATAGGTTTTCTCTTATTTAAATGAAACTTAGTCTACAATGCAATGATGTACCAAGGAAGCTGAGAGCATAGTTCATTGTAAGAATCATATTTTCTTTTATCCTTGAGAAAAAAACCGCGTACATGTTCATCAAAGATACCTAGTGTGTATATATATATATCAATGAAGTTGATAAATCAATCCATAGTGGCTTTCTTCATTATGATATTTTTTCTTTATATCCTACAAATATCTCTCCTAATCGCAACCTCATTTGGCCGAAACTATGTCATGGTGGGTACAATTTTCTAATTATCATGAAAAGTTGTATAGAAAATCTAGGAAGCATTGATACTCTTCGAGAGCTTTCATGTCTGGTTGGACACTCCAATGTGTATTCGACACTCTTCGATATGTGATTTCAACATGAATGGGGTCAATTTTAGAAATAGTCAATAAATGAGTGATAAATTTTTTTACAAATAAATAAAAATAAAGGGGAAAAGGAGAAAAACCTAGTCTTTCCTTCTCTTCTGACTTTCACTTCTCATAACACACAATTCACTCAAACTTAGTTTTTTTCTCTTATCTTCCAACATGCTTTGACACACGAGTTCAAAAAGTGGATTGCTTTTTTTTTTTTTTCCTCCAAGTTTTGTGGATTATTGGAATAGAGTTAAATTTGTCAAATTGAAACAATGAATGATATTAACAAATTGAAAATTAATGTTTTTAGTGTAAATTCATTATAGTCTCTTTTTTATTATTTATTTATTTGTGAATTTCAATAAAATTAATTTCATAAAAATAATCATAAAAATGAACAATAAAAATATACATTAATATATAATGTGTTCCAACATGTCGAAATTTTATATGTTTTGATAAACGATATGTCGACAAGTCATGTCGTGTAGCGTGTCGGGTGTTGATGTAAATACTAAGCAGAAAATCAAGTGTCATTGATAGGACCATTTTCTTTATAGACAAAATAGGAAGTTCCTTCCCATAAATTTTGTTTCCTAATTACCGTGATTCTGAAAATTATTTTGTATCGACTGTGATATGGATAGATCTTTCCTTCTTTTATGATATTTGCAATCTTGAGCTCAATGAAGGGACGATAATATTATAATGAAGTCTCATTTTTAAAGATCTATTCAGTTCTTTATTTCGCGTGTGATTCTTGTTTGTCATGTTCTCCAATTGTTAATTCCAAGCCCCCTTCTTCATCCTTGGTTTGCAAGTGACAAATGATCTTATTTTGAGTAGTCACCCTCCACCTCCATAAAAAGTAGTCAATCATAACAACTGTAATTATGTTACGCCGTACATAGATGATTTTGAAGTTTATTGAAATCTTTATCGCTTATAAATTGATATTGGTATTCACATTAGCATCAATAGAGCAATATAGATACTCGAAAAATATCACGCATAAGATTTTATTCGTGAGTAAATATGCATGACATATACAATGGCATGTAAACATATGATCAAATTCATGATCGGATATAAATCCCACTGGTTTGCTACTGATGAAAGCAAACATGTTAAGATCAGGATTTAATTTTCTCAAATCATGAACCTTTTTGTTGGTTTATATAAATGAACTTTTGAAAGATGAACTAAGCTCATTGCAAACCGCATGACTCATGTGCTGCCTAGCATCATTAGTTTGCCCCAAAACGCTTTCGTCAAGGGGAGGCACATTAGTGATAATATTTTGCTAACCCAAGAGCTTTTCAGTGGCTTCCACCATCACCCCTATCGGGCCAAATGTGCTATTAAAGTGGACTTTCGGAAAGTGTATGACACGGTGAGATGGGACTTCATTGAAGTTTGCATGCAGGCTTTTGGTTTCCCTCAGAGTTTTATTGATCGAATTATGGCTTGCATAAGATCCCCTAAATTTTCCATATCCTTGAATGGTGACCTTCATGGATTTTTCACAAGTGGGAGAGGTATTCGTCAAGGAGATCCAATGTCGCCTTTTATATTTACTTTAGTAATGGAAGTTTTTACTGGTTTACTGGATATCCAAACCAGCAACCCCTCGTTTCGATTCTTTTAGCGGTGTAAATGTTCCAGGCTTTCCCATCTATTTTTTGACGATGATGTGCTCTTATTCTCGGAAGCAAGCATTGCCTCTGTGGATCTTTTGAAGGCTGGGATTGACTCTTTTTCTAATTGGAGCGGTTTGGCGCCGAACATGAGCAAGAGTGAGGTATATCTATCCGGTGGATCGCCTACCTTGCGCAATGACATCTTGAACAAGCTAGGCTTCCAAGTTGGTACCCTTCCCTTTCGGTATCTTGGAATCCCTGTTATTTCCTCGAGATTAGCAAAGGCGGATTGTGTGGCTTTGGTAAATGCAATTACAGCTCGAGTCCAATCTTGGACACACAGATTTTTGTCATTTGCCGGTAAAATCCAGCTTATAAAATCGGTTCTCCACTCTATTCAAGTATATTGGGCGAGTGTATTCTTTTTGCCGTGTGCTATGCTAGATCGTATTGAAAGAATTTTTCGCCAATTTCTTTGGAAATGACCAATAATGAGTCCTGGGGGGGCTAAAGTCTCCTGGAGTGATGTATGTTTGCTGAGGAAGGAAGGTGGGCTTGGAATTCGGTCGTTAAAGGAGAACAACATGGCCTCAATGCTTAAAAACATTTGGATTCTCTTCTCAGATAAAGAATCACTTTGATGCAAGTGGATTCACTCCACTTTTTTAAACTGCAAGAACTTTTGGGTGGTCCCTATTCCGACTCATTGTTCTTGGGCCTAGAAAAAGCTCCTCCGTCTTCGGGACTTGTATCAACAACATTTTAGATGGAAAATTGACAATGGTTGAACTGCTTTGTTCTGGTTTGATCAGTGGCACATCAATGGTCCGCTTTATAAGGTATTTTCCAACCAGGATATGTATCGTTCGGGCATATCTCGGGTTGATTCCGTAGCCGACGCCTTCTCATCTCCAATGGGCTGGTATGTTATTAACATCTTGGCTGGTTGGTGGGATCCCCTTCCTATCTTCAACCAGAGTGACGACCGAATCCAGTGGATTCATTATCCCTCGGGCCACTTCTCTACAACCTTTGCTTGGGATCTTTTGAGACTTAGAGGCAACATTGTTCCCTGGTCTTCTTTCGTTTGGAGTTCTACTATGCCGCCTAGATACTAGACACATTTGTGGCTTATCACCCACAACAGGTTGTCGACCCAGGTTCTGCTTGCTTCGGTTGGTAGGCTCTCTTCAGTTACTTGTCCCTTCTGTTCATGCAGGCCGGATTCAGTAGATCATTTATTTTTTGCTTGTCATGTCCCTAGCAATCTCGCCGCCTATTGGGCGGCTAAATTTAATATATCTTGGCGCAACAAATTGTGGCTTGAGAACTTGGACTAGGTGGCTAGACGCTTCTCAGACAAAAACTTCTATGATGTGTTGGCTCGGTTTAGTTATGGAGCTCTTTGTTATATTATTTGGAAGGAGCGTAACAATATCATCTTCCGAAATCAGACTCTTTTTATCCCAGCGATGAAGATGCATCTCCAGAAGGCCGTTAAGGATAAATCGTCGACCCTGAAGAATATTGTGGATAATCCTAAGAACAAAAGGCTGCAACGGAGCTGGGGCTTGAGTCCGTCTATCTTTCATTGATGGAGGGTTTTTAGTTTTGGCTTGGTCTTTTGTTTCTTAGGTTTGTTTGTCTTTTGGTCCTTGGCACCCTTACACTCTCCCGCAACTTAGGTCCTTTTGAGTGTTCATTTTGTTGGTGCCAGGCTTTTATTGTATTTTGTGCAAAATCTTATCAATACAAATCTTACCTTTACCAAAAAAAAAAAAAACTTTTGAAAGATGAACATCTCATATAATTTATTCATAAATATGTACTCTGAGAACCGTGCATGGACAGTTCACTAGTATATAACATAATTTTGAACTGGACAGATAGAACAAGCGCTTAAGAATTAATTAAAAGTTTCTTATGTTGTGCACGTTCAGCCTATCAAAAGGCCTAGAACGTTACCATGAATTATGGCACTTTGTTCTTCTTTTTTTAATTTCTACTACTCTGTGAAAACGAGAAAGTTTGGACTTGTCACCCCATATTCAACCATCATACAATAATTCTTCGACTAACCGTGTGAATCAGGTAATTGTTGTTGTGCAAAAATTTCTTGCTAAGCTCCATAAAAGATACGGATATTATTCACATTTTCTGCCACATGACTCATGTAATCGGCCCATTCGACGAATCTTTGTGTCATGTAATGGGAATAGAAACCAATGGACGAGATCATATAATGGCTTCCCATTTGAATAGAACTAATTTCAAAGTCTTTTTAGATCGCATCATTTTAATGCTTACCAATAGCTCATAATAAGATAAACAATGTAATCCCTCGTGAGAAGCAATGACCTAGTGCTTTCATGTGCATCAAATGAGTCAAGGGTAGAGAGAAACCACACTCCCATCATCATCCATCACATTTAAAGATGATCATATCTCTCCTCAAAAACGTATTGAGAATCTTAATGTTGTGGTTACTAGGTTAATTTCTTGGATGGCCTCATCGATGATTCATCTACTCACTTGTATCCAAAATAAAGAGACCACGTACTTAGTTTCTCCTGCATGAAGTTTTAAATTTTATAATACTCTTGATAGATTTTAAATTAATTGCTAGGTCAATTTGATGTAGAGATATATTTAATATACACATACAATCAAAATATATCGATATAATGCTCTAGCTTGCTATTAGGCAATCGGGTGCATTTGATAATATTTATATTCTTGGGAACAAATTTTTTTTAGAAATAATTTTTTTCTATTTCTATTCCTATAGCAGTTTCTAAGCAAAATAGTACATTTGGAGGAAAAGTGTTAAAAAAGTTATAAACCTTTTTGTATTTGTGCCAATTTAGTCCTAACTTTTTTTTTTGTGCCAATTAAGTCCTAAATCTTTTTATGTTGTGCCAATTTAGTCATTTTCTTGGCCAAATTTTGCTGACTAGATGTTAGCTGGCTAACGTGGCCTAATTGGCGTTGACGTGGACAACTTTTCATAATATTTTAATATTTTTTAATTTTAATTTTAATTTTCTTTTTCTTTTTTCCTTCTCCTCCTTCTTCCTCTAGCCGGTCGCTGAGGTCCAGTGACCGGCTAGAGGTGACAACCAGCAAGGTCGAGGTCGACCTCGTGGCCACCTCGCCAGTGGCTGCAAGGGCGTCCTTATGCTGGCCTCACGCCGAGTTGGTAGGGCTCACCCTCGTCGGCCATGGGCAAGGCTTGACCCTCGCCAGATTCGGCGAGGGCCAACCTCGCCACCCAAGCCTTGAGGGCGGCCTTGCGTTGGGTGGGCGAGGCTCGCCCTCGCGGCCATTGGCGAGGTGGCTAGCGAGGTTGAGGCTAGTCGTTGAGGTCCGACAATTGATTGGAGGAAGAAGAAGGAGAAGGAAAAAATCAAAAATATTAAAATATTATTAAAAGTTATCAATATCAGTGCTGATTAGGCTATGTTAGTCGGCTAGTGTCCAGTTAGCAAAATTCGGCCAAAATTAGTTGGAATGATTGAATTGGCACAATGTAAAAAAGGTTTATTATGATTTAATTGGCACAAAAAAAATGATTTATGACTAAATTAACACAAATGCAAAAGGTTTATGACTTTTTTAACACTTTTCTTGTGCATTTGGTAACTGCACAAAATTTTTGTTCTCAAAATATAGAAAGTATAGGAATGTGTTTGATATGATCCTAAAATTTTTTATGACATAGAATTTCTTTTAATTTTTTATAATTTTTTGAGATTTTTTATTTTTCTTTTTCTTCCTCCTCTAGCTAGTTGCCAAGCCTTAGTGATGGCTGGAGGCCAGGAACTGGCTAGAGATGAGAGATGGCGAGGTAGCCGACCTTGGATGAGGTCAAGAGTTGCCATGCCACAAGGTCGAGCCTCGTCGAGGGTTGGTGAGGTCGTTGAACCTCATCTCTAGTCACCGACCATGCTAAGGTCTGACAACTGGTTAGAAGAGGAATAAGAAAAAAAAGAAATCAAAATGACTTATTTTATAAATTGTTCTTGGGAATAAGAAACAACATTATTTTATTTTTTGTTTTTATTTCAAATCTATTCCCTAACCCCTTTTTTATTCTGAGATGTAAAAAAAATGAACATTACCAAATGGATTTTTGTTAAAAAAAAAACAGAAATTTTGAAAAGTAGAAACATTAACAAACAGACCCTTAATAGTTGAGGTCAGATGATTGCATTTTGCTCATAAATGGCTCCTGATGTTCCTTCCAAAGCTAGGTAGATATGGAACAGTGCAATTCTTATTAGAGCCATGATAATATTGGGAAAATATCAAGCCATTTTAAGAAAATGAGAGTATTTCAAATTTTTCTTTGGAAGTTTCCTTTTCCTTTACCTTTATAGAATGACTCAAAATATTTGCTCCACAAAAGATTAGCTTGCAAGCTTTGACCACAGAATCTTCTAACGTACACTCGAGATCGAAATACTTAATCAAGGTGTTGACAAATTCCGAGAGTGCATTGGGTTATTTGTTGGAAATACGGAAATGCGTCCCGTGGCAAAAAAAGATGAAAGAAAAAATTGAGAAAAATTAATATTCGTTATTTGCCCAAAAAAAGGTCCTTTATTTTGGAAAAAAAAATAAAAGGTGAAAGAGCACCTTTTGGTTCTTTTGTAGCGAAAGACTAGAACTTCAACACATAAGACTTTTGGTAGACGAAGCATAGGGTGGTCATCTGTTTGCACTTGAACACGAGTAGGGTTGGACCTTAGTAACTTCTTAAACTGCTACATCCAAACTTTGAGACGTAAAATTTTGAGTGTTTTCCCTAAGGTGAAGAAAGAAAAAGTACCCCATAAATTAGAGGGGTGAGGCGTACGGGTAAGGGCAAATTAAAATAATGAACACATCTTCATAGCCTATTATTAGTATGCTGGCGGATAGGTGAGGCCCCCCACCAGTAGCTTCAGCTACGCTTGCTTTAGTGAGGTATCTTCAGTAACGAAAAACTAAAGGCCTGCATTGTAATGTTTCTGTTTCTCCTAATTTCCGTTCTTTTGTTCCTCAAAAAAAAAAAAAAAACATAAATCCATTTGGTAAAACTTTTATTCTCGGGAACAAATTTGAAACAGAAACAAGAAAAAAAAAAGTAACTTTTTGTTTCCGGGAACAATTTCTAGAAATAAGCCAATTTTTTCTTCCCCCAAAGTCCATCTAGCGACTCCAATTAAATCAACAAAGTTTTAACCAATGAGCAGGGCACACTATCTGCAGAACAAGGACTTCCTGATTGTGTAGACAAGGGATGGCCAGAGATAGTGATAAACGTCGAGATCTGCCAAGGTCAATTGAGAGAGATACATACCTCTAGAACCTTAGATACTAAATTTATAATCCTTGAGTAGTTGAACTTTGTACATTAAGATGACAATATATTCCCCCCTCATTCCCTTCTCATGTAAGGTCTGCCATTAATACTGCTTATTGTCTAATCACAAAATATAAACCCAGGGTGGATATGAAGGTATTAGCTTCTCTTGTAATGTAATCGGTTATGATAGTGTTTATTGTTATTTTGATTACGTTCCGCAAAGTATCCGAACTTAGTAACAAAATATGATTTCTCAAACTAATATCTATTTGTATATTATGAGCCTAGTAGAATAGGTGAATGGTAATTAGTCAATGGTCCAGCTTTCTTGAAAGTCTGAATTGATACGTGCGAATCCGAATCTGAATCCAAGCCCAACCCCACCCAAATTGAAAACCTGGTTCAGTTCAGTTCATTTGGTTTTCCTGTTTTTGCCTTGCCCTTGTCAAACCGGGTCGCTATAAGACCTTCCCCCTATTCGGTGTATAGTTTGGTTCATTTCTGGTCCCTTTGCCATCCTAGAAGTTTCTTAGGAGCCACTCCTTGTTCAAGATCTCTAGCTCCAACGATCACTCTGCCCTCGTCAGACCAGGTCATTCCAATCCATACCGCAACCACAGCGAAAAGGACCAGAATAGATATGGCAAAGCAAACTATCACGAACAAATATGTAGATTGACATCCAGACCAACGATTTACCACCATCACCTTGAACTTCACTCGCTGGTAATTACCATTGACAGTCACAAGAACACGTCAAAAAAAGAGCAATAATAAAGAACAATAAGGACGTGGGTTTAGATTTAGTCTCGGTAACAAAGAAATCTGACTGAAATCAAACTCGACACATGATGGAATTTCTCTAGCGTAACCCAAATTTATACTAAAGCAATAAAAAAAAAAAAAAACCGAAGACATGGACGTACGAACTTGGTTTGGGATTTTCGTCAAACATAGTGAGCGTAGATGGAAGGTGCTTTTAGGCCTTGAACCCAGACCTAGACCCAAACAAGGAAATGCTCGACATCAAATAAATCAACTTAGTTGGACACAAAACACTTGAGAATCAAAGAAAGTGAGCTCGGCTCATCCTTAAAACAGAATGGAGCAGAGCAAAAGGATCCGCAGGAGTGAGCCTTTAATCTCGCGAGGTCTCCGAGCCGAGATCTTTAGGTAGAGAGGCTCGAGCCAAACAACCAACGAGACTCACTGGAAATGCCGGGAAGCAGGAGAGAGAAAATCGTGAAGAGGGAGGATATCGGTAGGAGGTCATTGAGGCGCCGACAGGAAAACCAAGACGTGTTTTCTCTCTCTCTTTTTTTTTTTTTCCCCCTTTGCACGAGACAGCTCTTCTTTGTGAACGCCCAGACCTGTCTTTTTATATTAAATAAGAAAAAGCTCTCTTTTGTCCTCTTATAGCCGCCAGCCCCTGTCTCCAAATATGGCAAAAGGTTAAGTCATTTCTTCCCTAAGATTTGCGATACGGTGACCTTTGGGCCAATGAGGAGGTGCCATGTGGCATAAGAATTTCAGGTGTAGAGAGAGATGCACGGTCTAGAGTCGAATTGGGCTGAGCTCTATTTGGCTAGGCAAATCCCAATCAAACAGGATCTCCTTGAATCTTTGCGATCTTTCACAAGTAATCTTTCACAATTAATGAAATTTCCAGAGATATCGTCGGGAAAATTAAGATATTAACAATGCTTGTGTGATATATTTTGTAAGTTTTTCCTTATACCTTCTTTTCTTGTTGCCAGGTGTTGGAGAAATCCTCGTGAAGTGTTTTGAAGTTGACAAAACGTTTCCATCAGTCTAGTCTGAAGGTTTGCAGACTCTGTTAGTTAAAGTCTGAAGACTTCCGGACAGCCAAACTCAAGACTCAAAGTCTATCCTCATTGACAGTCTCTAATCCGTTGAAGAAAGGTTATCCAGAACTGGATGTTTTGTTCAGGATTTAACCTTATCATCTGAAGAAGATCTCGTGGCTGGAGAAGACGTAACAGAATCCTTTGATTGATCAAGATTGATTCAATGATTGAAGATTCGATGATTGTCTAAATATTATTGGAAGGTTCTACTTATGGAAACCGAGATCCTGATTGTATGGGCGAACAGGATTGATGGGCTATTAACACGTTCTTTTGATAGCTCGAACAATCTTCCTAATTGATTCCATCCAACGGGTAGATTGGAGGAATTCCTTTGGTAAGTGCCAACGGGTATGATGGCATAAAGGAGTATATAAGGAAGACGTTCTTAGTTGTTCGAGGAGTGCGCAATAGATGAATTCCAAAGTCTGAAGCTCCTTTTTGTTTAGACAATTCTTTTGAGCGAATACTTGTATACAAAAGAGAGTCTATATTTGTGAGAAACCTTGAGAAGGTGTGGTAGAACATCTACACTGTGGAATCAAGGCAAACCTGTGCTGTAACTTCTCTTTTGATCATAGTGAAATCCAGCCGGTGGGCTGTCAGTGCGGAAGAGTGGATGTAGCCTTGCAATAAGCCGAACTACTATAAATCCCGTGTTCAATTCTCTCTCTCTCTTCCTCGATCGTATTTCATTTTGTTAATCAAGAGAGAATTTTCTTTCTATCGTTTGCTAAGAATCGCTTCCGTATTTCGACAAATTGTTTGTGCGCCTATTCACCCCCCCTTTAGGTGTTTATACTAGCTATCTCAATTGGTATCAGAGCTTGTGTACTCACTTTGTTTGAAGTGTTTTACTTCAGAGTTAAAGATCCATGGCTAGTATGCTAGCACTAGGGCTGATGGAAGGGCAAAGCAATACCAGACCACCCTACTTTGATGGAAAGGATTACAACATCTGGAAAAACAAGATGAAAGCTTTCCTACAATCAAAGGATCCTCTGGAATGGGACGTTGTAGAAAAAGGAATTACTCCTACCACTGCATCAGTCTCTGAAAGAGGGAAAGAAACTGATGAGATCAGCGGAATGACTCAGGAAGAGATAGTCAAGAGACAAGCACTCGATGCAAAAGCAATTTACTCTTTATATTGTGCTTTGTCACCAATTGAGTATAATAGAATATCTTCTTGTGTTACAGCAAAAGAAGTCTGGGACAGATTACATATCACCTATGAAGGAACAGATCGAGTGAAGGAAACCAGAATTAACATTCTTCTTGGTCAATATGAAGCCTTCAGAATGAAACCAGGAGAATCTATAACTGACATGTTTAGTCGTTTTACAGATATTGTGAATGGTCTTGAAAATCAAGGTCAACCAATTTCTGATCCCATGAAGGTAAACAAGCTACTGCGTGGACTCTCTAAGGATTGGAATCACATAAAGACTTCGATAAGAGAGATGCAAAGAATTATGCCACTATCTGTCGACGAGCTGATTGGAACTCTTCAGTCCTATGAAGTGGAAAGGATCAATGAAGATGAAGATCCAAAAGGTAAGAAATCCATTGCATTAAAATCAAATGATGATTATGATGATACAGATTCTGAAGATGATATGGACGATGAGGAGCTTGCTCTCATGATAAGAAGATTCAGAAAACTAAATAGAAAAGGAAGAAGGTTCAACTCAAAGAAACAAAGCTTTCAAAGACAGCAGACCAAGTCTGTTGATGATGAGGAACAAAATAAAGATGTAGTCTGCTTTGAATGCAAGAAAAAGGGACACATCAGACCCAACTGTCCTCTTCTGAAGAAGAAGAGAGGAAAAGCTGAAAAATTTCGAAAAGCTCTCAAAGCCGAAACCTGGAGTGATACTGAGTGTGAAGAAAGTGATAATGAATATGCCAATCTATGTCTGATGGCACAATCAGACTCAGACTCTGGATCAAACTTTGGATCAGACTCAGATAGTGAATTTGAGGCAAGTAATTTCAAAATTCCTATCAAAGTTTCTAAATACATTAATGAACTGTGTTTTAGTCTTAAGACTTCTCTTAAAAGAATGTCCGAACTGAAAAAGGAAAACTCAGCTCTAAAACAAAAGGAAAATGTTTTAGTAGAAAGAGTTAAAAGTCTAGACTTGACTGTTTCCACTCTTAAAGAAAATGAAGATAATCTTTTGAAAGAAAATGCTCTTTTAAAAACAGACTTATCAAATATTTCAAAGAAATTTTCAATAGGGTCTGAGAAACTTGAAAAAATTCTTTCAGCTCAAAGACCTTACTTCAATAAGTCTAGTCTAGGTATGTCAGCAGAAACAATTCCCTTGATTGATTTTCCTAAAGTAAAAGAAAGAATTAAGAAAAGACCCTCGAAAGAGGCTTACAAAAATCATTTCAAGAAAGTTTTTGTAAAACCTGTAGGAAGAAATGCTCTCAGATGTTCAAAGTGCAACAGTCTGGATCACTTTGAAAAAGAGTGTCCTATGGTATGGAAACCTGTTAAGAAAGTATGGACTAATACTGTTTATATTACTAACACCAAAGGACCCAAGAAAATTTGGGTACCAAAGAAAGCTTGAGACTTTATTTTAAATGTAGGTCTCCATCAAGAAACAGGTAAAGTGGTATCTTGACGGCGGATGCTCAAGACACATGATAGGAGACTCAAATTGCTTTATAAAGCTTGCTCAAGTAAATGGTGGAAAAGTTTCATTTGGAGGAAACAACAAAGGAAGTATTGTGGGATTTGGAACCGTGAAAATTGGAACTCTCACAATAAGTAATGTTTCCTTAGTGGAAGGACTCAATTACAATCTTCTCAGCATTAGTCAATTGTGTGATACTGGTTTCAAGATCTTCTTTCAAGAGGGAACATGTTCTGGAATCAGTAAAGACTCTACTCAGTCTTTCATGGGTCGAAGACATGGAAATATCTATCTTCTGGATGTGAAACCAAATGAATCGCAATGCCTTATCTCAATTCAAGACGAAGCAAGCTTATGGCACAAAAAGCTTGGTCATGTCAACATGAAGCAATTAGCCAAAATCTCATCAAAGCAGCTCGTTCGAGGTCTACCCAAATTGCCATACCAAAAGACTGATTCATGCACTCCATGTATTCTGGGAAAGCAGGTAAGAAATTCATTTAAGCCAATAAATCATGTCCCTACTAATCATGTACTACAGTTGCTGCATATGGATCTCTTCGGACCAACCAGAACTCAGAGTACTGGGGGTAAGAAGTATTGCCTAGTAATTGTTGATGATTACTCCCGTTTTACTTGGGTATATTTCCTTGTAAGTAAGTCCGAAACCTTTTCGTATTTTGAAAAATTTGCTAAAAAGGTTCAAAATGAAAAAGGATGTGTTATCTCTAGTATAAGAACAGATCACGGAGGTGAACTTGAAAATCAAGATTTTACAAAATTCTGTGATGAATCTGGCTTTAAGCATGTGTTCTCCTCTCCATATACTCCTCAGCAAAATGGAGTTGTGGAAAGAAAGAACAGATCTCTTCAGGAAATGGCTAGAACTCTTTTAATTGAAAGTAAAATTTCTTCTCGATTTTGGGCTGAAGCTGTTTCAACAGCATGCTATATCATCAATAGAGTCTTCTTAAGATCTATTCTTCAGAAAACCCCTTATGAGTTATTCAAAGAAAAGAAGCCTATTGTTTCATACTTTCATGTATTTGGTTGTAAATGTTTTATATTGAAAAATGCAAAAGATCGAGTTGGTAAGTTTGAAGAAAGATCAGATGAAGGTATCTTCCTTGGATATTCTACATCAAGCAAAGCCTACAGAGTCTATAACAAGAAGAGCCAGTTTGTGGAGGAGTCAATGAATGTCAAATTTCAAGACTCAACGCAAGATGAATCAAGTCAGACTTATCAAGAAGAGTCTGAACCTGCTCCAGACCCTCCAAAGTCTACATCTCAAGAAGCATCTCAGACTCTGGAAAACCAGCAACAGGTTGTTAGTGAAGATCCAAATAAAGAAAGAGATCATCAACTAGACAAATCAACAAGTAACTGGAAGCATAAGTCCAGTCATCCCAAAGATCTTATAATTGGCGAAATTAATGAAGGAATTCGCATGAGATCTAAAAGGCGAGAAGAGTCTAGTGCTGTGGCACTCGTTTCTGAAATTGAACCAAAGAGCATAGAAGAAGCTTTATCTGATGAAAGCAGGATTGAAGCTATGCAAGAAGAGCTCAGACAGTTCAGCATTAATGATGTCTGGGAATTGACATCCAAACCAAAAGGTAAAGCTGTTATTGGAGCTAAATAAGTGTTCAGAAACAAGATGAACGAGAAAGGAAAAGTCGTATGAAATAAAGCAAGACTCGTGGCCAAGGGATATACGCAAGAAGAAGGAATAGACTATGATGAGACTTACGCTCCAGTGGCAAGGTTAGAAGCTATTCGACTATTACTTGCGTTTGCTTGTTATAAGAATTTTAGGTTATTCCAAATGGACGTCAAAAGCGCCTTCCTAAATGGATTTATCCATGAGGAAGTTTATGTGGAACAACCACCAGGGTTTGAAGACCCAAAGAAGCTAGACTCAGTCTTCAGACTGAAAAAGGCTTTGTATGGTTTAAAGCAAGCACCTCGGGCTTGGTACGACAGATTGAGTAAGTTCCTAATACAAAATGGTTTTGTCAAAGTTAAAGTAGATACGACTTTATTTATCAAGAAGGAAAACAAAAGTTTCTTACTTGTTCAAATATATGTGGATGATATTATTTTTGGATCCTCTAATGAAAGTCTGTGCAAGAAATTTTCAAAGTCTATGCAGGATGAGTTTGAAATGAGTATGATGGGAGAGTTAACATTCTTTCTTGGTCTTCAAGTAAAACAATTGAAGGAAGGAACTTTTATTTATCAAGAAAAATATGTTAATGATCTTGTCAAAAGGTTTGGACTGGAAAAGTGCAAAAAGACCGACGTACCAATGTCAAGTTCTTTAAAGATAGACAAAGATGAAGAAGGGAAGAAAGTTGATCAAAAGCTGTACAGAACATTATTGGATCACTTCTTTATCTTACTGCCTCTAGACCTGACATTTTGTTGAGTGTTTGCATCTGTGCTAGGTTTCAATTAGATCCTAGAGAATCTCATCTCAGTGCTGCGAAATGCATCATTAAATACGTTGCTTCATCATCAAGCATCGGTCTTTGGTATCCTAAGAAGGGAGACTTTAATCTTCTGGGATATTCAGACGCAGATCTGGCCGGTTGCAGAGTTGATAGAAAGAGCACTTCAGGAACTTGCCAGTTGCTTGGAAGCAGGACAGTGTCTTGGTTTTCAAGGAAACAAAGCACTATGTCTCTTTCAACAACAGAAGCAGAGTATGTAGCTCTTGGAAGCTGCTGTTCGCAAATTCTATGGATAAAACAACAGCTAAGAGATTTTGAAATTGAAGACTCATGCACGGAGATTAATTGCGACAACACCAGCGCTATCAACCTCACCAAAAATCCAATTCTTCATTCAAGAGCAAAGCATATAGAAATTCGACATCACTTTATTAGAGACCATGTTCAAAATGGAGATGTTTCAATTCAGTTTGTTAACTCAAAGGATCAACTGGCGGATATATTCACAAAGCCTTTGGAGAAAAATCAATTTGAATCTATACGCTCCAGACTCAACATTTTGAGGTATGAGGATATCAAAGTCTAAAGACTTTCAGACTCAGGCTTACAAAACTTTATCTACAGTCTTGGCTCGACCATCAGACTGTAAGTCTTTCTCTCTCCAATCTTATCTTGAAAAGGTACGATCGTCAGTCTGTGTTTAAAATTGTTGCTATATTAACGAAAAAAATTGTATCTTTTTATTTCCTTTGTGATGATTCATTTATTTCTCTTTTTAACTGATCGTGCACTGTCGATTCCTCTTCATTTTACTCTCAAAAACCCTAGAAAGCATTGATCCTCCATTTCCGTTTGTCTTCTGTGTTTAATCTTCAAAAAGTTGTCATCTTTCCTGGGAAAGTCGAGCAAGGAAATCATCCAAAAACTTAGAAAGATGTCATCTTCAAGAAAGTCTTCAAGAATCGCAAGTAGGGGTCCACGACAAATGAGTGAGGGGCCTACGCACTTTGATCTTACTGAGGAGGAAGAGAATCCAGAACAGCAAGCGAGCCCACAACATTCTCAGCAGCGTCACTCTCCACCATCTAGTCCTCAAGGCGTTGTTCATCAGCAATAGGAAGAAATCATCGAGGATGCAGACCCCGTAAGAGTTCAAAAGCCCGCTTTTATGTACAAGCTATATCGTGCCTTAAAAGGAATTCATACTCCTTTGAACTATGTTGATGATTTTCTTAAAGACAAAGGATATAAGAACGAATATATCTTTCTGCGAAAAATGGAAAGTTTGGGAATCGCTCGTAAAGGGGTGGCTGAGGAAACCCTTGCGAATATCCCAAGTGATCCTCGTGACTGGGGGCCGAATCCTGTAGATGGGAATGACGATGACAATCTGTTCAGTCTATTTCAACCGAAAATGGGTATTGCGGCTGAAATTCAACTAAAAAGGGGAGATTTGTTCAGATCAAAGGAACAAAAGGATCTGTACTCGAAATTGCTGAAGCGTGGGGTAATAAACCCTAGGAGTGTGGACTTTGATTTTCTGGATGCTGTGAAAGTGAACTTGAGGGAAAAGTTCAGTTATCTTCAACTTGAAAAGTTCTGCTCTGACTCAACTGAGGCTTATGTTGAATTGACTGCATATTTCTATTCAAATCTTAGCTTTTTGGATGCGAATAGATTCTCCTTCAGCGTTAAAGATCAAGACTATGTTGTGGATATGAATATGCTGGCAGATGTGTTAGAAGTTAAGAGAGGCAGATATCAACCAATCAAAGTTTCCATTGCTCGGGCCACACTTGAACTGGTGAAGGACAGGAGAACAGATGAGAAGATCACCTACTCAAGGATGAATGCATTCAACATCTTGCTTCACAAGATTGTGATTAATTGCCTTCGGCCGAAATCAACTTCCAAAACCGATGTTTCAAGCTCAGAGGCAAAGTTGATGTATGCCATCCTCTGTGGAAAGAAGTTTTCTCTCCCTCATACTGTTATGTTTCACATGTATAGAGCAGTGATGAAGGACAGAGGTCAACCCACTTACCCAAGCCTTGTTACGAAGTTATTCAGACATCTGAATATTCAGCCTCCACAAATCTTTTGTGTTCGATCATGCGATCATATGGTGGTAGGATTGAAAATGGTGACCAAAATGCGTCTGAAGGAACTGAGCAAAGAATTGGAGAAATTCAAGGAGAAGACTCCTGTAAAATCTCATCAAATCTCTTCTGCATCTAAGAGAAAAGGGAAGGAGCCCATGGTTGCTCCATCCAAGAGAAGAAGAGCTCTCCTCGTTGAGGATGAAGATGATGACGAAGACATCACCATCTCTACAATGGCTTTGAAGAATTTGAGTCATCCTGCTCCACAGAAAGAATCGGAACAAATGACTAAAGAAGCAGAGGAGAAGGAAGAAGAAGAAAGAGAAGCAGAGCAAGAAGCATAGGAAGAAAGACCTGAAGAAGCAAGAAGAGAAGAAGGAGAACCTGAGGAAATCTCTTCTCCACCTGTAGGCATGGAAACAGGGGGAGATCAGGAGAAAGGAGTGAAGTCTTCATATCCTGATGCAAGTGAAGGAGTCAGTCGCTCGCCTGCAGACCCAGAGGATGTTTATGCATCTCAATTTCTAGAGGAATGTCATGAAGCTTCATCGCCAAACCTGCGAGATTATGCTGATCTACCATCGTCTGCATTTACTCCATCAGATCGAGCCAAAGCAAGTACTTAGACTAATAATGGAGCAGACTTTCGCAGAATCTTGGATATTCTCTTGGAAATGCGAGGTCAAATTTATGCCTTGGGATGCGAAGTTCAAAGCTTGAAGAATGAAAGTCAAGCTTCTTCCTGTTCATTGAATGATAAGATGCAAGCCATCTCTATTCAGAATCAGGCCAATGCCAAGAGTGAGGAGGTTGCACAGCTGAAGGAAGACTTCAAAAGGCTGGAAGGCATCGTTCAGTCTATGGAAGATTTCCAGCTTGTTCGCGTTCCCAAGCAATCTTGACTTCATCTCATCCTTTTTAATGATGACAAAAAGGGGGAGAGATGCATGATCTGATCAAACTTTCAATCGTTAAACTTTTAACTGTTTGTTGGATTGTGTTGTTGTTTAACTGTTTTTGACAGACTTTGACTTTGTTTTGTGTCTGGATGAGAACTGAACTAGACTTGGACTTGACTGCTTCTATTAACAAGTATTGATATCTTATGGATGGCTTTATTATATACTAGACTAACCTATTTTCTGTGGTTGTAGATTCTAGTGTTATTCTTTTAGCCATTTATTTCTATAAGATATGCATATGTGTTTGAGAAATGTTTTGCAGGTCAAAGTTATCCAAATCTGCAGGAAGGTTTTGTTACCATCAAAAAGGGGGAGATTGTTGGAGAAATCCTCGTGAAGTATTTTGAAGTTGACAAAACATTTCCATCAGTTTAGTCTAAAGGTCTGCAGACTCTGTTAGTTAAAGTCTGAAGACTTCTGGACAGCCAAACTCAAGACTCAAAGTCTATCCTCATTGACAGTCTCTAATCCGTTGAAGAAAGGTTATCCAGAACTGGATGTTTTGTTCAGGATTTAACCTTATCATCTGAAGAAGATCTCGTGGCTGGAGAAGACGTAACAGAATCCTTTGATTGATCAAGATTGATTCAATGATTGAAGATTTGATGATTGTCTAAATATTATTGGAAGGTTCTACTTATGGAAACCGAGATCCTGATTGTATGGGCGAACAGGATTGATGGGCTATCAACACGTTCCTTTAATAGCTCGAACAATCTTCCTAATTGATTCCATCCAACGGGTAGATTGGAGGAATTCCTTTGGTATGTGCCAACGGGTATGATGGCATAAAGGAGTATATAAGGAAGACGTTCTTAGTTGTTCGAGGAGTGCGCGATAGATGAATTCCAAAATCTGAAGCTCCTTTTTGTTTAGACAATTCCTTTGAGCGAATACTTGTATACAAAAGAGAGTCTATATTTGTGAGAAACCTTGAGAAGGTGTGGTAGAACATCTACACTGTGGAATCAAGGCAAAGCTGTGCTGTAACTTCTCTTTTGATCATAATGAAATCCAGCCGGTGGGCTATCAGTGTGGAAGAGTGGACGTAGGTTTGGAATAAGCCGAACCACTATAAATCCTGTGTTCAATTCTCTCTCTCTCTCTTCCTCGATCGTATTTCATTTTGTTAATCAAGAGAGAATTTTCTTTCTATTGTTTGCTAAGAATCGCTTCTGTATTTCGACGAATTGTTTGTGGGCCTATTCACCCCCCCTCTAGGTGTTTATACTAGCTATCTCACTAGGATCAAAAAGCACGCAATGATGGGGGTAACATTTTCGCCCTTCCATCAGCAGTATTACATGGCTTGGTCATAGGTGAAAATGCCTGCCTCGAAATCATGATTTCATAGTACTGCTTTAATTCTCTTTTCATTGTCTTTAACTGCCTGGGTTTAGTGCAGTGTGCAGAAACAGAACTGAAGCAAACTAATTCCGCTAGTCTTCTGCAATAAAAACATTGAGCTGGGTTTATTTTGACAGTTAATTGGCGTGAAATTTGAGATAAAGCTACGGTTTTGGCTCGCTCACCTTAGTAATTGATAAGGTTTGGCATTCGATTTCGAGCCTAAAAAATTTAGAGCCCACCCTTCCGGTTTTGGCTCTTCAAACATCATTCCGGGATGAGTATGTATTTTAGTTGAGGGGTCTCCCCAATGCATCACACTTTCACACTGCTTCCATAACTGAAACTTTTAGCTTCCCACCATCAACAACCGTTGGTGGAGCCTTGGTTTTAAATGGCTTTGTGGGGAGTGTTCCTTTGGATTACTTTTGGTATGTCTCGCTCATTCTTGTTTCATGAAAGGCGGTAAACTTACCACAGCTGAAATATGGTTTAGATAAAGTTCAGTATGCTTCTTGTGTAGGAGATGGATAAACGACGCTTTACTAATAATTCAGAAGTTCTAATAGACTTCACTAAATTCCAGTCGGCGGTCAGACGTTTTCTTGTCCTCAACATTAGCTACTGCTTAGTGCTTTCTACTCATAAATGGCCTCATTCTTTCGTGAGGTATGTCGAAAATTGTTGAAACAGGGCCCCTATCGATCATTTGGACAACTCAACGGCTGCCACACTTGGCATGTCCGTGACCATCCCCCTCGCAATGGTGGCAGACATGCTTGTTCGCGGCCATCGTTACTCTGCAATTTACAGTGTGGGATGCGTCCAGGCACCTGTATGTTCCTTGCGCACATGTCACCTTTGATACAATCCAAAGTTATAAGCTGAACTTTTGCTTTTTCAATTGTATGATATCGGTGCAAGCATGTTTGACGAAGCCCGTTTCGGACATTCTCACTGGCTTTTTCGTGTCAGGTCTTTGCAGGATTCATCGTAGC
Organism: Eucalyptus camaldulensis; assembly: GCA_019915185.1. Classification (NCBI taxonomy): domain Eukaryota; kingdom Viridiplantae; phylum Streptophyta; class Magnoliopsida; order Myrtales; family Myrtaceae; genus Eucalyptus; species Eucalyptus camaldulensis. The sequence continues at coordinate 25,303,388 of JAHSVA010000008.1, forward strand.
CAATTTCTCAGATATGTTTGTGAAGAAACCAGAATCATGACACAGAGGGTGTTCAGACGAAAACTTTCGACTCATGGTGCAACTACTTACATGAGATCTTCCTCACAGTAAATGGCCCTGAAGTGTGTAATACACAGGCAAATCTCTAAGCCATTTTCCGAACGCTGTTGTCACAGTGAGTAATGAGTTTATGCGCAACATGATAAAGAGGAAGACGCCAATTACAATTTAACCTGAAAAAACTTTGCATTCCGAAATACCGGTCTTTTCTTTTTTTTTTCTTTTCTTTTCCTGATAACAGTTGAATATTCCGAATAGCTGAAGATATCTGCGGATCGAAGAAATAGAGAGAGCCAACGAAGTGTCGGTGACAGGAGTAGATAAAGTGAGTAAACAAGCTTAATATATTATAATAATGTAATGTAAGTTTGATTCTAAAGGTTGTTAGATTACTCTTGGCATTTCACCGTTTTGGTGCTATGTGGAAGGTGCGAAGTGCAATGGGGTGTAATGTCAAGGATGCAGAATATAACAACTCAAATCAGATTTTCGCTTTTCAACTTTTGAACTATTTTTTTCTTCTTCTTTTTTTTCAGCTTTCAGTGCCTTGGATATTATTTTTATTTAATGCCGTGAACCTTTTAAGTATATGGGAATCTTAGCATACACTACTCTTTTTATGAAATTTTCATAGTTTTTAAGACACTTTTTTTATGGGAAAGTGAGTAGCTTTCATTATTGCGTGAAACGACAGTGTAACTTTTACTAAAAGGCACAATAAAATGGCAGTGCAGTTATAATTTTACGTATCATCTCTTTCTCTCTTTCAAATCGAGAACGGATAGTCACAAAAGTCACGGCATCATACAATCACCGACTTGAGCTAACAAAGAGAATGACATTAATTGTTATTCCTCAAGCTAAGCAACTACTTGTAAAGCCTACAGTTAATGATTCCTTCTTCTTCCGAACAATCCCCAATGCAGCCTAAGTCAACCGTGCTCATCTTGGGAACAGCACTTTTTCGCCAAACCTAACATGTCCACCGGACATCATAGATCACCTCAAATGTCCTAGGTTGTATGTTGCCATAGACGCCGATGTCGGTGTTGGCACCATTAGGCGTGAATGCTAAGCAAATGACACGCTCACCACGTAAAACATCCAACATGCCCACATGCAAATGCTAGGCAAACTTTGGAGATATTAGAGACTATGTAGAAATTTTTTTTTTTAAATAAAAAAGGGAAGGGAATTTCAAGATTCTAGTGATGCAAAATGGTAAAAGTGGGCTTATACATGTAGATAGTTGGAATCACATGACAGTATTACTCGTATGGCGAGAAATGTGAAGTATTTATAAATCACAAAAGCTTAGAGTACATTTTTAATCCAGAAGAATTGAACATGAGATAGAAGAGATGGTTGAAGCTTATGAAAGATTATGATTTGTTTGTCCATTAATACAAGCAAGGCAAACATAGTAGCAAATGCCTTAAATCATTAGTCTTCTAGGTGTGACTTTACTTGCTACTTGGAAGTCTATTATTGAGGATATGAGCAAGTTGGACTTGACAGTATTTGTGACATCCCAAATTTCATTGACCTTCATTAGTGTAATTAGATCATTAGAAACTTAGATTTATGTAGAACGGGCTAGAAAGTGAACCCGATGGATCGTAAGAAACGTGTGGGCTTGAGAAATAAGTGGGCCATATGAATTGGACTTAAGAAATCTAATGAGAGATTATGGGCTTGGACTTGGCTTGAAGCGGGCCAAGGTTCGACATTATTAGATTTGTAGATTTAGTTTAGTGGGCCGGATTGTTATGGATTAAGCCTATTGGGCTGGGAATGAATATTTAGGCCCGAATGATTTTATTTTATAGACTATAGTTAAGGTGATTTGATTAGTGAATTACTTATAACTTTAGCACTCTTTTTGTGATGAATTCTTTATAGACTGACATTGACTAGTCGATATGTTATATGTTATGACTTTGTATAATTGGGATAAAGTAGAAACAAAAGGCAATTAGATGAAAATATTAGAAACTAACAAACTAACTAATGATATCAATTAACTGTTAATTAGCGACGATTGATAGATGGCGAAAATCTTCATGCATGAAAGCCACGACATCTTCCTCTCCCTCGATTCTCTCATCAACACCCACGGTTTTGATTCCCATGAACCGAGACATGCAAACTTCAAGGGAAAACAATCATTAGCAAATTTCATCATTACACTAGCCTAGGGATTAGTTTGTAGACCTACTTCCCCCTTAAGCTTTGTTCTCTCTCTCTCTCCATATAAAACCGAACAACCCATCTTCATCTTCTTCTTTCTTTTTCTCTCGGCTGAGCAGTGAAAAACCAGAAGCAAACCAGCGATTTCTCCTTCTTGCATGCTGATTTTGAGTGTTGATCTTGAAGCATCTCTGTGTTATTTAGTAGCTGAAGCAAGGTAAGGAAAGATCTAACTCTAAATTGAAAGTTATCCATTGTTTCATCAAGGGAGCTTGAGGATCTAACCAAACAGTGATGGATATAGTTTGTAGTTGTTGTTTTGCGATTGATCTAAGCTGAGTAAGTGTTAGATTAGAGTTAGAAGCCATTGCATGTTGTTTTTGAGGACTGCATGTTTCGAAATCCTTGTGTGAGTATGCTGTTTTGCTGAGCGAAGGGATGAAATGTGGCATCCCAAAATTCAAGTCATCCTCTAGAGAAATTAAAGCCTATAATTAGGTAATGAAATTACCTATGATCTATGTGTTAGCCATTAGTTTTCTTAAGGCTAGGTGTTATTGTGCTTGTGTTTATGAATTTTGAATTTAGGACTATAGGATAAATTAATAATCTATGCTTGGCCATGCACTTTATAAATTAAATTTCAATAAATGAAATGTCGAAAGACTTTGGCCATGTGGAAAATTTAAATTTTAAAATATTTATAAAAAGAAATTCAAAAAAAAAAGGAAAAAGGGGTTAATTTTCGAATGGGCCTTAAGCCCATTTGGCCTAAGCTTGATGGGCCAAGCTAGTCGGCCCAAGAGGGAGTTCGACCGGCCCATTAAGGCCCAAAGGAAGAGGTGGCCGGCCCATGATGCATGCAATAGGACAAGTGGCATGGAGGAGGTGAAGCATGGTGGACACTTGTCTTCCTCCACAATTACACTTGTCCCTCATGCAAACCTAGAGTGCATGCAATATAAAAGGGAAGAAGAGGAGAGAGAATGGCCGGTTAGCCATTCGGCCAAGTGAGGGAGAGAAAGAGAGAATCGTGCGAGAGAGAGAGGAAGCCGAGAGGGAGAGAAAGGAGCCCGTTCGCCGCCGTCCGCTTGTGCTGTTCGTGAGGTCTAGAGGCAAGTTGGGAATCCACTTTCTACTCTTGCACCAATGTTTTCGCATGAACTGTTTGGAGTCAGAAACTTGTTTGAGCTTGCATGTGTGTTTAGAGTCCGATTTTGGATTCGATTTCTTCATGAAAGTTGTAGCTAACATCTTGTACTACAACATACTAAAATTCCGTGGAAAATGATGTTGATTTGAGGGGTAAAACTATCATCCTACGGAGATGCTAGATCTGGAATATTTTCGTATGAACTGTTTGAGTCAGAATGTTGTGAGAGCTTGTATGCATGTTTAGAGTTCGATTTTGGCTGTGATATCTTCATGAGGGTTGTAGCTAACATCTTGAAATACAACATACTGAAATTTCGTGGAAAATGATGGAGATATGAGGGGTTAAAGTTCTATTATACGGAGACCCTAGATCTGTGAAGTTTTCACTGACTTCTTGCTGGATTATTGTTTGCATGTTGATTTCTGTTGAAGATTTGACTTAGATGTCTTCATGAAAGTTGTAGGTAACACCTTAAAATACAACATACTCAGATTTGAAGAGAAATGAACAAGTATAGCCTAGTAAATCGGCTAGATCTTGGAGACGATGATTCTGGTGATGTGTTCCGAGACACCTGATACTTGATGGACTTAAATGGTGACCATACTTTGGTTATTTGACCTAGATCTCTTCATGAAACTTGTAAAGGACACCTTGATACATAACATATCCACATTTCAGAGGAAACGAAAGATAATAGATGGGTGAAATCTTAATATTTCGGAGATGTGTATTCTGGACGATGCGGTAAGGGTTCCAGAAGCTTCGTGAGGTTGAATAAAATAATCTATAAGGAATTTGACTTGGAGTTCTTCATTAAAGATGCACAAAAATGTCTTGGCTATCACCCTGTAAAATTTCGTAATTTTTTGAGGCCGAATGGATATTTTAATTGAATTTATTCGGAAACTGTGCATTTGGTTTAAATCCGAGAATCATAGGATGTTTTGGAAAATTATGGAATTTGGCAAAAATTTCATATTGGCCATGAATTTTGCAAGCAAATATCATCCTATGGGTTTGTTTAATAATTTCTTGGATTTTTGTAATTTTGGGAATTTATTGATATTAAATAATAAAATAAATAATAATAATAATAATAAAATAATAATAATAAAATAAAATGGATTTTTATTTGGCCATGGATTCAATTCTATTTGTGTGGCATATGTGTGATTAGTCTTTGCACATGTATTGGATTGAGATGTATATGTGATAAAGTCTTGGTATGCGTATGACATGGTCCATGTACATGTGTTGAATTGAGATGTGTATGGGATAAAGTTTTGGCATGTGTATGACACATGAATTGAGATGCAAGTGTGAATTCCATGTCAAGTGTGATTTGTTTGATACCATGCCAATTGCCATGTTAAATTGAGATAAAGAAATGGTATATGTGGATGATGGTAAATGAGGAAGTGGTTGTGGTGGATGATGATGCTCGGTGGCCTAGTGGCGTAATTTCGGAGATTCCCCGAGAGTGTCGGGATGCCCGATGGTATACGGTATGTAATTCCAGGGGAGGCCTGGTGGTATGTCGATACATAATTCCGGAAGCCCTGTCGGAGGTCTTTGCCCGAAGGGAATGCCTCGCGATGCCAGGATTTGGGTGCGAGATGCCTAGCTAGAAGGGTAAAGGCCAGATGTCTGGTTGTATCTTGGATACATGCCCGGAGGTTCCTTGTGATGCTAGTTGGGATGCGAGATGCCCGGAATGTGGGGGGCCGGATGCCCGGTTGTATCTTGGATACATGCCCGGAGGTTTTTCTCGCATGGGATGAGAGTGTAAAATATGGGATGAAATTGATGAATCGAGGAAGGGTGATGTGGTGATCAAATTTAAAGATAAAGATGAAAATTAACTCATGGCATGATGATGGTGATGATATGTGATGTGATATGATGATCACCCATGGTATGATATGCATGATGATATGCATGATGATGGTGATGATATGTGATATGATATGATGATCACCCATGGTATGATATGCATGATGATATGCATGATGATGATGATGATATGTGATGTGATATGATGATCACCCATGGTATGATATGCATGATGATATGTGATGTGATATGATGATCACTCATGGTATGATATGCATGATGATATGCATGATGATGATGATAATATGTGATGTGATGATGTCATGATAAGGATGACATGTATGATATAATGATGCCATGATGATGATTATGATGATGACATATGATGATATGATATGTATGATGATAAGGCATGATGATGCATGATAGTATTACGCATGGCTTCAAGGTAAGTAATGCTTGCAATGCATGCATGACTTGTATGATACATTGAGTGGTTATTGGATTCATTTACCTGCTGAGTGGTTGTATTCACCCCTTTTGGAGACCAACATTTCAGATTAGTAGATGGTTTGAACGGTTGGATGTGACCGTGAGGAGGAGGATAGCAAGGAAAGGAGCTTTTGGATGCCAACACTGATCGATGGACTTTAAGTGTATGACTATTGGAAGAGATGTCGGTCATCTTTTGAAGTGTAGCCGAGTATAGAAGACTACGGCATTTTGATGTACCGATGAATGATGTCCATCTGCTCTATGTAAATAAATGTGTTCGATTTTAACTTATATAAAATGTTTAGTAGGTGTGCATCGATTTCTGAATGTAGGGAAGGGAATTGTTGGATATGCTTCCGTTATGTAAATTGCGCAAGGGACCGTTAATAAAAGATGTAAACCCCCATGGTTGTATGGACCCGCTGCAATTGAAATGGTATCAGAGTGACATGTTATTAGGAAAGTAAATGGTAAGCAAACTGTGGCGACCCAAATCGGATCGGGGGCCGTCGAGGGGTGTCACATGAAATGGATGCCGAGTGGATGGATATGATGTATGCTGTGATGAGTGAACTCACGGATGCGTTTATACTTCGAGCCGAGTTGTGGAATCGATCATTTGTTAGAGAAAGATATGCTGAAGTTGCTTTGAGTTGCCGTGAGTAAGCATTGGAGTATTTTAGAAGACATTTGTGTATAGACAAGTTGTTTCGTTGAGTTAGAAGTGAGAAAATTTGTGTATCTATTCTGTTCTAAGTGAAAACAGTTATGGAGTCTTCTGTTTGTGTTTAGTTTTCTTTATGTATGTTAATAGAAATGAGAAAGAAACCATTCTACAAGATAGAACATCTATAAGATCAAGTTATACAAGATAGAACATCTATAAGATCAAGTTATACACGTAGCTATAACCATATGACTATAAAAATATAGAGACAGAAGTGAACTTAGTAAAACCAGTAAACTGTTCTTATGAGAAACGGTTTGACCTTTACTGATTGTACGAATTTTCTGTATTTACCTAGTTAGATTTGGACTTCAAATCCTTAATGAAAATTGTATAAAACATATTAAGGAATGACGTGTCAAAATTTGAGATTAAATCAATAAGATTTGTTTAGTGAAACAATTTTCTTTGTAAATACGAAATCTGGACGTCGGTACAGGGTATTAGTAAAGATTATGACAATTGTTACTCTTAATACAGTGAGAATCAGACTTAAGTTTCTTCATGGGAATTGTTATTCTATGTCTTAAATATAACATACTAAAATTTGGTAATATTTCAACAAGAATTAATATATCCTCTATGTCCAAAACCGAAACTGTATATTTAGTTAGTAAACTGTCTGGACCCGAGAACATATATTAGAGGTTGTGTCTTTTATATTAGGCTTTTGTGATGCACATAGAGTCTAATGAACCTCATAATAGATGTTAGTCATATAAGAGTAAGTCTCATATATCATTTGAGATATAAGTGCATATAGAATTATGTGTGTGCAATGAGTGCGGTGCATAGTGCTTGATTATGGGATAAATATCTGTTCGCCATGGAATGGGACATGACATAATGGGTTTTATCTTATAATTTGGACACGCACATGTGCTAGGTTCATGAGAGTTAGATAGATACTTTAGAGTCTTTTCTTTTGCATATGATAAATGCATTAATCAAAGGTGTGGTGGTGTGAAACGTGTGCTTAAGATGAATGAACCCATCGGTACCGAGATACGGGTGATGCCCCCGGAAGTTTGGGATGCCCTTGCTGCGTGGTCTTGGATGTCTCGGTAGAGAGATACTGAGATGCCTCGGAGTGAGATGCCCTAGTGTGTGATCAAGGATGCCTCGGTTGTGTGATACTGAGATGCCTCAAAGTGAGACGCCCCTTGTTGTGTGATCTTGGGAGGACCTTGGTTGTGTGATGCCGGGATGCCTCGGAGTGAGATGCCCACAATTAGAGGTATTGTGGAAGTTCGCATAATGTACTTTCCGGAAGTGACTCGATCAGGCCGGTAGAGTCTCGATTGTGACTGAATCGAGGGTGGATTTTATGCACACTAAATATAATTATTTTGCGAGTGAGTTCATCTATTATTGTTGCATTATATTTTGATGTGAGATTGAGTTTGTGAAGGGTAAGCATAGAAATGGATGCATATAAGGTGATTTCTTACATGAATTAATAGTATTGTTTATGCTTGTGATATATTCTCTTAGTATCCTAAATTGTTTGATGATTCACTTGTAACTTTGATGGTTGTGGATTGTTTAAGTTAGAGTTTTATCATTCTTTACTGGGCAAGGTTGTTTGCTCATACCTTACATTTTCAGATTGATAGCATGGACGTACTGCTAGTAGCTTGATACGGGGTGGTAGTGAGTCTTGATGTTTCTCTTCATGACGTGTATGATCCCGACATTGACATGGTTTTCTCCAAGTATGAGGCAACTTTATGGATGGATGACGGTAGGGCTGAGTTGATACCGATGACGTTCGTTGCATGGTTTATCAACCATGAAGGGGAGATGTTCGTACCTTTACCCTTTGGAGCAGGAGGACCTAGAGCGGGGATGGACGGTGCCTAGACACCTTGGATCATGTAGAGGCTAACTAACTTTTGTTTTTTTGTTAGATGTGGGCTAGTGTGGGAACTTGTGGAGTAGATAACCTCACCCTATATCCCTGGCTTTTGTTATGCCTTACTTTTGTTTTGTATATGATGTAAATATATAGGCGAAGAACATGGAATGAGTCCAGGTTGATAATTTTGTATGCCCCAATGATGATAAAATGAAAGGAAGCCTTTTATGATCTTGTCTATGTGCATTGCAGGATAACCTTATAATATAAACTTGAGATTTTAAAATAATCCATGTTATACATGCTAACCTTCAATGGTAAATACTATATGTTATTTAAAGGAGATTACTAGTTAGGAAGATAATAATAATAATAATAATAACTATAATTCCGCTTGCGCTTAGTACGTGACGCCCTGGGACATCACAGCTCGTTACAGTATTGGTTCATCATATTGGCATTTCATCGACATAATCAAGTCCAAATAAAATGAAGAATCACATATAAAGGAAAATCAAAGAAGGTGGAGAAGTTGGGAGACAAGTATCTTCTTGAGGTTTCGTGGTTGGCTGTGTGTTCCCAATGTTTCGAAGTTCAAAAAGGAGATATTGCAAGAAACTCATAGCATCTGCTATAAATTCATTCGAAGGTCACTAAAATGTATCTTGATTGAGAGAATACTTTTGATGGATTACAAGGAGAATGATAATGTAATATTTGTCATTTAGTATATGATGTGTTGTAATGTGAAAATTGAGCATTAGAAACTAGGTGGATAGTTGCATCCCCTCGAAATACTTAAATGGATGTGAGAGGATATCACCATTGATTTTATCGTTTGTCTACCAAGGATGCCAAGTAGTAAGAATACTATATATGGGTGATTGTTGATTGACCGACTAAATCGCATACTTTTTATCATATTGATTTGGCCTTTCACATGAAAAAATGATGACCTAGCAAGCCTTGTTTCTTACATAGATCCTAGATTTGTATCCAAGTTTTAGAAAAGTTTACAAAAAGAGTTGGGTACTAAACTTCATTTCAGTGTAACTTTTCACTCATAAACAAATGGACAGTCAAAGAGAACTGTAACATCCTGAAATTCGACCTCGTTTCGATAAAATGAATTGTGCATTTCGTCGGCGTGCCTATGGTCCTTTTTCTCTGAGCTGATCACTCACGAGTTAGCTAACCAATTGGGTGAAGCCGTTAAGGGATATAACCGCGGTAAAATCCCTGAAAGCTACCTAATTTGTTGGATTGGACTAAAATCGCGTTCGGTCGATTTTAATCATGAAATTTAATTCGGTTTTGGGAATCGAAAATCCGAGCGTGTCACAATTCATTTTTAGGACCTTGTCTCATCGATTGTCAAATTATCGATGAGTCCGAAATTTCAAGAAAGAAATTATCGGAGGAAGAATCGAAGATCGGAAGAAAATAAAAAGGGAATGAGAAAAGGAAAATAATAGAAATAAGAAAATTGGGTTTTCTTATTAAAGTATTATTTTCTTTCCCTTTTTCTTTTCTCCTTTTCTCTCTTTTTCTCTCTCTTCTCTCTCCTCTCCCCTCTCTCTTCGTGCGGACAGACCCCCCCCCCACCGAACACTCCCCCTTGCCAATTTTAAATTGGCTTCTCTCTCTCTCTTTTTCACTTTTGACGGGTCAAAATCCTATCTCCTCCCTTCTTCTTATCTCTTTCCTTTCTTCTTCTCTCTCCTCTCTCTTCTCTCCTTTTTTCCCCACGTGACCAACTTCTTCTCTCTCTTTTTCTCTCTGGTTTGTGCGGACCAAAACCGAAGAAGGGCAGAAGCAGCGGCCACCATCGTTTGAAGATTGAAGTGGCCCGCCGTCGCCGCCCGTCCCGCCGCCGTCCCGTCACCCGCTCGCCGCCCTCGCATCCCGCCGCTTGTCCCTCGTATCCTTGCCGCCTAGCAGCTCCGTCCAGCAGCTGGTTGGTCTTTGTCCAGCTTCGGGAGTAGCTGAAGAAGTCGCCGAACCGCCGACCAACTCCATCTCCGGCCACCGTCCGGCCTCACCGGAGCTCCGCCCGCTCTCCCGACCTCTTGCCGCCCCCAACCCTCTCTCTTTCTCTCTGTTTTGCAACTAACCAGCAGACCCACGAAGTGGGTATCCAACACTTCGGGCCCGCTTTTGGGCCGTTTCCCGGCCTCGAACCCGAGCCGTGCTTTGGGAACAATCGTTCCTCGCGTCGCCGCCGTCGGATTGATCCGATTTGCATGCGATTTGGTGAGTAATCTCACTAATCCTGAATTAGTTGGCTAATTATGCTTAAGGTTGGTTTAGTTTTAATTAATTATGTTTAGGTTGTTAGATTATAATAAATTAGCAATTATTAGTCAATTGTGCTGTGATTTAGATAAATTGATTGTGCATTTAGCAAGTAGACGTGGTCTACTAATTATTGGAAGTGCTTCGGGATTTTTCCCGACCCTTAGTGGGCTCCAATTAGGCCTTTCGGGCCTAAGTGGAATTTTTAGTATTTAAATATTAATTTTCGGAATTAAATTAAATAATTATTTATTTTTCGAAAATTCAACTGAGATGGCCTGGGACCGGAATATTGTGCGGATGACCGTGGTGAAGTCCGTTTATTTAATCGGGCTTTATTTTGAGCTCAATTGAATTTTTAATATTAATTATTTAATTTTCGAAATTAATTATTTAATTAATTATTTTTCAGAAATTAAGATGTTGATGGCCGAGGACCGAAATCTCGTGCTGATCATCGTGGCGTGGTCCTTTTATTTATTTGAGCTCTATGTTATATGGAATTGAATAAATTGTGATATTTTAGGGATTTACCCTAAATTGATTGGAATCGATTGAGATTGAATTATTGATTGGTGATTGGCCAAGTGTGTTATTCAGCATTTATAATGCTTTGTTGAGTTGATTTAATTATTTGATTGAGAATCGTTGGGCATTGGTAACCACTTGAAAGAGGACACGTGGGCTCGGTGAATTGGAATGTCACCTGGAGAATGCACGTGAGTTCAGTAGTTGAATATGTCACCTTGGCGAAGAGGTCGCCTGAGAGAATGCACGTGGCTCGGAGACTCGGTATGTCGTCCTGGACAATGCACGTGGCTTGATGACAGAGTTTGGCATCTAAAAGGGCACATGGCTCGGTGATCTAATGCGTCACTTTGGTAAGCGAGTACCTTAGAGAATGCACGTGGGCCCAGGCATCTAAAAGGACACGTGGCTCGGTGATCTGATGCGTCACTTTGGTAAGTGAGTACCTTAGAGAATGCACGTGGGCCCAAGCATCTAAAAGGGCACGTGGCTCGGTGATCTGATGCGTCACTTTGGTAAGCGAGTACCTTAGAGAATGCACGTGGGTCCAGTATTCGGAATGGCATCTAAAAGGGCATGTGGCTCGGTGATCTGATGCGTCACTTTGGTAAGCGAGTACCTTAGAGAATGCACGTAGGCCCGGGCATCGTAAAAAGGACACATGGCTCGGTGGCTTGATGTACCACCTTGGCGAAGAGGTCGCCTGAGAGAATGCACGTGGGCCCGAGGTTCGAGGCATGTGACTCGGAGACTTGGAATGTTGTCCTAGAGAATGCACGTGGCCTCGCTTTTAGATACTCCTCCGTGGAGAATGAATTGTATGACATGTAATCGACTGGTTCGATTTGTTTTGAGTAAATGGGTGCCTATGTTAAATTGTACTGACTTGCAGGTGGGATATGAGGCCAAGGTAAGTCCTTTGCCCTGTGCGTGTTTAAGCAGCCTTTAGTATATTGGTTTGCTAATCGGGCTTAGTGGGGTAGAACTCGCTGAGACGTAGTCTCATCCCAGTTTGGGGAAAACCATTTCAGGACCCCGCTGAAGAGCTGAGAAGAAGGATTCCGAGAAGGAGGACTCGGAGGCGAATCTTAAGGAGAAAGATTTTTGGAGGAAGAAGGCAATCCTGAGAGGGGCCTTGAGTACGGCCCAGTTCGTCTAAGTTTCTGTCTTCTTTTGAGATCTCCATTTTGATGTGAATAGTTATGAAAGGGTTTGTGGTTTGTATAAAAGTTTGGTTATAAATTTCAATATGAAAAATATGGCCCTACTTTTCTATCACATCGTTTTATTGTCTGGGGATTTTAACTGCTTCCACATGTGCTTAAAAATGAAAGGGTCGGCGATACATTGTCCTGGGATATCGCATTATAAAATCGACCAAGGTAGAAGGATGTGTGCGTACCCGAGGATCGGGGCGTGACATCCAGTTTAAGTGGTATCAGAGCGAGGTTGAAGATTGGAGTGATAAGGAGCGTTGACCATGGGATAGTTAGTAGGAAAGGCCTTTAAATTCATGCTGGTGCATGTCTGTGTTAGCTGAGTGCTAAAATTGTTTATTGTGTGTGGATCGCTCATCTTCTGATCCAGTGGATTTGGAAGACGGGTTGCAAATAAGACTAAACCATGAGCGAGCAAGAGTTGAGAACTCCTAGTGAGAGGACAATGTCCTCTGTGACTCGAGATGATGCATTGACAAAGGTCGGTACCCGAGGTGCTTGTGGCAGAGTGTTGGCTCTGGCCAGCTCGAGTGTAAGAGTACCACCGCAAGTTGGTACTAGTGTAGCAGCGTCGAATGATCCTAAGTTTGATAGGATCGTTCTGATGCTAATATTGCTTGGGAACTGGATGAGCCAGCAAGCTCAGGATCAAGCCGCTGTTGTCGCCTCACCTACTGAGATCCAGAGTGAAGATGTGATCCAGGAGTGAGTCATTGCATTCGAGCCGAGGTATGGATCCAGTTCAGGCAGAAATGGAAATCGGTCAGGGAAAAGACTGAGGTTGAGAGAAAAGCATTCTATTCCACTCACAAGGAAGGATGGAGTAGTCAAGTCGGCACTGAGTCTAATAGATCAGGTTGTTTTCGGACGTGATGATGGAGATCGGTCTTATGTCCTTCCTAAGATGCGACATTGTTTGGAGTATAGCCAACAGGGATATCTGGTCAGGAGTGGTCCTAGCAGAATGATGGGGCAACCAGAAAGAGTGCATGCTTTCGCCTAATAGAAGATAAAAGATGCACCAGATAGGTGTTAGAATTGTAGAAGAAAGTATGGATAAATCCAGTGTCCGAGTATGACTAGAACATGTTGTGATGATGACTAGCATGGCCATCAGGTGAAGGATTGTCAGTGGAAGTCCAAGGTAGCATAGGCATCGCTACTGCGGTAGAACGCCACTAGGATGGCGAAAGGAATGGGAGTAGAATTGATCTTGCACCGATTAGAGAAAGAATGTGTTGGAGGTGATTTTATCATAGTAACGTAGCAGAGTTTTGTGCTGAGTTGGTAGAACTTAAATTGTTGAAGTAAAAGTGAAAGAGAAGGGAATCACTAGCAATAGTTGTGCTTGACTAGTTGCTGAGGTGTGAGTTTGACGTCACATGAATAGTGTGGGCTTATGAAGCATCTTGTGATAAGGAATCATCGTCATGGAATAATCCAGTTTAGTCTATTAGTTTGCGAAAATATCAAGATTATTAAGAGTCGAAAAGAATCTTCGATTTCATTAATCTCGTTGGTTAAAGACAATTCGTTTGTTAGACGGAGGTTGCCAAGATTGATTTGACAATTGTAGTGGATGTGTCAGTTGAGAAATAGAATGAGAAGAAGGCAGCCGTGATACAGAAAATTCTAAGAGGGTTCGAAAGGAATTGCTTGAGTTAGATTGAAATTGCAATTGAGATAGCACCAGGATAGAGCCACTCTCGAAGGCTTCTTACCAGCTGTTGTTGTCTGAATTGGTAGAATTGAAGATGCAGATGTGAAGATTGATGAATGAGGAATTCATCCATATCAGTGCATCATTTTGGGGAAACATCAGTTTTGTTTGTGAGAAGAAGAAAGATGGTTTATTGCGAGTGCGTATCAACTATCGTCAACTCAATTAGGTGAAGATCAAGGACAAGTGTTCTTTGCCAAAGATCAATGAATGGTGTGACTAGTTATAAAGAGTATCGATGTTTTAAAGGTTGACTTGAGATCATGAAATCGTCAGTTACGAACCAGGAAGGAGGTTGTACGAAAGACAGCTGTTCGTACTTGATATGGTCTTTACGAGAGTATTGTAAGATCGTTTGGCTTGGTGAACATTCCAGTTGCTGTCATGGATTTGACAAACTGAACATTCAAGGAATATGTGGATCATCAGTTTGTGATCGTGTTCATTGATGACATACTGGTCTATTTGAGAAGTGATGAAGAGCATGAGAATCATCTGAGAGTAGTACTCCAGACCTTAAGAACTCATTAGTTGTATGCTAAGTTTAGCAAATGCGAGTTGTGATTTGCTCGTGTTGCGTTCTTAGGTCAGGTGATTTCCGGAGAAGGAATCTCCATCGACCCGGGCAAGATAGAAGCTGTGATCAAGTGGCAAAGACCGACAACAGTGTCAAAAATCAGAAGTTTTCTGGGGTTAGCAGGTTATTACAGGCGATTTGTGGAAGGTTTCCCATCGATAACGTCGCCTCTGACAAAGCTCCTGAAGAAAGAAGAGAAATTTGTATGGTCAGACAAGTGCGAGCGTAGTTTCCAAGAGCTGAAGGAAAAGCTAACTACCGTACCTGTGCTGACAATTTCATCTGGTCCTGGAGGATTCGAGATCTGTAGTGATGCGTCATTCAGGGGATTGGGTTGCGTGCTGATGCAACATGGCAGAGTTGTTGCATACGCTTCCCGGCAGTTGAGACCTCATGAATTGAATTATCCGACGCATAACTTAGAACTCACAGCCATCATATTTGCTTTGAAGATTTGGAGGCACTACTTGTGCGGAGAAAAGTTTAAGATCTTCACGGACCATCAGAGTCTCAAGTATTTATTCTCTCAAAAAGAGTTGAACATGAGACAGCAACGATGGATGGAATTGTTGAAAGACTACGACTGTGATATTCTATATCACTCGGGAAAGACGATCAAGGTCGCCGTTGCATTGAGTCGGAAGTCTTTAGTGGCACGAATCTTGGTTAAGGAGTGAAACTTAATCAAGAGAGCTCGAGATTCAGAATTCAAATTCAAGGTAGGCCACCTCTCGAGTCTTATGGCCACCCTCAGAATTGAACCGGATGTCCAGGTCAGAATCAAGCAACTTCAACCAATAGATCCAAACGTTCAGAGAATTCTTCAAGAGGGTAGCGATAAAAGAAAAGTTGAATTTCAAGTTTCTGATGATGGGGTATTGAGGTTCCATGGACGTTTGGTTGTACTTGACGCTGTCGAGCTTAGAGAAGGAATTTTATCTGAGGCACATCGTAGTAGTTACAGTGTTCATCCTGAAAGTACCAAGATGTATCAGAATCTGCGTCAACATTACTGGTGGTCAGGTATGAAGGCGGACATCGCCAAGCATGTGGCCAAGTGTTTGACTTGTCAGCGAGTAAAAGCTCTGCATTGCAAGCCGGGAGGATTTCTACAACCTCTCGCGATCCTAGAGTGGAAATGGGAGCATATCACAATGGACTTCGTGACTGGACTACCAAGGAGTCAAAGGGGAAATGATTCGATTTGGGTAGTAGTCAACAGGCTGACAAAGGACCTGAGTCTGGATAGACACGCATACTTGTATGTGCGTCAGGTGGTTCGTATGCATGGAGTGTCGGTTACGATAACGTTTGATAGAGACCCGAGGTTTATTGCTTTTTTTGGAAGAGCTTGCAGAGTGCTTTAGGTACAAAGCTTCAATACAGTACAGCGTATCATCCTCAGACGGATGGCCAGTCTGAAAGGACAATTCAGACTCTTGAAAACATGCTGAGAGCGTGTGTAATAGACTTCAAAGGAAGTTGAGAGGATCAGCTTCATCTGGTGGAATTCGCCTACAACAATAGTTATCAGCAGAGCATCAAGATGGCTCCATTTGAAGCGTTGTATGGCAGAGCATGCAGAACTCCAGTGTGTTGGGATGAAGTTGGAGAAAGGAAGATAACAGGCCCAGAATTGGTTCAGCAATCAGTAGATGCCGTGGTAGTAATCAGAGACAAATTAAAGACAGCGCAGAGCAGGCAGAAAAGTTATGCAAATAAGCGTCGAAGGTCTTTAGAATTCCAAGTTGGTGATCACGTTATTCTGAAAGTGTCACAAATGAGGGGAACTTCGCGCTTTGGTAAGAAAGGCAGGTTGAGTCTGAGGTACGTAAGTCCGTTTGAGATTCTTGAAAGAATCGGAAACCTAGCGTATCGTCTTGCGTTGCCGCCAAGTTTGGCACAAGTGCATGACGTCTTTCACGTGTCGAGGTTAAGGAAGTATGAGCCTGACCGGACCCACGTGCTCAATTTCGAGGAATTGGACGTGAATGACCGTGTGTCATACGTGGAAAGCCTGGCTCAGATTGTCGATCGCAAAGAGCAAGTTTTGCATATAAAGACCATTCCGTTGGTCAATGTGGTCTGGCAACACCACGGTGTTAAAGAAGCGACTTGGGAGACTGAAGAGTCGATGAGACAATTATACCACCGCCTTTTTGAGCAAAGTGTGTAAGGGTTTATATTTCGAGGACGAAATTTTTATAAGAGGGGAAGAGTTGTGACATCCTAAAATTCGACCTCGTTTCGATAAAATGAATTGTGCATTTCGTCGGCGTGCCTATGGTCCTTTTTCTCTGAACTGATCACTCACGAGTTAGCTAACCAATTGGGTGAAGCTGTTAAGGGATATAACCGCGGTAAAATCCCTGAAAGCTACCTAATTTGTTGGATTGGACTAAAATCGCGTTCGGTCGATTTTAATCATGAAATTTAATTCGGTTTTGGGAATCGAAAATCCGAGCGTGTCACAATTCATTTTTAGGACATTGTCTCATCGATCATCAAATTATCGACGAGTCTGAAATTTCAAGAAAGAAATTATCGGAGGAAGAATCGAAGACCGGAAGAAAATAAAAAGGGAATGAGAAAAGGAAAATAATAGAAATAAGAAAATTGGGTTTTCTTATTAAAGTATTATTTTCTTTCCCTTTTTTTTTCTCATTTTCTCTCTTTTTCTCTCTCTTCTCTCTACTCTCCCCTCTCTCTTCGTGCGGACAGACCCCCCCCACCGAACACTCCCCCTTGCCAATTTTAAATTAGCTTCTCTCTCTCTCTCTTTTTCACTTTTGACTGGTCAAGATCTTATCTCCTCCCTTCTTTCTTATCTCTTTCCTTTCTTCTTCTCTCTCCTCTCTCTTCTCTCCTTTTTTCCCCATGTGACCGACTTCTTCTCTCTCTTTTTCTCTCTGGTTTGTGCCGACCAAAACCGAAGAAGGGCAAAAGTAGCGGCCACCATTGTTTGAAGATTGAAGTGGCTCGCCGTCGCCGCCCGTCCCGCCGCCGTCCCGTCACCCGCTCGCCGCCCTCGCATCCCACCGCTTGTCCCTCGCATCCTTGCCGCCTAGCAGCTTCGTCCAGCAGCTGGTTGGTCTCTGTCCAGCTTCGGGAGTAGCTGAAGAAGCCGTCGAACCGCCGACCAGCTCCATCTCCGGCCACCGTCCGGCCTCACCGGAGCTCCGCCCGCTCTCCCGACCTCTAGCCACCCCCAGCCCTCTCTCTTTCTCTCTGTTTTGCAGCTAACCAGCAAACCCACAAAGTGGGTATCCAGCACTTCGGGCCCGCTTTTGGGCCGTTTCCCGGCCTCGAACCCGAGCCGTGCTTTGGGAACAATCGTTCCTCGCGTCGCCGCCGTCAGATTGATCCGATTTGCGTGCGATTTGGTGAGTAATCTCACTAATCCTGGATTAGTTGGCTAATTATGCTTAAGGTTAGTTTAGTTTTAATTAATTATGTTTAGGTTGTTAGATTAGAATAAATTAGCAATTATTAGTCAATTGTGATGCGATTTAGATAAATTGATTGTGCATTTAGCAAGTAGACGTGGTCTACTAATTATTGGAAGTGCTTCGGGATTTTTCCCGACCCTTAGTGGGCTCCAATTAGGCCTTTTGGGCCTAAGTGGAATTTTTAGTACTTAAATATTAATTTTCGGAATTAAATTAAATAATTATTTATTTTCCGAAAATTCAACTGAGATGGCCCGAGACCGGAATATTGTGCGGATGACAGTGGTGAAGTCCGTTTATTTAATCGGGCTTTATTTTGAGCTAAATTGAATTTTTAATATTAATTATTTAATTTTCGAAATTAATTATTTAATTAATTATTTTTCAGAAATTAAGATGTTGATGGCCGACAACCGAAATCTCGTGTTGATCGTCGTAGCGCAGTCCTTTTATTTATTTGAGCTCTATGTTGTATGGAATTGAATAAATTGTGAAATTTTAGGGATTTACCCTAAATTGATTGGAATCGATTGAGATTAAATTATTGATTGGTGATTGGTCAAGTGTGTTATTTAGCATTTATAATGCTTTGTTGAGTTGATTTAATTATTTGATTGAGAATTGTTGGGCATTGGTCGTCGGTATTGAAAGAAGATTGGTAACCACTTGAAAGAGGACACGTGGGCTCGGTGAATTGGAATGTCACCTGGAGAATGCACGTGAGTTCAGTGGTTGAATACCGGATTTATAGTGGTGAGGAAGAGAAAATTGGACACCGGATTTACAGTGGTTCGGCTTATTCCAAGCCTACGTCCACTCTTCTGCACTGACAGCCCACCGGCTGGATTTCACTATGATCAAAAGAGAAGTTACAGCACAGCTTTGCCTTGATTCCACAGTATAGATGTTCTACCACACCTCCTTAAGGTTTCTCACAAATATAGACTCTCTTTTGTATACAAGTATTTGCTTAAAGGAATTGTCTAAACAAAAAGGAGCTTCAGACTTTGGAATTCTTCTATCGTGCACACCTTGAACAACTAAAACCGTCTTTCTTATATACTCCTTTATGCCATCATACCCGTTGGCACTTACCAAAAGAATTCCTCCAATCTACCCATTGGACGGAATCAATTAGGAAGATTGTTCGAGCTATTAAAGGAACGTGTTGATAGCCCATCAATCCTGTTCGCCCATACAATCAGAATCTTGGTTTCCATAAGTAGAACTTTCAAATAATATTTAGACAATCATCAAATCTTCAATCATCGAATCAATCTTGATCAATCAAAGGATTCTATTATGTCTTTTCCAGCCACGAGATCTTCTCCAGATGATAAGGTTAAATCCTTAACGAAACATCCAGTTCTGGATAACCTTTCTTCAACGGATTAGAGACTGTCAATGAGGATAGACTTTGAGTCTTGAGTCTGGCTGTCCAGAAGTCTTCAGACTTTAAATAATAGAGTCTGCAAGCCTTCAAACTAGACTGATAGAAACGTTTTGTCAACTTCAAAATACTTCAAGAAGATTTCTCCAACAATCTCCCCCTTTTTGATGGTGACAAAACTTTCCTGCAGATTTGGATAACTATGACCTGCAAAACATTTCTCAAACACATATGCATATCTTATAGAGATAAATGGCTAAAAGAATAACACTAGAATCTGCAACCACAGAAAATAGGTTAGTCTAAAATATGATAAAGCCATCCATAAGATATCAATATTAGTTAATAGAAGCAGTCAAGTCCAAGTCTAGTTCAGTTCTCATCTAGACACAAAACAAAGTCAAACAGAGTTTAAACAACAAAACAACAAACAATCCAACAAACAGTTAAAAGTTTAATGATTGAAAGTTTGATCAAATCGTGCATCTCTCCCCCTTTTTGTCATCATTAAAAAGGATGAGATGAAGTCAAGATTGCTTGGGAACGCGGACAAGCTGGAAATCTTCCATAGACCGAACGATACCTTCCAGCCTTTTGAAGTCTTCCTTCAGTTGAGCAATCTCCTCACCCTTGGCATTAGCCTGAATCTGAATAGAGAGGGCTTGCATTTTATCATTCAATGAACAGGATGAAGCTTGACCTTCATTCTTCAAGCTTTGAACTTCGCATCTCAAGGCATAAATTTGACCTCACATTTCTAGGAGAATATCCATGATTTTGCAAAAATCTGCTTCATTATCAGTCTGAGTACTTGCTTCGGCTCGATCTAATGGAGCAAATGCAGACGATGGTAGATCAGCATAATCTCGCAGGTTTGGCGATGAAGCTTCATGACCTTCCTCTAGAAATTGAGATGCATAAACATCATCTGGGTCTGCAGGTGAGCGACTGACTCCTTCACTTGCATCAGGATATGAAGACCTCGCTCCTTTCTCCTGATCTCCCCCTGTTTCCATGCTTATAGGTGGAGAAGAGATTTCCTCAGGTTCTCCTTCTTCTCTTATTTCTTCTTCAGGTCTTTCCTCCTCTGCTTTTTGATCAGCTTCTCTTTCTTCTTCTTCCTTGTCCTCTACTTCTTTCGTCATTTGTTCTGAATCTTTCTGTGGAACAGGACGACTTAAATTCTTAAAAGCCATTGCAGAGATGGTGATGTCTTCATCATCATCTTCATCCTCAATGAGGAGAGCTCTTCTTCTCTTGGATGGAGCAACCATGGGCTCCTTCCCTTTTCTCTTAGCTGCAGAAGAGATTTGATGAGATTTGGCAGGAGTCTTCTCCTTGAATTTCTCCAATTCCTTGCTCAGTTCCTTCAGATGCATTTTGGTCACCATTTTCAAAACTACCACCATATGATCGCATGGTTGAACACAAAAGATTTGTGAAGGCTGAATATTCAGATGTCTGAATAACTTCGTAACAAGGCTTGGGTAAGGGAGTTGACCTCTGTCCTTCATCATTGCTCTATACATGTGAAACATAACAGTGTGAGGGAGAGAAAACATTTTTCCAAAGAGAATGGCATACATCAGCTTGGCCTCTGAACTTGAAACATCAGTCTTAGAGGTTGATTTCGGTCGGAGCAATTAATCACAATCTTGTGAAGCAAGATGTTGAATGCACTCATCCTTAAGTAGGTGATCTTCTCATCTGTTCTCCTGTCCTTCACCAGTTCAAGTGTGGCTCGAGCAATTGAAACTTTGATCGGTTGATATCTTCCTCTTTCAACTCCTAACACATCTGCCAGCATATTCATATCCACAATATAATCTTGGTCTTTAACGCTGAAGGAGAATCTATTCGCATAAAAAAAGCTAAGATTTGAATAGAAATATGCAGTTAATTCAGCATAAGCCTCTATATTGTCAGAACAGAACTTTTCAAGTTGAAGATGATTGAACTTTTCCCTCAAGTTCACATTCACAGCATCTAGAAAATCAAAATCCACACTCCTAGGGTTTATTACCCCACGCTTCAGCAATTTCGAGTACAGATCCTTTTGTTCCTTTGATCTGAACAAATCTCCCATTTTTCCTTGAATTTCAGCCGCAATACCCATTTTCGGTTGAAATAGGCTGTACAAATTGTCATCATCATTTCCATCTACAGGATTCGGCCCCCAGTCACGAGGATCACTTGGGATATTCGCAAGGGTTTCCTCAGCCACCCCTTTACGAGCAATTCCCAAACTTTCCATTTTTCACAGAAAGATATATTCGTTCCTATATCCTTTGTATTTAAGAAAGTCATCAATATAGTTCAAAGGAGCACAAGTTCCTTTTAAAGCACGATATAGCTTGTAAATAAAAGCGGGTTTTTGAACTCTTACAGGGTCTGCATCCTCGATGATTTCTTCCTGTTGTTGATGATCAACGCCTTGAGGACTAGATGGTGGAGAATGACGCTGCTGAGAATGTTGTGGGCTCGCTTGCTGTTCTAGATTCACTTCTTCCTCAGTAAGATCGAAGTGCGTAGGCCCCTCACTCATTCGCCGTGGTCCCCTGCTTGCGATTCTTGAAGACTTTCTTGAAGATGACATCTTTCTCAGTTTTTGGAAGATTCCTTGCTTGACTTTCCCAGGAAAGATGACAACTTTTTGAAGATTAAACAAAGAAGACAAACAAGAATGGAGGATCGATGCTTTCTAGGGTTTTTTAGAGTAAAGTGAAGAGGAATCGACAGTGCACGATCGGTTAAAAAGAGAAATAAACAAACCGTCACAAAGGAAATAAAAAAGATGCATTTTCAAAATAACTGTCTTTTTCCGCAAAAATAACCATTTTAAAAATAACTTCCTTTTTGAAAATGAAACAATGCAATATTTACGTCAATTAAATATAGCAACAATTAAAACACAGTCTGACGATCGTACCTTTTCAAGATGAGATTAAGGAGAGAAAGACTTACAGTCTGACGGTCGTACCAAGACTATCTTTCAGATAAAGTCTTGTAAGTCTGAGTCTAAAAGTCTTTAGACTTTGATATCCTCATACCTCAAAATGTTGAGTCTGGAACGGATAGATTCAAATTGATTTTTCTCCAAAGGCTTTGTAAATATATCCGCCAGTTGATTCTTTGAGTCAACAAACTGAATTGAAACGTCTCCATTTTGAACATGGTCTCTAATAAAGTGATGTCGAATTTCTATATGCTTTGCTCTTGAATGTAGAATTGGATTTTTGGTGAGGTTGATAGCGCTGGTGTTGTTGCAATTAATCTCCGTGCATGAGTCTTCAATTTCAAAGTCTCTTAGTTGTTGTTTTATCCATAGAATTTGCGAACAGCAGCTTCCAAGAGCTACATACTTTGCTTCTATTGTTGAAAGAGACACAGTGCTTTGTTTCCTTGAAAACCAAGACACTGTCCTGCTTCCAAGCAACTGGCAAGTTCCCAAAGTGCTCTTTCTATCAACTCTACAACCGGCCAGATCTGCATCTGAATATCCCAAAAGATTAAAGTCTCCCTTCTTAGGATACCAAAGACCGATGCTTGATAATGAAGCAACGTATTTAATGATGCGTTTCGCAGCACTGAGATGAGATTCTCTAGGATCTGATTGAAACCTAGCACAGATGCAAACACTCAACAAAATGTCAGGTCTAGAAGCAGTAAGATAAAGAAGTGATCCAATGATGCTCCTGTACAGCTTTTGATCAACTTTCTTCCCTTCTTCATCTTTGTCTATCTTTAAAGAACTTGACATTTGTATGTCGGTCTTTTTGCACTTTTCCAGTCCAAACCTTTTGACAAGATCATTAACATATTTTTCTTGATAAATAAAAGTTCCTTCCTTCAATTGTTTTACTTGAAGACCAAGAAAGAATGTTAACTCTCCCATCATACTCATTTCAAACTCATCCTGCATAGACTTAGAAAATTTCTTGCACAGACTTTCATTTTCCAAAAATAATATCATCTACATATATTTGAACAAGTAAGAAACTTTTGTTTTCCTTTTTGATAAATAAAGTCGTATCTACTTTACCTTTGACAAAACCATTTTGTATTAAGAACTTACTTAATCTGTCGTACCAAGCCCGAGGTGCTTGCTTTAAACCATACAAAGCCTTTTTCAGTCTGAAGACTGAGTCTGGTTTCTTTGGGTCTTCAAACCCTGGTGGTTGGTCCACATAAACTTCCTCATGGATAAAACCATTTAGGAAGGCGCTTTTGACGTCCATTTGGAATAACCTAAAATTCTTATAACAAGCAAACGCAAGTAATAGTCGAATAGCTTCTAACCTTGCCACTGGAGCGTAAGTCTCATCATAGTCTATTCATTCTTCTTGCGTATATCCTTTGGCCACGAGTCTTGCTTTGTTTCGTACGACTTTTCCTTTCTCATTCATCTTGTTTCTGAACACCCATTTAGCTCCAATAACAGCTTTACCTTTGGGTTTGGATGTCAATTCCCAGACATCATTAATGTTGAACTGTCTGAGCTCTTCTTGCATAGCTTTAATCCAGCTTTCATCAGATAAAGCTTCTTCTATGCTCTTTGGTTCAATTTCAAAAACGAGTGCCACAGCACTAGACTCTTCTCGCCTTTTGGATCTGGTGCGAATTCCTTCATTAATTTCGCCAATTATAAGATCTTTGGGATGACTGGACTTATGCTTCCAGTTACTTGTTGATTTGTCTGGTTGATAATCTCTTTCTTTATTTGGATCTTCACGAACAACCTGATGCTGGTCTTCCAGAGTCTAAGATGCTTCTTGAGTTGTAAGCTTTGGAGAGTCTGGAGCAGGTTCAGACTCTTCTTGATGAGTCTGACTTGATTCATCTTGCGTTGGGTCTTGAAATTTGGCATTCATTGACTCCTCCACAGACTGGCTCTTCTTGTTATAGACTCTGTAGGCTTTGCTTGATGTAGAATATCCAAGGAAGATACCTTCATCTGATATTTCTTCAAACTTACCAATTCGATCTTTTGCATTTTTCAATATAAAACATTTGCAACCGAATACATGAAAGTATGAAATAATAGGCTTCTTATCTTTGAAACTCATAAGGGGTTTTCTATAAAATAGGTCTTAAGAAGACTCTATTGATGATATAGCATGCTGTTGAAACAGCTTCAGCCTAAAATCGTGAAGAAATCTTACTTTCAATTAAAAGAGTTCTAGCCATTTATTGAAGAGATCTGTTCTTTCTTTCCACAACTCCATTTTGCTAAGGAGTAAATGGAGAGGAGAACACATGCTTAAAGCCAGATTCATCACAAAATTTTGTAAAATCTTGATTTTCAAATTCACCTCCGTGATATGTTCTTATACTAGAGATAACACATCCTTTTTCATTTTGAACCTTTTTAGCAAATTTTTCAAAATACGAAAAGGTTTCGGACTTACTTGCAAGGAAATATACCCAAGTAAAACGGGAGTAATCGTCAACAATTACTAGGCAATATTTCTTACCCCCAATACTCTGTGTTCTGGTTGGTCCGAAGAGATCCATATGCAGCAACTGTAGTACATGATTAGTAGAGACATGATTTATTGGCTTAAATGAATTTCTTACCTGCATTCCTAGAATACATGGAGTGCATGAATCAGTCTTTTGGTATGGCAATTTGGGTAGACCTCGAACTAGCTGCTTTGATGAGATTTTGGCTAATTGCTTCATGTTGACATGACCAAGCTTTTTGTGCCATAAGCTTGCTTCGTCTTGAATTGAGATAAGACATTGCGATTCATTTGGTTTCACATCCAGAAGATAGATATTTCTATGTCTTCGACCCATGAAGGACTGAGTAGAGTCTTTACTGATTTCAAAACATGTTCCTTCTTGAAAGAAGATCTTGAAACCAGTATCACACAATTGACTAATGCTGAGAAGATTGTAATTGAGTCCTTCCACTAAGGAAACATTACTTATTCTGAGACTTCCAATTTTCAAAGTTCCAAATCCCACAATACTTCCTTTGTTATTTCCTCTGAATGAAACTTTTCCACCATTTACTTGAGCAAGCTTTATAAAACAATTTGAGTCTCCTGTCATGTGTCTTGAGCATCCGCTGTCAAGATACAACTTTGCCTGTTTCTTGACGGAGACCTGCATTTAAAATAAAGTCTCAAGCTTTCTTTGGTATCCAAACTTTCTTGGGTCCTTTGGTGTTAGTAAGATAAGCAGTATTAGCCCATACTTTCTTAACAGGTTTCCAAACCATAGGACACTCTTTTTCAAAATAATCCGGACTGTTGCACTTTGAACATTTAAGAGCATTTCTACCTACAGGTTTTACAAAAACTGTCTTGAAATGATTTTTGTAAGCCTCTCTCGAGGGTCTTTTCTTAATTCTTTCTTTTACTTTAGGAAAATCAATCAAGGGAATTGTTTCTGCTGTCATGCCTAGACCAGACTTATTGAAGTAAGGTCTTTGAGCTGAAAGAATTTTTTCAAGTTTTTTAGATCTTATTGAATATTTCTTTGAAATATTTGATAAGTCTGTTTTTAAAAGAGCATTTTCTTTTAAAAGATTATCTTCATTTCCTTTAAGAGTGGAAACAGTCAAGTCTAGACTTTTAACTCTTTCTACTAAAACATTTTCCTTTTGTTTTAGAGCTGAGTTTTCCTTTTTAAGTTCGGAAACTTTGACAGGAATTTTAAAATTACTTGCCTCAAATTCACTGTCTGAGTCTGATCCAGAGTCTGAGTCTGATTGTGTCATAAGACATAGATTGGCATATTCATTGTCACTTTCTTCACACTCTGTATCACTCCAGGTTTCGGCTTTGAGAGATTTTCGAAATTTTTCAGCTTTTCCTCTCTTCTTCTTCAGAAGAGGACAGTTGGGTCTGATGTGTCCCTTTTTCTTACATTCAAAGGAAACTACATCTTTATTTGGTTCCTCATCATCAACAGACTTGGTCTGCTGTCTTTGAAAGCTTTGTTTCTTTGAGTTGAATATTCTTCCTTTTCTATTCAGTTTTCTGAATCTTCTTATCATGAGAGAAAGCTCCTCATCGTCCATATCATCTTCAGAATCTGTATCATCAGAATCATCATTTGATTTTAATACAATGGACTTCTTACCTTTTGGATCTTCATCTTCATTGATCCGTTCCACTTCATAAGACTGAAGAGTTCCAATCAGCTCGTCGACAGATAGTGGCATAATTCTTTGTGTCTCTCTTATCGAAGTCTTTATGTGATTCCAATCCTTGGAGAGTCCACGCAGTAGCTTGTTTACTTTCATGGGATCAGAAATTCTTTGTCCTTGATTCTCAAAACCATTGACAATATCTGTAAAACAGCTAAACATGTCAGTTATAGATTCTCGTGGTTTCATTTTGAAGGCTTCATATTGACTGAGAAGAATGTTAATTCTTGTTTCCTTCACTCGATCTGTTCCTTCATAGGTGATATGCAATCTGTCCTAGGCTTCTTTTGCTGTAACACAAGAAGATATTCTATTATATTCAGTTGGTGACAAAGCACAATATAAAGAGTAAATTGCTTTTGCATCAAGTGCTTGTCTCTTGTTTATCTCTTCCTGAGTCATTTCGCTGGTCTCAACAGTTTCTTTCCCTCTTTCAAAGACTGATGCAGCTGTAGGAGTAATTCCTTTTTCTACAACATCCCATTCCAGAGGATCCTTTGATCGTAGGAAAGCTTTCATCTTGTTTTTCCAGATGTTGTAATCCTTTCCATCAAAGTAGGGTGGTCTGGTATTGCTTTGCCCTTCCATCAGCCCTGGTGCTAGCATACTAGCCATGGATCTTTAACTCTTAAAGTAAAACACTTCAAACAAAGTGAGTACACAGGCTCTGATACCAATTGAAATAGCTAGTATAAACACCTAGAGGGGGTGAATAGGTGCACAAACAATTTATCGAGATACGGAAGCGATTCTTGGCAAATGATAGAAAGGAAATTCTCTCTTGATTAACAAAATGAAATACGATCGAGGTAGAGAGAGTGAGGAAGAGAAAATTGAACACCGGATTTATAGTGGTTCGGCTTATTCCAAGCCTACGTCCACTCTTCCGCACTGACAGCCCACCGGCTGGATGTCACTATGATCAAAAGAGAAGTTACAGCACAGCTTTGCCTTGATTCCACAGTGTAGATGTTCTACCACACCTCCTCAAGGTTTCTCACAAATATAGACTCTCTTTTGTATACAAGTATTTGCTCAAAGGAATTGTCTAAACAAAAAGGAGCTTCAGACTTTGGAATTCTTCTATCGCACACACCTTGAACAACTAAGACCGTCTTCCTTATATACTCCTTTATGCCATCATACCCGTTGGCACTTACCAAAGGAATTCCTCAAATCTACCCGTTGGACGGAATCAATTAGGAAGATTGTTCGAGCTATTAAAGGAATGTGTTGATAGCCCATCAATCCTGTTCGTCCATACAATCAGGATCTTGGTTTCCATAAGTAGAACCTTCCAATAATATTTAGACAATCATCGAATCTTCAATCATCGAATCAATCTTAATCCATCAAAGGATTCTGTTACGTCTTTTCCAGCCACGAGATCTTCTCCAGATGATAAGGTTAAATCCTTAACGAAACATTCAGTTCTGGATAACCTTTCTTCAACGGATTAGAGACTGTCAATGAGGATAGACTTTGAGTCTTGAGTCTAGCTGTCCGGAAGTCTTCAGACTTTAAATAACAGAGTCTGCAAGCCTTCAGACTAGACTGATAGAAACGTTTTGTCAACTTCAAAATATTTCAAGAAGATTTCTCCAACAGATTCAATCTCATATTGCAAGAAATCCAAGAATTTCTGGGGGCACTAGCACAAGCAAAAATGGTTGAAAAGTCTATTGTTTAATATTAGTCTTCCCATGTGGTCAAATTTGTGAGTTGGAGAGAATATTGTATTTATTAATCAAAAGTGTCATTTTCTAATCTCGTGACTAACAATACATATTGACTTTTCTTTATGATCGTGCTCTTTCCTAGAGTTTGCGTATGAAAGAGACAGAGAACATGCTCTGATTCCTATTTGATATGACCCTCTAGGTAAAATGCAAGCACTAAAAGCCCATGGTGTTTGGATATATAGTAAAAATAATTGCCACTGAAATTTTCATTGCTTGTAATTAGTATATTCAACTAATCTTGGAAATTTCCCGGTAATCTCTGGCAGGCATGCACTGCCACTATGACATTGCTTGACTTGTATATGCTTCTAGACTTGGAAAGATTCAACTCGCTGTAGATATTGGCAGCTGATCAAGATCAAGACCACCATTCTGTAGAATTCCAATGCTTTTAATAGGGCATTGCCTTTCAATTCCACGCTCAATTGAGGACTGAGAACATTCGTCTTATATATATATTCCAATGAAGATAAATCAAACCATAACTTATTTCTTTGATCTAGTATTTTGTCTTTTTTGGGGTCTAAGAGGTCAATTCAACTAATTAGCATGAAAAGCTGTGCAGAAAATCGAGAGTATATTTTCTAAAACTTTTTTCTTCATAGACAACGATGATTTAGAGTTTCAAAAGCATGTAATTAGCATATAAGCATATTCATTTTGATTTTGAGAGAATTTCACGAAGTTTGGAAGTCCTGTTGAGAGCACAATAGTTGAAAAAGTCAAATTATACTTTATCCTTAACAAAAGACTTTATAGATGATCATAATATAAAATTGGACATAAGTGCACCCTAAGTGTCAAAACTTGGCATGGAGGGACATTTTAGTGCCAAAAGTTTAGAAAGTGAGATTTAAGGACAAAATTGAAGTAAAATGGATCACTTAAGTGCTACTCCGGTCAAAATATTGATGTGACGATTTTCCGGCAAAGGAAGTGTAAAACGACATTGTTTTACACGCTGACATGGCTAGACAATAAAAAAAAACAACGTTGTATTGATGCTAATGTGATAAAAAAAATTAATATAAAATTAATTAAATTTAATTTAAAAATAAATTTATTTAAAATATTTATAAATAAAATAAAAATATTAAAAAACTAAAATTTTTAAAAAATTATTAAAAAGGGGGTAGGCGGCTATGGGCTAAGCCCTCGCCACCGCCGCCTCCTCGCCGCCGTCAGAAGGGCCCACCCCCCTCCCCTTTCTAATTTTTAGTTTTTTTAATATATTTATTTTATTTTAAAATTTTTAAATAAGTTTAATTTTTTAAATGTTTTTTTAAATTTTTTATTTTAAAAATATTTTTTATTTTTTAAAATGTTTTTAATAAGTTTAGTTTTTTTAAAAATATTTTTTAATATATATATTTTAATTTTTTTAATTTTTTAGTTTTTAAATATTTTTTTATTTTATTTTTAAATGTTTTAAATAAGTTTATTATGAATTCAATTTAATTAATGTTTATCTGAATTTTTTTTACGATATTAATACCAAAACGACGTCGTTTTTGTATTATTTAGCCACATCAGCGTATAAAAGGGCATCGTTTTGCACTTCCTTCGCCAGAAAATCGTCACGTTGACATTTTGGCAAAATTTTGGTCGGAGTGGCACTTAAGTAATTCATTTTGCTCCGATTTTGACACTTAACTATCACTTTTCAAACTTTTGGCACTTAAGTGTCCATCCGTGCCAAGTTTTTGCACTCCAAGTGTCCATACCTCTATAAAATTGACATAGAAGATACATAGTATATAGTCCAAAGAAGTGGATAGATCAATCCACAATGTCTTTCTCTAATTCGGTATTTTTGTATTTTTGTCCTGACAATTTCTCTCCCCATCAATTTTAAATATGCTATGCATGACACGTGGTGTTTGAATAATACATATGCTAATCATATGTAGTAATTGAATATAACAAGTGCGTATGACATGTGTAAATGACACGTGCGATAATCAAATATGACATGTACTATGATGTGGAACCCAACTAGCATTTAGGGTAACATGAAAATTGACTAAGAAAGTATGAATGATTATGGAAGGGTGCGAGATTCTAATGCGACACCAGCGAATGACATGTGCAATGACATAGAATTTGAATAGAACATGAGCAAATGACGTGTGAATGATGTACAAATCAAATACAGCTTGAACGAATCCATGCATAATGACATTTACATCAAATTGTTACATGTGCTAACGACATGCATTATGACACAAAAAATTGAACTATGACATGTTCAAGTGACGTGCATGATCACATGGAATTAAATGTGACTTGAGTGAATGATTTCTATTGTGATGTGAAACTTAACTAGGATATGTGCAACCAACATGTGTCTATTGCTTTGTGTTTGATTGGAACAAAATCCTACTAAACCACTAGGGTTTGCCCCAGTGGCCACTTTTCCTATATGGGAAGGGGGATGTAGGGGCTTCGAATTCTCTTGTACTCAAGGGGGTTGGGGTGAGGATGATTTAGTATCAAATGTGAGTTTTGACTCTTATGTCTTGCAAGGAGGCAAGACAAAAATCTAAGAGTGGGAGTTAGAGTAAGAGTAGAGTATAACTCACAATATATATATATATATAACTTTAGTTACTTTATTATTTTTTAGTATACCAAGGTGGTAAAAAACTTTGAATAGAAGGTTGTTGGTCGTTAGTAGAGGTGAGAAAAAGTATTAAGAGAAAGGAGACAAGAAAATCAATAATATGGAGGAAACATATTATCCTAATTTTAGCATGACCAGAATCAACTATGAAAACCTTTCAAACAGAGCTATCTAGACTCCTTTGCAAAATAGAAGGAGATAGATGTTTGGGCTTACTGAAGATTAGACAAGGCTATCTAAACTTTATGAACTATTAGTACTACTAAAAGTCAGTGCGGTTCCATGCAGTGCTGTAAGGCGTGCTACCTCTGTTGTAGCCATTTTACCCACCTTCACTCATCGCAAGCGCGGGTGACTATTATACCAATTTACTCGGTGATAGCTGAAGCATGTAAACACACCCTAACGTGAAGTCTACCTTCTCTATCATGAGGCTCCCTAATTTTCTATTTATCTTTGTCTTCCCGACAGAGAAGAAATACAAAGAACAGCACAGGGTCTCTCACCCCAGGACGAATCTCCCACATGTTTCCTCCTTGAGCCTTTTAAGGACCTACTCAGGTCCTAGACAAGGCTATATGAACTTTATGAACTATTAGTACTACTGGAGCTCACGTCCATGCCCAGCAATCCTTGAATAGAAGTTTTCCATGTTGTCTTACTTTTTAAATGCTATTCTCCAATATAAATACATCGTAGTCATCATAATATCCCCCCTCTTCCTTTCTCTTCCTTTCTCTCTATCACACACACACACACAATTGCCTTTTCGCAAAACCATTTTCAATGATTCCTCCAAGAATCTCGTTCGATGCAGAAAAGCTCCTATTTTTGGCGCTCTCCCTTTTCCCGATTGTCGTCACCTTGAGCGATGGCACTCACCCAGCAATGGCGCAGGGCAGCAACAACAGCAATCCAACAACGATCGCGGTGAACGTTGGGGTGATCCTTGATCTGGAGACGCAGGTGGGTCAGATGGGATTGACCTGCATTAACATGTCTCTATCTGATTTTTATAGTTCGAACCCTTCCTTCAAGACTAGGCTCGTCCTCAACGTTAGAGACTCCAAGCGAGATGAGCTTGCCGCCGCCTCTGCAGGTTCTCTCTCTCTCTCTCTCTACTCTCTAACATACTGACCGGTCACGATGCTTGACCAGAAATATATGATGGCACCAGCTTTTGGGTTAGCATTTTTGTACTTCTGTTGATCGTGTTGAAGATTGTTTTGGTTAGTCTTTTCTTTGTACCGAGTTTTATGGGGCTAAATCTCTGCTCGAACTTCGATGGGGTTTGGTCTTGGGTTAATACACATATTGCGGAAGAGCATAAACTATTTTATGCATCTGTTTGTGTGATGCAAAAAAAAAAAAAAAACCAATTATTGTTCTCAACGACTTATTAGGCAATCATATGAAAATTTCAGCTTCTATATATTTGAGAAGTAAAAAGAATCCCCGGCTAAGTTTTCAAACACACAACGACATTTGAGCGTTCCATTCAAAGCAATATGCATTCTCGTAGCAAAGATTGTTCAAGTAACAATTTCCAAAGATCCATGAAGGAACGACCAAGCTTAAGTTTACCAAAAAAGAAAGAGACCAAGATTTTTCCTCATCCTCACGAACTGTTTGCCACCAATCTGTACTCACTCTCTTAGCTGCCTTGTTTATAATTTTCTTTCCCCCTTTCAAATTTAATGACTGCAATATATAAAAAGGACTTTTTATCATCGTGAAAACGAAGTCGTTATCATCTTATGATAGGATCAAAGATGACATGAAGTTGATCATTCAAGAGAGAAAAGTCCACCTTCTCTATCAT
This sequence comes from Eucalyptus camaldulensis, assembly GCA_019915185.1. Taxonomy (NCBI): domain Eukaryota; kingdom Viridiplantae; phylum Streptophyta; class Magnoliopsida; order Myrtales; family Myrtaceae; genus Eucalyptus; species Eucalyptus camaldulensis. The sequence goes on from JAHSVA010000008.1 coordinate 25,336,232, forward strand.
CTCATATTGTGCCGAAATAAAAATATGTACATAAATTTGTGGAGGCAAATTTTCATCTTGATAAAGACATGTGAACAGGGTTCTTGTTTATGATCTTGGATGGGGAAATATTGGACTACTATTGCTTGCTCTATTCTTGAAGAGTATAAAGCTCTCCCGTGACTCTTGCCCGCATAAGTGTAGTACAAATTTATAAAATTATGTCTACATGTACATAATAAGTGAACACTATTAGAAATTGTCTCGCTAAAGACACATGCTATATAGCTACAGTTTCGTCAAAAGAGCCTAACATTATTGTGCTTTTCAAGTTAGAAATATAATCATTTTTGCGGATATGGTTATTAAAGCAAACTTAAAATTTATCTTTGGGAAAATATGTACATAGAAAATATCTCTACATAATTATACTATATACATATATTTTTTTTTGTTCTAGTTGAGCCCTGTATGACTATCCAGTATCGAATTGAGTCAGCGATTAATTATTTCCAGGGAAATGGTGTTTTGATGGTCAAATTAAACAACTCAGGTTTGAAGTTCAACCAAATAATTGTCAATCAACGAAAGGAGTTTAATATGGATGTTGAGAGGCTTGACATATATTGTATACATCACAATCCTCATAAAATCCATAGACTTGGGAATTGGATTCTAGAGTGGAATTTTCAAATGGCATGAGATAAAGAGGTCAACTTAAAGATGAAAAAGAATTAACTTGATCGTCCTGGGCCATTTTATCCTCCTATTTGGTTCTTGACATTACTTCTTTCGAAAGAATTAGTTTATGCTTTGTTTGCAATATCATATGCCAAACGACATCTAAGGCGACAACCGAAAGCCTGTACTGTGCTTAATAAATTAAATCTTTCAACAACCTCATGGGTTGGTTTCAGCTGGTAAAAAATGGAGGCGCGGCCTCGATTCCCTCCACGTAGAACAAATAATGTCATGAATCTGCAGTTTACTTAATTAAAGTGCGCTTTCTTGACATTACTAAATTTTGCATTTGCACACAACTGTTCATGTCTGAAATTACATTAGATCTAAATGGGAAGGTTCGACTATGTTTCGTGAGTATAATTTCATATATACTTGAAAATAAGAGGTTTCGCTTACCTGTGTTGGAGGAATTTACATTTTATCATCTCAAGGACATGTTGAATTAGGAGTCTAGTCATAATGAAAAAGGCTCCAGTGATACATTCAACTTCATAAACATTTTTCTAACATGGGTCAATATCATGATAATAAACGGAGAAAGTGGAGAAGTTTTAATTATAAAAACACACATACTGTTTAAATAATATCAAGTACGAGTTCTTTCCCAACTTCAACTTCCTATGTTTCCTTTTTCTTAAATATTTCTATTTTTTATGATATTGCATCAAGTTTTAATTGAGTTCTGATCAACACTATGCCTTTTCCACTAAGAATTTATATTATTATCTGACTTATTATTATTGTTTCACCGTCTTTTCTGGTTCACCCGTGCAGCACTTGATCTGATAAAGAATAAGCAAGTCCAAGCCATAATAGGCCCTCAAGGTTCAGCGCAAGCGGACTTCCTCATTCACCTCGGAGACAAATCTCATGTGCCCATCGTCTCTTTTTCTGCCACTAGTCCTCCCCTTAGTTCTCTTCGGAGTCCATACTTCCTTCGAGCCGCGCAAATTGACTCGTCCCAAGTGAATGCCATAAGCGCAGTCATTCAAGCTTTTGGCTGGAAAGAAGCGGTCCTCATATATGTGGACAACGATTTCGGAGCAGGTATTATACCCTCTCTTACCGAAGCTTTGGAAGAAGTCAATACGCGAGTGCCCTATAGGAGGCCCATTTCTCCTTCAGCGACGGACGATCAAATCCTGCGGGAACTCTACAAATTAATGACGATGCAAACAAGGGTATTCATCGTGCACGTGTTAACTACCCTTGGTTCTTGGCTATTTGCCAAAGCAAAAGAGGTGGGAATGATGAATGAAGGTTATGTGTGGATCTTGACTAATGGAATCACCGACCTACTGAGTTCTGTGGATTCATCTGTTGTCGCTAGTTCGATGCAAGGAGTACTGGGCATCAAGACTTATATCCCGGACTCACCATATCTAGACAACTTCATGGTCCGATGGAGGATGAAATTCCAACAAGAGAATCCTTCCGCCCATAATCCTACATTGAACATTTTTGGATACCGGGCTTATGACGCTTTTGGGCTTTGGCAATGGCCGCTGAGGAAATGGGTGCGACGAATTTTACCTACCAGATGTTGAATTCTTCGACAGAGACAACAGATATCGACAAGTTTGGGGTCTCTCTAAATGGTCAGAAACTTCTCCAAGAACTATCCAATATGACATTCGCAGGCCTCACTGGAAATTTTAGACTCGTCGATGGGCAGCTAGAGTCGACGGTGTTCCAAACCGTTAATATCAATGGAAATGCAGGAAGAGGGATTGGGTTTTGGACGCTAGAAAATGGGCTGGTAAGAGATTTGTATTCATTCAGCACAAGCAAATATTCCACTAATATCGGCTCAATAATATGGCCAGGAGATTCAACCTCTGTTCCTAAGGGATGGGAGATTCCCACAAATGGAAAGAAGTTGAAAATTTTAGTCCCCCTGAAGGACAGTTTCTTTCAATTTGTAACCGTGAGTCAAGATCCTAACACAAATACATTCCAAGTCACCGGATACCGCGCGAAATACTTACGATGAGATGATCGATAAAGTATTTTATAAGGTCAGCAAGTCCTTAATTTCGTTGGAATACATGTTGAAACTTACTATGCTATCATGTGGTTGACAAATAAAACTTTCCCCTTCCTTTTGTTGGAACATAATTATGATGCAGTGGTGGGTGATACAACAATCATTGCGAATAGATCATTATATGTAGACTTCACCTTACCATACACCGAATCGGGGGTTGCAATGCTTGTTCCATACAAGGACAACAAGAACAAGAATGCTTGGGTTTTCTTGAAGCCACTCACTTGGGACATTTGGTTAACGATCGGATGCTTCTTTGTGTTTATAGCACAGGTCGTGTGGATTCTCGAACACCAGATCAATGAAGACTTTAGGGGTTCAATTGCGCATCAAGTTGGCACGAGTTTCTGGTTTTCATTTTCAATCATGGTCTTTGCACAAAGTAATCACCCTTTACTTTAATAAATCAATTGAACATTACAATTTCCATATCGTTCTTAAAAAATTTAGATGCTTTCTCTTAATTTGGATTGCAGGGGAGGGAGTATTTAGCAACCTAACCAGATTTGTTGTGATCGTGTGGTTTTTTGTGGTGCTTATACTAACGCAAAGTTATACGGCAAGTTTGAGCTCTCTTTTGGTGGTGCAAAATCTTCAACCTATTGTGGCTGATATTGATCAGCTTCTAAAGAGTGGAGAAAAAGTGGGTTACCAGCACGGTTCTTTTGTTTATGGAATGTTAAAGCAAATGAAGTTCGATGATTGAGACTTATATATTATCATTCTCCTGAAGAATGCGATGCGCTTCTTTCCAAGGGAAGTGCAAAGGGCGGGATTGCAGCAGCATTTGATGAAATCCCCTACATGAAACTGGTTTTTTCTCAATATTGCAATAAATATACCATGATCCCGACATTAAAAACTGCTGGATTTGGCTTCGTAAGTCCTCAACCTCTCAATCATAGCCCAAAAAAGAAAACCCTCAAAATTTCCAATTACTAGAGTTATTCATTATTTCTTTGATTGAAATATCTCATGTCTTACTTTTGGTTTACAGGTTTTCCCCAAAGGGTCTCCGCTTGTACCAGATATTTCGCTAGCAATCCTTAATGTAACTGAAGGGCCTAAAATGACTGAAATTGAAAACACATGGTTCCCATCGAAATCCATTTGCCTGGATTCGACTAACTCAATTTCTTCCAACAGCTTGGATCTTGACAGTTTCTGGGGCCTATTCTTGATTGCTGGAGCTGCTGCAGTTCTAGCTCTCTTCATTTTCATGGTCATGTTCGTTAAAAAAAGTTGGCATGAAGTAACAAGTTCTTCAGGTTCATTGCGGGAGAAAATTGTTGCATTGGGAAGAAGATTTTACCAAAGGGACCTCAATCCGTATACTTCTAGGGTAGCCAGAGATAGAAATATGAATGATGGTGGCAATGAGATTGCAGCTGTTGAAACTTCAGAAAACACTAACTTCCCTTTGAGTCCATCAAGAGACTTTGGCAAAAGCAACGACGATATAAACAATGAGCAAGGCACACCATCTGCAGAACAAGGACTTTCTAATAATGTAGATGAAGGGTGTCCGACGTAGCAATAAACTTCGAGCTTACAAATGTAAATTAAGAGAGGTACATACCTCAACAACTTTAGATACTAAACTTAAATGCCTCAACATCGTTAAACTTTGTACTATTAGTTGACAAGAATTTCCCCTTATTCTCTTCTCATGTAAGGACTGCAATTGATACCATTTATTGTCTAATCGGTAATCGCAGACAATATAACAAAAGATAGATGCTTTTCAAAATATTTTCTAGTGGACATTACTACGTGTTGGCTTCTCTTATCCTCTAATGTATTGTCAATGTAAGTGTCCATTGTTATTTCAATAACTTGCCTAAAGTATCTAGTTTAGTAACAAAATACAACTTCTTAAACTAAAATTTAGAATGTATAATGAGAAAATTCGGTAGAATAGGCTTCCATGGTTGAACCAATCGTCAAAATCCTATGTTATCATCTCTAACTAAATAATCGATTGACTCAGTAACATGTAATATGCTCCTAAGTATTTGCTTTATTATCAAACCATTCTATTTAACTAAAAGAATCCGTTGACACCTAAATTATTGCCGACAAATTTGATATACATATTTTTTGTAAATAACAATAATAATAATATAGAAGAGAAGAACGAAAGAAAAGAATATTAAAAAAAATATAAATAACAAGTAAAGCACCAAAATGTCATTAAACCACAAGTGCAGCCCATTAAAATTAGCCCAGGCCCATCAGCCAATTGGTCTAATTATAGCCAACTCAATTCAGGTCATCACTCTCCAGCCCGTCCAGAAAACCAGGTCCAATTGGCTCATCCTCAGCCCAGCAGCCCAAGTCCATCAAATGCTTGACCTTGGCCCACGGCCCATGAGAGGTCCCTCCACTCCTCAAAGCTGGTTCTCTCTCTTGCTGAAGGTTCAAGTTTAGCGTCGGAGGCACACGTGCATGGTTGAGAGCTAAGGAAGAAATGGATGCGAAGGTCGAACACACGCGGGTGCAAATATCGCACGGAAATCCTCAGTTTGGTATTATCAGTAGTCATTCATTTTAAAGTTCATTACCAAAGGTCTCAATTTGATACATATTCACAATGTTCATTTGTCATAAATGAATATGTTAAACGCGTAAGTCAGATCGGGTTTGGATGATTTATTTAATTTATTTTAACCCATTTCCATACAATACAAATTTATGAGTCATATCTTATTTGATCCATATTACTAAAACACTTTATGGTTGACCAAATCTAGGAAAACTCACACCCAATTTAAGGTCAAAGCATGAAGTAAGCAAACATGAGATCAAATGAGGGTGAGATGGAGTAAAGAAAGATTTATAAAAATAGCTTAGGTTTAAGTAAGTCGTGATCTCTTCTAATATCCATTCTATTTTGGATTTCATCCTTCTGAACCCATTTTCTAAAAATAACTAATCATTATAACAATACAACCTATTAAATTTTGACAAGTCTAACATAACGGATTTGATATGTGTATTTTTGGATGTGGTAAAGAACCACTTGTATGAAATTGAATTGATTTAGATGTGATTTTGCCAAGTTGAAGTGAAACCGAGTTGAAGTCAAGTGAATATTCAAGATCTCTTTTGTGAAGAATGCCATGATTCTCAATTAGCAAATAAATATGATATATCGATTTTCCTTCTTCCTCTTAGATTGGTTTAACACTTCCAACACCTTAATTTGTGCTATTGGTCTTTTCAATTCTTATCATCAATTAACTAAATATAAGAGCAGAAGATATAGTGGGCACACGAAACAAGGAAAGGCAGTATCGGTAAGGGATAGGATGTGGTCTGACCGCGAAAAGACATGGAAGAGGAAGAGAGCTGCAAAAGCGAAAACAGGAGGAGGTGACAGCATAAAGAACACCATCTTTTGGGGAGAAAATATTGGGTACGTCTTATGTAGACAGCGTGGCAAACAAGAAGGCGGTCACAGCGCGATACGTGTTCTCGTGGGACCCATAAGGTCAAGCGCCATTTTGAAAATGTTTCTGTACTATAGCTAGGGTTTTCAGTTCTTTCTTTCGTCTCTCTCTACACTCGCTCTCTCTCCCCGAACAAACTCCCGAGGAACTCTCTCTCTCTGCCCTTGCTTTTTCCGACCGGCGAACCACCGCGAGCAACCGACAAACCAAGATACCGGCGAGATGACCGCGAGCGACCGACCGGCGTGCGACCTTCCTCTCTGCCCTCCCTCTTTCCGACCGGCGAACCACTACGAGCAACCGACGAACGAGGAGGATACCGGTGAGACAACTACGAGCAACCTCCCTCTCTCTGCCCTCCCTCACTTTTTCTGACCGGCGAACCACCATGCCACCCCCTCCGGCTACGGATCTAGCCCTGACTCGTCCGTCCCTTGCTCTTCTCTGTCTGCCCTCCCTCTCTTCGCGGCGAACCACCGCGTGACCAGCGAACCACTGCGCCCCCCCTCCAGCTCCAGATCCGACACCGGCTTGTCTTGTACGCTGGAACGTCGGTGCCCGACCGCCTCACACCTGCCGGCCTGTTGATCTCCAGTTCCGCTCGCATCACGATCCCGCTCTTCTCTATCTGCCCTCCCTCTCTTCGCGGCAAACCACTGTGTGACCGGTGAACTACCGCGTCCCCCTCCAGCTCCAGATCCGACACTAGCTTGTCTTGTACGCTGGAATGTTGATGCCCGACCGTCTCACACCCGCCAGCCTGTTGATCTCCAGTTCCGCTCGCATCAAGATCCCGCCAGTGCTTTGGTTCAGGTAAAAGTCACAGGGGAATACAGTGATTTTGGTGGGAAGGAATCAGTCACATATTAGATTGTTTTCCATTAAAGTAACAAACGCAGTTTGATATACTCCTTCTCGGTCTCATTGGCCATGTATTGATGCAAAATGCTTAGAGGCCTGGTATAATTGCCTTCTTCACGGGCAAAAAATCACCTGGCTGTTCTTGAGGGAGGAGAAGACAGGGAAAAGCCTCTGTTTTTATTTTTTGGTAGTCCATTGTGAAAAGTCTCATTCCCCTTGTTTCCTGGGAGATTATTGAAAACTATGCAAACTGCTGGGAGATTGACTTGAATCACTTCCTCCTTTTCTTGAATACCAATTTGTGGATTCTCATTTTTTCTCCCTTTGTAATATAACTAGCATAGTCATTCGAGAGGACATTTTCTGTCGATTCTTTATGCATGTGAACTACTTTTGCCATGTTTTACTGCAAAATAACAGATACTACAAGGAGAATACTTTCTTGGTATCTTAAATTGAACCTGCCTTTTTCTTATTCTTCTATGTGCAGAACGTTGCCCGATTTGTTTAGCAGTAGTGTTTCCTATCACACTCTGAATATGTAAATTCCATCGGGCTAGTGACTTCCTGAACTCTTTTATCTGTACATCTTGTTTCTCATATTCTGTTTCCTTAATACTTTTAGAAACCAGGGCCTTCTTGATGCATGGACATCTTTAATGTTCATTTGCGTCCCCTTTAATGCAGCTGTTTACATGTAGGCTAAACATTTTTCTTAGTTCTCATAGCTCAGTTGGAAATGATAATGACTCGGTGGCGTTGAAACTGATGTAAAGTGTTAGATAGGTTTGGCAATACAAATCTCTCGGTGCATGTGAAACCTATCAAGTAATGAACTTTTGAGACCATCACCTTCTTGTGTACTGAATTGGTAGTAATGGTATTTCAATACATCAACTTCACATGCAAGAAATAGTAGTGGACCCACATGGAGGTGTCCCAAGACCACTTGACACTTGTTCTGTTCCGATGGCCTTCAAGTTAATGTTTTCCATTTTCATTTTCATTGTCATGATAAAAAATAGTTCATCATATAATGCTGTGAGACGACATTGTCCAAAGATATGAATCTTCAGTTTTTGAAGTTTGTCTAAATTAGCTTAAACATGACTTTGTGACTGCTCGAAGCAATCATTCTATAGCACCTGTCCAATCTGTCAAGCGTACTTGGGAATTTTTTTCTTGATGGATGTTGAAAGAAAAAGTGAAAATTCAAGTATTGTTGTTTATTGTCAAGAAAGATTGGACACCTTCTATAGTTTGAGTGCTAATTTTTCATTACTTCATATGTTCAAGATTGAATTATTGTCTAAAGACCAAACTGTGCAAACTAAAACAACAAAAGTGATAAACAAGATGTCGACTATCAAGTCATTTTCAAACAGTTAAACAAAAGAAATCATTTTTGTCGATGTATTTGATCAATTTGGAACTTATGTTGCATTGTTTTGAAGACTTTTTACTTTGAAGTAATGAAAAATTGTGGCTGATCGCATGTTGTTCCTCTTTAACAAGTCAAGCATTTGGTGTTACACGTGTAAATTTATTGGATGGCTGAATCGGAGATAATTTTTTACTTGTATTATTCGAAACATATATTGTTTTATTAAGTAAAAGTGGGATAATTATATTTTGTTCTTTTAATTGCAGCTTGAAACTTCCCATCTTGTACATGTAATGCGTGATATGCAAAAAGACTTTGAGTTTGCAATTGGAATGGTTTTTTCGAATGAACTTGAAGCATATAATAAGTATGTTGCCTATGCAATTAGTAAAGGATTTGGAGTGAGGAAGGGTAATTTGGTTAGAAATACTAAAGGAAAAGTAACTCGACGGACTTTCATGTGCAATTGTGAGGGGTATTCAGTCAGCCCATCTGATGAAGAAAAGAAATTTGAGAGGCATGACATTAGATGTGGCTGTCTTGCGCATATCAAGTTTAAGGTGGATAATAATGACGTCTTTGAAGTGATAGAGTATAATTTCGAGCATAATCATGCATTTGTTCCTGAAAATCAAAGGCATATGATTAGATGTGGAAGAATCATGTCTGAGACTTGCAAGGGTGTTTTAGTTGACATGATGAAAGCTGGCATTGGCGGAACTACATCTTATAAGTTTTTAGCAAATGAAGCAAGAGGAAGCAAAAACTTGGGTTTTAACCTGCGTGATTGTCAGAATTTCTTGCAGACGACAAGATCCAGTATTATAACTGGGGGAGATTGTCAAAAACTTTTGAATCATTTTCATAGCATGGAACAACAAAACCCAATGTTTTCCTATGCTGTACAAGTAGATCAAGATGGTAGATTAACAAATATATTTTGGAGAGATAGCTTATCCAAATTTGATTATGACTGTTTTGGTGATGTGCTAGTATTTGATACCACTTATCGCACCAACAGATATAATACGGTATGTGCACCTTTTGTTGGGGTTAATCACCATTGGAAAAATGACTTGTTCGGCTGTGCATTTTTAGCAGACGAGACTGCTGAGTCATTTATTTGGTTATTTGATGCGTTTTTGAAGTCTATGGGAAATAAAGCTCCGAAAACCATGTTTACTGATCAAGACCAAGCTATGGCAAAAGCAATTAGAATAGTATTTCCGAATACACAACATCGTTTATGCACTTGGCACATCATGAAAAATGCCAATGAAAACATCCCACATCTTTACCGCAACTCAGGTTTCAGGGATAAATATTTCTTAGCACTTATGTATAGATGCAGATCGAAGGATGAATTTGAAAGTATTTGGAAGGAAATGGAAGAGAAGTGGAATACTGAGGATAACAGTTGGCTTTGGAGATTATATGGTCTTAGACATAAATGGAGTTTAGCTTTTGGTTGTGATATTTTTACATGTGGTATAAGATCAAGTCAAAGAAGTGAAAGCAGCAATAATGTCTTCCAAAAACTAGCGAGCAAGACATCGACCCTTATACAATTTGTCCACTACTACGAAGAACAAGTGAAGCACATGAGAGAAGTAGAAAGCCAAGATGATTACAGTTGTCGTGGGATGCCTAGATTGACAATTCCGCACGACATCTTGATGCATGCAGCTTCAGTGTATACCCATTCCATTTTCACAAGGTTCAATGATGAATTTTCCTTAAGCGTCTCTGAAAATATTGCTAGTAGTACATTTGATGGATCGATTTATTCATTCACCCTCAAGAGTAGGAGGTCTCAACGTGAACATATTGTTAAATTTGATCATGCAAACTCTTCAATTAGTTGTGAATGTAAATTATTTGAATCGAAAGGATGGTTGTGTCATCATGCCTTGAAAGTGTTGAGCGAGAACATGTCGATTAAATGCATTCCAGCTGCCTATGTTTTGAAAAGATGGACTAAGGGTGCAAAAGAGGGGATTGTGAGTAGTGAATTTCAGCAAATGTCAATGGATTCATCTAAGCTTAATCGGTTTTCCATGTTAATGCAACAATCTTTTGAAGTGATGAGTTTGGGAGCTGAAGATGACAATACTATGAGAATAGTGAGCAAACATATGCAAAATGCGAAGACTGAAATTTCATCATACAAATCAAGTATGATTGTGACTGATGATGCTACTAATGAGGATAATGAGACTTCTGTGTGCAACATCTCGGTATTGGATCCCCTTAGAAAGAAAGGAAAGGGAATAACTTATGGAAGACTTAAAAGTTCTAGTGAGAAAAAGAAAAAGAAATCTAAGAAAGGAACTCCTCCAATACCAATCGAAAGTCGAGGTGGGTGACATATTATTCTAATTATATGATTAGTTTAATTTTTTTTTTATGTTTGTTATTTGATGCAAATTTACATATTTATTATTTTATAGAGTTGGTTGTCCAAGCAACACAAGATGAAACTCAATTTCCAGATTATTCAAGTTATTCAAATCAGTTTCATAGTGCCTTTCATCCTAGCAATATCAGTGGTCCTTCAATAAATTCAAATTTACATAATCAGGTATGTCACTTTTAATCTTCCATTTGAAATTATATTTTACTAATTTCGTCAATTTTTTTTTTTTATATAGATGCAGCAATCACCATACATCATGCCGCCGGGAATTATGAGTGGATTTAGCCAATTCTCCAGTCAGGTATTTAATAGTTTGGTATAGTAATTTAATTGCATTTTACTAATTGGATCATTTATTATATGTAGATGTGACCACCATATGTCATGCCATCAGGAATTATGAATGGTTTTTCCCCATTCAATAATCAGGTACTAATTGTTATATCCTAATGTTATTTCATCTTATTATTACTACTGTAATATTCATTATTTATGGTTTATCTTGGATAGATGTATAATCATGGAACTCATGGAACCATTTTGAGTCAGGTACAACTTTTGTTATCTCTTGTGGGATTATTTGAGACATTTTTGTCTTGGCATTTCTTTAGTTTAATGTAAATAAATTGATTTTTCCTTTATACAGGGATCATCAAATTCTTTTCAGCATCCTGGGGTAAATGAATTGCACAATTCTGATGGAACACAAACAAATGCTCCAAAGTAACGGCACATAACTCTTATCTATTGCATTGCGATGCTTCTTATGGTAAGATCAGCATCATTGATGTTGGGAGCGGCGCCGGGCTTGCTGGTTTGCCTTTACATTGTGTGATTTTTCTCCACTGCAGTATGTTGATTCATTTTCCCTTGTAAGCTCTTTCCTTCCCAATGGTGGTCCAACTTTTTCCATGGCTGTTTACCCATCTGAGTTCGGGATCCAGCACATGGAAGAGGAAGAAATTTATGGCCCTGTTGGGCTCTTTGATGATGAGGACGATAGGAATGAAGATCATTTGGACGAGAAACAGGAGACTCTTGGCGAGATATTGAATGGAGATCGCCTAGTAACTGCACCATATGAAGTAAAATTTCTACAGGGGAAGGATCAGGAGGTTGTGTGCAAAGAAGTTGACAAGTGAAGAAGTCTCTCAAATCCAAGCTGCAATCAAGCAGTTTTATATGTTTCAGATGTACTGTGATGACTTGCCAATCTGGGGATATATAGGAAAGGTGGAAGAATCATCTACAAATATTTCAGAGCACAAATATCTCCTTTACCAGCATTTCGAAATTGAAATCTTTTTCAATAAGGATCAAATAATAGAGGCTCATTTGTTGATGCACCCTAATGAGGTAGTGGAGTTGGCTGAATGCAGGAATATGGACATAGAGCTACAGTACAGCGTGCATTGGATGGTCCTGGCTGGTTTCTTGTGAGACCTCAAAGTGCCCCAGAGAGGTCCCGTCACTCCGATGGTACAGGGGCACATTTCAACAGATGGTCCTGGCAGGTTTCTTGCCTTTTTGTACAATCTACATGCAGCTGCATTACATGTTAATGAGCATGTGGGGTAATAGGGTCTATACCCTTTATAGCACGATATTTGTCATCTTCATTACTCTGCTCATCACAATTTCATTAATCACCGTGGCTCTGACGCACTTTCAGCTAGCTGCCGAAGATCATCGATGGTGGTGGAGCTACATCTCTCTCTCTCTGACATGTTGATGTACTTTCGATCAAGGTCACAAATGAAGCTCAAGCGGAAAATGTCCTATTTGGAGATGTTGGTGCAATCTCAGGTAACTAATTCGTTTCTTCTCCTGGATCTTTGACTCAGCTGGAGCGATGATTGCAAAGTATGTCCTTTGTCATGCAATGGATTGATTTAAAAGATGAACGCCCATCTAAATAAGAAGAATAAATTTAAATGTCAAAATGATACCGCATTGAATGAGGGAAGTTCTGCAGACACTCTTAGCTAAACAACGTTCACTTTTGTTGTTGAAAATAGAAAACTAAAAGTTTTATTCAATAAACTAAAGGGTTTATTTGCCAGCATTCTTATTCTAAATTTCGTGCTGCATGTGTCATATTGCAGGTGAAGGAAAAGATCTAAAATTGGTGGATGCCCCTGTTTCTGGTAATGTTAAAAGAGCTGCTGAGGGAAGTTGATGACTTCTCATATGGATGTGGACAGGCTTTAAAGAGTTACGGACTTATTAATGTGCAACAAGAAGAATCTTATGGTGATATATCGTTGAAGTTGACTCCTACATTTTCAGAGGCGCAAATTTGGTTTCACTTATAAATGAGGTCTTGGATCAAGTGAAGATTGAATCTGGTAAGATTGAGATTGAGGCTGTGCAGTTTGATCTAAGGGCCATATTGGATGATGTCGTCTCTCTTCTCGAGGAAATCTCAAGAAAAAGGAGTGGAGGTATTGACTGCCTTTGTTACATGGTGCTGCTAATTCACCTGAGTCATTATCTAATAATTTCCACCCGTTCAAATCTGCAGCTAGCAGTTCACATTTCTGAAAATGTTCCGCAGAAGTTGATTGGTGATCCGGGGAGATTTCAGCAGATCATCACAAATCTTATGGGGAACTCAGTTACAGTAAGCTATTTAAGAGTGGTTCACACATTTTCTGAGAACTTTGTTTTTGAATCTCAAGCCGCCATTATAATTCTTGATCTTCCTTCATGGAAGGAAAATTGTACTTGTTATCATCTTGATATATAAAAATATTGCCAATGACTTGATCATTCAGGAGGTCACATGGATTGGCTCCTACGTTACAATATTTACAATCTATCCCGCATCCATGTAATCTAAATAGCTAATGTATCTATTATGGTTTTCCCTACTTGATGTTCGTGTCGATTGTCATTAAGGTTTTCCCTACCTGATGTTCATGTGCTATGAAGCGTGCAAGAGGATTATGGTTGAGGACGATGAAGAGGCGTAACCACATATTTGACAAGAAGAAATACGAAAGAAAAGAGGAAACAATCTCTAATTACGCTGAAATTACTTACATGTAGCTCTAGATAGTCTAGCGTAGAGAACTATATTTAGTTTATGAAATCGGTAGTATAGCATAATAAGGAGAATATCTAATAAAGATGGAAACTAGAATCGTAATTGAGCCGTCTTTTGTCAATGAAGATTACTTTAAATGTACAAACGATGCAGAAGAGCTAGGACTAACAGCTACATCATTTTTAAGGTTTAAAAAAAATGCAAATAAATGAAATTGAGGATCAAGACTAACAGCTACATCAACGCAAGGCTCTACGGAAAGCATTTCCCGCACGTCTATTAATTCTCTCTCACACTACTGATAATTGAAATGTGATGCTGTTGTGTTCTTTGTATATCATTAAATTCAGACTCAACGGGGTTGAATCATTGCCACTTTTCGATTTCAAACTAAGTAACAATCCCTTGGAGCCGCAGGTTCACCAAGACTAGTAGGGCAGCGAGAGCTTGGCTTGCAGGGTAACCAGCCACAGTTTGGATCAAAAACAAAATCAACATCGGACGAGATCGTTTAATACTAAGCTTTGTTCTGTCAAAGAAAGCTGAAGGTACTCAAACCTAAAACTGAAACATTACACTCCAAACATGAAACTGTTATTCATTCAAACCGACAATCCAGTAAACAAAAAAGCTTTCCTTATGTTAGGTACTCCAAGAGATTTATGCACACGCAAAGTAGCCCCTGTGAAAAACATTGCGTCTCAATTAGCATGTTGTTGGACAAATTGGCCATCTTTCTTGGTTCGACTCTTACCAACTCATCTTCTCATGAAACGCAGTACTCGCATTATCAAAACATGCCAGTACCTTCTTTAGAAACACACAGAACTCCAAAAGAAAAGTAAACCCCTCAAATATCTTTGAGGGTGCATGTAGAACCAACCTTGGTAACAAGAACTTCCTTGAAGAATTCTGAAGAAATCCTATGAGCAAAAGAAAAAAACATAAACTAAACCATTCAATCGCAGTATACAAAATAGTCATGTTTATCGACTCTTTCTATAGATGACCCATAGCAAAAGACCTCGCATTTCTTCTTGTCAAATATGTGATTACGCCTCTTTATCATCCTCAACCAGAATCCTCTTGCACGCTTCGTAGCACATGAAGGATATCCTAGCAGCAGGCACCAACTTCATGCAACTAGGGCCTAAACCTCTATATAGACCTCCAACCCCTTCATGCTCAAGTATGCTCGCAAGAGCATGAACCACGTTTTTGTACACCTGCCTACCGCTGACTGCTCCCACTTGCATATGCTTCCGAGCTACCTCCAAGGGGAAAGTTGCACTACTTGAAATAGCGCCAGCTAATGATCCGATGAGAAGGGTCTCGATGTTCCCAATCTTCTCTTCCTTAAAAAAACTTACGATATGCCTTTCTCAACGTGTCGTAAGCAAAATAGTTGGTGGCAGCATACGGAATAACTCCGATAAGACTGGGGGTGAGGCCTCTATATAATTCTGCGGGTCCCTCATCCCTCACTATTTTCAAGAACGCATCAAACATACCATCGTAAACTCCCCTCTGCAATATGGAAGGCTCGTGTTAACAATGACAAGATTCAATCATATTGTTTTAGCATGCAGCACTATACCTGGACTGTGAGTTGAGTTTTGACCAACTCGAGGATATGTGCATATTGTTGAGCTCACACCAGCACAGGCACCTGCAACTAAGGAGGTAGGAAGGGGAAGCTTTGGCTGTTCCCCAGGCTTATGCGACAACTGTTTGTTGACTGTATTATAAGCAAATAGCTGCAATACACAGGACCAAAAATTCAATTGATAATTGAAAGATTGTAGAAGCTGGAGAGATTAAACCTGGCAACAAGGATACAAGGAACCAAGAGAAATCTTGGCCATAGTTAAATGTCAAGTTCCTAATAGTAGATCTCTTCAAACTGCATGCCTACCACATAGCACATCATGAATAGATGCGCAATGACGGCAAAGCTCCAAAGAGATGACCAAATGAAAATTCATATGATAAGATTGTCTACTGCCAACTATAGGAAAGAGAGCATCACTACAGAATGCAGACATATTTTCCAGTAGAGGAAAGAGAGAAGCTGTCATACTGGATATTCAATCTACAAAGCCTATAATAAAGATTAAAAACCGAAATGTCATGAATACCATCTCAGTTTTATATCGATATGCTGAATATCATATATGCATATGCAGAGAACTTCTGAAAAACATAATAAAATGCACGAATAAAGTTAGCCCAAGAGTCGCATGAGCTGTCACTAGAATAAGAAACACACGCAGCTCAGAAGTGCAACTGAAGAAAGACTAGAAAGCACAGTCTAAGAAGTAACAAAAGAGTTTTGGCACTCATTTGCCAGAAAAATCACATTCGAGATGAACATCATCCTTCCCTCAACAACCCAGAAAAGCCAAGAAAAGTGGAATGAAGTCACGCCATGCGTAGAGCTTATGAGGAATAAAAGATCTCATGACCATATAACACAAAATGTTTTTTTGATTAATTTCCAAGAAGCCCAACAAAGCAAAACTTAAGCCCACAACTAGCAGCACACTACTTTACAAGTCAAATAAATATTCACACCAGAGGATAACAGATTGAAGGCAATAGTCTAGCAGTCATGAACAAACCTTAATGACAATCGACAGGAACATCAGGTAGGGAAAACCATAATAGATACTGACAAATCAGATTACATGGATGCGGGATAGATTGTAAATATTGTAACGTAGGAGCCAATGCATGTGACCTCTTGAATGATCAGGTCATTGGCGATATTCTTATATACGAAGATGATAACAAGTTCAATTTTCCTTCCATGAAGGAAGATCAAGAATTATAATGGCAACTTGAGATTCAAAAACAAAGTTCTCAGAAAATGTGCGAACCACACTTAAATAGCTTACTTTAATTGAGTTCCCCATAAGATTTGTGATGATCTGCCAAAATCTCCCCGGATCACCAATCAACTTCTGCGGAACATTTTCAGAAATGTAAACTGCTAGCTGCAGATTTGAAGGGGTGGAAATAATTAGATAATGACTCAGGTGAATTAGCAGCACCATGTAACAAAGGCAGTCAATACCTCCACTCCTTTTTCTTGAGATTTCCCCGAGAAGAGGGACAAGACATCATCCAATATGGCCCTTAGATCAAACTGCACAGCCTCAATCTCAATCTTACCAGATTCAATTTTCGCTTGGTCCTAGACCTCATTTATAAGTGAAACCAAATTTGTGCCTCTGAAAATGTAGGAGTCAACTTCAACAATATGTCACCATAAGATTCTTCTTGTTGCACATTAATAAGTCCGTAACTCTTTAAAGCCTGTCCACATCATATGAGAAGTCATCGACTTCCCTCAGCAGCTCTTTTAACATGACTAGAAACAGGGGTGTCCACCAATTTTAGATCTTTTCCTTCACCTGCAATATGACACATGCAGCACGAAATTTAGAATAAGAATGCTGGCAAATAAACCCTTTAGTTAATCGAAATTGCTTGGACAAGTTTCGCTTCCAACATTCCAACAGGCTTGAACTCTAGGTCACTGAACAAGAAAAGGTATTAACCCTCCTAGCATAAGGACAAAACATTGAGATTTTGCAACCTCGTTTCCAAAGAACCAATATACTATTAACACGAGGCTAAAATTACAATAACAGCTATACTACACAAGTTGTAATCCAGCATTCCTCTTGATCAAATTACTTTCAAGCACTATCTTCTCCAAGATCGCATGTGCAAGCTCCAAACAAGAAGATACTATTTGAAGAACTAGAAATGGTTTGATCCACATCTGTGATATCATAGTTAGGACTTTCCCACATTAGGCCTAAATATTTTGATGTTGATCCTAGAATATATTCTTCATTTTTCCATCTTTCATTGAAGATAAAGAAGAACGAGGCAGCTCAGATCCAATCACCAATAGCTTGAAAGGGATGTCCCAACTGCTATTCTAACCATTCCTCTCATAAAGAGATTATTCTGTTACCTGCTATTTGAATGCATTTCTAACGAAGAAAAATGAGTCAATGAACCAAACTTGTAGTTCAGTAAATTTCTTCTACATCTCAATTTGCTTCACATTTATGGGATTTCCCATATTCACCGCTTTCTTAATCTGACAAGTCACCGTTTCCAAAGAACCAATATAATAGGTTGGTTGCACACATTGGACAGGGTGAAAACTTGGTCTAACATTGATAGCACCTGTGTGCTATGTGGAAAACATGAAGAATCTCAAAAGTACTTGCTCTTTAAGTGTGTATTCTTAAAGCAGATTTTGGAAACAAGACTCTTACTGCTGGTGTTAAGTGTTTGTGGAGAAATTGGTGAGTTCTTGTTGGCTAGCTTTGCTGTAATCCGGTGGCATGGTATTTGAGTTTGCATCTTGTTTTTCTGGGTAGTATTTTGCTGTTGCTACTGGTAGTGTAGATGTGGAAGACTATTATGTCATGTTGTCATTCAGTGCGTGGGGTCATCAGATTGAAAGTCAACCTGATGAATTATTCTCAAGTTATCAAGCTTTCCTATTATGATAGATTGCTCAAAGGATCTCCCATCCTTTACATCGAGCAGGGACAAAAGTTCCCCTTAGTGATTGACAGTGCCGAGTAGAAGGGTCATTGCTCAACAGATAAATGTTAATTTAGGGATAGCAGACTAATCCTATCAAAAAGTTCACAAATACAGGAAGGTTTGGCACCATGATCCAGCTGTATATGTGGGACAGTATGCTGCAATGGACTTGTACGGGATGTGACCTCCCTTGTTTTCTTTTTTTTCCACGGGTTGTCCAATAAAATGAAGACTTACTTAATAAAAAAAGATATTGTGTAAAGTTTGTGCTCAATGAATGCAGTTCAAACAGTCAACAACACGTGGAAATTTTATAAACTCTATTCATCTTACCAGTTTCCGAAAACCATTCTCCAATGAGCTTATTCGTTGCTGCATTGCTTTGAGAGCACTCTCCATATTCTCCACTTAGCTACACCATGGAAATTGACACCGTGAACAACTGCTGTCTTGTGGACTTATTCATAACAAATAGACAAATATCCATTCGTAACACTTTAGGTACTAGTGCATATGAATGTCAGAATCAATTACCAGACTAATCAGATGCATTCCCTTGATCTAACGCGACATAGAAAAGTCAACGTAAAGCTGGAATACATATTAATCCAGTTCATAGATAGCAGAAGCAAGTAAAGTCAATCAGCAGCTATCTCTAAATGCACCACTTTCAGCGATAAAAAGAGGAAAAAAAAAAAGCTATGCGCAGGTATGACACTTTGCCAAAGAGAATCATGGATTGATGGCACATGATACTTGATGATTTTTTTAGTTGGAGAGACAATATGGATCACAATTCTACTAGAGGAATCACTTGATGCATATAAGATACTGCCAACAAACCAATTGAACTATATTCACCTTTGAAGATTGTTAGCCCAGCGAGATATAAGAAGCTCCACCACTTTTCTGATCTGTCCAGCAAAGAGCAATAGAAGAACATAAGCAAAAATCATCTGTCATGTATCCATCACATTCTAGTTTCACATCACAGATATCTTTTTGTCCTACTACGTGCAAACTGTCATCGACCACATATTCCAGGATTCAAGCAGATAATTATGTCCAGGGCACTTCTTTGAAATTTTGTATCTTCTTTTGATCCATGCTCTCCATAACAACATGAAAAGCCTAAATCATGTTCTCAGCAAAAACTTTTCAGAGGAAAACCCCAGAATTGTCAACAGGTCATTTTTACCACTCAAACGATAGTTCTCTATATATCTTGCAGCAAGTTACTCATGCGGATTTCTATCCAGAAACTGACTGGACTTCTAATCGAAGAGATCAGCAATCGATATACAATGACAACAGTATTTGTATGTCCAAGTAGGCTACTTTACTTGTCTTACCTCTCTCTGGCCATCCTCCAACATAAAACAACTACTTGGCACGAAACCCCTCTCAGACCCTTTCCATTCTTGACTGTGTGGAGATCAGCAGAAGAAAGAACAAAAAAAGGCAAGATAGGATAATTTAGCAAGCAGGAGAGCATAGGGAATGATAACAGATCACTTGCTAGGTAAAAAAATCTAACAGGGTTCAATTCCAATAAGGAGAAAGTCCTGCAATTGGCGTAATGCGAAATAGCATGGCAGATTTAAGACGACAACATTTGATATATGTAAGTTTTCACATTAAAGCTGCAGCACAACCCCACAAACAAATGCTAACAAAATGCTATACTTCAACGCAGGCTTCGATCTGACCAAAAAAAAAAAAAAGAACTTCAGGCTTCGCATCTTCAACTCAAGAGCTCGAGCAAAGCTGAAACCAGCACGATCATCAAACAATTAATCAAGCATTGAAACATTAAGACGGAAAGAGTGAGCCTACATGTTTTGATCCAAGCATGGCCTCTTGGATCCACTTGGTTCACCCAAAAAAGTGGAATCCGAAGCTCTCTTTTGGCGTGGACATAATTTTTCTTTTCTTTTGTAGAGTTTGACAAGAACTGAGAAAGTGTCGGAATTTTGGGAGTGTTCACTCGCTGAAAGAATGTTGCTTGTAGAGCTTAACAAAAACTGAGAAAGTGCCTGGATTTTGGGAGCGTTCGCTCGAAAGAATGTTGCAGAGAAAATAACAAATCAGTAGACAGTTTATCCGCGAACTCAAACTCGAGAGGGCCGAGAGAAGGGGGAGGTCGCACGCCGGTCGGTTGCTCGCGGTCGTCTCGCCGGTATCCTCCTGGTTTGTCGATTGCTCGCGGTGGTTCGCCTGTCGGAAAGAGGGAGGGCAGAGAGAGAGAGGGAGGTCGCACGCCGGTCGGTCGGAAGGAGGGAGGTCGCATGCCGGTCGGTTGCTCACGGTCGTCTCGCTGGTATCCTCCTGGTTCGTCGGTCGCTCGCGGTGGTTCGCCGGTCGGAAAGAGAGAGGGTGGAGAGAGAGAGGGAGTTCGTCGGACACAGAGAGCAATGGGCAAAGAGAAAGGCATGAAGAAAGAAAGCCACGACTGAAATTTTTTTAAATTGGCGCCTATTTTTCTCTTCAGAACGTGGGTTCTTGTTTGCCAGGCTGTCTGCATAAGAGGTACCCAATATTTTCTCATCTTTTGGGGGTTCCTCTCTCCAGCACTGAGATTTTTCTCAGAGGTCCATAAAACTCTCTTAGGCCCCTTTCCATGATTGGGCCGTGATCTTCCCTCGCTGTTCTCTCTTCTTCATCTCGACTTCTCCATCTTTTGGCGCCATCATTCGAAGTGTAAACAGCCATCCAAGCTTGCATGCAACTTCGAGCACCTCAACCTCGACTTCCAACTTGTCAAGGACTAGTTCTCCGTCACAAGCCACCAAAAACCGCATGAAAGGAAGACGTGAAAGCTAAGTGTTCAGTCTTGTTAAGACACTACTTGTTTGTTTGTTGTCCACCATTTCGTTCAACAATACGTAGCTTGTGTTAACATTCGAATTTTTGTCAATATTTTAAGTATCATATATTTTACAAAAATATAAAAAGATTTATAAAAAAGGGATGAAAATGAATTAAAAATATAAAAAAAGAATAAAAAAGAATAAAAAAGGACGAATAAATATGAACGAAAATGATAAAAAATAATGATTTCGAGCGGGCCAGCATGTTCGGCCCACTTGTCTAAAACTTTCGGCTCACCCCTTGATCCATTTTCCTAATTCCCTTCCTCTCTTTCAGCCCATTTTTCTTTAATTCTTTGAGCCCACAACTTGAATCCAAGAAGGCAAGAAAGGAGCCCAGCCCGTCTCCCATCTCTTGCGCAAGGCTTCTCCTTCCCGTCATTCCCACTCAACTCCCTCCGTAAAGCAATCCACGGTAAAAATCCATCTCTTTTCCCGGAAGTTGGAAAAGATTATCACAACGTTGAGCGCAGATCTGTCTCGTCTCCTTCCAATCTCTAATGATCCCGACG
The DNA here is from genome assembly GCA_019915185.1 of Eucalyptus camaldulensis. NCBI lineage: Eukaryota > Viridiplantae > Streptophyta > Magnoliopsida > Myrtales > Myrtaceae > Eucalyptus > Eucalyptus camaldulensis. The sequence goes on from JAHSVA010000008.1 coordinate 25,358,121, forward strand.
TGGGCGAGGTGTCAAAGTTACGCTTCCACTGTTCTGCAGGCTTCGTGGGAAGCTTGGCTGAAGGTCTGGGCAGAGGGAGAGAGCAAGCTCGGGAGGGAGGGACAGAAAGAGCGAAATACGGAGCCGAGCTATGTTCTCGACTCAGTGTTACCCGACCATCCCCGTCGCAAGCCGACGAACCCTAGCTGCCACACTCGAGCCCGTGGGCCTCCTCTTCTGAGGATCTCGATTTAGCAACATCGCGAGGCAGTCGGCCATAGCTTGACTCATCGTGAGCTCGCCCTGAAACCGCCAACTCTGAGCCGGGAAGGGATTTCCGCGATCGAAACTCATTCCCATGAACTCTTTTTTGCCTCGCCCTGTTCTGTTTTAAGAAGGAACCGAACTTGGTGTCTCTAGTTCTTGAGGGATTTCTTTTTAACTGAGTCGGCATCAGCATTCCCTGCTGATATTTTTGTTTTAGACCCGAGTTCGAGTTCTAAAAATGTTCGATATCTTTGGTGTTCACCATATGTTCGCGGGAATGCCCGAACTAAAACCATTCCTTTTAGTCAGATTTCTTTTCTACCAAGTCCGAATCTCCTAGAATTTTGGTTGTCGTTTGTCTTTTGTTTTACCATATTCCTGTGAATGTTCTTTGTATTTGTGGTTTGACAGCAAGCGTGAGCCTCGTGCGAATAGTGGTGGAGATTACCGGTTGTCCGGTGGCCGGAAGTGGCTTGCTATGGTGGTCCGGTGATGGTCGTACCAGTCAATGATGAGTAGAGTCTCTTCACAGTCTGGTGTGGTGAGCCTTGGCCATGGGTGTGCATGTGGACTCTATCTTCTCAGTTTGTACCGAGTAAAGAGCAAGAAGATGGCTAGGAGAAAAGAGGACATGCGCTTAATTGGTTTTAGAAGATTCAGGTTTATTTTGGGCGCATTTGGCAACCATTCCATTCCTGAGAACAATTTCTAATATAAATGATTCTTTTGTAATCTGTTCCCGAGAACAATTTCTGAGAAAAGAACACGTTTGATTATTGTACAAAATTTATGATTTTGGAATATAAAAAGAACAAAAATATTTTTGGTAACTACATAAAATTTCTATTCCAATTCTGTTTCAATTATCTTTTTAGATTAGTGTAAATTTGATATTAAATTCTTATGGACCACTCACCAATATAATTGTCTTCTTATAAGTGAAGAAATCATATTATATTTATTATATTTTATATTTCAAAAGAATTCGAACTTAGAATCTATTCTATTCTTAAATTATATCAAATCATATAAATTCTATTGATTAATTGTATTATACTAAGTAATAAAAATATTAATTAATCAAATTTTTATTAAATAGTAAATAATAAACTATAGTATAAACTATAAATATAAATAATAAATAATAAATTAAAATACAAAATTAAATATGTATTATATATATAGGAAAAATTCAATTCCTACTTTAAATCATTTTTTATTTTTTTAAATAATTTTTTATTTTTTTCTAATTTTTCTTTTTTTCTAATTTTGTTTTTCCTTTCTTTCCCCCCTCCTTATTCAAGGTGGCTAGTTGCTGGTCTTGGTGTCATGCCCCGATCTTCAGGCATGCACTCATCCCTCACTTGGTCGATTAGGAGCGACAATCGAGGACGCATCGTCGGCCCTTTTATTTTAATACGCATGCGAAAGCAGATATAAAATCCCCAAATAATAAAACAATGGGATAGAAAAGTAGGACTAAAAACCCAAACCTGAAAACCAACACACTTATATACATATATAACAACTCAGTCATATATATACATATACAAGCCACACTAGAAAGTTGGTTTCTACTCAAACAAATTCAACAGAATAAGTCATTCAATAGGAGTGGGGTTTCAATCCTCATCAAGATCATACTTTGGATTATCCTCGGGGTCCTCCTCCGACTCCTCTTCAGATTCTTCCTCAGGCTCTTCATCCGGTTCCTCTTCCGGTTCTCCTCTAGGCTCTTTCTCCCATTCCTCATCTTGTTCAACCATCTCTCCTTCTTCATCACTCCAGTTAACACCCTCAGCTGAGTACACTAGAGAGTCAGAGTTATCCTCGAGATTAGGATTCTTTGCATCCACCACCGGTCCATCTTTATGGTCTGCTGTACCCTTTCCAAAAGCAACTTCTAGAACGAACCGAGGTACGTCAGATTCCGGCACATGGCCCTCCCTTCTTGCGTCACGATAGTAACGATATCATAACCAATACTTATAGGGCACTTTATCGGGTTCATTCACATCAACCCAGACGATTGACTTCATTAGAACATATTCTAGTCTTTCGGGGAGGGGGGTGTATCGGGAGGTGGTATCCTATATCAGTGATCTCTTCGAGTATGCCAAAATGCATGGGAGAACGAGGAAGTGGAGGTGGATGTGCTGCCATCTAAAGACCTGAAATGTTGTCCTACAACCGGGATGAAGAAGTTTTACCCCCTAAGACCCGATTAAGAATCAATATACTCTAGAGGCTGCCTAAGCATAACACGAATCAGAGGATTCACCTTTGCCTCAGTTCCATCATGCAAATCAATATATATCAAATATACACAATCACATCACATCACCCAATCAGATCAAATCATCAATCAATCAACTTAGTCGTTTACATGGCACCATGATCTTCCCCTGGTTGGTACATTCAATGCTATCTATAAAGTCCAATTAATTCAAGATTGCTCATCCAAAGTTGATAATAGATAGTATAGCTTGCCCAAAACTGATAATATAGTATACTTTATATATGCTTGCCCAAAGCTGATTGATTAGGGACCCCATGCCATCATAGAATACTATATATGCTCGTCCAAAGCTGATAATATGTTCTCACCCAAAGCTGATAATATGGTGTACTATTTCTATGCTCGCCCAAAGCTGATAGATAGGCCCCCCTAGCCAACATAGTATACCACCCAACTGTACAACAAATTTATCATTTTTATCTTATCCGATAAAAATGGCCGTGTATGAGTACACGGTCGGTATTAGCCAAAATATAGTATTTTCACCATTGTAAATTTCACCATTTATATGGTTCACCAAAATATTTTTGTCATTGTAAACCAACGCTTGGTTAATTTCCAATCCACAATTGATTAATTTCATAATAAAATCATAAAATCAAAATTAAATCGATTCAGCACGATTTAGCACTCAAATAAATAAACAGACTGCACCACAATAATCGGCATAAAATTCTGGTCATCGACTATCTCAGCCTAATTTTCGGAAAATAAATAAATAATTAATTAATTATGAAAAATATTAAATAATTGCAATAAATCCAATTTAGGCCCGTAATGCCTAATTGGAAATCGAAACGAACCCGGAAAATTTTCGAGACTCGTTCAATAAATACTAACATGAGTCTACTTGCTAATATCACTAATCATTTGCCTAACATGTATTAATAAGGCACTAATCTAATTCATCTACTCTAATCTATCCACCTAATTATATTTAATTAAATCTAATCAACCCTTAAGCATCATTACCATGATAATTGCGAAACGTCGGGAACGTGACGAGGTTTGATTATCCTCAAGGCGGGCCAAGCAATCGAGGCTCGAGACCACCTCAAAAAGAGCTTGGAAGCTTGCTAGAAACCCACTTTTTTGCTTGCTGTTTGCTGCTAGTGGAGGGTTGATCCGAGGTTGGTTGAGGTGTGCAAGGGCCAGTGATGCTGCAGCAAGGCCAAGCGGCTAACGGCGAGTCTCGGCGGGGCTTGGATGGTGATGGATAGCCTCCAGCTAGGCTCGAGACAACCTTGGGATGCACGGGCAAAGGTGGATGGGGATGGCTAGGTGTGGTGGCACATGAGCAGACGGCGGAGCGTGCTAGCAGTGAACGACGATGGTGGCTACGTGCGAGCGGCTCCTGCTGTCTCCAACGATGTTGCTGGCTTCCTTGGCTATTGTGGGCGTCGAACAACAATGGAGGGAGAGAGAGGCTTGGCTGGTTGCTTGGTGAGGAAGAGAGGGCAAGGGGTGGGCCACCATGGCCATTTTCTTCCAATGCTTTGTCCCCCTAACCCATCCTTGGCCAAGTGTTGTTCCTTGGCCCTCCTTTAAAAAACAAGGCCCCCATTTAGAAGCTTATGGTGGTCCAAATGTTAGGGGGTGGTAGGGGCATACAAAATTCCAAGCAAAAGGCTTTAATTGGACATTCGTTCGTGCTTAATTCAATCCAATTCAGCCTCAACAAATCTCGTGGTCGAGTCAATACTCAATTTAATATTTTTCCTCACCCCTTGAACCATCTTGTATTCCAAATTTGCAATAAAAAACGATCATTGGTTTTCTTTTTCTTTTTTTGAATAAAAATAGCCTTGTGACGACTTTTTCCCAAAAAGTCTCGAGTTGCAGAAAAATCTTCTAAGACTGAGTCGACATTCCTAGAATTTATTGTGACATGACATAATCTTCAATTTTTTAAGTCGGATCCAAATTCACGGTTAATTTCACTTAGGCACGTTTTTAACGTGACCTAAGCTACCGGATAGTTTTCAGAAATTTTGAGTGCAAATGATCTGTGGTCGATTTTCTTCAAGCCACAATGAACCCACTCGACTCATTGGTGACTTTCGGTTGTCGTGAAAATCTCGAGGGTTCAAATACGGACATAGGGTACCAAAACAATAGATAAATTAGTCTAGTGTCGGTCAACGGGAATTTTCTAATTAAGAGGTGTCACCCACGATTAACCACACATCTCAGTTGAACCGATCTATCTTTGATTTCAAATAGATTTTATATTATGTTGTAATGGCCTTTAAAGATGAGCACGGTCGAGAAATCGATTCCTAGTCAAATTCTCAGTCTATTGCATTAAAATTCCTTAATGGCTTATCTAAATAGTCTAGTTATTTCGAGAGTGATAAGCTCTAAGGACAACCTATAGGCGCGTTGATGAAATGCCTGATTTGTTCAATAAAAAACAGAAGTGAAAATCTGGGATGTCATACTTGGGATAACCGACGACCGGCCAGATGAGGGTCGGTGACCTCACTGGAGCTTTGCCGACCCTTGGCAAGGCTGAGCCTCTTGGCTAAGCCTTGCTGGCAGTTGGGCAAGGCTCGATCGAGCCTTGGTTGGGCGAGTGGCCTCACCAAGATTTGGGAAGGCCGAGCTCACCCAACTGCAAACGAGGCTCGATCTTGCCAGGCCACCACAAGGTCAGCCTCACCTTGGCTGGGCAACGCCGATCTCGTGGTGGCTCGATGAGGTCGAGCCACATTGGCAGTTGGGCGAGCTTGGTCTTGCCAGATCTAGGTGTGGTCGAACCTCACTAAGCCATGGCTGGGTCAAGCCTTGCCCAACTAGGAAAGGCTCGTCAATGGCCGAGGAGGCCCGAGCGAGGCCCGCCTGGCCACTGGTGAGGCTACTAGGCGAGCTTGCCAAGCCTTGTTGGTCGCTGGGTGAGCCTCTGGCAAGCTTGCCAGGCCTCGCTGGACCTCACCTTGGCCTGGCGAGCTCGCTGGTAACTGGCGGTGGTGGGCAGCAGATGGCGACGGTGGGTGGGGGGCAGCAACGATAGAATGCAATGGCGATGGCGACGGCACTTGAAGAACAAGAGAAAAGGAAGAAGAACAAGAAGAAAGAGGAGGAAAAAGAGAAAATAGGTAGACTTGATTCTAGAATTATTTCCGAGAACAAATAATCAGCTTTTTTCTACTTCTCGATTATGTTTCAAATCTATTTCCGGGAACAAAAAAATAGAAATTTATTATCAGGAACAAAATTTTTACCAAACGCATTTCTGTTCCAAATCTACTCCCAAGAACAAAAGAACATAAACAAGCACTATTTAGCAAGTTGCCAAACTTGCCAAACATGCCTTTAGACTGATGGATTCGAACTTGGTCGGTCTAGTCAATTTAGGCTGGGCTTGTATGGTTTGATTTGGATTGGACTTGTTTGTTAGTAGGTTGGGGCCTTTTATAATACCTTGTCTTGTAGGTTTGTTGCAACCTATGTTCGAATTAGGCTCTAAGGCTCGGCCCATCCCTATTTTTGTATTAAAGAAAATGCGAATATATTAAAAAAATATTATTGAAAAAAATATTATAAAAAATAATTGAATATTCCAAAAAAATATTTTTAAAAATTCAAAAAATATAAAAAAATAGAAAATTTTTAAAAAGTCTTCAAAAATTTGGAAAATTTGTAAATTTAAAAAAATACCAAAACAATTTAAAAATTAAAATTCCTCAAAATAACTTTAAAATAGTCTTTTCAGGTTGCCTTATCTTCAAATGTGCGAAAATCTTTGATAAGAAAATTGTGCTCAAGATTGAACAAGCCCTTATGTCTTTACCATAGGATTCCAATTATGCTTAAAAATGAACACTTTTGATTGCACACATTAAGTATGTTGACTATAGTTTCCCTTTAGCTTAGTTAGAGATAACATACCTTTCTTTGGTAATGTTAGATGCTTGCATTCCTAATGCAATTTATTAACATCATATTGGTTGCTGATTATTATTTTAATGATTGTGCACCTGCATGATCACCTTATATGTTAGTAGATAAGTCTAAAATTGATTCAGATTGCTTGACAAAAGTCTTTTTGAAATGAATAAAATTAGGTATTGAAAGAGCACTAATTAATCAATTAGGTGCTATTTGGTAACCATCCCAACAGTAACTAATTTTGATTTTTTATTCTTGGGAGCACTTTGGGAACATAATCGCGTTTGGTAAAATTTTTGTTTCCGAGAACAGATTTTGAGTAGAATCAAGAATTTAAAAAAAAAAAAAAGTTGATTGTTGTTCTGGGAACAAATTTGAGAATCAAGTCTTCTTCAATTTTCTCCTATTCTTCTTCTTTTATTTTCTTCTTCTTCATCTAGCACCATCCTGCGATTGTCATCCACCGCTGCCATTGTCGTCGCCATCTGCTAGTCACCGACAGCAAGCCCAGCCATCAGCGAGGCTCACCTAGCCCCGCCTGGGCTCGGCAGGCCACACCCAACCCCGTTGGTGGCCAGGTAGGCCCCATCCAGCTCCGACGAGGCCGGCCTGGCCATCGGCGAGGCCAAGCCCCGGCGGGGCTGGGTGAGGGCTGGGCGAGCCTCGCCCAAGTGCTAGCGAGGCTCGGCCCTCATCTTATCGGTTGCTGGTCTGACTACCAGCTTGAAGAAGAAGAAGAAGAATAGGAGGAAAAAAAAAGGAAAAAAGTTTAAAAGTTATTTAAAAATTAAAAGAAATTGATTTGGAATAGAATCAATTAGCACAGTACCAAACGCAATTCTATTCCAGAATCAGAAATTTTGGACAATCACCAAACAGTTTAAAATGCTTAAAATATGTTCCTAGGACAGAATAAAAAAGAATCATTTATGATCAGAATCCACTCCCGATAACAAAGTCGTTACCAAACGCGCCTTTAGTATAACTAAATTCTCAACCCTAAATTCTCTAGTTACGTAGAAAGTGGAGTATACCCTCGTGCTTCACTTAGTTTTTAGCCTACCCCAATAGGTTAGTGGTGATTCATCATTAGAAAATTTTTATGAACACCCTAACGTTGCGCGAGGTATGGGCTTGGAAGAGTCCGCGCTTAATCATAGGTTGTAGACCTGTCTTTTAGGCAATACCCCCAAACTTATTTTCCTCCATACCAAGAGGTAGGTTGTGACAACCATTGAATATATGGTTCTAAATTTATATAATTTCGTACATAGATGCTTTGGAAGGTTAGTTGAAATTTTATCACTTATATATTGATATTAGTGTCACATTAGCATCAATAGAACAATATAGATACTCAACAAATATCTATTATAAGATTTTATTTGTCGGTTTAGTATGTATGACATATATTGTGTTCATTTATCCTAAATCTTAAGAGAAAGAGAGCGAGGAATTAGGATTTTATTTTCCTAATTTGGTACGTTCCATGTGTGCATCACATGTAAATTTTGGTCACCATAAGTCATCAATGAGCTTTGCCAAACCATGCTCCCACGGGATTGATCAAGATAATTTTTTTATTAAACTGTGCTTATTTTTAACCCATTTAGCACCAGTCTAATTAGAATGCAAAATGTAATTGAATGAAAAATGCTAATAATACGTAAATGCCAATTAACAATTTTTTTTTTGGGTAGGAATTAGCGTCAAATCCTAATTTTCTCGTGCAATGAATGATTAAATGGGGTCACTACAATTTATGTGTTAACAAGATATAATTTTGTAGTCTTAGATCCCTACATAGACATTTTACTAGTATATGCTATAATATTGAATTGGACAAACACATAAAATAAAAACTTATGAATTAGTTTAAACTTTGTTGTAAATCAGGCCCATAATACAGAGAAATGCTATGTTTTCATTTGTTTATTTATTGGGAAATAGTCTCACTATATTTGTTCAGTAGGCTCTCTCTATTTGGTGTTTTACTACTCCATAGTGAAAAATTCTACAACTCAAGTAAATAGACAGTGACGGAAGAATAAACCTCTCTTCCTATAAGAGCTTTTCTCTCTTCTAATAAGAGTTTGCCCTATCCATGGTGATAAAACAAAAAACCCTAAAACCTCTCTACCTCTACCCTCTCATGGATTCTTCACATAGCTTGAATCTCTTTCATTAAGTTCCCCCACCTCACTAACCGACTCTTTCCCATTTTCCTATTTTCCTAGAACCCCTTCCATTACCTCTTTGTCCCAAATCTATTCTTCACATCCCTTTCTTCATACATTTCCCTTGACCCCAACTTCTACCACCATGTATGCTCCCCTCCTTACCTATTCCACCTTTGTTTTTTGTTTTGCACTAAACCCTAACCCTTCCAAGATGCCAATTTTAGAACCCATTATCTAGAGTTCGCTTCATCCTAGAAGCTATGCTCCTTTAACTCAACTAGTTCTAAGTCTTGTTAGGAAGAACAAGCTTCTGCTGGTGTTAAGTACATGGTCTATGTTGGCTATAGTGATGTCTAATGGTGGTCTCGTTGGTTGCAGTGTTGGTTGTGGAGTGCTAAAAACTTGCTCCCAAAATGACTCTTTTTCCCTTGCTGATATTGGGCAAGGGTTGGTATAGTTGATGTGTTAGGCTTACTATAGTGCTTTAGTCTTGAGAATAGCAAATATGGAGAGTGAGATAGATAAGGATCAAAAATTGATGTGTTGTGTAGAAGGCTAGGCAAATTGTGGTTTGATGATGTTGTAGTCAAGGTGGTTGACAAACTTTTGGAAGAGAAACTAAAAGAACACAACCTTACATTGTTGGGGAAACTATACTCTAGACCCAATGTCAACTTTTAGGCATTCCTATGTATGATGAGGAAGGCTTGGAAATTGGAGGATTTGATGTGTGACCAAGTGAAGCCAGGGTTATTTATATTCACATTTACTTTGAAAAATGAGAAAAGGAGAGTTCTTGAAGCAAGCTTGTGGTCTTTCTCAAGCAACTTGCTTAAACTTCAGCAACTCAATCCCAAAATCCCCATTTATTGTCATGATTTCACACATGGTGCCTTTTGGGTACAATTTCTTGGTTTGCCACTTGCAATGAATAATGAAAACATGCTACAGGAGGTGGTGGCTAAGTTAAGGAAAGTGCTAGAAGTGAAAATGGATTTGAAAGTAGGTAGCCTATGTAAAGTTGGTAAAGTTCGTGCCCTCTTAGACTTATCAAGTCCACTTAAGGTAGGGACGTTGGTGAATTTTGAGGAAGAACAATTTTGGATTGATTTTAAGTATGAACGTCTCCCCATATTTGCTACTTGTGTGGGAGAATTGGCCATTATAATACAAGTTGTGAGAAAATGCCACACCAAGAACCTAGCCCGGAGGAAAATGGCACAGGTAACTTTGGCTATTGGTTAAAAATGGATGTGGGCAAGGCAAGTCCTTTTTGGAAGCTATTTTATGGTAATGATTTTAACGTCCTTAAAGAGGAAGAAATTGTGTTGGAGACGCCAGCACAAGTAGAAGTGATGGAGGATATTCAGCCAATTGAGACTGAAATGCAACATTTGCCAAAATTTATGGAGATGCAGCCATTTGAGATTTCAAAATTAAAGGGCAAATGAATAGCAGATGTACTAATGACTGCGAGAGGAAAGTGAAATCAAGATTGTAAATTTCAATGGAGAACCTTTCAGATTCCTTCCAACCCATGAGAGGCATTAGGCAAAGTGATCCTCTTTCTCCATATTTATTCATAATATTGTCATTGTGCTTTCTCATCTCCTTAACAAGGCTATAAAGGATGAAAGTATTACAGGAATCAAGCTAAATAGGTTTTGCCCTTCTGACCTATTATTTGCAGATGATGCACCCATTTCAAGTCAAGAGATAGATAAATAAACATATCTCATTGCACCAATTTAGATGAGAAGATAAGAGAGTGTGAGAACTTGGTAGTGGTGTTGAATCAGTATTGCTTCGCTTCAGGTCAAGCTATCAACTTGAATAAATAAGGGATCTTTTTTAGTATGACATGCCCATTAAACTTGAGCAAGAACATGGCTTCAGTCTTGAGAATATTGGTGATTGACAAAATAGGAAAGCACCTAGGGATCCCATCCAAAAAGCAAATGTTCATGTGGATCTTAGCAAGAGTGAACATGAAGTTGGAGGGTTGGAAGGAAAAATTGATTTCAAAAGTTAGAAAGGAAACTTCCATTAAAACCATTGTGCAAACTTTGCCTCAACATGCTATTTTGATCTTCAAAATTCCAATCTTTGTATGTCGAGTGATAGAGCAAAGGATTGCATCCTTCCAGTGGAAGAAAATGAGGCAAAATTAGGATTACATTGAAAGAAATGGGAAATTCTTAAGTCTAAAAAAGATAGTGGGGGTATGGGCTTTTGTGATCTTATATCTTTCAACAAAGCAATGCGAGGTAAGTAGGCTTGGAGATTCGCACAAACACCTTCAGCTCATTGGTGTTAATTATTTAAATGAATTTATTTCCCTAATGGAAGCTTTTGGAATGCAAGAAAGGGGTCACGCCCCTCTTGGGGATGGCAAGCATTTTTTTAGGCCGAGATGCTATTAGCAAAGATATAAGGTGGGCCGTTGGAAATGGAAGAACGATTAAGATTCGAGAAGACAAGTGGTTGAATATGGAGATAATTGGAAGTTTCTTGGATTTAAGGTTAGTAACAAGGGTATCGAGATAGATCCCTCCAAGGTAAAGGCCATATGCGAGCTAAAATCTCCTTCCACTATTAAGGAAGTCTGAAGCCTATTGGGAAGATTGAACTTTATTGTGAGATTCATCTCCCAATTGCCAGAAACTACTAAGCCGTTCTTTAAGCAGTTGAAGAAGAACGCCAAGGTCAATAGGGATGAAAAATGTCAAAAATCCTTGAAGAGCTTAAGCGATATCTTTCGCAATCTCCTATACTAGTACCACCTATCCAAGGCATGCCTTTGATCTTATCTCACCATTCATGAAGAGTCATTAGGAGCTATGTTGGCGCAAAAAAGGACTAAAGGATGGACTAGAATGTGCCATATACTAACACAGTAAGAAGTTTACTATCTTCGAGATTTGATATCCCAAAATGAAAACCTATGTAGCCTTGATTTGGGTCTTACACCGACTGAGGCAATATACTCTTTACCATCGCGTCCTACTGGTGACTGAGAATATCCTAATTAAATATCTGTTGGAGAAGCTTGCATTAGTTGGAAAGCTCGCTAAATGGTAAATATTACTCTTTGAGTTTGATATTTGAAGCATGGCACATAAATTCTTCAAAGGGCGAGCCATAATTAATATGTTAGTTGAAAAATCCCGAGAAGTCCAATAATTGGGATGAAGTTGATGAACAGATTTATCTAGTCTCATATAATAAATGGACAATGTATTTTGATGGTGTTGTTCACCTTTTTGGTTTGGCATTGGGACAATTTTATATCCCAGAAGGTTAACATTACCTAGTAACTGCAAAGTTGATATTCCTTTGTATCAACAATATTTCTAAATATGAAGCTTGTATTATTGGTCTGTAGTTAGCCATTGATATGAAAGTTACAAAGATTCAAGTTTATGGTGATTCTATGCTCATCATCTTCCAGATGGGAGGCGAATGGCAAACGCAAGACGTAAAGTTGATTCCTTACCATGAATATCTCAAAGACCAGTCAAGGAATTTGATGAGGTATCTTTTGATTATCTGCTAAGATCACAAAATCAATTTGCTAATGCCCTAACAATCTTATCATCAATGTTACAAGTAACCAATAGTTTGAGCATTGATCCTTTGCAAATCGATGTTTTGAAGAAGCCTGCTCATTGTTTGATGATTGAAGAAGAATCTGATGATCAACCCTAGTATTATGACATCATGAATTACCTTCGAGAAGGTAAATTTCCCCAAGGATGTCAAACAAATGATCGAAAATACCTAATAAAGTTGGCATCTAAATTCTTCCATAGTGGGGGAACCATTTATAAAAGGTCTTTCGATTCAATTTTACTGAAATGCATGGATGCACAAGAAGCCAAACTCCTGATGAAAGAGATATATGAAGGAGAGTGTGGCCTTCATATGAATGGTCATCTCATAGTAAGAAAAATCATGAGGCTCGGTTACTACTAGTTGATAATGGAAGCCAATTGTATACAACATGTGAGGTGATGTTACCAATGTCAAGTTTATGGAGATAAAATCAATGCTCCTCCTAATGAGCTGAATCAAATGTTCGAGTCTTGGCCTTTTTCAGTGTAAGGCATCGACATCATTGGGCCGATTAATCTTAAAGCATCGAATGGACATCGTTTTATCTTAGTGGCCAGTTCATATGCCCACGTCACTGCAAAAAGCGTGGCAAGGTTCATTTGTGATGATATCATCGCTCGATATGGTGTTCCTGAAGCGATTATCACAGACAATGGATCAAACTTGAACAACAAGATAGTTGATGAATTACTTAGAGAGTTCCACATTCGCTACTTAAATTTGTCTCCTTATCGCTCATAAATGAATGGAGCTGTGGAAGTAGCAAATAAGAACATCAATAAGATTTTAGCCAAAACGGTTGAAAATTATTGTGATTGGCATGATCGGTTACCATATGCTTTACATGCTAACCAAACTTCAATTCGCACTTCAACTGGGGCAACACCATTCTCATTGGTTTATGGGATGGAGGCCGTGCTACTCGTGGAAGTAGAAATCCCTTCACTGAGGGTACTTTCTCAAGTCAAGCTCTATGAAGGTAAATGGGCTCAACAATGGTTTGGACTACTCAATATGATTGATGAAAAGAGGGTAAAAGCCCTATGCCATGGACTAAGCTATCAGAAGAGAGTAGCCAAGTCGTTCAATCACAAGGTCAGGCCAAGACATTTTGAGATCAACGATCTTCTCTTGAAAATGGTCCTACCTATCATTCCATATTTTGTGGGAAGTTTACTACGAACTACGAAGGTCCATATAATGTAAGGAAAGTGCAACCTAGCGGAGCACTAATCCTTGTAGGAATGGATGGCCAACAATTGCCAAGGCTTGTAAATGTTGATGCTATCAAGAAGTATTATCAATAAATAAAGTGAAAAGCCTTTAAGTTGCTTTTGGATTGAATCCAAGCCACTTTAGGATATTTGCATCATGCATCTCATGCATACATATCGCATTCGCATGTTTATTCATTTTGCAGAATCTCTGAAGAAGATTCTATCTATCCACAGGAGATTGATCTCAGGAGTGCAATACCTCTAAAAAGTGACCATCTTCTTTAAAGCTTAGAAGTGGCCCTGTTCCTTAGAACACCGAAAGTCAGTCAAAACTCTAGAAGTGAGCCCTTATGCTAAGTAAAGCCTATTCTATTCACAAATTTTATTCAACTTCATTTCCAAAAGTCTCCCTAGTAGGGTCAAAGGAGTGTTTTTTTTTTTTTCATTTTTTTTTTATACATTCTCATTCCTCAGGGAGTGGAATTTAGCCAAAGTGTGTTTTGAAAAACCCAAAAAGGATTGTTAGATATGCCAAGTGGTAATGCCTAAAATGATGAGAGGCAACCCTTTGCCAAGCATGTCCTTATACACTTTCTAAGAGAATTGTGTGAAAAGAACCATGTCTTGAAACATAGGGTTCATTCACAGTGAATATATGGTTTGAGATGATAAAGATATTTTTTTTTCCCAATCCCAAATACTATTAATATCCATTGCAAGCCACCTTAAGCTGAAGAGGGAGCATTTCCAAAATAATCATGTTAGGAACAACACTACATTGGGGCAAAATAGGGGAAATTGAACATTGTAGAGCAAAAGATCAAGAAAGATTTTATTGCTTTCACTTGCGTCAATCTTCTTGTGATAGTTTCAAGTGATTTCTTATCAAAGCTTAAAGCATCCTGAAATGACGAAGAGCATTCCGTTCACTACCTTAAACATAATTACCCCTTACTTAGCTAATTTGAGGCTTATGCAATTCTTTCATAACCCCGGGTGATTATTATTTCTCCACACTGGGGCAAGGCATGTGATTTACCAACAAGATTGAGAATGATGGTCATGTTTGTAAATACCGCTTGAGAGTCCTAGATGCTCAAAAGAGAGTGAAAACTAGGGGGTATGAAAAAGTAGTGTGCCAAGTAAAAGCAAGGTCAATGCCCATAAAAAATGCAAAGAAAAGCAAAATCAATGGCCATGCAAAAGACCATCTAGAAAAATAGAAGAAATACTTTGCAAAGCATATCTATTGCAAACAATGTCATTAGAAAAGAGAGTGAAGCTCTCATGTCCCAAGACAAATAGTCAAAATGATTCTCGAGATAGGTTGAATTTTAAGAGTCAGATTTCTGAAAATTTGTGTGATGATAATGATGCCAAGATAATCATTCACTTTTAATCCCTCAATATCTGAAATTTTTTTAAGCCCTTTTAAGCCTCACCCGAACCAACATTACAACCCCTGTCCAAAGTCTCTTCCAATTGAGATGATTCGAGTTGAAATAAGAATATCACACAAGAGCTACAGCTAGAAGGAGTGGAAGTAATTATATATTATCTTATCTTATCTTTGAGGTTCTTGACTTGTAAACCTGATGAGGATATTGTTTGAATATTCGTTTCTTGACCTCAAAGTGCATACCATTTATGTAAGCTCATGACCAAGCCATTATTATGATCCTTTCAAAAGACCTTTTGATTAATGAATTGTACTCACTATGAACATTTCTGCAAGCCGTATACATAAGTTGAATGAGATCTCTCTAGTGAGATTTAAGCAGTTTTTCCACATTAATGATTGGGAATATAAAAGCCCTTTTTGAGACCTAGTGTGAATAACCTTTTTTGATTAGGCTATTTCCACCCGACATATTTTATTTAACCTGTTCATTTTGTCAAAATCCTCTCTAAAGGGATTTGACAATTGGTATCGTTTAGCAAGATATGTTTGAATGATTTTGCAAGATTAGCTCTCGAGTAATCTCGAAACCCCTATTTCAAGTTTTTGGTAATCCTAAACCATTCCTTTGTTTTCGGTTTTTGGTCATCATAAACCATAACCCCTATTTTTAGGTTCCTGGTCAACCTTAAATCTCATCCTTTAAGTTCCTAATCAATCTTAAACCTCGTCCTTCAGGTTCCTGGTCAACTTTAAACCTCGTCCTTAAGGTTCCTGGTCAACTTCAAACCTCATCCCTTAGGTTCCTAGTTAACTTTAAACCTCATCCCTTAGGTTCTTGGTTAACTTTAAATCTTGTCATTTAGGTTCCTAGTTAACTTTAAACCTTATTCTTAGGGTTAAAGTGGAACTTTTTCGAACTTCCACTCAAAGAGAGGCAGCTAATGACACCTGATTTTTAGTTGACGCATCGAAAAAAGTTAAAAAACAAGATTTGGATCTCTAATTACAACAGAACCAATTTCTTGGCCAAAAAAAGTATATTTTTTTCATTTCTTCCTATTGCATTGTCACTATTAAATGATTTTCGAGTCATTTTTAAGAAAAATTTGAAATGTCAAACAGTTAACTTTCGGATTGACTAAATGTTGACTTTTGGTCAAACTTTTTGACAAAAAAATTGAAAAAATAAAAAAATACAAATACATCTATTTTAATGTCAATTTGACTTTTGTGCCAAAAATTTCACGAAATTCGATTAAAAACCTTGATTTCTAAATTTTTCAGTTTTAGTTTCTAAATCGACTAAAAATAAAATTAATTTTATTATAATTATAATTGGGTGTAACTCCTTTATCGACATTTGATTTAGGGACCATTCTAAATTTGCTTGTGCATTCGATTTCGTGATTTACCGAGTCAAAATGCGAATTGGTATTTTGAGCTCTACTTAGGGGATTAAAATCAATCTTTCATAACTTGTAAATGAACGATTGTTTCTCACTCATTTCTTTAAGATAAATTCAAATTTGAAATCAATTTTGAGAAATTCACACAAGAACTTATCAATTTGAAGAATTTTATCTTCCTAAGCATAAGAAAGTCAAGCAATTAAGCTTCAATGAACAAAATTCAAATTGACCCATTCAT
Source organism: Eucalyptus camaldulensis (assembly GCA_019915185.1). Lineage (NCBI taxonomy): Eukaryota > Viridiplantae > Streptophyta > Magnoliopsida > Myrtales > Myrtaceae > Eucalyptus > Eucalyptus camaldulensis. The sequence goes on from JAHSVA010000008.1 coordinate 25,374,618, forward strand.
GGCTATGGTTTAATTTCATAATTCTAGGTCTAATTTTGATATTAGGCCTAGATTCATTTTTGACATAAGCCCAAGTGTTTCAATTCAAAGTCAATTTGAAGGTGATAAGCGATCTTACATATGTGTAGTTCATTAGATAGGGCAATTGTCATATAATTTTGTCTATTTAATTGCCAATTTGATCATTTTAGCCCTTTGGGCCCGATTCAAAGCACCTATGGTTTTAACCCGTTGTATTTCACAATAATAATTTAATTAGAGCAATAAAAGACCCTTAGATCATATTCATAAGGTTTGATTAGCTTAATTGAATCTTAATTGACTAATTTTTTCTTAGAAATGATAAATTTCCCTTTCAATTGGGTCATTTAGGGACCAAATTGCACAACTTTTAAACTCACAGGGACCTTAAGTATGCAAAATGGCTAGAATTGGCCAAGTTGGTCAAGAACCAGCCAAACCAGATTGGATTGATCTGACCGGCCGTCGGTGATGCTGACTAGTTCGGTCGCATACTAACTGGATCTGGACCTCTGACAATGAGTTTTGGAATTTTCATAATGACAATTTCATTTATGCACCCTCAATTTCCTAAAATTTCGCATATTAGCCCTCGGATTTCATAAAATTGCAATTTGACCCTTAATCGGACATCTTAACGCAATTCTTGATTTTGGCTTGAATTTTGATAAATCAAACCCACTAGATAGATTACCTGACATCTCGAGCTCATGATGTAGCCTTTAAAATCGGATTTTAACCATGGGATCAAAATTTTGACCATCAGATCGAACCAACGACCAAAATTGCTCGATTTTGAGAGGGTATATATACCCATTTTGCCTTCATTTTGGGGGGGGGGGCTCATTTGAGCGAAATATTCTCTCCTTGGAGCTCTCTCTCTCTCTCTCTCTCTCTCTCTCTCTCTCTCTCTCTCTCTCTCTCTCTCTTCTTTTTTTCTTGCTTATTTCTCTCTCCACCCTCCTCTTGCGAATTAACGTCCGCTGGTCAAGGCTTGCCAACCTCACGCTGGCAATTAGCTGATCACCATTAGGCCCAGCAGCAATCCTAATCGTTCTCTCATCTAGATCAAAGTAGCAGCTCGTCTCTCTAGCATCCAGAATAGCCTATCAATGGCCGTTAGTTCACAGCTTGAAGAACTAGCAATTAAGCCGAGCTTCTCTCTGACCGGTGTGATTGCCAGTCTTGTGACTGAGATTGACGGTCCTACTCCCGCTAACCTCACCTTTGGAGCATCCTCCACCTAGTTGTGTTTGGGAACTGACAAAACAACCATCAGAATACTCCCAATGGCCTAATCTACAATCTGTGTTCAAAACCGGTTCAATCTGAACCGGTCTTCATTGCTGCTCAAGATTTGCGCCGTTTGGTGTGGTTCTGCAACTCGATCACTCCCGATCAGTTCTAGAGAGCCATCCGGACCTCGTCGTGATAGGAAGCAAGTCGATTGGCTGTCGGATCCCTTCTGGCAACTTAATTTAGCCCTAGCAGTCCCAAATCAGTTTGAATCTAGACCTGTTCCCGTCCTTATTGTGACTTGCTCTTAGTTGAACCTAGTGGAGTCCTGAGGTGTTCTAATTATGTCCTTAAGCTCTCATTTAAGCTTCGATGAAGATCCAAGAACTCGATCGTGATTGAAATGAACAAAAGAAAACACAACAAAGATAATAATCTCAGTCTTGAGCCCCGTGAAGCGAGATTGAATTGACCGGTCGAGGCTAGGGTTCAATTTTAGGAAAATATATGATTTTTAGATGTTAGAATGGTGGATTGGGATGTTGATTTGCTGAGGTTGCATGTTCTTGAATGATTATGAATGATTGTGGTTGATTTGGTTTGAATCTGCAATTTTTGTAGCTATAGGACTAATCTGATAATTTGGCGAAAATGAGGTCCGCAACGACCTCGTTTTAACTCAACTCCTTTTAGAATTTTAAAGTATACACCATTAGCTTCGAATCGATAGGTCGCACACTCTAATCAAGTGTGGTTTGACCCCTGAAAAATACCTCCAAAGATGAGCAATTCTGCAGTAGTTTAGAGGATTTTCAATTCCGTTTTAGTTCTAAAACATTATTTTACTATTTCTTTTTGTAGCCTTCTGTGGTGATTTCTGGATAATTTTGTCTTCACAAGTTTTGTTCTAAATTGTCTCGTGCATGTTGTGTAATTTTCTCAGGATTTTTGGATGTGTTTAACTAGGTCAAAACCAACTAGATCCAAACATAGGACAGTCTGCCCTTCACTATTCCGAATTGTGTTTTAGTGAGATTGAGTCCATAAATGAGTTTGTTTGGTCTCCAATCTTTCATGAAAGATGAAATACATGCTGTTGTGTTCAATTGATGCATGATTTGTATAGTGTTGATGTTGTTTGGTGTGTCAATTGCATAAGTTAATGTGAAAATATGCTGCGGCAATATATAGCATGGATATGCACCTCTCTTTTGCCATTTTTGCTGTGACTTATGTGATTACATTTAGGCTTCGAACTCTAACGAGAAATGTTCCTCATTATATTATATGGGGTATTTTCGTAAGATTTTTGCATGTCTTGAAATGACTGAAATTATACCAGTTTTGTGGAGTGAATGTTGAAACAAAATCTTACTGCATATGCACCTTATCATGCTTGTTTGAGTTATCTAGAAACCAAATCTTGTTAATATGCCTTCTTGACAATTAAACTGCATGTTGCAAGGTTTGCTACATGTTTAGGTCATATTATTTGAGCATTATCTTGCACGTTAAATTAGTGTCACAAAAGCGTTCATCGCGTTATAGATTCCCAAGTATATCATTAGAAATTTTGAATTATTTTGTAATGTCATTTAAATTTTATGACATTTTTGCATGTCAACTTCAGGTTAAATGATTTTCCAAATTTTCTGTCACATCCTATTCTAAGTTCCATGTGATTTTTTCATGCCGTTTGTGCATTATTTGAATGACTTTGAGGTTTTCTAACGCATGCTTATGTTATGTTTTTCTTAGTTACTAACACGCACACCTTTAGAGCTCTTGAGCTTAAGATACCAAATTGACCTAATTTGGATTCGAGCCCTTTTAGAAAGTCGTAAGACACACTTAAAGGTTTCCAATACCATTGATTTTACGTATATCGCTCAAGAAAAATATTGATTATTGTCATGCCGCGAATCTCGAACGTGCACACATCCCTCGATGGTCAATTAAAATTATGACGTTTCTAGGACTCGTCGCCAACCCATTCATTTTATGCACAAGCAGAAGTGAACTAATAAATCTCCAAACAATTATCAACATAGGGATAGAAAAGCAAGACAACCAATTAACACAAAACACACTTTATAAACACACCAAGTTTATGTATAGTCAAGCAAAACCTAAGGTTTATGTACATGAGGCCTATCTCAAAAAGAGCTATTGAGCCACTTAAGCTCTGGACTCTTCAATCATGGGCTCCGGGTTCACCACGACACCATTAGGGGTGTCGATATCCATAGGGTGCCCTATTTCCCATTCCCCGGTTCCAACGAGAGGCCTGTCAAAACCTCGTAGGGGACTTTCCCAACTCCCGTTAGGAAAGTTAATGAACCATGCTATGAATCAATGAGTAGGCTCTCCTCGACCCAAACCATGGACTCAACTAGCTCACGGGCCAGGTTGGTCTCGAGAATAAGGAAATAGGAGTGCTGAAAGTCCATCTCTTGCGGGACCCCATAACGTACATGACGTACTTCCATCTAAGGACCTGAAAATTTTAAACCAAGATGGGGTGAGGCAAAGTCTCAGTGAGTCCACACCCTAAACCCCGATTAGGAGGAGAATTCACCTAGAGGCAACTTAAACAAGCACCATATAAGACTTACCTCGCCTTGGCACCTCTTTATACATTAGTACAACTTATATAACATATGTATACGGTAAATGTATTCAATAATTGGAACACCTCACTTTATATATCAGTCGATCAGAGGGGTCTAGGCCAAATTATTATGACACATCCCGTTATGTGCAACACAATTTCGTTCTATAATCAGGCGTGACTATTTCACTCATTCAAGCATTCCAATTAATTAAGACTCAACAATCATGGCCAACTCAATAGTCGGTGGTTATTCGGCATAATCGGGCGTCGTCTCGCTTCGTCGGGCATGGTAACGTCTACATCTAGACAGCATTCCCGAAGGAGTATCGGCCTAGCCTTCATTGTGACCAGCATCCGTAGACGTATGGCATTCCCGAAGGAGCATTGTCCAGTGTAAACACATCATGACGGTTTCCGATAGCGATCACATGCACATCCAATCTCGGCTAAAGATATCATGCTTTACATTCAAATCCTCAATTTTAAATAATGTACTTTGCATATTTTCTTTATATTAAAAACACCCGGTAAAATAATTGTGCATGGTCACACAGTCAAATTGATCCACAAAGCGTGATATTCTCTCATTTTAAAATTCCACGATTTTATATAGTACTTAAAACAATTTCAGCATTAAAAACTGATATACGATATTTTTCAAAAATGCATATTTTTGAAATAATAATTAAAAATCATCACCAAACGCCGAATTACATAAATTAGCAATCGATTGCACAAATTAATGCAACCACGATGATCAGTGCAAAATTCTGACAACTGGCTATCCCTATATAATTTACGCTAATTAATAATTAATTAAATAAATTACAAAATATTTGAATTAAACCACATAATCAAATTAAATAAGCTAATCTAACCAACCTAATTGAACTAATCAACTTAATCAACTAAGCTAACTAATTTAATCTAATTAAACTAACTACATAATCTAATTAACCCCTAACTAAATTAATCTAACCACCTAACTCATCTACTAAACTAACTAACAATCTAATGCCACTAACTAAGTTAACCTTAATCCTAATTAAGCATAAACTAATCCACTAATCCTTAATTAACACTAATCCCTTAACTAAGTGCAATCAACTTCCTAGTTCAAGATTAGGGCGTTAACTCACTGGATTAGCAAATGAACTGGTTCACAGTGATGGCAGCGTAATGGCGGTGAATTCCCGTGTCAACGACGGCTCCAAAGGAGTCTCTGATGTGGTTGAAAACAACCAATAAGCTCATTGCTTGCTGCTTAGAACTAGTTCTGTGGCTAGCTGGAAGGGCTAGTTGAGGGACTCGGTTGAGCTAGACACGGCGGGGGAACGGCAGGCTAGACGAGCTAGGCGGAGGTAGGCGACTAGAGTGGAGCTGGGACAAATAGAGACTGGTTGACGATCGGCGCGGGGATGGCCCTGGTCGCAAACTGGACGGGACGGAGGTCTACTGGGCGGCCTGGTGTGGGCATGCGATCGGCTCAGCGGGTAGCTCGAACGGGTGCTAGACTTGTGGCTAGTTGGTTCTGGCTTGATATGTTGCTTTAACAATGAAATAAAAGGATGGTTTGAGGAAGAAGCAAGAAGAAGAAGAAGCTGAAGTGGTTTTGCAGGGGGAAATGGTCGACCAATGGAGAAGAGAGGGGGGGGAGGGACAAGAAGCCTTCAAAGTCTTGGCTTGAGCCAATAGGGACTATGCATAAAAATCTCAAGTACTCAAGTGTTTTTCACCCTTATCTTCTGCCTAAGTTGACCAAGCTTCCTCCACAAGCCAATTCCCTCACAATTCTTCACCAAAGGACTTCAATTTGGTGCCCAAAATCAACCAAGCAGCAACCCCTACGAATTTGGTGGATTTCTTCTTCAATTTCCCACCAAACAACTTCAATTTAGTGGTCCAACATGCCATGGCAATAGCCTAAACCAATTTCCCTTCAATCCCTCACAAACCAACTTTGGTAACCAAAATTGCCCATTAAAATGTCCATCCGAATTTCCTTGAATCTAATTGGCCAAATTTGATTTTTTGCCAAAATTCTGGGCTTGCCAAAAATTCTTCAAAGGATGGGACGATGTCCTAAAAATAAATTGTGACACGCTCGAACTTTCAATTCCCAAAATCAAGTTCAATTTCATGGTTAATTTCGATCAGACGCGATTTTAGTGTGATCTAACCTACCGGGTAGCTTTTAGAGATTTTATTGCATTTAACCCATGGTCGATAATTCTTAATCCACGTTTGTACATCTTCAACTCATCGGTAACTCTCGGTTGTCGTAAAAATCTCAAGGTTTCAATTACCAACTTTAAGTACATAATCGACAGAAAAGTCGGTTTAGTGCTGTTCGACGCAAATTTTGCAATTAGGTGGAATCACCCACAATTTAATTATGTGCTTCTGTCGAATCAAACTATCTCCGATTTCTAATCGATTATAATGGTATTGTATTGACCCTTGCTGATTAGCACAGTCGAGTAGTCAATTTCTGATTAAGAAAAAAGATCATAGGCGCATCGATGAAAAGCTCATTTCATTTAATCGAAACAGGGTCGAAAAATTAGGATGTCACAATTATGATATAATAAATAATGTTAGTTCTCTATAATTTATCTTATGATAGCTAATGGATAGTGCTATTTCCACCCCATATTGGCTCCTAATACCCACATCGTATTGAATTAACATAATGCTCATTGTGGATCTTGTTCTCGATTTAAAATTATTTCTTACAATTTTTCTTCTTTTTCTTTTGTTTCTAATTTATTAAAAGACAGAATTACCCACCTCCCCTTCAAACAACTTCTTTTCATTCTATTTGCATATGCCACGCCCATTACATTTCAAAGTTGCATTCATGTTTGCTTTCTTCTAAACTTATTCCTCCAGAAAATTCTCATGATTGTGAATCTTTCAACTTCAATTTCCGGTGCTATTGAATATGGTGATTGATGAACTATATACAATTTACTCATCTTTCATTGTATTGTTTTTTTGTAGCGTAGTTGCTATGGAAGACACATTTAAGAGGACCTGAATTGCTTAAATGCATCTATTGATGATGAAAGTGTGAATGGAGAACAACAATCAATCATTTCAACAAGTTTATTTGGTGCTTCTCACACTAAACATTAAAAATTATTCCTTGACTTGTGCACACGCATGTTTTAAGTAAATAATGTCTCTCTTATTGATGTAATTGACAACTTTTGTTGTCTAATTTGGGTAAAATATTTTTTGAGAGAACAACTTTTTTTAGGGCAGTCAAACAATTGAACGAATAATATCTTTTATTAAGTTGCATACGCAGCTTGGTATTATTGCAGTGGATAATTTTCTTTTCATTGATGATTCTATTAAAATTTTGATTTATTTAGAATTGACAAAAAATATATATTTGCAAATGGCTTGAATGGATCGTCTTATAATGCCATTACAATTGCTGTAATTTCTTGTCAACAAGTAAGTATACCATGTAATCAAGGCAAATGTAATATCCTATATTATAATGTTTAGGGAGCATTTTCTTTTGCCTTCGTGTTATAGTAATAGATGCTTAGAATTTTTTATATACTTAACTTTGTCATACTTTTTTTTGTATTCCTTTTAAAATACCTTTTAAAACATAATGCAATCACTACATAAAAATAAATAAAAATTAGACTATTGGATTCATTGAATAAAATGAAAGTTGATCAGTTAAAATACATAGAATATAATGTAACTACTTATTAAAGTTATAATTAAATGAAATGCATACCAAAACTGGTAGATTGAGTCTTTTCACTCTTATTTGTGCTTAGGTTACTTTTCAAATAATAGTTTCCTAGTATAAGAAAAGAGAAATACACAACTTACTAACACAATATTTAGTTTGCTATCTACCAAATAAACAATTTTTTTTTGGAAAAGAGGGACACCGATTTTATGAAAAAGAAGAAATAAAGTAAGAAATAATCCTAAATCAATAGTTGGCTCCGCATTTGACCTTAATAAATGTTGTTTAAGAGGAGCATGGATAGTTTCATCTCTAACAAATTGAATCAAGAGAGAAAGAAGAAAATAAGGTAATAAATCTTAAATCAAAAGTGAGACCTAGAAAGGATAATGTAATCAAATCAATGTGATAGAGGGTGTCAGGATTCAATAAGAACGTTCATTCAATATATGGTTCCAAATGTTTTTTTTGTACATAGACACTTTTGAAGTTTAGTCAAAATTTTTTTGCTCATATATTTGATATCGGTATCATATTAGCATCAATAGAAAAATATATATACTCAACAAATATCAAGCAAAAGATTTGATTTGTCAGTTTAATATGCATGATTTATATAATGTTCAATTATCCTTAATCTTAAGAGAAAGAGGGTTTATATAGGATGAGGAATTAGGGCACTCTTGCAAGAATTTAAAAAAAAAATGTTAAATTCCTAATTTGAATTAAGAGAATTTTGAATTAAGAGAATATGTGATATGTCCAAAATAAGAAATTAGGCTATGTTTGATTGTTCCGATTTCTAAACATGATAGGACTATATGAGATATGATATGCAATCTAGAGGATTTTGCTATATCCTATTCACTGTTGATGAATGCAATAATAAAATCGGATATATTTACATCATATTATATATTGCTTGGTATAAATACCTATATAAATCACAAATTTTATAAACATAGATGGTCAAAATCTCTCACGGCATTATTGTCTACTTTATTTTTTATTTTCTTTTTTATTTTATTTTCCTCTCTTTTTTAATTAGTTTCATTTCTATTTCTTTCTTCCCCTTCCATCCTTCTCTAATAAATTTTTATTAAATAGAAAATTGTGCTAATATACCTAAAATACTAAAACACATAAAATATGTAATAAATATATATTTATATATTGAATTCAAATTATAAGATAAAATTAAATTCAAATATATAAATAAAAATAAGATTATATTAAAAGTTAAACTTTTATTTTTTGTTATTTTGAATTTCTTATAGTAGAATTTAAATATTAATTATATTGAAATATAATTTTAATTTGTTAATTTAAGAACTTTGTTATTTGAGGAAAAACTTTTCTATTATGGATATTATAAATCCTCTCCGCCTTTATCCCGCCTCTCACATGAAATAATTTTATTCGATTTATATCCTCTTTATATCCGACTTTTTCTTTTCTTGTACAAGCACCAAACGCAAGATATGATAAATTTTATTCTATCCTAAATTTTATCTTGACCACAAAATGCAAGTAGCTCTCTTCATCATGACTATAATTTTTAAAGATATTAACTCTATCCTCTCCCAACTTAATTAGATTATGCAATCTTTCCTAATTTGGCACCTCCCATATGCACATCACATGTGAGTTTTAGCCACAATAGTTACTCAATGGGCTTCACCAAATTTTGTGCCTTGGCGGGCTTGGTCCAGATAATTTAGGAAGTACCAATACTCTCTGAGAGCTTTCATATCGTGTCAGACACTTCGGCATGTGTTTGACACTCTCCGACACTTGCTCAACACCTGTCGGAAAATTCAACACCTAGTTAACTTTCCCAGCAGTCTCCGACATTTGAGTCGAAATTTGACATGCGAGTTTCCAACACGCAATCAATTTTAAAAATTTTCAATAAATGAGGAGTCAAAATGTATATATGTGAAAAAATAATGAAAATAATATATGGGAAAAGAAAAAAAAAAAACTAGTCTTCTCTTATTTTTTGACTCTCACAAGTTTTTCTTCTCTTCCGACACGTTTGACACACAAGTCCAAAATGTGAGTTGCTTGAAAATTTTTCTCCAAGTTTTTTGGATTATTATAATGGAGTTGAATTTGTCAAATTGAAATAATGAATGATATTAATAAATGGTGGATTAATATTTTTAGTATAAATTTACTCTAGGCTTTATTATTTATTTATTTGTGAATTTGAATCAAATTAATTTGGTTGAAATAATCATAAAAATGAATTTATTATGTGTATATATATACATTTAATATACAGCGTGTCTTAACGTGTTGGAATTTTTTTATTTTTTTAGAAATAACGTGTCGGCATGTCGTGTCGTGTCATGTCGCGTGTCGCGTGTCGATGTCGGTGTCGGTGTCGGTGCTACTTATTAATTAAGCTTAGAACCTACTTATTTTTATCCCATTTAGCACTAGTCTAATTAGAATGCAATTTATGTAAGGCCAATGTTATTAAATGAAAAATGCTCATAGTTTGGAAATGCATCTTAACATTTTTTTTTTATCGAAATCTCGGTCGAATCATAATATTCTCATGCAATGAATGACTAAATGGGGTCATTAAAATTTAGGTTTTAACAACATATAATTTTATAATTTTAGACCCATACTCAAACATTTCACTACTATATGCTATAATATTGAACTGGACAGACACATAAAATAAGCACTTATGAATTGGTTTAAACTTTGTTCTGAGTCAGGCCCATAATACAGAGAAACACTATGTTTTCATTTGTCTATTTATTGGGAGATGGTCTCACTGTATATGTTCAGTAGGTCTCTCTATTGGTGTTCTACTACTCCATAGTGAAAAATCCTACTACTCAAGTAAATGGACAGTGAAATGAAAAAAGATTCCGTGTGGACTCGGCTATTTCCTCATTAAGCTTTGTCAAATTTTCTGAGAAATTGTTCGCATTTATTATTTATTGTTACTTTTGTCTGCTACATGACTTGTATAATCGGCCTGTTCAATGAATTTTCGCCCTACTTAGTCGGAAGTAGTCCGGATGGAAATTTATGGTGGAGCTCAGATTGACTTTTAATTGCTCCATTGTGGAAAATTGGATTGCTCAAGTACATGGACAGTGAAATGAAAAGGATCCGTGTGGACTGGAGTAACCCCGTGAACAAGTTTGGACTGAATTTCGTTGATGGGCATCGTAAAGGATACAAATTCCTTGAGAAGTTAATTATTGTTATGATTTGTCCGTGACATGAATCGCATAATTAGCCCACTCCACAAACTTTCACTCCAGGTAGTCGGTAACTTGGGTTAAAATGATTTGAATAGGGCGAATTGACTTCAAATCATTCTGGTCACATAATACCAAATAATTAATAGAAACTCAACATTATCATATATGATATAACCACAGACAAGAAGCCATGATGTGATGCTTTTGTATGCATGGAATGAGCCACCAGCCCATTAACATCAATCACCTCATAAACATATTGAGAATCGAATTTGAATTGATGATAATAATAATAATAATAATAATAATAATAATAATAATAATAATAATAATAATAATAATAATAGAACTACAATAACAATAATATATCGCTCATTGTGCACTATGACTTAGTTGGTTTATTACGTTCTTAAGCCATAAATATAGATGGGTGTCCTTCTCAACGGTTCCTGATTAATTGCACACTAACCTTTATATGGTATAGAGACAGGTGGTCAAATTTGGTTATGTACATACTTTTTTTTATTAATTTACGAATTTTTCTTCTCTCTTTTCTTTTATTCTTAAATATGAGGTTTTCTACTCAATACGATAATGTAAGGATTTGTAAAACTAAGGTTTTTGTCCTAATATATCAAATTCAACTTGAGGGGAGTGGTAGGTTAAGCAAAAAATATATTTGAGACCGTTCTCTATTAGCTATCTAATATATTGATGTATAATCGATTGCTCACTTTATAGTTTAAAGTAGTTAAAAGAATGAACACCAAAAACATGTCGTGGCTTAGCAAACGTATTGAATCTACTATAGGGCAGGTCTTTGGGTACATGATGATCGAATTTAAGCAAGTTTGTGCACCTTGTTCGAGCAAAAAACCAAGAAGTTTATGGTATCAACCGACAATTAATCAATCTTACATCAATTTATAACTTTTCTAGTTGGCACATACTTCTTATATTAGTTGAGAATCATCGAGTATCCCTTCTTCTTTGTGCGTGATTATGTCGTATTATCCACGAGCTTTTGTATACTAGACTAATTCCATCCCAAGCAGTCTTTTGATCAAGACAGACCCATCATATAAGAATTGGAAAATTCATAAGAAACCACTACATGATGCATCACATATAGATCATATCGGAGACCACACATTTCTTAGTCATAAATCCGTGTAGTTTCCAGCTCTCGGACCAAGTTCCATCATCAGTTGTTTAAAACGAGATGGAAATAGCAGCAAAAAAATGATGGTATAAACAATCCTGGGGTTAAAGAATTGTTAGGATTCTTCTTCCCAATTAAAAATTGAAAAATCAAAAACATGAATTGTCAGTGCTGCCAAAGGTCATCTTATCTCTTTCCATGGTACGTACGCCCAGATGGATCCGCCCACGTCGAGCAATCGTTGAATGGAAGTTCTCCATGCTTCGTCTTACTTTTCAAAGCTCTTCCCCCTTATAAATACATCGTCCTCAGCATCACATCCTCCATGTCTCTCTTTCACACAAACAGAGACACTTGCGTTTTCCCGAGACCCTTTTCAATGATGCCTCCAAGAATCTCTTTCTACGCTGAAATGCTCCTCTTTTTGGCTCTCTCCTTTCTCGCCATCGTTGTGTCCTCCAGCGATGGTCCTCGCCTAGCAGTGGCGCAAAGTAGTAACAACAGTGCCACAACGATCCCAGTGAACGTTGGGGTGATTGTTGATCTGGGGACGTGGGTGGGTAAGATGGGATTGAGCTGCGTTAACTTGTCTCTATCTAACTTTTATAGTTCAAACCCTTCTTACAAGACCAGGCTCATCCTCAAGGTTAGAGACTCAAAAGGAGAAGAGGTTGCTGCTGCTGCTGCAGGTTCTCTCTCTACCTTTTGTACTTCTATTGATTGATGAAGTTTATTTTGGTTAAGATTCAATTTGATATCTTTCACACGTCCATCCGAGTCATGCGGCCGTGTGAGACCAACAATTTGGCGCTTAGCTTGACAGTATTTATGGGTTTTGTTCCATCCACGCCAGGCGGTGCTTCTTGGAAACACTGGTCTTTGAGCGTAACATTTGACCTTGGAGCCAGTTATTTCATTTATTCTTTTCAATTCTTGGAGTTTACTTTTCTGAAAGCTATACCCAGAAAACGAAATTGCAAGAAACAATATTAGGGACCATCCAATTATAATATCCTGATGGAGATAGTTATTTCAGTCAATCCAAATCGAAAATTCCTAATTTATTAAACCATTTCTTGGGTTTTGTTTTTGTATTTAGAGGGTGTAGCGCTATTGAAACAAGCGTGCATTATATAGACCAAACACATCTCAAGCATCAATCATTCGGGCTCATGTTAGGACCTACTTAATTACTGGTTGAGATGATGTCAATCAAAATGATCTACAGGCCATATAATAACTCCTCAATATTGTTGGTGTCGGTACATTTGTGATCTTCGAATTGGAAGTCCCCCTTCCTATTGTGACGTCGTAGATTTTCAGTCTTGTTTTCTACTGAATAAATCGGGCATTTCATTGACACGCTTCATTGACAGGCTGTTCTCAAAACTGATTACTCTTGAGATAACTAGACTATTTAAGGAAGCTATTAAGAAATTTTAAGGCAATAGACTTGAGAATTCAACCAGGAATCGACTTCTCGACCGTACTCATCTTTAGAAGCTATTACGGCATAGTATAAAATCGATTTGAAATTAGAGATAGGTCTGTTCGATGGAGATGTGTAGCTAATCGTGGGTGATACCACTAAATTGGAAAATTATCGTCGATCGGCCCTAGACTAATTCTTCTGTTGTTTTGGTCCCCTATGTTCATATTTGAATCCTCAATATTTTCACGATAACCGAGAGTCACCAATGAGTCGAGTAGGTTCATTGTGGCTCGAAGAAAATCGACCACAGGTCATTTGCACTAAAAATGTCTAAAAACTACTTGGTAGCCTAGGTCACGCTAAAAATGCGTCGAATGTAAATTAACAGCGAATTCAGGTCCGATTTCAGAAATTAAAGATTTTTTCATATTACAATAAATTATAGGAACGTCGACTCATTTTTTGATGAATTTTCAGTGAGTTCGAGATTTTTACGGAAAGTCCTTGCAGACGATTTGGAAAACGAACCGAAATTCGGATTGGCCAACTTGAAGGAATTTTTGGCATCTGGTGTGAGTGAATTGATGAATGGAAGTTGTTTGGGCTTTTTTTGAATTCAAATCGGACCTCAACAAAATTTGTTTGTTCAGAAAATCGGATTCCGAAAAGAAAATGAATTAAAATTCAGAATTGAAGGAAATGGCCGTTGTTGTTGCCCAAAACTTGTTTGAGAGAAATTTTGTGCAAGAAAGCAAGTGAGGATCAAGTGCTTTAGCATGGGGATTTTTAGGGATCAAATTGGACTAAATAAGAGCAAGTATGACCAAGATTTTTAAGTTATTGAATTTTATGTTTATTTTCCATTTCTGTTTCTCTTTTTCTTCCCCCCTTGCGCACGTTTTCCCCCTAGCCGCCCACGTTCCCCCTTTTCTCTCTCTCTCTCTCCCACTCACTCGCACGAAATCCCCCACCCTCGTTCTCCTTTCCTCTGCCGTGTCCAACTTCCCCCGCCGCCCTCTCCCCCCCCCCCTTTGACTTTTCGTCAAACTTTTTCCTTATCCCCTCTTTGCTTGAACGACACACTTACCCCCCTCAATCTCTCTCTCATTTTGTTCGGCCGTCCACCCATGGCCCGGGATTTCTCCTCCGTGTTGTCTCTGTTTTTGTTCCACCAAAGCCCACGCCACCGGCTCGCCTTCCTCCTTCGTCCGTGAGAATTCCCACGCGAAATCAGCCGCGCAAAACAACCAACTGCCAAGGAAAGAAAAAAAAAATCCAGCAGCCCCGTGAGTTTTGTGGGCCAAGTTTCGGGCCTGATTTGTGCCCTGTTGGTGTCACATCGAGCATCGTCACGTCCTCATCAATGAACCAAGCGGTTCGATAAACAAGTGAGTTTTGCTCACTAATCCCTTCTTAGTAGACTAATGATGCTTAAGGATTGTTTAGATTTAATTAAGTGCAATTAGGTGAATAGATTAGAGTAGAGCAATTAGTTTAAAGCCTTATTAATGCATGTTAGGCAAATGATCGGTGTAGTCAGCAAGGAAATAGGCTCTATTATTTATTGAACGAGTCTTGGTAATTTTCCGGGCTCTTCTCGGCTTCCAATTAGGCTATAACGGACCTAAGTTGGATTTATTGCATTTATTTAATAATTTTAGGAATTATTTAATTATTTATTTATTTTCTAGAAAATTAGGCTGGGATAGCCGACGATCGAAATTTTATGCCCACTATTGTGGTGTAGTCCGCTCATTTATTTGAGTTCTAAATCATGCTTAATTGATTTAATTTTGATTTTAAATTTTAATTCCTAAATTAATCAATTTTGGTTATAGATTGGAATTTAACCGAGTGTCGGTTTACAGCGCCAAAAGTATGTTATGGGCTGTTGAAAATGGTGGGACTTATGAAAAGTGAAATTATGATATTATGGCTAAGGCCGACCGTGTATCCATACACGATTATTTTCTATTATATGATTGAGATGGTATACTATATCAGCCTATGGGTGATATGTTAGCTTAAATAGAGAGCAGTATGCCGATATACCATATCAACCTACGAGCTCTGATATGGCAGCTTAGTAAAGAGCAATATATCTTGTCAGCTTAGCAGAGAGCAATGTCGGTATACTATATCAGCCTACGGGTGATACGGCAGCATAGCAGAGAGCTGTATATCTTGTCAACTTAGCAGAGAGCAATGTCGATATACTATATCAACCTACGGGCGATATGACAGCTTAGTAGAGAGCAATGTACCTTATCAGCTTAAATTGAGCACTGTCGGTATACTATATCAGCCTAAGGGCGATATGGCAGCTTAGTAGAGAGCAATATACCCGATCATCTCAGAAGCGAGCTATATTATCTATTTATTAGCTTAGTAGTGAGCAGTCCTGATATGAACAGACTTATAGATAGTATGAGATGAGTCGACAAAGAATGGGTCGAAATGACATGTAATCGACTAAGTCGATTGATTAATAATTTGATCTGAGGTAATGAATTGATTGAGTGATGTGATATAAGGCATCTATAAATAACATTAATTTACAGGATGGAACTGAGGCCAAGGTAAGTCTTCTGACTTGTGTTGTGCTTAGGTAGCCTCTAGAGTGTATTGGCTTCCTAATCGGGTTTTAGAAGGTAAAACTTGCTGAGACGTTGTCTCCTTGGTTATTGAATAACCATTTTCAAGTCCTTAGATGGCATCGGTGAAGGACCGGAGGCCCAAAGTGTAGATGGTGAAGCCTAAAGAATTGACAATTCTATTGGACTAGTTAGTTATAGGACAATTCTCTTTTGATGGAAGTTAATTCCTTTATGCAAACTTCGTTTTAGGAACTTGTGGTTTAGAACCTGACTTAATAGTCCGCCTTATATGTATTTGCACTATGATTTGCAATGTATATAAGTGCGGTTGTTTTAAGAGTTAAAATTAGGAATCCTACTTTCCTATCATATTGCTTTATTGTCTGGGGATTTTATATGCTTTCGTGTGCGTATTAAAATGAAAGGGTCGGCGATGCGTCTCAGAACGTCACTATAAATCGACCAAAGTGAGGGATGGGTGCGTGCCCGAGAATTAAGGCGTGACACCTATCATGTCATAGTTCAACAATGTATATATGTGCATAAATTTGTGGAACCAGTTTCATCTTGATAAAAACGTCTGAACAGAATTTTTGTTCTATGATCTTGGAGGGTGAAATGTAGGACTACTATTATCTGTTCTTTTCTTTGAAGAATATATAGCTCTCCTGTGACTCTTGTCCCACCGTAATGTAGTAAATCTTTATAAAATTACGTCTACAAATAGATGATTAGTGAACTGTGTCAGAAATCGAGTCACAAAAGACAAATGCTACGTAGATTTATTTTTGGAAAGAAAGCCTAACTTTAGAGTCGGTTTGTTTGAGAACAACCATTTTCAGGAAATTGTTCTTGAATTTTCTAAAATTTAGATGATGGAAAACTATTTGATTGACGGAAAATTAGATTGAAGAAAATGAATTCCTCTTTTGGCAATAAGAAATCATATTTCCTTATTTCTTGCCACGTGTCAAAGTGAGAAGAATAAGTCCCCTTATATCCATTTTCTGCTTATCAATTTTTTTTTCTTTTTATCTTGATGAGTTTCATATGGTTTTTTCATAATTATTGTCTGTCATCTCCTGAATATGCTTCGTTAATGCTCATGTCTTTCAATATTCTCACAAAAATCCATCTTATATCATATTGTGCATAAAATTTCCATAAATTCTTTGATTGTTTCCTGTATTCCTTTTGATTTAATGGATTACAAAACAAACAAAAAAGATGTTGATTATGAGAATATATTGGCGACGTTTAGTGCTCCAACGTGGCAAATAAGAAGGCACCTTAAATTGTGCCAAGTGTCCAATGTGGGCCCACATTGTTAGGCCAATTTCTTCTCACTTTTCTCTCTCGTCTCTCCCCACTTTTCTCTCTCTTCTCTCTTCTCTCTCCCCAGCACACTTTCTCTTTGTCGGCTACCAAAGTGGACGAATAGCTAGCCACCTCAACATCCACAGCGACCACCTCCTCCGGCATGTCTAGGAGGGTGCACGAGTGCTCAATTTTTTTTTTTCTTTTTGTCTTGATGAGTCTCATATGGTTTTTTCATAATTCTTGTCTGTCACCGCCTGAATATGCTTCATTAATGCTCATGTCTTTCAATATTCTCACAAAAATCCATCTTATATGTTATTGTGCATAAAATTTCCATAAATTCTTTGGTTATTTCTTGTATTCCTTTTGATTTAATGGATTACAAAACAAACAAAAAAGATGTTGATTATGAGAATATATTGGCTATGTTTAGTGCTCCAATGTGGCAAGTAAGAAGGCACCTTAAATTGTGCCAAGTGTCCAACGTGGGCCCACATTGTTAGGCCAATTTCTTCTCACTTTTTTCTCTCATCTCTCCCCACTTTTCTCTCTCTTCTCTCTTCTCTCTCCCTAGCACACTTTCTCTTTGTCGGCTGCCGGCATGGACAAATAGCTAGTCACCTCAACATCCACAGCGACCACCTCCTCCGGCATGTCTAGGAGGGTGCACGAGTGCTCAATTTCTTTTTTCTTTTTGTCTTGATGAGTCTCATATGGTTTTTTCATAATTCTTGTTTGTCATCTCCTGAATATGCTTCATTAATGCTCATGTCTTTCAATATTCTCACAAAAATCCATCTTATATCATATTGTGCATAAAATTTCCATAAATTCTTTCATTATTTCTTGTATTCCTTTTGATTTAATGGATTACAAAACAAACAAAAAAGATGTTGATTATGAGAATATATTGGCTACGTTTAGTGCTCCAACGTGGCAAATAAGAAGGCACCTTAAATTGTGCCTAGTGTCCAATGTGGGCCCACATTGTTAGGCCAAGTTCTTCTCACTTTTCTCTCTCGTCTCTCCCCACTTTTCTCTCTCTTCTCTCTTCTCTCTCCCCAGTACACTTTCTCTTTGTCGGCTACAAAAGTGGACGAATAGCTAGCCACCTCAACATCCACAGCGACCACCTCCTCCGGCATGTCTAGCAGGGTGCACGAGTGCTCAATTTTTTTTTTCTTTTTGTCTTGATGAGTCTCATATGGTTTTTTCATAATTCTTGTCTGTCATCTCCTGAATATTCTTCATTAATGCTCATGTCTTTCAATATTCTCACAAAAATCCATCTTATATCATATTGTGCATAAAATTTCCATAAATTCTTTGATTATTTCCTTTATTCCTTTTGATTTAATAGATTACAAAACAAACAAAAAACATGTTGATTATGAGAATATATTGGCTACGTTTAGTTGACCAACGTGGCAAATAAGAAGGCACCGTAAATTGTGCCAAGTGTCCAACGTGGGCCCACATTGTTAGGCCAATTTCTTCTCACTTTTCTCTCTCGTCTCTCCCCACTTTTCTCTCTCTTCTCTCTTCTCTCTCCCTAGCACACTTTCTCTTTGTCGGCTACCAACGTGGACGAATAGCTAGCCACCTCAACATCCACAGCGACCACCTCCTCCGGCATGTATAAGAGCGTGCACGGGTGCTCAATTTTTTTTTTCTTTTTGTCTTGATGAGTCTCATATGGTTTTGTCATAATTCTTGTCTGTCATCTCCTGAATATGCTTCATTAATGCTCATGTCTTTCAATATTCTCACAAAAATCCATCTTATATCATATTGTGCATAAAATTTCCATAAATTCTTTGATTATTTCCTTTATTCCTTTTGATTTAATAGATTACAAAACAAACAAAAAAGATGTTGATTATGAGAATATATTGGCTATGTTTAGTGCTCCAATGTGGCAAGTAAGAAGGAACCTTAAATTGTGCCAAGTGTCCAACATGGGCCCACATAGTTAGGCCAATTTCTTCTCACTTTTTTCTCTCCTCTCTCCCCACTTTTCTCTCTCTTCTCTCTTCTCTCTCCCTAGCACACTTTCTCTTTGTCGGCTGCCGGCATGGACAAATAGCTAGTCACCTCAACATCCACAGCGACCACCTCCTCCGGCATGTCTTTGAGGGTGCACGAGTGCTCAATTTCTTTTTTCTTTTTGTCTTGATGAGTCTCATATGGTTTTTTCATAATTCTTGTTTGTCATCTCCTGAATATGCTTCATTAATGCTCATGTCTTTCAATATTCTCACAAAAATCCATCTTATATCATATTGTGCATAAAATTTCCATAAATTCTTTGATTATTTCTTATATTCCTTTTGATTTAATGGATTACAAAACAAACAAATAAGATGTTGATTATGAGAATATATTGGCTACGTTTAGTGCTCCAACCTGGAAAATAAGAAGGCAACTTAAATTGTGCCAAGTGTCCAATGTGGGCCCACATTTTTAGGCCAAGTTCTTCTCACTTTTCTCTCTCTTCTCTCCCCACTTTTCTCTCTCTTCTCTCTTCTCTCTCCCCAGCACACTTTCTTTTTGTCGGCTACGAAAGTGGACGAATAGCTAGCCACCTCAACATCCACAGCGACCACCTCCTCCGGCATGTCTAGGGGGGTGCACGAGTGCTCAATTTTTTTTTCTTTTTGTCTTAATGAGTCTCATATGGTTTTTTCATAATTCTTGTCTGTCATCTCCTGAATATGCTTCGTTAATGCTCATGTCTTTCAATATTCTCACAAAAATCCATCTTATATCATATTGTGCATAAAATTTCCATAAATTCTTTGATTGTTTCCTGTATTCCTTTTGATTTAATGGATTACAAAACAAACAAAAAAGATGTTGATTATGAGAATATATTGGCTACGTTTAGTGCTCCAACGTGGCAAATAAGAAGGCACCTTAAATTGTGCCAAGTGTCCAATGTGGGCCCACATTGTTAGGCCAATTTCTTCTCACTTTTCTCTCTCGTCTCTCCCCACTTTTCTCTCTCTTCTCTCTTCTCTCTCCCCAGCACACTTTCTCTTTGTCGGCTACCAAAGTGGACGAATAGCTAGCCACCTCAACATCCACAGCGACCACCTCCTCCGGCAGGTCTAGGAGGGTGCACGAGTGCTCAATTTTTTTTTTCTTTTTGTCTTGATGAGTCTCATATGGTTTTTTCATAATTCTTGTCTGTCATCGCCTGAATATGCTTCATTAATGCTCATGTCTTTCAATATTCTCACAAAAATCCATCTTATATCTTATTGTGCATAAAATTTCCATAAATTCTTTGGTTATTTCTTGTATTCCTTTTGATTTAATGGATTACAAAACAAACAAAAAAGATGTTGATTATGAGAATATATTGGCTATGTTTAGTGCTCCAATGTGGCAAATAAGAAGGCACCTTAAAGTGTGCCAAGTGTCCAACATGGGCCCACATTGTTAGGCCAATTTCTTCTCACTTTTTCTCTCGTCTCTCCCCACTTTTCTCTCTCTTCTCTCTTCTCTCTCCCTAGCACACTTTCTCTTTGTCGGCTGCCGGCATGGACAAATAGCTAGTCACCTCAACATCCACAGCGACCACCTCCTCCGGCATGTCTAGGAGGGTGCATGAGTGCTCAATTTTTTTTTTCTTTTTGTCTTGATGAGTCTCATATGGTTTTTTCATAATTCTTGTTTGTCATCTCCTGAATATGCTTCATTAATGCTCATGTCTTTCAATATTCTCACAAAAATCCATCTTATATCATATTGTGCATAAAATTTCCATAAATTCTTTGATTATTTCTTGTATTCCTTTTGATTTAATGGATTACAAAACAAATAAAAAGTATGTTGATTATGAGAATATATTGGCTATGTTTAGTGCTCCAACGTGGCAAATAAGAAGGCATCTTAAATTGTGCGAAGTGTCCAACGTGGGCCCACATTGTTAGGCCAATTTCTTCTCACTTTTATCTCTCGTCTCTCCCCACTTTTCTCTCTCTTCTCTCTTTTCTCTCCCCAGCACACTTTCTCATTGCCGGCTGCTCACATGGATGAATAGCTGGCCACCTCAACATCCACAGCGACCACCTCCTCCGGCATGTCTAGGAGGGTGCACGAGTGCTCAATCTGCCATAAGAGCTTCTCCACCGGCCAAGCTCTCGGTGAGCAAAAGTTGTGCCACTATGAGGCCCCCGCTCCCGCTTCCTTGGCTGCCGTTGTCGCCACCAACTCAACTGCCAATGGGGTGAGTGTCTTAGAGGGTGTGGGGTACACTCACACGCAAAGCCAGGGGCATTGCGAGTTCAATTTAAATATCCTAGCACTCTCGGAGTTCTCCCCCTAGTTCACGGTCTACGGCAATGTGGACAACGAGGTGGAGAACCCACACCCGTCCAAGAAGCCCTGATTCCTAGTGTCGGTAAGGATAGAAGCGACCTAAAATGGGTCGGATTAGAAATGCAAAGAAACCCACAAACCCCTCCAAGAAGCCCCGAGCCCTAGTGCCGGTGAAGATAGAAGCGACCTAAAATGGGTCAGATCAGAAATGCACAAAAAAAACGGTGATCGGAATCAAAATGGGAAATTGAGTTTTAGATAGAAATAGAGACGATTGTTTTTGTTTGTTTCTTCTTGTTTGCTTGGTGACGTTGGAGTTCTTTTTGGTGGAGAGAGGGAGGTGTACGTACAGCTTCAATTGTGGCGAAGAGAGAGAATCGGGTGAGAGAGCGTCCAGAGGAGGGAGAGAGAAGAGAGGTGAGAGAAAAGTGAGAAGAAATTGACCTAACAAGGTGAGCCCACGTTGGACATGTGGCGCAATTTGAGGTGCCTTCTTATTTGCCATGTTGGAGCACCATAAGTAGTCAATATTTTTTCATTAATTATAGTTTATTACAAATCAATTTTAATTTACAAGCTGCCATTAGTGGATCCACTTATTATCAAATACGATAGGAGTAATTTTTTTTCCAGTGTGTTTTCAGTGAAAACAAAAATAAATAATTGGTTTACTTTCTCTAATGTTGAACTTCCCAAAAATATATTCCAGTGACAAGAAGGTTTCAATTTAATAAATAAACTTTTATTGTGCTTTTCAGATTAGAAAAATAGTCATTTAAGCGGGGACGGTTGATAGATACACTTCTAAATTTTTTTTCTTCGGGAAAATATATCTACATAGTTGTTCTGATTTTTTTTTTCCTAGTTAAGAAAGTTGAGCCGGTAACTAACTATTTTCATGGAAGTTGTGTGTTATTAACCGCGACTGAAACAACTTGGCTTTCCGGTTTAATCAAATAATTGTCAATGAAAGCAGTGGATGCTGAGAGACTAGGTATATGATATAACATCGGAAAGGTCTGCCCTCACAAAATCCATAATATTGAAATATTGGGCTTGGAGTCTAGAGTGGACATGT
Source organism: Eucalyptus camaldulensis (assembly GCA_019915185.1). NCBI lineage: Eukaryota > Viridiplantae > Streptophyta > Magnoliopsida > Myrtales > Myrtaceae > Eucalyptus > Eucalyptus camaldulensis. The sequence continues at coordinate 25,397,358 of JAHSVA010000008.1, forward strand.
AGCGTCGATTCCTCGCACCACAAAGTACAAAAAGTTTCATGTTTGAACCTCTTATCTAGACTTTTGCCTGAGTTTTTGACGGAGTAAGAAGTTATGATACAGGGCTTGGTCAATTTCATGCCCAGGGTATTTCATGGATATGTAGTATACCTAATCAAAGTGAGCTTCTTCGATATTGATAAATATCGTCAATGAACACAATTGTGCATCGTGTTTGAAATAAAGTTTTAAAAAAAAATGGGAGTGGTCGAGTATGTCTCCTGAGTGGGAAAAGTGCCAAAAAAGTCCTAAACATTTTGCCTTTGTGCCAATTTAAGCCTAAACCTTTTTTTGGTGCCGATTCAGTCCTAAACATTTTTAAGTTGTACCAATTTAGTCATTTCCGGCCAATTTTGGCCGGATTTTGCTAACTAGACACCGGCCGACTGACGTGGCTTGATTGGCGCTGATGTGGACAACTTTTAATAATATTTTAATATTTTTAAATTTTTTTTATTTTGTTATTTTTGTCTTTTTCCTCCAGCTGGTCGCCGAGGTCCGGCGACCGGACAAAGGCAATCGCCGGCAAGGGCGAGGCCGACCTCGCCAGATCTTGCAAGGCGAGCCTCACCCATGGCTGGCGATAGGGGTGAGCAGCGGTTTAGGGTTGACCCTGGATCGACCCTAGACCGGCCCAACCCTGCCAGTCCTGGTCCGGTTCCTAAGGAGACTGGGTCAGTCCTTGGTCCTGAAATTTCAGGACCAACACTGTGCGGGTTGGTCCTCGGTCCTAAGAGTTTTGGGTCGGTCCAACCCTAGACCAACCCTGTATATTATATTATATTATTTATAATTCTTTTATATACTCAAACCTAAGTAAAATGTCTGTTATGTTATATTATATTATATTAAGATATTCTATCAATAGCACTAATAGTAATTTCAATTTAAAAATTTTGTTGAGTATTAATTATGTGTCGTTTGTTTTGTTTTCTGGTGTTTAGAAGTTTAAGTGAATTAACAAGATATGAAGTTATATATTCATGGTTTATATTAAGTATTTTGAACTTTTTATGGTTTAATTGTATTTTACTAATGAATTTCAGCTACACTTTGCTTTTCAATTTGTGCCAAATGGTAGAAGTTTTTGAAGAGTAGAGTAGTATTGCAGTTGCTACGGTGATTTGCTACATGATCAAATGCAAGAAAACGCTTTTGCATATGGTTTTATGAATATTAAAGATAGATGACTACAAGAACTTTCCATCTTGTCCCATATCTCGATAAGCGGTTAGCAGGTAAAAAATTTCTATTATTGTGTCATCTTAAATTTGCTAAATATGTATTGGTATTTATAGTTTAGTTGCACAATGCCACATTGTCGATGGATGTGTAATTTGAATGTGTAGGTTTGCTTTTTTAGGGAGTATAAAAAATAAGACGAAGAAAATTATCGATCGGTTGCGGGTTAACCCTGGAACCGGAGCGAACCCATTGGGTCGGTCCGGTCCTTGGTCCCAGGCTTAATAGGGTCGGTCATCGATCCTAAAAATCAAGGACCGACACTGTACGAGTTGGTCCTAGGGTTAGGGGGTGGCCCGGACCAACCCGGACCATGCTCACCCCTAGCTGGCGAGGCTCGCCTCAACCATGGCTGGCGAGGGCCGGCGAGGGCGAGGCTCACCCATGGCTTGATCTAGCAAGGTCGGGCGAGGCTCGCCCATGGCCTGATCTGGTGAGGTCGGGTGAGGCTTGCCCTCGCCGGATCTGGCGAGACGAGCCTCGCCCATGGCTGGCGAGGGCCCGCGAGGGCAAGCCTCGCCCATGGTGTAATCTAGCAAGGCGGCCATGGGCGAGGCTTACCCTCGCCAGATCTGGTAAGGTCAAGCCTCGCCGGCCCTCGCCGACCATGGGCGAGGCTCGCCTTGCCAAATCCAACGAGGGCAAGCCTCGCCCGACCTCGCCAGATCAGGCCATGGGCGAGGCTCACCCTTGCCAGATCTAGCGAGGTTGAGCCTCGTCGGCCCTCGTTGGCCCCTCGCCAGCCTTGGGCGAGGCTCACCTTGCCAAATCTAGCGAGGGCGAGCCTCGCCCAAGGCCACCGAGGCTTGACCTCGCCAGATCTGGCGAGGTCGGCCTTGCCCTCGCCGGCGGTCGCCTCTAGCTAGTCACCGGACCTCGACGCCTGGCAGGAGGAAAAAGAAAGAAAGAAAGAAATAAATAAATAAATAAATAAAATATTATTAAAAGTTGTCCACATCAGCGCCGATTAGGCCATGTCAGCCGGCTAGCGTCCAATCAACAAAATCCAGCCAAAATTAGCCAGAAATGACTGAATTGACACAACTTAAAAAGGTTTAGGACTGAATCGGCACCAAAAACAGGTTTAAGACTAGATCGGCACAAAAACAAAAAGTTTATGACTTTTTTGGCACTTTTCCCTCTCCTGAGTAATATTTAGTCTTTTCCCCAAAAATAAGAGGTTTCGCTTACCCTTGTCGGAGAAATCGAGATTTCATCATATTAGGCACATGTTGAATAATGATCTAACCATAATGAGTTCATGTCAGATTTTTCTAGTTAGTAAACACGTGTTTCAATAATATTAAGAACAAGTTTTTTTCCAACTTTAAGCTCCGATGCTACCTTCTTCTTAAACATCTATATATTTAATAATATTGCACCAAGTTATGATTGGCTTCTGATATGCCTTTGCCAATAAGTCTTTCCATTATCTGCCGAACTTTTTATTGTTTGACCGTCTTCTGGTTCACCAATGCAGCACTTGATCTGATAAAGAATAAGCAAGTCCAAGCCATAATAGGCCCCCAAAGTTCAGTGCAAGCAGACTTCATCATTGACCTTGGAAACAAATCTCACGTGCCAATCATCTCTTTTTCTGCTACTAGTCCTTCCCTCAGTTCCATTCGGCGTCCATACTTCATTCGAGCTGCGCAAAATGACTCGTCCCAAGTGAATGCCATAAGCGCAGTCGTGCAAGCTTTTGGCTGGAGAGAAGCGGTTCTAATATATGTGGACAGTGAGTTCGGAGAAGGCATCATACCTTCTCTTATGGATGCTTTGGAAGAGGTCGATACGCGAGTGCCCTATAAGAGCCTCATTCCTCCTTCGGCCACGGACGATCAAATCGGGCAGGAACTCTACAAGTTAATGACGATGCAAACGAGGGTCTTCATCGTGCACATGTTACCAACCCTCGGTTCTCGGCTATTTGCCAAAGCAAAAGAGGCAGGAATGATGGGGAGAGGTTATGTATGGATCTTGACTAATGGAATCACTGACCTATTGAGTTCTGTGGATTCATCTGTTGTTGCTATTTCAATGCAAGGAGTATTGGGCATCAAGACTTACGTCCCAGACACACGGAACCTGGACAATTTCATGGTCCAGTGGAAGAAGAAATTCCAACAAGAGAATCCATCTGTCCTTAGTCCTCCGTTGAACATCTTCGGATACTATGCTTATGATGCTGCTCGGGCTCTGGCAATGGCTGTTGAAGAAATGGGAACGGTGAATTTTACCTTCCAGACTTTGAATGCTTCGACAGATGCAACTGATCTGGACACTATTGGGATCTCTCAAAATGGTGATAAACTTCTCCAAGAACTAGCTAATATGACATTCATGGGTCTCACCGGAAATTTTAGTCTTGTTGATGGGCAGCTAGAATCGTCAGTGTTCCAAATTGTTAATATCAATGGAAATGCGGCGAGAGGGATTGGGTTCTGGACCGTAAAAAATGGGCTGCTGAGATATTTGAATCCATTCGACACAAGCAAATATTCCTCTTCAAAGAGTAATTTAGGAACAATAATATGGCCAGGAGATTCGACCTCTGTTCCCAAGGGATGGGAGTTTCCCACAACTGGGAAGAGTTTGAAAATCTTAGTTCCTGTGAAAGACGATTTCTATCAATTCGTGACGGTGACATATGATCCTACAACAAACGCATCCCAAGTCACCGGCTACTGTATCGATATCTTTCAAGCCGTGATAGAAAAACTGCCTTATGCGTTAACTTATGAACTTATTCCATTTACCTTGCCTAATGGAAGTAGTGCTGGTAGTTACACTGACATGATCGATCAAGTATATTACCAGGTGAGATAACTCTTTGCAACAGCTTGGTCTCGTTGGATTACATGTTGAAACATAATGTGCTATCATGTGGTTGACAAAGAAAATATCTTTCCCTTCCTTTTGTTGGAACAGAATTATGATGCAGTGGTGGGTGATACGACGATCCTTGCAAACAGATCGTTGCATGTGGATTTTACCTTACCATACACAGAATCGGGGGTTGCAATGCTTGTGCCCTACGAGGACAACAAGAGCAAGAATGCTTGGGTTTTCTTGAAGCCACTCACTTGGGACCTTTGGCTAACTATCGGATGCTTTTTCGTGTTTATAGCATTGGTCGTGTGGATTCTTGAACATCGGATTAACGAAGATTTCGGGGGTCCAGCCACACATCAAGTCGGCACGAGCCTCTGGTTTTCATTTTCAACCATGGTCTTTGCTCAAAGTAAACACCCTTCACTTTAGCAAATCAATCGAACATTACAATTTACATATCATTGTTGGAGAATTTATGTGCTTACCCTTAATTTGGATTGCAGGTGATAGAGCATTTAGCAATCTAACAAGATTTGTTGTGATCGTGTGGGTTTTCGTGGTACTCATACTAACGCAAAGTTACGCAGCAAGCTTGAGTTCTCTTTTGGTGGTGCAAAATTCTCAACCAACTATAACTGATGTGTATCAGCTCCTAAATAGTGGAGAAAGAGTGGGATACCAGAATGGAGGTTTCGTTCATGAGATGCTAAAGCAAATGAAATTTGACGATTACAGACTTGTATCTTATAAGTCTGCTGAAGAATGTGATGCGCTTCTTTCCAAAGGAAGCTCAAAGGGTGGGATTGCAGCTGCAATTGACGAAGTCCCCTACATTAAACTTATTCTTTCTCAATATTGCAACAAATATTTAACGATCCCGACATTTAAAACTGCTGGATTTGGCTTCGTAAGTCAATCCCTCAATTCTAGCCAAAAAAAGAAAACCCCTTAAATTCTACAATTACTAAGGTTAGTTGTTAATTCTTTGATTGAAAAATCTCATGTCCTGCTTATTTTGGTTTACAGGTTTTCCCTAAAGGGTCTCCGCTAGTCCCAGATGTTTCACGAGCAATCCTCAATGTAACTGAAGGGCCTAACATGACGAAAATTGAAAAAGCGTGGTTTACATCAGAAACCAACTGCATCGAGTCAACTCCCTCCATTTCTTCCAATAGCTTGGGCCTTGATAGTTTCTGGGGCCTGTTCGTGGTTGCTGGAGTTGTTGCAGTTTTAGCTCTTCTCATTTACATGGTCATGTTTGTCAAAAGGAATTGGCGTGTCATAACAAGTTCTTCAGCTTCACTGTGGCAGAAAATAGTTGCATTGGGAAGAAGATTTTACGAAAGAGACGTCAATTCCCATACTTTTATGAAAGGCAGATTCAGGGATAGAAGTATTGATGATGGTATCAATGAGCATGCAGCTGTTGAGATATTAGAAAATACTAATTTCCCCCCGCGTCCGTCAAGCAACTCCAGCCAAGTCAACAATGTTTTAACCAATGAGCGAGGCACACCATCTGCAGAACAAGGACTTCCTTACCATGTAGATGAAGGGTGCCACAAGATAGCGAGAAATGTCGAGCTTACCAATGTAACTAAGAGAGGTACATGCCTCGACAACCTTAGAGGTTAAACTTTAATCAGTTTTGCACTGAATGTGGCATGTTTCCGACACTACTCGTGTGAGCTACACAAAATGGTCTATGCTTTGCCTGAATGACGTTGGTCTACGCTACGCCTTGCTGTCTACAATATGGCCCATATTTTACTGTCCAACTTCCATTGAAATCACTAAGAATACTTGCTAGAACCTTGCTTGAGCAGAACCTGAAGTTGGAAAATGCCATGCCTACCATATGCGAACTTCACCTTTTCCAAATAGTAATGTTTTGTGTTTCAATGTTTGCAGACCTTTCAGCACGCCAAGGCACTCGACCAACTGCTGCTCTTGGGCCCCCTCATCACACCTCCCGTGAATGTCACTGCGGTAGCAAAGGTGGCAGTTTAAGACCCAATTAGTAAGCCAATACATTCAAGAAACTGCTTAAGCACAACACAAGTCAAGGGACTTACTTTGGCCTCAGTTCCATCATGCAAATCAACGTTATTTACAGATACCTTATATCACATCACTCAATCAATTTATAACATCAGATCAAATCATTAATCAATCGACCTAGTCGATTACATGCCATCTCGACCCTTTATTGGTCGGCTCATCTCATTTACTCAAATTCACTGCCAAGTTACGGTTCAGCAAGCACAACCTACACAGTCATCTCAAATATTCAACTGCAATGCTAAATTACGGCTCAACAAGTACGGCCTACTAAAACTTTGGCGATAATGCTGAATTATGGCTCAGTGGGCACGACTTACTAATTCTTCAGCGGTTAATGCTAAATTACGACCCAACTAGCACAACCAATTCCAAATTCTGTGGTAGTACTGAACTATGGCTCAGCATGCACAACCGATTTCAAGTTCGGTGGTAGTGCTGAATTATGGTTCAGCGAGTACAACCTAGATTAGGTGGTAACTTACGGTCCAATGGACAGAACCGTACTTCAACGGTTTTTTCGATCTAACCCACAATGTCATACGATTATTCACCCACAGACAACAACATTACACTCAAATAAATTTCTCAATTAACATAGTATCTTGGCCTATTTTCCTCGGGTTAAGAATACCCGTTAAAAATGATCATGTGTGGGTACACACGCCTTAGCCAAAATAGAATATTTCTCAACAGCCCATTACATATGTTTGGCGTTGTAAACCAACGCCCGGTAATTTTCCCATTAATTACCAAAATTAATTAAATTATGAATAAAATCTTAAAATCATAATTAATTCAATTCAACACCAATCAATGCTCAAATAAATAAATGGACTACACCACAATAATCAGCATAAAATTCCGGTCGTCGACTATCCCAGCCTAATTTTCGAAAAATAAATAAATAATTACGGAAAATATTAAATAAATGCGATAAATCTAATTTAGGCCCGTAATGCCTAATTGGAAGTCACAAGGGACCCGAAAAATTTCCAAGACTCGTTCAATAAATAATAACACGAGTCTACTTGCTAATATCACTAACTATTTGCCTAACATACATTAATAAGGCTCTAAAATAATTACTCTACTGTAATATATCCACATAATTGCACTTAATTAAATCTAATAAACCCTAAGCATAATTAACCGACTAATAAGGGATTAGTGAGCAAAACTCACTTGATCAAAAGCGAAGACTGGAACACCGCGACGATGGTGCGACGGCAGACAAAATCCAAATTTTCAGCGGCATCGGCAGACACTCGGGTTGGGCCCAAAAGCCTTGCAAGCCCATAGCAAAAAGTTGGGCTTGGGCTTGCTTCTTGGGTCGACTTCAAGACTGAAAATGGGCTGAAGATACGGGCTTCAAAGTTGGACTCGACGAGCTGAACACTTGGGCTTGCATAAAACAGAAATTTGTTGGGCTTCGTTGGACCAAATTCGATGGGCTGAAGGCTGCTGGGAACACTGAACTGGGCCGGGCTTCAAGCAGCTGAACTGCTGGACTTTTGGGCTGCTGGAAATTCACATGGGCTTCAAGTCTGGGCCGTAGCAGATTGCTGGACTGATGGACATGGGCCAAAGTTGCTGGAATCAGGGGCTTGCTTCTTGCGATCTGGGCCACGAAGACACGTTCGCTGGAGAAGACCACGCTGGGGACGTGGGCTGACCGAGGAAACACGGACGTGCGGGCAGAGGAAAACGTGAGCTGCTGTCTTCGCTGGAGACGCGGATCGCTTGAAGACAAGCGGGCTGATGACGCATGGACGAAAGCAGCTGCTGGCGAAGACGTCCGTGGAGATGCAGCTGGCGTCGTTGCCGAGAGATGGAGCGGACGCCGATGCAGCTGTTGGGGGCTTCTTCGGTCAACAGCAGATTTCCTTTGTTGACTGGCAAGGTGGCGTCGAATCAGAAGGAGCAGCAACGATCTTCAAAGTGGAAGGTTGATCAGGGAACAAAAGTTGGTGGATGCGGCAGCAAGCTGGAGTTTCGGTTGGGGAAAAGAAAAATTGAAGATGGAAAGAAGTGGCGTCGTGGGGCAAGCGGCAGATGCGGGCGGTAGTGAATCGAACAGAGAAAGGGAGAGATGATGTCGTTTATAGAAAAGAGAGAGACCGGCAGGGGATAAGGTAGAAAAATTAAGAGAAATGGTCCAAATTCCATAAATGCTTGTCCCCAAAAGTCTTTAATATTATGTTATATGTTCTCTAATACTTTCCAACTTATAAATTCTACAAATTAACAAATTTTGACGCCCAAAATTGCTGATCCTTGTAAAGCTCCGAATTTCTATTTTTAATCTTAAATTTCCTCACTTAATTCCCAAATGGAGGTCCAATTTCGATAGAGAAAAATTCCGAGCAATTTTTTGTAAGTCCCTGACACTCAAAGGCTCGGCTTGGAAGTCCAAATTTCCTTTAATTTATCCCATCCGAATTTCCGCTAATTTTCCGCAACGTCCAAAATGGTTTCCCGCAAAAATCCCGGAATCTCTGAAAAATCTTCGGACGATGAGTCAACGTTCCTAAAATAGATCGTGACACCACAAAACTTTCAATCTCTAAAATCGGATTCAAATTCGTGGTTAATTTCAATCTAGCGCGCTTTTAGCGTGACCTAGTCTACCGGGTAACTTTTAAAAATTTTTGATGCAATTGATCCGTGATCGATTTATCTCGAGTCACATTGTACATCTTCGACACATTGGTGATTCTCGATTATCGTGAAAATTTCGAGATTTCAAATACGGGCATAGAATACTAAAACGATAGAAAAATTGGTCTAGTGCCAATTAATGAGTATTTTGCAATCAGGTGGAATCACCTACACTCTGATCACATATTTCAGTTGGATCGACCTATCTCCAGTTTCTAATTGATTTCTGACAATGCCGTAATGACCCTTGCAAATTAACAAAATCGAGCAGTCAATTCCTAGGTGAATTCTCAAGTCTATTGCATTTAGATTCCTTGATTGCTTCCCCAGATGGTCCAGTTATCTCATGAGTGATCAGCTCAAAGAATAGCACTTTCAACGCGTCGATAAAATGCCCAATTTATTCAATTGAAAATAGTACTGAAAATTCAGGATGTCACATTACCCGCAATCATGATGGTCTTGCTTAGATTTGCGTGAGGTTGGGTGAAGGTCGCAACCCTTGCTGGCCACTGTGTTACAAAAAAAAAAAACGAAAGAAGAAAAAGAGAAGAAAAGAAAATGAAAAATAATATAAAAAATTTGATAAATATTAAAAAAATTTTAAAAAGTTGTCCACATCAACCTTGATTGTTCAATGTAGAATGATTAGTATCCTGTTAGCAATTTTCAGCCAAAATAAGCTAGATGGACTCAATTGGCAAAATATAAAAATGTTAATGACAAAATTGCACAATAAAAAAGTATAGGATTGAATTGGAAAAATCTATAAAACTTTTTCGGTAATTTTATGAATATCACAAGCAATGGTAGGTCTGAGCTTCCCTTTGATTGAACTTTCCTCGAACAATCTATTATGTCAAATCATCACCTCTGTCATGCCTTCCTTATTCTCGGAACGCCTTCATTATGATATGATGGTAGCACTGTTAATATTGCAAGCCACTTAGGAAAGAGAAAATAATCAAAGAAAATCCACATCAGTCTCTTTCCTTGCCAAATCCACATCGCACCATTAGTATTGCACCTTGATCCGACTCACTCGTTTTTCAAGATCGAATAGATTCAAACGACAAAAGAAAAAAAAAATACAAAGGGTTTCCATGTTCCTTGAGTTCGATCTCTAACAATGATCAATTCATTAAGGTATGTTCGGTCCATAATGTCAGCAAACAGTTGATTGGGGATCACAGACTATCGGACTTACAGGCCTTCCAAGCGGCGTGTCTAAAGGCTAACGCGATCCAGCCGAGACGAAAGCCTTGCCTCCCTTTGATGAAGAAACCCTCGCATTTTCCATGGGACGTATGCTCAGTTTTTCCCTTTGTTTGGGCCAGTAGCTGACTCTATTAGGCAATAAATTTTCACCGGTCGGATGGTGGTAATCGCTGACACTCGTGGTTGCTAGCGAGTGGTTCTGGTGGATCGCTTGTCCAATCAAAGTTGAGCTAATTATTGGTAGTATAGTACTTGTGGGTGCCATCATCAAATAACTTTTGCGTGCGGATGGGATTAAGGAAATTCGCTAGGAATTACTTCTCCACATTTCCTAATTGGATTCTCCGGCAGGGTTAATTAGATGGGTCAAAACCAAGAAAAATACCCGGCTTGGGATTCGCTCTCTTGCTTTTTGAGATGAAAATGTCCTCTTGGGCTATGGATTCTTTGGGCTTTGTCCGTATGAATTATTTTGGGTCTTAACACTTCTTCCTTAAGTTCTCCTATTCAATTTCTCAGTGATCGTATTCACATCAGAAAGTCACTCGGGGGTTTGTTTGTGAACTGTTATAAAAAAAGTTCGCGGACACAGTTTATCTAACTTGATCTCAAAGATTCAAAGTGAAATAGACATGTAATTAATGTTTTGACTTCTCTCACCATGTATCTGTTCTATTTTTCTTTATTCACCATGCCAAGAAATGGACACATCATCTCTTAATTCATCCTTTTCTTCCATGATTTTCTTTGCTCAAGTGAACTATGCCCCATGCACCACGAATAACCTACACAGCGAGACCGTTTCAATACGTTAATTTCTTAATGGTGTCAAAATCCGAATGCAGTCAGACATATTGTCTGATATTTTCTTTCTGAAATTAAGCCCATTGTTCCCTAGAATTTTCTTATTTGAAAGAGACTCTGCACTCAATGAACTCATCTTTTAACTGCTCGCCTGACGTTCCATATACTTCGACAAGAAATTCAAAACCCAAACTGGACTTAGATTGATGACTTTATTTAGCAATTCCAGTGCATTTTCGTCTATATACCATGGAACTTGCAAGGTATTAAGTTTAGGTCGTTTATAAGTGGAGACAAAACTTTTGGGTTACATGCGCATTTTATGGGCAACATTTAACTATACTTTCAGCAAATCTCATTGGACGAAATCATCAGTGGGGTTGGAAAGCGATGCAGGAAGGTAAAAAGCATCTTTTTCCCATACAATAATTTCGGGGAAAAAAAAAACTAACAGAATCGATGCAAACACTGCTGCCAATGGCTTTTTGGATCGTTCGGCAAACGGTTTAGGACAACAATCCGCATAATGTGTGAGAAAACGATCATGACTTTTGATCTAGAAAGGTTACGGTCCCATAGTCCCAATCTGAAAAGCTTATTCTGAGCACTGTACCCGTATCAAATTGAGTACACCTTATGCAATCGTTTCAGACCTCAAAATTCATGGTTTAGGCATGTCTCAGAGCACTTTTCTATTTCATGTCATATCTCCGCATCATTTTAGGCTTTTGTATGTTTTTCCGAATTTTCTACTGCTTAAGCTTATGTTTGGGTTTTCTAGGTTGTGTATTATACATATTTCTTCATATTTTATAGAATATAGAAAAGGAGAATATCTCTCTATAGTTGGGACGGTGAGTGCGTGCACCTGAGTGCGTGTTTGCCGATCGTTAGATTCATGTTTATCGATAAGTTTGTTGAGTCACTTGGTATTAGAGTCGGCATGACTGCTGGAGAGCCATGTTCAAGCATTTGTCTTGCTTGATGATGAATAGGGGATAAGGACCTTGTGCACGGCTTTTTGGTGGGTCAAAAGAATTGTTGTCCAGTCTACCCTATTAAACTCTATTTGAATGGGGGTAGAAGAAATTTTCATGGTGATTACGACCACTACTAAATCTGTGGAGGTTGTGGGGACAGCAATGGCTATGATGTCTGTGACTGCTATGGAGGTCTTGAAGATTATGACAGGGTTGTTGGTGGGGCAGAATTTATCATGAAAATCAAATTTATGAGGTGCAAAGGGCCTGATGAATTCGAGTGCAAAGTAAAAGTTGATTATTTTGATGGTCCTGTTTAGTAGTCATGGATTGGTCTGAAGAGATAGATAATGTCTTATATTGTATGGACATCCTGGAGCATAGAAAGGTGAAGCTAGTGAAGTGTAAATTCTGAGTCACAGTATTATACTGATGGGAAAGATTTGAAGGAGAATCGACAGAGCTAGAGAAGGCAATGCGACATGGTCAAAAATGCAATTATTATTAAAGCGGTCTGGTCCAGAGAGTTCATTATCAAGTTCGAAACTGTGCGTTTGAACGAATGAAAAGAGATGAACGACAAGCCATCTCAGAGTATTCCTCATGTCAATCATCGAGATTTTGCTCCTGAGCCTCACAGATAGGGTAGCCAATAAATTGATTAAAAAGCTGAAGCTTACGAATTTCCTTTTTAAAATCTGGAGGATTTTGAACTTGACAAAGAATTTCTCGAGAAAATGCTTTCAGTTTTTCTGATGATGGAGTTGATAAATTCGATCATAAAGTATTATAAAGATGCAGGGTGAATAGTTTTAAAGACTATGATTTTTTTTTAATTGCCTTATCTTAATTTATTGTAGATGTTGTGTTAGGATATTAGGTGATTTGTTTCCATTTTATTAGTTTTCATTAGTAGGTTAGATTTTTCTTATTAGTTATTTGTTTCCTATCTAAAAGTTAGCATTTCATTTGGGTTTTGTTAGATATAAATAGAGATTATGGTCTTTTGTACTTTGGTTTTCCTCTTTTTATTAACTGATTAAGTGAGATAATCTATTCTGTTATTGCGCAAGTTTTTGTGTTTGTGAGTCACAACTCGTGTTTGTGAATTTAGTATTTTTCTAGATTCATGTTATCAACCAGTTTTGTTGCTTTAGTATAGGATGCAAACTCGGTTCAAATACTTATTAATGAAACAAACTTAATGTATTGAGAAATTCCATAACGATCTCATAAGCAATTTTTCACTTAGCAATCTCATATCACTAGTTAAAATGGTTATTTCTTTTTGGCTAGAGACGACTAATCAAAGAAAAGGAAGAAAATACAACAAATAGGACAATAAGAAGCTTCCTATGTGCCACTATCTTCTTGACTTATCTTATTGAAATGAACGCTGGAAAGACATTTAGTATCCCATGTGGTCGAACTTGCAAGTTGGAGAGAATATTGTATTTATTAATCAAAAGTGTCATTTTCTAATATCGTGACTAACAATACATATCGACTTTTCTTTATGATCGTGCTCTTTCCTAGAATTTGCGTATGAAGGAGATAGAGAACAAGCTATGATTCCTATTGGATATGACCCTCTAGGTAAAATGCAAGCATTAAAGGCCCATGGCATTTGGATATATAGTAAAAATAATTCCCACTGAAATTTTCATTGCTTGTAATTAGTATATTCAACTAATCTTGGAAATTTCACGGTAATCTCTAGTAGGCATGCACTGCCAATATGACATTGCTTGACCTGCATATGCTTCTAGACTTGGAAAGATTCGACTCGCTATAGATATTGGCAGCTGATCTTGTCACGCCCCAATCCTCCAAGTGCGTGCCCATCCTTCTCTAGTCAATAAAATTTGCGACTTCCTAGGACGAGTCGCTGACCCTTTCCTTTTATTACACATGTGGAAGCAAATAATAAATCCCTTAATAGTAACTATCTCAGGATAGAAAAGCTGGACAACAATTTCACAAACAAACATGCTTTTATAAACCAACTGAGTTTTATACAAAGGTCAACAACCAAAAGTCTACAAAAGACAGTTCTAAAAAAATAAGCTGTCCTAACTGACCTACTTCTCGGATCCCCTCAGCTTGGCTCTAGGTACTCTGCTCTATGGTCCTGAAAATTTAGCCCACAACGGGGTGAGATATAAATCTCAACGAGTTCACACTCTAAACCCCGATTAGAAGGAAAATACGCCTAGAAGCGTTCTAATCACACAATCACACAACCATAGGAACTTATCTCGCCTCAGGCCCTCCTTGCAGGTCAGTACAATTTATATCATAGATAGCCACGAAAACATGAGTAGCAATTAAGCTCATCAATAGGAATGCTATACTATAACAAAGCACAAGGGACTTGATTATAGGGCCAAATCGTTATGACACGTCCTATATCATGCCACATAATTTTGTCTCATAATCTGACGCGTTCAACTCAAATAATCATGCGTTCTTAGTTTTGCTCTTGGCATATAACACGGCCTACTCTCTGTTTGGCAGTCTTCTGGCATTGCCAGGCTACATCTCACACCATTGAGCACAGCTACGTCTTTCCTAGATGGCTTTCCTAAAGGAGCACGTGTCTAGAATCTAGTGCGACTGGCTTCCCGTTGTCTAAGGGTGTCCCATATATGGGTTACTATCTAGCTTAACAGCCCGGGACGGGTTCTCTTAACCAACACACAACCACTCAATCTCGACCCAGGACACCATGTATTGCACTAAAATATCTCCATTAAAATGGTGAACCCGGCCTATTTTCTTCATATTAGAAATACACGCTAAAATAGTCGTGTGTGGGTACACAATTAATTCACTTCAGAAAAATTGATACTCTTCCTTTTAAAATCTCACTATTTTATATAGTATATAAAACCATTTTTGGTATTAAAATCTGAGACCTATGATTTTCTGAATAAATATTGAAATTAACAATTTTTGGAATTAAATACTCAAAATTCCAATCGGCACTTAATTTGCACAAACTAACACTCGATTGCAGAAATTAACCACAGCATTGCAATCAGCACGAAATTCTGGTCACCGGCTATCCCGTTTTAATTTTCGAAAAATATTTAATAAATAAATAATTATCAAAATTAATTAAATAAATCAATTTAAATACCAAAAATACTCACATATGCCGTAATTGCTAAATTAAATACTGACACAGGTCTGGAAAATTCCCAAACCTGTCTAGCTAAATAGCACACCCTATCTAGGCCTTAATTAATTTAATCTAACCACCTAACATGCATAATTAACTAATTAAATCATTAATATAGTCTAACTAACCACCTAATTCCAAATTAAATTAAACTAAACACCTCTTAAACGTCATTAGCCTACTAAGAAGAGTTTAGTGTATAAACTCACCGGTTTATCACAAAAACCATTTCACCGCGACGGTAGCGTGACGGCGGCCAAAACTTGAACTTTCGATGGCATCAACGGACACTTGGGTCGGGCCAAAAATCCTTGCAAGCCCATAGTAAATGCTAGGCTTGGACTGAGATGCTGAAGATCACGAGCTGGATTGTAAATGGGCTGGCTTCGGGTTAAACTGAATGGGCTTGTTGCAGCTAAAGTTCACAGCTGAAGATGGGCTGAACTGTGGCATTCAAATGGCGTGGGCTGATATTGAAGATTTGGGCCGGTTAAAGAAATAGCAAAGGCTACTGTTGAGCTGGTCGAAGAAGCAGCAAAGGTTGTTGTTGAACCACTTCAATTGTCCATAGGGTGAGCCTTGGTGGCTGGATGAGAGCCAAGGAGCAGCTGGTGGTGGTGGATGGGTCAAGGGGACAAAGACTTGGAAGAAATTGGCCATGGTGGCCCACCCCCTTATCCCTTCCCTTCCTCTCCCCCCTTGGTCGTGCGATAGCCTTTCCCTCTCTCTTGGTGTGATGTTCAAAACCCCATACGCCAAGGAGGATTGCCGGAAGTAGCTAGCAAGCCGCTTGCACATCGCCACCGCCGTCGTTCACCGCCTTGCCACGCCACCGCCCATAAGCACTACCCGCGCACGTTCGCTTCCCCCACGCCATCCAGCAGTCTTGTCCGCCTCTGTCCAAACACCTAGGTGGCTATCCAGCCACCATGAGTGGCTGTGGAAGCCCGCCGAAGCCACCGTTCAACCCGCCAAATACCCTAGCCGCCTCCACCAGTCTTGTTTTCCCTTAACCAACTTGTTTCCTCTCTGTTTCAGCACAAACACAAAACAAAAGGTTTTCTTGTGGGTTTCTAGTGATGTCTCAGGCTCGTTTTGGGGTGGTTTCAGGCCTCGAAACCTAGGCCCGCTTTGAAAAGAATTGACCCCAGCCACGTTCTCGTCGGTTTGATCCGACCCGCTCGTTAAACAAGTGAGTTTAGCTCACTGATCCCTTATTAGTCGGTTAATTATGCTTAAGAGTTGTTTAGTTAATTAAGTTTGATTATGTGGATAGATTATAGTAGAATAATTAAATTAGCGCCTTAGTAATTAAATTAGTGTTATTAGCTAATGAATAGTCCCCATTATTTATTGAACGAGTTTCTAAAATTTTCCGGGTCCGTTTCGGCTTCAAATTATGAATTACGGGCCTAAATTGGATTTATTGCTATTTATTTAATATTTTCGAAATTATTTAATTATTTATTTATTTTTCGAAAATTAGGTTGGGATAGCCGACGACTGAAATTTTATGCTGATTATTGTGGTGCAGTCCGTTTATTTATTTGAGTTCTATTTCGTGCTGAATTGATTTAAAGATGATTTTAGGATTTTATTCCTAAATTATTTAATTTCAGTAATTAATTGGAAAATAACCTAGCGTCGGTCTATAACGCCAACAATATTTCGATTAGGCTATATGAAGTGGTGAAAAAGAATGTTGTATTACATGGCTCGGTGATTAGGTAGATCGCCTTTCAGAATGCATGTGACTCGTTGATTAAATACATCACCTTGGAGAATGCACATGGCTCGGTGATTAAGTATGTCACATTAGAGAATGCATGTGGCTCGGTGGTTAGATACATCATATTAGAGAATGCACGTGGCTCGGTGATTAAGTATGTCGCCTTAGAGAATGCACATGGCTCGATGATTAGGTATGTCATCTCGGAGAATGCATGTGGCTTGGTGATCAAGTACGTCGCCTTTGAGAATGCACATGGCTTGATAACTAGTTATATATATCATCTTGGTGATTGCATAGTACAGATTGAAATAGTCGGGATATGGTCAGATTGACATGTAATTGATTAGGTCGATTGATCTGATGATATGAATTGATTAATTGATGTGATATAAGACATCTGTAAATAACATTGATTTGAACTGAGACAAAGGTAAGTCCTCTGACTCGTGTTGTGCTTAGGCAGCCTCTAGAGTGTATTGGCTTCCTAATCGGTTCTTAGTGAGGTAGAATTTACTGAGACGTAGTCTCACCTCGTTGTGGGACAACATTTTAGGTCCCTAGATGGCAGCACCTCCACCTCATCATCCTTTCATGCATTTTGGTATACCCGAAGAGATCACCGAGATAGGGTATCACGTTCTGATACACCACCACTCGGAAGGACTAGAGTATGTTTTGGTAAAATCAACCGTCTGGGTTGATGTGGGTAGAGACGACTTGAGGCCTCACGAGTATCGATCGTGGTATCGTCACTACCTTGATGGACAAAGAGAGGGTCCAGTACCGGAAGGTGATGTGCCTTTGTTCGTCTTAGAGGCAGCATTTGGAAAGGGGACTGCAGATCCCAAAGATGGAGCGGTGATCGATGCCAAAGACCCTAACCTCGAGGATGACCCTGACTCTCCAGTACACTCAACTGAGGGTGTTAACTGGAGTGAAAAGGAAGAAGGGGAGATAGTAGAGGAGGAGGAGTACCTAGATGAGGAATACCCAGAGGAGAACCTGGAGGAGGAACCCGAAGAAGAGGACCCTAAAGAAGAACTTGAAGAAAAACCCGAAGATGAGTCGGAGGATGATTTAGAAGAGAATCCAGAGTATGACCTGGATGAGGATTGAAACCCCCATCCTGTTTGCAAACTCTGAGTTGTGATCTGATGGGTGATTAGATCTGGCTCGTTAATAGTATTATAATATATACTATGAGGTTTGCTTGTATAAAAGTGTGATTGTGGTTTTTCAGTTGCGAAAAATATAGCCCTACTTTTCTATCACATTGTTTTATTGTATGGGGATTAATTGATACCGCTTATTGTCTAATGGCAGACAATATAACGACAGATAGATGCTTTTCAAAATATTTTCTAGTGGACATTACATGTACGTGTTGGCTTCTCTTATCCTATAATGTGTTGGCAATGAAAGTGTCCATTGTTATTTCAATAACTTGCCTAAAGTGTCTAATTTAGTAACAAAATATGACTTCTTAGACTAAAATTTAGAATGCATAATGAGAAAGTTCAGTAGAATAGGCTTCCATGGTTGAACCAATCGTCAAAATCCTATGTTAACATCTCTAAATAAATAATCGATTGACTTAGTAACATGTAATATGCTCCTAAGTATTTGCTTTATTATCAAACCATTCTATTTAACTAAAAGAATCCATTGACACCTAAATTGTTGCTGACAAATTCAATATGCATATTTTTTGTAAATAATAATAATAATAATAATAATAATAATAATAATAATAATAATAATAATAATATAGAAGAGAAGAACGAAAGAAAAGAATATTAAAAAAATATAAATAACAAGTAAAGCACCAAAATGTCATTAAACCACAAGTGCAGCCCATTAAAATCACTGTAGGCCCATCAGCCAATTGGTCTAATTAGAGCCAACTCAATTCGGGTCATCATTCTTCAGCCCGTCCAGAAAACCAAGTCCAATTGGCTCATCCTCAGCCCAACAACCCAAGTCCATCAAACGCTTGACCTTGGCCCACGACCCATGAGAGGTCCCTCCATTCCTCAAAGCTGGTTCTCTCTCTCTCGTTGAAGGTTCAAGTTTAGCGTCGGAGGCACACGTGCATGGTTGAGAGCTGAGGAAGAAATTATTGCGAAGGTCGAACACACGCAAGTGAAGATATCACACGGAAATCCTTAGTTTGGTATTATCAGCAGTTATTTATTTTAAAGTTTGTTACCAAAGGTCTCAATTTGATAAATTCACAACGTTCATTTGTAATGGATGAACATGTTAAACGGTTAAGTTAGATCGAGCTTGGATGATCTATTTAACATATTTTAACCCATTTTCATACAATACAAATCCATGACACATATCTTATCTTATCTTATCCATATTACTAAAACGCATTTATGGTTGGCCAAATCTAAGAAAACTCACACCCAATTTGAGGTCAAAGCACGGAGTAGGCAAACATGAGATCGAATGAGGACGAAAGATAGTAAAGAAAGATTCATAAAGATAGGTTAGATTTAAGTAGGTCACGATCTCATTTAATATCCATTCTATTTTGGACTTCATCATTCTGAACCCATTTTCTAAAAATAACTAATCCTTATAACAATTCAATCTATTAAATTTTGACAAGTCTAACATAACGGATTCAATATGTGTATTTTTGGATGTGGAAAAGAACCACTTGTATGAAATTGAATTGATTTAGATGTGATTTTGCCAAGTAGAAGTGAAACCGAGTTGAAGTCAAGTGAATATTCAAGACCTCTTTTATGAAGAATGTCATGATTCACAATTAGCAAATAAAGATGACATGTTGATTGCCCTTTTTCCTCTTAGATTGGTCTAACACTTCCAACACCACTCTTTGTGCTATTGGTCTTTTCAATTCTTGTCATCAACTAGCTAAATATAAGAGCAGAAGATAAGGGGGAGTGGACACACAAAACAAGGAAAGGCGGTAACAGTAAGGGATAAGATGTGGTTTGACCCTGAAAGGACATGGAAGAGGGAGAGAGCTGCAAAAGCAAAAACAAGAGGAGGCGGCGGCAAAAAGAACACCAGCTTTTGGGGGGTTCCTCTCTCCAGCACTGGGATTATTCTCGGAGGTCCCTAAAACTCTCTCGGGCCCCGTTCCATGATTGGGCCGTGATCTTCCCTCGCTGTTCTCTCTTCTTCATCTCGACTTCTCCATCTTTTGGCGCCATCATTCGAAGTGTAAACGGCCATCCAAGCTCGCATGCAACTTCAAGCACCTCAATTTCGACTTCCAACTTGTCAAGGACTAGTTCTCCATCACAAGCCTCCGCAAATCGCATGAAAGAAAGACGTGAAAGCTAAGTGTTTAGTCTTGGTAAGACCTTATTTGTTTGTTTGTTGACCATCATTTCGTTCAACAATATGTAAATAGCGTTGACATTCGATATTTTGTCGATATTTTAAGTATCCATTTATTTTCTAAAAATATAACAAGATTTAAAAAAAAGGGATAAAAATGAATTAAAAAATATAAAAAAGGACGAATAAATATGAATGAAAATGATTAAAAAAAAAGAATTCGAGCGGGCCGGCATGTCCGGCCCACTTGTCTAAAACTTTCGGCTCACCCCTTGACCCATTTCCCTGATTCCCTTCCTCTCTTTAATTCTTTGAGCCCACAACTTGAACCCAAGAAGACAAGAAAGGAGCCCAGCCCGTCTCCCATCTCTTGCCCGAGGCTTCTCCTTCCTGTCGTTCCCACTCGACTCCCTCCGTCAAGCAATCCACGATAAAAATCCCATCTCTTTTCCCGGAAGTTGGTAGAGATTATCACAACGTTGAGCGCAGATCTGTCTCGTCTCCTTCCAATCTCTAACGATCCCGACGTGGGCGACGTGTCAAAGTTACCCTTCCACTGTTCTGTAGGCTTCGTGGGAAGCTTGGTTGAAGGTCTGGGCAGAGGCAGAGAGCGAGCTCGAGAAGGAGGGATGGAGAGAGCGAAACACGGAGCTGAGCTATGTTCTTGACTCAGCATTACCCGACCATCCCCGTCGCAAGCTGACGAACCCTAGCTGACACACTCGAGCCCGTGGGCCTCCTCTTCCACGGCGACCGAATTCCAGATGAGTTTTCTTTGGGGTTCGGTCCAGTTCTTTTTTTCGAGGATCTTGATTCGGCGACGTCGCGAGGCAGTAGTCGGCCATAGCTCGACTCATCGTGAGCTCGCCTATAACTGCCATGTCCGAGCCAGGAAGGGATTTCCGCGATTGAAACTCATTTCCATGAATTCCTTTTTGCCTCGCCCTGTTCTGTTTTAAGAAGGAACCGAACTTGGTGTCTCTAGTTCTCGAGCGATTTCTTTTTAACTGAGTCGGCATCAGCATTCCCGGGTGATATTTTTGTTTTAGACCCGAGTTCGAGTTCTAAAAATGTTTGATATCTTCGGTGTTCACCATATGTTCGCGGGAGTGCCTGAACTAAAACCATTCCTTTTAGTCCCGCATTCCTATTTATTCTAAGGATTCATAAATGCCTATTAATTCCCGAATACATTTGTTAGTCATATTTCATTTCTGCCAAGTCCGAATCTCCTAGAATTTCGGTTGTCGTTCGTCTTGTGCTTTGCCATATTCCTATGAATATTCTTTGTATTTGTGGTTTGACAGCAAGCGTGAGCCCCGGCCAAACAGTGGTGGAGATTACCGGCTGTCTGGTGGCCAGAAGTGGCTTGCTATGGTGGTCCGGTGATGGTCGTACCAGTCAACGACGAGTAGAGTCTCTTCACGGTCTGGTGTGGTGAGCCTCGGCCACGAGTGTGCGTGTGGACTCTCTTCTCAGTTTGTACTGAGCAAAGAGGCAAGAAGATGGCTTGGAGAAAAGGAGAGAGGACATAGGCTTAATTGGTCTAATAAGATTCGGGTTTATTTAGACTGATGGATTTGGACTTGTCCGGTCTAGTCAGTACAGGCTGGGCTTTGTATAGTTAGATTCGGATTGGGCTTGTTTGTTAGTAGGTTGGGGCCTTTTATAATGGCTTGTTTTGTCCTTGGCCCGTCTTGTAGGCTAGTTGCAGCCCATGTTAGGACCCGGCCCTAGGGCCCGGCCTATCCCTATTTTCGGATTAAATAAAATGCGAAAATATTCCAAAAATTTATTTTTAAAAATTCAAAAAATATATATATACAATTTCGAAATTTTTTAAAAAGTCTTCAAAAATTTAGAAAATTCGTAAATTTAAAAAAATACAAAAAAAATTAAAATTCCTCGAAACAACTTTGAAATAGTATTTTCGGGTTGCCTTATCTTCATATGTGCAAAAATCTTTGATAAGAAAATTGTGCTCAAAATTGAACAAGCCCTTATGTCTTTACCATAGGATTTCGATTGTCCTTAAAAATGAGTTCTTTTGATTGCGCACTTTCAATATGTTGACTATAGTTTCCTTTAGCTTAGTTAGAGATGATGTACCCTTATTTGGTAATGTTAGATGCTTGCCCTCCCAATGCAATTTATTTAACATCATATTAGTTGCTGATTGTTATTTTAATAATTGCGCATCCGGATGATCACCTTACATGTTAGTGGATAAGTCTAAAATTGATCTAGATTACCAACAAAAATCTTCTTGAAATGAATAAGATCAGGTATTAAAAGAGCACTAATTAATCAATTAGTGTAACTAAATTCTTGACCCTAAATTCTCTAGTTACATAGAAAGTGGAGTATACCCTCATGCTTTACTTAGTTTTTAGCCGACCCCAATAGGCCAGTGGTGACTCATCATTAGAAAATTTTTATGAACACCCTAACGTTAAGCGATATATGAACTTGGAAGCACCCGCGCCTAATCATGGGTCGTAAACCTGTCCTTTAGGTAATACTCCAAAACTTATTTTCCTCCCTACCAAGAGGTAGGTCATGACAACCATTCAATATATGGTTCTAAATTTATATATTTTCGTACATAGATGCTTTGGAAGGTTAGTCAAAATTTTATCACTTATATAAAACAATATAAATATAGATACTCAACAAATATCTAGGATTTTAGAACCATATAGTCAAAATTAGTGTCACATTAGCATCAATAGAACAATATAGATACTCAACAAATATCTAGTATAGGATTTTATTTGTCGGTTTAGTATGTATGACATATATTGTGTTTATTTATCCTAAATCTTAAGAGAAAGAGGGCGAGGAATTAGGACTTTATTTTCCTAATTTGATACCTTCCATGTGCGCATCACATGTAAATTTTGGCCACCATAAGTCATCATTGAACTTTGCCAAACCATGCTCCCACGAGCTTGGTCAAGATAATTTTTTATTAAGCTCTGCTTATTTTTAACCCATTTAGCACTAGTCTAATTAGAATGCAAAAAGTAATTGAATGAAAAATGCTAATAATATGCAAATGCAAATTAACAATTTTTTTTGTCTAGGAATTAGGGTCAAATCCTAATTTTCTTGTGCAATGAATGATTAAATGGGGTCACTACAATTTAGGTGTTAACAAGATATAATTTTGTAGTCTTAGATCCCTACATAGACATTTCACTAGTATATGCTATAATACTGAATTGGACAAACACATAAAATAATCACTTCTAAATTAGTTTAAACTTTGTTGTGAATCAGGCCCATAATATAGAGAAATGCTATGTTTTCATTTGTTTATTTATTGGAAAATAGTCTCACTATATTTGTTAAGTAGGCTCTCTCTATTTGGTGTTTTACTACTCCATAGTGAAAAATTCTACAACTCAAGTAAATAGACAGTGACAGCAGAATAAACCTCTCTTCCTATAAGAGCTTTTCTCTCTTCTAGTAAGAGTTTGCCCTATCCATGGTGATGGAAGAAAAAACCCTAAAACCTCTAGGCGTCGCCCAAGGTGAGGAATTCCACATCGATGTCGATTTTCTTATATAAAGAGAATATGTGATATGTCCAAAATAAGAAATTAAAGTAGTTCTCTTCAGCATGACTATAATTTTAAAAGATAATAACTCTATCCTCTCCCAACTTCATTAGATAATGCAATCTTTCCTAATTTGGCACCTCCCATGTGCGCATCACATTTAAGTTTCAGCCACCACAGGTATTCAATGAGCTTCACCAAATTTCACTCCTCGACGGGCTTGGTGTAGATAATATAATTAAGCTTAGAACCTGCTTGTTTTTAACCCCTTTAGCACCAGTCTAATGAGAATGCAATTTATGTAGGCCCAGTGATATTAAATGTAAAATGCTCATAATATGCAAATGCAAATTAACTATATTTTTGTTTAGGAATCTCGGTGGAATCATAATTTTCTCATGCAATGAATGACTAAATGGAGTCGTTAAAATTTAGATGTTAACAAGATATAATTTTATAATCTTAGACCCATTCGCAGACATTTCACTAGTATATGCTATAATATTGAACCGGACGAACACATAAAATAAGCGCCTATGAATTAGTTTAAACTTTGTTGTGAATGAGGCCCATAATACAGAGAAACGCTATGTTTTCATTTGTTTATTTATTGGGAGATAGTCTCACTTTATACGTTCTGTAGGGTCTCTCTATTTGGTGTTCTGCTAATCCATAGTGAAAAATCCTATACTCAAGTAAATGGACAGTGAAATGAAAAAGATTCCGTGTGGACTTGGCTATTTCCTCGTTAAACTTCATCAAATTTTCTGAGAAATTGTTTGCATTTATTGTTACTTTTGTCTGCCACATGACTCGTTTAGTCGGCCCGTTCGAGGAAGTTTCACCCTAATTAGTCGGAAGAAGTCAGGATGGAAATTAATGGACGAGGTCAGATAAACTTTTCACTGCTCCGTTGTGGAAAATTGTGTCACTCAAGAAAAAAACAGTACATGGACGGTGAAATGAAAAGGACTCAATTTCGTCGATAAGCGTTATCAAGGATCCAAATTCCCCGAAAAATTGTTCGCAATTATTGTTGCGATTTGTCCTTGACATGACTCGCATAATTAGCTCATTCCACGAACTTGCACCCAAGGTAGTTGATAACTCGGGCTAGAATTCCATGGACGAGCTTGGAATTCCACATTGTGTGGAAAGAGATTAATAATGGTCATGGATCATAAATAAAGAACCATTTTGAATAGGGCGAATTGACTTCAAATCATTTTGGAATATCAAACGAACTCAACATTATCATATATGATATAACTGTAGATAAGACATTATGATGTGATGCTTTTGTACGCATGGAATGAGCCACCAGCCCATTAACATCAATCACCTCATAAACATATTAAGAATCGAATCTAAATTGATATGCAAGAGAAAGCCAACAACAGCAATAACAACAACAACAACAACAATAATAATAATAGTAGAAGAACTACTATAACAATAATAAATCACTCACTGTGTACTATTACTTCGTAAGTTTATTATGTTCTTAAGCTATACATATAGATGGGTATCCTTCTCAATGATTCTTGATTAGTTGCACACTCGCCTTTACATGGTATAGAGATAGGTGATCAAATTTGGTTATGTACATAATCTTTCATCAGTTTATGAATTTTTCTTCTCTCTTTTCTTCATTATCCTGTTTTTTTTTTTCGCTTATGTTACAGTGCTAGAGTATTATGAACAGTGTGCCAAACAATATATGAATAGTATGCTACAATACCAAACAGTACATGAACGGTATAAAGATTTATAAACCTAAGGTTTTCATCCTACTATATCAAATTCAACTTGAGGGGAGTGTTAGGTTAAGCAAAAAATATATCCGAGACCGTTCTCCATTAGCTATCTAATCTATTGATGTATAATTGATTACTCACTACAATTTAAAGTAGTTAAAAGAATTACCACCAAAAACATGTCGTGGCTTAGTGTACCTATTGAATCTACTATAGGGCAAGTCTTCGGGTACATGATGATCGAATTTAAGCTAGTTTGTGCAAAAACTAGTTGGCACATACTTCTTATATTGGTTGAGAATCATCGAGTATCTCTTCTTCTTTGTGCGTGATTATGTCGTATTATCCACAAGCTTTTGTATGCTAGATTAACTCCATCCCAAGCAGTCTCTTGATCAAGACCCTCCATATTAGAATTGGAAAATGGATAAGAAATTACTACATGATGCAATCGTCTATACATCATATCGGAGACCATACATTTCCTAGTCTTAAATCCGAGTAGTTTCCAGCTCTCGGACAAAGTTCCATCATCAGCTGTTTAAAACGAGATGGAAATAGCAGCAAAAAGAAAATGATGGTATAAACAATCCTGAGGTTAAAGAATTGTTAGGATTCTTCATACAAAATTAAAAATTGAAAGTTCTAAAACTGAATTGGCAAAATTCATAAAGACTTTTTTGGTAGTTTTCATGGTTAACTAAACAATCTCTAATGTCAAATCATCACTCCTGCCATGCCTTCTGCAATCTCAAAATGCCTTCATTATTACAATATGTGGGTAGCACCGTTAGTTTCGCAAGCCATTTAGAAACAAGGAAATAATAATAAAAAAAATCCCCATCAGCCTTTTACTTTCTAATC
Source organism: Eucalyptus camaldulensis (assembly GCA_019915185.1). Classification (NCBI taxonomy): domain Eukaryota; kingdom Viridiplantae; phylum Streptophyta; class Magnoliopsida; order Myrtales; family Myrtaceae; genus Eucalyptus; species Eucalyptus camaldulensis. Next base: position 25,423,622 of record JAHSVA010000008.1, read on the forward strand.
CACACCGCACAGTTCGTATCGCACCCTGATCTGACGCACTCGTTTTTTAAAGGTCAAATAGATTTAAAAAACAAAAGGCTAACGCGATCCAGCTAGTTCGATCTCTGAGGATGATGCATTGACTGAGGGCGGATGTCTGGTCCGTAATATCATTGAATAGTTGATTGCGGATCACAGACACTCACACAAACAGGCCTTCCATTGCGACGTGACTGAAGGCCGACGCGATCCGGCCAGGACAAAAGCTACTACTTGCAGACTTTGCCTCCCTATGATGAAGAAACCCTCGCATTTTCCATGGGACATGCTCAGTTTTTCCCTTTTATTTGGGCTGGCGAATATCTATTTGACAACGTTTTTATTTTTTTTATTTTTTATTCTTCAAAAAAAATATTTAAAATTGTCAACTAATTTTTCTACTCCTTAGAATGAATTAATGGTCAGGGAATATATTTAAAATAAAACAAGAAATAAAAAAAAATTACATTTTTGTTTCCAAGAACGAAAAGAGAAATAAGGTCATATTAGAAAAACAAACTTAACGTAATCTAATGCTCGCCTTTACACAATCAACACAAAGTTTGGTCTCTTGACTTGATTTGAGTCCCCTTTTTTGGAATAAAATAAATCAGAAATTTAGGAAAAAAATGTGAAAATATTTTGATGAAAATTAGATTCAAAATTGAATAAACTTTTAGGGCTTTGCTATATGGATTTTTGAATGCCATGTTCTTTTAAAGACAATGCTAGATCGTGAAAGCTTGGCAACTCTAAGCAACATTTGCTCTTCTTTTGTAGCTAATAAAGCTTAAAAGGTTTATGCACCTAAGAATTACTATCAACTTCATCATATTGTGAGTTATAAATTAGTGAGACTCTCTGCTACTATTTTTAGCTTTCCATGTTTGACTAACAATTACGTTGGATTTTCTTAGGCCATCTTAGAATATCTCCACTGACATTTTTATAATTAAATGAAAAAAAATTGGGAATATAATTTTTTAGGGTCGTATCAAATGCATTTATATTCTTTTCCTATTTCGAGAATAGAAATTTTATATAGTTACTAAACACGTTTTTTTGCTTAGAAACTCATCCAGAGGCTAGATATAGAAAAAATATATTTTTGACTATAAATTGTTCCCGATAACAGAAATATTACAAAATGCACCTTAACTAACTTTATTACGCAATGCATTTTCACAGGTTGATCCGTGAAAATCATTGAGACTTGAGGTTGCTAGCAAGTGGTTTTGATGGGTTGCTCGTCCGATCAAAGTTGAGCTAATTATTGATAGTATAGTACTTGTGGGCGCCATCATCGAATAACTTTTGTGTGCGGATAAGTCTAAGAAAATTTGCTAGGAATTACTTCTATGCATGTCCTAATTGGCTTCTCCAACAGGGTTAATTACATGGGTCAAAACTGAAAAAAAATACCTGGCTAGGGATTTGCTCTCTTGCTTTTTGAGATGCAATTGTCCTCTTGGACTATGAACTCATTGGGGTTTGTCGGTACTAATTATTTGTGTCTTGACTCTTCTTCCTTGATTTCTCCTATTTAAAATTCTCGACGGTCGTAATCATGCCAAAAAGTCACTCATGGGCTTTGTTCACGAACTGTTTAGAAAATAAGCTTGGGGATACGATTTATGTAGCTCCATCTCAAAGATTCAAACTGAAATATACATATTGTTAATGTTTTGACTTCTCCCACCATATATCTGTTCTTTTTTATTTTTCCCGTTCACCAAGTCTAGAAATAGACACATTATCCCTTAACTCCTCATTTTCTTCCTCGATATTCTTTATTCAAGTGATCTAAGGTCCACGCACTACGCATAACCTCCACAGCAAGATCGTCTCAATATGTTTATTTCTTAATGGTGTCAAAATCCAATATGCAGTCAGACATTGTCTGATATTCTCTTTTTGAAAGTAAGCACGCTATTTCCTAGATTTTTCTTATTTAAAAGGGAGGATGCAAGCAATGAACTCATCTTTTAACTGCTCGCCTGACTTTCCATGTACTTCTACGAGAAATTCAAAACCCAAACTCGACTTAGACTGACGACTTTAATTAGCAATTCCGATGCATTTTCCTTCTATAAATAACAGAACTTGCTAGGTATTAAATTTAGGTGGTTTATAACTGGCGACAAAACTTTGGGTTATATGCTTATTTTATGGGCAATATTGACCTGTACTTTCAGCAAGTCTCATTGGACGAAATCATCCGAGGGGGATGGAAAGCGGGGAGGGAAAGCAAAAAAGATCCTTTTGCCAGTACAATAGTTTAGAAAAAATTAAAAAAAAGATAACACAGTTGATGCAAACACGGCTGCTGATGGCTTTTTGGATTGTTGCAAAAGAGCTCAGGACAACAATCTGCCTAGTGTGTGAGAAAATGACCGCAACTTTTCTCTAGAAAGAGTTACGAGTCCCATAATCCAATCTGAAAAGCTTGTTCTGGGCATTATACCTGTACCGATTTGAGTACACCTCTTGCAATCGTTTCGAACCTCAAAATTCATCTTCGTTTACGCATGTTTTCAGGGCATTATGTCGTATCTCCAAATTGTTTTTGGCTTTTGTTTGTTTTTCCGAATTCTTTATTGCTTAAGCTTATCTTTGGGTTTTCTAGGTTGTGTATTAGACATATTTCTTCATATTTTATAGAATAGGGAAAATTTCAATTTAGAACTTGAAGTAAAATCATTTTCTCAAAAAATGGCCTAAAGTGGACATTGTCTCAAATAAAGGCATCAAGTGACCAATTTAGTCTCAAATAAATGCCTCAACTTATAAGCCAGTCAAACCTTATTTGAAACTAGGAGTGTTTTCGTCTAAGGACTTTTTCTTTTTCCTTTTGTTTTTCATTTCTTTCTTTCTTCATCTTGCTTACCTCCTTCTTGACAAATGCATTAGACTCCTCACACACGAGCTTGCATAGATGCAAAACAATTTGAACAATTTAGGAAAAAAAAAAAAGCAAACAAAAAGATATTCGGGAAGTTCTGTAGTTTTGCAAAATTGCAAATTGCGTGCTTCAGTTCTGCAGCCTCTTCATCAGCAAACTTCAAAGCACAAGCTCTTATGCAATTTTGCATCCTCACCCAAGCACTCATCAATTTCAGCAAAAGCCGGTTTTAAGTTATTCACCACCAATCACCTTCTCTGATGACGATTATGAACTTGAGAATCGAGAAATATCCATAAGTGGGTTTTGTTTTCATTCAATTTGCTTGTAAAAACTTATTATGGCAATTGAAGTACCAGTTTCATGTTCTCCCAGCTAATGAAATTGGCTATGCCATGATAACTTTCACTCGTAGCTTCTTGGGAATGATTTATTGGGTTTGGGTGAGATTATTCATAACATTCATAGATGTAGCTTGTATTGAGGTGGAATATGTGGCTTCTTGAGAGGGTCCAATTGTGTTGTGCATGCTGGTTATCTACAAATATTGCTAAATTATTTTGACCCGTGATTGAAGATATTTGCCTCCAATAGTGATTTGAATCAGACAACACTCAATTCAAAAAACGGATGACTCTGGTCTACACATATATGGTGAGGAATTAGAGCATTCTTGCTAGAATAAGAAACATGCTAATTTCCCAATTCAAATTAAGAGAATATGTGATATGTCAAAAATAAGAAATTAAAGTACTTCTCTTCATCATGACTACAATTTTAAAAGATATTAACTCTATCCTCTCCCAAATTAATTTGATAATGCAATCTCTCCTAATTTGGCACCTCCCACGCACACACTGCATGTAAATTTCGGCCACCTTAGGTATTCATCGGGCTTGATCAAATTTCATGCCTCGACCACCATAGGTATTTCAATGGGCTTGACCAAATTTCATATGCTCTCGTGGGCTGGGTCCAAATTATTTAATTAAGCTTAGAATCTGCTTGTTTTAACCCTTTTAGCACCAGGCTAATTAGAATGCGATTTATGTGGGCCCAATGTCATTAAATGAAAAATGCTCATAATATGCAAATGTATATTAATAATATTTTTTTTGTTTAGTAATTTGTGTTTATTCCTTATGCAATGAATAACTAAAACGGGTCGCTAAAATTTAGGTATTACAAGATATAATTTTATAATCTTAGACCCATACACAGATATCTCACTAGTATATACTATAATACTGAATTGGACAGACACAAATATAAGCGCTTATGAGTTAGTTTAAACTTTGTCGTGAATTAGGCGCATAATATAGAGGAACGTTATGTTTTCATTTGTTTATTTATTGGTAGATAGTCTCACTATCTTCGTTCAGTAGGTTCTCTGTATTGGGTTTCTACTACTCCATCATGAGAAATTACACCACTCAAGTAAATGAACGATGAAATGAAAAAGATTTCGGGTGGACTTGGCTATTTTCTCGTTAAGCTTCGTAAAAGAAACAAATTTTCTGAGAAATTGTTCGCATTTATTGTTACTTTTGTCTGCTACCTGAGTCGTATAATCGACCGTTCGAGAACTTTTCGCCCTAGTTAGTTGGACGTAGTTGAGATGGAAATCGAAACACGACCTTAATCTAATTTTCCATTGCTCCATTGTAAAAAAATTGTTTTGCTCAAGTACATGGACAACGAAATGAAAAGGACTCGATGTGGACTGGAGCAACCGCGTGAATAAGTTTGGAGTCAATTTCGTGGATGAGCGCTGTGAAGGATATAAATATCTCGAGAAATCGTTCTCAATTATTATTACGATTTGTCTGTGACATGACTCGCATAGTTGGCCCATTCGACGAACTTTCGCATTGAGTAGTCCGTAACTTTGGTTAGAATTCTATGGAAGAGCTTGGAAGGCACGTCATGAATCATCTAATGTCTCCACATTGTATGGAGAAAGATTAATGGTCATGGATCATGAAGAAAAAAACCATTTTGAGTAGAGCGAATTGACTAGAGTGAACTGATTGCAAAGCCATTCTGGGCCACATAGGGGTGCATGACAACCCAAAATTTCTGTTCCAGAAATATTTTTTTGTTCCAGACCTGGTGCTTTTATGTGAATGGAATGAACCAACAGATAGAGAGAATCCATGCTCTCATCATTATTTATCGCATTTTGTTCAAGAGTTAATTCCACGAAACCAAACTAATATTTCAATCACTGAAAATTCTAAACTAATACATATATGACAAATTTACCAAAAACTAATAGTTTGACCACCGAAAATCCCAAACTTATGATAAATTTATCTATCAATAATTTCCGTTAAATATTACCGTCAAACTGCTAAGTTAAATGACATGTGATAATGACGGTTTACTAGTCTGGGGTTTTATCCTCTTTTTTTCATATGTGTATGGGTTTGAGATTTTTAGTAGTTGTCGTAGGTATGCTAGTTTAAGATTTTTAGTAGTTAAGAAATTTATTTTGGGTAAATTTATCATAGATGTGTTGATTTGAGGTTTTTTGTGGTATTAACCCTTATTTTTAACTTTTTCTAAATTACTTCTCCTAAATTTAAGTTTCCCTCTTCACTATTTTTTTTTTGACAACTTGTAAATTAATTGCCAGGGAAGTTTAATATAAAGATATATATTTTATGCACACATATCCTGAGTTTGATTTCAACGCATACGCAGTTTCTTGGAAACTCACAAAACTTAGCCACAGAGATTGGAAATATATTTTATGCACACATCGCAAGTCTATTTAGGAGTACGTGTGTGTGCCTCTAGAAGTGCAGAGGGAAGAGTCGTTGAGTTCAATCGAATCTGAATTGATATGCAAGAGAAAGTCAATGATGATGATGATGATGATGATGATCAAGAAACAACAAAAATGACAATATTTAATCACTCATTTTGCACCATGATTTAGTAAGTTTATTATGTTGTTAAGCCATAAATATACACGCGTGTCATTCTCAATTATTCCTAATTAGTTGCACACTCACTTTTATATGATATAGAGATAGGTGATTGAAATTGGTTATATACACACATTTTGTGTTAGTTTGCGAATTTTTCTTCTCTTTCTTTTCTTTAATTTCTAAATACGAGATTTTCTACTCAATATGATAAGGTAAGGATTCATATAACTAAGGCTTTTACCATACTATATTAAATTCAACTTGAGGGGATTGTTAGGTTAAGCAAAATTATGCGAGACCATTCTCTATTGGTTTTCTAATCTATTGATGTATAACCCATTGCTCCATTTACTATTTAAAGTAGTTAAAAGAATGGCCACCAACAATATGTCATGGCTTAGCTATCAATTGGAACTACCATAGGGCAGGTCTTAAGGTACATGATGATTAAATTTACGCAAGTTTGCACAGGTTGTTAGAGTGAAATACCAATAAATTTATGGTAATAATAACAATGAATCGATCTTACATCAATTTATGCTTTTTCTAGTTGGCACATGCTTCTTATATTAGTTGAGAATCATCGAGTATCTCTTCTTATTTGTGCATGATTATGTCGTATTATCCACGAGCTTTTCTATACTAGATTAACTCCATTCCAAGCAGACTCTTGATCATGGCAAACCCTCCATATTAGAATTGGAAAATGCTTAAGAAAGTATTACATGATGCATCACATATACATCATATCGGAGACCATACATTTCTTAGTCTTAAATTCGAGTAGTTTCTAGCTCTCGGACAAAGTTCCATCATCAGTTGTTAAAACGAGATGGAAATAGCAGTAGAAAAAATGATGGTATAAACAATCCTGAGTTCAAAGAATTGTTAGGATTCTTCATACAAAATTAAAAATTCAAAAAACAAAAACATGAAGTGTGAATGCTACTGGAGGTCATCTTATCTCTTTGCATGGTATGTACGCTCAGGCGGACCGCCCACGTCGAGCAATCCTTGAATGGAAGCTCTCCATGCTTTGTCTTACTTTTCAAAGCTCTTCTTGTAAGACAAAAAAATTCATATACGGAAGCTAGGATTGTTTATAAACAAACCTCCAGCCATTGTTCTTGTTCTTGTTCGTCTGAAAAACCTGAAAATACAAAGAAAAATTGGGCACACAGTACTAACCCTATTCACTCTCGTATTGATAATGTATTCTGAATGAGAGAGGTTGAGTTAGACCTTGTAGTTTCTCGTTAGAATGAACAATCGTTCCTTTATAAACCGTCTTCCATCAAGGCAGTTACCAAATGGGCAGTTGTCACGAAAAGGTACGTATGTGGAAAAACTGTATGTTGAATAACCGCCACTTTAAAGAGAAAATGAGGGTCCAGAAATGTGGGATCACAAAAATAAATAACATTCTCCCACTTGATCCCATCATTTTCATCATACGGATTATCCAACTAATTCCATGAAAACTTTATGCTTAAAGAAAAGAAACAAAACACATGGATCATGGCAACATGTCCTCTAAGAGCGAGTACTATCTTCCATGTATCACAATGCATCTTATTTCTTTAATGTCAACCTATATGTGACAACACATCTTAATGAATAAACCTTATGTTTATTCCAGAACCAATGTTAAATGTTATTCTCATAAACAACATAATGTGTACACCAAAATTGAGAATCAACATTACAACTGAATAAGAGTTTCATACAATAGAAATCGTCCTTATGACGACAAATTACATTATGGGACCTACTCCCATACTTGTTACATGATTCTTATACTTCATTGGTGGCATGCTTTTAGTTAAATGATCAGCTATCATCAATTCAGTGCTAACGTGTTCCATGACCACTTTATTCTCCTTAACATGTTCCCTTATGGCTAAATACTTAATGTCGATATGCTTACTTCGACTACCACTTTTGGCATTTTTAGCCATAAAAAATTGTAGCTGAATTGTCACAATATATTATTAATGGCCTAGAAATAGAATCAACAATTCTAAGCCCAGTAATGAAACTCTTCAACTATGCACCATGTGAGGTAGTCTCAAAACAAGAAAGGAACTTAGCTTCCATAGTGGAAGTAGCAGTCAAAGTCTACTTGGCACTTCTCCATGACACAGTTCCGCCAGTTAACATAAAAATATATCTAGATATTGATTTTCGTGAATCAACGCAGCCCGTGAAGTCCACATCTGAATAACCAACTACTTCCAGGTTGTTAGTTCGTCCATACATAAGCATGTAGTCTTTGGTACCTTGAAGGTATCTCATAACTTTCTTTGCAGCTCTCCAGTGGTCTGAACTTGGATTATTTTGATATCTTCCCAACATTTCCACAGCAAAAACGATGTCAGGTCGAATGCAAACCTGAGCATACATCAAGCTTCCAATAGCAGAAACATATGGAATGTTGTACATTTGTTTCCTTTCTAGATCGTTCTTTGGGCATTGGTTCAAATTGAACATGTCACCCTTCACAATGGGTGCTATACTTGGGGAACAATTTTTCATCCAAAATCTCTAGGACCTTATTAATATAAGTTTCTTGAGATAATCCTAAAATTCCTCAATGTCTATTTCTATGGATCTTAATGCCAATAACATAAGATGCCTTACTCATATCCTTCATGTCAAAACTTTTAGAGAAATTGTTTCACCTTATGTAGCAACCCCTTATCATTGGTTGCAAGTAGTATATCATCCACATATAACACAAAGAAACAAATTTTGCTCCCACCGACCTTCTGGTATATACATTGATCCATGACATTCTCTACAAAACCAAATGAAGAGATGACTTCATGGAACCTTAAGTACCATTGGCGAGATGCTTGTTTCAAGCTATATATAGATTTCCTAAGCTTGCAGACCAAGTGCTCACCTTTACTAGAGGGGAATCTTTCAGGTTGTTTCATGTAAACCTCCTCCTCTAGTTCTCTATTGAGGAACGCCGTTTTCACATCCATCTGATGTAATTCCATATCAAAATGTGCAATCAATGTCATGACAATACGAAGAGAATATTTCTTGGATACAGGAGAAAAGGTCTCTGTGTAATCAATTCCTTCCGTTTGAGTGAATCCTTTGGCAACGAGTCTAACTTTACATTTTTCAATGTTACCCAATGAATCATTCTTAGTTTTGAAGACCCATTTACAACCAATGACCTTCGCACCATTAGGTAACTGAACCATATCTCAGACTTCGTTAGATGCCATAGAACTCTTCTCTTCATTTATAGATTGTACCACAAATCAGATTTATCACTATCCATGGCTTGTGAAAATGTTTCGGGATCATCCTCAGCTCCAATATTATAGTCAGACTCCTGCAAATACATAATATAATCACTAGGAATAGCCGATTTCCTTATTCTAGCATATCTTCTCAATGTTGCATCAACATTCTTTTGAAGAGCGTGTTGTTTAACTGGTTGTTCAACAGTTTTTGGTAATTGCTGAACAACTGGATCTACTAGATCAATATCAGCAGGTTAAGGAACTTCAACGATTGGCTGTTCAATAGTCGGTTGAACTGAAGGGGCATTATGAGCAATAACCAACCTTAGACTTAAGGTGGAAGGTTGAGTATCTGTATGATCTTTCTTAGGATCAAGATCCTTCGAACGATCGCTCCCACTAATTAAGTCATTTTCAAGAAATTTAGTGTTTCTTGATTCCACAATCCTAGTAGTATGAGATGGACAATAAAACCTGTATCCCTTAGACATTTCGGCATATTCAATGAAATATCCACTTATGGTCCTTGGGTCAAACTTCTTTTCTTGTGGATTTTAAACTCTCACTTCAGATGGGCATCCCCAAACGTGCACATGTTGTAAACTCGGTTTCCAACATTTAAATATTTCAAAATGTGTCATTGGGACAGCCTTGGTCGGAACTCGGTTTAATAAATACATTGATGTCTTAAGTGCTTCAGTCCACAAAGACTTATGAAGTTTGGAGCTGCTGAGCATACTCTGTACTATGTCTAATAAAGTTCGGTTTCTTCTTTCAACTACACCGTTTTGGTTCGGAGAACTAGGCATAGTATATTGGGCAACTATCCCATGCTCTTGAAAAAACTTTGCAAATGGACCAGGTGCTTGTCCATCTTTAGCGTATCTATCATAGAATTCTCCACCTCTATATGATTTCACGATCTTAATTTGCTTACCGCGTTATTTCTCTACTTCCACCTTAAATACCTTAAAGACATCTAATGCTTTATACTTATTATGAATCAAGTAGAGATACATGTAACGTGAGTAATCATCTATGAAAGAGATGAAGTATTTCTAACCACAAGAGTTCATATCCGGACTACATATATCCGTATGTATGATTTTTAATATTTCTGTACTCCTCTTGGCATCTTTCTTCAACTTGTTGGTCTGCTTTCCCTTCATACAATCCACACAAGTATCACAATTAGTAAAATCTAAAGTACTGAATACTCCATCATTTACCAATCGCTTAATTCTTTCTATGGAGATATGTCCTAATCTCCGGTGCCACAACATAGAAGAATGTTCTTTCACAACACATCGTTTTATACCAGCATTATCATGAATATGCATCGCATCATAATAGGCATTGTCTTGTAAATTAATTCGAAAAAGACCATCAGACAAAGTACCACTCCCAACAATTTCAAATTTAAACGATAAACAAAATGTCAAATCTAAAAAGTTAAAAGAGTAACCCAAAGGTATAAGTCTTGATAGTATAGTACTTGACTAACAATTACATTGGATTTTCTTAGGCCATCTTAGAATATCTCCACTGACATTTTATAATTAAATGAAAAAAAATTGGGAATATAAATTTTTAGGGTTGTATCAAATGCATTTCTATTATTTTCCTATTTCAAGAATATAAAATTTATATAGTTACTAAATGCGTTTTTTTGCTAGAAACTTTCAGAGGCTAGATATAGAAAAAAATATTTTTGAATATAATTGTTCCCGAAAATAGAAATGTTGCAAAACGCACCTTAACTAACTTTATTACGTAAAGCATTTTCATGAGTCGAACGGTGAAAATCATTGAGACTCGAGGTTGCTAGCAAGTGGTTTTGATGGGTCACTCGTCCGATCTAAGTTGAGCTAATTATTGATAGTATAGTACTTTTGGGAGCCATCACCGAATAACTTTTGCATGGGCAGAAGTATACCCCAAGTGCCAAAACTTAGCACGGATGGACACTTAAGTGCCAAAACTTTAGAAAGGTACACTTAAGTGCCAAAATCGGAGTAAATGGATCACTTAAGTGCCACTTCAGCCAAAATCTAGCCAAATTGCTGACGTGACAATTTTTAGGCGAGGTGAGTGCAAAACGGGGTCGTTTTGCACGCTGACGTGGCGAGAAAATGCAAAAACGATGTCATTTTGTCTTTGATGTGTAAATAATTAATATAAAATTTAATTAAATTAATTTAAAACTAAATTTATTTAAAATATTCCAAAAATTAAAAAAACTTAAAATAAAATAAAAAATGGAAGGGGGGGTGTCGAAAGGAGGCGGCTGAGGGCTAAACGCTCGCCATCGCCACCTCCTCGCCGTTGCCAGGAAGGGCTGGCGACGGAGGGGGGAGGGTTGGCTAGGGTTGCTGGCCTCTAGCCGATTGGCGGCGAGGGCCGCGACCCTCGCCGTAGATCTGGGCGAGGGCTCACAGGCCTTCATCGCCTCCTCACCATTGCTGGGAAGGGCCCGCAACGGTGGGGGGAGCATTGGCTGGGGTTGCCAGGCCCTGCCCAAGGGCTTGCCAATCGGCGGCGAGGGCCTGCGAGCCCTTGTCGTCGGTTCGCCAAGGGTTGGCGGGGGCTCGCGGGCCCTTGCTGCTAGTCGGCTAGGGGCCGGCAACCCTGGCCGAACCTCCCCCCTCCGTCGCCGGCCCTTCTTGGCGGCAGCAAGGGCCCACGAGCCCTCGCCCAGAAGACTTGCGGCCCTCGCCGCCGGTCAGCCAGGGGCTGACGACCCTAGCCGACCCTCCCCCATCTGTTGCCGGCTCTTCCCGGTGGCGTGGCGAAGGCTCAGCCCTCAGTCGCCTCCCTTTGGACCTCTTTTTTTTTTTTAATTTTAAGTTTTTTAATTTTTAGAATATTTTAAATAAATTTAGTTTAAATTTTAATTTAATTAATTTTATATTAATTATTTATACATCAAAGACAAAATAATGTCGTTTTTGCATTTTCTCGTCACATTAGCATGCAAAATGACGCCGCTTGTCGCGACCTCCTCGAAGCGAGTTGGACTACCTAAGGGTTTGGCGAATGGATTGCTAAGCCTAGACTTAGCTCGAGCTCTCCCAAGCCCATACCAATTCGCGACTTATGGTTTAAGTTCTTAATATGCAAATGATTTTTATCATGGAGTCGCCACTAACCTATTTTTGGTGGGTCGATTAGAAACCCAAGTAAAGTAATGGGAGAATTACTTCACTCCTACGAACCAGAGATTAAATGAGTTCGGGGACTTGATTACGCTAGATCTCTCTAATGCCCTTTCGGTACCTTTTCTCTTTTATTTCAGAAAAATGTTTTGCAGGTAGCTTGAATTGATTTTAGCCTAAAACACTAAAGTGATCATACAGGTTCACAAACATTAAAGATAACATTCAAAAGAAAAAAAAAAAGAACATTGCAGAATTAAACACAATAAGGCAAGCAACTATTTTTTTTTTTTTTGGGTTTTCTCTTGTTTTAAAATGAAAACTTACCTAGATAACATGTACATGATATTTTTTTTTGGTATTTTATTTTTTTATTGAAATTCGAAATAATTGCTGAAGATTGACTACAAAACCTGACAAGTTGTCTTACTCAAGCTAGGAAATAATTTAGATTAAATCCCATTTTAATTCGAAAACTCATCTTAATTAAGTAGTCGTAACATGCAATCTAATATTAAAACCTAACTAGATAAATTCTAAACATGTAACCCTATCCTATTGAAGAAAATTATTATTATTATTATTATTATTATTATTATTATTATTATTATTATTATTATTAAATGAGATTATTAAAATATGCAAGCATTATCTAAAACCCTATTAAAAAAAAGTCATTTAGATCCTATCCTAATCCATTCTAAAATTGTCTAAACATGCAATCATATTCAAACTAAATAATACTATCACAAAGCCCTATATATATCATGACGTGCAAAATGCAATCCTAATTTATGAAGCCATCATATTCCGATGCAAGATTTGATTGATTTTTTTTTTAAAGTGTTTTCCAAAACAAGCAATTACCAAATAAGCATTGTACCCAACTCACTCAGGATATTCATCAAATGAAGGGTTAAAATAATTGAAAAAATGATCCGTCATCTCACGGATTAAATTAATAATTATTTTAACCCTAAATATCATAACAGTCAAGAAAAATCAAAATAATTAGAAAATTGATCCGAAGTCTCTCGGATCAACTTAATAATTATAATGATTTCAAAGACAAAATATCTTCAAAATCAACATAATTAAAAATATGGTCCGAAATCTTACGGACCAAATTAGTAATTATAGTGATTTTTACCAATAATATCCTATTAGGTAATGCCTAAAGTATTAAAAATGAACATTAACACCCCATGCTCTAATCTACACAATAATAACAAAAACTTGATAAAATAAAATAAATAAAAACTACCTAAAGGGGGACTCCACGAGAATCTGCAGCACGATGGGAGAAGGCATGGGAATGGGTGAACAGGTCGCAGGAGGAGGCACAGCATTGCTGGCTGCTGGGTTGTCGGGGACAAACGCGGTGGCAGAGCTCCGGTGAGGGCGGACCGGCGGAGGTGTGGCGTCCGGCGCGTGCTGCTGCGTGGCGGAGTGGGAGCAGCGGCGGTTAGCACGAAGGGCAGCAGGCGGAGGCGCGATGGAGGGTGGCCGGAGGTGGCGCAGGCTGCTGGGCGGTGGCAGGCCAACAGCAGTGACGATCGGAGACGACAGGAACGCCTAGTCGGAGGGCAGAGGGCTTGGTGACTTGGGCTGCTGGCGTTGGGCGCGCAAGCGGAGACTGGCGGGCGCGACGAGGGGGACGCTCAGGCGGTGATGGTGATGGCGCGGGCTGTGGCAGAACGGAGGTGCGGCGTCGGCTGGTCGTCGAGGGCAAAGGCGGAGGCTGGCTATGGGCTTAGGGCACCAGGCGCAACAGCAGTGATGGCGTGGTGCAAAGGCGTGGTGATAAGCAAAGGTGGTCTGGGCTGTGGTGAGTTGCAGTGGTGCATCGATAGCGTCAGGTTGCTGCAGAGGTGCAACTTAGAGGTGCGGCACGGGTCGCAAATCGGGGACCGACGGGTGAGAGAGTGAGCAGTGCCGGACGGTGGCGCGATGTCGGAGGTGCGGTCACGGATGGGAAGAGGAGCAGAGACGAGTGAGTAGGGGTGACGAGCTACGTCAGCTTGGCTGAGGGCTGCAGCGGAGACGGCATTCGGGTGCTCCGGTGACCGCGAGACAGCAACCGCGTGGTGGAATTGCAAGCGTCGCTCGAAGCTTCGAGCTGCAGGGGGCGAACGAGCGAAGGCGGCGTTCGGAGGGGGGTGCTCGCGGCGTCGGACTGAGGTAGGCAGGGACGGCGGCGGGCTCGAAGATCGTCGGAAGGAGGAAGGCGGCGGGTGGGCAGCTGCAGCGCCAGGCCACCCGCAGCAGCGAGGATCTCCCGAAGAAGATGATCCCTCTTCTTCTTCTTCTTCTTCTTCTTTTTTTCCTTTTTCTTTACCTCTCACGTCTTTTCTCTCTCTGTGTACTTTTCATAGGACCCTTCTTTTTCTGTTTTTGTTCAGAAACCCTCTCTGACTTCACTTTTTTTTTTTTTTTTATCTCTCTTAATCTCTCCACTCGTCCGTCTCTCTATGAGCTCTTCTTAATAGTTTTTTCTCTCACAAACCTCTCTAGTGAATGCTTCGTTCTTTTTTTTCTCCCCCCTCCTTTAAGCCGAGGATCCTTGCTTATTTATAGGCAACAACTGACTTTAGTGTGAACAGGTGACCAGGAAGCAGCTGTAACTTTTCCTTGTTGTTCACGTTCGGTTCTTTTTTTTTCACCGATCTGCTCTCTTCAGCAAGGATAACATTATAAAAATGTTAGTCCATCTTCTTGCAAGGTCTATAGAATTTTCACGTCCCCAATTTAATGCGTGCATGCGCAGGCATTAATGAGGGGGGAGAAAATGGACGTTGGATGGTTATTTCTTCTTCATGCTTGGAGCTTCTTATACGGCTACTTATCCCTCCCTTCTATAGGATTGCCGCAACTTTTGACTTTTCTTGCTTTTTACTTGCTTCTTTCTTCATCAAATTTCTCGTTGCTTCCCTAGAGTTAACACCCACACTTGAGAGAATATATCATGGTCTCATTTTGCTTCTCTGAGGGTTCCTCTAGAATCTGTACGTTCGCGGAATTTGTGCATGCATGTGCATGCATTAATGAGGGAGAGACAACGGACGTGCGAGAACTCTTCTTTCTTCTATTTTTTGACTTTCATTGTGTGTTTTCATACCAACAAGAGAGAGACCACCTTTTGCGAATCTTATTGATTGAGGGCCCCTACCACATCCGCCGAATTGATGCATGCATTGATGAGAGAGAGACAATCCTTTTGTGAATATTATCGACCACGAGCCACTGCGTCTTGTTGCCCTTTTAGTACCGATGCAAATGCGACTACATGAAATGCAATTTTACTATTTTTTTTATTTTTATTTTTTTTCATGTAACTAATTACTAAATGATTAGGCAAAAATTTAGGTGTCAACACCACTTTGCGCTCACCTCCTCGGAAAATTGCTACGTCAGTAATTTGGCCAGATTTTGGCCAAAATAGCACTGAAGTGATCAATTTTACTCCAATTTTAGCACTTAAGTATATATTTTCAAAGTTTTAGCACTTAAATGTCCATTAGTGCCAAGTTTTGGCACTCCAGGTGTCCGTACCTCCTTTTGCGTGCGGATGAGACTAAGAAAATTTGCTAGGAATAACTTCTATGCATGTCCTAATTGGCTTCTCCAACAAGGTTAATTACATGGGTCAAAATTGAAAAAAAAAAATACCTAGCTAGGGATTTGCTCTCTTGCTTTTTGAGATGCAAATGTCCTCTTGTACTATGAACTCATTGTGGTTTGTCGGTACTAATTATTTGTGTCTTGACTCTTCTTCCTCGATTTCTCCTATTTAAAATTCTTGACGGTCGTAATCATGCCAAAAAGTCACTCATGGGCTTTGTTCGTGATTTGTTTAGAAAATAAGCTTGAGGATACGATTTATGTAGCTCTATATCAAAGATTCAAACTGAAATATACATATAGTTAATGTTTTGACTTCTCTCACCATATATCTTTTCGTTTTTTTTTCTGTTCACCAAGTGCAGAAATAGACACATTATCCCTTAAGTCCTCCTTTTCTTCCTCGATATTCTTTATTCAAGTGAACTAAGCTCCACGCACTATGCATAACCTCCACAGCAAGATCGTCTCAATATGTTGATATCTTAATGGTGTCAAAATTCAATATGCAATCAGACAAATTGTCTGATATTCTCTTTTCGAAAGTAAGCACGCTATTTCCTAGAATTTTCTTATTTAAAAGGGAGGATGCATGTAATGAACTCATCTTTTAACTGCTCGCCTGACTTTCCATGTACTTCTACGAGAAATTCAAAACCCAAACTCGACTTAGACTGATGACTTTACTTAGCAATTCCGATGGATTTTCCTTCTTGTTGTTGGCATTGACAAATTCCCAAAAAACCGGATTTGACACTAAATCGAACCCCTAAAACGAATGTGGAAGACGAGCCCAGGAAATTCACATGTATCATCGATCCTAAAGCACACTACGGAATCGAGCGTACCTTATTAGCCGCAGATTAAACACCGACGCCGATATGAGGAAGAGAAAACCGATCCCATTTGATCCGATGACGTCAATTGGCCTTGAAGGGAAGATGGATTCGCCTTTTGCTTACTGTTTTCTTTTTGGAGGGAGAGAGGGAGGAAGGAACGTACGTAATGCCAAAAGGTACATTCCTCCCTCTCTTTTTTTCCTTTTATACGTTCCCTCCAAAAAAAAAAAAAAACGTATCCCTTCATCATATCCCTCAATCCATGGACCCTAATCTTATGGGCTTTTAGGCCCAACATGGGCGGACGAGCCAACTTAGGCCCATCACATTAAATTAAACCGTCACTTCTATATATAACGGAACTTGCTAGGTATTAAGTTTAGGTGGTTTATAATTGGCGACAAAAATTTGGGTTATATGCTTATTTTATGGGCAATATTGACCTATACTTTCAGCAAGTCTCATTGGACGAAATCATCCGAGGGGGATGGAAAGCGCGGAAGAAAAGTAAAACATATATTTTTGCCAGTACAATAGTTAAAAAAAAAAAAGCTAACACGGTTGATGCAAACACGGCTGCTAATGGCTTTTTGGATTGTTGCAAACGAGCTCAGGACAACAATCTGCCTAGTGTGTGAGAAAATGACCACAAATTTTCTCTAAAAAGAGTTTCGAGTCCCATAATCCAATCTGAAAAGCTTGTTCTGGGCATTATACCTGTATCGAATTGAGTACACCTCTTGCAATCGTTTCGAACCTCAAAATTCATCTTCGTTTACGCATGTTTTCAGGGCACTTTTCTATTTTATGTCGTATCTCCAAATTGTTTTTGGCTTTTGTTTGTTTTTCCGAATTCTTTATTGCTTAGGCTTATGTTTGGGTTTTCTAGGTTGTGTATCAGACATATTTCTTCATATTTTATAGAATAGGGAAAATTTCAATTAAGAACTAGAAGTAAAATCATTTTCTCAAAAAATGGCCTAAAGTGGACATTATCTCGAATAAAGGCATGAAGTGACCAATTTAGTCTCAAATAAAGACCTCAACTTATAAGCCAGTCAAACCTTATTTGTAGCTAGGGGTGTTTTCGTCTAATGACTTTTTTCTTTTTCCTTTTTGTTTTTCTTTTCTTTCTTCATCTTGCTCACCTCCTTCTTGACAAATGCATTAGACTCCTCACACACGAGCTTGAATAGATGCAAAGCAATTTGAACAATTTAGGAAAAAAAAGCAAACATAAAGATGTTTGGGAAGTTTTGTAGTTTTGCAAAATTGCAAATTGCATGCTTCAGTTCTACAGCCTCTTCATCAGCAAACTTCAAAGCACGCGTTCTTATGCAATTTTGCATCCTCACCCAGGCACTCATCAATTTCGGCAGAAGCTGGTTTTAAGTTATTCTTCACCAGTTACCTTCTCCGATGATGATTATGAACTTGAGAATCGAGAAATATCCATAAGGGGGTTTTGTTTTTCTTCAATTTGCTTGTAAAACTTATTATGGCAATTGAAGTACTAGTTTCATGTTCTCCCAACTAATGAAATTGGCTATGCCATGATAACTTTCACTCGTAGCTTCTTGGGAATGATTTATTGGGTTTGGGTGGGATTATTCATAACATTCATAGATGCAACTTGCATTGAGGTGGAATATGTGACTTCTTGAGAGGGTCCAATTGTGTTGTGCATGCTGGTTATCTACAAAGATTGCTAAATCATTTTGACCTGTGGTTGAAGATATTTGCCTCTAATGGTGATTCGAATAAGACAGCACTCAATTTAAAAAATAGATGACTCTGGTCTACACATATATGGTGAGGAATTAGAGCATTCTTGCTAGAATAAGAAACATGCTAATTTCCCAATTTAAATTAAGAGAATATGTGATATGTCAAAAATAAGAAATTAAAGTACTTCTCTTCATCATGACTACAATTTTAAAAGATATTAACTCTATCCTCTCCCAAATTAATTTGATAATGCAATCTCTCCTAATTTGGCACCTCCCAAGCGCACACTGCATGTAAATTTCGGCCACCTTAGGTATTCATCGGGCTTGATCAAATTTCATGCCTCGACCACCATAGGTATTTCAATGGGCTTGACCAAATTTCATATGCTCTTGCGGGCTGGGTCCAAATTATTTAATTAAGCTTAGAATCTGCTTGTTTTTAACCCTTTTAGCACCAGGCTAATTAGAATGCGATTTATGTGGGCCCAATGTCATTAACTGAAAAAGCTCATAATATGCAAACGTAAATGTGGCATCCCAAAAATACATAATGATCTCTAGTTACATTAAAGTCTATGAATAGGTGATGGAAGTACCATCAAGTTATTTTATGGCCATTTAGTCCATAATTTGTAATAAGATTTATGGCCAAGCTTTTAATGGATAATTATTTGATAGGAAGGAAAATCCTATAATTGGCCATATGTTTTATGAATTGGAATTTATGGAATTATGATTTCAAGATTTTGGCCATGTGGAATTTAGTAATTAAATTCTTAAAAGAAATAATTAAAGATGAATAATTGAAAGGGAAATTGTGGGTTTAATTAGGTTGGGCCTTAGGCCCAAGAGTATGGATTTTGGAGGGCCAAATGGTCGGCCCATTGGAGCCAAGGAGGGGCTGTCGACCAGCCCATTTGCTGGCCCAAGGTTGGCCCAAGAAGAAGGCCCATTAACCTTGCATGTCCTCCAACACTTGTCCTCTCCTTTTGGCCACTTGTTCTCCTCATGAGAACACTTGTCCCTCATGCAAGATAAGAATGCATGCAATATAAATACAACCAAAAAGAGAGAGAGAGAGAGGGAGAGAGAGAGAGTGGCTGGTGAGGGGTTTCCGTCCAAGCCAAAGGGAGAGAGAGAGTGAGATGCGAGAGAGAGGGAGGCCGAGAGAGGAGGAGGAGGAGCCATCGCTGCCAGCACGCCGTTCGTCCGTCGCCGGTGTGCCACCGTTCGTGTGGTCTAGAGGCAAGTGGAGTCCTCTAACTTCTCTTGCATGCTTGTATATCGTTTGTTTGTTAGATTTTGGGTGTTTTAAGTGAGAAAAACCGAGGTAAGGTTGGCTTGTTCTTAAGTCGTGTGACTGTTCTTGCTCGGGTTGTGTGAGTCCGTAACTTGTTTGAGCTTGCATGTGTGTTTGGAGTCCGAGTTTGGCTTCGATGTCTTCATGAAAGTTGTAGCTAACATCTTGTACTATAACATACTGAAATTTCGTGAAAATGATGGATATTTGAGGGGTTAAAGTCTTGTTATACGGAGACCTCAGATCTGGAGAGTTTTTACTGACCTCTTGCTGGATTCATGGTTGCATGTTGGTTTTTGTTGAGAATCTCACTTTGATGTCTTGATGAAAGTTGTAGGAGACATCTTAAAATACAACATACTAAAATTTGAAGTGAAATGAACAAGTATAGCCTAGTGAATCGACTAGATCTTGAAGAAGATGATTCTGGTGATGTATTTTGAGATACCCGAGATTTCAAGGACCTAAATGATGACTCTACTCTGGTTATTTGACTTGGATCTCTTGATGAAACTTGTATAGGATACCTTGATGTATAACATATCCAAATTTCAGAGGAAACGAAAGAGAATAGGTAGGTTAAATCTCAATATTTCGGAGATGTGTTCACTGGATGATGCGGTAATGGATCCAGAAGCTTCGTGAGGTTGTATAAAACAATATAAAAAGAATCTGGCTTGGAGTTCTTCATGAAAGTTGTGCGAAAATGTCTTGGCTATCACTCTGTAAAATTTCGTAATTTTTGGAGACCGTATGAATATTTTAATCGAATTTCTTCGGAAACTGTGCATTCTGGATTTATCCGAATATTTTGTGCTGTTTTGTGAAAATTGGGAAATTGTGTGAAATGCTATTTGGCCATGTATTTTGTATGAAATTATCATCCTATTGGCTTGTTTAATATTTGCTGTAATTTTTATAATTTTGGGAATTTATGGATATTGAATTTAATATTTATTTATTAAAAATAAATAAATAAATAAATAAATAAATGGATTATTTTATTGGCCATAAATTCCATTGAATTTATTAATAAATAATTATGCACTGTTGCATGTATGATGAGATATTGGCGTATGTATGACATTGAATTGTGATGCATGTGTGCCAAGTATGACTTGTTTGATGTCATGTCATATGCCATGTTAAATTGAGATCAAAATAATGGTAAATGTGGATAATGATAAGTGAGCAAGTGGTTGTGGTGGATGATGATGCTCAGTGGCCTAGTGGCGTAATTCCGGAGATTCCCCGGGAGTGTCAGGATGCCCGGTGGTATACGGTACGTAATTCCAGGGGAGGCCTGGTGGTATGTCGGTACATAATTTCGGAAGCCTTGTCGGAGGTCTTTGCCCGAAAGGAATGCCTCGCGATGCCAGGATTGGGGTGCGAGATGCCTGGCTAGAAGGGTAAAGGCCGAAAGCCCTGTTGGAGGTTTATCCCCGAAGGGAATGCCTCGTGATGCTAGTTGGGATGCGAGATGCTCGGAATGTGGGGGGCCGGAAGCCCAGTGGCCATGGAATGGCTGGAATGCTGGGAACCCTGTCGGAGGTCTTTGCCCAAAGGGATAATGAAATTGATGATATGAGAAATGGGTGATGTGGTGATCAAATTTAAAGATAAAAGATGGAAATTAACCCATGATATGATATGCATGATGATGATGATGGTGATGATTATGTGATGTGATATGATGATCACCCATGATATGATATGCATGATGATATGCATAATGATGATGATGATGATATGTGATGCGATATGATGATCACCCATGATATGATATGCATGATGATATGCATAATGATATGCATGATGATATGTGATGCGATATGATGATCACCCATGATATGATATGCATGATGATATGCATAATGATATGCATGATGATATGTGATGTGATATGATGATCACCCATGATATGATATGCATGATGATATGTGATGTGATATGATGATCACCCATGATATAATATGCATGATGATGATGATGATGATGACATGTGATGTGATATGATGATCACCCATGATATGATATGCATGATAATATGCATAATGATGATGATGATATGTGATGCGATATGATGATCACCCATGATATGATATGCATGATGATATGCATGATGATGATGATGATGATGATGATGATGATGATGATGATATATGATATGGCGTGTGTATTGTGATGATGTCATGATGATGATGACATGTATGATGTAATGATGCCATGATGATGATGACATGTATGATACGATGATGATATACATGTATGTGTTATAAATTGATATGATGATGCATGATAGTATGCGCATGGCTTCAAGGTAAGTAACGCCTACAATGCATGTACGATCTGCCTAATGCATTGAGTTGTTATTGGATTTCTCTATCTGCTGAGTGGTTGTACTCACCCCTTTTGGGGAATAACATTTCAGATTAGTAAATGGTTTGAGCGGTTGGATATGACCACAAGGAGAAAGATAGCAAAGGAGGGAACCTTTGGACGCCGACACTGGTTGTTGGACCTTAAGCATACGATTGTGGGAGGAGATATCGGTCATCTTTTGAAGTGTAGCCAAATATAGAAAACTACGGCATTTTGATGTACCGACTAAAGATGTCCATCTGCTCTATGTAAATAAACGTGTTCGGTTTTAACTTATATAAGATATTTAGTAGGTGTGCATCGTTTTCTGAACATAGGGAAGGGAGTTGTTGGATGTGCTTCTGTATTTAAACTGCGCAAGGGACCGATCTAAAAGATGTAAACCCCCAGGTTGTATGGACCCGCTGCAATTGAAATGGTATCAGAGTGATATGTTATTAGGAAAGTAAATGGTAAGCAAACTGTGGCGACCCAAATCGGATCGGGGGCCGTCGAGAGGTGTCACAGTAAACTAATAATATTTTTTAACCACTGGGGGTTAGCCCCAGTGGCCACCCTTCCAACATGGAAGGGGGAGGTGAGGGGTTCAAATCCCCATCTTTTCAAGAGGGGATGGGGGGTAGGGATGCGTAAGTTTTGAGAGTTGGTTGCGACTCCCACGCCCTGCAAGAGGCAGGGCACAAGTCTGCGAGTGAGTGTAGAGTAGGAATAGAGTATGATTGACAAAAAAAAACTAATAATATTTTTTTGTTGAGTAATTTGTGTTTATTCCTTATGCAATGAATAACTAAAAGGGGTCGCTAAAATTTAGGTATTACAAGATATAATTTTATAATCTTAGACCTGTACATAGATATCTCACTAGTATATACTATAATATTGAATTGGACAGACACAAAATATAAGCGCTTATGAGTTAGTTTGAACTTTGTTGTGAATTAGGCACATAATATAGAGAAACGTTATGTTTTCATTTGTTTATTTATTGGTAAATAGTCTCACTATCTTTGTTCAGTAGGCTCTCTGTATTGGGTTTCTACTACGCCATCGTGACAGATTACACTACTCAAGTAAATGAACGATGAAATGAAAAAGATTTCGGGTGGACTTGTCTATTTCCTCGTTAAGCTTCGTTTTTCTGAGAAATTGTTCGCATTTATTGTTACTTTTGTCTGCTACATGACTCGTGTAATCGACCGTTCGAGGACTTTTCGCCCTAGTTAGTTGGACGTAGTTGAGAAGGAAATCGAAAGACGAGCTCAATCTAATTTTCCATTGCTCCATTGTATACATGGACAATGAAATGAAAAGGACTCGCTGTGGACTGGAACAACCGCGTAAATAAGTTTGGAGTCAATTTCGTGGATGAGCGCTGTGAAGGATATAAATTTCTTGAGAAATCGTTCTAAATTATTATTACGATTTGTCTATGACATGACTCGCATAGTTGTCCCATTCGACGAACTTTCGCATTGAGTAGTCCGTAACTTTGGTTAGAATTCTATGGACGAGCTTGGAAGGTACGTCATGAATCGTCTAATGTCTCCACATTGTATGGAGAAAGATTAATGGTCATGGATCATGAAGAAAAGTCTATTTAGGAGTACGTGTGTGTGCCTCTAGAAGTGCAGAGGGAAGAGTCGCTGAGTTGAATCAAATCTGAATTGATACGCAAAAGAAAGTCAATGATGATGATGATGATGATCAAGAAACAACAAAAATGACAATATTTAATCACTCATTTTGCACCATGATTTAGTAAGTTTATTATGTTGTTAAGCCATAAATATACACGCGTGTCATTCTCAATTATTCCTAATTAGTTGCACACTCACTTTTGTATGATAAAGAGATAGGTGATTGAAATTGGTTATATACACACATTTTTTGTTAGTTTACGAATTTTTCTTCTCTTTCTTTTCTTTAATTTCTAAATACAACGTTTTCTACTCAATATGATAAGGTAAGGATTCATTTAACTAAGGCTTTCATCATACTATATCAAATTCAACTTGAGGGAACTGTTAGGTTAAGCAAAATTATGCGAGACTGTTCTCTGTTAGTTTTCTAATCTATTGATGTATAACCCATTGCTCACCTTACTATTTAAAGTAGTTAAAAGAATGACCACCAACAATATGTCATGGCTTAGCTACCGATTGAAACTACCATAGGGCAGGTCTTCAGGTACATGATGATTGAATTTACGCAAGTTTGCATTGGTTGTTAGAGTGAAATACCAATAAGTTTATGGTAATAATAATAATGAATCGATCTTACATCAATTTATGCTTTTCCTAGTTGGCACGTGCTTCTTATATTAGTTGAGAATCATCGAGTATCTCTTCTTATTTGTGTATGATTATGTCGTATAATCCACGAGCTTTTGTATACTAGATTAATTCCATCCCAAGCAGACTCTTGATCAAGGCAGACCCTCCATATTAGAATTGGAAAATGCTTAAGAAAGTACTACATGATGCATCGCACATACATCATATCGGAGACCATACATTTCTTGGTCTTAAATGCAAGTAGTTTCTAGCTCTCGGACAAAGTTCCATCATCAATTGTTAAAACGAGATGGAATTAGCAGCAGAAAAAATGATGGTATAAACAATCCTGAGTTCAAAGAATTGTTAGGATTCTTCATACAAAATTAAAAATTCAAAAAACAAAAACATGAAGTGTGAATGCTACCGGAGGTCATCTTATC
The DNA here is from genome assembly GCA_019915185.1 of Eucalyptus camaldulensis. Classification (NCBI taxonomy): domain Eukaryota; kingdom Viridiplantae; phylum Streptophyta; class Magnoliopsida; order Myrtales; family Myrtaceae; genus Eucalyptus; species Eucalyptus camaldulensis. Next base: position 25,448,484 of record JAHSVA010000008.1, read on the forward strand.
TCTTTGCATGGTACGTACGCTCAGACGGACAGCCCACGACGAGCAATCCTTGAATGGAAGCTCTCCATGCTTTGTCTTACTTTTCAAAGCTCTTCTCCCTTATAAATACGTCGTCCTCATCATCACATCCTCCATGTCTCTCTTTAACACAAAAACACACTTGCGTTTTCCCGAGACCCTTTTCAATGATGCCTCCAAGGATCTCTTTCGACGCTGAAACACTCCTCTTTTTGGCTCTCTCCTTTTTAGCCATCATTGTGTCCTCCAGCGACGGTCCTCACCTAGCGGGGACGCAAAGTAGTAACAAAAACAGTGCCACAGTGAACTTTGGGGTGATTGTTGATCTGGAGACGTGGGTGGGTAAAATGGGATTGAGCTGCGTTGAATTGTCTCTCTCTAACTTTTATAGTTCAAACCCTTCTTACAAGACCAGGCTCGTCCTCAACGTTAGAGACTCAAAAGGAGAAGAGGTTGCTGCTGCTGCTGCAGGTTCTCTCTCTACCTTTTGTACTTCTGTTGATTGATGAAATTTATTTTGGTTAAGATTCAATTTGATATCTTTCACACGTCCACCCCAGTCATGCGGCCGTGTGAGACGGACGATTTGACGCTTAGCTTGTCAGTATTTATGGGTTTTGTTCCATCCACGCCACGCGGTGCTTCTTGAAAACACTGGTCTTTGAGCGTAACATTTGACCTTGGAACCATTTGTTTCATTTATTCCTTTCAATTCTTGGAGTTTACTCTTCAGAAAGCTATACCAAGAAGACGATATTGCAAGAAATAATCTTTGGGACCATCCAATTATAATATCCTGATGGAAATAGTTATTTCAGTCACCCCAAATCGAAAATCTCTAATTTATTAAACCATTTCTTGGGTTTTGTTTTTGTATTTAGAGGGTGTAGCACTATTGAAACAAGCGTGTATGATTTATGCATCACATAGAACAAATTCATCTCAAGCATCAATCGTTCGAGCTCATGATAGGGCCTACTTATTTACTAGTTGAGATGATATTAATCAAAATGATCTACAGACCATATAATAACTCCTCAATATTGTTGGTGTCGGTAAACTTGTGATCTTTGAATTAGAAGTCCACCTTCCTATGATGTCATAGTTCGCCAATGTATAAATGTGCATATATTCATGGACACAATGTTTCATCTTGATAAAAACGTGTGAGCAGAATTTTGTCGCAGAATTTTTGTTTTAAGATGTTGGAGGGTGAAATGTAGGACTGCTATCGTCTATTCTTTTCATCAAAGAATATATAACTCTCCTGTGACTCTTGTCCCGCAGTGATGTAGTAAACTCTAAAAAATTATGTCTACATGTAGATGATAAGTGAACCCTGTAAGAAATTGAGTCACAAGAGGCACATGCTACATAGCTTCAAATTTGGTAAGAAAAACTAACATTAGAGTTAGTTTGTTTAAAAATAACCATTTTCAGGAAATTGTTCTCGAATTTTCCAATTTTTGAATGATGGAAAATTAGTTGATTGATGATTTTTTTTTTCATGGATTGAAAACAATAAACTTAGATTGGGGAAAACAGCTTCTTTTTTCGGCAATAAGAAATCATATTTTTTGATTTCTGCCGTGCGTCCAACTGAGAAGAATAAGTCCTTCTATATCCATTATCTGCTTATCAATATTTTTTTCTTTTTATCTTGATAAGTTTCATATGGTTTTTTTATTATCTCCTGAACATACTTCATTAATGCTCATGTCTTTCGATATTCTCACAATAATCCATCTTATATCATATTGTGAATAATATTTTTCATAAATTCTTTAATAATTACTTGTAAGTCCTTTTATTCAATGGATTACAAAATAAACAAAAGGACATTGATTCTATTTTGTTAGTCATTACATATCAATTTTAATTTACAAGCTGCCTTTAATGTATTCACTTATTATCAAATACCATGGAAATATTTTTTTTCCAATTTGTTTTCAGTGAAGACAAATACAAAAAAAAAAAAAGGTTTACTTTGTCTAATCTTAAATTTCTTGAAAATATTTTCTAGTGACAAGAAGTTTACAATTCAAGAAATAAACTTTTATTGTGCTTTTCGGATTAGAAAATAGTCTTTAAGCCGGGCTGGTTTATAGAGACACTTCAATTTTTTTTTTTCTTCAGGAAAATATATCTACATGATTGTTCTTATTTTCATTTCCCCAACAATACTTCAGTTGGAATGGACATGCCGCGTCGATTCCTCACTGCACAGAGTACAAAAAATTTCATGTTTGAACCTCTTATCTAGACTTTTGCTTGGGTCTTATATGTACACTATGGGGGAAGACGGGCAATAATATTAAAGTCGTTATGATTTAATAAGAGGGCTTAGTCAATCACATGCTCAGGGTATTTCATGGATATGAAGTTTACTTAATCAAAGTGAGCTTCCTCGATGTCGATAAATATCGTCCGTGAACACAATTGTGCATCATGTTTGAAATCACATTAAAATCAAATGGGAGTGGTCAGCTACCTCAAAAATAAGAGGTTTCGCTTAACCTTGTCAGAGTAATCGAGATTTCATCGTCTTAAGAACATGTTGAATTATGATCTAATCATAATGGGTTCACGTCAGATTTTTCTGATTAGTAAACACTCGTTTCAATAATATCAAGTACAAGTTCCAACTTCAAGCTCCGATGTTACCTTCTTCTTAACCATCTATAAATTTAATAATATTGCACCAAGTTTTGATTGACTCCTGATGTGCCTTTTCCAATAAAAATTTCCATTATCTGCCGTTCTTTTGATTGTTTCACCGTCTTTTCTGGGTCACCACTGCAGCACTTGATCTGATAAAGAATAAGCAAGTCCAAGCCATAATAGGCCCCCAAAGTTCAGTGCAAGCAGACTTCGTCATTGACCTTGGAAACAAATCTCAGGTGCCGATCATCTCTTTTTCTGCTACTAGTCCTTCCCTCAGTTTCCTTCGGAGTCCATACTTCATTCGAGCTGCGCAAAATGACTCGTCCCAAGTGAACGCCATAAGCGCAGTCGTGCAAGCTTTTGGTTGGAGAGAAGCGGTTCTAATATATGTGGACAATGAGTTTGGAGAAGGCATCATACCTTCTTTTATGGGTGCTTTGGAAGAGCTCGATACGCGAGTTCCCTATAGGAGCGACATTCCTCCTTCGGCGATGGACGATCAAATCGGGCAGGAACTCTACAAGTTAATGACGATGCAAACGAGGGTCTTCATCGTGCACATGCTACCTCCTCTCAGTTCTCGGCTATTGGCCAAAGCAAAAGAGTTGGGAATGATGAGCGAAGATTACGTCTGGATCATGACTAATGGAATCACCGACCTATTAAGTTCTGTGGATTCATCAGTTGTTGCTAGTTCGATGCAAGGAGTATTGGGCATTAAGACTTATGTCCCAGACACACGGAACCTGGACACTTTCATGATCCAGTGGAAAAAGAAATTTCAACAAGAGAATCCATCCGTCCTTAGTCCTCCGTTGAACATCTTCGGATACTATGCTCATGATGCTGCTCGGGCTCTGGCAACGGCTGTTGAGGAAATGGGAATGGTGAATTTTAGCTTCGAGATTTTGAATACTTCGACAGATGCAACTGATCTGGACACTATTGGGGTCTCTCAAAATGGTGAGAAACTTCTCAAAGAACTAGCTAATATCACATTCATGGGACTCACTGGAAATTTCAGTCTTGTTGATGGGCAGTTAGAAGCGTCAGTATTCCAAATTGTTAATATCAATGGAAACGCGGCAAGAGGGATTGGGTTCTGGACCCTAAAAAATGGGCTGCTGAGAGATTTGAATCCATTTGACACAAGCATGTATTCCACTTCGAAGAGTAATTTAGGAACAATAATATGGCCAGGAGATTCAACCTCTGTTCCCAAGGGATGGGAGTTTCCCACGACTGGGAAGAGTTTGAAAATCTTAGTTCCCGTGAAAGACAGTTTCAAGTAATTTGTGATGGTGACACGTGATCCTACAACAAACACATCCCAAGTCACCGGATACTGTATCGACATCTTTCGAGCTGTGATAGAAAAACTGCCTTATGCGTTGACTTATGAATTTACTCCGTTTGCCTTGCCTAATGGAAGTAGCAATGGTAGTTACAATGACATGATCGATCAAGTATATTACCAGGTGAGATGACTCTTTGCAACAGCTCAGTCTCGTTGGATTACATGTTGAAACATACTGTGCTATCATGTGGTTGACAAGGAAAACATTCTCCCTTCTTTTTGTTGAAACAGAATTATGATGCAGTGGTGGGTGATACGACGATACTTGCAAATAGATCATTGTACGTGGAGTTTACCTTACCATACACAGAATCGGGAGTTGCAATGCTTGTGCCATACAAGGACAACAAGAGCAAGAATGCTTGGGTTTTCTTGAAGCCACTCACTCGGGACCTTTGGCTAACAACCGGATGCTTTTTTGTTTTTATAGCATTGGTCGTGTGGATTCTGGAACATCGGATTAATGAAGATTTCAGGGGTCCAGCCACGCATCAAGTTGGCACGAGCCTCTGGTTTTCGTTTTCAACCATGGTCTTTGCACAAAGTAAACAACCTTCACTTTAGTAGATCGATCGAACTTTACAATTTGCATTTCATTGTTTGAGAATTTATGTGCTTACCCTTAATTTGGATTGCAGGGGAGAGAGCATTTAGCAAACTAACAAGATTTGTTGTGATCGTGTGGGTTTTCGTGGTACTTATACTAACACAAAGTTATACGGCGAGCTTGAGCTCTCTTTTGGTGGTGAAAAATCTTCAACCAACTGTGATTGATGTAGATCAGCTCCTAAAGAGTGGAGAAAATGTGGGATACCAGCATAGAACTTTCCTTCATGAAAAGCTAAAGCAAATGACATCTGACTACAAGAGACTTGTACCTTATAAATCTGCTGAAGAATGCGATGCGCTTCTTTCCAAAGGAAGCTCAGAGGGTGGGATTGCAGCTGCCATTGACGAAGTCCCCTACATTAAACTTGTTCTTTCTCAATATCGCAACAAATACACCATGATCCCAACATTAAAAAATGCTGGATTTGGCTTTGTAAGGCAATCTCTAAATTCCATCCAAAAAATAAAGAAAAATCCTCAAATTCTACAATTGCTAAGGTTAGTCGTTATTTCTTTGATTGAAAAATCTCATGTCCTGCTTCTTTTGGTTTACAGGTTTTCCCCAAAGGGTCTCCGCTAGTTCCAGACATTTCGCGAGCAATCCTCAATATAACCGAAGGGCCTATGATGAAAACTGAAAAGGCGTGGTTTACATTAGAAACCAATAGCCTCGATTCAACTTCCTCCATTTCTTCCAATAGCTTGGATCTTGACAGTTTCTGGGGCCTGTTCTTGATTGCTGGAGCTGTTGCAGTTTTAGCTCTCCTCATTTACATGGTGATGTTTGTCAAAAGGAATTGGCATGTCATATCAAGTTCTTCAGCTTCACTGCGACAGAAAATTGTTGCATTGGGAAGAAGATTTTACGAAAGAGACATCAATTCCCATACTTTTAGGGAGAGCAGATTCAGAGATAGAAGCATGGATGATGGTACCCTTGAGCATGCAGCTGTTGAGATATTACAAAACACTAATTCCCCCCTGAGTCCGTCAAGCAACACCAGCCAAATCAACGATGTTTTAACCAATGAGCAAGGCACACCATCCGCAAAACAAGGACTTCCTAACCATGTAGATGAAGGGTGCCACAAGATAACGAGAAATGTCGAGCTTACCAATGTAATTAAGACAGGTACATGCCTCGACAACCTTAGATATAAACTTTAAACATTTTTGCACTGAATGTGACATCTTTCTGACACTATTTGTGTGAAATCCTACACAAATTGGTCTACGCTTTGCCTGAATCACGTTAGTCCTCGCTACACCTTGCTGTCTCTAATATGGCTATATATTTTACTGTCCTCCTTCCATTGAAATCACTAAGAATACTTGCTAGAACCCTGCTTGAGCAGAACTTGAACTTGGAGGATGCCACGCCTACCATATGCCAACTTTCACCTTTTCCGAAGAGTACTTTTTTGTGTTTTAATGTTTGCAGACCTTTCAACACGCGAAGGCACTCAACCAACTGCTGCTCGTGGGCCCCCTCATCACAACTCCTGTGAATGTCACTGCGGTAGCGAAGGTGGCAGTTCAAGCAGCTGCGGATCGCCTTTGCTCCAGTCATCATAGACGTTCAAAAATCACTCCGATATAGCCAACAAAAGTTGAAGTAGAAATGGTCCGAACCCTGTCTTCTTTATAGGTTCCATCTTATAGAGCTGTCAATAACATAAGCACTCATATGTTGATTTCAAATCAAAAGCCTTTTGGTTTTTGTGGAGTCTATAGTTGCCTGTAGGAGCAAGAGGAGAATTCTCAGTTCAAAACCTTGAAGGCAGTAAATGCACGTGAAAGAGATAAATCCTTTGTACATCGTGGTTTCCCTGAAATTGAGTCATGGACTGAACTCCAGTGAAATGATCCCTTCAAGGATATAAGTAATTTGGGCAAGAGTAATATAGATTTGCATTGTTTTCATGCTTAATATTATATATGGATTCTATAAAAGGGAGATTGAGAGAATATATTCCAGGATGATTTTCATTGCTGTGTTTCAATGATATTTATAGTACATGTACAAGGATAGCAAAAACTAAAAATATGGAGCAAATCTCAACAAATTGATAGCAATTTACGGCAATGAGAAGGCTGAAATTATGGAGGACAATTTGAATTTTAAACTGATTCTCTTATAAGCCCCCTCAAGATGGAGTTTCCGTCGGAAACGCCAATCTTGACTCGAAGTGTTTGCCCGCAATGTTTTGATAGTGGCTTGGTAAGGATGTCCGTTAGTTGGTCATGTGTGAAAATGTGAGAGACTCTCACGGACAAAGGGGTAATAAATTGCAAGGTGCTGCAAGCGAGAGTGGAAGACAGGATTGGTACACACATAAGTGGCCTCAATATTGTGACAGTATATCATGAGTGTTTCAAGTGAGTGCATTCCCAATTCGATGAGCAAGTTTTGGACCCAAAGTAATTCCCATGAGGTAGCTGCAACAACTCTATATTCGGCTTCTGTTGATGATTGGGCAACGGACCGCTGTTTGCGGGAGCTCCAAGAGATAGGATTGGTGCCAAGATAAACAATGAAGTCTGATGTGGAAGTCCTGTCATCTGAATCACCAGCCCAATCCACGTCCGAATAGGTATGTACAATGGGCTTTGTATCTCGCCGCAAGTGAAGCCCATGGAATAGGGTACCTTTAAGATATCAAAGAAGGCGTTTAGCGGCAGACCAATGATTTAATGTTGGCTTGTGGATAATTTGTTGACAGCGAACGACATATCAGGTCGAGTGATTTTGAGGTATTGAAGGGCACCGACGAGGCTCCGAAATTCAGTTGCGGATGTGTACCCCGAATTATCATGAAATGTAAGTGTATTGCCGGTCGACATTGGAGACCCAACATCCTTTGCTTCGGCCATTTTATGCTTTTCGAGTAGATCCCGTATGTATTTATGTTGCAAGAGCAAAAGACCCTTCTTGGTGAGAAGTACTTCGATTCCAAAGAAGTAGCCTAAGGTCCCCAAACCTTTGACCGAAAAACGCTTGGATAATGTTGCAATGAAATCATTGAGAAACCGAGTGTTGTTACCCATAATGACAAGATCATCAACATTTATAAAAAAATATGCTTTTATGCCACTGTGTGAGTAGATAAAAAGGGAGCTATTAGCCTTGGAATTAGTACATGAATTGGCTATTAGAAATGCACTTAACTCATTGTACCAGGCTCAAGGAGCTTGTTTGAGCCTGTAGATAGTTTTCCTGAGTTTGCACACATTCAGGTTTCGCTGGGTCTTTGAAACCAGGAGTTGTTCCATGAGCACTTCATCTTGTAGTGTTCCTTGCGAAAACGCATTGTTTACATCCATTTAGCGTGGTGGCCAATTTCAAGTGAGTGCTAGAGTGAGGATGATGCTGATTGTTGTAGGTTTGGCAATTGGGTTGAATGTTTCTTTAAAGTCAACTCCCAATCTTTGGTGAAATCCTTTGGCGACAAGATGCGTGTTGTATATCTCGATGCTGCCATTGGATCGACGCTTGATCCTGTAGACCCACCTACAACTAATAATATTCATGGAAGAATTCTTTGGGGTTAGTTCCCAAGTTCCATTTCAAATTAATGCATTGATTTCTTTGGATATAGTAGAGCGCCATTGGGGATTACTCAAAGCTTGAGTAAGTTTACTTGGTTCACAGGTTTGAGTTAGGGGATGTTTTGTGGTGAGTATTTGTTTAGGCTTGAAAATGTTGTTTTGAGAGCGTGTGATCGTGTTATGGGTGCGGGTGGGGTGATTCGGGTTTGGCAGGTTTGGGGGTGGTTCAGTTAAGAGTAGGGAGAGTGAGGAGCTGGTTGGTGGGACATTGGTTCAAGTGGAGGTTCTGCTGGTTGGGTGGGTTGTTACTTGGTGAGGTTTGAGGTGTGACACTAGTGGTACGTGCATTGGATGGAGGTGTGTGTGCGGTGTTGGAAGAGTGATCACTTACTGAGTTATCGAGTGGGTTGGCTGGCAGGACTTGCGCGTCAGCTGGGCTACTAGGAGGAGCGCTTGTCACGGCTGGTGGCGTGTTCGAAGCAGGAGCAATATATGGCATGGTGCGTGACTGAAGAAGAGGAGTTTTGGCCGAGAATGAGGGGGACGACTCGGGTAGGTTCAAAGAGGGGTATGGGAAGACGGTTTCATCAAAGACAATATAACGTGCGAGGAATATTCTTTGGGTAGCAGAATCAAAACACTTGTACGTAATTTGAGTTAAAGAATAACCAAGAAAAATACACGGGTGAGAGCATGGTAAAAGCTTGTTTTATGTGTGTTGAAATTCAAATCGGCGGAAGACGACTTATCTTTATCTGATGCGCAAACAACAATTAACCCCGAAACAAACGTTGAATTGCGAATGAATTACGAACAAAAATACTTCACGTTGGTCTGAATGCAATCACGAGGAAAGAATTCGATTTCCACAGCGTAAATGCCAATTGTTTTTGTAAAGGAGAAATGAAATGCCTTCTTTCTTGTTGATGGAAATGGAACAAGAAAAGGAAAACTTCTAAGCGCATGTTCTACCAACCGTGCCAATGGTTGTCTTTAGAAGTCTTTTATATGACTTCCTCACACCTTTTCAAAAAGTGTCTTTCCATCGTAGCGTATCAAGATGAAATGGTGCGTTCTCATTGCACCCCATCATGGACGTACTAATTAAGTATGACATTTCCCACTCAGACATGATGGGCTTGATAGCACTCTATCAAGAATATAAGGCGTTCAACATTCATTAACTTTACAAAATAATTCATATTGGCAAGTAAGCCGTGCAACTAGTGAGTACACCTGCACTTAGGAGCTCAAATTATGCACCTATTAGGGTTGACATAATGGCTACAACCCCGGAAAAAAAAAAAAAAACAATCGATGTCTCATAATGCCCAAAACATATTTTGTTTCATTAATTCAAGTATAATTATCCCTTAAATGCTATACTTGATTATTTTTAAAAACACCATGTATTTACAATTATATCCACAACCACATAAGGCGATATAATTGGTCGACCAGTAAATACATGTGTTAGATGTAAAATAAAAATACTCTTCATTCGCATTCATGTCTTTCTCCATTTCAGAACAACTACTTTCTTAGACTTGTTCCATAAAGCCATATTTATTCATGACCGCCGGTAACATGCTAAAGTAGTAACATTTATCTTTTACTTCGAGAACATAGTCAGAAGTAACATATAGCACAAAAATAAGGTAAATTATAAATTACCTTAGGACTCACACTATGAGTAAATAGGGATAATTTTACTCAACTTCCCCTATTGGTTGTACAATGCAAATATAGTATGAATTACATGTTACAGTAGATTTTTCTTTCTATAAGAGCGTATGTCATTTATTAAATATATTAACTATACAGATCTTAACTTAAATATAGTCACATGCTTCTCACGTACTCATGTTTAGCTCGAGTGCTATATCAGCTCGCTTTCTATAGCGTCCGATTAAGTACTCGCATTCGGCATCTTTCAAGCATACATGATTGTGGGATTATCATGTTCGGTCTTATTATAAATAAATCACAGACCTTGACTCCAATCAAAGCGACATATTTACTTTATGTACTAAACTTATTCTTCAGCATTCATTTGTACATAATATCTCATCTCAACGTGTTAACTATAGCACTTGAGGTGATTGCTTGTGTGAGTGAGCCAATTATTACCTACTGACATACTTTTCAATAATATATGTGTGTATGTGCTAGTCTCATGATGGATTTGTACTTATCGATAAAACATCAAGTCACAAAAAAAATAAACAAATACAATACATATGTCAACATATACATAAATCAACGATCCTTTACAGTAACACATATTACATTCTACGTAATCCTAGTGACATCTCGTGGGTCAAGAATATGTCTCTAGGAATAGCTTTCGTAAATTGATCATCAACCATTTTATTGGTTGCAATGTTTTGTAGGATCACTTCTTTCTATACTATAATATCTCTGATGAAATTATTATTTATGTCAATGTGCTTCGTCCTTCCATGATACTTGTGATCCTTCACATAGGCAATGGCTGCTTGACTATTGTAATAAACTATCACCGGTCTTGGAACTTTAGTGACAGTAGCCAAATTTTCCAAGAAACGTTTTAGCCATACTGCTTTTTGCACTATGGTGAGTATGCAATAAATTCTGCCTCCATCGTAGACAAGGCCGTACATGTTTGTTTCTTGTTATTCCAAGAAAGTGCACGTCCATTGAGGAAAAACGCATATCCTAAAGTCGACTTACGCTCATCTAGGTCTCCATCCCAATCAGCATCTAAATAGCCTAATAGACGTAAATTATTCCCTTGATAACAAAGTCGATAGTCCATTGTGCCTTTCAAGTATTTCAGGATCCTTTTCACTACTTTTCAGTGGGTTTGATTGGGATTTGATTGATATCGGCTTACCAATCCCACGGCATAACGTATGTCGGGTCGAGTATACATTATAGCATACATCAAACTTCCGACCGCACTAGTGTAAGGAACAGTTTCCATCACTTTGGGCGTGCATGGAAACGTTTCTTAGAAACGTTTCCGGCACACTTATGTATGGAAAGTGTGCCCGGGAACAAAAAAGGAACAGAAACGCGTTTGGTTGCGTTTTTGTTCTTTTTTGTTTTTTTGTTTCTAGAACGAAATAGAAACAGAAAAAAGAAACAAAAAAAAGTTGTTTCTCCAGAAAAGAAACACTTCTCGGAAGAAACAAAAGAACAAAAACGACTCATCTCTCTTCTTCTTCTCTTCTTCTTTTCTTCTTTTTTTTCTTCTTTTTTCTTTGGCCGGTCGCTGGCCTCGGCCATGGCCGGCGACCGGCCGTCGAGGCTCGGCCTCGCCCAGATCCGGCGAGGCTCGGCGTCGCCAGCGCGGGCGAGGCCGAGCCTCGCCTTGGCTGGGCGAGGCCGAGCGTCGCTGGCCCCCGGCGAGGCTCGGGCTCGCCGGATCTGGGCGAGCCCGAGCTCGCCCAGGCCGGCGAGGCTTGGCGTTGCCCGCGTCGGCGAGGCCGAGCCTCGCCTTGGCTGGGCGAGCTCGGGCTCGCCCAGATCCGGCGAGCCCGAGCCTCGCCATGGCTGGGCGAGCTCGAGCTCGCCCAGATCCGGCGAGCCCGAGCCTCGCCGGGGGCTGGCGACGCTCGGCCTCGCCGGATCTGGGCGAGCCCGAGCTCGCCCAGCCAAGGCGAGGCCGAGCCTCGCCCAACCACGGCCAGGCTCGGCCTCGCCGTGGGCCGGCGAGCCTCGCCGTGGCTGGGCGAGGCTGCCGGCCCCGTCGGCCGGTCGCCGGAGGCCGGGGACCGGCCGAAAAAAAGAAAAAATAAAAAGAAAGGAAAAAATAAAAAATAATAAAAAATGTTTAAAAAATTAAAAGAAACAAAAAAATAATAAAATTTAACCAAACATGTTTCTGTTCATTTTTTATTCCCGGACCAAGCGTTACCAAACGCGTTCTTTTGTTCAAAAATTGTTCCCCGGAACAGAAACACTTTTTTTTGTTTCTGTTCCCAGGAACAAAAAAAGCACAGAAATAAATCCATGCGCACCCTTTAATTTCTTTTGGAGTCTTAGGACACATCTCAATACTTAGACCTTCACATTGCATGACGGTGGTATCAATGAAATTACAATGCCGTATATTGAAACACTCAAGAATTTTTATTATATAAAACTCTTGCGATAAAGCAAGGAGTTTTCTTGATCGATCTCTTTCGATTTTAACTCATAATATATAAGCAACTTCTCCTATGTCATTCATTTCAAAATTGGAGGACAACTATTCTTTCATGGTGATAACAAAAACCTTGTCAATTCTAGCTAATAAAATATCGTCCACATAAAGTGATAAAATCACAAATTTATCTTTGGATCACTTGACATTTACATAGTGATCTTCTTTGATCATCGTGAAATCAAAAGTCGTTATGGCTTGATGAAAACGAAGATACCACTATCTAGATGATTGCTTAAGGCCATATATTGAGCAATGAAACTTGCAAACTTTATTCTCTTGACCTTTAACTATGAAACTTGTTGGTTACTTCATATATATTTCCTCATCTAGATCTCTATTGAGAAATGTCATATTTACTTCCATTTAACAACGATGGCTAGAATAAGGTGTATTGAGGCAAACCTTACAACTGGTGAAAATGTTTCCTCATAGTCTATACCCTCTTATTGAGTATAACCTTTCACCACAGGATGAGCCTTATACTTTTCAATAGATCCATTCGCCCTTCGCTTAAATCTTGAAAACCCATTTGTTTCCAATGGCCTTACGATGGGGTGGTAGATCAACCAAGTTCCAGACGTGATTTGCCTTCATTAACTCCATTTCATCTTTCAAAACTTTTTTCCATTCTTACTTATCAGAGGATGAGAGAGCCTCTTGCACAGTGTTAGGCTCGGCATCGTTTTTTTTGAGCAATCATAAATACTTTCCCTTCAATCTCAAAATGATGACGGGGAATATTTTTACGATTACTTTTACACAACTGAATTTCTCTTGAATTAAGTTCGTTAGACGATGCAATACTTCCACTAGGTCTTGCATGTTGAAATAAATCTTCATTTTCCTCTACAACATCAATCGGTGTGTTATTAGGGTCTTCCGTCTCATATAATTGGAAGTCCTTATCAATCTCACCTCTACTAGGAAAATCGTTCTCTAAGAACGTGATATCTCGTGACTCAATTTCGATCATACTTCCATCAATTTATTCACCTATGAATACGTACCATTTGGAGTGTTCTGAATATCTTATAAAGATGCACTTCTTCCTTTTAGAACCTAATTTGCCATATTCATGAGAAGAATCGTGAATAAAAGCTGCACATCCCCATGGACGTAGACTATTTAAGTTTGGTTTCCTACTAGTCCACAATTCATAAGGGGTGGAAGTGACCGATTTTGAGAAACTCGGTTAAGTACATAGGCAGTAGTCAATAACACATCTCCCCAATAGGAGATAGGTAAATTTGCTTGCACTATTATAGACCTAACCATTTCCAATATAGTTCTATTTATTCTCTCAGCTACCCCATTTTGTTGTGGAGTACTAAAAATAGTCAATTGTCGTACAATTCCCTTTTTCATCACAAAGAGCCTTGAATTCTTCCGATAGATACTTATGTCTGCGATTGGTTCTCAATGCCTTTATTGTTTTGCTTAACCGATTCTCTACCATCGTTATATATCATCTAAAACAGTCTAATACTTCTGACTTATGGGAGATCAGAAAGATATAACCAAAATGCGTGAAGTCATTTATGAAAGTGATGAAATATGAGACTCCACACCTCACCCTCACGTTCAAAGGACTACAAATATCAGAATGTATAAGTTGTAATGGAAATTTGGCTCTAATCCCTTTACCAAATGATTTTCTAGTTGCTTTTCCTGCCAGATAATATTCACATACGAGTAGATTAATATTAGTGAGTGACCCTAAAAGGTCTTCTCTAGCTAATATTTACATTCTTTGCAATCTAATGTGACCTAATCTAGCATGCCAAGTACTTACATCAATCTCAATATTACTAGAAGATGCAATTAAACAAAAACAACCATCGATATTAATATTGTACTGATCATAGTCAATATCTAATACCATAAAACCATTCGATATATGACCTGAATTATAATAAATTGTTCTATACAAAATGTCAACACAATCACCATGAAAATTCAATAAATAACCTAGGCTAAGAAGAAACTATAGAGACCAAGTTTCGTCGAATATCTGGAGCATAGAGGACATCATGTAGGAATAGGCTTCGAACACCGCGTAAAATTAATTTACATGTGCCGATACCCTTCACTTCAATTTTTGAGTTATTCCCAACATATATCCATCTTCTTCTAGGTTGTATTCGACAATATTCTACAAATGCTTCTCGGTCTCTTGATACATGGTCTGTTGCTCCTAAGTCTACAGTCCACATTGGATGAGATTCAACAAGTATTACAGTACTATAAACAAAAGCATTACTTAAAGTAATGAAGTAATAGAGTACCTCTTTCGGCTCAGTGCATTCACGAGCAAAGTGACCCATTTTGCCACAATTGTAGCACTTCATCTTGGTCTTGTCATTTTTCCCACCACGCTTCTTGCGTTGGAAGGTCTTAGCCCTCTTAAGTGCCTGATTAGTTTTTTTTCCCCTTTATTGTTGACTTGATGATTCCTTTTTCGCTTAAAGCCCGAAACTTTGTGCGAACTCGATTCAGCAACATAAGCATGGGTAGAGGATCTCATAACCTCTAGGCACTCATTCTCTAATTCCAAATTACGTGTAATATCATCAAAAGTGACAATATTCTCATTATGCATCATATTGATCTTCATATGCTCCCAATTGTCAGGAAGAGACCTTATAACAGCTTGAACTTGCTTTTCATCAGTAAGGGAGTGACCTGCTGACTTCAGCTCATGAATCATGTTTGATATCTCCCGAAGATGCCGCATCATCATTACATTTGGGCACTTTTGGTATGTGTCAAATTTGATGGTGAGTCTTCTCAACTTAGTGGCAGATGTACCCCAAACTTATATTTCAAGGCAATCCACATAACTTGAGCTTTATCATGACTTTTAAACTCACACATGAAATCATCTTGCATACAGCTCAGCAACGTGATATGAACAATACTATTTTTCGTTTTCCAAGCTTAATAAGCTTCTAAATCTCTTATGTGTTGAGCTGAAGTTTCATACTCAGGTTCATCCACCAAAATCTCTTGCTCCTCAATGATGTATTAAACCTTTCGGTGTCAAATATCATAATTATCACTGTTAAGCTTCTCACCCTTAGTAAGGTCAGTCACAATGGTCTTGGATGTCGGAGTCATAATCAATTGCTATAACACATTGACATAATAAACGCAAAATCAATACTAGCACACTTTTCAAAGTAACACACATATTTAATTTGCAGCAAAAATAAACTAAATCAATGACAATTCAACAAAAGACACAAAAACAAAAGTTCACATTTGTTCCCAATCAGCTCCTATGTGCGATTGTTCTATTATTATTAATTACTTTAATTTGCACAAATTTTAAGTTCTAGGTGAGAACTCTTTTGAATTCTACCAACTTACGAACTCTCACTAGGAAAAATAATTACATGACCTCATGTAATTTCTACAATTTTTCATTAACACATAAGTATAGTATGATGTGAACCAACATACAAAAAACAATCATGCTAAAACTACAATCAAAACTACAGTTCAACATGTAACGGAAAAACAAGGATTTCCTACCATTGTTCGAATTTTTCTATAACTAGAAAATTACAAGTATATTAAACTATATAAATGCTATCATTGAACGAAGCTCTACACAGCATATATGATACCATTTTTATGTAGGCAAGCTATTGTATTTCCCAAACCATAAGATATACAAGCTAAAAAATGAATAAACAACATATTTAAACCCCAAAAATATGCATACTCAAGGTTCCCTATACATTTTCAAACATTTATAAAACTCAAAAATATAAAATAAATATACCACCGTGTAGAGCATATCCATAAGAACCAAACGCCACCTATCACGCTCCAATTGGAGCTGTCATGCGCCTACATGCACCGCCTGAGTGTGCGGCGCATGAGGCGCATGAGGCGCATGTGCTAGTAAGCCAAATGGCTCCTGGCCAGTCCGACTGATCCCACCGGTTTGACCATTGGACCATCAGACCGGTTTGATCGATCAACAGTCGTGTCAAGTCAAGTCACAAGTCGGGACACTGGCTGGCCAATTGCCGTCGTCGGTGACGTCATCAATGACGTTATCCAATGGTTATCAACTATTGGATGACGTCGCATGGGTCGGTTTGCCGACGCGCACGTGACGCTCATGCGCTGGCGTGCCTAGCGCATGGATCTCATGCACAACGGCTTCTGGCCGTGCGAATGGGCACATTCGGCGTCCTCCAGCGGCGCTCAACCCATCGTCGGACTCATCTCATCGAGCATTTCACCCTATATATTTAAAAAATGATTTTGGCCAAAAAAATATTTTGAAAAATGGCCAAAATCGTACGAGTGTACCCGACCTCGAATTTGTTCTTCGCTTCAGTTCATTTTCGATGATTCATATAGCAATTCCAACCAATAGACATCCAAATAGTGTAAATTTCATACTTTTGATCTCGATATCAAATGGTAAATGAGAAAATTCATTGAAAAACAAGGTAGAAATCACGACTGCATTCTGATACCAATGTTGGAATTCAAGTCGGCGGAAGATGACTTACCTTTGTCCGATGCGCAAACAACAATTAACCCTGGAACGAATGTTGAATTGTGGATGAATCACGAACAAAAATACTTCACGTTGGTCTGAATGCAATCACAAGGAAGGCACCTGATTTCCACAGCATAAATGCCAATTGTTCTTGTAAAGGGGAAGAGAAAAGGAAAACTTCTTAGTGTACATTCTACCAATCGTGCCAACGGTTGTCTTCAGGAGTCTTTTATATGACTCCCTCACACCTTTTCAAAATATGTCTTTCCATCGTAGCGTATCAAGATGAAATGGTGCGTTCTCATCGCACCCCATCATGTATGTACTGATTAAGTACAGCACTGTTTATTGCCGAAGCCACCGGTAGTAGAGGCATCCGAGAATTTGGAGTTTTAGGTAGTTCAGGATTTTGCCAAAGAGGCGGTGATATGGAGGCTTACGATTAAAGATACCTGTGGGTAGGCGATTTATGAGATATGTGGAGGTTTGGAAGACGTAGGTCCAAAAGGTGGGAGGTAGGCTGGCTTTGTGCAGTAGGGTTAATCCGATTTCGACGATGTGTTGGCGACGCCTTTCAGCGGTGCCGTTATGTTGTGGGGGTGTATGGAGGTGTGGTTAGGTGTGAAATTCCGTGTTCTGCTCAAAATGGTTTATGTTAAATGAATTCCCCGACCCATTGAAGTAAAGAGTTCGTATTTTTTTTTTTTTTTAGAAATTGTTTTTCGACAAGTGTTTTGAGCTGCTAAAAAATAGGCAACATCGGACTTGTTATGGAAGGGATAAAACCAAATATAAGTGAGTGAACTGGTCTACAAAAATAACATAATAACGAAAATCATCAATAGATAAAGTAGATGCTAGACCCCAAACGTCCGTGTACAATAACTCAAGTGGATGTCTACCTTCTAAAGTTGAAGAATGAAATAGTAATTTGTGACTTTTATTGCAACGACAAGAATCACATGGTAACTTTTTTCCTAGACTAGACTCATTTGACGACAGAAGTGAAAAATGCTTAATGGAGTGACGTAAAATATTGATGGATGGATGACCTAATCGATCATGCCACATAGTTGCTCGTGTCCACTCACCAACCAAGGCCATGTGTGAGACATTTGGCTGCCAAGAGGATGGCGGTCATTGATAAACGCCATCTCTATGTTCTCCTCGAAGTAGCATCGCCCCCGTGCGAAGTTCCTTAACCAAAAATGAGAGGCAAAGAATTCAATTGAGACTCGGTTAGTAGGACAAAATTGTGAAACTAAAATTAAATTTTTGGTTATGTGAGGTGTGACATCCCAAATTTTCAACCCTGTCTTCTACTGAATTAATCGGGCATTTCATTGACGCGTCTATAGGGTTATTCTCAGAGCCGATCACTCTCGAGATAACTAGACTAGCTGGGGAAATTATTAAGGAATTTTAAGGCAATAGACTTGAGAACTCGATCAGGAATCGGCTTCTTGACCGTGTCTATCTTTAGAGGCCATTGCGGCGCAGTATAAAATCGATTAGAGATCAGAGATAGGTCGGTTTGACTGAGATGTGTGGCTAATCGTGGGTGACACCACTAAATTAGAAAATTCTCATCGGCCGACACTAGACTGATTTTCTTATTGTTTTGGTACCCTGTGTCCGTAATTGAATCATCGAGATTTTTACGACAATCAAGAGTCGCCATTGAGTCGAGTGGATTCATAGTGGCTCGAAGAAAATCGACCACGGGTCATTTGCCTTAAAAAGTTCTGAAAACTACCCGATAGTCTAGGTCACGCTAAAAACGCGCCGAATGAAAATTAACCGCCAATTCGAGTCCGATTTCAAAAATTGAAGTTTTGGCCATGTCACAATAAATTTTAGGAGCATCGACTCAGTCTCAGAAAATTTTCAGAGATTCCGGGATTTTTACGGAAAATCGAATCGGATGCCGCAGAAAATTAACGGAAATTCGTATGGGCCGAATTTAATGGAGTTTTGATTTCCAAGCCGAGCTATTGGGTGATGGGCACTTGCAGAAATGATATGGCCTTTCCTTCTACAGCAATGGATATCAAATTTGGGAAATTTGATAAAGAAATTAAAGACCAAAAATGAGTGAAATTCGGAACTAAAAGAGGGCAGTAATTTTGGGCTTCAAAATTTGACTATTGGTGGAATTATTTTACAAGAAAGAAATGGGGGACATGAGGATAATCTTGAAGGATGGTGGGACCATGAAATGATGAAATTTGATGTTTATCTTGACTTTGGCAGACTTCCTTTGGCTTCTCGTGCACGATTCCTCTCCTTCATCTCCTTCGCACGGACGCCACACCACGAAACAGCTGCTCTTGTTTTCTTTCCATCGATTCCTTCGACTGAGAACCTCTGCCGCACGACTTCCTTCACGATTGCAGCCACACACGCCTCCACTATCATTTCATCCTCATCACCCATCCATCTCCACCACCACATCATCACCATCTATCATCATCCCATCTTCCACCATCACCCCCACGTCCGTGGCTCATGCCTCAAGTCAACAATTGAAGTTTAATTGACTGAAGAAGCCCCACAGCTGCACCGAAGATCCGCGTCCCCTCCTTGTGTCTTCAATCCATCGGAGTCAACTCCAGCAGGTGTGATGACCGCCAATCTCCACTTCTTCGCACGAACAGAGGAGTCCATCGAAATTTGATCCAGCAGCTTCATCGTGCGATCCCCTCTCCACGCGTCCAAGTCCACCAGCTGAGTTCTCTTCGTTGACTCCATCTGCCAATTGCCGATTGAAGCAGCTCACGGCAGAAGCTGCGACCGTCCGTGACTCACCATCACCGAAGTCCCTTTTTTGCTCGATTTCTTCAGCCCACTAACGCCGTGGACTTCATCCGCTCGAAGACTCCACCGCCAGCTGCTTCCCTGCTCCATCTTTCGGTTGTGTCTTCGCCCGCGTCTCCTTCGTGTGAGACTCCTTCAGCGAAGACCAGCAAAGCCAGCAGCCCACTCCCAAGATCGGTCCAGCAGTTGGCCCGTCCAAGAAACCAGATGAAGTCTTCAGCCCATGTGATCTTCAGTCCATCAAACTAGCTGAAGACAAGCCTTGCAGCAAGCCCAGCCCGTGAGCTTCAGTCCTTTGGGCCACCGAATTCAGCACAAGACCAGCAAGCCCAGTTCAGCTAGTGCAGTTAGTTCAGTCCAGAAATTCAGCAGGTCCAGCCCATTCCAGTGCAAGAACAAATCTCAATTGGGCTGAGATTTGTTGGGCCTAAGCTTAAGGCCCGGTCCATGTCCGTGGGAGTCGTTGCGAGCCCGATTTCGGCCGCCGTCGCATCGCCGTTGCGGTGATTCGATCTCCGTTTTTAATCAAGTGAGTTTTTCTCACTAAAGCTTTATTAGTTTGCTAATTATGCCTTAGGGTTGGTTAGATTTAATTACATGCACTTAGGTGGTTAGATTAGGTTAGAACAATTAAATTAGTGACTTAAGGATGCATGTTAGGTGGTTAGACCTAGCTATTAGCAAGTAGAAATGTTTGGTTAATTATTGAATGCATCTCGGGATTTTTCCCGACCCGTTTCGGGCTCCAATAAGGCAATATAGGCCTAAATTGGATTTTTAATATTTATTTATTTATTTTTCGAAATTAATTATTTAATTAATTATTTTTCCGGAAATTCAACCGGGATGGCCGGTGACCGGAATTTCGTGCTGATTGTCGTGGTGCAGTCCGTTTATTTATTTGAGCTCTACGTTGTGTGGAATTGAATTTATTGTGTAATTTTAGGAATTGTCCTAAATTGGTTGTTGTTGAATATTTGATTGGTTGTTGGCCGAATATGGGTATATAGCGCCAGTACGTTGATGGGCTATATAGTAGGGAGAATGGTGAGAGCTAACTGAGAACGTTATTGGCTGAGACCAATCAGGTACGATGTTATTGGACATACGTGGTTCGGTGATTGGAAGTATCACTGGCGAAAACGGCGCCTTAAAGAACGCACGTAAATGACTTATAGACACACGTGGTTCGGTGATTATGGGAATATCACTGGTGAAAACGGCGCCTTAAAGAACGCACGATGTTGTCTATAGCCGATGTCACCTTGGCGAAAACGACGCCCTTGAAAGGACACGTGGTTCGGTGATCAAGGTTATCACTGGTGAAAACGGCGCCTTAAAGAACGCACGGTGTCGGTGATCGGTATGTCATTGGCGAAAACGACGCCCGAGAAACACATGTGATTTGGTGAATGAGTACACCACTGAGAAATCGTGGTATGAGTGGGAATGACCTAGAAAGGGGCTGGCTGACATGTAATCGACTTAGTCGATTGATCAATGCTTGATCGGATGTCGTGAATTGTTTGAATACTTGTGTTTAACCTTGAATTGCAGGTTGGAACTGAGGCCAAGGTAAGTCCTCTGACTCGTGTTGTGCTTAGGCAATCGTATGGCGTATTAGTTTATTAATCGAGTCTTAGTGGGTAGGACTCGCTGAGACGTGGTCTCATTGGTTATTGAATAACCATTTCAGGACCCTGAGGAGAATCTAAGGAAGATGAACCTGAAGAGGAGAAAGACTTTTGAGGAAGAAGATGATCCAGAGAGGGATCTTAAATATAACCCGGATGTGGACTGAGATCCCATCCCTTTTGTAAACCCTGTCTTAGCATAGATAGGCGTGAGACAAGTATGTTGTGAATAGTATGGTAAATATGCCATGAGTGGTGATGTTAATGAAAGTGTGGTTGTGAATTTCAATATGAAAAATATGGCCTACTTTCCTATCCCATTGTTTTATTGTCTGGGGATTTATAACTGCTTCCGCCTGTGCTTAATAAAAAGAAAGGGTCGGCGATACATAGTCCTGGGATATCGCATTATAAAATCGACCAAGTAGAAGGATGTGCGCGCGTCCGAGGATCGGGGCGTGACATGAGGAGTGCGTAAAACATCAGACAATTGAAAGGAAGTATACTGGTAATTTAATGTAGTAGAGGCAATATGAGTGATACTCAAACCCGAACCATCACCAACGACTCTCATCCGGGCCTTCATACTCACTATACAGAGATAAATTAGCGAGATCACTTGTAACATGATGTGAGGCTCCCGAATCAACCAACCAACCTGCTTCTCGGGTTGAACTTGGGCTGGCTGCAACATTTGCAACCGGAGCACGGATCGCGTCTTACGTACGGAGACAATTTTTGGCGGAGTGTCCCCCGCGATCCCAGTATTGACAAACGGGCCGGGAGCTGTTGTGCTATGAAGACCGCGACTCACTGCTTGTGTGATCTCTCCGGCGGTTTGAATTGCGGGTGCCAAGGAATTTCTGGAGTCTCCAGCAGGCTGTCCAGAACGGCCAGAATTGTTCCGTCGGGATGGGGCTCTCGGACCTCGAGTGTTTCGAGTGCTAAAATTGGCTATTAGTGGCAGGACTTCAGCTGCCGTTTCTTCATGTTGAAGGAACATTTCATGGGCAAATAATTTGTCGTAAAGTTCCTCGAAAGTGATTGTGTTTTCACGAGCACGAATTGCCGTTGCGATTTCACGATATTCCGGTCCTTATCCCCGGAGAGTGCAGATGTCAAGGTCATCGTCATGGGAAGGTGAATCAATCATTGCCAACTCATCTGCAATAGATTGTGGTTGCTGTAAAAAAAATTAGAAATAGAACGAGAGTTGCGTTGAACCGTTGATAATTGGTCCTTGAGATGCATGACGCGGGATCGGGATTTGCTTGCGTAAAGTATCGCAAGTTTGTTCCATGCTCTTTAAGATGTTGCACAAGAGGCAATAAGGGGAATGATGGCTTCGGCAGTAGAAGCAAAAATCCCGTTGAGCAAGAGTTGGTCTTGTCTAATTCAATGAAAGTTGGCGGCGTTCAGGGCTGTCGATTGTCGCGGGTGATCTCTTCCGGTGGGCAAGGACGCGTTCCATCGATGAATCCTTTAAGGTCATATCCGACTATCAAGGACACGAAGAAAATCTCAACTAATTGACAGCTATTTACGACAATAAGAAGGCTGAAATTATGGAGGACCATTTGAATTTTAAACCGATTCTCTTATTGATTCCATACTCATTTACTCTTGACGCACGATCAAATGAGACTTTACACCCAAAAGTTGAGGGGATTGCGAGAATCAATTGGGCATGCAAGACATTTTAATTATCGTCATTGAGAAGTATAGAGTTTCCAATCAACCGTAGTTCCTTTTCTGACCTTTTCAATTGAGCGGACATCATAGTTTATTTGGGGGTCAGTTTCTTCCTCTTCTTCCTCCCATTTTTACAGGCTTGGACTTTTTATTAACCAACACATCTCTTCGGTATTTCACTAATAATGGAAAACTTAAAAAAAAGAAGTTATAAATTTATTGTACTTGTATCAATTCAGTCATAAATTTTTCAATTATATTAATATAATTCAATTTTTTTTTTTATGTTTTGCCAATTAAGTCAATTCAGTCAATTTTGATTAGAAATCATTAATGTAGATGCTGACCATACTATATGGCTAAGTTAGCGCTAATGTTGACAAGTTTTTCTTTTAAAATTTTTTATCTTTTCTTTTATTTATCTTTTATCTTTTATCTTTTCTTCTATTTTCATTTCTTCTTTTCTTCTTTTCTTTTTTATAATAGAGGTTATGGCGAGGCTCGCCCTTACCTCACCTGCCACAAGCGAATATGGCCTCACTTGCGATTGGTGAATCCATGGCCACATTCGCCCATGGTGGGGGAGTCCTTGGCAAGGTTGGCCTCACTCACAATCACGTCTGCCTAGACTATTGCGAGGTGCAACACCAAGTAAGGTTGCCTTACCCACAATTGTGATAGTCTTGGTTAGATCTGCATGAGACTGGGCGAAGGTCGTAGCCCTCGCTAGCCACCGTGTGAAAAAAAAAAAAGCAAAAAAAAAAAAAAAAGAAGAAGAAGGAAGGAAAAGAGAAGAAAAGAAAAGGAAAAATAATATAAAACATAAAAAACAAATAAAAATTTTAAAAAAGTTGTCTATGTCAACGTTGATTGTTCCACGTACAAGGATTGGCTTCTATGTTAATGATTTCTAGCCAAAATAAGCTGAATGGACTCAATTGGCAAAATATAAAAATGTTAATGACTAAATTGCACAATTAAAAAATGTATGACAGAATTTGAAAAATTCATAGAACTTTTTTGGTAATTTTCGTCATTAATGAATATCACAAGCAATAGGAGGTTTGAGCTTCCCTTTGATTGAACTTTCCTCTTAACAATCTATTATGTCAAATCATCACTCCTGTCTACCTTCCACATTCTCAAAACGCTTTCATTATGATATGTTGGTAGTTATATAGCACCAACATGGACACGTAACACGCGACACGACACAACACGATATGCCAACACGTCATTTCTTAAAAATAGAGAATTTCAACACGTTCCGACACGTTATATATTAAATATATTTTTATATATAAAAAAATAATAATAATAGCCTAGAATTAATTTACACCAAAAATATTAAATAATATCATTCATTATTTTAATTTGTTACAATAATACACAAAACTTAGAGGAAAAAAACATTGTTTAAAGAAAAATGCTGAAATGATATTTTTAAATTTATTTATTTATCATATATAGCATTTTTTTTTTTACTTCTTTCATAGTAAAAGACTTATAAAAAAACAATTCTAAAATAAAACTGAAAAGAAATGACCCTGTGCGTGTATATTTATAGCAATTTTATTACTTCTTTTATTACTTCTTTTGTGTATATTTATATTTTGACCCCTCAAGTATTATAAATTTTTAAAATTGACCCCGTGCGGGTCAGAATCGAGTATTGGAATTCTAGACTCGCGTGTTGGAGCATGTTGGAAAGAGTTGACCACGTGTCGGATTTTTCGACACTTGTTAACCGCATGTCGGAGTGTGTCAGGACGTGTCGAAGCGTGTTAGACACATGTCGGAGTGTCGGACACGACACGCAGGCTTCCGGAGAGTGTCCGTGCTACATAGATTGGTAGCGCCGTTAGTATTGCAAGCCACTTAGAAAAGAGAAAATAAGAAAAGAAAATCCACATCAGCCTCTTTCCTTTGCCAAATCCACATTGCACCGTTAGTATCGCACCCTCATCCAACTCACTCGTTTTTTTCAAGGTCGAATAGATTCAAACGCCAAAAAAAAAAAAAAAAAAAAAAGCAAAGGGTTTCCATGTTCCTTGAGTTCGATCTTTGACAATGATCAATTGATTAAGGGCCGATGTTCGGTCCATAATGTCATTAAACAGTGCGGATCGCAGACTATCGGACTTACAGGCCTTCCACGCGGCGTGACTAAAGGCTAGCGCGATCCAGCCGGGACGAAAGCCTTGCCTCCCTTTGATGAAGAAACCCTCGCTTTTTCCACGGGACGTATGCTCAGTTTTTCCCTTTGTTTGGCCCAGTAGCTGACTCTATTAGTCAATAAATGTAGACCGGTCGGAATGGTGGTAATCGCCGACACTCGTGGCTGCTAGTGAGTGGTTCCGGTGGATCGCTTGTCCAATCAAAGTTGAGCTAATTAACGATAATATAGTACTTGTGGGCGCCATCATCGAATAACTTTTGCGTGCGGACGGGATTAAGGAAATTCACTAGGAATTACTTCTCCACACGTCCTAATTGGCTTCTCGGGCAGGGTTAATTACATGGGTCAAAACCAAGAAAAATACCCGGCCTGGAATTCACTCTCTTGCTTTTTTAGATGAAAATGTCCTCTTGGGCTATGGATCCTTTGGGGTTTGTCCGTATGAATTATTTTGTCTTAACACTTCTTCCTTGAGTTCTCCTATTCAAAATTCTCAATGATCGTAATCACATCAGAAAGTCACTCGGAAGTTTGTTTGTGAACCGTTAGAAAATAAGTTCGTGGATATGATTTATCTAACTTGATCTCAAAGATTCAAAGTGAAATAGACATGTAATTAATGTTTTGACTTCTCTCACCATGTATCTATTCTATTTTTCTTTATTCACCAAGTCAAGAAATGGACACATCATCTCTTAATTTGTCCTTTTCTTCCACGATTTTCTTTGCTCAAGTGAACTATGCCCCACGCACCACGAATAACCTACACAGCGAGACCATTTCAATACGTTGACTTCTTAATGGTGTCAAAATCCGATATGCGGTGAGACATATTGTATGATATTTTCTTTCTGAAATTAAGCCCGTTGTTCCCTAGAATTTTCTTATTTGAAAGAGACTCTGCAATCGATGAACTCATCTTTTAATTGATCGCCTGACGTTCCATATACTTGGACAATAAATTCAAAACCCAAACTGGACTTAGATTGATGACTTTATTTAGCAATTCCAGTGCACTTTCGTCTATATACCATGGAACTTGCAAGGTATCAAGTTTAGGTCGTTTATATGTGGAGACAAAACTTTTGGTGTTATATGCGCATTTTATGGGCAACATTTAACTATACTTTCAGCAAATCTCATTGGACGAAATCATCAGTGGGGTTGGAAGGCGAGGCAGGAAGGTAAAAAGCATATTTTTTCCAGTACAATAATTTAGGGAAAAAAAAACTAACAGAATCGATGCAAAAACTGCTGCCAATGGCTTTTTGGATCGTTCGGCAAACGGTTTAGGAACAATCCGCATAATGTGTGAGAAAACGATCATGACTTTTGATCTAGAAAGGTTACGGTCCCATAGTCCCAATCTGAAAAGCTTATTCTGAGCACTGTACCCGTATCAAATTGAGTACACCTTTTGCAATCGTTTCAGACCTCAAAATTCATGGTTTAGGCATGTCTCAGAGCACTTTTCTATTTCATGTCATATCTCCGCATCATTTTAGGCTTTTGTATGTTTTTCCGAATTTTCTACTGCTTAAGCTTATGTTTGGGTTTTCTAGGTTGTGTATTATACATATTTCTTCATATTTTATAGAATATAGAAAAGGAGAATATCTCTCTATAGTTGGGACGGTGAGTGCGTGCACCTGAGTGCGTGTTTGCCGATCGTTAGATTCATGTTTATCGATAAGTTTGTTGAGTCACTTGGTATTAGAGTCGGCATGACTGCTGGAGAGCCATGTTCAAGCATTTGTCTTGCTTGATGATGAATAGGGGATAAGGACCCTGTGCATGGCTTTTTGGTGGTTCGAAACAATTGCTGTCCAGTCTACCCTATTAAACTCTATTTGAATGGGGTAGAAGAAATTTTCATGGTGATTAGGACCACTACTAAATCCGTGGAGGTTGTGGGGACTGCAATGGCTATGATGTCTGTGACTACTATGGAGGTCGTGAAGATTATGACAGGGTTGTTGGTGGGGCAGAATTTATCATGAAAATCAAATTTATGAGGTGTAAAGGGCCTGATGAATTCGAGTGCAAAGTAAAAGTTGATTATTTTGATGGTTCTGTTCAGGAGTCATGGATTGGTCTGAAGAGATAGATAATGTCTTATATTGTATGGACATCCTGGAGCATAGAAAGGTCATGCTAGTGAAGTGTAAATTCTGAGTCACAGTATTATGATGATGGGAAAGATTTGGAGGAGAATCGACAGAGCTAGAGAAGGCAATGCGACATGGTAAAAAATGCAATTATTATTACAGCGGTTTGGTCAAGAGAGTTCACATTACAAAGACCATGTTTGAACGAATCAAAAGAGATGAACGACAAGCCATCTCAGAGTATTCCTCATGTCAATCATCGAGAAATTGCTCGTGAACCTCACGGATAGGGTAGCCAACAAATTGATTAAAATGCTGAAACTGACGAATTTCCTTTTTAAAATCTGGAGGATTTTGAACTTGACAAAGAATTTCCGAAAAAAATGCTTTCAATTTTTCTGATGATGGAGTTGATAAATTCGATCATAAAGTATTATAAAGATGCAGGGTGAATAGTTTTAAAGACTATGATTTTTTTTTGTGCCTTATCTTAATTTATTTTAGATGTTGTGTGAGGATATTAGGTGATTTGTTTCCATTTTATTAGTTTTCATTAGTAGGTTAGATTTTTCTTATTAGTTATTTGGTTCCTATCTTAAAGTTAGCATTTCATTTGGGTTTTGTTAGATATAAATAGAGATTATGGTCTTTTGTAATTTGGTTTTCCTCTTTTTATTAACTGATTAAGTGAGATAATCTATTCTGTTATTGCGCAAGGTTTTGTGTTTGTGAGTCACAACTCGTGTTCGTGAATTTAGTATTTTTCTAGATTCATGTTGTCAACCAGTTTTGTTGCTTTAGTATAGGATGCAAACTAGGTTCAAATACATATTTATTAATGAAACAAACTTAATGTATTGAGAAATTCTATAATGATCTCATAAGCAATTTTTCACTTAGCAATCTCATATCGCTGGTTAAAATGGTTATTTCTTTTTGGCTGGAGACGACTAATCAAAGAAAAGGAAGAAAATACAACAAATAGGACAATAAGAAGCTTCCAATGTGCCACTATCTTCCTGACTTATCTTATTGAAATGAACATTGGAAAGAAATTTAGTATCCCATGTGGTTGAACTTGCGAGTTGGAGAGAATATTGTATTTATTAATCAAAAGTGTCATTTTCTAATCTCGTGACTAACAATACATATCGACTTTTCTTTATGATCGTGCTCTTTCCTAGAATTTGCGTATGAAGGAGATAGAGAACAAGCTCTGATTCCTATCTGATATGACCCTCTAGGTAAAATGCAAGCATTAAAGGCCCATGGCGTTTGGATATATAGTAAAAATAATTCCCACTGAAATTTTCATTGCTTGTAATTAGTATATTCAACTAATCTTGGAAATTTCACGGTAATTCTAGCAGGCATGCACTGCCAATATGACGTTGCTTGACTTGTATATGCTTCTACACTTGGAAAGATTCAACTTGCTGTAGATATCGGCAGCTGATCAAGATCAGGACCACCATTCTGTAGAATTCCAATGTTTTTAATAGGGCATTGCCTTTCAATTCCACGCTCAATTGAGGACTGAGTACATTCATCTTGTATATACTCCAATGAAGATAAATCAAATTATAACTTATTTCTTTGATCCAGTATTTTTTTTTTTTTTTTGGGTCTGAGAGGTCAATTCAATTAACTAGCATGAAAAACTGTGCAGAAAATCGAGAGTAAATTTTTAGAACTTTATTCTTCATAGACAACGATGATTTAGAGTTTCAAAAGCATGTAATTAGCATATAAGCATATTCATTTTGATTTTAGGAGAATTTCACGAAGTTTGGAAGTCCTGTTGAGAGCATAATTTGTTGAAAAAGGCAAATTATCTTTATCCTTAACAAAAGACTTTATGGATGATCATAATATAAAGTTGACATAGAAGACACCTACTATATAGTCCAAAGAAGTAGATAAATCAATCCGCAATGTCTTTGTCTGATTCGTTATTTTTGTCTTTTGTCCTGACAATTTCTCTCCCCATCAATTTTAAATATGCTATGCATGACACATGGTATTTCAATAATACATATGCTAATCATATGTGCCAATTGAATAGAACAAGTCTGTATGACATGTGTCATTGACACGTGGGATTATCGAGTACAACATGTACTATGATGTGGAACTCAACTGGCATCT
Source organism: Eucalyptus camaldulensis (assembly GCA_019915185.1). Taxonomy (NCBI): domain Eukaryota; kingdom Viridiplantae; phylum Streptophyta; class Magnoliopsida; order Myrtales; family Myrtaceae; genus Eucalyptus; species Eucalyptus camaldulensis. The sequence goes on from JAHSVA010000008.1 coordinate 25,477,973, forward strand.
AGGGTACATTAGAGATCGGATAAGAAAGTATGAATGACTGTGGAAGGGTGCAAAATTCTAATGCAACATGAGCGAATGACATGTGCAATGACATAGAATTCGAATAGAACATGAGCACAAATGTGAATGATGTACAAATCAAATACGGCTTGGGCGAATCCATGCATAATGACATTTTAAGTCAAATTATTACATGTGCTAATGACATGCATTATGACCCAAAAAATTGAACTATAACATTTTCAAGTGACATGCATGATCATATGGAATCCAAATGCAACTTGAGTGAATGAGTTGTGTAATGATGTGAAACTTAATTAGAATATGTGCGACCGATTTGTGTCCATTGCTTTATGGTTGATTGGAACAAAATCCTACTTATGATATAATTCCAGTTAACTACTAGGGTTTACTCCAATGACCACCATTTCCACATAGGAAGACGAATGTAGGGGGTTCGAATTCTAACCTTCTCAGGAGGGTTGGATTGAGGATAATTTAGTATTAAGTGTAGATTTTGACTCCAATGTTTTGCAATGAGGCAGGACAAAAATTTGAGAATAAGACTTAGAGTAGAAGTAGAGTATAACTGACCAATATATATAACTCCAGTTACTTTATTATTTTTAGTATGCCAAATGGGCAAGCCAATGTGCTAAAAAGCTTTGAATAGAAGGTTGTGGGTTGTTTGGTAGAGGTGAATAGAAAGAGTATTAAGAGAAAGGAGACTAGAAAATCAATAATATGGAGGAAACAAATTATCCTAATTTTAGCATGACCGGAATCAACTATGAAAACCTTTCAAACATAGCTAGTTGGACTTCTTCACATTATAGAAGGAGGAGATACATGTTTGGGCTAACTGAAGAATAGACAAGGCGATATACACTTTCTACGAAACAATAGTAGTATAAAAGAAGTTAGAAAAAACCATGAACTATTAGGACTCCTGGAGGTTACGTCCATGCCCAGCAATCCTTGAATAAAAGCTTTCCATGCTTTATCTTACTTTTTAAAAGCTCTTCTTCAATATAAATACGTCGTAGTCATCATAATATCCCCCAACCACCGTTGTAGTCACCATAATATCCCCCAAATATCCCCCAACCACCATCGTAATCTCATAATATCCCCCAACCACCGTCGTAGTCATCATAATATCCCCCAAATATCCCCCAACCACCATCGTAATCTCATAATATCCCCCAACAACCGTCGTAGTCTCATGATATCGAGTACAACATGTACTATGATGTGGAACCCAACTGGCATCTAGGGTAAATTAGAGATTGAATAAGAAAGTATGAATGACTGTGGAAGGGTACAAAATTCTAATGCAACATGAGCAAATGACATGTGCAATGACATAGAATTCAAATAGAACATGAGCACAAGTGTGAATGATGTACAAATCAAATACGGCTTGAGCGAATCCATGCATAATGACATTTTAAGTCAAATTATTACATGTGCTAATGACATGCAGTATGACACAAAAAATTGAACTATAACATTTTCAAGTGACATGCATGATCATATGGAATTCAAATGCAACTGGAGTGAATGAGTTGTGTAACGATGTGAAACTTAATTAGAGTATGTGCGACCGACTTGTGTCAGTTGCTTTATGGTTGATTGGAACAAAATCCTACTTATGATATAATTCTAGTTAACTACTAGGGTTTACCCCAATGACCACCATTTCCACATAGGAAGACGAATGTAGGGAGTTCGAATTCTCACCTTCCCAGGAGAGTTGGATTGGGGATAATTTAGTACTAAGTGTAGATTTTGACTCCCATGTTTTGCAAGGAGGTAGGACAAAAATTTGAGAATAAGAGTTAGAGTAGAAGTAGAGTAGAATCGACCAATATATATATAACTCCAGTTACTTTATTATTTTTTAGTATGCCAAATGGGCAAGCCAATGTGGTAAAAAGCTTTGAATAGAAGGTTGTTTGGTAGAGGTGAATAGAAAAAGTATTAAGGGAAAGGAGACTAGAAAATGAATAATATGGAGGAAACAAATTATCCTAATTTTAGCATGACCGGAATCAACTTGAAAACCTTTCAAACATAGCTAGCTGGACTTCTTCGCATTATAGAAGGAGGAGATGCATGTTTGGGCTTACTGAAGAATAGACAATGCTATATAGACTTTCTACGAAAGACAATAGTAGTATAAAAGAAGTTAGAAAAAAAAAACCATGAACTATTAGGACTCCTGGAGGTTACGTCCATGCCCAACAATCCTTGAATAAAAGCTTTCCATGCTTTATCTTACTTTTTAAAAGCTCTTCTTCAATATAAATACTTCGTAGTCATCATAATATCCCCCAAATATCCCCCAACCACCATCGTAATCTCATAATATCCCCCAACCACCGTCATAGTCTCATAATATCGAGTACAACATGTACTATGATGTGGAACCCAACTGGCATCTCGGGTAAATTAGAGATCGAATAAGAAAGTATGAATGACGGTGGAAGGGTGCAAAATTCTAATGCAACATGAGCGAATGACATGTGCAATGACATAGAATTCGAATAGAACATGAGCACAAGTGTGAATGATGTACAAATCAAATACGGCTTGAGTGAATCCATGCATAATGACATTTTAAGTCAAATTATTACATGTGCTAATGACATGCATTATGACACAAAAAATTGAACTATAACATTTTCAAGTGACATGCATGATCATATGGAATTCAAATGCAACTTGAGTGAATGAGTTGTGTAATGATGTGAAACTTAATTAGAATATGTGCGACCGACTTGTATCCATTGCTTTATGGTTGATTGGAACAAAATCCTACTTATGATATAATTCCAGTTAACTACTAGGGTTTACCCCATGACCACCATTTCCACATAGGAAGACGAATGTAGGGAGTTTGAATTCTCACCTTCTCAGGAGAGTTGGATTGGGGATAATTTTGTACTAAGTGTAGATTTTGACTCCCATGTTTTGCAAGGAGGTAGGACAAAAATTTGAGAATAAGAGTTAGAGTAGAAGTAGAGTAGAATCGACCAATATATATATATATATATATATATATATATATATATAGCTCCAGTTACTTTATTATTTTTTAGTATGCCAAATGGGCAAGCCAATGTGCTAAAAAGCATTGAATAGAAGGTTGTTGGTTGTTTGGTAGAGGTGAATTGAAAAAGTATTAAGAGAAAGGAGACTAGAAAATCAATAATTTGGAGGAAACAATTTATCCTAATTTTAGCATGACCGGAATCAACTATGAAAACCTTTCAAACATAGTTAGCTGGACTTCTTCGCATTATAGAAGGAGGAGATACCTGTTTGGGCTTACTGAAGAATAGACAATGCTATATAAACTTTCTACGAAAGACAATAGTAGTATAAAAGAAGTTAGAAAAAAAACCATGAACTATTAGGACTCCTGGAGGTTACGTCCATGCCCAACAATCCTTGAATAAAAGCTTTCCATGCTTTATCTTACTTTTTAAAAGCTCTTCTTCAATATAAATACTTCGTAGTCATCATAATATCCCCCAAATATCCCCCAACCACCATCGTAATCTCATAATATCCCCCAACCACCGTCATAGTCTCATAATATCGAGTACAACATGTACTATGATGTGGAACCCAACTGGCATCTAGGGTAAATTAGAGATCGAATAAGAAAGTATGAATGACTGTGGAAGGGTGCAAAATTCTAATGCAACATGAGCGAATGACATGTGCAATGACATAGAATTCAAATAGAACATCAGCAGAAGTGTGAATGATGTACAAATCAAATACGGCTTGAGCGAATCCATGCATAATGACATTTTAAGTCAAATTATTACATGTGCTAATGACATGCATTATGACCCAAAAAATTGAACTATAACATTTTCAAGTGACATGCATGATCATATGGAATTCAAATGCAACTGGAGTGAATGAGTTGTGTAATGATGTGAAACTTAATTAGAATATGTGCGACCGACTTGTGTCCATTGCTTTGTGGTTGATTGGAACAAAATCCTACTTATGATATAATTCCAGTTAACTACTAGGGTTTACCCCCAATGACCACCATTTCCACATAGGAAGACGAATGTAGGGAGTGCGAATTCTCACCTTCTCAGGAGAGTTGGATTGGGGATAATTTAGTACTAAGTGTAAATTTTAACTCCCATGTTTTGCAAGGAGATAGGACAAAAATTTGAAAATAAGAGTTAGAGTAGATGTAGAGTAGAACTGACCAATATAGATATATAACTCCAGTTACTTTATAATTTTTTAGTATGCCAAATGGGCAAGCCAATGTGGTAAAAAACTTTGAATAGAAGGTTGTTGGTTGTTTGGTAGAGGTGAATAGAAAGAGTATTAAGAGAAAGGAGACTAGAAAATCAATAATATGGAGGAAACAAATTATCCTAATTTTAGCATGACCGGAACCAACTATGAAAACCTTTTAAACATAGCTAGCTGAACTTCTTCGCATTATAGAAGGAGGAGATACATGTTTGGGCTTACTGAAGAATAGACAAGGCTATATAAACTTTCTACGAAAGACAATAGTAGTATAAAAGAAGTTAGAAAAAAACCATGAACTATTAGGACTCCTGGAGGTTACGTCCATGCCCAGCAATCCTTGAATAAAAGCTTTACATGCTTTATATTACTTTTTAAAAGCTCTTCTTCAATATAAATACTTCGTAGTCATCATAATATCCCCCAAATATCCCCCAACCACCGTCGTAATCTCATAATATCCCCCAACCACCGTCGTAGTCATCATAATATCCCCCAAAATATTCATCAACCACCGTCGTAGTCTCATAATACCACCGTCATAGTCTCATAATATCCTGCAACGCCCCCTCTTCCTTTCTCTTCTTTTCTCTCTACCATACACACATTTGCCTTTTCGCAAAACCCTTTTTGATGATTCCTCCGAGAATCTCGTTGGATGCTGAAAAGCTCCTATTGTTGGCTCTCTCCCTTTTCCCGATTGTCGTCACCTTGAGCGATGGCACTCACCCAGCAGTGGCGCAGGGCAGCAACAACAGCAATCCAACAACGATCGCCGTGAACGTTGGGGTGATCCTTGATTTGGAGACGCAGGTGGGTCAGATGGGATTGACCTGCATTAACATGTCTCTGTCTGATTTTTATAGTTCGAACCCTTCCTACAAGACTAGGCTCGTCCTCAACGTTAGAGACTCCAAACAAGATGAGGTTGCCGCCGCCGCCGCAGGTTCTCTCTCTCTCTCTCTCTAACATACTGACTGGTCACGATGCTTGACCATAAATATACAATGCCATAAGCTTTTGGGTTAGCATTTTTGTAGTTCTGTTGATGGTGTTGAGGATTGTTTTGGTTGGTCTTTTCTTTGTACCGAATTTTATGGGGCTAATTCTCTGCTCGAACTTTGAAGGGGTTTGGTCTTGGGTTAATACACATATTGCAGAAGAGCATAAACTATTTTATGCATCTGTTTGTGTGATGCAAGAAAAAACCAATTATCGTTCTTAACGACTTATTTGGCAATCATATGAAAATTTCAGCTTCTATATAATTGAAAAGTGAAAAGAATCCCCAGCTAAGTTTTCAAAGACACAATGACATTTCAGTGTTCCATTCAAAGCAATATGCATTTCCATAGTAGAGATTGTTCAAGCTATTGCGACCCGATCTCGCCACCCTGAAATTCCTCATCATCACGAGGAGAGAAAAAAGAGAGAAATGTCGGGTTTAGGGGTACTTGATCACGAGAGTTCTCTCACAGCTTGAGTTCCAAAAGGACGTCATCATCTTGCATTTTGGATCAAGCCTCTCGTGAGTTCCCTCCATGAGATTGTGAGCTCTCCCAAGCACGTATCCCGCATGATAGCGAAGTGTAGCAATCCATACTCACACAAGCGACATACCTTAAAAGAAGGAGTCGGGTGTGGATATTGAATTTAAGGGTACCTTACCATGGTAGCCCTCTCGACAATGCGCTTCGCCCATAAGGATGGCGTCACTTCATATTTCAGGGTACTCCCATATCGATTATGCTAAATTATGGTGAGTTTCATCGAAACTTGTATCCCATGTGATAGGTTTATTTGTATGGCCTAGTTGTTTATTATACTCTAAAAATAAGACAGGAGTCGCCACTAGTGTCATTTTAGGGGTCAATTAGAAAACCCAATCGATGGTCAGGAGTATTCTATCGATTTTTATGCAACCAAATATCTAATTCAAGGACTTGGGTTACGTTAATATCTCTATTAGTGCCCTTTCATACTTAAACAATATGTTGTGTTTTCCTAACATGTACATGCATTTTTTTTTTTTTTACATTTTCGAGATCATGAATCCTAAATTAAGTGATCATGAGTGGTTGGTCATTTTCATTATATTCTATTTCTAGAACAACAAGAAAAGAAAGTAATCAATGGAATTGAAATTACGATACAGTAAGTAAACAATCAAGGAAAGTAGTAAATCTACCATGCAATTCTAGAAAATGTAAAAGAGAAACATAATTGAAAAAGATGAGAAAAAGAGAGAAAACCCACAACTCGTCGGGCTTTATACAATAAATGGAACCCGAGACATATGTCGGGGAAATGAATAGTACATGATAATGGTCAAAATGGACATCAACCTCTATTATCTTCACGCTTTCTCTATCTTCGGGGTCTTAATATAAACCTAATCTAAGAAATTTATAACTAAGTGCATACAATGGAAAAAAAGAAACATACACATCAAAACAATCAAAAACACGACATCATATCTGGATCAATCAATTAAAGAAAGTTCAATATGAAAGTCAAATTTTAGGGCCTCGAGGTTGGTTTTTGTCTTTCATGTGAGGGTCCCACTAAGACACCTACCCAATCCATTTTTTTTTTTTATGACTTATAGCAATTATTGACCAATTCTATTTTCGCATGACCAATAATGCTTATAAGTCTCCTAATCAAGTGATCTATGTGATCTTAGGGTTTTCCCTCGATATCATGCATTGACCCTACCATTAATCTAAAAGTCACACATCTATATTGATTGATTACCTCCATTATGTTGTTGCTAGCAAATACCATTATCTTTGGTTTTGAATCTTCCAAATCATTCCCGCAGGAGATACGGACCCATTTTTTTCTATCCCTCATCTCGAAGCTGAAAAAAGAATATGTCTAACCCTATTTGAAACAGTAAGGGGCCTTGCGAGAGCAATTCCATAGCTACTTGAACACAAACTTTTCTCGATTCCATGCGCACCCGGCAAAAAGAGCCGCCAAATGTTTTGCATTGGTCTTTCTCTATGGGATGAAGACAAGGAACTGACCGATGCCATGATCTTTTCTTACTAGAAAAGGGCATGCATTGTGGAAATTTAAACATGCATGCAAGTCTTTTGAACCTTATTTCTCAATCAATCAAGCAATAAAGTGAACCGTCGGCAGGGCACTTATTACCAAGGGCATGCACCAATCACAAACACAAGCAATTTCTAGTCTATGATGGGATTATATGTATGAGGGGTACATGTGATATTTCAAAAAACATATTTCGAAATCATTCATGAAAAGTTTTGAGACAAAATAATGTCTCAGTTATGAAAGTCATTCGATTGCCAAGGCTAGCCCGGGGCTCGCATAAATGCACTCACAAGCATCATAGGCATTTTAAATACAGTTCAAACCGTGACTTTCACAATGTCAAATCAAGATTTTAAAAATATTTGAAAATATTTAGGATTAAGGAATATTTAGGCTATGGAACATATCCAATTGCCAAGGCTAGCTTGGGGCTCGTATAAATACACTCACAAGCATTGTAGGCATTTTAAATATGGTCCAAACGACGATTTTTCCTTAAGCCAAATTGAGTTTTAGAGAATTTTTTCAGAAATTGTTTTTGAGAAATATCACATGTACCAAAGTATTTTTTGAAAGATGCAATTTGAAAAGGCCGATTGTTTAACAATGAAGATCAAAGCATTTAGAACAACTTCCATTAAGATGGCGTGACCTAATTTCATGCATAAATTAGCCTAAAAAGTATAACTAAACATCACAATCATGTTTATATCAGGAAATTTTAGAACAAGCGTGTAAGGACGGCAAAATTGAGTAATACCCATTGACAATAACACTATGGAAAAATTTCCTAATATGTATGACATGATAATGAACAACTTTCATGAAGAAGGTTTTCTTGAACGATCTACACATAAATTTACAAAAATCAGACAACAAGTAATAGCATATTAGAAATTTGTCAAAACAACAGAACATTCAGCTAATGTCACGAGGATTTGTCCTATCAAAACATGTCTAAAAATCATCAAATTTACCTACAACATAGCCAACATTATGACAAGCAAGTTTCATTAAGAGGCCAAGTTCAGATTCCAAATAGAAAAAAATGAAATAAAAATATCAAAGGTCTGTCCAAACAGAGGTTAAAACAGGGGTCTAAATTTGATCCATTGTCTAGATTGTGATCTAGCTTCGAAAAAAAATGGAAAATGGTTCAAATGATGAGCGATTGACATGAAATTAATGGCATTAGAAACTTCAAAGTGTGTCTTACGTCTTCCTAGAAGAGCTCGAGTCCAAACTAGGTCAGTTTGGTATCCTAAAATCAAGATCTCTAAAAATGTGTGTATCAGTAACTAAGAAAACATAACATAAGTATTCATTTGTAAACCTTAAAATCACTCAAAGAATGCACAAACAACATGAAGAAATTACATAGGACTTAGGATTGGATGCGAAGATATGCATAAATCCTATCAAAAATCTCACATACAGAGCATGTGATGATAAAGATTTCTCATTAAGAGTTTGAAACTCAATTAAGATTATATGAGTCGTGAAAAAATGGCAAAATTAGCAAACTATATATCCAGCACATGTTGCTGCAGTACCCTAGGTTGCACGGACACGCGACCCAACACGACACGACACGACACATCGACACGTTGTATATTAAATAAATATTTTTATTTTTAATTAATTTGATTCAAATTTATAAATAAATAAATAATTAAAAAAAAAGAACCTAAAATGAATTTGCAATGATCATTCAACATTCAGTACTTTTATTTTTCAAAATTACTTTTTAATTTTATCCCCCCCAAAAAATCGAGAATAAAAAGTCCCCAAGGGATCCCTCCCAAAAAACTCCTCCCTCGTATCTTTCGCCCCAGCCCCAAATCTTGTTGCCCTTTTCTTTCCCTGACAAGCCATCAGCTGGTCACATCCCCCTCCCTCCCTCCCATCACTCCCCCTTCCTTCCAACACACATGTCCCTTTTTTTTTTTTTTTTATTCTTTTAGTTCCCTTCTCAAAACCCTAGCGCGCCCTCTTCTTCTCCTCCTCCTCGCCACACGACCCTCCTTCCTCTCCTCTTCTTCTTTTCCTTCGATTGAAGGGAGTTTTGACATCCGCAAGGACACAGACAAAGACCCACACATGACACAAGCACTTAGAGGCTTTCTCTCACTACTTTCTCTCTCTAATTCGGCCGGGCCGCGAGTTCGGGGGTGAGGCAGAAGAAGGAGCGCCACACCACCACCACCACCACTACCACCACAGTGACCGAGAAGGAGAAGCACCACCACCCGGAAGATGAGTTGAAGAAGCGGAAGCCGGAAGAAGTGGTGGGGATATACTCTCACCTCAAGGGACTTTTGCTTGAGGACTGGTTCTGCTCGCCGTCGCGGGCTCGCCATCGCTCGCAGCCTCATCTCTGCTCCATCGCCCTCGCCTCCACCCTCCATCGTCTTCCAAACACATGAGTGCAAACGTGTCGAGCAAAAGTTAACTGTGTGTCAAAAATTCCAACACGCGTTGACCACGTGTCCGACGGTGTCCAAGCGTGTCAATTTGTCCGACATGCTGTGACACGTGTCGGAGATGACATGGAAGCATGGACAACATGTCCGTGCTTCATAGGCAGTACCTTTTACTCTAATGCATGCAATTGGCTCGCTTTGCCAATTTAAAAACCTTGCAAAGCATGTATCAATGTAACATATGTATCATGTATTTCAACTCTCATGAAGGATTTGAGACCAAATAGGTGCATTTATGGACTCAATTTCATCAAAAATAAATTTCAGACCAATGCAAGATAGATTGTCCTATGCTCAAATTTAAGCAATTTTGACCTAGTTAAACATGTCTAAAAATTTTGAAAAAAAAAATCCAGGATATACACAATACTTATACAAGCAACTTTCATGAAGAAGATTTGTTCTAGAACTCAATACAAAATCAGTACAAAAATGGAAAAATTAGAGATTAATACGGAATAGATTGACCTAGGCTTAAATCTGAGTAGATCTAACCTAGTTGAACATATCCAAAAATCGTGAAAATCTATAGAAGATGCAAGAGACGATTTGGAACAAAAATCATGTAAACAATTTTGTTAAAAAATGATCACGAAAGTCGACACAAAAATAACAAAGCCAAAAGGTGGAACAGAATTAGAATCGAAAAAGACCGAAACTACTGCAAAATCATTAATCTTCAGAGGTGTTTTTTTTAGGGCCAAACAATGTTCGATTGGGGCGTGCGACCTACCGTTTTGAAGCTCCGGACGTCTATATCTAATCCTAAGAGAACTCAAACTGAAATGAGGTCATTTCAGACCTCATTTTGGCCAAAATAGTGACCTAGGTATAGACCTACGAAGATCACAGATTAGGCTCAAGAACACAATCATCATTCAAATCATCAACAAATTATTGCATCCTTCATAGTCATTGATCTTAAGCATATAAAAACTCCTAATCTTGAATCCTAGCCCTGATCGACTAACTCGATCTCGCTTCATCGGATTCGAGTTTTGAATCGTTACATTTGTCACGATTTTTGTCAATTTTATCGCAATCAATCGAGTCAAGCCACCGGATCATGATCAGGACCCCAAGAATGTAGATCAAACAACTACACATCAGATTGGGATCAATCAAACCATCGACTCAAGGAAAAAAAAATGAAGAACCAGTCCAAAATGGATCGACCTTGCCTTGTCAGTGAAGATCCTGCAACTGATCCGGTCTCCTCTGTCTATAGCAAGATCAAAGACCTCTAGTATTGCAGATCATCAGCAGCTTCGATGCTTGAGGGCTCCGGCGACTGTCGGTTCGAGCCTAGAACAAAATCGGTTCAAGAGATGAACCGAAACTTGGAGAGAGAGAGAGAGAGAGAGAGAGAGAGAGAGAGAGAGAGAGATTGAAGAGAGAAAGAATTTTTGTGCAAAATGAAGCCGTTCACTGAAAATGGAAGACATTTCATATATGTACTCCTCATAGTAAGCAATTTCGACCGTCGATTCGATCTAACTATCAAAATTTCGATTCAACAGTCAAAAATCCATTTCGAAGGCTTCATCATGATCTCGAGATGTTGGGTAATTGATCTAGTGGATTTGATTTGCAAAAAACCAAGCCAAAATTGAAAATTACATCAAAATGTCCAATTATGGGTTAATTTGTAATTTGACGAAATTCAAGATCCAATTTGTAAAATTTTGGGAAATTGATGGTATAGAAGTGAAATTGGCATTCAGAGGGTTTCAAAACCAGTGGTCGGAGCCAAGAATCGGCTGGCAAGGGCCTGAACCGACCGGTCCCGCCGATGGCCGATCAGACTGGCCGGACTAGTGCGGTCCAATTCGGTCGAATTTTGACCGGTTCTTGACTAGTTTGGTCCGGTTCCTACTATTTTGTCCACCTGGGACCCCTGTGGGTCAAATTTTATGTAATTTGACCCCTAAAGGACTAAATTGAAAAGGAATTTTATTTTTTTAAAGAAGAAATTGGCCAATTAATATACAACTAAGCTAATCAAACCTTATGGACATGATCTAGGGGTCTTTTATTGACCTAATTTTATGATTATTGTGGAAAAAATGAGTCAAAACCATTGGTGGTTTGAATTAGGCCTAAATGGCTAAATGATAAAATTTGCAATTTAAGGGGCAAAATTGCAAATTATCTACAATTGAACTCAATTAGTGTCTCAATCACCATATCTAATAAGCTACCCATACGTAAGATCACTTATCATATTCAAATTGTCCTTGAATTGAAGTGCTTAAGCTTCGGTCAAAAATGGATCTAAGCCTAATATTAAAATTGGACCTAGATTCATGAAATTAAACCATCACCATGAATGGGTCAATTCGAATTTTGTTGATTGAAGCTTGATTGCTTGATTTTCTAATGACTGGGAGGATAATTCTTCAAATTGATGTGTTCTGTTGTGAATTTCCCAAAATTGATTTTAGATTTGGATTTATCTTTAGAAAATGAGTGAGAAACAATTCTCTGTTCATAAGTTATGAATGATCGATTTTGATATCTTGATCAGGGCTCAAAACGGCCATTCGTATTTTGACTCGATAAATCGCAAAATTGAATGTTCAAGCAGATTTCTAATAGTCCTAAACCAAATGTCAAAGAAGGAACTACACTTAATTATGACTATAATAAAAGTAACTTCATTTTTGGTCAATTTAGAACCTAAAATTCAAAAATTCAAAAATCAAGGTTCTTAATCAAATTTTGTGAAATTTTTGACGTAAAAGTCAAATTGGCATTAAAAGAAATGTATTTGTACATTATTTATTTATTTTTTTGTCAAAGATTTGACTAAAAGTCAACCATTTAGTTGACTTTTCCTAAAATGTCAATTTTTTGGTCAAATCTTTAATTTTTCAAGAAATTGATTTGACAAAAGTGAAATTAAAGCTAATTGGAATTTTTGGTTAAGAAGTCAATCTTTGATCCATGGTTGACTTTTGATCAAAGGGTTGACCACAAAGTCAACTCGAAAGTGAACTAGAAAGAAATTAAAAATGACACATTTTGGTAAAGAGATAAGGTTTTGTCACGATTAGAAACCTAAATCTCAATTTTGTACATTTGAATGATGCATTGGCTAAAAATTAGGTGTCAATAGCTGCCACTTTTTTAGTGAGAGTTTGAAGAGGTTCCACTCAAAGACAAAATTGATACCTATAATTTTTAGTCAACTCTACTTTGGAAATAGAAAAAGACAAAAGTAATGATATTTGGTTAGGGACGTACCTGATACTTACCTTTTATTATCGGGGTATCTAAACTGTCGTTGGGGTTTATTCACTTGCCTCTCTCTTCTCGTGGAATCGAATGAAGGAAATGAAATTACTAAATGAAAAATGAATGGTTTAAGGATAACCACTAATCTAAAGACAAGGTTTAAGGATCACCTAGAACCCTAAGAGATAAGGTTTATAGACAACTTAGGACCTAATGATAAGGTTTGAGGATAACTTAGAACCTGAAGACAAGGTTTAAGGATAACCTAGAACCTAAGAGATAAGGTTTAAGGATAACCTAGAACCCTAAGAGACAAGGTTTATGGATAACCTAGAACCTAAAGACAAGATTCATGGATAACCTACAACCGAAAGACAATGTTTAAGGATAACCTAGAATCTAGAGTCAAGGTTAAATGATAATCTAGAACCTAAAGACAAGATTTATGGATAACTTAAAACCTAAAAGACAAAGTTTATGAATAACCTAGAACCTAAGAGACAAGATATAAGGATAACCTATAACCTAAAGACAATGTTTAAAGATAACCTAGAACCTAATGACAAGGTTTAAGGATAACCTAGAACCTAAAAGACAAGGTTTATGGATTACTTAGAACCTAAAGACAAGGTTTAAGGATAACCTAAAACCTAAAAGACAATGTTTAAGGATAACCTTGTGTCACGGCCCAATTCTCAGGCACACATCCGTATTTCAGCATGGTCAATTAATAGCGACGTCCTAGGACGCATCGCCAAACCTTTCATTTTAATACACATGTGGAAGCAAATAAAAATCCCCAGACAATAAAACGATGAGATAGAAAAGTGGGGCTATACTATCACAACTGAAAAACCACAACCACACTTTTATACAAAGTAAACCTCATAGTATATATTACAATACTATTAACAAGAGTCTGATCTATCTCATAACAATTCACACTCAAGGTTTGCAAAATGGGGTGAGGTCTCAGTCCTCATTCGGGTTATACTCCAGATCATCTTCGGGATCCTCCTCAGACTCCCCCTCTGGTTTCTCATCAAGATCCTCATCTTCAGGTACTTCCTCCTCAAGTTCCTACTCCTCTGGTTCCTTCTCTAGGTTCTCTTCTAGGTACACCTCTTCTTGCTCGATCTCTCCTTCTCCCATGCTCCAGCTGGAGTCTACTATCGATTGCTTGGAAGAGTTGGGATCACTCTTGAGCTTAGGGTCTTTGGCATTGGTCACCGCTCCGTCCTTAGGATCCACAGTCCCTTCTCCGAATGCTGCCTCTAAAACGAACAGAGGCACATCACCCTTCGGTACAGGATCCTCTCTTCGCCCATCATGGTAGTGATGATATCACGATCGATACTCGTGGGGCCTCAAAGCGTCTTTACCCACATCAACCCAGACGGTTGATTTTATCAGAACATACTGTAGACCTTTTGAGTGAGGGTGTATCGGGAAGTGGTACCCTATCTCAGTGATCTCTTCAGGTATACCAAAATGCATGGGAGGATGAGGAGGTGGAGGTGCTGCCATTTAAGGACTTGAAATGTTATCTTACAATCAGAATGAGACTAGGTCTCAGCAAGTTCTACCCCTAAAACTCGATTAGGAAGCCAATACACTCTAGGGCTGCCTAAGCACAACACGAGTCAAATGACTTACCTTAGCCTCAATTCTATTCCTGCAAGTCAATTCATTTCATAAATACTAACAGACATAGCACCCAATCAAATAAGATCGAATCATCGATCAATCGACCTAGTCGATTACATATCACTCTAACCATTACCTGGTCATTTTATCCCATACTATGCAATCTCTAAGATAATATATATCTAGTCACCGAGTCACGTGCATTCTCTAAGGCAACATACTTAGTCACCGAGCCACGTGCATTTTCTAAGGTGACATACTTAGTCACTGAGTCACATGCATTCTCTAAAGCAACATGTTTAATCACCCAGCCCCGTGCATTCTCTAAGGCGACGTACTTAAACACCGAGCCACGTGCATTCTCAAAAACGATATCCCAAATTACTAAGTTACGTGCATTCTCTAAGGTGACGTACTAATCACCGAGCCACATGCCTTTCAAAGGTGATGTATATAATCCACAAGTCACGTGCATTCTCTAGGATGACACTTTTGGTCTATAAGCCAGGTAATACAACTTTCCTTTTTCACCACTTCCAATTTATATAGCCTATCAAAATATTATTGGCGCTATAGATCCACGCTCGATCATTTTCCAATCGATTTCTGAAATTGAATAATTTAGTAATAAAATCCTAAAATCATAATTAATTCAATTCAACACAAATCAATGCTCAAATAAATAAACAAACTGCACCATAATAATCAGCATAAAATTTTGATCGTTGGTTATCCCAACCTAATTTTTGAAAAATAATTAATTAAATAAATAATTACAAAAATTATTAAATAAATGCAATAAATCCAATTTAGGTCCGTAATGCCTAATTGGACACCAAAACGGACCCGGAAAATTTTCGAGATTCGTTCAATAAATATTAAGACATATTTTCTTGCTAACTACACTAATCATTTGCCTAACAGACATCGATAAGTCTTTAATTTAATTACTCTAATCTAATATATCCATCTAATTGTACTTAATTAAATCTAAACAACCCCTAAGCATCATTAGCCTACTAAGTGAGGATTAGTGAGCAAAACTCACTTGATTAACGAGTGGGTCAGATCAAACCGATAGAAACGTCGTGGGGGATGTTTCTTCTTAAAGCGGGCATAGGCTTCGAGGCCCGGAACACCTCCAAAATGGGCCTAGATGGTGGTTGGAAATCTACTAATTTTCTGGTCTGTTCTTGCTAAAACAGAGAGGAAACAAGCTCGGTTTAGACGGGAATTGATCAGGAAAGGTGAAAAGGCCAAACCGGGCTTTAATGGAGGTTTACAGTGGTTGAATGGGGCTGGGACAACTTTGGTTGAGCTTGGCCAAGGGATGTGATGCACGGTAGGGACGGCTAGACGGCGTGAGGCGCGGCAAGGGGTGAACGGGCGTGCGGGCTGCTCGCGCGGACGGTGGCTCGCGGAAACGGCGATGGCGTACGGTGGCGATGGCTCCAAGCGGTCCAGCGGCTTGCTAGCTATCTTCCTTGACTGCTGGTAGTCGTAAAAGGAGAAGAGAGGGAGCAAGAAAGGTGGCCAGCTAGCTTGGAGAGGAAGGGAGAGAGAGATGGGTCCCCTTGGCCAACTTTTCCACATGGTTGTCCCCTTGACCTATCCATGGCCAAGTGTTGTTCCTTGGCTACCATTCCTCCACCAAGGCTCACTCTTGGACATTTGAATTGGTCCAAAATGGCTAGGCAATGGGGGAGCTACGAATTTGCTTGCCATTTCCTCCAATTGGACACTTACCAGTCCTCAAATCAACTCAATTCAGCCTCGATAAATTCAATTGACCATCTATCAATCAAATTGATATTTTTCCTCGCTCATATATCCATCCCCGACCTTTTTTTTTATAACAAAAACTATCATATGCCAACTTTTTCCCTAAAAGTTTCAAGTTTCAAAAAATTCTTTTGAGACCAAGTCGACGTTCCTAGAATTTATGGTGACATGACCGAATCTTCAATTTCTGAAATCGGACCTGAATTCGCAGTTAGTTTCATTCGAATGCATTTTTAGCATGACTTAGGCTACCGAGTAGTTTTTGGATATTTTTAACACAAATTACCCATGGTCAATTTTCTTTGAACCACAATGAACCCACTCGATACATTGGTGATTCTCGATTGTCGTGAAAATCTCGAGAATTCAAATATGGACACAGGGTATCAAAACGACAAAAGAATCAATCTAGGGCCAGTCGATGAAAATTTTCCAATTTAGTGATGTCACCTATGATTAGCCACACTTCTTAGTTGAACAGACCTATATCTGATCTTAAATCGATTTTTAACTGTGCCATAATGGCCTCTAAAGATGAGCACAGTCGAGAAGCCAATTCCTATTCGAATTCTCAAGTTTATTATATTAAAATTCTTTAATAGCTTCCCTGAATAATCTAGTTATTTCGAGAGTGATCAACTCTAAGAACAGACCTATAGGCGCATCGATGAAATATTCGATTTATTCAATAGAAAATAGAAGTGAAAATCTGGGATGTCACACCTAGAACCTAAGTAACAAGATTTAAGGTTGACCAAGAACCTAAGGGATAAGATTTAAGGTTGACTAGGGACCTGAAACTACGGGTATGGTTTAAGGTAACCAAAAATCAAAAGTAAAGGTTATGGTTTAGGATGACTAAAAACCGGAAACAATGGTATGGTTTAGGATTACCAAAAACTAAACACAATGATTATGGTTTAGGATGACCAAAAATCAATTCGCTAAGGAACATATATTTTGAAAAAGGGTTTCGAGATTGCTTGAGAACCAATCGTGCGATACGATGTCGATTGTCAAATCCCTTTAAAGAGGATTTAAAAAAAAATGAGATTTGATTAACCATCTAAGGGTTAAATCAAATATGCCAAGTGGAAATATCCTAATGAAAAGAGGTCTTTCACATCGGTTCTCATAAAGGGCTTTTATTCCTAACCATTGATGTGGGAAAACTATTTAAATCTCACTAAAGAGGTCTCCCTCAACCTATGTGTAAGGCTTTCGGAAACGTTGATAGTGAATACAATTTATTGATCAAAAGGTCTTTTGAAAAGACTGTAATGATAGCTTGGTCATGGGTTTACACAAAGGATATGCACTTTGAGACCTAGAAATGAATATTCAATCAATATCTTTATCAGGTTTACAAGTCAAGAACCTCGAAGATAAGATAAGATAGGATTGCTTCCACTCATCTAGCGATAGCTCCTATGTGATACTCTCATTTCAACTCGAACCATCCCAATCGGAGGAGATTTTGGATAAAGGTTATAATTGAAAGAGGGCTCAGCCCTCATCACCACCGCATCCCCTCCGTCGTTGGGAAGGTAGGGAAGCATTGGTTGAGTTCTAGCCGCTGGCCCCAACCGATCGATGGCAAGCTTGGGCGACCCCCCAGTGGGCGATGGCCTTTGGGTCGGCCTAGCTAGGGCTGGCGATACTCATCGAATCTGGGGGAGGGCCATGACCCTTGCCCTGGATTTGGGTGAGGGCACGCAGGCCCTCACCGCCGGTTGGTTGGGGCCGCCGGCCCTCGACCAAGGCTTGGCGGCCCTAATCGACACTCCCCCACCTTCCCGTCGATGGAGGGGAGGTGACGGCTATGACATCCTGAATTTTCAGTACTGTTTTCAATTGAATAAATTGGGCCTTTCATCAATGCGTCTATAGTGCTATTCTCAGAGCCGATCACTTGTGAGATAACTAGACTATCTGAGAAAGTCATTAAGAGATTTTAATGCAAATGACTTGAAAATTCGACCAGAAGTCAACTACTCGATCGTGCTAGTTTGCAAGGGTCATTACGGCATAGATATAAATCGATTAGAGATCAGAGATAGGTCAGTTTGACTAAGATGAGTAGTTAAACGTGGGTGATCCCACTAAATTGTAAAATTCTCATTGACTGACCTTAGACTGATTCTTCTATCATTTTGATACCCTGTGTCCATATTTGAATTCTCGAGATTTTTGTGACAACTGAGAGTCACTAATGTGTCGAGTGGGTTCATTATAGCTTGAAGAAAATCGACCACAGGTCATTTGCACTAAAAATTTCTGAAAATTACTCGGTAGCCTAGGTCACATTAAAAGCGCGCTAAATGGAAATTAACCGCGAATTCGAGTCCGATTTTAGAAATTGAAGGTTCTGTCATGTCACAATAAATTCTAGGAACGTCGACTCAGTCTCAGAAGATTTTTCTGCGACTTGAGATTTTTTGGGAAAAAGTCGGCATATGACCGTTTTTATTAAAAAAAAAAGCCGAGGATCATTTTTTATCGTGAAATTTGGGACGTAAGATGGATCAACTGACAAGGAAAAATATCGATTCGATCGATGGAGGGTCAATTGAATTTATTGAGATCAAATGAGATTGAATCGAGCAAAGATCGATGTCCAATTGAGAGGAAATGCTTCCAAATTCGTGTGCCCCCACTGACCCACAACCTTTGGACCATTTCGGCTTTATAGAAGAGTGCATGGGTATCTCATTGTGAGCCAAGGAATGATACTTGGCCAAGGAAGAGTCTTGGAGAGCAAGTGTGGAAAATTAAGGCCATGGTGGCCCCCCCTCCAACCTCATCTCAATCCTCTCTCTCTCTCTCTCTCTCTCTCTCTCTCAAAACCAACCAAAACCCTTTCCATCTCCCTTCTCTCACCTTGTTTGAACCCCACCAACAGCCAAGGAATTCATCGGAGTAGCCACACCACCGCTGGACCGTTTTCCTCCTCTGTTTTCACTCATTCCAATTTCTGTTCCAGCCGACCTTTCGCCAAAGATCTGATTAAAAAGTTAACTTCTCGGATGAATCAGCAAACGAGCCACCCATCTTCGTGACGAGGACATCCAGACCGTTCCATCAAGCCTGACCTCGCCCCGAACGAAGCCATCGACTGTTCGGTACGCCGGTGTGAAATTACCAGTTGCTGGACCATTTGGAGCCCTATCGAGTGAATTGTTTCACATTTTTCGCGAGTTTCTTCCAATTACGACCCTTCCTTTGCCCATTCCAACCACCATAACATCCCTCCTTGACCCCGGGAGCCACTGATTGCCAACCACCCACTTGTCGGAGCTCCGATCAACTCATTTCTTCGCCATTCGACTGCCAATTACCTCACCAAGCCATCCACCGATCCACCGTCACCATTCCCGTACCAAACCTACTTCATTTCCCTTGTTTGCAGCTCAAATCAAAGGGGGAAAGCAGTGGGTTTCCCGCAAGGTGTCGCGCCAATTTTGAGGTGTTTCCAGGCCTCGAATCATAGGCCTGCTTTAGAGAAAAGTGACCCCCACACCGCTCCTGTTGGTTTGATCCAACCCGCACATTAAGCAAGTTTTGCTTACTAATCCCTACTTAGTAGGCAAATGATGCTTAGGGGTTGACTAGATTTAATTAAGATTTAATTAAGTACAATTAAGTAGATAGATTATAGTAGAGCAATTAGTTTAGAGTCTTATTAATGCATGTTAGGCAAATGGTTAGTGATATTAGCAAGTAGACTCATGTTATTATTTATTAAACGAGTCTCGAAAATTTTCTAAGTCCGTTGCAACTTCAAATTAGGCATTACGAACCTAAATTGGATTTATTGCGTTTATTTAATATTTTTCATAATTAATTAATTATTTATTTATTTTCGAAAATTAGGTTGGGATAGACGACGACCAAAATTTTATGCTGATTATTGTGGTGTAGTCTGTCAATTTATTTGAGTGTTAATTTGTATTGAAATGAATTAACGATGATTTTAAGATTTTATTCTTAAATTAATTAATTTTGGTAATTAATAAGAAAATTACTGGGCGTCGGTTTACAATGCTAAAAATATGTAATGGGTTGTTGAAACTGGTGGGTTGTTTAAAAAGTGAAATTATGATATTTTGGTTAAGGCTGACCATGTACTTATACACGGCTATTTTTATTGAGAATGATAAAAAAAGATGGAATCAATTGTATGATTAAGATAGTATACTATATCAGCTTACGGACGATATGTCAGCTTAGATAGAGAGTAGTATACCGGTATACTATATCAACCTACGAACTCTGATATGACAACTTAGCAAAGAGCAATGTCGGTATACTATATCAGCCTACGGGCAATATGGCAGCTTAACAGAGAGCAGTATACCTTATCAGCTTAGATTGAACAATATTGGTATATTATATCAGTCTAAGGGCGATACGACAGTTTAGCAGAGAGTAGTATACCCGATCATCTCAGAAATGAGCTATACTATTTATTTATCAGCTTAGCAGTGAGCAATCTTGATATGAACGGACTTATAAATAGTATGAAATGAGCCAACCAAGAAAGGGGTCGAGATGACATGTAATCGACTAGGTCGATTGATCAATAATTTGATATGATTATATGAATTGATTGAGTGATGTAATATAATGCATCTATAAATAACGTTAATTTGCAGGATGGAACTGAGGTTAAGGTAAGTCATTTGACTCATGTTGTGTTTAGGCAGTCTCTATAGTGTATTGGCTTCCTAATCGGGTCTTAAAGGGTAGAACTTGCTGAGACGTAGTCTCATCCCATAGGTCCCTAGATACAACAGACCTGGATTTTGAAAATCTCGAAAGTCCGGTGCAATCTTCTGAAGGCTTCAGTTAGAGTGTGGAGGATGATGAAGAGGAGGACCCATAGTTTGTGGAACCCCCACCCCTGCTTGTAGACCTTGATTTTGAACTTGTTTAAGTTGAATTTGACGTAGTAGTCCGCCATATATATATGTGCACCGGTTTGCAATGTATATAAGTGTGATTATTTTTTAAAGTCGGAATTTAGTCATACTTTCCTATCACATTGTTTTATTGTTTGGAAATTGTTTATATGCTTCCGCATGCATATTAAAAAGAAAGGGTCGGTGATGTGTCCTGGGACGTCACTATTAATCGACCAAGGTGAGGGATTGGTGTGTGCCTAAGGATCGGGGCGTAACAGCGGCGGCGAGGATTGAGCCCTCAGTCACTGTCACCTCCCTCCTCCTCCCCCCCCCCCCCTTTTTTCTTTTTTAATTTAAAAAATTAATTGATTAATTTTTAAATTTTAATTTAATTAATTATGTTAAAAATTTGAATTATACCCAAACGACATCACTTTTGTGTGTGGTTTGTTAAGTTAGCTTTTCGACGAGACACGTAAGCAAAAACATTAATAAAAAAATGCCACGTGGGATTTCCGGCAAGGTTCACCGGATGTGGCACTCAAGTGTTCTATTTTTCATTAAAAAAATAAAAAATAAAAAAGTGTCACTTTCATAAGTTTTGGTACTTAAGTGTTATGCCAACTTTTGGCACTTGAAGTGTTCTATTGCCCTTAAAAAGATTTGAAATTTTTTTAGATATCAAAGGGTTAAAAGTGAGTGATTATCTTGGATCATTACCATCGTACAACTTTTCATAAGTCTGACTTTTGAAATTTAACCTATCTCGAGAGTCATTTTGACCATTTGTCTTGACACATGAGAGCTTCGTTCTCTGTTCTAATGACATTGCTTGCCATACATATTTCTTTTTGCAAGGCTTTTCTTTTGTTTTTCAATGGATGGTCCTTTGCATGACCAGTAATTTTGTTCTTCTTGTCATTTTTGCTTTTCTTTGCATTTTTTCATGGGCATTGGCTTTGCTTTTACCATGCACACTACTTTTTCATGCCCCCTAATTTTCACTCTCCTTTAAGCATCTAAGACTCTCGAGTAGTATTTACAAACATGACCAATATTTTAAATTTTGTTGGTAAATCACATGCCTTGCTCCAGTGTTGGGAGATAATCATCACCTGGGGTTATGAAAGAATTGCATAAGGCTCAAATTGGCCAAACAAAAGGTAATTATGTTTGGGGTAGCGAACGGAATGCTCTTGGATTCTAGAGTGGAATTTTCAAATGGCATGAGATAAAGAGGTCAACTAACAATGAAAAAAAATCAACTTGATCGTCCTGGGCCATTTTATCCTCCCGTTTGGTTCTTGACATTACTTCTTTCAAAAGAATTAGTTTCTGCTTTGTTTGCAATATCATATGCCAAACGACATCTAAGGCGACAACCGAAAGCCTGTACTATGCTTAATAAATTAAATCTTTCAACAACCTTATGGGTTGGTTTCAGTTGGTAAAACATGGAGGCGCGGCCTCAATTCCCTCCACGTAGTACAAATAATTTCATGAATCTGCAATTTACTTAATTAAAGTGCGCTTTCTTGACATTAATAAATTTTGCATTTGCATACAACTGTTCATGTCTGAAATTACGTTAGATCCAAATGGGAAGGTTCAACTATGTTTCGTGAGTATAATTTCATATATACTTGAAAATAAGAGGTTTCATTTACCCGTGTTGGAGGAATTTACATCGTATCATGTCAAGGACATGTTGAATCAGGAATCTAGACATAATGAAAAAAGCTCCAGTGATACATTCAACTTCATAAACATTTTATTAACATGGTTCAATATCACTGTAATAAACGGAGAAAATTAGAAGTTTTAATTATTAGTAAACACATACTGTTTAAATAATATCAAGTACGAGTTCTTTCCCAACTTCAACTTCCTATGTTTCCTTTTTCTTAAACATTTCTATTTCTTATGATATTGCATCAAGATTTGATTAAGTTCTGATCAATACTATGCCTTTTCTACTAAGAATTTATATTATTATCTGACTTATCATTATTGTTTCACCGTCTTTACTAGTTCATCCGTGCAGCGCTTGATCTGATAAAGAATAAGCAAGTCCAAGCTATAATAGGCCCTCAAGGTTCAGCGCAAGCAGACTTCCTTGTTCACCTAGGAGACAAATCTCATGTGCCCATCGTCTCTTTTTCTGCCACTAGTCCTCCCCTTAGCTCTCGTCGGAGTTCGTACTTCCTTCTGATATTGCTAGTACGAGTACCTAGAGGGGGGTGAATAGGTTTATAAAAATTTTCTTGAAGATTGCACAATACTTAGACAGATGAAGGATTTGCAATAATTAAAAAATCAATCGTAAGACTGAGTAAAGGAAAGAGAGAATTGAACACACGGTTTATAGTGGTTCGGCTTGATTCAAGCCTACGTCCACTCTTCTGCACTGACAGCCGATTGGCTGGATTCCACTATGAACAAAGAGATGTTACAGTGTTGATCTTCCTTGATTTCTAGGTGTAGATGATCTACTACACTTGCTCAAGGTGTCACCAAGTATAAACACTCTCTATGTATATAATTTCGCTCGAACTGTATCGACTAACAATCAAGGTTCTTCAGACTCTGGAATTTTTCTATCAATCACACTCTTAAAACAACTAGAACGTCTTCCTTTTATACTCCTTTATGCCTTCATAGCCGTTGGCACTTACCAAAGGAATTCCTCCAATCTACCCGTTGGACGGAATCAATTAAGAAGATCATTCGAGCTATTTAAGGAATCTGATGATAGCCCATCAATCCTGTTTGCCCATACAATCAGGATTTTGGTTTCCAAGAATAGAACATTCCAAGAATGTTTCGTCGACCATCGGATCTTCAATTGATCTTAGATAAGAATCAAAGAATCCGAAATGATTATCCAACCAAGGGATCTTTTCCAGAGGATAGGATCAAATCCTCAACCATATACTTCGGCTTTGGATTTCCTTCGTCACTGGATTAGAAAGACTGTCAGTGAGAATAGTCTTGAGTCTTGAGTCTTGAGTCTTGAGTCTTGAGATTACAAAGTCTTGAGACTTTAAACTGTCGATATCCAGACTAGACTGATAGAAATGTTTTGTCAGCTTCAAAATATTCTGGAAAGATTTCTCCAACAATCTCCCCATTTTTGATGGTAACAAAATTTTCTTGTAGATTTGAACAACTTTGACTTGCAAAAACATTTCTCAAGCAATATGGCTAACTCATAAAGATTAATAAAACAACCAGACTCTGCATCCACAGCAAATTGGTTAGTCTTTCATGAGTAATACCATATAACAATACTTGATATAAATGCAACCAGTCAAGCATCAAAATCCACAGCCAATTCAATCAAATTTAAATTCACACCCAAGTTCAAGTTCTCAAGTCGTACTCAAAAATAAACATAACCATAAAAGTCAAAGTTTTTAAAAATTATTGGTTCAAATTGGTTCTCCCCCTTTTTGTCATCATTAAAAAGGGTGAGAAAGGAGTCATGTCTGCTTGGGAATGCGCACGATCTGGAAATCTCCCATTGACTGGACTACGCCTTCTAGCCTCTTCAAGTCCTCCCTTAGATGAGCTACCTCCTCTCCTTTGGCATTGGCTTGAAGTTGCAGAGCGAGGTCTTTCATCTTGTCCTCCAGGGTGACTGAAGATGCTTGTCCATCATTCTTCATGGCTTGAATTTCACAGTCCATAGCATATATCTGGCCACGCATTTCCAGAAGAATATCCATGATGCGACAAAAATCTGCAGAATTGTCCGTCTGTGTACTGGCATGAGCTTTCTCAGATGGAGTAAATGTAGACGATGGCGCTTCTGTATAGTCTTGCAGATTTGGTGTCGACGTATCACCTTCTTCAGACAATTGAGAAGCCTGAAATTCTTCTGGGTCTGCTGGAGATTGTCTTGGACCTTCACTATCGGCAGCATGAGGTGTGGACCTTTCTTGCTCACCAACTCCCCCTGTTTCTAGGACATCCAAAGGGGAAGAGTGATGATCATGCTCTAGATTTCCCTTCTCTCTAGATTCAGCAGCAGACTTTTCTTTCTCTTCTTCAGCTTCTTTCTCCTTCTCTCTCTGCTCTTCTTCTTCTCTGCTCTTGGTTTGCTCTTCTTCTTCTCTCTGTTTCTTCTGAAGTTCTGTCGGCTGAGACACAGAACGTCTGGTTCTTGTCAGTGCATGGATAGTAGGATCTTCATCCTCTTCATCTTCATCCTCCAGGATGAGAGGTCTTTTCTTCTTTTTCGATGGGGCACCAATAGCCTCCTTTCCTTTTCTCTTTGAAGCAGACTGAACTGGAGATTTCACTCTGAATTTCTCCATTGCCTTGGAAAGTTCTTGCAGACGCATCTTCGTTAACATCTTCAAACCTACCACCTTCTTATCACACGGTTGAACACAAAGTGTTTGAGGCGGTTCAATATTCATGTGTCTGAAGATCTTGGTCACCAGACCAGGATAAGGCAATTGTCCTTTGTCTTTCGACATTGCTCTATACATATGGAAGAGAATAGTGTGCGGGAGAGAGAACTTTCGTCCTGAGTTGATCGCGTACATCAACTTTGCCTCAAAAAGAGACACGGAAGTCTTTGACGTAGACTTCGGCCTGAGACAGTTGATTACAATCTTATGAAGCACAATGTTGATGACATTCATCCTGGAATAGGTAACTTTCTTCTCTGCGTCCCTATCTTTGATAAGTTCCAGAGTAGTACGAGCAGGTGAGACTTTGATTGGTAGATAACGTCCTCGTTTAACTCCAACTATGTCCGCCAACATATTCACATCTACCACGTAGACTTGGTCTCGTACACTGAATGAAATTCTATTCGCATCCAGAAAGCTAAGATTTGAATAGAAATAAGCGGTCAGATCTGCATCTTAGTATCCTAGAAGATTAAAGTCTCCCTTCTTGGGATACCAGAGACCGATGCTTGAAGATGAGGCAACGTATTTGATAACACGTTTTGCAGCACTGAGATGGGATTCTCTAGGATCTGATTGAAACCTAGCACAAATGCAAACACTCAACAAAATATCAGGTCTAGAAGCAGTAAGATAAAGAAGTGAACCGATCATGCTCCTGTACAGCTTTTGATCTACTTTCTTCCCTTCTTCATCCTTGTCTATCTTCTGAGAACATGACATTGGTATGTCGGTCTTTTTGCACTTTTCCAATCCAAACCTTTTGACAAGATCATTCGCATATTTTTCTTGATGAATAAAAGTTCCTTCCTTCATTTGTTTCACTTGGAGTCTAAGAAAGAATGTTAACTCTCCCATCATACTCATTTCAAACTCATCCTGCATAGACTTAGAAAATTTCTTGCATAAACTTTCATTAGGTGATCCAAAAATAATATCGTCCAGATATATTTGAACAAGTAAAAAGCTTTTGTTTTCCTTTTTGATAAACAAAGTAGTATCTACTTTACCTTTGACAAAACCATTCTGTAATAAGAACTTACTTAGTCTGTCGTACCAAGCTCGAGGTGCTTGCTTTAAACCATGCAAGGCCTTTTTCAGTCTGAAGACTGAGTCTGGCTTCTTTGGGTCTTCAAACCCAGGTGGTTGTTTCACATAAACTTCCTCATGGATGAATCCATTTAGGAATGCACTTTTGATGTCCATTTGGAATAACCTGAAATTTTTATAACAAGCAAACACAAGTAATAGACGAATAGCTTCTAACCTTTCTACTGGAGCGTAAGTCTCATCATAGTCTATTCCTTCTTCTTGCGTATATCCTTTGGCCACGAGTCTTGCTTTGTTTCGTACGACTTTTCCTTCTTCATTCATCTTGTTCCTGAATACCCATTTGGTTCCAATAACAGTTTTACCTTTTGGTTTAGATGTCAATTCCCAGACATCATTGATGTTGAACTGTCTGAGTTCTTCTTGCATAGCTTCGATCCAACTTTCATCAGATAAAGCTTCTTCTATGCTTTTTGGTTCAATTTCAGAAATGAGAGTCACAGCACTAGATTCTTCACGCCTTTTTGATCTGGTGCGGATTCCTTCATTGATTTCGCCAATAATGAGATCTTTAGGATGACTGGATTTATGCTTCCAGTTACTGGTTGATCTGCCTGGTTGATGATCTCTTTCTTTATTTGAATCTTCATGTGCTTCTTGATGTTGGACTTCCAGAGACTGAGATGCTTCTTAAGTTGTAAGCGTTGGAAGGTCTGGAGTGGGTTCAGACTCTTCATATTGAGTCTGGCTGGATTCATCTTGCATTGAGTCTTGGAATTTGACATTCATTGATTCCTCCACCGACTGGCTTTTCTTGTTATAGACTCTGTAGGCTTTGCTTGATGTAGAATATCCAAGGAAGATGCCTTCATCTGATCTTTCTTCAAACTTACCAACTCGATCATTTGCATTTTTCAAAATAAAGCATTTGCAACCAAACACATGAAAGTATGAAACAATAGGCTTCTTACCTTTGAACAATTCATAGGGGGTTTTCTCTAAAATAGGTCTTAAAAAGACTCTATTTATAATATAGCATGCTGTTGAAACAGCTTCAGCCCAAAATCGTGAAGAAATTTTGCTTTCAATTAAAAGTGTTCTAGCCATTTCTTGAAGAGATCTATTCTTTCTTTCCACAACTCCATTTTGCTCTGGAGTATATGGAGAGGAAAACATATGATTAAAACCAGATTTATCACAAAATTTCGTAAAATCTTGATTTTCAAATTCACTTTCATGATTTGTTCTTATGCTTTAGATTGCACATCCTTTTTCATTTTGAACCTTTTTGGCAAATTTTTCAAAATACGAAAAGGTTTCTGACTTACTTGCAAGGAAATATACCCAAGTAAAGCGGGAGTAATCATCCACAATTACTAGGCAATATTTCTTACCTCCAATGCTCTGGGTTCTGGTCGGTCCGAAGAGATCCATATGAAGCAACTGTAGTACATGATTAGTAGAGACATGATTTATTGGCTTAAATGAATTTCTTACCTGCTTTCCCAGAATGCATGGAGTGTATGAATCAGACTTTTGGTATGACAATTTAGGTAGACCTCGAACAAGCTTCTTTGATGAGATTTTGGCTAATTGCTTCATGTTGACATGACCAAGCTTTCTGTGTCATAAGACTGCTTCATCTTGAATTGAGATTAGGCATTGTGCTTCATTTGGTTTTACATCTAGGAGGTAGATATTTCCATGCCTTCGACCCATGAAAGACTGAATTAAGTCTTTACTAATTCCAGAACATATGCCTTCTTGAAAGGAGATCTTGAAACCAGTATCACACAATTGGCTAATGCTTAGCAGATTGTAGTTGAGTCCTTCCACTAGAGAGACATTGCTTATTGTGAGATTTCCAATTTTCACAGTTCCAAATCCCACAATGCTTCCTTTGTTGTTTCCTCCAAATGAGACTTTTCCACCATTTACTTGAACAAGCTTTATGAAGCAATTTCAGTCTCCTGTCATGTGTCTTGAACATCCGCTGTCAAGTACCACTTAACTTTCTTTTTGACAAAGACCTGCATTCAAAAGAGAGTCTCAAGCTTTCTTTGGTACCCAAATTTTCTTGGGTCCTTTGGCGTTAGTAGAATGAGCATTACTAGGCCATACTTTCTTAACAGGCTTCCAAACCATAGGACACTCCTTTTCAAAATGATCCTGACTGTTACACTTTGAACACCTTAGAGCATTTCGACCTACAGACTTTACAAAGACTTTCTTGAAATGATTTTTGTAAGCCTCTTTTGACGGTCTTTTTTTAATTCTTTCTTTTACTTTTGGAAAATCAATCAAAGGAATTGTTTCTGCTGTCATACCTAAACCAGACTTGTTAAAGTAAGGTCTTTGGACTGAAAGAACTTTTTCAAGTTTTTCAGACCCTATTGAAAATTTCTTTGAAATATTTGATAAGTCAGTTTTTAAGAAAGCATTTTCTTTTGAAAGTTTATCTTCATTCTCCTTAAGAGTAGAGACATTCAAGTCTAAACTTTTCACTTTTTCTTCTAAAATATTATCCTTTTGTTTTAAAACTGAGTTTTCCTTTTTAAGTTCGGAAATCTTTTTGAGAGAAGTCTTAAGACTAAAACATAGTTCATCAATGTATTTAGAGACTTTGACAGGGATTTTATAATCACTTACCTCAAATTCACTGTCTGAGTCTAATCCAGAGTTTGAGTCTGATTGTGCCATCAGACACAGGTTGGCATATTCCTCATCACTTTCTTCACACTCTGTATCGCTCTAAGTTTCGGCTTTGAGAGCTTTTCGAGACTTTTCAGCTTTTCCTCTCTTCTTCTTCAGGAGAGGACAATTTGGTCTGATGTGTCCCTTTTTCTTACATTCGAAGCAAACTACATCTTTGTTTGGTTCCTCATTATCAACAAACTTGGTTTGCTGTTTCTGAAGACTTTGTTTCCTTGAGTTGAACCTTCTTCCTTTTCTATTCAGCTTTCTGAACTTTTTAATCATTAGAGCAAGCTCCTCATCGTCCAGATCTTCTTCAGAGTCTGTATCATCAGAATCATCGTTAGATTTTAATGCAATGGATTTCTTACCTCTTGGATCTTCGTCTTCATTAATTCATTCCACTTCGTAAGACTGAAGAGTTCCAATCAGCTCGTCTACAGATAATGGCATAATTCTTTGCGTCTCTCTTATTGAAGTCTTTATATGATTCCAATCCTTGGAGAGTCCACACAGCAGTTTGTTCACCTTCATAGGATCAGAAATTTTCTGTCCTTGATTTTCAATGCCATTGACAATATCTGTAAAACGGCTAAACATGTCAATTATAGATTCTCCTGGTTTCATTTTGAAGGCTTCATATTGACCAAGGAGAATGTTAATTCTGGTCTCCTTCAGTCGGTCTGTCCCTTCATAAGTGATATGTAATCTGTCCCGGACTTCTTTTGCTATATCACAAGAAGATATTCTGTTATATTCAGTTGGTGATAAAGCACAATATAAAGAGTAAATTGCTTTTGCATCGAGTGCTTGTCTCTTGTTTATCTCTTCTTGAGACATTCTGCTGGTATCAACAGTTTCTTTCCCTCTTTCGGATACTAATGCAGCAGTAGGAGTAATTCCTCTTTCCACCACATCCCATTCCAGAGGATCCTTTGACCGTAGAAAAGCTTTCATCTTGTTTTTCCAGATGTTGTAATCCTTTCCATCAAAGTAGGGTGGTCTGGTATTGCTTTGCCCTTCCACCAACCCTAGTGCTAGCATACTAGCCATGGATCTTTTATTTTGAAGTAAAACACTTCAAATAAAGTAAGAACACGAGCTCTGATACCAATTGATATTGCTAGTACGAGTACCTAGAGGGGGGTGAATAGGTTTATAAAAATTTTCTTGAAGATTGCACAATACTTAGACAGATGAAGGATTTGCAATAATTAAAAAATCAATCGTAAGACTGAGTAAAGAAAGAGAGAATTGAACACGCGGTTTATAGTGGTTCGGCTTGATTCAAGCCTACGTCCACTCTTCTGCACTGACAGCCGATTGGCTGGATTCCACTATGAACAAAGAGATGTTACAGTGTTGATCTTCCTTGATTTCTAGGTGTAGATGATCTACTACACTTGCTCAAGGTGTCACCAAGTATAAACACTCTCTGTGTATACAATTTCGCTCAAACTGTATCGACTAACAATCAAGGTTCTTCAGACTCTGGAATTTTTCTATCAATCACACTTTTAAAACAACTAGAACGTCTTCCTTTTATACTCCTTTATGCCTTCATAGCCGTTGGCACTTACCAAAGGAATTCCTCCAATCTACCCGTTGGACGGAATCAATTAAGAAGATCATTCGAGCTATTTAAGGAATCTGATGATAGCCCATCAATCCCGTTTGCCCATACAATCAGGATTTTGGTTTCCAAGAATAGAACATTCCAAGAATGTTTCGTCAATCATCGGATCTTCAATTGATCTTAGATAAGAATCAAAGAATCCGAAATGATTATCCAACTAAGGGATCTTTTCCAGAGGATAGGATCGAATCCTCAACCATATACTTCGGCTTCGGATTTCCTTCGTCACTGGATTAGAAAGACTGTCAATGAGAATAGTCTTGAGTCTTGAGTCTTGAGTCTTGAGTCTTGAGATTATAAAGTCTTGAGACTTTAAACTGTCGATATCTAGACTAGACTGATAGAAATGTTTTGTCAGCTTCAAAATATTCTGGCAAGATTTCTCCAACACCTTCGAGCCGCGCAAATTGACTCGTCCCAAGTGAATGCCATAAGCGCAGTCATTAAAGCTTTTGGCTGGAAAGAAGCGGTCCTCATATATGTGGACAACGAGTTCGGAGCAAGTATTATACCCTCTCTTACCGAAGCTTTGGAAGAAGTCAACACGCGAGTGCCCTATAGGAGCCCCATTTCTCCTTCAGCGACGGACGATCAAATCCTGCGGGAACTCTACAAATTAATGACGATGCAAACAAGGGTCTTCATCGTGCACGTGTTACCTACCCTTGGTTCTCGGCTATTTGCCAAAGCAAAAGAGGTGGGAATGATGAGAGAAGGTTATGTGTGGATCATGACTAATGGAATCACCGACCTATTGAGTTCTGTGGATTCATCTATTGTCGCTAGTTCGATGCAAGGAGTACTGGGCGTCAAGACTTATATCCCGGACACACCAAACCTAGACAACTTCATGGTCCGATGGAGGATGAAATTCCAAGAAGAGAATCCTTCCGTCCATAATCCTACATTGACCATTTTCGGATACCGGGCTTATGATGCTGCTTGGGCTTTGGCAATGGCCATTGAGGAAATGGGTGCGACGAATTTTACCTACCAGATGTTGAATGCTTCGACAGATACAACAGATCTCGACAAGTTTGGGGTCTCTCAAAATGGTCAGAAACTTCTCCAAGAACTAGCCGATATGACATTCGCAGGCCTCACTGGAAGTTTTAGATTCATCGATGGGCAGCTAGAGTCGACTCTGTTCCAAATCGTTAATATCAATGGAAATGCAGCAAGAGGGATTGGGTTTTGGACGCTAGAAAATGGGCTGGTGAGAGATTTGTATTCATTCAGCACAAGCAAATATTCCACTAATATTGGATCAATAATATGGCCAGGAGATTCAACCTCTGTTCCTAAGGGATGGGAGATTCCCACAAATGGGAAGAGGTTGAAAATTTTAGTCCCCCTGAGCAACGGTTCCAATCATTTTGTGATTGTGACTCAAGATCCTAGCACAAACACATCCCAAGTCACCGGATACTGTATCGACATCTTTCAAGCCATCATTGAAAAATTGCCTTATCCTGTGGCTTATGACTTTATTCCGTTTGTGATCACTAATGGAAGGATCATATGATTATTCTGAGTTGATTAGGTTTCGATATATTTGGAATTTGTTCATGATGTTTTGAATAGTTTTGTGGGATTGATGTTGAGTTCTGAATGCAAGAATGTTTTGGTAAACTGGAATGTGTGTATTAAAAAAAAAAAAAAAGAAGGCGGGGGTCTAGCCATGGATAAAAGAGAAAGAAGAAGACGATGCTAAATACTAAGGCTAGCGTTCTGAATAGGAAGGGAATAAAATCT
Organism: Eucalyptus camaldulensis; assembly: GCA_019915185.1. Taxonomy (NCBI): domain Eukaryota; kingdom Viridiplantae; phylum Streptophyta; class Magnoliopsida; order Myrtales; family Myrtaceae; genus Eucalyptus; species Eucalyptus camaldulensis. The sequence goes on from JAHSVA010000008.1 coordinate 25,510,944, forward strand.
TGTTACTAGAAAGTGACATAAAAATAAGCGAAAATTCTAGATAAAAGGCCTAAAGTATCATCATTTTCTCGAATAAGGGTTTAAAATGAACATTGTTTCAAATAAGAGCCCAAATTTTCTCAAATAAAGGCCTGAAGTGGACCTTGTTTCAATTAAGGGCCTGAAGTGTCCATATCAATCTTAAGGAAAGGCTTGAACTCACTAGTTATGAAGGGAATTTCTCCCTTTAAAGTTTTAAAACTTTTCTTTTTCCTTTCTTTTTTCAATTTTTTTCTTTCCATAAAAAATATTTTTAAAAAGAAAACACATGAGTGGGAAGATAATGCCCCACCGCCAGTGGGGCGGAGTCACCAGCACCTGGGTGAGGGCTAAGCTAGAAGCAGGGGAAGGCTCCTAAATCTCGGCAACCCTTGCCAGGCTAGGCCAGCCTTTGCCTAATGCCCTTAAACTTGGGGCGAGTTTCGAAGGCGTTGCACGAGGATCGCTAGACCAGGGCGAGGGCGGGCGACCCTCACCCAGATTTTTAAATTTTTAATGTAGTTTAATTTAAATTTACTTATGTTTGGACAAAAATTTCCTAGATCAGTCAAAATATTTTGCCAACTAGCTAGGCTACACCCTTATTTGAAATAATCATAACCACTTCAGATCCTTTTTCCGGACTAATATGATCACTTCAAGCCTTTTATTTAAAATAAGATTCATTTTAGGTTCTTATTTGAGAAAGTAATAGCACGTCAAACCCTTAATTCGAATTTTCCCTAAAAATAATAAAGAAAATATAAATAATAAATATAATAAATGTAAAAATTAAAAATTAAAAATTAAAAAAGGAAAAAAAATGATTGGGTATTGCAAGACTTAGTTAGTAGTTATATCTTACTAATAGTTTTAATTGAACTTCATATTATTCATGCACATCTAGTTTAGGAAGTCATTTTTTTTAATCTGAATATAAATCGAATTTTAGATCATGCTTTTCTTAGATAAAATAAATAAAATAAAATAAAAAGGGAAAAATGATTAAAAAAAATCTCTTTGTGTTTATGTTAAATTTTATATAAATGGACGTAATCAATTGGCTTAGTGACATGTAAAGTGCTCCTAAGTATTCTTTTTATTATCAAACCATTCTATTTAATTAAAGGAATCCATTGACACCAAAATTGTTGCCGACAAATTCAATTTGCATTTTTTTTAAATAATAATAATAATAATAATAATAATAATAATAATAATAATAATAATAATAAACAACAACGACAACAACAACAACAACAACAATAATTATAATACATAATAAAAGAGAAAAAAAGAAAGAAAGAAAGAAAAGGATATTAAAAAATATAAATAACAAATAAGCATGAAACACCATTAAACCACAAGGGCAGCCCGTTAAAAACACCCCAGGCCCATCAGTCAATTGGTCTAATCAAAGCCAACTCAATTCGGTCCATGACTCTCCAATGCATCTAAAAACCACGTCTAAGGTCCTGTTTGTTTAAAATTGTTTCTACTCTCCGAAACAAAATTTCTGTTATTTTGTTCCCGGGACCAAAAAAAAAAAAAAACCATGTTTGGTAAAATTTTTGTCGCCGGGAACAAAAAATCTATTTTTTTTCTTCCCAGGAACAAACTTAGAACAAAAACAAGAAATAGAAAAAAAAAAAACTACTTCTTGTTCCTGACAACAATTTCGAGAAACACTTCTTTTTCCTTCTCTTTTTTCTTCTTCTTTTTCCTTCTTCTTTTTCCTTCTTCTTTTTTTATTCATTCTTCTTCCTTTTAAGGCTGACGACCAGCCAACGAGGGCTGGCAACCTCGCTGGAGCGTCGGTGGCCAAGCGAGGTCACCAGTAAGGCTTGGCCTAGCCCAAGTGATGTGAGGTCAGCCTCGCTCTAGCCTAGTGAGGCCGAGCTTGGTGCCGGCCGGTGAGGATCAATCTCACCTTGGCTAGGCAAGCTCGGGTTCGCCTAGATTTGGCGAGGCCAAGCTCACTTAGCCACTGGCGAGGCTCGACCTCATTGGGCCACCACTGGGCGACACTAGGGGTTGGCGATGCTCTAGTAAGGTCGTCGGCCCTTGTCAGCCAATCGCTGGCCATGGTTGAGGCCAGCGACCGGCCAAAAGGAACAAAGAAGAAAAAAAGGAAACATATAATGAAAATATAAAAAATTAAAAGAAACAACAAAATTATACAAGTTTACCAAACATATTTCTATTCCTAGAATAGAAATTTTTTGCAGTTACCAAGCATGTTCTTATACTTAGAAATTGTTTCCAGGAATGGAAACAAAAAAAAAAACTATTTCTATTCAAAAAATGTTCCTCGAAACATAAACTTTACCAAATGTGCCATAATTTGCTCATCCTTAGCCCAGTAGCCCAAGTCCATCAAAGGCTTGACCTTGGCCCACAGCCCACATGAGAGGGTCCTCTATTCCTCAAAGCTAGGTCTCTCTCTCACTCGCTAAAGGTTTAGGTTTAGCGTCAAAGGCACGAGTGCGTTGTTGAAGCTGAGGATGAAATGGATGCGTACACTGAACACACGCCGGTGAAGACATTGCACGGAAATCCTTAGTTTGGTATTATCAATAGTCATTTATTTTAAAGTTCATTACCAAGGGTTTTGGTTTGATAAATACTCCCGACGTTCATATGTAGTGGATAAACCCGTCAAATAGGTGGATCATGTTGAGTATGGGTGATCCATTTAATCCATTTTAAACCATTTCTATACTATACAAATCTAATGACTCATATCTGAGAGTGCTAGTATGAACACCTAGAGGGGGGTGAATAGGTGTTTAAAATAAACCTTGGAAAATATATGCGGAATAAAATAAACTTTGAGTAAAATAAAGGAGTTAAGGAAGAGAATAAGAACACAAGATTTATAGTGGTTCGGCTTAATCCAAGCCTACGTCCACTCTCCCACGCTGACAGCCTTCTTGGCTGGATTCCACTATGCAATCAACAAGAGATTACAACTTCGAGTGCAAACACTTAGTAGATCACATTATCTCACTAAGTCACTCTTTTGGTATTTCTCTCACGATCACAAATGTTTAAGCTCTCCAAAGACAAGTGTATGATCAAAGATTGCTCGGATTTTGAAATTATAAATTCTACGCTCCGTCTTTTTTTACTTGCTCATTGGTCCATAATCTCCTTAAATACTCCTCCACTTCCAAACTACCCGTTGGACAATATCCCAGAGAATCGTCTTCCAATATACTCATTGGACAGCTCTGTATCTAGAAGATTTGGTAGCCGTTGAGTGACAAAGGTAGAATCCCAAATTGATTCTGATCGCCCATACAAATGAAATCTTGGTTTCCATAAGTAAAGCTTCTTCGTATAGAAACTTCTTGTCTTCAAGATCCAATCGTCAATCAAATAGATTGAGTCAATCAAATCAATCTTGATGTGGAATCCAAACCAGATCAGTAGCCGTTATATCTTCGGGGCTTGAGTTACGATCTGTCTCGTTCTGGATGTAAAGTCTGAAAGCAACAGACTTTACAATCTGAGTCTAAGTGCGATATACTTTGCAATCTGAGTCTGAACATATTCTGCTTCTGAACAGATTTAGCTTTAAGGTCTGAACACCGTTTGAATAAATTCAGCTTTAGCATAGAGTCTGTCTTCTAGTTCAGCTTCAATATAGAGTCTGTCTTCTGGTTCATCATTCACGTTCAGTCTGGAATTAGTCAGAGTTGACAGACTTCTGATGTAGAATAGACTTTGACACTAAAGTCTGGCAGTCTTCAGACTTTGACAATATCCTTTACATGTTCTATTATCTGCATGGTCTATTACTTAACCATTAAACATGTTAGTAGCCTTTGATTTATTTTGTCATCTTCAAAACATCATAAGGGATTTCCCTAACAATATCCTATCCAACTCATATCACAAAAACACTTCCATAAGAGCACGCATGATATAATTTCTAGGACAAAAATCAATTTCTATTCTCTAGACGAGTTTCTGAGTAAAGAAACGTGTTTGATAACGATTCAAAATTTCTATTTCTAAGAGGGGCATCCAACATATGGCATCTAGCGACGAGCGACAAGCCTTTGATGTCCCAAGGGCAGCGGGTGGGCAGCAAATGGCGGTGAAAATGAACAATGAAAGGATTTTTCATTTCTCATTTTTGTTTCATAGAAAAGCTAAAAATTTTAATTTCCAATTTATGTTTCAAATATATTTTTGGAATAGAAATCTGTTCAAAAAATAGAAAAATGAAATTGCGTTACCAAATAGATTTCTTTCCAAACCTATTCGAGAAAACAAAAAAACAAACAAGTAGAGAAATAGAAATTTTTTCACTGACCCTAATTAACCAAATCTAAAAAAAACTTACACCAAATCGAGATGAGAGCATGAAGTAAGTAAGTGCGAGATCAAATGAGAGCGCAAGTGAGAACAAAGAAAGATTCGTGAAAGTTGATTGGATTTAAGTAAGTTGTGATCTTATTTAACGTCCATATTATTTTGAACTCCATCATTTTGAACTCATTTTCTAAATATAACTAAGCTTTATAATAACACAACCCATTAAATATAACTTAAAAAGTGGATATGTGACCTATTTTGACAAGTCTAATACAATAGATTCGATATGTGTATTTTTGGGTGCGGAAAAGAGCCACTTGTATTTATCCAGATGTGTTTTTGCCAAGTTGAAGTGAAATTGAGTTAAAGTCAAGCGAATATTCAAAACCTCTTTCGTGAAGAATGTCATGGTTCTCAATTAGCAAATAAAGTTGATATTTCGATTGCCTTTTTTTCCTCTTAGATTATTGGTCTAACACTTTCAACATGTTACTTTGTACTCTTGGTGTTTTCAATTCTTGTCATCAATTAGCTAAATATAAGAGCAGAAGATAAGGGGGAGTGGGCACACAAAACACGGAAAGACCGTATCGGTGAGAGATAAGATGATGTGGTCTTGACCCTTAAAAGGGCATGGAAGAGGGAAAGAGCTGAAAAAGCCAAAAAAATGAGGAGGCGGCGGCAGAAAGGACATCACCCTTTTGGGGGCTTCCTCTCTTTAGCACTGGGATTTTTCTCGGAGGAACATAAAACTATCTCAGGCCCCTTTGCATGATCAGGCCATGATCTTCCCTCACTGTTCTCTCTTCTTCATCTCGACTTCTCCATCTTTTGGCGCTATCATTCAAGCTGAAAATGGCCATCCAAGCTCGCATGCAACTTTGAGCACCTCAACCTTGACTTCCATCTCGTCAAGGACAAGTTCTCCATCACAAGCCACTGCAAAACCATACGAAAGGAAGACATGAAAGTTAAGTGTTCTATTTTGGCAAAACCATTATCTGTTCGATCTTTGCTTGTAGGCTCTCATTTCGTTTAACAATGCTCAAGTCGTGTTGACATCCGAATTTTTGTCAATATTTTAAGTATATATTAATTTTACAAAAAATAATTAAAATATATATAAAGATTTTTAAAATGGATAAAAATGAATTAAAAATAATAAATAAATAAATAAAGAGAGAGAGAATGAAAAATGATGAATGAAAGTGATTTAAAAAAAAATGAATTATAGCGAGCCGACATGTACAGCCCACTTGCCTAAAACTTTCGGTTCACCCCTTGACCCATTTCCCTAATTCCCTTCCTCTCTTTGGGCCCATTTCTCTTTAATTCTTTAAGCCCACAACTTGAGCCCAAGAAGACAAGAAAGGAGCCCAGCCCGTCTCCCATCTCTTGCCCAAGGCTTGCCCTTCTCTTCTCCTCGTTCCATCCTCTCATTTTTCAGGTTCCCACCCGACTCCCTCCGTCAAGCAATGCACAATAAAAATCCCATCTTTTTTACCGGAAGCTGGAAAATACTATCACAACGTTGAGCGCAGGTCTGTCTCACCTCCTTCCAATCTCCAACGATCCGATGTGGGCGAGGTGTCAAAGCTACGTTTCCACTGTTCTGCAGGCTTCGTGGGGAGCTTGGCTGAAGGTCTGGGCAGAGGGGGAGAGAGAGAGCGAGACACGAAGCCCAGCTTCGTTCTCGACTGAGCGTTACCCGACCATCCCCGTCGCAAGCCAACGAACCCTAGCCGACACACTCGAGCCCGCGGGGCTCCTCTTCCATGGCGACGGAATTCCAAGTGAGAGTTTCCTTTGGGGTTCAATCCAGTTCTTTTTTCCAAGGATCTCAATTCGGAGACATCACAAGAAAGTCAGCCATAGCTCAACTCATCGTGAGCTCGCCCTATAACCGCCCTCTCTGAGCCGGCTAGGGATTTCCATGGTCAAAATCATTCTCATGAACTCCTTTTTGCCTCGCCCTCCTGTTTTAAGAAAGAACCGAATGTGGCGTCTCTAGTTCTTGAGCACTTTCTTTTTAAGTGAGTCGGCGCTTGATGTCGAGCATTTCCTAGTGATATTTTTGGTCTAGACCCGAGTTCGAGTTCTAAAAATGTTGGATATCTTCACCATATGTTCGAGGGAATGCACGAAATAAAACCATTCGTTTTAGTGCTGCATTCCTATTTATTCCAAGGATTCATCAATGCCTATTAATTGCAATCTACAAAGTCCGAATCATTCAGAATTTTGGCTGTCATTTGTCTTGCGCTTTGCCATGGATTTATTCAGGCTGATGGATTCTTAGTATAGTTAGATTAGGATTGGGCTTGTTTGTTAGTAAGTTGGCTTCGTTTCTAATTAGGGTAAGGGCCTTTTACAGTGGTTCATTTTGTCCTCGGCTCGACCTGTAGGCTTGTTGCAGCCCATGATCAGACCGGGCTGTCCCCCATTTTCGGATTAAAGAAAATACGAAAATATTTTTTAAAAATTCAAAATTCAAAATAATTGAGAATTTTATTTTCTTTTAAATTCAGTAAGTCATAAAAATTTAGAAAAAAAATAAAAAATCCTTAAAAATTTAGAAAAATCAGAAAATCCCAAAAATTCCAAAAATGTAAATAAAAAAATTAGAATTTCTCAAAATAGCTTGACAATAGTATTTTTGGGTGGCCTTCTCTTAAAATGTGTGAAAATCTTTGATAAGAGAATTGTTCTCAAAATTGAAAAAACCCTTATGACTTTACCATAGGATTCCAAATATCCTTAAAAGTGAATGCTTTTGATTGTACACTTTCTTAGTTAGAGATGACATATCCTTATTTGGTAATGTCAAATCCTTGCCCTCCCAATGCAATTTATTTAACGTCACCTTAGTTGTTAATTTTTATTTTGATAATTACGCACATGTATGAAAACCTCACATATTAGTGAATAGGTCTAAAATCAATCCAAACCGCCTAACAAAAATCTTCTTGAAATGAACAAGATTAGATATTGAAAATTCACAAATTGATTAATTAGTGTAACTAAGTCATCAACTATAAATTCTCTGGTTGCGTGGGAAATGAAGTATATCTTATGCTTCACTTGGTTTCTAGTTGATCCCAGTAGGTTAGTGACAACTCTGCATTATAAAATTTTTATGAATACCTCAGCATTGTACAAGGTATGGGCTTGGGAGAATCTGTGCCTCATCAAAGGTCATAGGCTCATCTTTTAAGCAATACCTCCAAACATATTTTCCTCCATATCGAGTGGTAGGTCGCAATAACCATTCTATATATGGTTCTAACTTTATATAATTTCATACATAGATGCTTTTTAAGGTTAGTCAAAATTATATCATTTATAAATTGATATTGGTGTCACATTAGCATCGATAGAATAACATAAATACTCAACAAATATCAAGCATAAGATTTTATTTGTCGGTTTAGTATGTATGACACATATAGTGTTCATTCATCCTAAATTTTAAGAGAAAGAGGGTTTATGTGGGGAAAGGAATTAGGATTTTATTTTCCTAATATGATACCTCCCATGTGCGAATTGCATGTAAATTTCGGTCACCATAGGTCATCAATGGGCTTCGCCAAACCATCCTCTCACGGGCTTGGTCAAGATAATATTTTGTTAAGCGCAGAACTTGCTTATTTTTAACCATTTAGCACTAGACTAATTAGAATGCAATTTACGTGGGCCAAATGTTATTGAATGAAAAATGCTAATAATATGCAAATGTAAATTAACAATTTTTTTTTTTTGTTTAGGAATTTGGCTCAAATTCTAATGTTTCTTAAGTTAATACCACGAAAAATCCCTATGGCATCTCAGTGCACCACCTTACTAATGAGATTAATCTTTCACTTTTTAGCACAAGCGGAAGTTGAAATTAAACACCAAGCAAGCCATCAACAATAACAAACGAACACAAGAGAACAACAAGCAATGACATTCATTTCTTGTATTATTTTTAAACATGTGATAACAAGGGTACATTGGGAGGTCAAAAGGATATACTACTTCCACTAGCTATCCACTTAGCTATCATCTACGTCCTCAAACTATCCAACACCCACCACCCGCTCGACACGGTTTGATCTCAAAGAGTACCAAAACCGTGTCTCAAAATTGGATCCCTACCACCACTCGTCTCCCTCACCTACGGCTTCCCACTAGCATCGTCCTCGTCATCGTTGTTGCTACTATCCTCTAAATATGGCAGAGGACCATCCAGATATCCTCCAATGTTGACGTAGAGCGCCATGAAGCGCTAAGCAATACGGCCAGTTGGTGGACCTTCGTCCATCCAGAGTGTAAACGTGTAGCATACAAAAGTCACAAAAGGAAAATATGGAACGACATCCATCATCCTCGCTTTCGTTTATGGAATATTAAAGCAAATGAAGTTCGATGATTCGAAACTTATATATTATCATTCTCCTTAAGGATGTGATGCACTTCTTTCCAAGAGAAGTGCAAAGGGCAGGCATTGAAACAGCATTCGATGAAATCCCCTACATTAAACTTGTTTTTCCTCAATGTAGCAATAGATATATCCCAACATTAAAAAACAGCTGGATTTGGCTTGGTAAGTCCTCAACCTCTCAATCATAGCCCAAAAAGGAAAACCCTCAAAATTTCCAATTACTAGGATTATTCATTATTTCTTTGATTGAAATATCTCATGTCTTGCTTTTGGTTTACAAATTTTCTTCAAAGGGTCTCCACTAGTACTAGATATTTCATGAGCAATCCTTAACGTAACTGAAGGGCCTAAAATGACAGAAATAAAAAACGCATGGTTTCCATCAAAATCCAATTGCCTGGATTCGACGAACTCGATTTCTTCTAATAGCTTGGATCTTGAAAGCTTCTTGGGACTACTCTTGATTGCTGCAGTTCTAGCTCTCTTCATTTTTATGGTCATGTTTGTCATAAACAGTTCGCATGAAATAACAAGTTGTTCAGGTTCATTGCGGGATGGAATTTTTGCATCGGGAAAAAGATTTTACCAAAGGGACCTCAATCCTCATACTCTTAGGGAATGCAGAGATAAAAATACGAATGATGGTGGCAATGAGATTGCAATTGTTGAAACTTCAGAAAACACTAACTTCCCTTTATTTACATAAAGAGACTTCAGCCAAAACAAGCACGATATGAACAATGAGCGAGGCACACTATCTGCAGAACAAGGACTTTCTAATCACGTAGATGAAGGGTGCCTGACGTAGCAACAAAATGTCGAGCTTACAAATGTAAATTAAGAGAGGTACATACCTCAAGAACTTTAGATTCTAAACTTAAATGCCTCAACAAGGCCGAACTTTGTACTATTAGATGACAATAATTTCCCCCTCATTCTCTTCTCATGTAAAGACTGTGATTGATATCACTTATTGTCTAATGGCAAACAATATAACGAAAGATAGATGCTTTTCAAAGCTTTTTCTAGTGAACATTACATGCACAAATTAGCTTCTCTTATCCTATAATGTATTGGCAATGAAAATGCTCATTGTTATTTCAATAACTTGCCTAAAGTATCTAATTTGGCAACAAAATATGACTTACTTAAGCTAACAACTAGAATGTATAATGAGAAAGTTCAGTAGAATAGCTTCCATGGTTGAACCAACTGTCGAAATCCTATGTTATTGCCTCCAAATAAATAATCAATTGGCTTAGTGACATGTAATGTACTCCTAAGTATTTGCTTTATTATCAAACCATTCTATTTACTAAAGGAATCCATTGACACCTAAATTGTTGCCGACAAATTCAATATGTATATTTTTTGTAATAATAATGATGATGATGATGATGATGATGATGATGATGATGATGATGATGATGATAATATAGAAAAGAAGAGGAGAAAGTAAGAAAAAGATGTCCAAAAAAAAAAAGTAAAACCCCAAACACCATTAAACCACGAGTGCAGCCCATTAAAATCAACCTAAGCCCATCAGCCAATTGTCTAATCAGAGCCAACTCAATTTGGGCCGTCACTCTCTAGCCCGTCCAAAAAACCGGGTCCAATTCCCTCATCCTCAGCCCAGCAGCCCAAGTCCATCAAACGCTTGACCTTGACCTACGGCCCATGAGAGGTCCATCCTCAAAGCTGGTTCTCTCTCTCGCTCAAGGTTCAGGTTTAGCGTCAGAGGCACGCGTGCGTGGTTGAGAGCTGAGGAAGAAATGGACGGGAGGGTTGAACACACGCATGTGAAGACGTGACAAGAAAAATCCTCAGTTTGGTATTACCAAAGGTCATTCATTTTAAAGCTCATTACCAAAGGTCTCAATTTGGTAAATACTACCAACATTTATATGTAATGGACAAACCTGTCAAAGAGATGGATCAGATTAGGTTTAAATGATCTTTAAAATTATTTATAATGCAAATTTAATTACTCATACCTTATCCAACTCATATTATTAAAATACTTTTAGATTTAACAAAATCTATAAAAACTTACATCCAAATTGAGATAAAAGCACGAAGTAAGCAAGTACGAGATCAAATGAGGGTAAAAGTGAGAACAAAGAGAGATTAATAGAGATTGATTGGGTTTAAATAAATTATTATCTCATTTAACATCCATATTATATTAGAATTCATCATTCTGAACTTGTTTTATGAATATAACTAAGCTTTATACTAACACAATCCATTAAATATAGGTTAAGAAAAGGGTTTGTGACATATTTTTGACAAGTCTAACATAACAGATTCGATATGTGTATTTTTGGATGTGGAAAAGAACCACTTGTATATTGAATTGATCCAGATGTGTTTTTGCCAAGTTGAAGTGAAATTGAGTTGACGTCAAGTGAATATTCAAAACGTCTTTTGTGAAGAATGCCATGATTCTCAATTAGCAAATAAAGATGACATTTCGATTGCCTTTTTTCCTCTTAGATTGGTCTAGCACTTTCAACATGTTACTTTGTGCTCTTGGTCTTTTCAATTCTTGTCATCAATTAGCTAAATATAAGAGCAGAAGATAAGGGGGAGTGGGCACACAAAACACGGAAAGATAGTATTGGTGACGTATATGAAGATGTGGTCCGACCCTGAAAGGGCATGGGAGAGGGAGAGGCTTGAAAAAGCGAAAAAAGAGAGGAGGCAGAGGTAGAAAGATAAGGGGGAGTGGGCACTTGTATGATCACCTCACACATTAGTTGATATGTCTAAAATCAATTCATATTGCCTAACAATAATTTTCTTGAAATGAACAAAATTAGATACTAAAAATGCACTAATTGATTAATTAGTGTAACTAAGTTCTCGATCCTAAATTCTCTAGTTGCATAAGAAATGCAATACACTCATATGCTTTACTTGGTTTCTAGCCGATTCCAATAGGCTAGTGGTGACTTCTCATTAGAAAAATTTTATGAACACCCCAGTGTCATATAAGGTATAAGCTTGGGAGAGCCCGTGTTTAATCATAGGTCATAGGCTCGTCTTTTAGGCAATATCTTTAAACATATTTTCCTCCATATTGAGTGGTAGGTTGCAATAACCATTCTATGTATGGTTCTAAATTTATATAATTTCGTACATAGATGCTTTTGAAGTTTAGTGAAAATCATATCACTTATATATTGATATTGGCATCACATTAGCATCAATAGAACAATATAGATGCTCAACAAATATCGAGCATAAGATTTTATTTGTCGGTTTAGTATGTATGACATATATAGTGTTCATTTATCCTAAATCTTAAGAGAAAAAGGGTTTATGTGATATCCCGATTTTCCAATTCTGGTTTTAATTAAATAAGTTGGGCATTTCATCTTCGCGTCTATAGCTTTCTTCTCTGAGTTGGCCACTCACGAGATAACTTGTGTATCAGGTGAAGCCGTTAAGGAATCTAAACGCAATAGACTTGAGAATTTGACCAGGAAACGACTGCTCGACCGTACTAATCTGCAATGGTCATTACGGCACAGACTGATTAGAGACCGGAGATAGGTCAATTCAACATAACCATGTAATTCAATGTGGGTGATTCCACCTAATTGCGCAATTTTTGTTGATCGGCACTAGATAGATTTCTTTATCGTTTTGGTACCCTGTGTCCATATTTGAAACATCGAGATTTTTACGACAATCGAGAGTCACTAATGTGTTGAAGATGCACTTTGTGGCTTGAAAATAATCAACCACAAGTCAATTGCACAGAAAATTCCTAAAAGCTACTCGGTAGGTTTTTGTATCAACCACAAGTCAATTGCATAGAAAATTCCTAAAAGTCGCGCCAGATTGAATTTAACTATGAAATTGAACCCGATTACAGAAATTGGAAGTTTTGTCAAGTCACAATTCATTTTAGGAATAAGATTTTTCTACAAACCAAAATTTTTGGTAGAAAAGCAAAGTAAGGCCGTTTTTGTTCGAGATTGTCAGATGGCCGTTTTTAATCGAATCTTTGGGATGCAAGTTGGATCACTTGATGGGAAAAGTCATAAGAAGGTTGAGGACACATGGGTTGATTTAATTGAGCTTCAATTGGATGGAATTGAGTGAGAATTGATTGAATTTAATGCACAAATGTCTAAAATTCGTATGCCATGGGGTTAGGGACATTTTGCACCTATTAACAAGCTTGTGGAGGAAGCTTGAGGAGAGAGAGTGGCTGATGGCATGTGATGTCATGGTAGGGGCAAGTGGAAGGAGAGATTGACAAGTGTTGCAAGCTAGAGAGTCACCAAGGGAGCCCCCCTCTTCAGCAACTTCTTCTTCCCCATTTCTTGGCTTTATCCATTGTTTTTGAAGGAGAGAAGCTCAGCAAAAACCAGAGGAACCGAGCAGCACTAGCCCCTCCATTGTTGCACGCCCGGAAGGCCATCATCGGCCGTTTTCCTCCCCTGTTTTCTCCTCGTTTCAGTTTCTGCTCCAGCTGACCTTTCGCCAAAGATTCGAGTTAAAATCGACTTCCCGGATGAATCAGATCACCCTCCACCCACGTCCATGACGAGGACATCCAGCCCGTTCCGAAGCATCCTGCCGCTCGCCAGAACGATTCTCCAGCAGTCCCGAAATCCTGAGAGAAACTGCCGCTCGCCGGACCGTCTGGTTCCGCCTTGCTCCGCCTGTTCTGCGTTTTCTTGCTGTTTCGCCCCTTTCCGACCCTTTCTTTGCCCATCCCAACCTCCTATAAGATCCCCAAGACCCCCGGGAGCCGCCGGTTGCCAACCACCCACTTGTTAGAGCTCCGATCGGCCTGTTTTCGCCGTTGAAGTTGCTAGTTTCTTCTCTGCAGTTCAGCCCAGATCAGAAGCAGAAAACCAGAAAGCTGTGAGGTCTTCGAGGCCCGTTTTAGGTGTCTTCCCGGCCTTGGTTGATGTCCCCGCCTTGAGGTTTATCGCCCGCCTTGGCGTCGCCTTCGCCGTGGACTCACCGAAACGTTAATCCGGTGAGTTTATCCTCTAATTCTTGCTTAGTGAGTTAATGACGCTTAAGGGGTGTTTAGATTATTCTAATTAGGTTTAGGTGGTTAGATTAGATTATTTTAATGTAAATTAGATTAGTTATATGATTATCTTAATGGATGTTTAATTAAGGCTAATTGTATGATTAAATTAGTGTAATCTTGTTTAAGCCCCAATTAATTATATTATTATAAGATAATATTTAATTATTTAATTTTCGGAATTAAATTTAATTATTTAATAATTTCGAAAATTATGCCAGGATGGCCGGTCGTTGGAATTTCGCGCTGATCGCAGCAGTGCGGTCGGTTTGTGTTAATTGTATGTTTAAATTGAGAAATTGAGTGATTGATGATTATGGTTAATTATTCCAAAAGTGTGGAATGGAGTGATATTGATGAAGTTGTGGTATTTAACTTGAAAATATCCAGTGTTGGCTTTTAGCACCGTAATTGGTTTGTATGACCAGTTTGAATCGATTGGATTGATTGATTGATTGAATTAAGGTATGAGTTGGTTTATTATTGAATTATCAGCTTTGGCGAGCAATTGGTTTATATATGTATCAGCTTGTGTGAGCATTATTGTTAGCTTGTGTGAGCATTGTATGTTAGCTTTTGCGCTGATCACAGCAGTGCGGTTGGTTTGTGTTAATTATATGTTTAAATTGAGAAATTGAGTGATTGATGATTATGGTTAATTATTCCAAAAGTGTGGAATGGAGTGATATTGATGAAGTTGTGGTATTTAACTTGAAAATACCCGGTGTTGGCTTTTAGCACCGTAATTGGTTTGTATGACCAATTTGAATCGATTGGATTGATTGATTGATTGAATTAAGGTATGAGTTGGTTTATTATTGAATTATCAGCTTTGGCGAGCAATTGGTTTATATATGTATCAGCTTGTGTGAGCATTATTGTCAGCTTGTGTGAGCATTGTATGTCAGCTTATGAGAGCAATGATCATTTATCAGCTTGTGAGAGCAATGATTGTTTATCAGCTTGTGAGAGCAACGATCCATATATCAGCTTGTGCGAGCTATCATCTATGTATATATCAGCTTGTGCGAGCTACCATCTATATCAGCTTGTGAGAGCATTGCATCCATTTCAGCTTGTGCGAGCCGTAATTGTATTGATGGATGAATGATGGTATGGTTTAATAGATGATATGAATTGATAGATGTGTGGATCGTACGATATCAATTGGATATACTGAATTGATAGACCAATGGTTATGTCGGTAGTTTCAGCTTGTGCGAGTATTGTTGAATATGAATTGTACTGACGTGCAGGAAAGAGACTAAGGCGAGGTAAGCCCTCTATCATATTCGTGTGGCTAGAGCGCCTTGAGGCGTATTTTCTTCTTAAATGAGTTTTAGAGGGTAGGACTCGCTGAGACGTAGTCTCATCCCGGTTGTGGGATAATAGTTCAGGTCCCTAGATGACGGTCGTGGAGGACCGGAAGTCCTGGAGTTCGGAAGGTGGACGTTGAAGAATTGGCGAATGTGTCTAACAAGTTGGTCATAGGACAGTTCCCTAGTTGTTGAGCCTATTTATTTTGTAGACAATCCGGTGTTGTATATAAACCTATGTGTTTATAAGAAAGCTTGTTTGGTTGTGATTGATTGCCTGCTTTTTCTATCCCAAGTTAAATGTTGTCAGGGGATTTGTTTCACTTCCGTATGCATAATAAAATTGAATGGGTCGGCGACGTGTCCTGGGAAGTCGCATTTGTATCGACCAGAGTGGGATGTTCGCACGCTCGGAGGATCGGGGCGTGACAGTTTATGTAGGGCGAGGAATTAGGATTTTATTTTCCTAATATGGTACCTCCCATGTGCGCATCGCATGTAAATTTCGGTCACCATAGGTCATCAATGGGCCTCGCAAACCATGCTCCCACGGGTTGGTCCAGATAATTTTTTATTAAGCTCAGAACCTGCTTGTTTTTAACCCATTCAGCACTAGACTAATTAGAATGCAATTTATGTGGGCCAAATTTTATTGAATGAAAAATGCTAATAATATGCAAATGCAATTAACACTTTTTTTTTTAGGAATTTGGGTCAAATCCTAATTTTCTCATGCAATGGATAAGTAAAGGGGGTCACTACGAATGTTAACAAGATATAATTTTGTAATCTTAGATCAGTACAGAGACATTTCACTAATATATACTATAGTACTGAATTGGACAGACACATAAAATAAGCGCTTATGAATTAGTTTAAACTTTATTGTGAATCAAGCCCATAATATAGAGAAACGCTATATTTTCGTTTGTTTATTGATTGGGAGATGTTTTCACTACATTCATTCAATAGGCTCTCTTTATTTGGTGTTCTACTACCCCGTAGTGAAAAATCCTACGACAGTGAAATGAAAAAGATTTCTTATTGAATCGGCTAAACTTCATAAAAGATACAAATTTTCCGGGAAATTGTTGCATTTATTGTTACTTTTGACTCCTAATGACTTTGTATAATTGGGCCATTCGAGGAATTTTCATCCTTGTTAGTCGGTAGTAGTCAGGATGGAAATCAATGGACAATCTCAATTTAATTTTCCATTGATCCTTTGTGAAAAATTGTATTGCTCAAGTACATGGACAGTGAAATGAAAAGGACTCCGCGTGGACCAAAGTGGAATCAATTTCGTCGACGAGCTCCATGAAAGATACAAATTTCCCAAGAAATTATTTACAATTATTATTACGATTTGTCCGTGACATGAGTTGCATAATAGGCCCATTCGATGAACTTTCACCCCAAGTAGTCAGTAACCCAGGTTAGAATTCCGTGGACGAATTTGGAAGGTACGTCATGAATCATTTGATGTCTCCATATTGTGCGGAGAGAGATTAATGGTCATGGATCATGAAGAAATATCATTTTGAGTAGAGCGAATTGACTTCAAAGTCATTCTGTGTCACATAATATCAAACACTTAGTAGAAAGTCAACATTAATATATATGATATAACACCTCACAAGAGGCTATGATGTGATGCTTTTGTACGCATGGAATGAGCCAACAGGTAGAGAGAATCCACACTCCCATCATCATCCATCACATTTAATTTTAATATGACCATGTTTAGAGGGAATAGTCATTGAGTTGAATTGGACATGAATGGATATGCAGTTTCTTGGAAACTCACAAAAATTAGTTACGAATATCTCAAGTCTTGCAAATCTTGAAGTCCGGAGGGAATAGTCATTGAGTTGAATTAAATCTGAATTGAAATGCAAGAGAAAGCGAATAATAAGAATAATAATAAGAATAAGAATAAGAATAAGAATAATAGAACAACAATAACAATAATAAATCACTCATTGTGCACTTTGAAATAGTAAGTTTATTACGTTGTTAAGTCATAAATATACACGGGTCTTGTTCTTAACGATTCTTGATCAGTTGCAAACTCAACTTTATATGGTATAGATATATGTACATACATTTTCTTCAGTTTACAAATTTGTCTTCTTTTTAATTTTATTTTTAAATATGAGGTCCTACTACTCAGTACGATAACATACTACATCACACTACATCAAATTCAACTTGAGGGGAGTGTTAGGTTAAGCAAAAAATATATCCGATACCGTTCTCTATTAACTATCTAATCTATTGATGCATAATTGATTACTCACTTTACACTTAAAAGTAATTAAAAGAATGACCACCGACAATATTTTATGGCTTAGCATACCTATTGAATCTACTATAGGGCAGGTCTTTGGGTACCTGATGAACAAGTTTGGACTAAATTTCATCAATAAGCGCCATGAAGGATACAAATTTCCTAAGAAATGTTACAATTATTACGATTTGTCCGTCACATGACTTGCATAATGGGCCTATTCGATGAACTTTCACCCCAAGTAGTCGGTAACTTGGCTTAGAATTCCGTGGACGAGCTTGGAAGGTACTTCATGAATCATTTGATGTCTCCACATTGTGGGGAGAAATATTAATGGTCAATCATGAAGAAAAAACCATTTTGAGTAGAGCGAATTGACTTCAAAGTCATTCTGGGTCACATAATATTAAACACTTAGCGGAAAGTCATCATTGATATGTATGATATAACACCTCACAAGAAGCTTTGATGTGATGCTTTTCAACGTATGGAATGAGCCAATAGATAGAGAAAATCCATACTCCCATCATCATCTATCACATTTGATTTAAATAAGACCATGTCCAAAGGGAACAATCGTTGAGTTGAATCGAATATGAATTGATATGCAGTTTCTTAGAAACTCATAAAATATTAGCTACGAATATCTCAAGCCTTGTGCCTCTTGAAGTCCAAAATGATGATGATGATGATGATGATGATGATGATGATGATTAAAAGAACAACAATAACAATAATAAATCACTCCTTGTGCACTTTGATTTAGTAAGTTTATTATGTTGTTAAGTCATAAATATACACGGGTCTCATTCTTAACGATTCCTAATCAGTTGCACACTCAACTTTACGAGGTATAGATATAGGTGATCAAATTTGGTTATGTATATACATTTTCTTCAGTTTACAAATTTTTCTTCTCTCTCTATTATTTTATTTTTAAATATGAGGTCCTACTCAATACGATAACATACTACATCACACTACATCAAATTCAGCTTGAGGGGAGTGTTAGGTTAAGCAAAAATTATATCCGAGACCGTTCTGTATTAACTGTCTAATTTATTGATGTATAATTGATTACTCACTTTACAGTTAAAAGTAATTAAAAGAATGACCACCAACAATATTTTATGGCTTAGCGTACCTATTGAATCTACTATAGGGCAGGTCTTCAGGTACGTGACAATTGACTTTATGCAAGTTTGCGCAGGTTGTTGGAGTGAAAAAACAAGAAGTTTATGGTATTAACCAACAACGAATCAATCTTACATCAATTTATGCTTTTTCAAGTTGGCACATACTTCTTTTATTAGTTGAGAATCATCGAGTGTCTCTTCTTTGTGCATGATTATGTCATATTATCCACGAGCTTTTGTATACTAGATTAACTCCATCCCAAGCAGTCTCTTGATCAAGACAGACCTCCTTATTAGAATTGGAAAGATTTATAAGAAATCACTCGATGATGCATCGCATATACATCATATCGGCGACCATACTTTTCTTGGTTTAAATCCGAGTTGTTTCTAGCAGTCGAACCAATTTCCATAATCAGTTGTTTAAACTGCATGGAAATAGCAGCCAAAGAATGGTGGTATAAACAATCCTGGGATTAAAGAATTGTTTTTCTTCGTCCAAAATTGGAACTAAAAAAACAAAATGGAAAAGTATGGGCGCCATCATCGAATAACTTTTGCATGCAAACGGGATTAAGGAAATTCGCTAGGAATTACTTCTCCGCATGTCCTAATTGGCCTCTCCAATGGAGTTAATTACATAAACCAAGACAAATACCTGGCTTAAGATTCGCTCCCTTGCTTTTTTGAGATGCAAATGTCCTCTTGGACTTTGAACTCTTCGGGGTTTGTCAGTACTAATTATTTTGTGTCTTGACCCTGTTCCTTAAGTTCTACTATTTGAAATTCTCGACAGTTATAATAAAGTCAGAAAGTCACTCGGGATTTGTTCGTGAACTGTTAGAAAATAAGCTCGAGGATATAGCTTTTCTAGCTCGATCTCAAAGATTCAAAGTGAAATAGACATGTAATTAATGTTTTGACTTCTCTCACCATATATGTGTTCTATTTTTCTTTGTTGACCAAGTCTAGAAATAGTCTTTGTTGACCAAGTCTAGAAATAGCCACATCATCCCTTAATTTCTCCTTTTCTTCCACAAATTTCTTTATTCAAGTGAACTAAGCTTCATGCACTATGCATAACCTACACAGCGAGATTTTTTCAATATGTTGATTTCTTAATGGTGTCAAAATCCAATATGCAATCAGACAAATTGTCTGATATTTTCTTCTTAAAATTAAGCACGCTGTTTCCTAGAATTTTCTTATTTGAAATAGAGGATGCAAGCAATGAACTCATCTTTTAACGGCTCCCTGACTTTCCATGTACTTCGGCAAGAAATTCAAAACCCAAACTGGACTTAGACTGATGACTTTAATTAGCAATTCCGGTGCATTTTCGTCTATAAATCATGGAACTTGCAGCTATTAAGTTTAGGTGGTTTATAATTGGCGACAAAACTTTGGGTTATTTGCTTATTTTATGGGCAACATTTAACTATACTTTCAGCAAGTCTCATCGGACGAAATCATTCGAGGGGGATAGAAAGAGGGGAAGGAAGGTGAAAAAGATCTTTTTCCCAGTACAATAGTTTAGGAAAAAAAAAATAACAAAATTGATGCAAACGCAGCAGCTAATGGCTTTTTTGATTGTTGCAAATCGGTTCAGGACAACGATCTGCGTAGTGTGTGAGAAAACGGCCGCAACTTTTGATCTAAAAAAGAGTTACGAGTCCCATAATCTCAATCTGAAAAGCTCGTTCTAGCACTAAACCTGTATCAGATTGTGTACGCCTTGTGCAATCGTTTGGGACCTCAAAATTCATGGTTTAGGTATGTTTCGAGGCACTTTTCTATTTTATGCCACATCTTCACATCATCTTAGGCTTTTGTTTGTTTTTTCCGAATTCTATACTGCTTGGGGTTATATTTGGGTTTTCTGGGTTCTGTATTATACATATTTCAGCATATTTTATAGAATACAGAAAAAGAGATCTCTCTCTGTAGTTAGGCTTGTAAGTGCGTGTTTGCCGATCGTTAGATTCATGTTTATTAGTAAGTTTGTTGCGTAATTTCGGCGAGATTGCTGCAGAGCCACGTTCAAGCAATTGCCTTGCTTGACGATGAATAGGGGACAAGGACCTTGTGCACGGCTTTTTGGTGGTTCGAAACGATTGCCGTCCCATACCCTACGAAACTCAATTTGAATGTGGGAAGGAGAAATTTTCATGGTGATTACGACCACTACTAAGTCCGTAGTGGCTGTTGTGGCCGCAATGGCTACGATGTCTGTGATTGCTATAGAGGTCCTGAAGATTATGACAGACAGGACCGTTGGTGGGGCAATGTTTTACCATGAAAATCAAATTTATATGAGGTGTAAAGGGCCTCATGTATTCAAGTGCAAGGTAAAACATGATTATTTTGATGGCTCTGTTGAGGAGTTATGAATTGGCCTTCAGAAATAATCAATTGGGGAGGCAAAAAAGGGTTTGGAAGATTCGAACTCAAGATCTTCTAAATCCGATATTATGTGAAATTTCGTGATATTGATGTCAACTATTCTAAAAGTTTAAAGTTATTAGATGAAAACATAATTTATTATTTAAATATTTTAACAATGAAAAAGATCTGAAGGAGGATTGACAAATCTAGAGAAGGCAAAGCACCGGCTACATGACATTTTATTATCAAATTTGAAAATGCAAATATTATTAAAGCGTTTTGGTCTAGAGACTGACTTCCATTATCAAATTCAAAACTGTGCAATATGACCATCTCAGAATATTCTTCATGTCAATCGTCAAGAATTTGCTTGCGAGCCTCACATATAGGGTAGCCAACACTGCCCTCACCTGATCTGGTGAGGGCGTTCCTCAAGTTGACAGATTGCTGGCCAGCGAAAGGAAAAAGAAAAGAGAAAAAAAAATGAAAGGAAAAAAAAATCACAATTTTTTTTTTTTAAATTGTAACAATTGATCATACTAGTATTGGTTATGTCATATAGGATGGCCAATACTGATTAGACCGTCACGTTAGTAATTTTTGACCAAAATTGATTAAAAGGATTAAGTTGGTAAATCATTAGAAGGTTTAGGACTAAATTAACAAATTATTAAAATGTTAAAACTAAATTGGCACAATTGAAATGTTTAAAACTAAATTGGCAAGTTGTCAAAAAATTTGGAACCAAATTGGCCAAATCTAAAGGTTAAGGATTGAATTGGATGCCATGCAATAAGTTTAAGACTTTTTAGATAATTTACCCTGAAGAATTTAATTGGGGTGGAAGAAATCAGAATTTGAAATTTATAAAATATATATATATATATATATATATATATATATATATATATAGAAGTTGCTGAAGAAGGGCATGCTTCAGCACAAATTCGACTTTGTAAATCTATAGGATTTAATTATCCAGTTGAAAAATTCACTTTGAAGATTATCTCGAGTTATCTTGAAGTTCGGATTATGAAGTTAATTTCAAGCAAGGTGCATTTGATGAATTCAATTATCAAGTATTATAAAGTGCGTGGTCTAGTCTCAAACTGGAGGAGGACGACAAAGCAGACAACTTGCCGGAGTCAAGTTTTTCCTAGTGGAGGATGATGCGGGGTAAATAATTTTTACGGACTGATTCTTTTATTCCTTTATCTTAATTTATTTTAGATATTGTGTTAGGATATTAGGTGATTTGTTTCCATTTTAGTAGTTTTCATTAGTAGGTTAGATTTTCTTATTAGTTAATTTATTTCCTATCTTAAAGTTATAATTTCATTAGGGTTTTGTTAGATATAAATAGAGAAGAGGGTCTTTTGTAATTTGGTTTTCCTCCTTTCATGAGTTGACTAGCTCCCTTTATTTCACGGAAAATAATTCTCAGAAAAATATTTTCTAGATTTTCCAGCATTCATTGCATAGAAAAATGAACTAGTTAAAGAAAACATTTTTCGCTATTAGAAAAAAATCATTGAAGTGAGGAAAATATTTTTCACTTTTTAAAAGTGGAAAAAAATTTCCATAACATCTTCCACCTCAACTTATTTCACCAATTACATTTTAATTTTAATTTTATGTTTTCATTTTATTTTTTATATATATTTTAAAAATTGAGTTTTTAATTTTTCTCTCTCTTTTTCTCTTTTCTTTCTTCCCTTTTCTTTTTCTTCCTTGGCCTTGGCTAGTTGTCGGCCGAAGGCCAACTTGAACCTCGCCATAGGCTGGCAAGGACTCTATAGGCCAGATCCAACGAGTGCAAAGCTCGAGCTCATTGGTGCGCAGAGTCTAGGCTCACCTGGATCTAGTGAGCCACCAACTTATTGGCCTTGGCGGAGCTTGAGCTTGCCTGGATCTGATGAGCCTGAGGCCCGCTCGTCATCTCAATGGAGCTCAAGTGAACCCAAGGCTCGTTGCCGCTGACCACCAGCCTTGGGTCTTGCTTGGCTCATTCTCGCGCTCGCCAAATCGCCAAACTAGTGGAGCAAATTTAATGAGGCCAAAGGCCAGCAAGCTCGAGGCTCACCCTTGCACCCGTCGCTCACCAAATTGGTGAACCAACTGTGAGCACAAGCCTTTGGCTCCCTGATTTGGTAAGGTTAGAGGTCGTGAGCTTGAGCTTGTTGCTTGCCATTCATCGCTTGCCAGTAGTAGCTCACCAAAAAGGAGAAAAAAGGAAGATAAAAAAGTCGATTTTTTTAAAATAAAAAATAATTCAAAATATATTTTGAAAAAAAGAGCATAGAAAAAATATTTTCCTTACAGAATATTGAAATATATTTTCCACTCCATTTTAAGGTTTTAGCCAAATATCAGAAAATAATTACATTTTTCTAGAAAATGGATTCCTGAAAAATATTTTCTAGTGATGCTACATTTTCCGCGAAATGAATAGAGCCTAAGTGAAAAAAAATTTATGTTATTGCGCAAGATTTTTTGTTTGCCAATTGCAATGTGGCATCCCGGAAATTCAAAGCCAAGCCTTAAGGTGTGTTAAAAGTCTTTAATTAGGTGGTAGAATTTTATGGCTTATGCTTTAGCCAATTTGTCTTTTAATTTGATGAATTTTGCTTGTGATT
The DNA here is from genome assembly GCA_019915185.1 of Eucalyptus camaldulensis. Classification (NCBI taxonomy): domain Eukaryota; kingdom Viridiplantae; phylum Streptophyta; class Magnoliopsida; order Myrtales; family Myrtaceae; genus Eucalyptus; species Eucalyptus camaldulensis. The sequence continues at coordinate 25,534,533 of JAHSVA010000008.1, forward strand.
GTGGAAATTTAAATTTAATTAGTTAATGCTTGGCCATATGATTTAAATTTCAATAATTAAAAATATTCCAAGACTTTGGCCAAGGTGGAAATTGGAATTCAAGAATATTTATAAAAAGAATTTCAAAAAAAAAAAAAAAGAAGGATAAAATTCGAATGGGCCTTGGACCCATTAGCCTAGAGCTTGGTGGGCCAAGCTAGTAGGCCATTAGGGCCCAATAGGTGGCTGTCGACCAGCCCAAGGGGGAATGGCCAGTTGGGCCTAAGCCCAAGCCCATTGAAATTCAAATTTAAAAACAAAAATTACAAGTGGCAAGACAAGTCCTCATGCATTGGCCATTGGTGAGGTGAGTTAATCATTGCAAATGATGGGCTTTTGGGGGAATAAAAGGGGGTTAAGAGAGAGAAGTGGCTGGCTTCTTTGCTTCATTTTGGCCGAGAAAGGTGAGAGAGAGAGAGAGAGAGTGTTCGAGAAAGGTGGAGACCGAGAGGGAAAGGAGGAGCGGCCGAGAGAGAGGAGGAGGTGTGTCCGCCGTACGTCCGCCTTGTCCGACCGTCCTACGCCGCCTTGTGCTTGCTGTTCGTTCATCTTGGAGGCAAGTGGAGTCCTTAACTTCTCTTGCATGTTGTTTTGATGGTTGCATGTTCGGTTTTAGGGGTGTTTTGGGGCGAAATACCAAGCAACGGTTGCATGTGTTCATGTAATGTGGCTGTTTCCGTTCGGTTTGTGGTAGACAGTTTGTTATTCGAGCTTGCATGTGTGTTTGGAGTGCGATTTTGGCTTCGGTGTCTTCATGAAAGTTGAAGCTAACATCTTGTAGTATGACATACTCGAATTTCATGGAAAACGAAGGTGATATGAGGGGTCAAAAGCTCTGTTATACGAAGACTTCAGATCTGCGAATTTCCTACTGACCTCTTGATGATTTCTTGGTTGCATGTTGATTTCTGTTGGAGATCTCACCTTGTTGTCTTCATGAAAGTTGTTGGTAACATCCTAAACTACAACATACTCAAATTTGAAGAGAAAAAAATGAGTATAGCCTAGTGAATCGGCTAGATCTTTGAGACGGTTGGTTCTGTTGAAGTATACCGAGACACCCGAGACTTCAAGGACTTAAAAGAGGATCATACTTTGGTTATTTAACCTAGATCTCTTCATGAAACTTGTAAAGGACACATTGATACATAACATACTCGAATTTCAGAGGAAACGAAAGGGATTAGATGGGTCAAACCTAAGTTTTTCGGTGATATGTACTCTGGACGAAACGGTAGAGGTTCCAGAAGCTTCGTGGAGTTGTATCAATTAATCTATGAAGAATTTGGCTTAGGGTTCTTCATGAAAAATGTACGAAAATGTGTTGTTATCACCCTGTAAAATTTCGTAATTTTTGGAGGCCATATGAGTATTTTAATCGAATTAATTTGAAAACTGTGCAATCTGGCCATTTTCCGAATATTGTGTGTATTTTGTGGAAATTTGCGAAATTATGTGAAATGCAAATTTGGCCATGAATTTGTGTGAAATTATGATTTTAATTGTTTGTTTAATGATTGTTTGAATATTATGATTTTTGGAAAATCATAAATATTAAATACAATATTTATTTATCTTACCAAAAAAATACAATATTTATTTATGAAAATAAATAAATATAATAATAAAATAATAATAATAAAATAAAAAGTGGATTATTTTATTGGCCAAGAGTTTTATTGAGTTATAATGCATTGTTATATGACATGGGTGTATGTATGCATATGAATATGATGCATTGTTATATGGCATTGATGCATGTATGATTATGAATCATGATGCATGTGTGTGAATCATATGCCATGAAATAATAAGATGAAAAGGATGATAAAAAGTGGAAAGTGGTATGTGAGTAAGAGGTTGTGGCGGAGGATGTTGTCTGGTGGCCTGGTGGCGTAATTCCAGAGATTCCCCAGGAGTTTCAGGATGCCCGGAATGTGGGGGGCCAGAAGCCCTGTCGGAGGTTTTTGCCCGAAGGGAGTGACTCGCGATGCCAGGATTGGGGTGCGAGATCCCCGGCTAGAAGGGTAAAGGCCGGAAGCCCTGTCGGAGATTTCTGCCCAAAGGGAATGCCTCGTGATGCTAGTTGAGATGCGAGATGCTCGGAATGTGGGGGGCCGGAAGCCCAGTGGCCATGAGATGGCTGGAATGCTGGGATCCCTGTCGGAGGTTTTTGCCCGAAGGGATGGTGATGATGGTGAATTTGATGATTTGAGAAAAGATAATGCGGGGATCAATTGATAAGTAAAAGTGGAAAATGATGATATGATATGCATGGTGATGCATGGCTAATGATGATATGATATGCATGGTGATGCATGGCTAATGATGATATGATATGCATGGTGATGCATGGCTAATGATGATATGATATGCATGGTGATGCATGGCTAATGATGATGTGATATGCGTGATGATACATGGCCATGATGATGATATATATGCTATAATGATGCATGAATACGCTTGACATCAAAAAAGGTAAGCAATGCCTGCATTGTATGATGGTATGCATGGTGCACTGAGTTGTTATTGGATTTCTCTATCTGCTGAGTGGTTGTACTCACCCCTTTTGGGGACAACATTTCAGATTAGCACTATGCCGCTACCTGCTGTTTCGCGTGGGGTATTTTACGGTCTACCGTATGATGTTGAGGTGGAGTGTACGGAGATAGATTGTCCCTCTGTGCCCGGATTGACGTTTATCCGAGTACGATGCTTGGTCATGTATGATATCGGCCTGGCTGGGGGCCCTGTCATACAAGAGTTCCTGTCTGTGCATGTTCGACTGGATGGAGCGATGCGAGGGATGCTGCCGCCGCCACCACCTGACACACCGGGTTGGGTGTGAGACCTGCGCGGAAGGAGTAGGAGCTAGATCACTTTTTGATGTAGATAGTTGACGCTGGTGATGGGAGGGTTTGTGTTCATGTGATGTTAAGGGTCGGAGTCCCTTTTTGAGATTTTAGGTAGGACATGGCAGAGTCCTAACCTTTCTGGTTTGTGTACCGACCCGAAGGAAACCCCATCTCGCTATATGTATGTAAGTAAGCAAAGCGTCGGCGTTATTTATAAATCATGATGTTTAGCTGGTGTGTATTTGTATCATGGGTTAGAAGGGAGATAGATGACGATGTGAATTTTGCTTCCGCTATGAGTCGCGCATGGGACCGCTTTAAAAAAAAAATGCCTGTAATCTGGCAAGGCTTAATTTAGCCAAGAGATAGAGATGGTAAAAGATGTAACACCGGCGCTGGTGACAACCTGCGAAGGGTTCGGGGTGTCACATGCAACTCGTGTATGTGAATTTAGTATTTTTTTTTTCTAGATTCGTGTTATCACCCGATCCTATTGCTTCACTATAGGATGCAAACTCGATTCAAATATATACCTAAACTCACTGTATCGAGAAACTCCTTAACCATCTCATAAGCAAATCTTCACTTGACAACCTCAAACCGCTGGTTAAAATGGTTGTGCTTTGGTTGTTGCTGGAGACGACTAATAAAAATATCGGAAAGGAAGAAAATACAACATTTAGGACAATAAGAAGCTTCCAGTATGCCACTATCTTATTGACTTTACCTTATTGAAATGAAAACCAGACATTTAGTACCATTCCTTCCTTATGGTCAAATTTACGACTTAGAGAGAATATTGTATTTATTAATCAAAGTGTCATTTTCTAACCTCGTGACTAACGACGCATATCGGCTTTTTTCTATGATCATGCTCCTTCCTGTAATTTGTATATAAAAGAGACAGAGAACACACTCTTATGCCTTCTTGATGTGACCCTTCAGGTAAAATGCAAACGTTACAAGCCTAAGGCGTTGGGATGTATAGTAAAAGTAATTCCTACTGAATTAATAATATTTTCATTGCTTGTAATTAGCAAATTTTACTTATCTTGGAAATTTCACGGTTATCTCTTTCAGGCATGCACTGCCAATACGGCATTGGTTGACTCATATCCTTCTAGACTTGGAAAGATCCTAACTCGACGTAGATACTGGCAGCTGATCAAGACCAGGACCACCATTCTGTAGAATTCCAACACGACTTCACCATCCCCACGCACCTTCTTCGCTTCTCCAGTCAGTCAAGCAAAATATTAACAAATTCACAGAAATTTCAGCTATTGCAGAGAGCCCAGACCCAACCAATTCAAACGAATACATGGAAAATCGGATCGCAGGAGATTCTTTCTCCAACCTAAGGATTGGGATTAGGTTTGAGCAATTGCCGGTCGGAATACAACTAGACTCTTGTTTTTATCGAGGAACGGGATTGGAAGTTGTCGCTTTTAGTGGGGACCCTTCTCGGTTTTATTCTCCGTGTTGAAAAGAATTCCCTAATTAATTTTGAAAATTGCCAAATTTTTTCTTGATCGTCTTTTGATTATGATGATAAGCTTTTTCATATGGAAATTGATATGTATCATCCGAAGTTACTTATCAAACTTAATTGATCCGACTATAAATCATTGTGCTAATGGCTAGAAAATTGGCATAGATTCCTTGCCTTATATATATTGACTGTCTGAAAGGAAAATATTGAATACAATATTTCTTATTTAGAATATTTCAATCTATCAATGGGATGATAAGATGGGATGTTTCCAAAGGAAGGACTCAACTTATGGAAACCCCATTTGCTATATGTGCGGCAGATCTTTTAGGGAACTTTTTTCTCAGCAATCCAAAAGCAAATAGATCTTTCAAATTCAAGTCCAATAGTTTGATTATATGGAATGATCCTCAGAGCTTGGGTCTGACAGTTAGCTTGGACACTGAGCATTATTAAAGGGAATTGTAATGCTCATGGATGTAGAGTGAGAATATTGAAGTTTTGAATTCCAAAGATCAAAGTCTTATCCTCAATACTTCCGTCTTTCATGGGCTATTTATTGCAATCTCTTACAAATCATGAGTGTGAGATTAGATAATCTTTCGCACGAGCTTAAGTAGTGAATATTTAGTTCTTGTAATCTCTAATGATTGATTATTGTGGAATCCAACCGATAGGCTATCAGCGAGAGAGAGTGGATGTAAGCTTACTAAAATTGAACCACCATATACTTGTTGTGTGTAATTTTTCTATCCCTCAAACTTTAAGTTATAGTTTATGATAGATTATCGATCTGAACATTGCACAGTTTATCACTAGACGCTATCTTTTTTATTTCAATTCCAGATTGTCACCTGTTCATCCCCCTAAGTGATAAATCTAGCCCTAAAACTCCGTGCAGTAATATCTGACTTTGGGAAATTTTCTTTTTGTTTTTGGCTTGACTTGAGAGCTTTCAATTTATATTGCAAATGACTCCTCCGATTTCCCCATAATTTGTATAGGAAAGATAGAGAACAAGCTCTTACAAGCCTAAAGTGTTTGGATGTATAATAAAAGTAATTCCTCCCGAATTAATTATATTTTCATTGCTGTAATTAGCAGATTTTACTAATTTTGGAAATTTCACGGTTATCTTTATCAGACATGCACTGCCAATATGGCATTGCTTGACTCATATTTGCTTCTAGACTTGGAAAGATTCAATTCGACGTAGATATTGGCAGCTAATCAAGATCACGACCACCAACGGGTAGAATTCCAATGTTTTTAATAGGACATTGCCTTCCAAGTCCAAGTTCCAAAATATTCATCTTGTATAACTTATTTCTTTGATCCGGTTTTTTGTCTTTTTTTGGGTCTCAGAGGTCAGTTCAATTTACTATCATGAAAAGTAGTGCACAAGATCGAGAGTAAATTGTTAAAACTTTTTTCTTCATAGACATCGACGACTTAGCGTTTGGAAAGCATATAATTAGCATATAAGCATATTCATTTTGACTTTAGGAGAATTTCACGAAGTTTGGAAGTCCAGTTGAGAGCATAATTTGTTGAAAAGTCAGATTATCCTTTATCATTAACAAAAGACTTTATAGATGATCATAATATAAAATTGACATAGAAGACACCTAGTATATAGTCCAAAGAAGTAGATAAATCAATCCATAATGTCTTTCTCTAATTCGGTATTTTTGTCTTTTTGTCCTGAAAAGTTCTCCTCCCATCAATTTCAAATATGCGATGCATGACCCGTGGTGTTTGCATGATACATATGCTAATCATATGTAGTAATTGAATACAACAAGTGCGTATGACGTGTAAATGACATGTGAGACAATCGAATACAACATGTACAATGATGTGGAACCCAACTGGCATCTAGGATAACATGGAGATCAAATAAGAAAGTATGAATGACTATGGAAGGGTGTGAGATTCTAATGTGACACGAGCAAATGACATGTGCAATGACATAGAATTCGAATGGAACATGAGCAAATGACATGTGTGAATGATGTACTAATCAAATGTGGCATGAGCGAATCCATGCGTAATGACATTTAAATTAAATTATTACATGTGTGAATGACATGCATTACGACACCAAAAATTGAACTATGACATTTTCAAGTGACATTAATGATCACATGGAATTCAAATGGAACTTGAGTGAATGACTTGTGTATGTTAGGACTAGATGAATCACCTAGAGATGTGAATAGGTGATGATGCGAAATAAAAAGAATATAAAATATTATTGCAATAGAACAACTATTGATCACAACCCAAATAACTGCTAGATCTTACTGATGTGCAAATAATTCTTAGAACGATTAAAACAAAGAGAGTAAGGGATAGAGAATTGCGCACAAACGATTGCAGTGGTTCAGCTTTAGCACACCTACGTCCAGTCTCCCGCACAGATTACTGATTTGTTGGATTTCACTAGATCAATTTGTTAGAGGTCACAAGATCTGATTAATGAATACTCAAGTTCATGAGACAGATTCCTTACACACTCTCAACCTCTAAAAGATTTGCAGAGCATAGCTCTCAGACACAAATGTTTATGACTGAAAATCACTCAAAATTTAGGAACTATAAACTTCAAAATTTTAGCTCTATCTTCCTTTCAGCGTTTCATCCTTCTTATATAATCATCTGTATCCAAGCTGACCATTGGATATTTCCTTAGAGGATTGCTCAGCCAATCTTCTTGTTGGACTTGAATGTGTCAAAAGATTTGATAGCTTCAAGATTGTTGAGATTAAAGTCTCTCATCGATTCTACTGCCCATACAATAGATAGAGTTTCCTTAAGAAGAGTGCTTCACATGGAAAGAGTATTTTGTCTTTTGAAGATTAATTCATCCAACATTCACTAAAATCCATCTTAAGAGATTGGATTTGATATTCACTCCCTCTTGGATAAGTCTCTTGATTATAGAAAGAAATCCATTGATTTTCTAGCTGTTTTACGAGGATTGTCTTCTTGAACAATATCTATATCAAATATATGAATTACTTTAGGGTTTAGAGTCTAAATCTCTAAGTCTAATGATTAATGTCTAGTTGTCCTTATCAGAGTTTCCACCTGGAAAAACTTTTCATCAGAATCATAGAAAATTTTGTTAATCATCAAAACTAGTAAGGAAGTTTTCCTCAACAGTCTCCATTTTTTACTGATGGCAAAACTTTTTTACAACAAAGCTTATTTAAAATAAATGATTTTGATAAAGCTCTAAAAATAGTAGAATTTGTATTTAGAGTGCAAATTTGATCTATAAGAATGAAAGATATAAAAGTAGCTCTAAAAATAGTAGAATCTGTATTTAGAGTGCAAATTTGATCTATAAGAATGAAAGATATAAAAGTTGTGATTTTTATAGATATTTTACATAAGGGATAGGAAAGATTTAACCAATCCTGCGAAAAAACATATCCTCAAAGTAAGGATTGCATTGCATCAAAATCTTCGAAAAATATCCTAGAAGTTCTGCGCATTTCTCCCCCTCTTTGTCAATAGCACAAACGGTAATAATAGTAATATAATAGCAAACCATAATAGCAAACCAATAAGTTCAATACTTAGTAACAACCAGTCAAAGCAAAAAACAAAAAATACCTCAAGCAAACCGATAAGTCAAACAGAAAATAAGCCAACACAAATGAAATTATCTTAAAAATTTTGAAAAGAAATGAAAAGATTATTTCGAGGTGGAAGGCTGGTTTGGATCTTAAGCTTGAGGGCTTGAAGGAGGAACATCATTTGGAGGCATGAATACAAGGACGTAGTGACTCATGTGATTGATGGTAGTCTCAAGCTTCTTAAGTCTTCTGTCCCCATCCTACATAAGCTTTTTGATCTGATAGTTCATCTCCATGACCTCATCTTTGAGTTCCTTCAATGAACTAAGAATACTTCCATTCGAATTTGCAGCAACCTCTAGTTGAGGAATGATCTCAATAGAGGGATCATGCTCCCCTTCTTTTTGGCCCTGCTCTGTTTCCCGACCCTTGTAACCTAAACTTGCTCCGCCTCAATCGGAGCATCCTTGTCAACTTCTAGTTCTCCCCCTACATCTGCTTCCTTGTCTGCAACCGCAACATTCTCATCAACAATAGAAGCAGCAATCTAAATTTATTCTATGGGTGCCTCTGCACTCTCATCTGGGTTTTGACGTACTTCTACTAGCATTTGGTCTCCCTACAGATGATCCCGTGATTCCTCAATTAGTGGATGTTTAGATAATGTGGTTGTGTCCATCACAGTAGGCATTGGATCACTGACATTGACCATCGCTTCATGCAGCACATCCCCAATTGATGCAAGAGTATCTGCCACCTCCTGTTCCTTTTCTTGCACAACTGTTGGGGGATTTCTTTCTTGTTGTTATTGGAGATTTTTCTCAACTTGTGGCCTGTTTAGTTTAGCGTCTTCATCCAGATCAAACTCTTCATTCAGTAGGCTATCTCCAATCTTGTCAATTAGCCTATCCAAACCATCCTCCTAATCTTCTGTCAAATCAAAATCCTCCGAAGATTCTCCAGTCAATCTCTACAAGAGTGACTAAGATCCACTTCAATCAGCCTGAGTTCTTCTTCTTTTTGCAGGAGGTGAGGCTAAGTTTGCCACGGACCTTCAACATTAGTTCGAATGGACTTGCCATGTCTATCTTGCCACTATCCCTAAACAAATCTAAATCCCATCTTCTTCATCATTTTTTCATCCACTGATAACAAAGGGAGTTGCTTCTTCTAGAAATTGGATGGGATCACGATATCATAATGCATGAAAATTTTTGTAATCAAAGATCCATAAGGAACTGTCCTTTGGATTTTAAAATAGTTCAGTACCTACAAAGAATGACCACTTGTGTGAGTGAAAAATGATGATTGTTCAAGAGAGCCTAGATGATCTTGGCTTCATATCGAGCGACATCTATTCTTGTGGAACCTTTTGGCCGAAGACAATTAATTATGATTTTGTGCAAAACAATCTATTTCAAGGGGAAGTTATGATGTGAAACATGAGATAGACCATCTCGTGAAAAATCTGAGATATCCGAGAGAGATTGATAAGCTATGTCAAGATTAAAATCAATTGGGACAAACTCTGAGGTGACTGACAGAGAATTCTTGCTAAATCAGTAGCATGAATAAGAACAAATCTATTAATAATAGTAAATTCAATGGTATCAAGAGAATAAAAAACAACAAGCTTGAGTAAAAGTACGATTTTAAAGAGGGATAATTTGGAAAACTCTCAGCACACAAATTTGTCATAAGAAGTTTGTTGAAAATATGCTTTATCTTAATCCCAGAAGATTCAAAGAAATCAAAGTCAACAACCCTTTGATTTATCAGTCCTCTTCTCAACAGCTTTTACAAATATTCACCAATTTTCTGGTCGTTGCATGAGGATTATCTTTTAGAACAATATCCTGATAGTCAAATATCAAAGATATCAATTATTTCAAGATTTAGAGTCTGAATCTCTGAGTCTAATGAGTAACATCTGATGGTGCTCATCAGAATTTCCACCTGGAGAAACTTTTAATCAAAATCAAAGAAAGTTTTGTTAATCATCAAAACTAGTAAGGAAATTTTCCTCAACAGTGTAATGACGTGAAACTTAAATAGGATATGTGCGACTGACATGTCTCCATTGCTTTATGGTTGATCGGAACAAAATCCTACATATAACGTAATCCCAATTACTTTTTTTTTTTTTTCATTATGCCAAATAGGCAAGCCAATGTGGTAAAATGCTTTGAATAGAAGGTTGTTGGACGTTGGCAAAGGCAAGATAGAAAAAGTTTTTTTTGGTAAAGGTAAGATATATAATAAGAAAAGCCAAATGTACAAAAGATCTCGTCACCAGTAACTTGCACTCCAAATGTAGTAACAAAAGAAGTGGAAGGGTGACGAGATGCAAAAGCCGCAGAGGCGGCACAACAACTATCAAGCAGAGACAAAAAACAAAGAGGAGGCCATCGTCTGATCTAGGACCTAAGGGTCCCCATTAAAAATAATCGGGTCTAGACTCCAACTTCTCTGCAGCCTTCTGTTTCTGAAATTGTCTTCGACGTTCCTGAAGGTGATAGCCTTGTCACGAACCACTTTAAAGAGGTGGTTTTTAATGGCCGGAATAGAGAGAGGCTGGTCTCTAAAGATGATGGCATTCCTATTTTTCCAAATGATATGACACAACGCGCCAAATGAAAAACGGGCTATGCACTTATAGAAATCTTTCCCCATCAAATAGGTAGTTGCCCATCTGAAATTTTCCCCCCAACCTCTGTTGCGCCAGGGTAAATTGCATCTGGACGCCCAAAAGAAGGCAACGCTAGCCGTGACACAGCAGTCAAAAAACAAGTGGTCAAGAGAGTCAGGCACATTCTTGCAAAATGCATAGGTAGCATTTCCAATAATACCATAGGCCAAAAGGAGATCCTGGGTTGGAAGCCTAAGTCTGGCCATGAGCCAAAGATTGAGTTGATATCGAGGCACTATGGCGTTGTCCCATACAAAGGAGTACCAGTGGACCCGCGTCCTCTTCTTCCTGATGAAGTTCCACGCCGATGCCATAGTGAATTGGCCCGAAGAGCTTCCTCGCCAACAGCAACGATCCGGGTCATTCGTCAGGGTCGGAAGAGGTTGCCCCCACGATTGAAGCACCAATCTAAGAGCTTAGCTAGCATCTGAGAAGAGGTCAGCAACACAAGCTTGTCTAGAGAGCCCTGAGCTATAGATAAGAGAGTCTGAAAAGAACAGGTTCAAGGGCCCTCTAGGATGCCAGTTGTCAAACCACAGAGAGGTTGTTTGGCCATCGCCAATTTTCCAGACGAAGGCCATCTTGAAATTCCTTCTTAGGGTCAACAAGCTCTTCCTGGCCCAGGAGCCAGAAGTTGGCTTCCTAGCAACCCAAAAATTCTTGTTTTTTAAGAACGTGGAATGGACCCATCTACACCATAGCGCTTCCTTGTCGGAGAACAAGATCCAAATATGCTTTAGCATGGAGGCTTTATTGCAATCTTGGAGCCTCCTAACACCTAGCCCTCCTTCATCCTTTGGAAGGCAAACGTCATCCCAGGCTACCTTCGCACCACCCCTGCCTAGGTCCGGACCTTTCCATAGGAATTGTCTAAATATTTTCTCTATATGTTCTATCACAGCTGAAGGTAAGACAAAGACACTAGCCCAGTAGGCTTGTATAGCATGAAGAACTGACCTGATAAGCTGAAGCCGACCAGCAATAGAGAGGAAACGGTGAGTCCAAGACTGAACCCTTGCAGTGATGCGATTGACCAGGGTACAACAGTCTGCTTTATTGATTCTCGAAGTGATAATGGGAACCCCCAGGTTCTGAACTGGCAGGCTTCCTTCTCGAAAGCCCAACTCCAATAGAATATTATTCCTTAGGGAAGGATTGCCACCCGCCAAGAAGATTTCACTCTTGCACGAGTTAGGACGAAGGCCACTCCAGGAGGAAAATATGTTTAGAGCTTCCTTAAGGAGAGTTACCGAAGGAAGGTGCGCCTCACAAAAAAGGAAGACATCATCTGCAAAGAAGAGATGTGAAAGACCCACTGCCTTGCACCTCCAAAAGAATTTGAAATCAGGCCTCGAGGATTGCTTAAGAATGATCCCTGAGAGCACTTCCATGACCATAGTGAAAAGGTAAGGAGAGATGGGATCCCCTTGGCGAAGACCTCGACCGCTCACAAAAAACCCATGGAGCTCTCCATTCAAAGCAATTGAGAATTTAGGATTGCGAACACACGTCATAATTAGGCTAGTGACAGAGTGAGGAAAGCCAAAGGCCAGCATCACATTCTCAAGGAAGCTCCAATCCACCGTATCATATGTTTTCCTGAAGTCCACCTTTATCGCACATTTAGGTAGATAAGGCTGAAGGTGAAAGCTAGAGAATAGCTCCTGGGCCAGTAATATATTGTCCCTAATTCGTCTACCTTTTATAAAAGTAGTCTGAAAAGGGCCTATCATGTTCTTCAAAGCTAGGGCCACCTGATTAGCTAGCACCTTTGTAATACACTTGTAGATAGTGTTACAATAGGCGATAGGCCTATAATCCTCCACAGAAGTGGCGTTGAGCACTTTCGGAACCATTACCAAGATGGTATTGTTAACCTCCCTCAAGAGTTTTCCGGAGTTGAAGAAGTCCAACACTGCAGTCGTTACTAAGGGACCTACCGTGTCCCAGTTTTCTTTGAAAAACTCCGCTGTGAAACCATCTGGCCCAGGAGCCTTTTTCTTGGGCAAAGAGAAGATAGTGTTCCGGATCTCTATCTCTGTAACTGGTTGAGCAAGAAGAGCAGCCTGATCAATCGAAAGTGGATGTTGGATAACCTCTCTCAAGTCCTCTAACGAAGGTCTAATAATCTCCCCTTGTGGTATCAAGAGGTCCTCAAAGAACTCTACAAACCTTCGTTGCACCAGGCGTGGCTCCGTCAGTATGTTCCCCGAAGAGTCGAGGACGGAGAGGACTCTGTTCCTCAACTGTCTTTTGTTGACATATTGATGGAAGAATTTGGTATTTCGGTCTCCCTCCTTAAGCCATCTAACCCTGGACTTTTGCCTGAAGAAGGACTCTTCCGAGGAGCGCAACTCTGCAAAGATACATCTTTGGCTTTTCTCCACCTCAGCAAGGTCGGCAGAAAAGGGATTTAGTTGTAATTCTGCTTGGGTGGCCTCCATCATCTTCCGCGCATCAAGAGTTCTAGCAGATATATTAGAGAAGGAATCTCTGTTGAGTTGCTTAAGCCGACATTTGAGAGCCTTGAGTTTAGAGACAAGCTTGTACATAGGGACACCATTCCCCGGTGCATTCCACACTTGTGAGACAATTTCTTTGAACTCCGGGTGCTTCATCCAGAAGTCGAAGAACTTGAAGGGCTTCCTTGTATGAGTCGGATTAAGAATCTTCACCACCATAGGCGAGTGGTCCGAGATTCCAGGAGCAAGGAAGGAGGCTTCTGAGTAAGATAGATCCAAGCTCCACTTTGCATTCACTAGAACCCTGTCAATCTTCCTTGCTTTCCTAGTATGCCCTGAAGACGTAGTCCAAGTGTATCTAAACCCAACGAACCTCAAGTCTTCCAGCTCAGCTTGCTCCAAGCACTGTCCAAACTCATTGAAACAAGGGAGCCAATCTTCGGAGCCACCAACCCGGTCCGATGGATCCTTAATAGCATTGAAGTCCCCCAATACAAGCCAAGGAGTGTCTCGGAGATGGATGCTTTTCATGATGATGTCTTCCCACAGCGGTCTCCTCAGCGAAAAGGAGTGATCTCCATAAACAAAAGAAACACAGCAAGCCACCCCAGAGTCTAGGGTCTCAAGGTTCCCATGAATTACCTGCTTGGAAAGAGAGAAGGTTTCAAACTTGACTCTCATGGGGTCCCATCCGACCCAAATTCTACCCCTGGGGAAGAAGTCATAGTTTGTAGTCCAACACCAACCTCTCAATAGAGCTTCGGAAATGGAGTTAAAGCGATCCTGTGGCACCTTAGTTTCCACCAAACCAATACAGCACAAGTGGTTCGAAGTAATAAAATTATGAATCTCCGCTTGTCTAGTCGAATCAACCATACCTCTAATATTCCAGCAACCTATATACATATGTACAAAAGAGGAAACGAGGAAGGGTTACCTCCTTTTCGGAGGCTTGCGACGGCTCTGAGAGGGAGCCGCTCGAGCCACTGGAGGAGGTGGGTCAGGAGGAAGCACGAGCGGCTTGTCCAGGGTGTTCTCCTCCATGTTTTTCGTTGGAGGAGCCTTCGGCAATAGATCTGGAGGGGCCTTCGGCGATTGACAAGGCGAGAGAAGATCTTCATCTGAGCTAAGGTGGTTGACAGACTCATTCAATTCCGCTCCACTCCCTAAGCCTGCATCTGGATGGCTAATGGGATCTTCCTCCATTGTCGAGGTGTGGTCATCCACACTAATTAGTGCTTGAAACCCACTCTGAGCCCTCCGGGTGGAGGTTGATGGCAAGCTTTTAAGAGCTGCTTCTGATTGCTTGAGAGGTGGTTCCTCTTCTCCAGAGCTTGCTGGATGGTCCAAATATGTCTCCTTGGGGGGGGGGAGATTTGTTCTTCTTTCCCTTGACTTGTTTCCATCCAAAATCAGCCTCATTCAGGTCTACCACCAGCATTGGTGAAGTCTCAGAGGGGCGGGCCTCCACTGGTGGGGGGGGGGGGAGGAATGGTCTGAACTTGCTTCTGGCCTTGCACCGCCTTCCGCCCATTCAAAGAGGTTGCACAATTGTGCCCAAAGGAGCCACACTTCAAGCATTCCGCTGGCTTCCACTCATACTCAATGGCAATCGACCGAACAACTCCGTTTAGTCTAACCCTGGTCAAGTAGAACCTTGGCTTGTTTACTTGAATCTCCACACAAACTCTTGCAAAAGAGATCCTTTGAGATTGCTCCATGCGTTGATCAACAAATAACGGCTTGCCAATGGTGCTCGCGATGGCGCTAATTGCCGGGGCTGTCCATAGGTCAAGAGGTAGGTTTTTCAAGCGAATCCACACTGGCACCGTGGTTTGCTTCTCCCTCTTCAACTCTAGGAGCGGCTTCCATTGTTGCAAAACAAGTGCAACCCTTGCAACCATTATATGACCTTCTTCCAAAATCTTCCTTCTGAACTCGGGGTCAGGGATGCGGAAGAAAAAGAAACC
Organism: Eucalyptus camaldulensis; assembly: GCA_019915185.1. Taxonomy (NCBI): domain Eukaryota; kingdom Viridiplantae; phylum Streptophyta; class Magnoliopsida; order Myrtales; family Myrtaceae; genus Eucalyptus; species Eucalyptus camaldulensis. The sequence continues at coordinate 25,549,630 of JAHSVA010000008.1, forward strand.
CTGGTCATCGGCAAAAACCTCAACAAGCTTCGGTCCCCAACATAGCTTGAGCGAGTTCTCCGTGAGCTGGAACGGCAAACTCTTCCCTACATAATATCCAACCAGACACTCATGCCATTTGGGATCCACCACATCTAACACTTCTTCAGGAAGATCCACCACCGGGACATCATCCTCAAACGAGGGAGGAACAAAGGTAAGGTCATACCCTTTCGCTGCAAGTTTCGCAACATTCGCCCACGTCCGGACAGCCGGGGCGTCTGGTTTCTTCGCTTGTTTTTGCGAGGCTTGAGGCCGTTTGGAAGCCGACCTCGCTCTACTTCGTCCTCTCGAGCGCCTATCCCTGCCTATAGCTTTGGGACCACGGTTTGAGGTCTCTGCTAGTGCAGGAGCCTTGCCCGTGTGCATGGAGGCCCGGGCCTCCTTGTCTCGATTGAGGAGGCTAGACGTCCTCTCCGATTCATCCCTCAATTGTGCCGTATTACTCGGCTCACCACCCACAGCCATTGGAGCAGCCATAACACTACCCAACCAGCTAAACCCAGTCCTCTACACATCAGCCATCTAGAGAGTAAGAGACTAACCGTTCGGACGCCTTGCACCTCTCGGGTTGGCTGGACGTAGCAAGGACGGGGCAGGGATGAGGACCAACAGACCGCTCAGGAGCAAGGCGGCTTACCTGACGCCCTCTTCCCGCTTCAATCAGGTCCGGGACGCACCAGCTCTGCTCCTCAAGGGCCGAGCAACGCAGCAACTCGGTGCAGGGCGCGGCACAGCAGGGGCGGAGCAAGGGAGCGCCAGCAACTGTTCAAGAGCAGGAGCGGCACGGCAAGGTCCGAACAGGGGAGCTCCAGCAACCGTTCAAGAGCAGGGCGCGGCACAGCAAGGTCCGAACAGGAGAGCTCCAGCACCCATTCAAGAATGGGCCGCAGCACAACGTCGAGCACCAGCAGCAGTTCGGTGCAAGGCACGGCACAGCAGAGGAGCACCAGCAACCGTTCAATGAGCCGAGGGAAGCTTACCTAACGTTGTTGGGACGCCTGCGAAGCACAGACCCGAGCCGCACCAGCACCGCACCTCCAAGGGCCGAGCGGCGCAGCAGAAGGCGATTTCCGAAGCTCAGATCTCGCCGCAGGGATGGAGAGAGTCTAATCCGTTCGGTGAGGAGCGAGGGCCTTCCCAGAGGAGCTGAACCCCCAATTTTCACGCCAATCGGAGGTCTGGATCGGCCAGATCGAGCAGCTGACGCCGGCAAGCTACAGTTCAAAACCCCAGAGGAAGAGAGGCGATGAACAGTACCCGTGCGAGCATTTTGGCTTTTTTTTTAAGATAGAAAAAGTTTTAAGAGAAGGGAGACGAGAAAATCAATAATATGGAGGAAACAAATTTTCCTAATTTTAGCATGACTGGAACCAACTATGAAAACCTTTCAAATAGAGCTATCTTGACTCCTCCGCATAATAGGTGAAGGAGATAGATGTTTAGGCTTACTGAAGAATGGACAAGGCTATATGAACTTTCTACGAAAGACATTAGGAGTATGAAAGAAGTTAGAAAAAACCATGAACTATCGGTACTACTGGAGGTCACGCTCGTGCTCAGCAATCCTTGAATGGAAACTTTCCACGCTTTGTCTTACTTGTTCAAAGCTCTTCTCCAATATAAATGCATCGTAGTGATCATCATATCCTCCAAGTCTCTCTCTCTCTCTCACACACACACAAACGCAAACACAAACACACTCAGTTGCCTTTTCACACAACGCTTTTCAATGATTCCTCTGAGAATCTTTTTCGATGCTGAAAAGCTCCCCTTTTTAGTCCTCTCCTTTTTCGCAGTAGTTGTGACCTTCACCGACGAAACTCAGCTAGCAGTGGCGCAAGGCAGTAACAACAGCAATCCAACAACGATTTCAGTGAACGTCGGGGTGATTCTTGATCTGGAGACGGAGGTGGGTCAGATGGGATTGACCTGCATTAACATGTCTCTCTCTGACTTTTATAGTTCAAACCCTTCCTACAAGACTAGGCTCGTCCTCAACGTTAGAGACTCCAAACGAGATGAGGTTGCCGCTGCTGCTGGAGGTTCTCTCTCTCTCTCTCTCTCTCTCTCTCTCTCTCTCTCTCTCTCTCTCTCTCTCTCTCTAACATACTGACTGGTCACGATGCTTGGCCAGAAATATGTGATGACACCAGTTTTTGGGTTAACATTTAGAACTTATGTTGACCGTGTTGAAGATTGTTTTGGTTAATCTTTTCTTTTACCGAGTTTTATGAGGTTAAATCTCTGCTTGAACTTCGAAGGGGTTTGGTTTTAGGTTAATACACATACTGCGGAAGAGCATAAACTATTCTATGCAATTGTTTGCGTGATACAAGAAAAAAAACCAATTATTGTTCGTAACAACGTATGTGGGAATCATATGAAAATTTCAGCTTCTATATATTTGAAATGTAAAAACAATCCCCAATTAAGTTTTCAATGACAAAATATGTGTTCCATTCAAAGAAATATGCATTTGCCTAGCAGCGATGGTCCAAGCAACATTTTCCAAAGCTTCATAAAGGAACGACCAAGGTTAAGTTTACCAAAAAAGAAAGGGACCAAGATTTTTGCTCACCCGCAAGAACTGTCTGTCACCAATCTGTACTCACTGTCTTAGTTGCGTTTTATATACACTTGGTTTAGACAGGCGGAACTTTCTTTCCCCCTTTCAAAGTTAATCATTGCAATATATTAAAAGGGTTTTTTTTTTTTTTTAATCATCGCGAAGACAAAGTCCTTATCATCTTATGATAGGATCAAAGATGACGTAAAGTGGATCTTGAAGATTCAGTAGAGAAAAGTCCACCTTCTCCATCATCTCATATTACACCAAAATGAACATATGTACATAAATCTGTGCATACAAAGTTTCATCTTGTTAAAGACGCGCAAATAGGATTCTTGTTTATGATCTGGGATGAGGAAATATTGGACTACTATTGCTTGTTCTATTCTTGAAGAGTATAAAGCTTTCCTGTCACTCTTGCCCTCTGTAAATGTAGAAATTTTTTATAAAATTATGTCTAAATGTAGATGATAAGTGAACTCTATTAGAAATTATCTTGCTGAAGACACATGCTATATAGTTATAGTTTTGGAAAAAGAGCCTAATATTATTGTGCTTTTCAGGCTAGAAAGATAATCATTTCTGTGGAGATGGTTGATAAAGAAAATTTAAATTCATCTTTGGGAAAATATGTACATAGAACATATTTCAACACAATTATTCTTTTTCCAGTTGGGCCATGCATAACGTTCTAGTATCGAGTTGAGTTAATGATAAATAATTTCCAGGGAAGCTGTGTTTCAATGGTCAAATAAAACAACTTAGGTTTGAAGTTCAACCAAATAATTGTCAATAAGTGAAAGGAGTTTAATATGGATGATGAGAGGCTTGCAATTTAATACACATCACAAAGGTCTTTCCTCATAAAATCCATGGACTTGGAATATGGGGCTTGGATTCTAGAGTGGACTTTTCAAATGGCATGAGATAAAGAGGTCAACTTAACGATGAAAATGAATCAAGTTGATTGTGTGTGGGCAAGTTTATCCTCTTGTGTTTGGTTCTTAATATTACTTTTATTGAAAGGGGCTTGCTAGCATAACAGTCCTTGAGGTCCTATGAGAATAATAGTTTCTTATGAGCTATAGATTTTTAAAAAAGTAAGTCCCACAACAATTTATAATTATTTGTGATTTGATTTTTTATTATTCAAAATAGACTGTTAATCTCACTGTATATTAAAATTTGTCACACAATCATTTCTATTTTGAAGGAGCTAGTTGCTGATTGGTCAATAAATTAAATCTTTCAACAACCTCATGGGTTGGTTTTAGTTGGTATGAAATAGAGATGCAGCCTCAATTCCCACTACATAGTACAAATAATTTCATGAATCTACAGTTTACTTAATTAAAATGTGCTTTCTCAACGTTAATAAATTTTGCATTTGCACGCAATTGTTCATGATGTCTGAAATTACGTTAGTATCCAAATGGGAAGGTTCGACCATTCGTGAGTATAATTTCATATGTACTTGAAAATAAGAGGTTTCGCTTACCGGTGTTGGAGTAATCTACATTGTATCATCTTAAGGACACGTTGAATTAGGAGTCTAATCATAATGAAAGAAACTTCAGCAATACATTCAACTTCATAAACATTTTATTAACATGGGTTCATGTCACTACAATAAACGAAGAAAATGGAGACGTTTTAATCATTACCAGACACATCCTTTTGCTTAAACATTTCTATTTTGATGATATTGCATCAAGTTTTAATTGACTTCTGATCAATAACATGCCTTTCCAATAAGAATTTATGTTATTATCTGACTTATTTTTATTTTTTCACCGTCTTCTGGTTCACCCTTGCAGCACTTGATCTGATAAAGAACAAGCAAGTCCAAGCCATAATAGGTCCTCAAGGTTCAGCGCAAGCAGACTTCCTCATTCACCTTGGAAACAAATTACATGTGCCGATCATCTCTTTTTCTGCTACTAGTCCCTCCCTTAGTTCCATTCGGAGTCCATACTTCATTCGAGCTGCGCAAAATGACTCGTCCCAAGTGAATGCCGTAAGTGCAGTCGTGCAAGCTTTTGGCTAGAGAGAAGCAGTCCTCGTATACATTGACAATGAATTCGCAGAAGGCATCATACCTTCTCTTACAGATGCTTTGGAAAAGGTCAACACGCGAGTGCCCTATAGGAGCCTCATTCATCCTTTGGCCACAGACGATCAAATCCTACGAGAACTCTACAAGTTAATGACGATGCAAACGCGGGTCTTCATTGTGCACATGTTACCTACCCTCGGTTATCGTCTTTTTGCCAAAGTAAAAGAGGTGGGAATGATGAGTGAAGTTTATGTGTGGATAATGACTAATGGAATCACTGACCTATGGCGTTCTGTGGATTCGTCTGTTGTCGCTAATTCCATGCAAGGAGTATTGGGCATCAAGACTCATGTTCCGAGCACGCGAAACCTACACGACTTCATGCTCCGATGGAAGATGAAATTCCAACAAGACAACCCATCCATCCTTAATCCTATATTGAACATTTTTGGATATTGGGCGTATGACGCTGCTTGGGCTCTGGCAATGGCTGTCGAGAAAATGGGTGCGGCGAATTTTACCTTCCAGACGTTGAATGCTTCCACAGATGTGATAGATGTTGACACTATTAGGGTCTCTCAAAATGGTCAGAAGCTTCTCCAAAATCTATCCAATATGACATTCGTGGGCCTCACTGGATATTTTAGCCTCGTTAATGGGCAGCTAGAGTCGTCAGTGTTCCAGATAGTTAATATCAATGGAAATGCAGCAAGAGGGATTGGGTTTTGGACGCTAGAAAATGGGCTGCTGAGAGATTTGAATTCATTCAACACAAGCAAATATTCCACTTTCAAGGGTAACCTTGCACCAATAATATGGCCCGGCGATTCAACTTCTATTCCCAAGGGATGGGAGATTCCTGTGAATGGGAAGAGACTGAGAATCTTAGTTCCTGTGAAGGAGGGTTTTAATCAATTTGTGAAGGTGACTCAAGATCCTAGAACGAACACATCCCTAGTCACCGGATACTGTATCGACATCTTTCAAGCTGTGATAAAAAAAAAATTACCTTACGCTGTGCCTTATGACTTTTTTCCTTTTGCCTTGCTTAATGGAAGTAGTGCTGGCAGTTACAATGACATGATCGATCAAGTATTTTACCAGGTGAGGTAACTCATTGCAAGTGCTTGATTTTGTGTGGTTATATGTTGAAACTTACTATGCTGTCATGTGGTTGACATATAAAAGATTTCCCTTCCTTCTATTGAAACAGAATTATGATGCAGTGGTGGGTGATACAACAATTATTGCGAACAGATCATTGTACGTGGACTTCACTTTACCATACACTGAATCGAGAAATGCGTTGCTCGTGCCTTACAAGGACTACAAGGGCAAAAGTGCCTGGGTTTTCTTGCAGCCACTCACTTGGGACCTTTGGCTAGCAACCGTATGCTTCTTTGTGTTCATAGCACTGGTCGTGTGGATTCTTGAACATCGGGTCAATGAAGACTTCAGTGGTCCGGCCATGCATCAAGTTTGCACTAGCTTCTGGTTTTCCTTTTCAACCATTGTCTTCGCACAAAGTAAATGCCTTTCACTTTAATAGATCAATCGAACATTACAAGTTACATATTGTTGTTGTAGAATTTATGTGCTTACCCTTAATTTGGATTGCAGCGGATAGAGTATTTAGCAACCTAGCAAGATTTTTTGTGATCATTTGGGTTTTCGTGGTACTTATCCTAACGCAAAGTTATACGGCAAGCTTGAGCTCTCTTTTGGTGGTGCAAAATAGTCAACCAACTGTGATTGATCTGAATCAGCTCCAAAAGAGTGGAGAAAAAGTGGGATACCAGTATGGCTCTTTTTCCTATGGAATTCTAAAGCAAATGAACTTTGATGATTCTAGGCTTATATCTTTTAAGTCTGCTGAAGAATGCGATGCGCTTCTTTCCAATGGAAGCGCAAAGGGTGGTATCGCAGCGGCGTTCGACGAAGTCCCTGTTATTAAACTTATGCTTTCTCAATATTGTAACAAATATACCATGATCCCGGCATCTAAAACTGCTGGATTGGGCGTAAGTCCTATCCCTTGATTCTAACCAAAAGAGAACCCTCAAAATTTCCAATTACTAGGATTAGTAGTTATTTCTTTGATTGAAAAATCTTAGACCGTGTCTTTTTGTTTACAGGTTTTCCCCAAAGGGTCTCAACTTGTACCGGATATTTCACGAGCACTCCTAAACGTAACCGAAGGGCCTAAAATGACGGAAATCGAAAACACATGGTTTACATCGAAGACCAACTGTCCGAATTTGACTACCTCGGTTTCTTCCAACAGCTTGGGTTTGGATAGTTTCTTGGGCCTATTCTTCATTGCTGGAGCTGCTGCAGTTTTAGCTCTCCTCATTTTCATGGTCATGTTCGTCAAAAGAAACTGGCATGAAGTAACAGGTTCTTCAAGTTCATCGTGGGAGAAAATTGTTGCATTAGGAAGAAGATTTTACCAAAGAGACCTCAATTCCTATACTTTTAGGAAAGGCAGATTTAGAGATAAAAGTATATATGATGGTGGCAATGAGATTGCAGCTGTTGCAACTTTGGAAAAGACTTCCTTTCCCCCGAGTCCATCAAGTGACTCCAGCCAAATCAACGACGTTTTGACCAATGAGCAAGGCACACCATCTCCTGAAGTATGATTTCCTAATCCTGTAGACAAAGGCGGCCTCGGGATAGCGATAAATGCGGAGCTTACCAGTCAAAAGTAAGAGAGGGACATGCCTCAACGTAAATTATGCAGTTCTTTATAGATGATTTTGCAGATTGTTCGAGTTGAGGTCTCGATCCTCTACGAGCTCTAATTGAATATCCGCATTCATCTTACAGGTGAATAATCTCCCTTGACATCAATTACGATTGTCATCGTTCGCTTGTAAAGTACGATTTTCGCTTCAATTTGTTGGAGGATGATGGAGTGGAGTTAATGAGCCGGCGTGAAACTAAGAGAATCTCAACTGGGCGTCGGTCATCTCAAAGTCTCGATCCTCTGGAAGAGCTTGTTCGTTGTCGTTGTAGTTGTAATCTGACATGGTAATGTCAAAGATTCCCAACGCAAACACCGAGTATACTGTTAAGTGTTAATGTTGAATAGGCGTATGGTCAATCATGATCCCGTATTGTACACGCCTCTTTTGAACTTTATAAATGTATAATAACAAAGCCCGGCAGAATGAGCGTCAATGGCTGCACCACCTGTTGAAATCCTATGTATTTTCATCTTTTATGTGAATGGAGATGATGAAACAATTTCATGTGACATGCAAAATGTTGAAATTAATGGTATTAATGACTCAACATAAGCTTACACATTTCTTCTTCAACCTTGGCGTTAATGGATGATTTAATAAATGCATTCCTTCAGCGTTTGTGCATCAGCAATAGTTTTATGGACAAATTAATTGATGCATTAGTGGATGCATATGCAGCAGTTTGCATTTATTGACGAATTAATGGATGGACGCGTTAATGGAGAAATACCTTTGTCTTCGTTAGTAGATTTTACTTGCATTAAGGGACATGTTAATGACGGATCTTCTGTCACGCTCTGATCCTCAAGCGCATGCTCATCCCTCTCTAGTCAATAAAAACTATGCGACTTCCCAGGACAAGTCGCCAACCCTTTTATTTTATTGCACATGCGGAAGCAAATAACAAATCCCTTGACAGTAACTATCTCGGGATAGAAAAGCAGGATATCACATTCACAAACAAACCACACTTTTATAAACATACTGAGTCTTTTACACAAGTCTATAACCAAAAGACTAGTTCTCAAAAAGAGGCTGTCCTATCCAACCTACTTTTCATGTCACCTCAGCTCAGCTCCAACTCCTCCCTCTACGGTCCTGAAAATTTTAAGCCCACAACAGGGTGAGATATAAATCTCAGCGAGTTCACGGTCTAAGCCCCGATTATGAGGGAAATACACCTGGATGTGTCCTAACCACACAACCACTTAATTGGCACAGATGACTTACTTCACCTCAGTTCCTTTCCTACATGTCAGTATAGTTCATATCGTAATGCATATAATCAATGCATATAACAACTGAAACACCTCATCAATTCAATTAATCACCGAAGTCCTGATTATAAGGCCAAACCGTTATGACACATCCCATTCCATATCACACAGTTTTGATCTCATAATCAGGTGCATCAAACTCAACAATCATGCGTTCCAATTGTTAATTACACCCCTCAAGGGCACGGCCAACTCTATTGGCGGTCTTCTGGCATTGCCAGGCGTCGTCTCACCTCCTTTAAGCACGGCTACGTCTCTCAATTAGACGGCTTCCCCGAAGGGGCGTAGGTGCAGAATCTACTGCGACCCGAGTCCCAATGAATGGGTAACATCCGACTTAACAACCCATGACAGTTTCTCTTAACCAACACACGACCAATCAATCTCGACCCAGGACACTATGCATTGCACTCAAATGTCTCAATTAAAATAGTGAACCTGGTCTGTTTTCTTCGTATTAGAAATACACGATAAAATAGTCGTGTGTGGGTACACGATCAATTTACTCTAGAAAAATTGATATCTTCCAATTTAAAATCACACTGATTTATATGGTACATCAAACCACTTTTAGTGTTAAAACCCGACACTCGGGATTTTTTGAATAAATAATTAATTTCACAAATTTTGAAATTAAATACTCAAAATTCCAATCAACACTCAATTTGCACAAATTAACATCCAATTGCATAAATTGAACACACCATTACAATCAGCACGAAATTCCAATCACCGGTTATCTCGGCCTAATTTCCGAAAAATAATTAATAATTAAATAATTTATCGAAAATTAAATAAATTACAAAATAAATAATTTTAAAGCATTTAATTGAATTAACCTAAATTAACTAAACTAAATAATCTAACTAACAATTAAATCTAACCATCCTATTTAATTTAATCTAAGTACACTAACTAAATGAACTAACTAATTCCTAACTAATCCACCTAACTAAACTAATTACACTAACTAAATATTAACTATATACTTAATCTAACTAAGCCATCCTAAACCTAATCAACATAATTAATCCACAAATTAGCCAACTAACACACCTCTAAGTGTCATTAGCCCACTAATAAAGGATTAGAATGCAATTCACTAGTTAAGCACGAAAATCGGCTCACGGCGACAACGGCACAACGGCGGCCAAGATCCGGGCTCACGGCGAGGCCAACAGGAGCTCGGACCAAGTGAAAACGACCAACGAATTTGCTGTTCGGGCTAAGAAAACCGGCACAAAAACTACTGGATTCAATCTTGAATCATGAGGGCTTGAAGCGGGTCTTCGAGAGGGCTGGCCAAGCAAAGAAATCACGGCCAAAATAAGAAGCCGATGATGGAGATGGACGGCTTGGACGCGTGCTGCTGCAGGGGGAGTCAACAATGGAGGAAAAACTCCTTTGGTTGACTGAAGTTTATGCGTGGCCTGCAGAGGAGAATCGGTGGGTGGAGGTGGCGTGAGAGGAGAGGGAAATGGAGGCTTCGTTGGAGGCGTGAGGCAGGGGCTGAGCAGAAACGGTTTCGGTGGAGGGGATGAGCGGCTTCGGTGGCGTCGATTCAAAGGGAGAGCAGTGGTCTTAGTTAGAAAAAAAAAGAAAAAGAAAAAGAAAGGCAGCAGGAGAGAGAGATGAAATAAAGCGAAGCAACACCATGAGGAGCGAGGAAAGAGGAACGACGTGGACGAAGCTGCACCAAATGAAATGAAAAGGAAGACGCGTCCGTGGAGAGCAGCTGGATGGATCGGCTAAAGAGATTAGAACAAAAGGAATTGGTCAAAGATAAATATCTAGGCATTAAAGCCTTGTCTCCCCTATTTCTTTCTAATTAACATAATCTAAGAATCAACTAAATTGATGCCAAAAATCAACCCTCAAACCATAGCTCCGAATTTCACTGATTTTAGAATTCGATTTCATCCTCAAATTTTCAATTTCAAAATCCAATTTTATCGAAGGAAAATCTCACACATGTCCATAAATTCCCATTACCCAGTAGCTTGGCATGCACATCAAAATTTCCTTCAAACGAGCCCGTCCGAATTTCCGTTCAATTTCCGAATCGATTTTCCGTAAAAATCTCAGAATCTCCAAAAAAAATTCGGAAAGTGAGTCGATGTTCCTAAAATGAATCGTGACACGGCAAAACTTTCAATTTCTGAAATCGAGCCCAATTTCGCGGTCAATTTCAAATTCGACGTGATTTTAGCGCGTCCCAATCTACCAGGTAGATTTTAGGAACTTTTAATACAATTGACCCGTGGTCGATTATTTTCGAGCCACAATGTAAATCTTCGACACATTGGCGACTCTTGATTGTCGTGAAAATCTCGAGATTTCAAATACGAACACAAGGTACAAAAATGACAGAAAAATTGGTCTAGTACCGTTCGACAGAAATTTTGCAATTAGGTGGAGTCACCTATGCACTAATCACATATCTCTATCAAATCGACCTATCTCCGGTCTCTGATTCATTTCGACGGTGCCGTAATGACCCTTACAGATTAGCACGATCGAGCAGTCGATTCCTGATCGAATTCTCATGTCTATTGTATTTAGATTCCTTAACGGCTTTACCTAATATGCTAGTTAACTCGTGAGTAACCAACTCAGAGAAAAAGGCTATAGGCATGTCGATGAAAAGCCCATTTCATCTCATCGAAATCATACTCGAAAATTAAGATGTCACATCTTCCACAGTTTTTCACAACAATTCCAAGATAATCTTTAGCTTATGAAAATGATTATCTTTTGAGTCTTCTTTAATTTGTGGTGGATAAAGTCATTCAAAAATTAGAATTTATCTTTGGAAAAACATTTCTCCAAGTGTGCTGGTTTCTAAAAGTGTTTGACAAAGTCTTGTTTATATAGTGTTAATATAAAAGGGTTCAAAGTGTTATATCTTGAGAAGCATAGTTTATGAAGCTGCTTAACACTATTGACATGAACTAATCACCTTAAAGATATTTGGTTAACCGTACCTCACCTCCTATTCAATTTCCTATAAATTTTATTACTGTAAAACAAATTTGTATTTGGGTTGTGATTCAGCAGCTTTATCTAGGAAGCACGGACACTTTCCGACATCTTTTGTGTCATGTCAGACACTCTGACACGTGTCCAATACTCTTTGCCATTCTCCGGCACTTGATCAACATGTGTTGGACAATTCACCACATAATTAACTCTCCAACACTTTCCGACATGCAAGTCGGGAATTCCAACGTGTGAATTGGAAATTTTGACACATGATTCCAACAATCATAGTATCAATTTTGAAAACTTTCAATAAATGAATGGTGAAAGTATAAATATATAAGAAAATAATAAATTATAAAAATAATAAATTGAAAAAGAAGAAAAACCTAGCTTTCTCTTTTCTTCTTACTCTGATTACCCGTGACACATAATTCACCTTCAAGATTAATTTTCTCTTCTCTTCCGACACGCTTTGTGTCACGCCTCGATCCTCGAGCGCGTGCCCATCATTTTGCGATGTCTCAGGACACAACCAACCCATTCATCTTAATGTGCATGCGGAAGTGTATAAATAAATTCCAAGACAATACAAAGATGGGATAGAAAAGCAGGGCCACAAATTTCACAAACCACAACACACATTTATACACAACCGACTAGTTTATCTACAATACTAGTCTATAGACGAGAGTCTATACAAGTAGAAAGGTTTATAAGAACTCTAGGCGGTCGAATCCCCTTCGGAAACCTCCGAGCTCTCTTGGGGACTTGGGTCCACCACTGCCCCCACCAGGAGGGTCAGCTATACCCGCGCCTCCACCACTGCCCCACCAGAGGGTCAACTGTACCCGCGTCGAAAGCGATCTCCAACACCGATGCATGTACCTCAGACTCTTGAAGGGGACCCTCTCTGGGTCCATTTAGCTCGTAACGGTACCACGCTTTGAATAGATGGGGTACCCTCTGAGGTAGGGCCACATCAACCCAGACAATGGTCCTCACGAGCTCATAGACCCAGGTTCCTTGACCCCTAGGAAGAGGAATCTACATGACCTGTTCGGTGACCTTCTTGGGCTGGCCAAAACGCTCAGGAGGAGCAGCCATCTACGGACCTGAAAAGGTTGAGCCCATGACGGGATAAGACACTGTCTTAACAAGTTCACCCCATAAACTCCAACTATGAAAGAAATATACCTAAAGGCCTCCTATGCACACACAAGGCAGGGGACTTACATTGCCTCAGTTCCTTCATACACGTCAGTGAAAATCATATACTCAACCAATCAATTCAATTCATTTCAAGTCATCAATCAATCGAATCACTCAATCGAATACGATTCAATACCATCAATACCATCTATAAATTCAATCGATTCAAGCACTGCTCACCCAAGCTAAAATAGATGACATAGCTCACCAAAGCTGATATATATATTGCTCACCGAAGCTGCTAGATATCCATGTTACTCGCCGAAACTGCTAGATATCCATATTACTCGCCAAAGCTGCTAGATATTTGTATTGCCCATCGAAGCTGCTAGATATTTATATTGCTCATCAAAGTTGCTAGATATCTATATTATTGCTCACCGAAGCTACTAGATAATATAGCCCACTGAAGCTGATAAACATTATTGCTCACTGAAGCTGACATATCAAGGCCCATAGGCTGATATAGTATATTGTTCTTGCTAATTGATGATTCACCGCTTTTATAATACCCGATAAAAATAATCGTGTGTGAGTACACGGTTGGCTTGAGCCAAAATACAATATTTTCCTTTTAAAAAATCTCACTATTTAATTTAATCCAAAAAGATATTCTTGACGTTGCAAATTGACGCTTGGTGTTTCCAGATTAAATACTGAAATTACTTAATTTTGGGATAAATACCCGAAAATTACCATTACCACTCAAATAGCACAAATTAGCATTTATTAAATAAACCAAACACACCAATGCAATCAGCACGAAATTCTGGTCATCGGCTATCTTAGTCTAATTTCCAGAAAATAATAATTAATTGAAAAAATACAATTAAATGCCGAAGACAGAAACTTAGGCTGGAAACAACTAATTAAATATTGAAACGGGCCCTAAAAATTTATGAATCAATCTAGATAAATAATACAATCTATCTAGTCTTTGATTATGCTACTCTAACCACCTAACATGCAAAATCGAATAATTAAATCGCTAATCTGTTCTAACTAACCACCTAAACCTTAATCAAGCTAAACTAATCAATCTTTAAGCATCATTAACTCCATAGGCAGAGTTTAGCTAGTAAACTCACCGGTTTTGCGATCTAGTGAGTCCACGACGACAACAATATAGAGACGGGAAACAAACTTTGAAACGGCAACACTCAACAACACCTAGAAGCAGTCCAAAATGGGCCTAACAGTACAAGGCTGGGCTAAGGGGGCTCGATCTGGTCTTAAGCTGAAAGAGGTGGCACGGGGTTGGAAACGGCAAAGCTGGCAGACCGGTGGCTACAGTGGTGAGTAGGCGGGTAGGCAGGGACTTCTAGTGGTTGGACGACAGCGCATGGCGGCTAATAGGGACAGATGAAGGCCAGGCTTCATCAGATAGGAGCAAGGACAGCTAGGGACGCGTGGCTAGGCGCAAGGCGAGCAAGCTGCCGAGCTGGGCTCGCGGGCGACGCGATGAGGCACGACGGCGACAGGCGGGCGTGCGACGGGCAAAGGCAGTGGCTAGCTTGGTTTTTTAGTTCTTTGAAGCTTCAAAGGCTTCTAAAATGGAGAAAGGTGGTCTGCTAAGGAGAAGGGCTAGTTGCAACTTGGTGGGGGGCCACCAAGCCTTCTAGAAGCCAATGTTGTCCCCTTTGAGCCCACCAACATGCCCCAGCCCTTGACCAGAAACCCTTATCCACTCCAAAACTTCCCCAACACACTTGCCAAGTGGTCCAAAAGGTTACACACCATGGGGGCTACGAATTGGCACATAATTTCCCCCAAATTGAACCAATTTCTCTTCAATTGGACCTAAACCAGTCCCCATAAATTCCACCAAAGTGTCCTCAACCAAATTAACATTTTTCTTCACCAATAGAACCAACTTGCATCCTAAAAATACGATAAAAAGTAGTTCTCTGATTTTTCTGATAAAAACGCCATTAATTTGAATTTTCGCCAAATATCTTTGTTTACAGAAAAATCTTCGAAAGACGAGTTGACATTCCTAAAATGACTCGTGATATGATAGAACTTTCAATTTTTGAAATCGGATTTAAATTCGTGGTTAATTTCAATCTAGCGCGATTTTAGCATGACCTAGCTTACCTAGTGCCCTTTAGGAATTTTTAGTACAATTGACCTGTAGTTAATTATTTTCAAGCCATAACATATATTTTCAATACATTGGTGACTCTCAGTTGTAATGAAAATCTCGAGGTTTCGAATACGGACACAAGGTACCAAAATGACTAAAAAATCGGCTTAGTGTCGGTTAACAAGAATTTTGTAATTAGGTGGAATCATCTACGCACTAATCACATATTTTTGTCAAATCGACCTATCTCCGATCTCTAATCAATTTTTAACTATGCCATAATGATCTCTACATATTAGCACAATCAAGCAGTCGATTCCTAGTCGATTTCTCAAGTCTAACGTATTATAATCCTTTAGCGGCTTCACCTAGTAAACTAATTATCTTGTGAGTGATCAGTTTAGATAAAAGAACTATAGGCACATCGATGAAAAGCCCAACTTATTTGCTCGAAGAAAGAACCTGAATTTCATGATGTCACACACGAGTTCAGAATGTGAATTGATTGTTTTTTTCTCCAAGTTTTATGGATTATTCAAGTAGAGTTGAATTTGTCAAATTGAAACAATGAATGATATTAATAAATGGTGGATTAATATTTTTATTGTAAATTCATCCTATGGTCTTTTATTATTTATCTATTTATGAATTTGAAAGAAATTAATTTGATACCACCGCCCGCAGCGGCGCAACTAGCTTGGACCTCTCTCCCCCTCACGAAGGGGAGGAGTTCGAATCCTAGCAGTGTCGTTAGGGATTCTTACCTGGAGTACTATGGTGGTGGGTCCCGCAGTTGCTCCCCCAAGGTTTGCTCACCGGCTGTCGACTTATGGGATTCCCTGGGTTACAAAAAAAAAACAAATTAATTTGATTAAAATAATCATAAAATGATAAGTCATCATATATAAGAATTGTGACATCTTGAATTTTCGATCCTATTTTCTACTAAATTAATCAGGCATTTTATGGACACGTCTATAGGGTTGTTCTCAGAGCCGATCACTCTCGAGATAACTAAACTAACTGGGTAATCCATTAAGAAATTTTAAGACAATAGACTTGAGAATTCGATCAAGAATCAGCTTCTCAACCGTACTCATCTTTAGAGGCTATTACGACAAAGTTAAAAATCGAATTGAAATCAAAGATAGGACGGTTCGATTGAGATGTGTGGCCGATCGTGGGTGACTCCACTAAATTGGAAAATTCTCACCAATCGACAATAATTTGATTTTATTGTCGTTTTGGTACCCTATGTTCATAATTAAATTCTCGAGATTTTTACATCAATTGAGATTCGCCAATGTGTAGAGTGGGTTCATAGTAACTCGAAGAAAATCAACCACGAGTCATTTACCCTAAAAAGTTTTGAAAACTACCTGATAATCTAGGTCACGCTAAAAACGCGCCGAATATAAATTAACCGTCAATTCAAGTCTGATTTCGGAAATTAAAGATTCTGTCATGTCACAACTCAGTCTCAGAAGATTTTTCTGATAACCAAGACTTTTTGGGAAAAAGTCGGTTTAGGACTGTTTTGCGCAAAAAGGGCCAGTGATTGTTTTTAGTCGCACATTTGAGATGCAAGATGGATTCTTGGGCAAGGAAAATTATCAATGGAGGCACTGACATGTTAATGGATTTTATGGAGACCAAATGAGAGTGAATCAAGAGAGAATTGATGTCCAATTGAAGCCTTTGCTAAGAAATTTATAGCACCCCATAGGACCTAACATTTGGACCTCTTAAATCTTCTAGATGGGGGCATTTTAGGCTGCAAAGAGTTGGTGGAAGACAACCTTGCAATGGATGAGGTTGAGGGGGGACAATTTTGTGGAAAACTTGGCCAAATGAGGCCCTCATCTCTCATCTCTATCCTCTCCCTCACTCTCTTCCATTTCCACTAACCAAGCCCTCTCTCTCCATCTGTCTTTTTGCTCCAGCGAAACCCCATGCCCACCTGCTCGTCTCTCTCACTGTTCAATTCACTCACGTCCCATGCCTCTGTCCATTTCTTTCATTTCTCTCCACCTTACACCCAACATACCACCGAAAACACCGGCCTAGCATCTCCTCACCTCTCTCCACTCACCGAAAACCCCTCAAGAAGTCAACTCAACAAGGATTTCAAGCGATTTGTTGACTCCTTGGCGCGTGTCCGCCCTACCAGTGAAGTCCACCAAAGTGAAGCTGCACGCGTCCGACGTCAGGCCCACCGAAGGCCCATTTCTGCTTGTGTCTTCACCTACTACAGCTCCACACTAACGCCCCCACCATCCTTCGTGTCTTCCCCAACAGCAGCGACGTCCATGTGGTCTTCAGCCGCTCCCATCATCACTCGTGGATCAGCTCGCCAACAAGCTATAGCAATACACAAAGCAATCCGTGAATTCATGAGTCTTCAGTCCAGGAAAATCGTCAATAGCTCATGCATTTCATGGGCTCAGCAAGCCAACAACTTGGCCCAAGATTTTAACAATTTGGCCAGCTTGAAGTCAGCCCATCTCAGCTCAAGCCTAGCCCAAGAAGCAGCCCATCAATTAAGTTTTTGAGGCCTACGACTTTAGCCCATCTTCACACAAGTCAGCTTGTGAAATTGCAGCAGTCCAATTCAGCAAAGCCTGATTTAAGTTCAGCCTAGTTCCAGCTTGAGGCCCATGCAATCAAGCCCAGTTCCGAGCCCAAGTTCGGCCGCCGTCGCGCCGCCATCGTGGTGTCCCAGTCTTCGCTTTGCACAAGTGAGTTTTACTCACTAATGCTTTCTTAGTTTTCTAATTATGCTTAAGGGTTGATTAGTGTTAATTATGTAGGATTAGGTGGTTAGATTAGAATGGATTAGTGATTATTAGATAATTGTAATGCATGTTAGGTAATTGAATTGTGCAATTAGCAAGTAGAGACGTACTATTATTTATTGAATGCATCTTAAGATTTTTCCCGACCCATCTAGGGCTTCAATTAGGCATTACGAGCTTAAATTGAATTTTTAATTAATTCTTTATTTTCCGAAAATCAGGCAGGGATAGTTGACGATCGGAAATTTATGTTGATTATCGTGGCGCAGTCCATTTATTTAATTGAGCTTTATTTTGTGTTGAATTTAATTATTTGTGAAATTAGGAATTATTCTTTAATTGAATAATCTTTGGTTATTAATTGAAAATAGCCGGGCATCGGTTGATAATGCCAAAAGGATTTGAGTGGACTACATAAAATGTGGGAGTTATGGAAAGGAAAAAGATTATATTTTGGCCAAGGCCAACCGTGAGCCTACACATGTGTACTTTCGTCATAAAAGAATAAAAATGGGACAAATTAATTATACGTTCGAAATATCACTCGAAATACCGACTCGGTGACCCTATAGGTCATTTTGTAGACAGACGGTATCCAATATCGGCTTGGTGACCCTATAGGTCATTTTGTAGATGGACGACATGTTATAATGACTCGGTAACCATATGGGTTATTTTGTAGAATGAACGTTATCATGAATATACTTGGTAACTTATAATGTCATTTAGAAAAATGAATCGTATAAAATACTGGCTTGGTAACCCGGGAGGTTATTTGGAAGAATGGATAGTATTGACCGAAATGACCAAGAATGGTTCAACTGACACGTAATCGACTAGGTCAATTGATTAATGATTTGATCTGGTGTTGTGAATTGATTGATTACTGGATGTGATATACGAGACATCTATGTATAACCTTGAATTGCAGGTTGGGACTAAGGCCAAAATAAGTCCTTTGACTCGTACTATGCTTAGGCAGCCTGGTTAGTGTATTGGTTTATTAATTGAGTCTTAGGGGGTAAAACTCGCTGAGACGTGGTCTCAATGGTTATTATATAACCATTTCAGGACCCTGATAAGGAGCCTAATGAGGAGGAATCTGAGGAGGAGCACCCTGATGTGAAACTTGAAGAGGAAGATTTTTGGAAGAATAAGATGATCCAAAAAAGGATCCTGAGTACGATCCAGATAAGGACTGAGATCACATCATGTTTTGTCAAACCTTGCTTGTATGTGAATAGATGTTAGATCAGACTTATGTATATAGTATTGTAGAATACTATGAGGTGTTTGTAGAAAAGTGTGGTTGTGAATTTTCAGTATGAAAAATATAGCTTTGCTTTTCTATCCTATTGTTTTATTGTCTGTGGATTTATAATTGTTTCTACATGTGCTTATTCAAAATGAAAGGGTCGGCAATACTTAGTCTTGGGATATCGCATTTAAAATCGACCAATGTAAGGGATGCGTGTGTGCTCGAGGATCGGGGTGTGACAAAAATATACATTTAATATACAACGTGTTTTAATGTGTCAGAATTCTCTATTTTTTGAGAAGTGATGTGTCGGCATGTTGTGCTGTATCGCGTATCATGTGTCGGTGTCAGTATTGCTTAGCATAAAATCAAGTGTCATTGATAATACCATTTTCTTCATAGATGAAATAGAAAGTTCCTTTCCATAAATTTTGCTTCTTAATTACTGTGATTCTGAAAATTATTTTGTATCATCTGTCATATGGACAATATCTTTCGTTCTTTTATAATATTTGCAATCTTGAGCTCAATCAAGGGACAATAATATTATAATCAAGTCTCATTTTTCCTGATCTATTCAGTTCTTTGTATCACGTATGATTCTTGTTTATCTTGTTCTCCGTTTATTAATTCCAAGCCCCGTTCTTCATCTTTGGTTTGCACATGACAAATGATCTTAGACGTGCGGACCCCCCAAGTGCCATAACTTTTGCCAAATAGACACTTAAGTGCCATAACTTACGAAATATACACTTAAGTGTCAAAATCGGAGTAAAATAGATCACTTGAGTGTGAATCCGGCCAAAATCCAGCCAAAACGCCAGCGTGGCGTTTTTCCGGCGAAGCGCGCCCAAAACGGCGCCGTTTTGCACGTTGACATGGCCAAAACGGCGTCGTTTTGGGCTGACATGAAAAAAATTAATTAAATTAAATTTAGTTAAAATATTTTAAAAATAATCATTTAAAAATTTAAAAAAATTTTAAAAACTTTAAAAATTTAAAAAAAAATTAAAAAAAGGAACAGGGGGAGGCGGCTCAGCCCTCAGCCGCCACCGGGAAGGGCCGGCGACGGCGAGGGGAGGGTCGGCCCTCGCCGACCCCTGGCCAAGGCCCGGTGACCCCGGCCAACCCTCCCCCCGTCGTCGCCAACCCTTCCCGCCGGCGGCTGAGGGCTAATCCCTCAGCTGCCTCCCCCCATTCCCTTTTTTTTTAATTTTTTTAAAGTTTTTTAAATTATTATTTAAAAATATTTTAAATAAATTTAATTTTAAAATTATTATTTTTAAATATTTTAATTAAATTTAATTTTAAAATTATTATAATTAATTTTTTAATTTTCTTTTTACCACGTCAGCCCAAAACGACGCCGTTTTAGCCACATTAGCTTGCAAAACGGCGTCGTTTTGGGCGTGCTTCGCCGGAAAAACGCCACGTTGGCATTTTGGCCGGATTTTGGCTAGAGTGGCACTCAAGTGATCCGTTTTTTTTTTCGAATGTGGCACTTAAGTGTACCTTTCATAAGTTATGGCACTTAAGTGTCCATTTGGCCAAAGTTATGGCACTTGAAGCGTTCTTTTGCCAATGATCTTATATTTGTGCAGTCACCCTCCACCTCCATAAAAAGTAGTCAATCATAACAAAAGTAATCATGTTATGCCGCACATAGATGATTCTGAAGTTTATTGAAATTTTTATCACTTAAACATTGATATTGGTATCACACACATTAGCATCGATGGAGCAATATAGATGCTCAACAAATATCAAGCGTAAGATTTTATTCATCAGAAAAAATCCACGACATATATAGTGGCATGTAAACATAATCAAATTTATGATCAGATGTAAATCCCATCAGTTTGCTACTGATTAAAGCAAACATATCAAGATCAGGATTTAATTTTTTCAAATCATGAACCTTTTTGTTAGTTTGAATAAATGAACTTTTAAAAGACGAACATTTCATATGATTTGTAGATTAATATGTACTCTTAGAATCGTGCCTAGACAATTCACTAGTGTATAACATAATTTTGAACTGGACAGATAGAACAAGCGCTTATAAATTAATTAAAAGTTTCTTATGTTGTGCATGTTCAGCCTATCAAAAGGTCTAGAACGTTAGCATGAATTATGGCACTTTGGTCTTCTTCTTTTAGTTTGTACTACTCTGTGTGAAAACCAGAAAGTTTGGACTTGTCGCCCCATATTCAACCATCATACAATAATTCTTCGACTAACCGTGTGAATCAGGTAATTGTTGTTGCACACAATTTTCTTGCTAAGCTCCATAAAAGATACAGATATCATTCACCTTGTCTGCCACATGACTCATATAATCGGCCCATTCGACGAATCTTCGTGTCATGTAATGGAAATAGAATCCAATGGACGAGATCAGATAATACCGTCCCATTTGAATAGAGCTAATTGACTGCACCTAACTAATTTCAAAGTCCTTTTAGATCACATCATTTTAATACTTGCCACTAGCTCATAATAAGATAAACAATGTAATCCCTCGCAAGAAGCAATGACCTGGTGCTTTCATATGCATCAAATGAGCCAAGGGTAGAGAGAAACCACACTCCCATCTTTATCCATCACATTTAAATACGATCGTATCTTTCCTCAAAAGCATATCAAGAATCCTAATGTTGTGATCCCTGCGTTAATTTCTTGGATGACCTCATTAATGGTTGATCTACTAACTTGTATCCAAAATAAAGAGACCAGTTATTTAGTTTCTCCTACATGAAGTTTTCGCTTTTTATAATTCTTTTGATAGATTGTAAATTAATTGCCGGGTCCATTTGATATAGAGATATATTTAATATACACATACAATTAAAATACATTGCTATAATGCTCTAGCTTGCTATTAGGCAATTATAGTGTATTTGGTAACATTTTTGTTTTTGGAAATAAATTTTTTTTTCAGAAATAGTTTTTTCTATTTCTATTCTCGGTAACAGTTTTTGAGTAAAAGAACATATTTTGTAACTACACAAAAGTTATGTTTCCAAAATAGAAAATGTACAAGAATGCATTTGGCACGACCCTCAAATTTTTTTGTACGGAGAATTTCTTTTAATTTTTTAATAATTTTTTTCACTTTTTTTTTCTTTTCTTTTCTTCCTCTATTCTTCTTCCTCCTTTAGCCAATCACCAAGCCTCAACGATGGCTGATGACTGGCCAAAGATGAGAGCCAGTGAGGTTGTCGGCCTCGGACGAGGTCGAGCCTCGCCATGCCAATGAGGTCAAGCCTTGTTGAGGGCTGGCGAGCCTCGACGAGGTTGCTAGACCTCATCTCTAGTTAATTGCTAGCCATGCCAAGGTTCGACGACTAGTTAGGAGAGAAAGAAAAAGAAAAAAAAGAAAAAAAATGACTTTTTCCAGAAATTTTTCCAAGGAACAAGAAACAATTTTTTTCTACTTCCTGTTTATGTTCTAAATCTATTCCGAGCTACTTTTCTATCTTGGGGAATAGACAAATTAATGGATGTTGCTAAATAGATTTCTATTTTTTTTTTCCGTTCCAAGAAATAACAGAATAGAAATTTAAGAAATAGAAATGTTAACAAACATACCTTAATGGCTAAGGTCAAACGATTGCACTTTGGTCATAAATGATTCCTATCTTCCTTTCAAAGCTAGCTAGATATGGAACAATGCAATTCTCCCTAAAGCCACTATAATATTGGGAAAAAAATCAAGTCATCTTAAGAAAATGAGGGCATTTGAAGTTCTTACTTGAAATTTTCCTTTTTTTAAAAAAATAAAAGCCGACTCAGAACATCTGTTCCACAGAAGATCAGCTTACAAGCTTTAACCACAGAATCTTCTAACAGACACTTGAGATTGAATACTTACTTTAGGTGTTGACTAATTCCAGGAGAGCGTTGGGTTATCTGTTGAAATACGGAAATGCGTCCTATGGGAAAATAAGATGAAAGGAAAAATTGAGAAAAATTAATATTCTTTTTTTTCCCAAAAAAGAAAAAACAAGGTCCTTTATTTGGGAAAAAAGGTAAAAGAGCACCTTTTGGTTCTTTTGTAGCGAAAGACTAAAGCTTCGACACGTAGAGACTTTGGGCAGACAAAGAATAGGGTGGTCATATGTTTGCACTTGAACGAAAGTAGCCTTAGACCTTAGTAAGTCCTTAAATTGCTACATTTGAACACTAAAATGTAAAATTTTGAGAGTGTTCCCTAAGATAAGAGAAGAAGAACTATCTCCTAATTTAGGGGGGTGGGGCATCCGGGCACCGGTAAGTTTAAATAAAAAATCATCTATGCAACCTGTCATCAGGACGATGGCAAACAGGCGATAGAGGCCCCATCAGTAGCTTTGGCTATGCTTGCATTGGTGAGGTACCCTCAGTAACGAAAACCTAAAGCTTCAACACATAGATTTTAGGCAGACAAAGAGTAGGGTGGTCATCAGTTTGGCCTTGAACATTAGCATGTAGCGTCATTGTGTGTGGGTGGTTGTCGTTTTCTATTCTAAAGCTGCTTGACTATACTGGCAATTTGTTTTTATTTTTTTAAATTATGTAGTCTAATTGTCATGCCCTAAACCCTGGGTATGCACACATCCCTCGGCTGTCGATTAAAAATGTGACGTCCTAGGATGCATCACCAACCCATTCTTTTTTTTATCTTTCAATTAAGCGCATGCGGAAGCAACATAATAAACACCCGGCCAACAAACAAACACGGGGATAGTAAAAACACGGCAACCAATGCCAGAAACAACATATTCATTTATCAACTATTAACCCTATGAAGTTTAATACTTATAAGTCTTTCCACGGCCACTTCCTATCAACCCTCTCAAAAACCTCTAAAGGTTAGGGTTCAACCTACTTCACTAGTGATGGGACTAGCCAAAAGGTGTCGCATCTCGCACCCACTACATCTGCACTCAGCAGATCTCCATGCTACGGCCTTGAAAAATGTTAACAAACGATGAGGTGAGATAAATATCAGTGAGTCAAAACCCTACATCCTGATTAGGATGCAAATTATCCTCAAAGGCGGTCCTAAACATGCACCATACAAAACTTACCTCACCTCGGCACATCCCTACACATTAGTGTGCCACATAAGCATTTATGGATACAACAAGCGTAATTAATAACCGGAACACATACTTTTCATTCCTCAAACAATCTCATGGATCCCGATTATAAGGTAAAATCGTTAGGACGTGGGATTCCGATTATAAGGTAAAATCGTTATGACACGTCCTATATCGTGTCACACAATTTTGCCCCACAATGAAGCGCAACTATCACAACCATTCAGGCATGTTCCGATTATTACGATCCATCAGTCACGGCCAACTCAACAGTTGGTGGTCATCCAGCGTAACCAGGCATCATCCTGCTCCGTCGGACACGGCAACGTCTAGCAATACATGCTAAAAAAGCATTCCATAAAGGAGCATCGATCCAGCCTCCACTGCGACCAGCATCCGTTGACGTGGGGCATCCGAACTTAATCAGGCATCGCCTCCCCAACTCTCGTTGGGTGACGAGTTCCGATAATGACCACATGAGTACATACTCAGCCAAGGATACCTTGCTTTGCATTCAAATATCTCATTTTCAAATAATGAACTTGGCCGCTTTTCTTTTGTATTAAAAATCTTGATAAAAATAATTGTGTGTGATCACGTATTTAAAAGCAAACCGTCAAAACTAGTACGCTCCTATTTTTAAAAATTGGCATCAAAAACCAACACTTGGTATTTTTCTAATTAAATGGCCATAAAATCGAGTTTTGCAATAATAATGAATCACTACCACCAAGCAATCAATTGCACTTATAAGTCATCAAAATCACACAAAATTTCATCCACGAGAGTGAGCGTAAAATTTCACAAAATGGCTAATCCATCACTAATTATGCTAATTACGATTAATTAAATAAATCACGATTAAATAAATAAATTGTGATTAATTAAACTAATCCAACTTAATTAACCTAACCATGGTTAACTAACTAACCAAACTAACTAGCCTACCAAACTAACCTTAGTAAGCTAGTTACTCTAACTAAACTAATTAACACTAATCCACTTAGCACTAATCTAACCCCCTAAGCACAATTAACAATCTAATCAAGCATTAGGGAGTTAACTCATTGGATTAGGGCGGCAGCGGGTTCATGACGACGGCAATGCAACAGCGGCGAAAACCCAAGACTACCGCATCTCCAATGGAGCTCTACCGGTGGTTGAAATCAGCCCTACAAGTCACGGCCAAGAGGGAGGTTCGATTCTGTGGTTGCTAGACCATGGGGGCTGGTAGTGTGGTTGGGCTGGACACGGGCTGGTGGGTGGAGCTGGCGAGCTGAACAGGCAGATGGTGGTTAGGCGCGGCTGATTGGGACGGCGGCTGTGGTGGTGCGGAAGTGGAGAGGTAGTGGCTGTTGACTTCGGTGAAGTGGACTGAAGCAGCTGGACAGGTAGTGTGGGGCTGGACGGTGAGGGTGAGGGATCGTGGAGGGTGGTTGGGCTGACGGCGTGAGGGGAAGATGGAGCAGCGATGGAGATGGTGAGCTGATGTTGTGGTGGCCTGGACTGGCGAAAACGTGCGGCAATAGAAGGGAAGTGGAGATGGAGCAGTTGGGTAGCAGGGAGAGTCGGCTGAGCAAGGAGGAAGTGCACGCATGAAATAAGGGAAAAGAAATGGGAGAAAGAGAGAGGGAAAATTGGAAGTCAAGGCTGTAGCCAATGAAAAACCTAAGGAATATCTAAATGATCATTGCAAAGCCCCAAAGTCTTCAGCCCTAGAGTCTATTGGCCAACCAATAAGAAATTAGCTTCAATTTCCGCAAACAAAACCAATTTGGAGGTAGAAAATTGCCTTTCTTCAGCCCATCCGAATTTTCCTTAATTTCCCATTTGTCCGAAAATTGATTTTCCGCTAAAATTCCGGACTCAACGAAAATTCGCCAAAAGATGAGACGACTTCCTATAAATGAATTGTGACATGCTCAAACGTCAGATTCTCAAAACTGAATTCAATTTCATGATTAAAATTGACCAAACGCGATTTTAGTACGACCTAACCTATCAGGTAGCTTTTAGGGATTTTTTAGCGCGTTTGACCTGTGGTCGATAATTTTTTTTCACGTTTATGCATCTCCGACTCGTAGACGACTCTCAATTGTCGTAAAATCGCAAGGTTAAAATTACGTGTCCCGAGTATAATATCGATTCAAAATTGGTTTATGTTGACACATAATTTTGGAAAAATAAAATTGCATTTTGAACAAATAAAAAGAAAAAGTGAAAATGGGAGAAATTGATTTGATTGAATTATGCAAGGAAATATGGAATTCTAATGGATGTCTAGATTTTGTTAAATACAGCAACAATTTTGAAATCAAGTGAAAAATTGGCAAAAATTGAGCTTATTGCCAAATCATACAGATTTGATTTAATGTGACAAGAAATGGTAACTCGGAAAATGCCATGTAAAGAGACCATTTCGAATCACTATAAAAGAGAGGCTCATTTTCCATGACAGAGGGGGGGAATTTTCAAAGAAATTGAGAGTAAAAAGTTCCGGAGAGAAGTTTGTACCAAAAAAAAAAGCTTTGATAGAAAAAAGAAAAAAAGTCAGCTTTTTCCTTCCGTGGAAAAAGCAGAAAAAGAAACAGGAGGGAAAGAAAGAATTTGTATAGAGAGTAGACATGAGGTGAGAGAGAGAAAAATCAAAAAAGAAAAGAAAAAGACATGCACTGTGCTTCTTCTTCGTGGGTTCCTTCTTCGTGAAGCCACACACCGCTTCGCTGCTGCTGATTGCGCCCACACCGCCTCACGCCGGCCACCGCGCCTCTGTCACCGCTAGTCGACCTCCCCTGCAACGCCAACAGCAACCAACCCCGCGAGCCCCCCCTCGCTGCTCGACCCGACGCCCATGCCTGCACCTCCACCGCAAAGGACCGTCGCCAACGCCACAGTTGCTCCCTCACCGCTCAGCTGCTATTGAACCCAATCTCGCCGCTTGAGTGCCGACACCTGCAGATCTGAGCTCGCCTCCACCCGACACCGTGCCTCGGCGACTCGCGAGCATCACACCCGCAACGACCTACGCCTCAGCCCACGCCACTTCTACTGCTCTCCTTGCTTCGATCGTCGCTATGTCTGCCTCACTTCCTTCCGGTGAACCCATAGCAGCACCTTCGCGTCTCTGTTCCTTGACGATCTTGCCCGTTGCACTTCCACCTGCGAGCTTACCCCGACGTCACTGCTCACTACCATCGCAGCGACCCGCGATCCAACTGCTGCTCGCCGGTCACCAATGCCGCGCCACCCTCTGCCCGACGCCAACCAACCTGCTGCCCGAATCCCACACCCAACTCTGTTGGTTATCCCACGCCTGTGTCGGCGCTGCTCTCCCCCATTAGGTAGTTTATTTTTTCATTTTTTATTTTTCATTTATTTATTCATTTTAAATTTTGTTATTATTGTTCAAGTTAGAATATGGTTTGTCAATGTTAATATTTGTGCATTTTGTAGGCATTATCCACTAGGATTTTGTCCATAATTATTGTAATTATTAATTTAATCCGAGAGACATCGGATTATTTTTTAAATTATATTAATTTTTGGGATTTTTGGTAGAATTTTTAATTATTTTGATCCCTTTATCGTGATAATTAGGGTTAGGATAATCGTTAATTTGACCTGTGAGACAATATGTTATTTCTTCGATTATTTTAATCCTTTATTTTGTTGATAGCTTAGATTTAATATTTATTTAATAATTAATTATCTTTTTATAATAAAAAACTAAAGAAATCATAAAATCAAAAATCAAAATTCTGCATGAGCATACAGGTTTTGTAAATAAATTAGAATTTTCTTAGGATTACATTTTTAGGATTGCTTTGGTAAAAATAAGTTAGGGTTGAACCTAAATAACTTTTTTTTTTAAAAAAAATAGGGTTTAGATAATGTTCGCACATCTCAAATCTCATTTTTCTAAAAAAAATAGTTTTCTAAGATAGGGTAGGATTTAAGTCAAATTAATCCCTAGAATAAATTAGAAAATTATCCATTTTTGGATAGTTTAATTAGGGTTTTTATTAATTCCGAATTTCAATAAATAAAAATACAAAAATACTAGGGGCATATTAACTAGTTTGCATAATAGGAACATTTAATCAGAATTTGTTCATTAGTGAAATTAGGTCATGAGGTGCATAATAACTAGTTTGCATAATAGGCCCATTTAATTAGAATTTGCATATTAATATGATTAGGTCATTTAGTTAAAAAATGCATTTTATAAAAGAATTCTAATTTTCAAGAAAACCCAAAAAAATTGTTTGCTTTGTGTGATGCAATTTATTTATTGAATGTTTGTGCATCCGTGTGGTCACTTTTTGCGTGATAGTAATTTAGGTTAAAATAAATCAGCTGCCTGCAAAAAAAAAACATTTTTGAAAATTAAAAAGAAATGGTACCGAAAGGGCATTAGAGAGATCTGGTGTAACCAAGTCTCTGTACCCTTAGTCTCTGGTTCATAGGAGTAAAATAATTCTCCAATTATTTTACTTAGGTGTCTAATCAACCTACCGTAAACCGATTAGTAGCAACTCCTAGATATTAATCATTTGTATGTTAAATAATTGAACCTTAAGTCGCGATTTGATATGGGCTTGGGAGAGCTTGAGCTAAGTTTAAAAAAAAAACTTAATAGTCCATTAACCTAGTTTTAGGTGGTGCACCCGAAATTTAGATCGTGACAGTTTACTATTGTTCGATGCGAATATCACGATCATGCGGAAGCACCCGCAATTCGACTACGTAATTCCATTGAATTAACTTATATCTGTTCACTAATCGATTATAACGGTGTCGTATTGACCATTGCCAATTATTATAGTCGAGCGATCAATTTCTAATCGAATTCTCTAATCTATCACATTTCTATCTCTTAACGGCCTCACTTAATAGATTAGATAACTTGTGAGGGGCCAGTTTCAAGTAAAATGATCATAAGCACGTCGACGAAACAACGGTTTCATATAATCGAGATGGGGTCAAATTTCAAGATGTCACACTAATACCCTAAACAATTTTCAACTTTAGTTGGTGTCCCGATTTGACATTTTGTCTCATAAAAAACTTTCAATTCTAAGTCCAATCATGATTCTATCTTAATTTTTTTATTTTTGTCTTTTAAAAAGATATTGGAGGTCAAACACGTAATGCGGGAGTTGACTAATTCTAGAATTGCGTTAGAAAGGTTTCCTCGTAAGAAAATAATTACATGACACAAATGTAATGAAAGTTGGAAAAGGATATCCACGAGTTTTATTTCAAGAATTTTTTAAGCATTATCTTCTGTTCCAATGGTGGTTAGCTCTGGTTTTAGTTTTCCTTCCTAGTCACGTTCAAAAGATGATTTCTTTTTAATGAAAAGTATTACAAGGTTAAGAGATCCTACTAGAATTATAATCCAATATAGACAATATTATTCCATTAGAATTTTTACTAATATATCAATTTATAGTAATTTTCTAAAAGGGTCCCAATATGTCGCAATCTTTCCTTAGGTGAATTAGCTAGGGGATGGCTAATGGATTACTGAGCTCAAATACTTAATTCAAGCTCTCCTAAGTACATATTAATTCGCAACTTTCGAATTAATTAGCATGCAAAATTAATTCACTTAGGACTCGCTATTGATCGGTTATTGGTGGGCCGATTAGATACCACAGTAAATTGTGGAAGTGTATTTTATTTTCGTAAATGGATTCATGGACTTGAGTATGCTAGATTACTTTAACACCCTTGCAGTACCTTTTCTCTTTTATTTCAAAAATATTTTGCAGGCAACTTGGATTAATTTTTAACCTAACCACTAACATGTAAGTGGTGATCATGCATGTGCGATAAATAAAGATAACCCTCAATAATCAAAAGCAATAAATAAATTCCAAGAAATGAAAAATTCAAACACTGAGTTGATCTAAAGCACTAAGTATATTAAACTTAGCAGAACCATGATTTTGTAAATAAATATGCAATTCTAATTAACTCTTTTTAAGTTTTCTCTTCTTTTTCCTTTTTTTTTCTAATGAAGACTAAACTATAAGCAATGCAAGTGATGCAAACTTAGACCCAGATGCAATTCATGAAAAATGCTATACATGACCTAATTATGATGGGAAAAATTACCCAAAAAATTCTAAATTTTTATAATTGTACTAATTCAGCTTTAAACTTTTTTTTTGGCCAATTAAGTCATAAACCTTTTATAATTATGATGGTTCAATCCTTCAGGCCAAAATTGGCCTGCCGGTGCTGATGTGGCCATCGGTCGGCACTAGCGACAATTTTGTAATAATATTTTTTTTTTCAAATTATTTTGTTAATTTTAAATCATTTCTTCCTTTTTTCTGTCCTTTTTTTTCCCTCTCTCTCCTCCTCCCTCCCTCCCTCCTTCTTTCTTGGACTTCAACGACTGACCAAAGGGGAGGGCTGGCTAACCGCTAGACTGAGGCAACCAAGTGAGGGCAAGCTTGCCCAACCACTAGTAGAGCAAGCAAGCCCCAACCAAGCAAGAGCTCGCCTTGCTAGACTTAGTGATGGTTGGCAAGGTGAGCCCTCGCCAAATCCAACAAGGGCCTCACCTCACTAGACCCAGTGACAATGAGGCCCCCTCGCCCAATCTGGCAAAGCTCTCTCCCCAGATCTGGCAATGGCTCGCCTAGCCAGTGGCTGGGTGAGCTTGCCCTTGCCATATCTGGTAGGGGCTCGTCTCACCAATGGCTAGGCGAGCTCACCTTGTCATTGCTCACTAGTGGTTGGACAAGCTCGCCCAGCCGCCTTAGTCTAGTGGCCAGCTAGCCCTCCCCTCTAATCAGTCGCCGATGCCAAAGGAAGAAGGAGGGAGGAGGGGGAAAAAAGAGAAAAAAATGATAAAAAAAAGATAAAAATTTAATAAAGTGATTCAAAAAAATAAAATATTATTTAAAAAAATTGTTGTCTACGCCGCCTAATGGCTACATCAGCACTGGTCGGCCAATTGTGGCGGAAGGACTGAACTAAAACAATTACAAAAAGGTTTATGACTCAATTGGCCAAAAAAAAAAAAACGTTTATGATTGAATTGGCATAATTGCAAAATGTTTAGGACTTTTTTGATAATTTTCCCAATTTTGATGACATGCAAAGATAAACTAAATTTATTCTAATATGGCATGCAATTTGAACTAAACGAACCTAACCGTGCAATCACTAAATGACATGAAAAATATGACATGGTAATAAAGTGACAAACATATTGACTTGGCACAAATGATGTAGGATGATGACATGGAAAACATGATGACACGGAATGACATAAATGATGTGGCAATCATGATATGGCAAGAATCATGCAACCTATTCTATATGATATGCACGTGCTATTTTTTTGGACATTTATAAAATTCGAAATAAATTATCTTGAGTGAGAGATTATTTAATTCAAACTAGGAATTAAATTAGATTGAATCCTATCTCAACTTGGAAAAAACTATTACAAATTAGAGTTAATACCACAAAAAAGCCCCAAATTGATATAGCTATTACAAATTTATCCAAACTAATTTTTTTTACCACCAAAAATCCTAAATAATTTATCCACTGTTAGTTTTCATTAAATAAAATTAATAATTGATATACTTGTAACAAATGAAGGGTTAAATCCTAAACTATTATACCCGTCAATTGTCACATGTCATGTTATATCACAATATATTCAAATTAGGCAATGAAATTGATAATTCAAATTCGGGTAAGGAAAGTAAACTAATATAAAAGATCTGGTTTTCGAATCGAGGACCGACGGAGGGACGCTCACAGCTGTGGCAGGTTCTTGGCCAAGGGTTGGCTCACGAGGAGGAGCAAATCGCGATCCAAGGATGCCGTCGAGACTCAATTCAACAACAATAGGACTTGCGTTGGTGTTGGAAGCCCGTCAAAAACCTGCATAAGTTGGACGAACTAGCTTGGAGTGTCGTGGGTCTCCTGGGAAACAGGTCGTCGTCGTCGTCGGGCCGAGGAGTTCTTACGGCCTGCAACACAGGACATCTGTAGGGAGTGAAGTGGGGTAGCGGCTTTGTCAGCGAAGTGGGACCACCGATGGATGGTCTTCTCGGGTTGGTGGTTGGTGAGCTGCTTGGTTCGGTTCGATAGTCGACGGAGAGAAGGGACTCTCGGCCTTGGCTTCTGGTCGAGACTCAGTGAAAACCTGCAAAATAGAAATGTTATACCCCTCCACTCGGTGAGGGTGAGGGTTCAGCGAAGGCTCAGCGAGGGGACAGTGATGCAGGTTGCGATTGCGGTGGGTCTCAACTTCGTCGGTTGATCTGGTTCAGCGATGGTCGTCAAGCGCAAGGGTGGTGCAGCAGCTTCTTCGAGAGGAGGCAGCAGCCACAAGCCTGGCTACCGTCGGTGCAGCAGACAACAAGGAGCAACGGCGGGCAGTAGCAAGGTCGCGGCCGTGAGGATGGATCTTCGGCTGCGACTCCCTCTCTCTCTCTCTCTCTCTCTCTCTCACTCTCTCTCCGTGTTTCTTTCATTGTGTGCTCTAATTCTCTAAAACTGCCGACCTCTTAATTGTGAAGACCAAATGTCCATTATGTGATTTTCGGCCACTAAGGGCGCGAATGGTAACGTTTCTGTTCTTTTTTTGTTCCAGGGAATAGAAACAAAAAAAAGTGTTTCTGTTCCGGGGAACAATTTTTGAACAAAAGAACGCGTTTGGTAACGTTTGGTCCGGGAATAAAAAATGAACAGAAACACGTTTGGTAAATTTTATTCTTTTTTTATTTCTTTTAATTTTTTAAACATTTTTATTTTATTTTTTATTTTTTCCTTTCTTTTTACTTTTTCTTTTTTCCGGCCGGTCACCGGCCTCCGGTGACCGGCCGACGGGGCCGGCAGCCTCGCCCAGCCACGGCGAGGCTCGCCGGCCCCCGGCGAGGCTCGGCGTCGCCGGCGCGGGCGAGGCCGAGCCTCGCCTTGGCTGGGCGAGCTCGAGCTCGCCCAGCCATGGCGAGGCTCGGCCTCGCCGGATCTGGGCGAGCCCGAGCTCGCCCAGCCAAGGCGAGGCTCGGCGTCGCCGGAGCGGGCGAGGCCGAGCCTCGCCTTGGCTGGGTGAGCTCGGGCTCGCCCAGATCCGGCGAGGCCGAGCCTCGCCATGGCTGGGCGAGCTCGAGCTCGCCCAGCCAAGGCGAGGCTCGGCCTCGCCCACACCGGCGACGCCGAGCCTCGCCGGATCTGGGCGAGGCCGAGCCTCGACGGCCGGTCGCCGGCCATGGCCGAGGCCGGCGACCGGCGAAAGAAAAAAGAAGGAAAAAAAAGAAGAAGAAAAGAAAAAGAGAAGAAGAAGAGAGAGAGAAACGTTTCTTCAAGAACCGTTTCTGGAGCGAGAAACAACTTTTTTTTGTTTCTTTTTTCTGTTCTTATTTCGTTCCAGAAACAAAAAAACAAAAAAGGAACAAAAACGCAACCAAACGCGTTTCTGTTCCTTTTTTGTTCCGGGGAACAATTTCCGTACAGAAGTGTGCCGGAAACGTTTCTTAGAAACGTTTCCATGCACACCCTAAGTGTGCAAGGAGGCTTGGCCAATTTTTGCTGTCTTCATGGGATCAGCTCATGCAATTCAATTAAGTTTAGAATCTTTAATTAGGTCCCTCCACCATCAGTCCAATTAAAATGCGATATGAGCTTAACTATTAATGCAATAGAGCTCTTAATAATTATACGTGATTTAACTGTTTTTTGCCTAAGGATCAAGTTCAATTCCTGATTTTTCTAATTGACACAATGGATAGCTAAAATTAATACAGGAAAAAAAATTCCTAATGGGATCAAAATTTAATAGATGATGAAATTGAAAGGCTTCTTAGTAGGTAAAAAATTTCATGGTCAAGATTGATTCAACACATCATTTATTGGAGTCAAAATTCAAAACAAAATACCATTCAGGTACTTTTTTGGATCACCAATTGTTGTGGAGCCTGAATAACCTGTCTAATGAAGATGGATATTAACATGAATTAGATCAGTCAGGACAAAAACAAAAAAGCCGACTATCAAAATTAGGGTCGGAAAAACAAGTCGACAAGTTTTCTTGCAAATTTAAGATATGCAAGAAATGAACTTCTAGGGCCAAAGATTCTTCCAAACTGATATCCAGCACGAGACTTACCATTCTTGATATGTTACGCTAGTTTAATTATCCTACCAAAGTGGTTATGAGCATCTTTCACACTGTTTGCATCTAAAAATGTCAGATTCTGCCAGATTTGAATAGCCTTGGTGTCTCCAAAAACACTCAAGATAAGTGCAGAGCCCATGAGCATGGAGCTACGATCCATCGACTGCTACTTGGAGTCTCCAAATCTATCTTGGTCATAGAGTTGTGACAGAGTCGGTCACTAGACCTTCTTGTTTGCTTCTCGACACTTTTGCATTTGATGATAGGGTCCAACATTCTGGGAGCTTCAATGGCTCGTCGCAATAATGACATTCATTATATGGTATCCTCGTGCAAAGTGTGGTAATAAAAAAAAATCGAAAGGTTTATGATTAAATTGGGAGATTTACTCACATTCCCATTGAACGACCTAGTACTCTCAAGCACTCTTTAAAAACCCGCCAGCTATGTGGGGAAAAGAAAAGAATTTCTAGGGTAAAAACATTTCCTTTGAATAATATCAATTTTTTTTAGAATTTCTCATACACTTATTCCTAGATATTAGATAAAAACAGTAGGCTACAAGAACAAGTAATAGCTTTGGCTATGCTAGAAACCCTAAAATTCTTAGTTCTTGTTCAAGTACCTCCTTCGAATGAACTGAAATCGGTTAGATCTCATTAATGGCTTATTAGGCCCAGAAGAAGCTTCTTGGTAGATCAGTCTGCTTATCAAGAAAGCCTAAGCCCACCTTAGCTTTTATTCGAATCTTAAAGGGGCCCATTTCAGTTGACAGGCAAATAATGTGGCAGACTGGGTTGTAAAAGCCCAACGTAAGAAAAGCTTTCCTTCTAATTGTATCTCGTATCCCCACAAGCCCTTTGGAATCTAATATGTTCTGAATCTGCAGCTATGTCTGCTCATCCTTTATCTTGATGAATGAGAATTATATTTCTAACAAAAGGAAATTGGTCAGATGTCCGAGTACAAGTTTTCTAAGTTTAACGACTCACGTTCTTAGTGAGGCGAGCGGAGCAAACTGAACATGGAGAATATAAGACAGACGTTTGTGTACTCCCTCCCATTAATGTCTAGAAAATATTGTTCTTGTATTATCAGATGCATCATCCTTTAGCTCCTCCTTTTCTACACAATTTCCTTTATTCGAGTGAGCTAAGCCACACGCCATGAGCATTATCTACCCCGAGAGACCATCTCTACATGTCGATTTCTTAAATGGGTCAAAATCCAATCTGCAATCAGACAAGTTTTTTGATATTTTCTTTCTGAAATAAGTACGATGTTTCCCATAATTTTCTCATTTGAAAGAGACAATGGAAGCAACCAACTCATCATGCCAAATCGATAGCTACTTGAAAGAGAGTCACGGACCATCATGACTTCTCTTAGAAAATTAGTTTCCATGACTAGATCCCTTTTAATACGTCGTCTAAGTTTCCATATACTTTGACAATAAAATTAATTTTCAAACTGAACTTAGACAGTGATCAATTTAATCAGTGATTAGGTGTCATTTTCTTCTGAATATCATGGGACTTACATTTGTGTTAAGTTTACGTGGTTTATAATTTGCGACGAAACTTTCGGTTATGCTTTCATGTCATGGGCACTATTTACTAATACTTTCAGGATGCTTCATTGAATGGATTCTTCGGTGGTTATCCAAACATGATTGCTGATGACTTTTTGGAGCATTCGGACAAACAATCCAACAAGCGGGCCTGGGGTAACAATCTGCGTAGCGCGCGAGAAAAATATGAGAACCGCAATGGGAAAAGCTCCTTCCGAGCAATATATCTATATCAAATTGGGTACATTGTTCACGGTTGTTTCAGACCTCCAAAACTATGGTGTAGGCATGTTTCAGGGCATTTTTCTATTTTTATGTCATTTATCCGTGCCATTTTGGGCTTTTGTTTTTTGTCTGAATTTTTGTTGCAACCTCCCGAGGTGAACTACTAAAAGAATAAAAAGGCTAACGGACTACTAAATGAGATGCTTAACGCAAACTCTCTTAAGCCCTACTAGTAGCAACTTGATACTTGAGTCTACATGCATTTTATCTTAACTTTTGAGCCGCTACTAATTGGTTATGAATAAATTAGACATCTCACTTATACAAATCAAAGATTAAATGAATTTGAAAACTTGATTATGCTAGATTAATCTCTTAAATCCCCCTTAAAGTTCATCTTGGGAGGGTCATGAAACCGTGAGATTGTCTCATATTATTAGGAAGTAAATTTATATATTAAATTTTCTCGCATAAGAAGTTGATACCTCACCACATATGTCATTGGACAGTTTAGATTTATTCTTCTTTTTTCCTTTTTTTTTTCCCACTTTCTTTTCTTCCCTTTGCTTTCTTTTTCCCTTTCCACTTCTGCCTCCGTCCCGCTCTCTCCTTGGATCTTGAATTCGGGGTTTGCAGTGGACGATGTCACCGAATGGAGAGGAGAAGAGCCAAGAATAAAATGCGACCAATAATAGACAGGGTTTCTGATACTTAATTAGACGAATCTCCAGTTTTATTGCGAAATCATCATCATTACGATAGTATGTCAATTAAATGGAGTAAATAGTGTCACAAAAATCATTTAGAATAAAAAAATAACAAATACTTAACATTACTCAAATAAAAAAACGCTAATAGAAACATGCAAACTGTCGTTAGATTTTTAATGTCTTTAAGATAAGAAAGAAGGTGCAGTCTCTCGTGTTAAATGTATCACCTCATTGAGAAATTTTTTCTTTATCCTTAATGTTAACTTCTTAACGAGACCCAAAAAAGAAGATTTTTAAAAGCTTATGACTTCTATCTACTATAAAATACACTAGTATGATTCCTGGCTTTTCCAGTATAAGAAAATTCTCAGCTCTTTCTGGAACCAATCGACCAATTTCTTGGCTAAGTACGCAACTAATTTTATAGATAAGAATTTCCCAGCCCACACAAAAGAGAAAACTCCACATGGTTTCGTTTTCTTAGGCTCACGTCGCAGAATGGAGAGGGAAACCAGAGCTAATGGTGGATAATAGGAAGGATGCGAAAGGAAAACTGCAATCCCTTTTTCAAATCCGCGTGAAGAAAGGGGTCCTTCAATTGACCAATTTTTCGGAGTATGGGCCACGTGCTTGACGGAGAAAAGAAGTACTTAGTCTAGCGTTTTGTCGGGAGTAAAGAGGAAAAATCTCATCCAGGAGTAGATTGAGATGGAAAGAGAAATTGAATCTATGTGCTGGTTTTCCTTTTCATCATCCTCGTCTTGCTTTCACGTTACAATTTAGTCACTGTGGGGCCATATGATCGTTGACAAACTGTGTTTCTCGGGTTCCGGTCGAGAGGGTGCCCGCGAGCCTCACATGGTGGGTAGCCAGCAAAGTGATTAAAAAGTTGAAACTTCCAAAGATGATGGACTTCGAGCTCGGGAAAGAATTTCTAGAGAAAAATGTTTTAAATTTTTATGACGATGGAAAGAAGATATTATAAGTTAATTTTGGAAAAAGTTGTCGAAAATTCTTAAATTTATTATCAACAACTAATTCAATCCTATGTCTTTAGATTACATCATTTTAATCATATATCTTTTAAAAATTTATCAATGTAGTCTTTCCAATAAATTTTGACAGACGTGGACACCAATTGTTCTACATTTGCTAGTCACCGAGCCTCAGCCATAGTCAGTAGGGATCATCAGCCACAGGCAGGGATCACCATCATTGGCCTCTAGTGAAGGCTAGTACCAGTCTCTTAACTAGCCTCTAGAGAGGGTCACCCTCACCAAGTGAGACCCCTCACCAAATCTAGATTGGACAGAACAAGCACTTTCCTAGAATTTGCATGCGAAAGAGACAAAACAAGCTCTAAGAATTTACTTGATAAAAACCTACGGGGACGATGCAGACATTACAAGCCTATGACGTTTTGATGTATACTAGAAATAATTGCTAGTGAATTAATAATATTTTCATTGCTTGTAATTAGCAGTTAAACTAATCTTGGAAATTTCATGGTAGTTCTAGCAAACATGCACTGCCAATATGACATTGCATAATTCATATGCTTCGAAACTTGTCGCTCAAGTCTTCAATTTTTAGTGATAAGAAACTCAAGTTTCAAACTGAGAGACTTGGAAAGATTCAACTCGAAGTAGACATTTGCAACTGATGAAGACTACAACCACCAATGTGTAGAATTTCAATGGCCTTACAATTCCACGTTCGATTGAGAATAAGAACATTCATCTTACTGAATAGACGGAATATTTGACTAAATAATTATAAATCTAAGTTCTTATTCATGTCACACTTCGACTCTTGTTGAACTCGTAATAATTCTCCTTGATTAATTTTAATTAGATAGGAGTTTAAACTCCAATTGTCCTATGCTTGATTCTACAAGATTTAGAGTTTGAAACCGTCTATTTTGTTTATAACCGTGTTCATTTTGATATTGGTAAAATTTCACAAGTTTGAAAGTCAAGTTTAGAGCATAGTCCATTGAAAGAGTCATATGTTCCTCTATCCTTGATTGAAAAAAAAAATCATAGATGATCACAATATAATATTCACGTGGAAGATACACATTATATAATTCCAAAGAAGCATAGTCAATTCACAAGGTCTTCCTTTAATTCGGGTCTTTTTTCTTTTTGTGCTGGAGATATGTCTCTTAATTGTAATATGCATCATTTGGCCGATATTATTTCAAAGTTGGTTCAATTTTCTAAATATCATTATACAAAAGATAGAGTGTAATTGGCAAAATTATTTTCTCATAAGACAAAAAGGAATTTTTTTTCATAATTTGTGCTTCTTAATTACCATAATTCTGAACATATATTATTTTGTGTCAACTGTGGCCTGGACAATATTTTTATTTATTATATGATATTTACACTCTTAAGCTCAATCAAGGGACATTAATATCATGATCAAGTCTCATTTCTATGTCCTATCTAGTTTATCATTATGTTGCTTGTCGTATTCTCCAATAACTCATTCTAGGGCCTGTTCGTTAGGTTCAATTCGCTCATGAGAGGGTTTACGTATAGATTTACTAATGATCCTATATGTTAAATTATTATTTTGAGTTTGAATTCGGATAACGATTTGTTAAACCGAATTTTATTAATGAAGACTTCCCAAGTGGATTACAAATCGAATGAATTTTTTTTTCTTTTTATTGGACATACTTTTGGATGTGCAAAATATGACTACAAGACAAAAGATGAAATATATGAGAAAAAAGAAAAATGAAGAAAAATGAAGGTTTTCTTCCCCTTACCTACAATGTACGAATCCCTTTAAAGAAGGAAAGAGAAGTGGGGCCCAAAGTCAAATTCTTGACTTTGGACACACAATATAAAAGCTAAAAAGAGCCGTTGAAGCCCTACGTAGAAGAAAGAGACATATAAAAGGAACCTCCAAAAGAGCGCTGCACGATCAAGCAAAGAAGGACGCAAATCCATACATACACAAACCAAAAGACAAATGCTGGAATTCTTGATTTTGATGTACGTAGAGTGTTATATGTTTAAAGTTTGAATGCACGGTAATTTTGTGCCGTGAATTTTTAACCAAGTGAATTGTTTATTTATAAATACTTTAGATTTTTGGTTAAATTTAGGTGTGAGAAACACTCGATCGTGTAAGCGATTATAAACTTTAATTCTCCGATTATAATTGATTATTTATTGTTGGCTCTCCCTATAGAGGTAGGTACTGATACTCAGACCGAACCACGTAAATTTATGGTGTCATTATTATTTCTCGTTTATTTCTCTAGTAATTTTGCATTGACGTAAATTACAAGATCCTGTCGTTTCCGCATATTATATTCCAACACTATAGTTAGGTCACCCTCCACTTAGTATCTTTCAAGGTTTAACATATCCATAAAAAAGTAACCCGTGATAAACAAAAAAATTATATTGTCTCATGCATATGTATTTCAATTAAGCATTATAGATAGTAACAT
Organism: Eucalyptus camaldulensis; assembly: GCA_019915185.1. NCBI lineage: Eukaryota > Viridiplantae > Streptophyta > Magnoliopsida > Myrtales > Myrtaceae > Eucalyptus > Eucalyptus camaldulensis. The sequence continues at coordinate 25,589,874 of JAHSVA010000008.1, forward strand.
ATCAAGCATAAGATTCTATTTATAGGACTAATATACATGATGTATACATATGTCACGGTCTGTGATTCCTCTCGTACTCGTGACACTTGTGAGTGGCACTTGGGTTATCTGGTGAAGAGTGTGAGGCAGAAGGGTAGAACACAACTGGTCCGTGGGAGTGGCGTCAGGACGGTTGGTGCTAGGAGTTCTGGAATAGAATGATTATATCACTTAGGAGCTCTGAAGACGGGGTAGGCCTCCCGTACACAAACTGGTCGGGAGCTAATGCCACTCTCCTGACGAGGCCATGGCAGGCCGAAACTAGTTGTTGTGCCTAAAGAAAACTGCTGCCTTATTCGATGAACTAGACGCTCGAGCGAAGCTGGGCATGGTAAGATCTCGCATGAAGAATCATTCATCGTATTGTTTGTGGAACAGCTAAAGAAGGACGGCTGGCTTGGCGAATTCCGCTCGCTAGGCGCCCGCGGGTCGTTCCGAGACCAAGGAACTCTCGGCCCATGACAAGTGGTATCAGAGCAGGAATCCCTCCAGTAAGCGAGTGAGCAAGTCGGAGAATCGGACTCCTCACTCAAGTGGGGGTCAAGCAGATAAGTCCAAGTGGATGGGTGCTAGGACAAGTCGGCTTCTCGCAGAGCGGAATGCGAGTTAGAGAAGAGCCGAACCCTTGCTGAATGGGGATAACGTTCCTAGATTGATCGGTGAATACGAAGAAGAGGTCTACTATCATGTTTTCAACAAGAAAATAATCTCCATTGGTCTGCTGGGGTCAAGATGCTAGTTAGGCTGAAAAGGTGCTGCCAAAAAGATGCGGTTAGCGAAAAATGCCACACTTGCCAGAAAGCGTAGGTGACTGAGAAGGGCCGAGCGGCTGAGATCAAAAGAGGCCACCAATGGAGCAAAACCTGTTTTGTTGGGCGAGCGTGACCGTTCGATGTGAATTCTCAAAAGTGGCACATCAATGGTTAATTTACGCAAGAAAGCGATAGAGCAAATCGCAACAAGGGCGTTGCGAATTGAGTGGGGGAGAATGTCACGGTCTGTGAATCCTCCCGTACTCGTGACACTTGTGAGTGGCACTTGAGGTTATCTGGTGAAGAGTGTGAGGCAGAAGGGTAGAACATAACTGGTCCGTGGGAGTGGCGTTAGGACGGTTGGTGCTAGGAGTTCTAGAATAGAAGGATTATATTACTTAGGAGCTATGAAGACGGGGTAGGCCTCCCGTGCACAAACTGGTCGGGAGCTGATGCCGCTCTCCTGACGAGGTCATGGCAGGCCGAAACCAGTTGTTGTGCCTAAAGAGAACTGCTGCCTTACTCGATGGACTAGATGCTCGAGCAAAGCTGGGGGTGGTAGGATCTCGCATGAAGAATCATTCACCGTATCATTCGTGGAACGGCTAAAGAAGGAAAGCTGGCCTGGCGAATTCCGCTCGCTAGGCGCCCGCGGGTCGTTCCGAGGCCAAGGAAACTCTCGGCCTGTGACACATACATACATATACATATACATACATACATACATACATACATACATACACACATACATACATACATACATATATATATATATATATATATATAATAAATCTCATCATTTTTATATTCATGAAAGCAAATATAATAGGATGAGGATATCATATCCTAATATCATGAATTTTTTATCAGTTTAAATAAATGAATTTTTGAAAAATGGATATCCCAGATGATTTTCCAAAACATATATGTTTTTTTTTCTTTGACTCGTAGATGGACATTTCACTAGTATTTACGATAATCTCGAACTAGACACACACACACACAAAATAAGTGCTTATGAATTAGTAAAAAATTTCTTGTGGTGTGCAGCCCCAAATCGAACGGCCTAGAGCATTCCCGTGAATCATGGGCACTATGTTTTTTTATTCTTGATTTTTTTTTCATTTACTATTATTTTATTTGTACTACTCAAGTACATGGGATAGCCAAATGAAAAGGACTCCCGTGAAAACTAGAAAGTTTGGACCCATCATTAAGGGCGCGTTTGGTAACGATTCTGTTCCCGGGAGCTGATTCTGATCAGAACTGATTCTTTTTTATTCTGTTCTCGGGAACTGATTCTAAGCTTTTTAAGCCGTTTAGTAACTATCCAAAATTTCTGATTCTGGAATAGAATTGCGTTTGGTACTGTGTTCATTAATTCTGTTCCAAATTAATTTCTTTTAATTTTTAAATAATTTTTTTTACTTTTTTCCTTTGTTTTCTTTTCTTTTTTATTTTTATTTTTTCATTTGTTTTCTTTTCTTTTTTTAATTTTTTAATTTTTTTTCTTTTCATTTTCCTTTTTTTTCTTTTCTTTTTCTTTTTTTCTTTTTTCTTTTCTTTTTCTCATCTTCTTCTTCTTCTTCTGGCCAGTCGCCGGACTGGCGACCGGCCAGACGAGGGCTAGCGACCTCACCGGAGCGTCGCCAGCCCTCGGCGAGGCTGGCCCTCGTCGGCCGAGCCTCGCCGGCAGCCGGGCAAGGCTCGCCTAGCCTCGCCGGTGGCCAGGCCGACCTTGTCGGGGTTGGGTGAGGCCTGCCAGGCCACCGGCGGGGCTGGGCGAGCCTCGCCGGTGGCCAGGCAAGCCTCGCTTGGCCACTGGTGGGGCTAGGCGTCACGAGGCTCGCCTAGCCCCTGCCTAGTCCCGACGAGGCTCGGCCTCACCAGGCGGGCCTCGCTCGGCCCCGTCGAGGCCTCGCCCAGCCCCGGCGAGGCCCTCCTGGCCACCGGCGAGGCTCGACCTCGCCAGATCTGGGGAGGTCGAGCCTCGCCGGTGGCTAGGCAAGCCTCCGGCGAGCTCGCTAGTGGTTGGGCTTGCCTCCGGCAAGCTCGCTGGACCTCGCCCTGGTCTAGCGAGCCTCCGGCGAGCTCGCCGGACCGTCGACCGGCGGCGGTGGATGGCGGCCGGCTGTGACGGTGGATGGCGGTGGCGGACGGCGGACGGTGGCAGGCGGTGGTGGACGGCGGTCGCGAGATGGCCGAAGGGAAGAAGAAAATTTATTGATTTTGATTCTCAAATTCGTTCTCGGAACAATAATCAACTTTTTTTTGGTTCTTAATTCTATTCCCAATCTGTTCTTGGGAACAAAAATTTTACCAAACGCGATTCTAGGCCGAAACTGATTTTGGGAACAAAGAATCAGAATTTGGCCCTGTTTGGATGGTTACCAAACAGGGCCTAAATAATCATCTAGTCTGTATCGACCATCATATGACTTTGACTAATCGTATGAACCAAGTAATTGTTGTTCTAACTCAATTTCTTGTTGAGCTTCATAAAAGATACAAATTTTCCGAGAAATTAGTCACTTTGTCTGCACATGACTTGCATAACCAGCCCATTTGACGAATTTTTGTGTCAAGTAATCGGGATATGATCGAATGGATGAAATTGATGGTACATTGAGAATTAGTTAATGCCCGCTTAATAGAATGGACCCAATTGACTAGAGCTAATTAATTTCAAAGTCATTGCCTAACTCACATTATTTTAATAGTTACCAATAGCTTATGATAATACAAACGATATACTCCCACACAAGAAGCAATGACTCGGTGCTTTCATATGCATCAAATGACTTGAGGGTGGAGATAATCCACGCTCCCATCATCATCCATCACATTTAATTACGACCTTGTCCCTACTCATAAACATATTGAGAATCTTATTGTTGTGGTTCCTAATTTAATTACTTGGATGACCTCAACAAGGGTTGTTGTACTGAGTTGTATCTAAAGATGTATTGACTTGTATCTAAAGTCAAGAGGCCAGGTACTTAGTTTCTCCTAAATTAAGTTTTCCATCTTTTTTATTAGTATTCTTTGTTGTTTTTTTTTTTTTTATACCCAGCGAACCCTGTACAGCCGACAGCTGGCAGGTAAACCCTGGAGCGATACTAACGGATGACCCACCACCCCGACGTCACGCTTAAGATCCCGTGTGACCAGTGAGATTCGAACTCCTTCGTCCTAGGTAGATATCATGGGAGCGCTTATCCAATTGAGCCATCGCAGGTGATGGTAGTATTCTTTGTTGTTGATAACTTGTAAATTAACAGCAAGGTGAATTCTACAAAGAGATGTATTTAATACACACACTTAGAATATATTGATATAATGCTCAAGCCCGCTATGTACCCAATCAATGGCTGAGGTCAGAGACGGTTGCATTTTGGTCATGAACTCCAGATGTGTTCCTTTCAAGCTATAAGTAATAGGGAACAAAGCAATTATCGGGAAAAATTCAATTCAAAAGTTTTGACTTCAAGGCACACGCAGCTTCTTCGAAACTCACAAAAGTCACTCTCAAACAAGAATAACAAAAATAGCTGAACAAGTTTGGTTCCATACAGATATTTTCGTCTGCTTTCGAATTTTTCTATACTTCTTCCAAAACCTGAGGGCTCTACTCAACACGGTAATATTCCCGGTCTTCCCTTCAACTTCAACTTGAGGAGAGTGTTGAGTTAAAAAACCAAAAAAAATTATGGAAACTATTTTTTATTAGTTATTTCACCTATCGAATTTTAGTCAATTGCTCGCTTTACAACTTAAGGCATTAAAAGAGTGACCACTGGAAATATTTATCACTTAACATACCTATTGAATCAACTATAGGATTGGTTTCTTGGGTACGTAATGCTTGAATTCTAGCAAAGTTTGCGATTAGGTGGTTACGAACTGATTGTAAGGTCATCGTGGAATGATGATTGTCCTGTGTGGAGTTCTCATGTTGAATTGGTCAAGGTAAACAAGGTGGGACAAAGACAGATTTCTACCTTTACATGAAGATGTCCACTCCCGTAGACAAGGACCTTTTCTGGTGTTCAGCCAAAACAAGGAAGAAAAAACAACTAACCGGACCATCTGGTGAGGAGTTCTTAGGATTACCCGCAGGTGTCTGACATCTCACATATTTGTTTTGTCTCCTAAGATAAAGAAGACATATTGCAGGGTTTATAGTATATATATCCCGATGTCATCTGATCCTTTAATTATTTGAGTCATAACATGAAATTCATATAACTATCGATTTAGATAAGCATGGTCTTTATGTTTTATTTGACCATGCGATATTTTTGTTTCAAATGAGAAGTTATTTTATAGTTTATAGATCATATTCACCACCGAATCATAAATTATTTGGGCTGTATTTTGTCAACAACATGATCAACGATTTAGATGTTCTTGGTGTATGTATATATTCTTGGTTCTAACACAAAAGCAGTCCCTAAAGATTTTCTAGAGCATCCAAACTTGTAGAAATCAAAATAAAAAAATTCATAAGTAGGCCATAAATTAATTATCAGAAGGTTCCACTGTGCCCGTACTAGGAGAGCCAGTTAGATTTTGACGTTGAATCTATATCTTTGCATAATTTTTGTCGATTTAGTATATATATATATATATGTATTGATTTAATTTATTATCTATTTAATTAGGGTTATTAAGAATTTCTTTAGTTTAAATACTTATTTTATTCTAGAAAATGACCACTTTGTTATTTTATTCAGAATACAACTAAGAAGATTATCTCTGTTCTTGCCCAAATTCATTGACGGGAATCTTTTGTGTGGGAACTTAGTTTAACTTTAAATACGTGTTGAATATGGGCCCACCGCGCAAGGTTCTCCCGACCCACTTTAACACCATCCCAACCAAATTAAAAGTTGGAATTCTTGACCTCTTCTTCCGCAGAGAAGAGATGCCAACAAACTCATACTATCATATGACACTAAGGCTCCATTTATATCGTATAAAATAAATGATTTGAAAATAATTTGTTCAAAAATAATTTTCTAAATCGCTTAAAATAATTGTCCAAAAAAAAATCACTTAAAATAATTAATTAATCAAAAATATTTTTATTATCATCATTAATATATGTCTAAATAATTTTGTGGACAATGAAAAAAAATTCGTTTATTCATTTTTATAAATGATATAACCATCCAATTATAGAAAAATATTTTTTAAAAGTATTCGTTTTTCTTTTATTAATTCTTCCTTTTTCTTTTAGTTTTTTCCTTCAATTGCTGACTGCCCACAACGTGGGCTATGTAGCGCTTGCCAAGATTTGGCAAGGGCCTTCACACCGTCACTTGCAGTTGGTGAGGCTACGAAGGGCCACAATGACCTCCCCCAAGATCGAGAAAAAATTATAAAAAGTTCAAAAATATTATTAAAAATATTGATATCAGTATCAAGCATGCCACCTAGGATAGCTAGTGTTTATGTTAACGATTTCCAGCTTAAATTAGCTAGATAGACTAAATTGGTATCAAAGTAAAAAAAAAATTAGGATTAAATTGGCTTCAAATTGAAATATTTAGCACTGTATTGGTATCCATATAATAAGTTTAGATTTTTTTGGGTACTTTTTTCCACATAATTTAGATTTGAGATCCTACATTTCATGGTCTTAAACTCGAGCCATGCCATCATCAGTTGTTTAAAACAATATGGAAATAGCAGCCAAAGCATAGTGGTATAAACAATCCGGGGGTTAAATAATTGTTAAGATTCTTCGTCCAAAATAAAAAAACACTAAAAAAAAAAAAGAAATGTGAGCGCCATCGTCGAATAACTTTTGCATACGGACAGGATTAAGGAAATTCGCTAGGAATTACTTCTCTGCATATCCTAATTGGCTTCTCCGGCGGGGTTAATTACATAAACCAAGAAAAATACCCGGCTTGGGATCCGCTCTCTTGCTTTTTGAGATGCAAATGTCCTCTTGGACTCTGAACTCTTCGGGGTTTGTCGGTACTTATTACTTTGTGTCTTGACCCTTCTTCCTTGAGTTCTCCTATTCAAAATCCTCGACAATCGTAATCAAATAAAAAGTCACTCGGGGGGTTTGTTCGTAAAATGTTACAAAATAAGCTCGAGGATACAGTTTATCTAGCTCAATCTCAAAGATTCAAAGTGAAATAGAATGTAATTAATGTTTTGACTTCTCTTATCATATATATGTTATAGGAAAAATTGTCCAAAAAATCCTAAGGGAAAAATTTACCAAAAACCTCAACTTTACCAACTGCGACACATTTACCCTAAATTTTTTTTATGTGACATCAAAAACCCCAAACCATGCCTATTATGATGCATTCACTCCAAACGTTTTTCTATGTAACCAAAAAACCTAAACTTATACTTGTGTGACACCAAAAACCATAAACTTTTATTTTGTAACACAGAAAACCCAAACTTATATTCATGTGACACATTTATCTAAAAAATTAGTGTCATGGAAAAAAGTTTGGGGTTTTTGATGTTACAAAAGAAAAGTTTGGGATTTTCGGTATCACAAAACAAAATTTTGGGGTAAATGTGTTGTATTGCATAAGTTTAGAGTAAATGTGTCACATAAATAAAAATTTGGGATTTTTGGTATCACAAAAAAAAAAGTTTGGGGGTTAATGTGTCATAATAGATATAGTTTATGATTATTCATAGGTTTTATCCAAATCCTAAGCCTATCACACTTTTACCAATTCAATCTTAAAATTTTCAATTTTGCCAATTTTGTCATAAATCTTGTCACTTCTTGCCAATTGAGTCCATTCAGCCAATTTTGGCTAAAAATTGTTGATGTGGACTACCGGCACTAATGTGGCAATTTTTAATAATATTTTATTTTTTTAATGTTTTTTCCCCTTTTTTAAAGCTAGGGCGGTTCGACCCTCGCCAATCATAGTGAGGGCCAACGACCCTTGTTGACCACAGTCAAGGGCGTCAAGCCCCTCGCCAGTGCTGGGTGAAGGCCATGATGCTAGGTGAGGGCTTGATGACCCTCGTTGGCCCCAGCCAAGGGCCCTCGCTTAGGGTTCTTGCCTAGCCAAATCTGGCAAGGGCATCGCAGCCTTCGCCCAAGGTTGGTGAGGGTCAACTAGCCCTTACTTGTGGCTAGCGAGGGTTGGCAACCCTTGCCTATGACTGGTGAGGGTCGGCTAACCACCCTCATTGGCCGAACTCTAAACCTCAAAAAAAAAAAAAACGAAATGTAAAAAAAAAAAAAAGAGAAGAAAAAACTTAACAAAATTCAAAAATTTAGTAAAATATCATTAAAATATTATTAAAAACATGCCACATCAATGCTAGTCGTCCATGTTAGCAAATTCCGGCAAAAATTGGTTGGATTGACTCAATTGACAAGAAGTGAAAATATTTATGATTAAATTGGCAACATTGAAAGGTTTATGACTAAATTGGAAAAAATGCAATAAATTACTTTTTGGATAATTTTCCTTGTGTTCTATTTTTCTTTGTTCACCAAGTCTAGAAATAGCCACATCATCCCTTAATTCCTCCTTTTCTTCCACGATATTCTTTATTCAATTGAACTAAGCTTCACGAACTATGCATAACCTACACAATGAGATCGTTTCAATGTATTGATTTCTTGATAGATCAAATTATTTCGTGTATTGGATTTCACATTGACTGTCTACGGCTCCATTGCGTGTGCTCGGGTAGAAGTTTTGTATAAATGTATCGCCATGGTGTCAAAATCCAATATGCAATCAGCCAAATTGTCTGATATTATCTTCCCGAAATTAAGCACGCTCTTTCCTAGAATTTTCTCATTCGAAAGAGAGGATGCAAGTAATGAACTCATCTTTTAACTGCTCGCCTACTTTCCATGTACTTCGACAAGAAATTCAAAACCCAAACTGGACTTAAACTGATGACTTTAGTTAGCAATTTCCCTGAATTTTCGTCTATATATCATGGAAGTTTATTAAGTTTAGGTGGTTTATAATTGGCGACAAAAATTTGGGTCATATGCTTATTTTATGGCAACATCTAACTATACTTTCAGCAAGTCTCATTGGACGAGATCATCAGTGGGGTTGGAAAGCGGGGAAGGAAGGTAAAAGAGATCTTTTTCCCAGTACAATAATTTAGAAACAAAACTAGCAAAATTAAAGCAAATACGACTGCCAATGGCTTTTTGGATCGTTCGGCAAACGGGTTCAGGACAACAATCCGCATTATGTGTGAGAAAACGATCATAACCTTTGATCTAGAAAGAGTTACGAGTCCCATAATCCCAATCTGAAAGGCTTGTTCTGAGCACTGTACCTGTATCAAATTGAGTACAAATTTTGCAATCGTTTCGGCCTTCAAAATTAATGGTTAAGGCATGTCTCAGAGCACTTTTCTATTTTGTGTCATATCTCCACATTATTTTAGGCTCTTTTTTTTTCCCGAATTCTTTACTGCTTGAGCTTATATTTGGGATTTCTAGGTCGTGTATCAGACATATTTCATCATATCTTATAGAATACAGAAAAAGAGAACATCTCTCTATAGTTGGACCGGTGAGTGTGTGCAACTAAGTGCGTGTTTGCCGATCGTTAGATTCCATGTTTAACTATAAGTATGTTGCGGCAGTCGGTATTAGAGTCGGCAAGACTGCTGGAGAGCCATGTTCAAGCAATTGTCTTGCTTGACGATGATTAGGGGACAATGAACTTGTGCATGGCTTTTTGGAGGTTCGAAACAATTGCTGTCCAGTCTACCCTATTAAACTCTATTTGAATGGGGGTAGGAGAAATTTTCATGGTGATTACGACCACTACTAAGTTTGTGGAGATTGTGGGGATTGTGGGGACCGCAATGGCTTCGATGTCTATGATTGCTATAGAGGTCCTAAAGACTATGACCGACAGGATTGTTGGTGGGGCAGAGTTTATCATGAAAATCAAATTTATATGAGGTGTAAAGGGCCTGATGAATTCGAGTGCAAAGTAAAAGTCGATTATTTTGAAGGTTATGTTGAGGAGTTATGGATTGGCCTGAAGAGATAGATAATGTTTTATATTGTATGGACATCCTGGAGCATAGAAAGGTGAAGCTAGTGAAGTATAAATTCTGAGAGACAGTATTATGATGATGGGAAAAAATTGAAGGAGGATTGACAGAGCTAGAGAAGGCAATGCGACATGGTCGAAAATGCAATTATTATTAAAGCGGTTTGGTCTAGAGACTTCATTATCATGTTCTAAACGGTGCAATAAGGCAAAAGACCATGTTTGAACAATTAAAAAAGATGAACGACAAGCCATCTCAGAGTATTCCTCATGTCAATCATCGAGAAATTGCTTGTGAGCCTCACAGATAGGGTAGCCAACAAATTGATTAAAAAGATGAAACTTTCGAATATCCTTTTTAAAAGCTAGAGGATTTTGAGCTTGAGAAAGAATTTTTCGAGAAAAAATGCTTTGAATTTTTCTGATGATGGAGTTGATAAATTCGATGATAAAATAATATAAAGATGCAGGGTTAATACTTTTAAAGACTATGATTCTTTTTATTGACTTATCTTAATTTATTTTAGATATTGTGTTAGGATATTTGGTGATTCGTTTCCATTTTATAAGTTTTCATTAGTAGGTAAGATTTTTCTTATTAGTTATTTGTTCCTATCTTAAAGTTAGCATTTCATTTAGGTTTTGTTAGATATAAATAGAGATCAAAGTCTCTTGTAATTTGGTTTTCCTCCTTCATGAACTGATTAAGTGAGATAATCTATTCTGTTATTGTGCAAGTTTTTGTGTTTGCAAGTCGCAACTCATGTCTGTGAATTAAGTATTTTTCTAGATTAGTGTTATCAACCGTTTTGTTGCTTCAGTATAGGGTGCAAACTCGGTTCAAATACATATTTATTAATGAAACAAACTTAATGTATTGAGAAATTCTATAACCATCTCATAAGCAATTTTTCACTTAACAATCTCATATCATTGGTTAAAATGGTTATTTCTTTTTGGCTGGAGACAAGATTATTTCTATAGTGAGCTACTTATCTAGTGCTATTTTGAGTTACTTTCTTTGCCTGCGGCACTTACTTATTTCGAATTTGAAGATGCATCTTCTTCCTTCTCAGATGGCCCGCATGTGGTCGAGGATACTTTATATGAATATCATGGTTGCTTTGTCTGCATATCCTGATTAGGTTACCGGCCTGTAGACTCCATTTCGGAGCCATAGTAGCAGGCTCATTGGTCCCACGGCTTCTCAATCAAGTATCTTACTCGATTCAATCTCATATTGCAAGAAATCCAAGAATTTTCTGGGGCGATTAGAACAAGCAAAAATGGTTGAAAAGTCTACTGTTTAGTATTAGTCTTCCCATGTGGTCAACTTGCAAGTTGGAGAGAACATTGTATTTATTAATCAAAAGTGTCATTTTCTAATCTCGTGACTAACAATACATATTGACTTTTCTTTATGATCGTGCTCTTTCCTAGAGTTTGCGTATGAAAGAGATAGAGAACATGCTCTGATTCCTATTTGATATGACCCTCTAGGTAAAATGCAAGCATTAAAAGCCCATGGCGTTTGGATATATAGTAAAAATAATTCCCACTGAAATTTTCATTGCTTGTAATTAGTATATTCAACTAATCTTGGAAATTTCACGGTAATCTCTGGCAGGCATGCACTGCCACTATGACATTGCTTGACTTGTATATGCTTATAGACTTGGAAAGATTCAACTCGCTGTAGATATTGGCAGCTGATCAAGATCAGGACTGTCACGCCCCGCTCCTCGGGCACGTGCACATCCTTCACTCTTGGTCGATTTTATAATGCGATATCCCAGGACTAGTATCGCCGACCCTTTCAATTATTAAGCACATGCGGAAGCAGTTAAAATCCCCAGACAATAAAACGATGGGATAGAAAAGCAGGGCCATATTTTTCATATTGAAATTTATAACCAAACTTTTGTACATAACATCAACTAAGGAACTTCATAACTATTCACATCAATTGGAGTTCACAAAAGAAGATGAAATCTCAATCCCTTCAGGTCATACTCAAAATCTCTCTCGATATTATCTTCTTCTTCCAAAAGTCCTTCTACTCAGGTTTCACCTCCGAGTTCACCTTCTCAGATTCCTCCTCAGCTCCTCAACGGGGTCCTGAAATGTTTTTTCCCAAACTGGGATGAGACTACGTCTCAGCGAGTTCTACCCCACTAAGCCCAATTAGTAAACTATTATACTATAGGCTGCCTATACACGCATAGGGCAGAAGACGTACCTTGGCCTCATATCCCACCTGCAAGTCAGTACAATTCATAACAGGCACTCAAGCAATCATATCACGGATCGAAGCATCGATCAAATCGACCTAGTCGCTTAAATGCCAACAAGACCACTCACGGTCATTTCTATTCAGTCAATCAATTCACAACATCAAATCAAAGCCATGAATCACATCAAGTCACACTCAGATCGAATCATCGATCAATCGACCTAGTCGATTACAAATCAATCAGACCATCTCATGGTCATTTCCAATAAATCGATCAATTCACAACATCAGATCAAGCAATGATCAATCGACCTAGTCGATTACATGTCATCACGACCCATGCTTGGTCGGCACATTCAATACTATCTATAAGTCCGACCATAGTCTAGGACTGCTCACTCTAAGCTAATATATAGATAGTATAGCTCGCACTAAGCTGATAGGGTTAAGGTATACTGCTCTCGCTAAGCTGACATATCGCCCGTAGGCTGATATAGTATACTGGTATACTGCTCTCGCTAAGCTGACATATCGCCCAAAGGCCGATATAGTATACCCCCGATGCTCCCATTAAGCTGATAAAGTGTACTGCTCGCACTAAGCTGACATATCGCCCGTAGGCTGATATAGTACACCAGTATACTGCTCTCACTAAGCTGACATATCAGAGCCCGTAGGATGATATAGTATACTATCCAACCATTCAATCCATTCCATCTGATATCCTTCTCGATAAAATAGCCGTGTATGGGGACACGGTCGGCCTTAGCCAAAATATTATAATTTCCTTTTTCATAATTCCCACCATTCTCTACAGCCCACCAAAACACTTTTGGTGCTGTCAACCGACACCCGGTTATTTTCCAATCAATAATCAAAGATTATTTCATTAAAGGATAATTCTCAATCAATTCCAAATCAGTTTAGGGTAAATCCCTAAAACATCACAATTTATTCAATTCCATACAACGTGGAGCTCAAACAAATAAACAGACTGCGCCACGACGATCAGCACGAGATTTCGGTCGTCGGCCATCAAAATCTTAATTTCCGAAAAATAATTAATTAATTAATTAATTTCGAAAATTAATTATTAAATATTTAAAATTCCGTTTAGCTCAAAATAAGGTCCAATTAAATAAATAGACTTCACCACAGTCATCAGCATAATTTTCTGGTCACGGGCCATCCCACTTGAATTTTCAGGAAATAAATAAATAATTAATTAATTTCAAAAATTAAATAATTAATATTAAAAATTCCATTTAGCTCAAAATAAAGCCCGATTAAATAAACGGACTTCACCACAGTCATCCACATAATATTCCGGTTCCAAACCATCTCCCTTGAATTTTCGGAAAATGAATAATTATTTAATTTAATTCCGAAAATTAATATTTAAATGCCAAAAATGCCACTTAGGCCCGAATCATCAAATTGAAGCCCAATTAGGGGTCCAAAAATTCCCGAGACACTCCCAATAAATAGTAGACCACGTCTACTTGTTAATTGCACAATCAATTTATCTAAATCGCATCACAATTGACTAATAATTGCTAATTACTTCTAATCTAACAACCTAAACATAATTAATTAAAACTAAACCAACCTAAAGCATAATTAGCCAACTAATCCGAGATTAGTGAGATTACTCACCAAATCGCGCGCAAGTCGGATCAATCCGACGGCGGCGACGCGAGGAACGATTGTTCCCAAAGCACGGCTCGGGGTCGGGGCCGGGAAACGGCCCAAAACGGCCTTGAACAGTGCTGGAAACCCATTTCCTGCACTCTCTGTACGCGGCTGGTTAAGGGCGAATGAGGGCGGATCCGGAGCTAGGTTGGGTCGGAAATGGACGGAGGGGCCGAACCAAACCAAGGCGAGGCTTCACGGTGGCCGGAGGAGGGGTGGACGGCTCCGGTGAAGCTCCACCAGATCTGAAACTTCGCTGAAACAGAGGGCTGAGCGAGGGAGAGGTGGTGACGCACGGAGTAGCGGCGAGGCGGCGGAGCGAGCGGCGCACGGCGGCGCGGACGGCGACCCGGCGGCGTGCGGCGAGCTGCTCTTGCGCGGCTTCTTCTTCTGCTCCTGGTTCGGTTCTGTTCGAACCAGAGGAAGGAGAGAGGGCGGAGATGCGCGGACGGCCGTGGAGCAGCGGCGGCAGCTCCGGCTTCGGTGGGCAACGACGGCGGCGAGAAGCGGCGACGAGCGGAGTTGCTGTTCTGCTTCAGCTTCTTCGGCTTCCATGGCGCCGAGTAACCGAAGAGGAAGAAGAAGAAAGGGGGGGCGGGTTCGTCGACGGAGGAGGAGAGAAGAAGAAGAAAAACTCAATTTTTTTCTTTCTTTTCTCTCACTCTCTCTCTCTCTCTCTCTTAGGTCAGCCGAACCAGCTGTCTTCCACTCCCTTTTCCTTGCCAAGAATGCCCCTTCTAGAAGCTTTAAATAGGCCAAAGTGTGGGGGTAGAGGTGGCATACGAATTTGCTATTTTTCCCTCTTCAATTTTACTTAAATTGGTTCACTTCTCAACAAACAAAATTTCAATTGAAGCCTAAATAAATCCATCAAGGCATCCTTGTCCATTTCATGACTTTTCCTGTCATATAATCTAACTTGCATCCCAATTTCGAATTCAAGAACAGTCCTCTGAAATTTTCGATGAAAATGGCCCTACTTATCTAGTTGAAATTAGGACTCGAAAAATCTGGATGTCACAACTCTTCCCCTCTTATAAAAATTTCGTCCTCGAAATTTAAACCTTTACCAATCTATAAACGAAAGGTGGGGGGTATTGCCGTCTCATCGAGTCTCACTTTTCCACGTTGATTATTCGGTCTCGTGGCGTTGTCTAACCACTTGACTAAAGAGATCATCTTTGTACACAAAATCCACTATTTCTGAACCAACAACTGAACTGAGCTTCTCACATAAGACATTCTGTCATCCACATCTGATTTCTTTTTCTCGACTCCCTAATAAACCTTCGAACCTCAATGATTCAAAATTTCTGACAATTCTAAGCAATCTTTACTCTGACACTGATCTGACAACTGCAAACACTGATTACTGAGCTGACATCATTATTCACTTTCTTTTCACCACTGAAATTCTGTACCCTCTGCTATGCACTGCTTAATAAAGAACCCTCTGAAAACTCTGTCAACTTATAGTCTCTTATCTAGATTCGAGATATAATTCACCCTCGACACTCCATGTCGGCACTTCGGCATATCCATTCTGTGACGTGACAGAATCTTCAATTTCTGAAATCGAACTTAGATTGGCGGTTAACTTCACTCCGACACGCTTTTAGTGTGACCTAGGCTACCGGGTAGTGTTCAGAGCTTTTTAGGACAAATGACCCGTGGTCGATTTTCTTCGAGCCACACTGAACCCACTCGACACATTGGCGACTCTCGATTGTCGTGAAAATCTCAAAGGTTCAAATACGGACACAGGGTCCCAAAACGATAGAAACATCAAATTAGTATCGGTCGATGAGAATTTTCCAATTTAGTGGAGTCACCCACGATCAGTCATTCATCTCAGTCGAGCCGATCTATTTCTGATTTCAAATCGATTTTATATTGTGCCGCAATGATCTCTAAAGATGAGCACGGTCGAGAAGTCGATCCATGGTCGAATTCTCAAGTCTATTTGCCTTAAGGTCCTTAATAACTCACCCAGCTAGTCTAGTTATCTCATGAGTGGCCAACTCAGAGAAAAACACTGTAATCGTGTCGATGAAATGCCCAATTTATCTAATCGAAATCAGAGCCCGAAATCTGAATGTTACACACTTAAAACAAGATCTATTCGTACTGCACTAAAGTGGACCAACTCCATCTATCGATCAACCACTATTCTCAAATGGTATCAATAATCCCCTGAATCCTTAGTAAGCCATATATTTCCATTTCCACTTGGGACTCTCAAGTGATGGTAAAAAAATTCTCCCGGTTCGCATTACCGAGCTTCCACTTACTGACACCTCTGACACTTGCAACCTGCTTGGCGATATCTACCTTCATATCGGTCTACCAATTTAGCTGACGTCGATTCTGACTTACTTGCCCCATCTGGTCAAAACTGCAATATTGTAGTGAACTTCTGACAAGATCTTTTCCCTGAGTGCTACACTGTCAAGTGTATTCAATCATTCATGGAACCCGAACGTTCCATCTTTAAAAGTCTTAAAATCAGGTTCTTTCTTGCCAGTATCATCTTATAAGATCTTCTGAACATCTTTATCTGTCAACTAGGCGCCGATTCTAACTTGAACATTTGGTTCAATTTTGAGGGCGGCTATAAAATTTAAAAGGTAGCCTACCTCAAATTTGAAAACCAAATTTCAAATTCTTTTCAAGTAAAGTCTATACTTTAGCCAGTCTCTGCACATTGGAAGACTCTCGGCTCAACACATAAATTACTCATTTCATTCTCCCAAGATAATACCAGATAACATCATTATAGTTCTGTCAAAATTCTGATTCACGACACTGTTTCAGTTCAACTTGTTGGGTCTCAACTGGTGGGACGGTTATACAACAATTTTCTCATGTTGTATCAATACGTACCCAGTCATTGGCAAGACACATCACTAAAGATTTCATGCTTTCTAGAGCCAAATGAAAAGTTTAGCACAAGTGCGGTAGCCTGATCTTACCGAAGCTCTGGAAACTATTCTCGTACTTGTCTATGCCAATGAATTTCTCTTCTTTCTCAAGAGGTCAAGCCCATGATGATACTGATACTGAAAATTCTTTCGCAAACTTCCGTAGTAATCTGTCAAATCCCCACAACTTCTGATCTCTGACATTGATGTCGGTCTCTGTCCATTAACAACTGATTTGATCTTGGCTGGATCTATGAAGATTCCTTTGCCTGTAACCACACGACCATTCTTAGGGGCTCTCGTGATCCTCATCACTTAATGAACACCCTAGAACGTCACTACATCACACGATCACCATTGATCTAGGTATTCTTTGAACACTCAATTTGTCAAATCTACGACAGCGGTTGAAGTGTTCACCAGGCCAAACGATCTTACAATACTCTCATAAAGACCATATCAAGTACGAACGGTTGTCTTTCTTACAACCTCCATCTTGGTTCATAACTAACGACTTCATAATCTCAAGTCGACCTTTAAAACATCAATACTCTTTATAACTAGTCACACCATTCATTGATCTTTGGTAAAGAACACTTGTCCTTGATCTTCACCTAATTGAGTTGACTATGGTTGATGCACACTAGCAACAAACCATCTTTCTTCTTTTCACAAACAAAACTAATGTTTCCCCAAAGTAATACACTGATATGCACGAATACCTCATTCATCAATCTTCACATCGGCATTTTCAATTCTACCAGTTCAGACAACAACAACTGGTAAGAAACCTTCGAGAATAGCTCCATCTTGGTGCTAGCTCGATCGCACTTTCTATCTCTTTCTCTGACGGCGATCTGACAGTTCTTGTGATAACACATCTAGAAATTCTTAGACCACTGAGATGTCCTCCATCTCTAGTTCTTCAATCAGTCCTACCCAAGACAATCACTAAGCAACCTTGGCAACCTCCGTCTAACAAACAGGTTGCCTCCAGCCAATGAGATTAATGAAATCGAAGATTATTTTCAACTCCCAATAACTTCGACACTTTCACATGTTAATGGACTAAACTGGCTTACTCCAAGATTGTGATTCATTATCACTAAATGCTGCTTGAGCCCACACTATTCATGCGGTGTCAAACTCACACCTTAGCAACTAGTCAAGCACAACTGTTGATAGTGATTCCCTTCTCTTTCACTTTTACTTCAACAATTTAAGTTCTACTACTTAGCACAAAACTCTGCTGCGCTACTCTGATAAAATCACCTTCAACACATTCTTTCTCTGATTGGTGCAAGGTCCATTCTACTCCCATTCCTTTCGCCATCCTAGTGGCGTTCTGGCCGCAGTAGCAATGTCTATGCTACCTTAGACTTCCACTGACAGTCCTTCATCTGATGGCCATGCTAGTCATCATCACAACATATTCTAGTCATATTCGGACACTGGATTTATCCATGCTTCCATCTACAATTCTGACACCTATCATGTGAGTCTTCTATCTCCTGCCAAGTGACAGCACACACTCTTTCTGGTTGTCTTATCGGTCTGCTAAAACCACTCTCGACCTCGATCTTTTCCCTGACCAATTTTCATTTCTGCCTGAACTGAATCTGTACCTTGACTTGGAAGTGATGGCTCAATCCCAGATCATATCCCCACTCCGGATCTCAACAGGTGAAGCGACAACGGCGGTTACAACACTGACGGCGGTTCAATCCTGAGCCTCTGGCTTATCCAATTTCCAAGGAACACTAGCATCAAAACGATCCTATCGAACTTAGGATCATTCAACGCTACTACACTAGTACCAACCTGCGGTGGTACTCTTACACTCGAGCTGGCCAGAGCCGACACTCTGCCACAACCACCTCGGGTACCGACATTTGTCAGTGCTTTATCCCGAGTCACAGAGGACATTGTCCTCTTACTAGGAGTTCTCAGCTCCTGCTCGCTCATGGTTCAGTCTTTACACTGAAACCCGTCTTCCACATCCACACTGGATTAGAAGATGAGCGATCTTCACACGACAAACAATTCTAGCATTCAGCTAACACAGACATGCACCAGCATGAATTTAAAGGCCTTTCCTACTAACTATCCCATGCTCAACGCTCCTTATCACTCCAATCTTCAACTTAGCTCTGATACCACTTAAACATGGATGTCACGCCCCGCTCCTCGGGCACGTGCACATCCTTCACTCTTGGTCGATTTTATAATGCGATATCCCAGGACTAGTATCGCCGACCCTTTCAATTATTAAGCACATGCGGAAGCAGTTAAAATCCCCAGACAATAAAACGATGGGATAGAAAAGCAGGGCCATATTTTTCATATTGAAATTTATAACCAAACTTTTGTACATAACATCAACTAAGGAACTTCATAACTATTCACATCAATTGGAGTTCACAAAAGAAGATGAAATCTCAATCCCTTCAGGTCATACTCAAAATCTCTCTCGATATTATCTTCTTCTTCCAAAAGTCCTTCTACTCAGGTTTCACCTCCGAGTTCACCTTCTCAGATTCCTCCTCAGCTCCTCAACGGGGTCCTGAAATGTTTTTTCCCAAACTGGGATGAGACTACGTCTCAGCGAGTTCTACCCCACTAAGCCCAATTAGTAAACTATTATACTATAGGCTGCCTATACACGCATAGGGCAGAAGACGTACCTTGGCCTCATATCCCACCTGCAAGTCAGTACAATTCATAACAGGCACTCAAGCAATCATATCACGGATCGAAGCATCGATCAAATCGACCTAGTCGCTTAAATGCCAACAAGACCACTCACGGTCATTTCTATTCAGTCAATCAATTCACAACATCAAATCAAAGCCATGAATCACATCAAGTCACACTCAGATCGAATCATCGATCAATCGACCTAGTCGATTACAAATCAATCAGACCATCTCATGGTCATTTCCAATAAATCGATCAATTCACAACATCAGATCAAGCAATGATCAATCGACCTAGTCGATTACATGTCATCACGACCCATGCTTGGTCAGCACATTCAATACTATCTATAAGTCCGACCATAGTCTAGGACTGCTCACTCTAAGCTGATATATAGATAGTATAGCTCGCACTAAGCTGATAGGGTTAAGGTATACTGCTCTCGCTAAGCTGACATATCGCCCGTAGGCTGATATAGTATACCGGTATACTGCTCTCGCTAAGCTGACATATCGCCCGAAGGCCGATATAGTATACCCCCGATGCTCCCATTAAGCTGATAAAGTGTACTGCTCGCACTAAGCTGACATATCGCCCGTAGGCTGATATAGTACACCAGTATACTGCTCTCACTAAGCTGACATATCAGAGCCCGTAGGATGATATAGTATACTATCCAACCATTCAATCCATTCCATCTGATATCCTTCTCGATAAAATAGCCGTGTATGGGGACACGGTCGGCCTTAGCCAAAATATTATAATTTCCTTTTTCATAATTCCCACCATTCTCTACAGCCCACCAAAACACTTTTGGTGCTGTCAACCGACACCCGGTTATTTTCCAATCAATAATCAAAGATTATTTCATTAAAGGATAATTCTCAATCAATTCCAAATCAGTTTAGGGTAAATCCCTAAAACATCACAATTTATTCAATTCCATACAACGTGGAGCTCAAACAAATAAACAGACTGCGCCACGACGATCAGCACGAGATTTCGGTCGTCGGCCATCAAAATCTTAATTTCCGAAAAATAATTAATTAATTAATTAATTTCGAAAATTAATTATTAAATATTTAAAATTCCGTTTAGCTCAAAATAAGGTCCAATTAAATAAATAGACTTCACCACAGTCATCAGCATAATTTTCTGGTCACGGGCCATCCCACTTGAATTTTCAGGAAATAAATAAATAATTAATTAATTTCAAAAATTAAATAATTAATATTAAAAATTCCATTTAGCTCAAAATAAAGCCCGATTAAATAAACGGACTTCACCACAGTCATCCACATAATATTCCGGTTCCAAACCATCTCCCTTGAATTTTCGGAAAATGAATAATTATTTAATTTAATTCCGAAAATTAATATTTAAATGCCAAAAATGCCACTTAGGCCCGAATCATCAAATTGAAGCCCAATTAGGGGTCCGAAAATTCCCGAGACACTCCCAATAAATAGTAGACCACGTCTACTTGTTAATTGCACAATCAATTTATCTAAATCGCATCACAATTGACTAATAATTGCTAATTACTTCTAATCTAACAACCTAAACATAATTAATTAAAACTAAACCAACCTAAAGCATAATTAGCCAACTAATCCGAGATTAGTGAGATTACTCACCAAATCGCGCGCAAGTTGGATCAATCCGACGGCGGCGACGCGAGGAACGATTGTTCCCAAAGCACGGCTCGGGGTCGGGGCCGGGAAACGGCCCAAAACGGCCTTGAACAGTGCTGGAAACCCATTTCCTGCACTCTCTGTACGCGGCTGGTTAAGGGCGAATGAGGGCGGATCCGGAGCTAGGTTGGGTCGGAAATGGACGGAGGGGCCGAACCAAACCAAGGCGAGGCTTCACGGTGGCCGGAGGAGGGGTGGACGGCTCCGGTGAAGCTCCACCAGATCTGAAACTTCGCTGAAACAGAGGGCTGAGCGAGGGAGAGGTGGTGACGCACGGAGTAGCGGCGAGGCGGCGGAGCGAGCGGCGCACGGCGGCGCGGACGGCGACCCGGCGGCGTGCGGCGAGCTGCTCTTGCGCGGCTTCTTCTTCTGCTCCTGGTTCGGTTCTGTTCGAACCAGAGGAAGGAGAGAGGGCGGAGATGCGCAGACGGCCGTGGAGCAGCGGCGGCAGCTCCGGCTTCGGTGGGCAACGACGGCGGCGAGAAGCGGCGACGAGCGGAGTTGCTGTTCTGCTTCAGCTTCTTCGGCTTCCATGGCGCCGAGTAACCGAAGAGGAAGAAGAAGAAAGGGGGGGCGGGTTCGTCGACGGAGGAGGAGAGAAGAAGAAGAAAAACTCAATTTTTTTCTTTCTTTTCTCTCACTCTCTCTCTCTCTCTCTCTTAGGTCAGCCGAACCAGCTGTCTTCCACTCCCTTTTCCTTGCCAAGAATGCCCCTTCTAGAAGCTTTAAATAGGCCAAAGTGTGGGGGTAGAGGTGGCATACGAATTTGCTATTTTTCCCTCTTCAATTTTACTTAAATTGGTTCACTTCTCAACAAACAAAATTTCAATTGAAGCCTAAATAAATCCATCAAGGCATCCTTGTCCATTTCATGACTTTTCCTGTCATATAATCTAACTTGCATCCCAATTTCGAATTCAAGAACAGTCCTCTGAAATTTTCGATGAAAATGGCCCTACTTATCTAGTTGAAATTAGGACTCGAAAAATCTGGATGTCACAAGGACCACCATTCTGTAGAATTCCAATGCTTTTAATAGGGCATTGCCTTTCAATTCCACGCTCAACTGAGGACTGTGAAGATTTGTCTTATATATATTCCAATGAGGATAAATCAAACCATAACTTATTTCTTTGATCCAGTATTTTGTCTTTTTTTGGGTCTAAGAGGTCAATTCAACTAACTAGCATGAAAAGCTGTGCAGAAAATCGAGAGTAAATTTTTTAAACTTTTTTCTTTCATAGACAACGATGATTTAGAGTTTCAAAAGCATGTAATTACCATATAAGCATATTCATTTTGATTTTGGGAGAATTTCACGAAGTTTGGAAGTCCTGTTGAGAGCATAATTTGTTGAAAAAGTCAAATTATCCTTTATCCTTAACAAAAGACTTTATAGATGATCATAATATAAAATTGACATAGAAGATGCCTAGTATATAGTCCAAAGAAGTAGATAGATCAATCCACAATGTCTTTCTCTAATTCGGTATTTTTGTCTTTTTGTCCTGACAATTTCTCTCCCATCAATTTTAAATATGCTATGCATGACAGGTGGTGTTTGAATAAGACATATACTAATCATATGTAGTAATTGAATATAACAAGTGCGTGTGGCATGTATAAATGACATATGGGATAATCGAATATGACATGTACTATGATGTGAAACCCAACTCGCATTTAGGGTAACATGGAGATCGAATAAGAAAGTATGAATGACTGTGGAAGGCTGAGAGATTCTGATGCGACATGCGCGAAGGACATGTGCAATGACATAGAATTTGAATAGAACATGAGCAAATGACATGTGTGAATGATGTACAAATCAAATACGGCTTGAGCGAATCCATGCATAATGAAATTTAAATCAAATTATTACATGTGCTAATGACATGCATTATGACACAAAAAATTGAACCATGACATGTTCAAGTGATGTGCATGATCACATGGAATTCAAATTGAACTTGAGTGAATGACTTGCATAATGACGTGAAACTTAATTAGGATATGTGCAACCGACATGTGTCCATTGTTTTATGGTTGATCGGAACAAAATCCTACATATGATATAATTCTATTTAACCACTAGGGTTTGCTTTAGTGGCCACCCTTTCCATATAGGAAGGGAGATGTAGGCAGTTTGAATCCCCACTTTCTCAGGAGGGTTGAGGTGGGGACGATTTGTATCAAGTGTGGGGCAAGGAAGTATGACAAAAATTTGAGAATGGGAGTTAGAATAGAAGTAGAGTAGAACAAAAAAAAAAAAAAAAAAGATATAGCTCTAGTTACTTTATTATTTCTTAGTATGCCAAATGGGCAAGCCAATGTGGTATAAAACTTCGAATGGAAGGTTGGTGGTCGTTGGTAGAGGTGAGATAGAAAAAGTATACAGAAAAAGGAGACTAGAAAATCAATAATGTGGAGGAAACAAATTATCCTAATTTTAGCATGACCGGAACCAACTATGGAAACCTTTCAAACGGAGCTATCTGGACTTCTCCACATAATAGAGGAAGGAGATAGATGTTTGGGCTTACTGAATAATAGACAAGGCTATATGAATTTTCTGCGAAAGACAGTAGGAGTATGAAAGAAGTTAGAAAAAACCATGAACTATTAGTACTGCTGGAGGTCACGTCCATGCCCAGCAATCCTTGAATAGAAGCTTTCCATGCTTTGTCTTACATTTTCAAAGCTCTTTTCAAAGCTCTTCTCCACTCTAAATACGTCGTAGTCATTATAATATCGTCCAACCACCCACCCCCCACAAACACAGCCCCACCCCTCTTCCCTCTTCTTTTCTCCCTTTCACACACACACACATTTGCCTTTTCGCAAAACCCTTTTCAATGATTCCTCCAAGAATCTCGTTCGATGCTGAA
Organism: Eucalyptus camaldulensis; assembly: GCA_019915185.1. NCBI lineage: Eukaryota > Viridiplantae > Streptophyta > Magnoliopsida > Myrtales > Myrtaceae > Eucalyptus > Eucalyptus camaldulensis. Next base: position 25,613,831 of record JAHSVA010000008.1, read on the forward strand.
AAGCTCCTATTTTTGGCTCTCTCCCTTTTCCCGATTGTCGTCAGCTTGAGCAATGGCACTCACCCAGCAGTGGCGCAGGGCAGCAACAACAGCAATCCAACAACGATCGCGGTGAACGTTGGGGTGATCCTTGATCTGGAGACGCAGGTGGGTCAGATGGGATTGACCTGCATTAACATGTCTCTCTCTGATTTTTATAGCTCGAACCCTTCCTACAAGACTAGGCTCGTCCTCAACGTTAGAGACTCCAAACGAGATGAGGTTGCCACCGCCGCTGCAGGTTCTCTCTCTCTCTCTCTCTCTCTCTCTCTCTCTCTCTCTCTCTCTCTAACATACTGACTGGTCACGATGCTTGACCAGAAATATACGATGGCACCAGCTTTTGGGTTAGCATTTTTGTACTTCTGTTGATCGTGTTGAAAATTGTTTTGGTTAGTCTTTCCTTTGTACCGAATTTTATGAGGCTAAATCTCTGCTCGAACTTCGAAGGGGTTGGTCTTGTGTTAATACACATATTGCGGAAGAGCATAAACTATGTTATGCATCTGTTTGAGTGATGCAAGAAGAAACCAATTAATGTTCTCAACGACATATTTGGCAATCAAATGAAAATTTCAGCTTCTATATATTTGAAAAGTGAAAAGAATCTCCAGCTAAGTTTTTAAAGACACAACGACATTTGAGTGTTCCATTCAAAGCAATATGCATTCTCGTAGCAGAGATTGTTCAAGCAACAATTTCCAAAGCTCCATGAAGGAACGACCAAGCTTAAGTTTACCAAAAAAGAAAGAGACCAAGAATTTTCCTCATCCTCACGAACTGTTCGTCACCAATCTGTACTCACTCTCTTCGCTGCCTTCTTTATGATTTTCTTTCCCCCTTTCAAATTTAATGACTGCAATTTATTAAAAGGGTTTTTTATCATCGTGAAATGAAGTCCTTATCATCTTATGAGAGGATCAAAGATGACATGAAGTTGATCTTAAAGATTCAACAAAGAAAAGTCCACCTTCTCTATCATCTCATATTGCGCCAAAATAAATAGATGTACATAAATTTGTGGATACAAAGTTTCATCTCGATAAAGACGTGCGAACATGATTCTTGTTTATGATCTTGGATGGGGAAATATTGGACTACTATTGCTTGCTCTATTCTTGAAGAGTATAAAGCTCTCCAGTAGATGATAGATACTTTTAGAAATCGTCTCGCAAAAGACATACTATACAGCTAAATTTTGGAAAAAGAGCCTAACGTTATTGTGCTTTTCAGGTTAGAAGGATAATCATTTCTACGGAGATGGTTGATAAAGAAAATTTAATATTCTTCTTGGGGAAAATATGTACATAGAACGTATATAAATAATTATAATATTGTTTTTTTTTCCAATTGAGCCATGTATGACGATCTGGTATAAAGTTGAGTCAGCAATAAATTATTTCCAGGAAAATTGTGTTTCAATGGTCAAATAAAAGAACTTTGGTTTGAAGTTCAACCAAATAATTGTCAACAAATGAAAGGAGTTTAATATGGATGTTGAGAGGCTTGACATATAATATACATCACAAAGGTCTGTCCTCATAAAATCTGGAGACTTGGAATATGGGGCTGGGATTCTAGAGTGGAATTTTCAAATGGCACGAGATAAAGAGGTCAACTTAACGATTAAAAAGAATAAACTTGATTGTGCATGGCCAATTTATCCTCCTATTTGGTTCTCTCTCTCTCTCTCTCTCTTTTTTTTTTTTTTTTTTTTTATGACCGAAGGAAACCCGTAAGCCGACAACTGACGGGCAAACCCTGGGGCCCACGGAGGAATCCACCACCCCTGTGAAGTGGGTAAGTCCACTTGCAACGTGTTGGGGATTCGATCTTCTCCTCTTTCTGAGGAGGAGAAAGCCCAAAGCCAGCAGCACCACTCAGTGCGGTAGTATCCTCTTGTTTGGTTCTTCATATTACTATTTTTGAAAAAATTAGTTTTCTGTTGGGTTTGCAATATCAGGGGGGATTGGGGTGAGGACAATTTCATTTCAGGAGTGGGTTTCGACTCCCACGCTTTGCAAGGAGGCAGGACAAAAGTCTGAGAGTGAGTGTTAGAGTAGGATTAGAGTAGGACCAATAAAAAAAAAAAAACCAACATCAAAGGCGACAACCAAATGCTTGCACTATGGTTAATAAATTAAATATTTCAACAACCTCATGGGTTGGGAAAAATGGCGAGGGTGATCGGTTCTCAGTTCGATTTGATTCCACCTAGAAACTAAGAACAGGACTAGGAGGACAGGCTCCCAATTTTTGGGACTAGGGACCAAACTAGACAATCTTGGGACCAAGAATCCAACCGGTCCGGTCCAATGGAATGGTGATTTGTCCATTCTTAATTAAAAAGAGTCAGTCCAGTCCTATACGCCCTTGGAACTAGAAACCAGACCGAAAATCACCGTTTCTTTTTTTATGGAATCAGGAATTAGACTGATGCCGTTGGGAATCGGACCCAACCAACTAGTTTGGTCCAGTACATATGATTATTGATTTGGTCAATCCGATATGCTCACCCCTGAAAAATGGAGGTGCGGCCTCGATTCCCTCCACATAATACATATAATTTCATGAATTTGCAATTTACTTAAATTAAAGTGAGCTTTCTCGACATTGATAAATTTTACATTTGCACACAATTATTCATCATGTCTGAAATTACGTTAAGATCCAAATGGGAAGGTTCGACTATGTTTCGTGAGTATAATTTTATACATACTTGATAATGAGAGGTTTCGCTTACCGTGCTGGAGGAATTTATATTATATCATCTTAAGGACATGTTGAATTAGGAGTCTTGTCACAGCGAAAAAAAACTTCAGTGATGCATTCGACTTCATAACATTTTATTAACATGGGTTAATGTCACTATAATAAACGGAGAAAATGGAGAAGTTTTAATTATTAGTAGGCACATACTGTTTACATAATATCAACTACAAATTCTTCCCCAACTTCAAATTCCTATGTTTCCTTTTTATTAAACATTTCCATTTTTATGATATTGCATCAAGTTTTAATTGACTTCTGATCAATACTATGCCTTTTCCAATAAGAATTTATATTATTATCTGACCTATTATTATTTTTTCACCGTCTTTTCCGGTTTACCCGTGCAGCACTTGATCTGATAAAGAACAATTAAGTCCAAGCCATACTAGGCCCCCAAGGTTCAGCGCAAGCAGACTTCCTCATCCACCTCGGAAACAAATCTCATGTACCAATCATCTCTTTTTCTGCTACTAGTCCTTCCCTCAGTTCCATCCGGAGTCCATACTTCATTCGAGCCGCGCAAGATGACTCGTCCCAAGTGAATGACATAAGCGCAATCGTGCAAGCTTTTGGCTGGAGAGAAGCGGTCCTCATATACGTGCACAACGAGTTCGGAGAAGGTATCATACCTTCTCTAAGGGATGCTTTGGAAGAGGTCAACACGCGAGTGCCCTATCGGAGCCTCATTCCTCCTACAGCCACAGATGATCAAATTCTGCAGGAACTATACAAATTAATGTCGATGCAAACGAGGGTGTTCATTGTGCACATGTTACCTACCCTTGGTTCTCGGCTATTTGCCAAAGTAAAAGAGGTGGGAATGATGAATGAAGGTTATGTGTGGATCTTGACTAGTGGAATCACTAACCTATTGAGTTCTGTGGATTCACCTATTGTCACAAGTTCGATGCAAGGAGTATTGGGCATCAGGACTTATGTCCCAGGCACGCCAAATCTAGACAACTTCGTGGTTCGATGGACGAAGAAATTCCAACAGGACAATCCATCCATCCTGAATCCTACATTGAACATTTTCGGATACTGGGCTTATGATGCTACTCAGGCATTGGCAATGGCAGTCGAGGAAATGGGTGTGCTGAATTTTACCTTCAACATATTGAATGCTTCAACAGATGCAACGGACCTCAACACTATCGGGGTCTCTCGGAATGGACAGAAACTTCTGCAAGAACTAGGCGATACAACATTTGCAGGCCTCACTGGAAATTTTAGCCTCATCAATGGGCAGCTAGAGTCATCAACGTTCCAGATTGTTAATATCAATGGAAATGCAGCAAGACGCATTGGGTTTTGGACGCAAGAAAATGGGTTGCTAAGAGATTTGAATTCAATCAACACAAGCAAATATGCCACTTCGAAGAGTAATCTCTTATCTATAATATGGCCAGGAGATTCGACTTCTGTTCCTAAGGGATGGGAGATTCCCATTAATGAGAAGAGGTTGAAAATCTTAGTTCCTGTGAAGTATGGCTTCGAGCAATTCGTAATGGTGATTCGAGATCCTAACACGAACACATCCCAAGTCACCGGATATTGTATCAGCATCTTTCAAGCTGTGGTAGAAAAATTGCCTTATCCTTTACCTTATGAACTTATTCCGTTTGCCTTTGCTAATGGAACTAGCGATGGCAGTTATGAGGACATGATTGATCAAGTAATTTACCAGGTGAGATATCTCATTATAAGTGCTTGATTTCGTTGGGTTACATGTTGAAACATATTATGCTATCATGTGACTGACAAAGAAAACATTTTCCTTCCTTTGGTTGGAACAGAAATACGATGCATTGGTGGGCGATACGACGATCATTGCAAACAGATCATTGTACGTGGACTTCACCTTACCATACACTGAATCAGGAGTTGTGATGCTTGTGCCATACAAGGACAACAAGAGCAAGAATGCTTGGATTTTCTTGAAGCCACTCACTTGGGACCTTTGGCTGACAACCGGATGCTTCTTTGTGTTTATAGCATTGGTCGTGTGGATTCTCGAGCATCAAATTAATGAAGATTTCAGGGGTCCAGCAACACATCAATTTGGCACAAGCTTCTGGTTTTCTTTCTCAACCATGGTTTTTGCACAAAGTAATAACCCTTCATCTTAATAGATCAGTCGAACAACACAATTTATATATTGTTCTTAGATAATTTATGTGCTTACCTTAATTTGGATTGCAGGAGAGAGTGTATTAAGCAACCTAGCGAGATTTGTTGTGATCGTGTGGGTTTTTGTGGTACTTATACTCACACAAAGTTATACAGCAAGCTTGAGCTCTCTTTTGGTGGTGCAAAATCTTCAACCAACTGTAACTGATGTAAATCAGCTCCTAAAGAGTGGAGAAAAAGTGGGATACCCGCGTGGCTCTTTTGTACATGATATGCTAAAGCAAATGAAGTTCACCGATTCCAAACTTGTCCCTTATCATTCCGTGGAAGAATGCAATAAGCTTCTTTCAAATGGAAGCGCAAAGGGCGGGATCGCAGCAGCATTTGACGAAGTCCCCTACATTAAACTCATTCTTTCTCAATATTGCAACAAATATACCACGATCCCAACATTTAAAACTGCTGGATTTGGCTTCGTAGGTTTTCAATCTCTCAATTCTAGAAAAAAAGAAATCCCCAGAATTTTCAATTGCTAGGATTAATCGTTATGTCGTTGATTGAAAAATCTGATGTCCTGCTTCTTTTGGTATTACAGGTTTTCCCAAAAGGGTCTCCACTAGTACGGGATATCTCAGAAGCAATCCTTAATGTAACTGAAGGACCTAAAATGAAGGAAATCGAAAACTCGTGGCTTGGATCGACAACCAACTGCTTGGATTCGGCTACCTCAGTTTCTTCCAATAGCTTGGGTCTTGACAGTTTCTGGGGCCTATTCTTGATTGCTGGAGCAGCTGCAACTTTAGCTCTCATCATTTTCGTAGTCACGTTCGTCAAAAGAAATTGGCATATCGTAGCAAGTTCTTCAGGTACATTGTGGGGGAAATTTGTTGCATTGGGACGAAGATTTTACCAAAGAGACCTCAATTACCACACTTTTAGAAATGGCAGATCTAGAGATAGAAGCACGGTTGATGGTGCCAATGAAAATGCACCTGTTGAAACTATAGAAAACATGAACTTTCCCCCGAGTCTGTCAAGCAAATCCAGCCAAATCGATGACGTTAATGAGCACGGCACACCATCTGCAGCACAACTTCCTATTCATGTAGAAGAAAGGTGCCCGGAGACAGCAACAAACGGCGAGCTTACCAGTGTAAATTAGGAGAGGTATATGCCTCAAGAACCTTAGATACTAAACTTTAATCCTCAACTAGTTGAACTCTGTACTTTTAGATGACGATATTTCCCCCCTCATTTTCTTCTCATGTAAGGCCTGCCATTGATACTGCTTATTGCCTAGTCACAGACAATGTAAATGAAAGATTGATGCTTTTCAAAGCATTTTCCGGGGACATCATATGCACATAGTAACTTCTCTTATCCTATATGTATTGCCAACGAAGAGAAGTGTTCATTGATATTTCGATAGCCATTGAAGCCTAATCAACTAGACTTCTTAAATCCCATCGGTTTGCTACTGATGAAAGCAAATATGTCAACATCAGGATATAATTTTTTTCAAATCATGAACCTTTTTGTTGGTTTAAATAAATGAACTTTTCAAAGATGAACATCTCATATGATTTGTACATAAATATTGACTCTTAGCAACGTGCACGGACATTTCACTGGTATATACTATAATCTTAAATTAGATAGACATAAAAAAGCAAGCGCTTAGCAATTAATTAAAAGTTTCTTATGGCTTGCAGCCCGAATCAAGCGGCCTAGGACATTGCCATGAATTATGGACCATGTCGCAGACTAGCGCTTTGCTGTTCATTTTTAATTTGTACTACTCAGCTACATGGACAGTGAAAGGAAAACGACTCCTCCGCGTGAAAACCAGAAAGTTTGGACTTGTCACCTAATATTCAACTCCATATCAACCATCATACAATAATTTTTCAACAAACCGAGTGAATCCAATGAACGGTAGTTGTTTGGACACAAATTTCTTGTTGAGCTCCATGAAAGATGCAAATATTATTCGCCTTGTTTGTCACATGATTTATATAATTGGCCCATTCGACAAATTTTTGTGTCAAGTAATGGGAATAGAATCCAATGGACGAGATCGGAAGGTGTATCGAGAATCAGTTAATGCCTCCACCATTTGAGTAGAGCTAATTGACGAGAGCTCAATAATTTCAAAGTCATTTTTCACATCATATAATTTTAATACTTACTAATAGCTCATAATAAGATAAACAATGTAATCCCTGGCGAGAAGCAATGACCTGGTGCTTTTACATGCATCAAATGAGTCAAGGGTAGAGAGAATTCACATTTCCATCATCATCTATCGCATTGAAGTAGACCATATCTCTCCTCACAAACATATTGAGAATCATAATGCTGTGGTTCCTGTTTTAATTTCTTGGATGACCTCATCGACGATTGATGTGCTTACTTGTATCTAAAACCAAGAGGCCAGTTACTTAATTTCTCCTAAATTAAGTTTTCGTTTTTCATAATTTTTGATAGATTGTAAATTATTTGCCGGGTCAATTTGATATAGAGATAATGTAACATACACTAAATATATATTGACAAAATGCTCTAAACTGCTATGTAGCCAATAAATGGCTGAGGTCAGACGGTTGCATTTTGGGCATAAATGGTTCCAGATGTGTTCCTTTCAAGCTAGGTAGATATGTGGATCCCCCCCCCCCCCCCCAAAAAAAAAAAAAAAAAGCTAGGTTAATATGGAACAATGCAAATATCACCAGAGCCAATATAGGAAAAATTTATGTCGAGAGTTTTTACTTCAAGGCACACGCAGCTTTTTGGAAGCTCAAAGAAACACTCGATATGTTATATAGAAAGCCAATCTTATTGACAATAATAGTTATTATTATTATTATTGTTATTATTATTGTTATTGTTACGCAGCTTTTTGGAAGCTCAAAGAAACACTCAATATGTTATATAGAAAGCCAATCTTATTGACAATAATAGTTATTATTATTATTATTGTTATTATTATTATTATTATTATTATTATTATTATTATTATTATTATTATTATTGTTATTATTATTATTGTTATTGTTATTGTTATTGTTATTGTTATTGTTATTGTTATTTTTATTGTTGTTGTTGTTGTTGTTATTGTTATTGTTATTGTTATTATTTTTATTATTTTTATTGTTGTTGTTATTCTTGTTGTTATTGTTATTATTTTTATTATTTTTATTATTGTTATTATTTTTATTATTATTGTTCAAACAACAAGGAGCTGGGTCAATTATTCAATCAAATGATATTGAGCCTATTTCCCATCTCTTCTCGAGAATAAAAGGTGATCAAGTTTAGTTCTATACCTACTTTTCCATTTGCTTTCAATTTTTCTACACCTTTTTCTAAACAGAGCTTACTCAATGCGATAATGTCCGGGTCCCTTCAACTCCAACTTGAGAAGAGTGTTAATGACTCACTTTGCAACTTAACGCAATTAAAATAGTGACCCCTGGAAGTATGTTAAGGCTTAACGTACTATTGAATCTACAATAGGATTGTTGTTTGGGTACGTGATGATTGAATCTAAGCAAGTTTGCGATGAGGTGGTTGAGGACTAATTGCGAGGGTTCGTGGTTTAATGATTGACCCGAGTGAAGCACTCACGTTGAATTGGTCAAGGTAAACGAGGGGGGACAGAACAACTATAATTAAAGTTGTCTTACTCCCGTGGACAAGGACCTTTGTTGGAGTTCACAAAAAACAACCAACTAGACCATTTGGTGTAAAGTTCTTGGAGTTACCTTTAGGTGTCCGACGTCTCACGTTTTTTTCTTTTTCAATCTCCCGAGATAAAGAAAAGTTATTGCACGATTTATAATGTGATTTAATGCCTTCTGATCATATAATTATTTGAGTCTGAACATGAGACTCACATGACCGATACTCTAGATGAGCACGGTCTTCATCTTTTATTTGACCATGCAATATTTTTGTTTTGAGGAAGAAGTCACAGTATGGTCTGAAGATCATATCCTATAATATCACCAAGCCATTATTTGGGCCATATATTGAGATCGACATGATCAACGATACATGATCATTGATTAAGAATGGCTTGGTGTGTATATATATGTACACATACATACATACATACATACATACATACATACATACATACATACATACATATTCTTGCTAGCTATATTAGACAGAGTTTAGCGGTTCTAATGCAAAAGTAGGTCCTCAGGATTTTCTACAGCATCCAAACCAATAGAAATCAAAACGACAAAACTCGTAATACGCCATAATTTATTTATCAGAAGGTTCGGCTAAGGCCTGTAATGCTAACCAGGAGAGCCTATTAGATTTTGACATTAAATCTTAGGAGATAAGAATACCACAAATGTCATGACTTTCGTATAATACTTGCTTAAGTGACATATCTATATTTTCTACCACTTGAATGTCATGAATCCTAAAAATTGTTAATTTGAGTGCAATAACTTTTTGTTGATTACTCGAGTGCCATAAGTTTTAAAAATGTTCATCCAAGTGCCAAAAGTCAAATGTGTCATAACATTTTGTTGCGACCTTCCCGAGGAGGGTTGGACCACCTAAAGATTCGGTTAATTGATTACTAAGCTTAAATTGAGCTTGAGCTCTCTTAAACCCAAACCAATTCACAACTTACGTTCAAATTCTTAATATGTGTCGCGACCTACCCTTGAGGGGAGGGAACAGGTTTATGGGTATTACCTAAATAATAGGCATAAGGCCCATGATTAGGCGCAGTCTCTCCCAAGCCCATACCCCGCGTGACATTGGAATATTTTTTTAGGAATTTTATAAAAAATGAGTTGCTACTAGCCTATTGGAGTCGGCTAGAAACCAATTGAAGCATGTGAGTGTACCTCACTTCCTACACAATCAAAGAATCTAGAGTTGGGACTTGATTACACTAATTGACCAATTAGTGCGCTTTCGGTACCTTCTCTTGTTCATTTTAACAAAATGATTTTTCTTTTTTGGCAGGCAGTTTGGATTGATTTTATACCTATTCACTACATGTGAGGTAATCATGTGGGTGCACAAACATTAAAGTAGCAATCACAGCTATCAAGATTCTAATTACAGTAAACTTGAGCAAATGCAATTAATTAGATATGCAAATTAAACACGTAATATAATTAGTATACGAGCAAATAAAGGCCTAATTACACTAAGAATGCAAAACATAGCAATTCCTAACCAAACCCTACAATTTTTTATTTTCAAAAATTTTTAATTTTTTTAAATATTCTTAATTTTTTTAAAAATATTTTTAATTTTTTTAAAAAAATATTCTTAAATATTTTTTAGAAAATAATTTTTGGTTAAAAATTAAAAGGCAAACTGGGTCTGGTCCAGTTGGGAAGCGGGCTGGTCGACCTGCCCGTAAAGGGCCAGGCCCAACCAATGCTCAATTAGGGGTTGGGCCTAACTGATGGGCCTAACCCCCCTTTTGCCATATGGGCCTCCATAAGCCCAAAACGGAAAACATATCAGCCCAAAGACCAAAAGTCAGATGGCCTGAATTACCCAAAAACCCTACCTAAGAATTCTACCTGGCTCAACTCGCGCGACTCGGATTCTGGAGCCCTCCACTCCAACGATCTGTGGTGCCAGAGGTTTGATGGAGTGTCGCTGGGCAGGGCTTCGACGACGGCTTCACGGCGGATGGCGGTGTCATGGCGGACGACGGCAATAGTAGCTTAGCAGGCGAGGACCTCCGCAGGTTGTCAGGGACGGCGTCGTCGGCGATAGAGGTGTCGGGCCCAGTGACCGTTGCTGCGACGGCAACAACGAAGATCTAGTGTAGCGACGGTGTCAGGAGGAATGGCGGCGCATCCTGAGGCGGTTGGTCAAGGGTTCGGTAGTGGCGACAGTGTCGAAGGGTGCAGCGGCAGTAACCAGATGCGATCTGTCGACGTCGTTGGAATTCGAATGGTAGCGGCACGACAGGAATCCGTTGTAGCGACAACGTCGGGGGTGGTCGGGACAGTATGGCTGCAGGGGTTCAACTCGTTAGGTGTTAGCGATGCAGCGGAAGACCGGCACAGCAACCGCGAGTCTTCCCCCTCTAGATCCGGTGTCCAGTGGCGACGGCGGTGTGGCAACTTCGGGCTGCAGGGGGCAGTGGTGAGGAGGGCAATGGCGGTGTCGCAACTTTGGACTACAGGGGGCGGCATTCGAAGGGCAGCGACATGGACGGCGTTGAGTAGCACTGCCGTTGCCCTCCTCCCCTCCGTTCCTTCTCCCTTTTATCTTGTCTCCCTCTGCTTTCTAGTTAATGCTCTTTTCTTCTGCTTTCTCCTTGGTTCCTCTGTGTTGGCCCCTCTCTCCTTTCTCTTCTGTCCGTTCTCTGCTCTATTCGCCTATTTTGTTCTCTCTCTGCCTCCCCTTTTCTCCACGCTCTCCTCTTATTCCTTTGTCTTTTTTTTTTTTTTCCAATGCCTCTTCCTTGTAGGGTTTCACGGGTGAAGATGGAGGAGGGAGAAGGTGGCATGGGTCGGGCCAAGGCAAGATCTTGCCTGGCCCCTTTCCACTTTTTTTCTTCTCTTTTTTGTTGTTTTTTTGTTGTTTTTTTTTTTCAGTGACTAAAATTCCTAATTTTGTACACGATTAAGTCCTAACTAAAATTGTAAAATTTAGGTGTCAACAGCTGCCCCTCTTTGAATGGGAGTTCGAAGAGGTTTCATTCAAAGACAAAAGACACCTAAATTATTTTGGAGATAGAGAAACCCTAGGTGCATAGGCACGTATGAGGTCGATGGAAATGACTCATAAATATGGAAGTGCGTCTTGTCAATAAGAGGAAGAAAGACTCCGGGCTACAGAAGCACGGCATGTCATAAGAAGAAAGAGAGACTCTGGGTTACAAAGCTCTCCATGTCATAGGAAGAAGGACTCCGGGCTACAAAGCTCTCCGGGCTACAAAAGCACTCCGGATTACAAAACTCTTCGTGTCATAGGAAGAAAGACTCCAGGCTACAAAGCTTTTTGGGCTACAAAAGCACTTTGGGCTACAAAGCTCTCCGTGTCATAGGAAGAATGACTTCGGGCTACAACGCTCTCCGGGCTAAAAAAGCTCTTCGAGCTACAAAGCTCTCCGTGTCATAGGAAGAAGGACTTTGGGCTACAAAGCTCTCTGGGCTACAAAAGCACTCCAGGCTACAAAACTCTCCGTGTCATAGGAAGAAGGACTTCGGGTTACAAAGCTCTCCGGGCTACAAAAGCACTCCAGGCTACAAAGCTCTCCAGGCTACAAAGCTCTCCGTGTCATAGGAAGAAGGACTCCGGGCTACAAAGCTCTCCAGGTTATAAAAGCTCTCTAGGCTACAAAGCTCTCTATGTCATAAGAAGAAGGAAAGACCCCGGGCTACAGAAGCACGCCGTGTCATTAGAAGAAAGAGAGACCCTTAGTTACAGAAGCATGCCGTGTCATAAGAAGAAAGAAAAATAAGGTCTCACCGTGTAACAACGGGTTTCGACCGGGTTGGAAATGCATGATTTGAGGGAAATCAATGAACTTTTGTAGATGACATGGTTTAAGGTTGATGATGAACCTTTTGAAAAAATCGTAGTTTAAAGATAGACTCATGAATATCTTAAAAGCGTGGTTTAAGAATAGACACCCACGAATCTTGTGGTTTAAGGATAGACCCATGAACTGTGTGGTTTAAGGATTGACCCACGAACCGTGTGGTTTAAGGATAGACCCACTAACCTTGTGGTTTAAGGATAGACTCACGAACCGTGTGATTTAAGGATAGACCCACGAACCTTGTGGTTTAAGGATATACCCACGAACCTTATGGTTTAAGGATATACCAACGAACCTTGTGGTTTAAAGATAGACCCATGAACCTTGTCACCAAGATGTCGCGACCTACCCTGGTGGGGGAGGGAGTCGGTTTAGGGGTATTGCCTAAAGGATGGGCCTAAGACCTGTGATTAGGCGCGGGCTCTCCCAAGCCCATACCCCGTGTGATGTTGGGATATTCTTAAAAATTTCGCAAAAAGAAGTCACCTCTAGCCTATTGGGATCGGCTAGAAACCAAGTGAGATATGTGAGTGTACCTCACTTTTTACACAATCAAAGAATCTAGGGTCGGAGACTTGATTACACTAATTGATCAATTAGTGCCCTTTTGATACCTAATCTTTGTTCATTTTATTAAAATAATTTTTGGTAGACGATTTGTATTGATTTTATACCTATCCACTAACATGTGAGGTGATCACGCGGGTGCGCAATTATTAAAGTAACAACCATAGCTACCAAGATCCTAATTGCGGCAAAATAAAACACGTGCAATTAAACATAATAAATATGTAAATTAAATACATGATCTAATCAACATACGAGCAAATAGAGGTCTAATTACACTAAGAGTGCAAAGCATAGCAATTCCTAACCAAACCCTACACTTTTTCAATTTTCGAAAATTTTTAAATAAAATAAAAATAAAAAAAAATTTAATTTTAATTTTTTTTAATTTTTTTAATTAAGAAAAAGGTTGAATTTTTTAATGCTATCTAATTTTTTGAATTTTAGGAGATCTTTTTGAATTTTTATTATTTTTCGAAATTTTTTATTTTTTTAAATTTTTGAATTTTTAATATTTAATATTATTATATTCGAGAAAATGGGTTCGGACGAGGTAAACCCAATCCGACCCATTAGCCCAGTCCAACAACCCAAACATAACCTAATACGGACAAAACCTATTTCATAAAACCCTTTTTTGTTTTCTTTTTCGTTTTTATATCAATATTAATTTTTTATTCTTTTTTTTTCATTTTTCTTTTTCCTTTAATCTTTTCTTTTCTTCTTCTGGCCTTCTTCTTCTTTGTGGGTTCTCTACACGCTCGAAGCCCCTTCTTTCACCGAGATCTTGTTCCTCACCGAAGCTCGTCCAAATGGCAACACTAACTGAAGCAATTGACGTTCCACAGTCGAACCACCACCATCTACCAGTCGTCCATTCTAACCAACACAGACCACCGTCGGCCACGAACTCCAGGGACCATAAACCCATTTGCTGGAAGAAACACGACCACTCGACGATATATGATTCTTTCACGATAAACGTACAAAAAAAACTCAATGGACACAAGCAAAAAAAATATATATATATATATATATAATTCTGCAGATATAGGAGCAAGAATGAATCGATCCCATGTCAAAACGTGAAATATTCTTTTAGTTCTCTTTCGACCATTTTATCAAACACTTGGGATGCACCGGCAAACAGACTCATTCGAGGCAAACATCAACACGACTTGCGAGAGCAATATTCATGATCAACTCAGAGGCTAGTTGGTTGCATTTAGAATAGATACAAAGGAAGGACAAACAGCTTCGGCCACAACCCAAGGACTGATGAAACCGGAGCTCACGCAAACTAGTCGGACATGAGCTCCGGCCTGACGCCTCAAAAGTGAGCAGATGTAGCTTAGAAAGGCCTACCTGGTTTGGATGAGACATGTAGCGAGGGACGGCGACTGACGCCCGAGCCTTTAGCAAAGGCCTGGGACTTTCCGATCTCACGCTCTCTCTAGCTCGCTCTTGACTCTCTCTGTACTGCTGGGCTTCGAGGACTATAGCGGCGGTCGGCAGCTCACCGGCGGCAGCTGGACGTTCCAGGGGCTCCTCAGCTCCTTCTTCGGCCGACTCCCTCTCAGTTTCCTTTGGTTTCTCCTTCAGTTCGTCTGGCTTTCCCCTCTTTTTCCTTGCTTTTTCGACCGTTCGGCTTGCATGCGTGCTCTCGTCTAACCAACCAGCGGACGCTGCCAGCCAACTCTGACCTAAAGATTGTGCCGCTCGCCTGCCCCCTTGCGGATCGTGCTGTCCCCTACAACCGCTCCTCCCTGCTCTAGCATCTGCTTTCTGCCTTTTGTCTTTGTAGGTTCCCCATGCAGAAAACGATTGAGGGAGAAGACAACTGTGCGAGTCGGGCTGGAGGGAAGAAGAGGGCTGGGTCGCGCGAGGGGAAAAGAAAGAAGAAAAAGGAAAAGAGAGGGGTTGGGCCTAGGTCCACGCGGGGAGAAATAAGAGGAAAAAGGGTGGGCCGGGCCAAGGCTGGATCTAGCCCGACCCGAACCCCCACGGCTTTGCTTTTTTTTTTTAAAGGAAAATTAATAATTAAAATTTTTTATTTTTTATTTTGATTTTTGATTTATATATATATACTTTTTGAAAGATAAAAATTAGGTGTCAACATGTTTCTTTTCTAAACTTATTCCCGGGAACAAAATTTTTATCAAACGGATTTCTTTTTTTTTTTTTTTTGGAACAAAAGAACATAAATTGGGAGAAATAGAAACGTTACCATGCAGGCCCTTAGTTTTTCGTTACTGGGGGTACCTCACCAAAGCAAGCGTAGCTGAAGCTACTGGTGGGGGGCCTCACCTATATGCCAACATACTAATAATAGGCTATGAAGATGTGTTCCTTATTTTAATTTGCCGTTACCCATACGCCTCACTCCTCTAATTTAGGGGATACTTTTTCTTTCTTCACCTTAGGGAAAACCCTCAAAATTTTATGTCTCAAAGTTTGGATGTTGCAGTTTAAGAAGTTACTAAGGTCCAACCCTACTCGTGTTCAAGTGCAAACAGATGACCACCCTATGCTTTGTCAGCCAAAAGTCTTATGTGTTGAAGTTCTAGTCTTTCGCTACAAAAGAACCAAAAGGTGCTCTTTCACCTTTTATTTTTTTTTCCGAAATATAGGACCTTTTTTTTGGGCAAATAAAGAATATTAATTTTTCTCAATTTTTCCTTTCATCTTTTTTTTGCCACGGGACACATTTCCATATTTCCAACAAATAACCCAATGCACTCTCAGAATTTTTCAACACCTAGATTAAGTATTTTGATCTCGAGTGTTTGTTAGAAGATTCTGTGGTCAAAGTTTGCAAGCTGATCTTTTGTGGAGCAAATGTTTGGAGTCATTCTATAAAGGTAAAGGAAAAGGAAACTTCCAAAGAAGAATTTGAAATACTCTCATTTTCTTAAAATGACTCGATATTTTCCCAATATTATCATGGCTCTAATGAGAATTGCATTGTTCCATATCTACCTAGCTTTGGAAGGAACATCGGGAACCATTTATGAGCAAAATGCAACCATTTAATAGTCAACTATTAAGGGTCTGTTTGTCAATGTTTCTATTTTTCAAAATTTTTGTTTTTTTGAACAAAAATCCATTTGGTAACGTTCACTTTTTTACATCTCGGAATAGAAAAGGGGTCAGGGAATAGATTTGAAATAGAAACAATAAATAAAATAATATTGTTTCTTATTCCCAAGAACAATTTATAAAGTCATTTTCTTTCTTTTTATTTCTTTTCTTTCTTCTTCCTCTTCTAACCAGTTGTCAGACCTCAGCATGGTCGACGACTAGATGAGGTTCGACGACCTCATCAGCCCTCGACGAGGCTCGACCTTGCAGCATGGCAAGTCTTAGCCTCATCCAAAGTCAGCTACCTCCCCATCTCCCATCTCTAGCCAGTCGCCGGCCTCCGGCCATCACTAAAGCTTGGCAACTAACTAGAGGAGGAAGAAAAAAGAAAAAAAAAAAATCTCAAAAAATTATAAAAAAAATTATAAGAAATTCTATGTTATAAAAAAATTTTAGGATCATATCAAACACATTCCTATACTTTCTATATTTTGGGAACAACAATTTTGTGCAATTGCCAAATGCATGGGAAAAGTGTTAAAAAAGTCATAAACCGTTTGTATTTGTGCCAATTTAGTCCTAAACCTTTTTTTTTGTGCCAATTAAGTCATAAACATTTTTATGTTGTGCCAATCCAATCCTTTTCGACCAATTTTGTCCGGATTTTACTGACTGGACGCCAGCTGGCTGACATGGCCTAATCAGCATTGACGTGGACAATTTTTAATAATATTTTAATATTTTTTCTTTTTTCTTTTTCATTTTTTTTCATTTTTTTCATTTTTCTTTTTCTTTTTTTCCTTCTCCTCCTTCTTCCTCCAATCAATGTCGGACCTCAACGACCAGCCACCTCACCAATGGCCGCGAGGGTGAGCCTCGCCTGCCTGGCATGAGGCCGCCCTTAAGGCTTGGGCCGCAAGGCTGGCCCTCGCCAGATCTAGCGAGGGTCAAGCCTCGCCCATGGCCAGCGAGGGCGAGCCCCGCTAGCTCGGCATGAGGCCAGCGTGAGGTCGCCCTCTCGGCCATTGGCGAGGTGGCCGGCGAGGTTGACCTCGACCTTGCTGGCTGTCACCTCTAGCCGCTCGCTGAACCTTAGCAATCGGTTAGAGGAAGAAGGAGGAGAAGGAAAAAAGAAAAAAAAAAGAAAAAATATTAAAATATTAAAATATTTATTAAAAGATGTTCACGTCAGCGCCGATTAGGCCACATTAGCCAACCGGCATCTAGTCAGCAAAATTTGGCCAAAATTAGCCGGAAATGATTAAATTGGCACAATAAAAAAAAAGATTTAGGGTTTAATTGGCACAAAAAAAAAGTTTATGACTAAATTGGCACAAATACAAAAGGTTTATGACTTTTTTAACACTTTTCCTCCAAATGTACTATTTTGCTTAGAAACTGTTATGGGAATAGAAATAGAAAAAAATTATTTCTAAAAAAAAATTATTCCCAAGAATAGAAATATTATCAAATGCACCAGATTGCCTAATAGCAAGCTAGAGCATTATATCAATATATTTTGATTGTATGTGTGTATTAAATATATCTCTACATCAAATACCTAGCAATTAATTTAAAATCTATCAAAAGTATTACAAAATCGAAAACTTCATGTATTAGAAACTAAGTACCTGGTCTCTTTATTTTGGATACAAGGGAGTAGATGACCATCGATGAGGCCATCCAAGAAATTAACCTAGTAACCACAACATTAAGATTCTCAATACGTTTTTGAGGAGAGATATGATCATCTTTAAATGTGATGGATGATGATGGGAGTGTGGTTTCTCTCTACCCTTGACTCATTTGATGCATATGAAAGCACCAGGTCATTGCTTCTCACGAGGGATTACATTGTTTATCTTATTATGAGCTATTGGTAAGCATTAAAATGATGCGATCTAAAAAGACTTTGAAATTAGTTCTATTCAAATGGGAAGGCATTATATGATTTCGTCCATTGGTTTCTATTCCCATTACACGACACAAAGATTCGTCGAATGGGCCGATTACATGAGTCATGTGGCAGAAAAGGTGAATAATATCCGTATCTTTTATGGAGCTTAGCAAGAAATTTGTGCATAACAACAATTACCTGATTCACACGGTTAGTCGAAGAATTATTGTATGATGGTTGGATATGGGGTGACAAGTCCAAACTTTCTCGTTTTCACTCAGAGTAGTAGAAATTAAAAAAAAAGAACAAAGTGCCATAATTCATAGTAACGTTCTAGGCCTTTTGATAGGCTGAACGTGCACAACATAAGAAACTTTTAATAATGAATTCTTAAGCTCTTGTTCTATCTGTGCAGTTCAAAATTATGTTATGTACTAGTGAACTGTCCATGCACGGTTCTCAGAGTACATATTTATGTATAAATCATATGAGATGTTCATCTTTCAAAAGTTCATTTATATAAACCAACAAAAAGGTTCATGATTTGAGAAAATTAAATCCTGATCTTAATATGTTTGCTTTCATCAGTAGCAAACCGGTGGGATTTATATCCGATCATGAATTGGATCATATGTTTACATGCCATTATATATGTCATGCATATTTACTCACGAATAAAATCTTATGTGTGATATTTGTCGAGTATGTATATTGCTCTATTGATGCTAATGTGAATACCAATATAAGCGATAAAGATTTCAATAAACTTCAAAATCATCTATGTACGGCGTAACATAATTACATTTGTTATGATTGACTACTTTTAATGGAGGTGGAGTATGACTACTCAAATATAAGATCATTTGTCACTTGCAAACCAAGGATGAAGAAGGGGGCTTGGAATTAACAATTGGAGAACATGACAAACAAGAATCACACGCGAAATAAAGAACTGAATAGATCTTTAAAAATGAGACTTTATTATAATATTATCGTCCCTTGATTGAGCTCAAGATTGCAAATATCATAAAAGAAGGAAAGATCTGTCCATATCACAGTCGATACAAAATAATTTTCAGAATCACGGTAATTAGGAAACAAAATTTATGGGAAGGAACTTCCTATTTTGTCTATAAAGAAATGATCTTATCAATAACACTTGATTTTCTGCTAAGTAATATTTACACCAACACCCAACATACTACATGACAAGACTTGTCGACATATCATTTATCAAAAAACATAAAATTTCAACATATTGGGACACGTTATATATTAAATGTATATTTTTATTTTTCATTTTTATGATTATTTTTATCAAATTAATTTGATTGAAATTCACAAATAAATAAATAATGAAAAAGAGCCTATAATGAATTTGCACTAAAAACATTAATTCTCAATTTGTTAATATCATTCATTGTTTCAATTTGACAAATTTAACTCTATTCCAATAATCCACAAAACTTGGAGGAAAAAAAAAAAAGCAATCCACTTTTTGAACTCGTGTGTCAGAGCATGTTGGAAGATAAGAGATAAAAGCTAAGTTTGAGTGAATTGTGTGTTATGGGAAGTGAAAGTCAGAAGAGAAGAAAAGACTAGGTTTTTCTCCTTTTCCCCTTTATTTTTATGTGTTTTTTTTTAAATTTTTGACCACTCATTTATTGAATATTTCTAAAATTGACCCCATTCATGTTGAAATCACATATCGGAGAGTGTCGAATACACATTGAAGTGTCCAACTAGACATGAAAAATCTCGAAGAGTATCGATGCTTCCTAGATTTTCTATACAACTTTTCATGATAATTAGAAAGTTGTACTCACCATGACATATTTTTGGCCAAATGAGATTGCGATTAGGAGAGATATTTGTAGGATATAAAGAAAAAATATTAGAATAAAGAAAGCCACTACGGATTGATTTATCTGCTTCATTGAAATATATATATATATACTAGGTATCTTTGATGAACATTTACGCGGTTTTTTTCTCAAGGACGAAAGAAAATATGATTCTTACAATGAACTATGCTCTCAACTTCCTTGGTACATTATTGCATTGCATTCCACGTAGACTAAGTTTCATTTAAATAAGAGAAAACCTATAAATAAATTAAAAAAACGTTTGAGCGATTGCATGTTAATTAGAAATTATATTTAGGGCCGTTGATGTAAATTCTGAGTTAATATTATAGATGCTTTTGTGGCTTTGAGGTAAGTAATTCCTCCTTTTATTTGCAATTTATTTAATGCTCTAACTATTGAGTGTTAAATAATGGTTGTATACCCACATGATCACCTCATATGTTAAGAATAATTTAAAATCAATTCAAGTTGCTTGCAAAACATTATTTTGAAATTAAAGAGAAAATGTATAGAAATGACGTAAGAGAAATCTAGCGTAATTAAGTCCTCAAACTCATTTAATCTCTGGTTCGTAGAAGTGAAGTAATTCTTTTATTACATTATTTGGATTTTTAATCAACCCATCAAAAATAGATTAGTAGCGACTCTTAATTGAAAAAAAAATCATTTGCATATTGTTGACACCTAAATTTTACAATTTTAGTTAGGACTTAATCTTGTACAAAAATATAATTAGTCACTGAAAAGAAGAAGAAGAAAACCCCAAAAAACAAAAAAAACAAAAAAACAAAAACAACAAAGAAGAGAAAAAAAAAATGTGGAAGGGGACTAGGCCGGATCTCACCTTGGCTTGGCCCAAGCCAACTTCTCCTTCCTCCATCTTCACCCATGAAACCCTAGAAGGAAGGGGCATCGAAAAAAAAAAAAAGATAGAGGAGCGAGAGGAGAGTGGAGAAAATGGGAGACACAGAGAGAACATAAGAGACGGAGAGAGTGGAGAACGAACAGAAGAGAAAGGAGAGAGGGGGCAGCACAGAGGAACTAGGGAGAAAGCAGAAGAAAATAGTAACAACCAGAAAGCAGGAGGAGACAAGAGAAGAGGGAGAAGGAACAGAGAGGAGGAGGGCAGCGGCGGTGCTGCTCGATGCCATTCGTGTCGTTGTCCTCTAAACACCGCCCCTCCAGTCTGAAGTTGTGACGCCGCCATTCCCCTCCTTACCACCGCCTCCTGCAGCCGAAGTTGCGACGCCGCCACTGCCACCAAACGTCGAATCTGGAGGGGGAAGACTCACAGTTGTTGTGCTAGACTTCCATCGCGTCGCTAACGCCCAACGAGTTGAGCCATTGCAGTCATGCTGTCCCGGCCACCCCCGACGCTGTTGCTGCATCAGATTTCTGCCGTGCCGCTGTCGTTCGACCACCATCGACGTTGACAGATTGTGTCGTCGCTACCGAACCCTAGACTAGCCACCTCAGGATGTGCTGTCGTTCCTCCTGATGCCGCGTTGCACTAGATCTCCACCGTCACCGTCGCAATAGTGGTTACTGGGCCTGACACCTTTGCCGCCAACGACGCCCTCCCCAACGACCTACTAAGGTACTCGACTATTGGGTTGTTGTTGCCCTCATTTGCCACGATGTCGCCATCCGCTGTGAAGTCGTCGTCAAAGCCCTGCCCGGCGACGCTCCAGCAAACCCCTAGCACCACGAATCGCTGGAGTGGAGGGCTCCAGAATCCGGGTCGCGCGAGTTGGGCCAGGTAAAATTCTGGGTAGGGTTTTTGGGTAATTCGAGCCATATGAGTTTTGGCCTTTGGGCTGAGATGTTTTCTATTTTGGGCTTATGGAGGCCCATGTTGCAAAAGGGGGGTTAGGCCCATCAGTTGGGCCCAACCCCTACTTGAGCGCAGGCCCGACCAAGCTAGTGGGGCCTAGCCCTTTTCGGGCGGGCCGACTAACCCGCTTCCCAACCAGACCAAACCTAGGTCCGGTTGGAGACCGGACCCAACCTAGTTCTCCTTTTTTTTTTTAACCAAAAATTATTTTTAAAAAAATTTAAAAAAAATTCAAAAAATTTCAAAAATTTCAAAAATAAAAAATTGTAGGGTTTGGTTAGGAATTGCTATGTTTTGCATTCTTAGTGTAATTAGGCCTTTATTTGCTCGTATACTAATTATATTGCGTGTTTAATTTGCATATATAATTATGTTTAATTGCATTTACTCAAGCTTACTGTAATTAGAATCTTGATAGCTGTGATTGTTATTTTAATATTTGCGCACCCGCATAATCACCTCACATGTTAGTGGATAGGTATAAAATCAATTCAAATTGCATGCCAAAAAAGAAAAATCATTTTGTTAAAATGAACAATATTAGGTACCGAAAGGACACTAATTGGTCAATTAGTGTAATCAAGTCTCCGACCCTTGATTCTCTAGTTGCGTAGGAGGTGAGGTACACTCCCATGCCTCACTTGATTTCTAGCCGACCCCAATAGGCTAGTGGTGACTTCTTTTGTGTAAAATTCCTAAATATTATCCCAATGTCATGCAGGGTATGGGTTTGGGAGAGCCCGCACCTAATCATGGGTCTTAGGCCTGTTATTTAGGTAATACCCCTAAACCTGTTCCCTCCCCCCGAGGGTAGGTCGCAATAGCTTGACAACTCCACTAGGGACTTGGTTTTAAACCTTAGAGGACTTGGGCCAAAATTAATCTTGTTCAGAAATATTTTTGTTTAGCACCAAGATTCCAAGTACGCCCCTAACGTGTTAGGTGTTAAATTTTTTTGCAGTTGGGAGTCATAAGGGGAGGACTGATTGTTAACCCTTTGTCATGCAGGTGTGGAGTTGGGAATGGATGTTTATGTTTTGAATTTATGAAGTGTCGCTTGCCTATAAATTGTTATGCTTGCATTTCTTGCATTGCACTACACCATGGCACACACTACTTGCCGCTGGACCTGGGTCTCATAAGATCACTTAGGATGGTGTTGAGGCGGATACCATTCTGACTACAACCGTGTAGTATGAGTCGCCCATCTCTACCTCGAAATTTCTTTCTTCATGTTGAAGGTACCCACCCCAGTCTGCAACCGTGCGACACAGGTCGGTTCTTTAACAAAGCTAGAGTCATGGGTAACACGACCTAACTGCAATCTTGTTGGTTCAGTCCGATAATCCTATGACTCCATTTTGAGCCGTCTAGAGTAGAAATCGAGCCACTGCCCATGCGCATGTCTATGGCATTGCTACTCAATGAATATGGTAAGTTTTTCAAATTCTTTTATGCATAATTTATTTATTCGATTTCTTTTTGGTCGGTCCATGACAAATTAGGTTTGTCGTAACTTTGGTTGGCATACGATGCGGGTACCCAAGCTTCACATCTTTCCCATCGCGAAAGCTGAGCTCCGCACGTGGTGGGATAGACTGGATCTAACTAGCCATGACTGGGTGCAATCTTATGTCAAGCGATTACTCCCTTTATTGGAGATAGAGACTCATTACAGCGTCGTGCGAGTGTTAGCGCATGTTTGGTGCCCTGCAACTTGCACGTTCATATTCGGTGATCACGAACTCACTCCGACCTTGGAGGAATACGGTATCACCATTGGAAAGCCCTTAGTGTTGGAGTTGGTTAGCCCCCCTGTAGGAATTGAGCATGCATCAACCTTATCTGAGTTCCTTAAAGTCAAGGGAGAGGACATGAGAAAAGTTTTCAAAGCCAATCGCAAAATCTACCCGTTTTCATTTCTAAATGAGCTTTTTCAAAATGCCCATCCTTCCAAGGATCTTCCTGCTAGCTTTCTTTGGGTTTGTGAAGGAATGCTATTAGCCCTTCCGTAGTGTGGGTAGTTCGTGAAGTATGTATGGGAAAAGGGCTTTGTTAATACTATCTTGACTGAAACTTTTATTTCCCTTACTCGTTTTAAAGAAAATAAAGACAAATTTTCCTTGCTCCTCCTGCACTCTTACAAATTTGGTTCTTCTCTCACATTAAGGTGTTCAGTGGCTTGACGACTGTAAGTGACATTTCTGACTCTAGCAACCCTATCCTGAAGTTTAGAGATAGGAAATTGTTTGCCCCTGATTATCATTATTTTGAGTGGTTAGTTTTCATGACCAACCCTAGACGTGAGGATTTCCAATGGCATGCCAAATGGCTCCGAGTTCAAGAAGCAAGGTTCGTGTGTGGGCTTACTGGACATATTCGTTTGTTGGGAATCATTGGAGTCACCGAATATTACCAGACCCGAGTCACTCGTCAGTTTTAAGAGATTCAATAGCTTCCGCCGGCAATTCAGGAGGACCCGCTTAGGATAGACTTTCTTGACGGATGCCAAGATCACGAAGACTCCGTCGCATTGGTCAAGTCGATGTGGGATATGTGCCACCCCCGGAAGCTGATATGGCCTGAAGAAGAGTTGAAGGGGGAAGAGAAGACCTACTAAGCCTCGAAGGAGTACATCCTTAGGCACAAGATCCCGGAGAGCCTACGCCCAAAGATTCCTAAAGTGCCATTGAAGATCACCCATCGAGCCAAGGTCAAGTGCCTCAAAAGGGAGCTCGAGGAGGCAGAGGAGCGTGCTTTGAAGTTAACCCGAGTTAGTGGAGCTGCCACGAGTGGAGGCTGACCTCATTAGTTTGATTGAGTCAAGTGCAATATGTAGCGGGACCATACCCACATGCGTTTTAATATTAAGGAATTTCTCTTAAGTCTCAATGTTGAAATTTGGGAGCTAGGAGAGTGTCTTTCCATCTTCGAAGTAGCTTCGTTGTTTATGGGTTTTCTCTCATGCTTTTTCTTGTATTATGTGGCAACCTGGCTTTTAATGAAACAAACAAATTGGGGCGATTAGATCTTTGTTGTAAACCGACCGCCTGATTATTACTTGTACTTATATATGCTTATCTACCATTGCTCTAGGTACCAGCCGATCGATCATCTTCTGCCGATTGTCGACACGGCCAAGTGGAGATCCCGGATTTGCACGCGCGCAAAAGTCAGAATGGAGAACGAGGACACCAACGTGCGCATGGCCAAGATGGAGGACCAGCTGGCCCAACTCATTGCAATGATGCTTGAAATAAGCCAAAAGCTTAAGGAGCCCCCTGCTGTAGCTGTCACTGGAACATCCACTTCTATGTTCTCAGGACATGCTCCCTCGTCAACAGAAGGCATGCAAGTTGCTGATCTCCTCGGGAAAGAAACTGCCAAAGAGGCTCCTTCTATCACGCTAATCCTCGTTAATTTGGATCCTACTCCAAAGGAAAACCCAACACCCCGCCTAAGTGAAGAGAGTGAAAAACGTTTGGCAAAGATGGAGGAGCGACTATGTGCCTTGCAAGGTTACAAGCTAAAAGGAGCTGATAGCTGTCTCCATACACTAAGATGAACTTCCCTGAGAATTTTCAAGAGCTTGAGTTCACAAGAAAGTATGACGGAACGGGATGCCTCAAGACCCACCTTAGGTATTACCTGAGGAAAATGGATCGCTATGCTAATAACGTGCCGTTCTTTATACACACATTCCAAGATAGTCTGGAAGGCATTGCCCTGGCATGGTTCATCACACTGGACATTGAAGAATTCACTAGTTTGGATGATTTAACCAATGAGTTCTTGCAGCAATACCGGTTTAATATCGAGCTTGCCCACACAAGGGAAGAGTTGACCCATATTGAGAAGAAGAGGAATGGATCATTTAAGGCTTTCGCGCAAAGGTGGAGGACTATGTCTTGCCGGCCTTGAATGAGAAGGAAATGAAGCAGTTATTCCTCAAAATATTACTCCCTGAATACTTCCAAGGATTAGTGTTCTCAGGATGTCAGACGTTTTCACAACTGGTAGATGTGGGTGAAGGAGTCGAGTGGGCAATCATCGAGGGAAAGATATCTATCGGAAGCGCTAAGAGATTCCTGGCGAAGGGAGATAAGGAAACTGCAGTCGAAGCGTTTCTCTCTAGGCCACCTTCAACACTCACGCATAAGCCTATAATGGCTTAAGGGAACTCATCTCAGGTGTATGACAAGAAGCCTATCTAAAAGGGTTTTCCTTAAATCATGTATTTCCAACCCGGTCAAAACCCGTTGTTACATGATGTCCCTCTTCTTCTTCTTATGACTCGGTAAACTTATGTAGCCTACAGTCTTCTTCTTCTTATGACCCGGTGGGCTTTTGTAGCTCAAAGTCTCCTTCTCCTTCTTCTTATGACTCGGTGGGCTTCTATAGCCCGGAGTCATTCTCCTTCTTCTTATGACTCGGTGGGCTTTTGTAACCTGGAGTCCCCTTCTCCTTCTTCTTATGACCTGGTGGGCTTCTGTAGCCCGGAGTCTCATTCTCCTTCTCCTTCTTCTTATGACCTGGTGGGCTTTTGTAGCCCGAGATCTTTCTTTCTCTTATTAGCAAGACGTGCTTCCATAGCTTTGAGTTCACTCTATTGACCCGATGTATGCTTATGCACCCAGGGTCTCTTTACCGTTGGAATAATTTAGGTATCTTCTGTCTTTGATTGCAACCTCTTCGAGACTACATTCAAAGAGGGGCAACTATTAACACCTAATTTTTATCTTTCAAAAAGTATATATATATATATATATATATATATATATATATATATATATATCAAAAATCAAAATAAAAAATTTTAATTATTAATTTTCCTTTTTTTTAAAAAAAAAAAAAAGCAAAGCCGTGGGGGTCCAGGTTAGGTTGGATCGAGCCTTGGCTCGGCTCGCCCCTTTTCCTCTTATTTCTCCCCATGTGGGCCTAGGCCCAACCCCTCTCTTTTCCTTTTCCTTCTTTCTTTTCCCCTCACGTGGCCCAACCTATTTCTTCCCTCTGGCCCGGCTTGCATAGTTGTCTTCTCCCTTAGCCATTTTCTGCACGGGGAACCTACAAAGACAAAAGGCAGAAAGCAAACGCCAGAGCAGGGAGGAGCGGCTGCAGGGGACAGCACGATCCGCAGGGGGCAGGCGAGCGACGCAATCTTCAGGTTAGAGCCGGCTGGTAGAGTCCGCTGGTTGGTCAGCTGAGGGCACACGCGCGAGCCGAACGGTCAAAAAGGCAAGGAAAAAGAGGGGGAAGCCAAACAGAACCGAAGGAGAAACTGGAGGAGAGAGAGACAGAGAGAACCGAGAGGGAGTAGGCTAGAGAAGGAGACGAGGAGCCCTCAGAACAGCCAGCTGCCGCCGGTGAGCTGCCGACTGCCACTATAGTCCTCAGAGCCCAGTAGCACAGAGAGAGTTGAGAGCGAGCTAGAGAGAGCATGAGATCGGAAAGTCCCTGGCCGTTGCTAGAGGCTCGGCCGTTAGTCGCCATTCGTCGCTACGTGTCTCATCCGAACCAGGTAGGCCTTCCCAAGCTACATCTCATTGTTTAGGCGTCGGGCCGGAGCTCGTGTCCAACTAGTTCGCGTGAGCTCTGGTTTTGTTGATCCTTGGGTTGTGGCCGAAGCTATTTGTCCTTCCTTTGTATCTGTTCTAAATGCAACCAACTAGCCTCTGAGTTGATCTTGAACGTTTCTCTCGCATGTCGTGTTGATGTTTGCCTCGAATGAGTCTGTTGGCCGATGCATCCCAAGTATTTGATAAAATGCTCGAAAGAGAACCGAAAGAATATTTCATGTTTCGACATGGGATCAGTTCATTCTTGCTCCTATATCCACAAAATTATATTTGTTTTGCTTGTGTCCATTGAGTTTTTTTGTACGTTTATCATGAAAGAATCATATATCTCGAGTGGTCGTGTTTCTTTGTTCCGGCAAATGGGTTTATGGTCGCCAGAGTTTGTGGCCGACAGTGGTCTATGTCAGTTGGAATGGACGACCGGTAGATGGTGGTGGTTTGACGGTGGAACGCTAGTTGCTTCGGTCGGTGTTGCCGTTTGGACGAGCTTTGGTGAGGAACAAGATCTTGGTGAAAGAAGGGGCTTTGAGCGTGCAGAGAACCCACGAAGAAGAAGAAGGCTAGAAGAAGAAAAGAAAAGATTAAAGGAAAATGAAAAATGAAAAAAAAGAATAAAAAATTAATATTGATATAAAAACGAAAAAGAAAAACAAAAAAAGGGTTTATGAAATAGGTTTTATCCGTATTAGGTTATGTTCAGGTTGTTGGACCGGGCTAATGGGTCGGATTGGGTTTACCTAGTCTGAACCCATTTTCTGGAATATGATAATATTAAATATGAAAAATTCAAAAATTTTCAAAAATAAAAAATAAAAAATTTCGAGAAATAATAAAAATTCAAAAAGATTTCTGAAAATTCAAAAACTCAAATAGCATTAAAAAAATTTGACCTTTTTCTTAATTTAAAAAAATATAAATTTAAAAACCATTTTAGTTTATTTAAAAATTTAAAAAAATAAAAAAAATTCGAAAATTGAAAAAGTGTAGGGTTTGGTTAGGAATTGCTATGTTTTGCACTCTTAGTGTAATTAGACCTCTATTTGCTCGTATGTTGATTAGATCATGTGTTTAATTTACATATCTATTATGTTTAATTGCACATGTTTAATTTTGCCACAATTAGGATCTTAGTAGCTATGGTTGTTACTTTAATAATTGTGCACCCGCGTGATCACCTCACATATTAGTGGATATGTATAAAATCAATCCAAACTGCCTGCAAAAAAATTATTTTGATAAAATGAACAAGATTAGGTACCGAAATGGCATTAATTGATCAATTAGTGTAATCAAGTCCCCGACCCTAGATTCTCTGGTTGCGTAGGAAATGAGGTACACTCACATATCTCATTTGGTTTCTAGCCGACTCCAATAGACTATTGGCAACTCCTTTTTGAGAAATTTTTAAGAATATCCCAACGTCACGCAGGATATAGGCTTGGGAGAGCTCGCGCCTAATCACGGGTCTTAAGCCCGTCCTTTAGGCAATACCCCTAAACCTACTCCCTCCTCCCGAGGGTAGGTCGCAACAAAACAAGAAACAAAAAAAAAAAAAATAGCTTCTTATTCTCGGGAACAATTTTTATAAATAAGCCAATTTTTTCTTCCCCCAAAGTCCATCTAGCGACTCCAATTAAATCAACAAAGTTTTAACCAATGAGCAAGGCACACTATCTGCAGAATAAGGACTTCCTTATTGTGTAGACAAAGGATGGCCAGAGATAGTGATATACGTCGAGATCTGCCAAGGTCAATTAAGAGAGATTCATACATCTAGAACCTTAGATACTAAATTTATAATCCTTGAGTAGTTGAACTTTGTACATTAAGATTCACGTAAGGTCTGCCATTAATACTGCTTACTGTCTAATCACAAAATATAAACCTAGGGTGGATATGAAGGTATTAGCTTCTCTTGTAATGTAATCGGTTATGATAGTGTTTATTGTTATTTTGATTACGTTCTGCAAAGTATCCGAACTTAGTAACAAAATATGATTTCTCAAACTAATATCTATATGTATATTATGAGCCTAGTAGAATAGGTTTGAATTGTCATTAGTCAATGGTCCGGCTTTCTTGAAAATCCGAACTGATAGGTGCGAACCTGAATCCAAATCCAAGCCCAACCCAACCCGAATTGAAAACCTGATTCGGTTCAGTTCATTTGGTTTTCCTATTTTTGCCTTGCCCTTGTCAAACCGGGTCGCTATAAGGCCTTCCACCTATTCGTTGTATAGTTTGGTTCATTTCTGGTCCCTTTGCCATCCTAGAAGTTTCTTAGGAGCCACTCCTTGTTCAAGCTCTCTAGCTCCAACGATCACTCTCTGCCCTCGTCGGATCGGGTCATTCCAGTCCATACCGCAACCACAGCGAAAAGGACCAGAATAGATATGGCAAACCAAACTATCACGAAAAAATATGTAGATTGACATCCAGACCAACGATTTACCATCATCACCTTGAACTTCTCTTGATGATAATTACCATTGACAATCACAAGAACACGTCAAATAAAGAGCAATAATAAAGAACAATAAGGACGTGGGTTTAGATTTAGTCTCGGTAACAAAGAAATCTGACTGAAATCAAGCTCGACAAATGATGAAATTTCTCTAGCGTAACCCAAATTTGTATATACTTAGAGCAATAAAAAAACAGAAGACACGGATGTACGAACTTGGTTTGGGATTTTCGTCAAACATATAGTGAGCATAGATGGAAGGTGCTGACCACTTTTTAGGCCCTGAACCCAGACCTAGACCCAAACAAGGAAATGCTCGACATCAAAAAAAATCAACTTAGTTGGACACGAAACACTCGAGAACCAAAGAAAGTGAGCTCAGCTCATCCTTAAAACAGAAAAGAGCAGAGCATAAGGATTCCCAGGGGTGAGCGTTTAATCTCGGAGGTCCCTACCTGGCTCGAAGATGGTGGCTAGAGGGCGAGTTCAAGACAAATCAAACTATTGCCAGCCGCTTCACAAGGTCTCCGAGCCGAGATCCTTAGGTAGAGAGGCTCGAGCCAAATTGTTGGGAATAACGGATCCCCGAAAACCGGATTCGACACTAAATCGAACCCCTAAATCAATGCGGAAGACGAGCCCGGAAAAACAACACATATCACCGATCCTAAAGCACACCACAGATTTGAGCGTACCTTTTAGCCATAGATTAGACACCGATGCCGATAGAGGAAGAAAGCTGGCCCTGTTCGATCCGATGAAGCAATGAAGGGAAGAAAAATTGCCGGAGCCTTACTGTTTTTCTTTTGTCTTTTAAAGAGAGAGAGAGAGCACGCGGGAGAAAAGCATACGTATGTTTGTTTCCAACCGGTGCCATCTCTCTCTCTCTCTCTCTCTCTCTCCTCCCTTTTATACCTTCCCCCATCCACGGGCCCTATTCCCGTGGGCCAGGCTTTTTGGGCCTAACTTGGGCGGACGGGCCTTGAGCCCATTACATATAAACCATCATCTCCCACTCGCACATGATGGGCCGAACAGGATTCTCTTTACCTCTCTTCAACATTCATACCGGTGAGTAATCCGTGCGACCAGCATACTTTGAGAGCTCGTTGCTATACATCTGTTAGGAATATATAGCAGCTCATAATGGGAGTCACACTCCGAGTAGACTTAGTATGCAGTACCCTAGATCGATTGATCACATTTTATATCTCTCTTGATCTCTTTTAAAACATGATATATATATATATATATATATTGTGTTCACAATTATAATTATCACAAAGACAGTCATAATTGGTCGACTAGTGAATACAAAACTATAATGTGATTCCCCAAAATCGATCTTCCTCCTTCCTTCAAACTCTCAATTTTAGTTCAGCTTGTTTTTCTAGAAATGTCCCATTAGATCGAATCAACTCATGACCATTGGCAACATCCTAAGATAGCAAACACTAAATAGAAACCTTGAGAATAAGTAAAAGTCATGAGAGCACTAAAATTGAGGAACTCTTTTCCTCAAGAGTCTCACACGTCATAAAAGTTGAGATCAAACTTTTTGCCACTCTTATTGGTCGTCTTATGCATACGTAGTATGAAATACGTATTACGGTATTAACTCCTTTCCCATGGAGCGTATGTCTACATTTTTCAATACCGTACAGATGACAGTTCAAACATACCCAATGTCTAACTTGAGTTCACGTACCTACTCATTCACAAAATTCATCAGAACTCACATCTGGCATCTTAGACAGATAAAGTAAAATATGTGGAGTATTTTACTTTCGGACATCATGAGTATTATGTCCTCATCTTAACACTTAGTTAAGGCGACATGTGTATTTTAAGCTTGAGCTCTCGATTATCACCTAGATAATAAGCTTAAATACAGTCTCATCTCTATTTATCACACAATAAATAGAGGCGATTATCCGTGTGAATGGGCTAATCTTTTATATGTCCGACATACTCCCTCAACTTAAAATAATACACTGAGTATTAAGATGCATAAAGATCAAACAAAGATTCATAGGCATTAATCAATGAAAAACCAAATTTCATAAATGTGAACAATTCAGGAAAAATACAATTCAGTACATCAGACTCTACACAATCCTAGAGATTTTACATGACCACAAAACACATCTCTAGGTAC
This sequence comes from Eucalyptus camaldulensis, assembly GCA_019915185.1. Classification (NCBI taxonomy): domain Eukaryota; kingdom Viridiplantae; phylum Streptophyta; class Magnoliopsida; order Myrtales; family Myrtaceae; genus Eucalyptus; species Eucalyptus camaldulensis. Next base: position 25,645,763 of record JAHSVA010000008.1, read on the forward strand.
TGGCTTTGTCATAGGATATGCTACCATTCTATGCGTAGATATGTACTGTAAGTTCACATCCTTTTGTGCAACCATATCTTTTACAAAGTTATACTTGGTATCTATATGTTTGGTCTTGCCATGATACTTTGGATCTTTGGTGTACGCTATAGCTGCTTGGCTATCATAGTTAACCAATAATTGATTTGCAGCTTTCTCAATAACACCTAAATGATCCAAGAATCTCTTAAGCCAAACTCCTTCTTGTACTGCTGCTGATAATGCCACGAGCTCAGCTTCCATCGTGGATAAGGCTATGCACGTTTGCTTCTTACTACTCCATGATATGGCGCCATTGCTCAGTAAGAAAGCAAATCCTGAGGTAGATTTCCTTTCATCTAAATCTCCTCCCCAATCAGCATCTGAATAGCCTTTAAGTCGCAGATCATTTCCTTGGTAATCCAACTTGTAATCAGCAGTTCCCTTTAGATACCTCAGTATTCTCTTAACGGCCTTCCAATGTGCTGGACCTGGATTGGATTGGTATCTACTCACCATTCCAACTGCAAAACATATGTCGGGTCTTGTACACATCATAGCGTACATCAAGCTCCCAACAGCACTAGCATAAGGAACATGTTTCATTTGTTCCTTCTCTTGTGGAGTCCTTGGACACAGTTTATGGCTCAATCTTCACCTTTCGCAATAGGAGTGTCTTTGGGTTTACAATCTTGCATACAAAACTGTTCAAGAACTTTGTTTATATAAGTTTCTTACGAAAGAGACAACGATCTCTTCGAACGATCTCTTGAAATCTTAACTCCAAGAATGTATGCAGCCTCACCCATATCCTTCATCTCAAAGTTGGAAGACAACCAACTCTTGACAGTCTTAACAAACTCCATATTGCTTCCAGCAATTAGTATATCATCAACATATAATGATATGATCACAAATTGATCCTTGGATCTTTTGATATATACACAATGATCCTCATCAATCATTGTAAAATCATATGCCATTATGGCATTATGAAAACGTATATACCATTGTCTTGATGACTGCTTAAAGCCATATATCGATCTCAAAAGTCGACATACCTTTTCTTCTTGGCCTTTCACTATGAAACCAGCAGGTTGTTCCATATATATTTCTTCCTCTAATTCTCCATTGAGGAAAGTAGTCTTTACATCCATTTGATGTAAGTTAAGATCCAGACTAGCCATTATTGCCAGAATAATGCGAATCGAGGTAAATCTCACTACAGGAGAAAATGTATCTTCATAATCAATTCCTTCCTGTTGATTATACCCCTTCGCCACAAGGCGAGCCTTATGCCTTTCTATCGAGCCATCAACCTTTCGCTTTATTTTGAGAACCCATTTGTTCCCAATAGCTCTGCGTTCTTTTGGAAGATCAACCAATTCCCAGACTTGTTTGATTTCATTGACTCCATTTCCTCTTCCATTGCATTAATCCATTTTTCCTTACTAGGGCAATTCAGAGCCTCATTAATATTTCTTGGCTCATCCTCATCTTGTGGAGCAACCATAAAAGTTTCTCCTTCAATGTCAAAACGTCGATGGGGAATACTTTGGCGACTTGTTCGCCGTATGGGTGATTGTACACTTTGCACATTATTCCCCATCATGCTCCCACTTGGATTAGGTAATGATGATGTCGTCTCATCATGTGGTTGCAATTGAAAATGAGTTGAATTCAATTCATCACTTCTCATATTACTCCCACTTGGACGAACTCCACTAACATCATTATCCTGATCTAAGGTCTCAAATAGGGAACAATCTTCCCCTATTTCGCGCTTCTTAGGAAATTCATCCTCTAGGAATGTGACATCTCGTGATTCAAACTCAGTTATACTCCCACTTTCCTGCTCACCTATGAACACATATCCTTTCGAGTGTTCTGAGTACCTTATGAAAATACTCTTCTTTCCTTTGGGACCTAATTTCCCAAATTTGTGAGAGGACTCATGTGTATAGGCAGCACAACCCCATGGCTTAAGAAAACTTAAGTCCGATTTTCTACCTGTCTATGACTCATATGAAGTGGAAGTAACTGATTTGGAAGGCACACCGTTAAGTATATAGGCAGCATTTAACAACGCATCACTCCAAAAGGTAATAGGTAAGTTAGCATGCGCCATCATGGACCTAACCATTTCCAGTAGGGTTCTGTTTCTTCTCTCCGCAACACTATTTTGTTGAGGAGTATATGGAATAGACAACTGTCTTTCTATTCCTTTTTCATCACATAATTTTCTAAACTCATCAGATAAATATTCTCGACCTTGATCGGATCTCAATGCTTTTATTTTCTTGTCTAATTGATTCTCTACCAGGTTCATAAACCTTTTGAAACAACTTATTGCTTCAGATTTATGAGAAATCAAATAGACATATCCGAATCGAGTATAATCATCAATAAAAGTGATGAAATAAACAACCCCATGCCTTCCTTTCACATTCATTGGACCACAGACATCAAAATGGATTAAATGCAGAGGAAATTCAGCTCTTTTTCATTTTCCAAATGGTTTCCTTGTCGTTTTCCCTTCTAGGCAATGTTTACATGGGACAAATCGACTTTTTCAATATTGCCCAACAAGCCCTCTTTGGCTAGTCTATTCATACACTATTGGCCAATGTGACCAAGTCTAGCATGCCACACATTCACATCATTATCATATTTATTAGGAGACGTGAGAAGGGAATAACAAACATTAGCATTAACATAATCAATATCCAATACAATAAAACCATCTAGAAAATAACCACAACCATAGTAATTTGTATCCAAAAACAAATTCACACCTCTACTATAGAAGTTCATATTAAAACCTAATTTAACCAATACTAATACAGACACTAAATTCCGACGAATCTCCGAAGCATACAACACATCATGAAGGAACAAAGTGCATCTACCACGCATATTCAGTTGGCATGTGCCAATTCCTTTCACTTCAGCTTTGGAGTTGTTTCCCACATAGATCACTTAGTTCCAGCTGGTACTCGTCAGAATTCTACGAAGGATCCTCTATCCTTCATTACATGGTCCGTCGCTCCTGAATCCACAGTCCACAAAGGATTAGACTCAGTTAAGAACACAGAACTCGACACATAAGCAAAGTTCTGAAAAGTACAAGGGGTGCATACCTTCTTTGGCTCACGACAGTCGCGAGCATAGTGACCCTTCTTGTCACAGTTGTAGCATTTCACCCTTGCAAGCTTCTTCATGCGAGGACGCTTTCCTCTTTCATGTTGGTTAAACTTGGGTTTCTTCCCTGAAGGACCTTCTTCCTTGCCTTTCCCTTTATCAAACCAGTTAGGGCGCTTGCGCTTGGAGCTCGAAGCTCCATTTGAGCTAGAACTAGCATGATGAGTTCAGCATCCGGCTTAGCCGCCAAGAGGCGGTCCTCTTCCAGCTCAAGATGGCGCATTGCATACTCAAAAGATTTGATATTTTCATTATGGGTCAGGTGCACCTTCATATGCTCCCAACTCTGAGGCAAGGAACGAATCACTGCTTGCACCTGCTGCTCATCTGTGAGGACATGGCCAACATCTTTCAGCTCATTTATCATGTTTGACATCTTTCTAAGATGTTGCTTCATGGTCTGACCATAAGGCTTCTTATAGGAGTCAAACCTAATAGTGAGCTGTCTCAGTCTGGTCACCGAAGTATGACCAAATCTAGCTGTCAATGCCTCCCACATTTCCTTGGCATTGTCAAAACGCTCAAACTCTCGCATGACGTCATTTTCCATGTTGCTCAGCAACGTGATGCGAGCTAGAGAGTTCTTTCTTTTCCACGCAGAAAAAGCTTCCTTGTCTCTTTTGTGCTGTGCAGTGGTTCCCTCTTTAGGTTCTACCATGGTCAGGTTAAGAGCCTCAAGTGCTTCTTGCTATTCCAGCACATACTGGATTTTCATTTGCCAAATTTCATAGTTGTCACCATTGAGCTTTTCACCTTTGTTCAGCTCGGCAACTATGCTCTTTGTGGTTGAAGCCATTGATCTGAACAAATCAGACAAATATGCACGAATTATTAATGCCTATCATTTATGCATCCCTATTTACATAGATCCATCATATTAATGAATAATTTCAAGTAAGGCTTCAGAATGAAAAGGTCACTATGTTTCCAATTATCCTCCAAAATCCTAACTTAAAACTATCATCAATATAATTGTCTTATGCAAAATCAATTCTATGAAGCTACAAAAACTTCTAAAACTACCCACAGCTAATTACCCACAACAACCAGCAATAACAGAAAGCAACATATAATAAACATCCAATAAAATAATAATGCTTTCAATTAACACAATTAGGTAGTAAACAATACATAAGATGTCCACAAAAGCACACTTAACTAAGAAAACAGCCAATACATCTAACACCAAGCCAGCACACGAACTGGGAAAGATCCTCTTTTGTTCAATTTCTTGATCTTTTCCCTTGTAACAATGCAGTAATATTCATTTACAAAATCCATCACAATTTTCTTATATAAAGCAGCTCCATTGACATCCCATATGCGATTCAACACATCTTGCCATTCAGGTGGAAGAGTATTTATGAAAAATTGCACCATCTCTGACTGTGGCATAGGACGACCATTCCATATGACCTATTGAATCTTCCCGTTGACTTCAAGGACGTGATCAATTAAGTCACCACTCTCCTATCGATGATCAGTCAGCTCAGCTATCAACTTAGACAGCCTATCCTTTTGTTCAACGGTAATTGCGCGAATAGGTGTGCGCAATCTTAGAGGAGGCATTGTTCCTGCAACAAATGCAGAACAAATAAGGGATCACATTATAATCCACATAGACTTAATTGAAAAAGAAACACATTCCTTTTCCTTTTTTTTTTGGGTCAACGGTCAAAGGTCAACGGTCGTCGACCAACGGTCAACGGTCAACGATCATCAATGGTCAACGGTGGTCAACGGTCAATGGTCGTCGGTCGTCGGATCGGTCGGGCCGGTTCGGGCGAACCGACAGCACGTGCCGCACGCGTGCGCGGGCTAACGTCATGCAGACGTCAACCGGCACGTGCTGCGCGCATGCCGGTGTCCTCGGGTCGGGTCGCCGGTCGGTGATCGCCTGGCGAAACGTCATCGTGCCGACGTCATCGATGACGTCACCCTAGCGGTTACTGACTGTTGGGTGACGTCAGCACGCGTCGGTCCGCGGACCGGCGCGTGCCAGTTCGCCGGCCGGTGGCGAGCATGCACCGATTTGCCGACTGGTGCGTGTGTCGCACGCACTAGGCGAGCCAGCGCTTCCGGGCGCGTCACGCCCACGTGCAGCGGCTTCCAGCCGCGCGTGTGGGCACGTGCGGCGACTCCCAGCGGCACTCAACGTATCGCCAGACTCGTCTTGACGTCGCCTTTCTTCCTATGCCATTAGAATTTTATTTCGACTTACGAAAACTCGGAAAAATGGCCGAGCAGCGCTCGGGTGTCGGGATTTCTCGCCCCGATCCGTACGACTGAATTGCTTTTGCAAAAAATTAATCAAAAAACGTTAAATAGGTCGGAAAAAATGTGAACTAGGGCTCTGATACCAATGTTGGGAATAACGGATCCCCAAAAACTGGATTCGACACTAAATCGAACCCCTAAATCAATGCGGAAGACGAGCCCGGGAAAAACAACACGTATCACCGATCCTAAAACACAACACGGATTTGAGCGTACCTTTTAGCCACAGATTAGACACCGACGCCGATAGAGGAAGAGAATTTGGCCCTGTTCGATCCGATGAAGCAATGAAAGGAAGAAAAATTGCCGGAGCCTACTGTTTTTCTTTTGTCTTTTGAAGAGAGAGAGAGCGCGCGGGAGAAAAGCGTACGTACGTTTGTTTCCAACCGGTGCCATCTCTCTCTCTCTCTCTCTCCTCCCTTTTATACCTTCCCCCATCCACGGGCCCTATTCCTGTGGGCCGGGCTTTTTGGGCCCAACTTGGGCAGACGGGCCTTGAGCCCATTACATATAAACCATCACAAACAACGAACGAGACTCACTGGAAATGCCCGGAAGCAGGAGAGAGAAAATTGTGAAGAGGGAGGATACCGGTAGAAGGTCAGTGGCAGCGACAGCGGAGGTGGCTAGTCGGGTGAGGCTAAGGAGAAGGGGTCCTCGAGGCGCCGATAGAAAAACCAAGATGTTTTTTTTTTTGGCACTTTTGCGCGAGAGAGCTCTTCTTTGTGAACGCCCAGACCTCTTTTTGTATATTAAATAAATAAATAAATAAGCTCGCTTTTGTCCTCTTATAGCGGCCAGCTCCTTCTCCAAATATGGCAAAAGGTTAAATCATTTCTTCCGTATGATTTTGCATGACGGTGACGTTTGGGCCAATGAGGAGGTGCCATGTGGCATGAGAATTTCAGGTGTAGATAGAGATGCGCAGTCTAGAGTCGAATTGGGCCAAGCTCTAATCGAATCTTCGCGATTTTTTATAATTAATAAAATTTCCAGAAATATCGTTGGGAAAATTAAAGTGTTAACAATGGTTGTATGATATATTTTGTGAGTTTTTCCTTATACCTTCTTTTGTTGCCAAAAAGCACACAAGGATGTTGGGGGGGGGGGGGGGGGGGGGGGGGTGGGGGGAGAGACCTTCTATAACCAGTATTACATGGCTTGCTCATATGTGAAAATGTCTGCCTCAAAATCATGATTTCATAGTACTGCTTTAATTCTCTTTTCATTTTCTTTAACTGCTTGGGTTTAGTGCAGCGTGCAGAAACAGAACTGAAGCAAACTTATTCCGCTGGTCTTCTAACGGAAACATTGAGCTGGGTTTATTTTGGCAGTTAATTGGCATGAAATTTGAGATAAAGCTGCGTTGTTGGCTTGCTCACCTTAGTAATTGATAAGGTTTGGCATTCGATTTCGAGCCTAAAAAAATTTAGAGCCCACCCTTCTGGTTTTGGTTCTTCAAACATCTTTCCTGGATGAGTATGTATTTTAGTTGAGGGGTCTCCCCAATGCATCACATTTTCATACTGCTTCCGTAACAGAAACTTTTAGCTTCCCACCATCAACATCCGTTGGTGGAGCCTTGGTTTTAAATGGCTTTGTGGGGAGTGTTATTTTGGATTACTTTTGGTATGTCTCGCTCATTCTTGTTTCATGAAAGGTGGTAAACTTACCACAGCTGAAATATGGTTTAGATAAAGTTCAGTATGCTTCTTGTGTAGGAGATGGATAAACGACGCTTTACTAATAATTCAGAAGTTCTAATAGACTTCACTAAATTCCAGTCGGCGGTCAGACATTTTCTTGTCCTCAACATTAGCTACTGCTTAGTGCTTTCTACTCATAAATGGCCCCATTCTTTCGTGAGGTATGTCGAAAATTGTTGAAACAGGGCCCCTATCGATCATTTGGACAACTCAACGGCTGCCACACTTGGCATGTCCGTGACCATCCCCCTCGCAATGGTGGCAGACATGCTTGTTCGCGGCCATCGTTACTCTGCAATTTACAGTGTGGGATGCGTCCAGGCACGTGTATGTTCCTTGCGCACATGTCACCTTTGATACAATCCAAAGTTATAAGCTGAACTTTTGCTTTTTCAATTGTATGATATCGGTGCAAGCATGTTTGACGAAGCCCGTTTCAGACATTCTCACTGGCTTTTTCGTGTCAGGTCTTTGCAGGATTCATCGTAGCCAATTTCTCAGATATGTTTGTGAAGAAACCAGAATCATGACACAGAGGGTGTTCAGACGAAAACTTTCGACTCATGGTGCAACTACTTACATGAGATCTTCCTCACAGTAAGTGGCCCTGAAGTGTGTAATACACAGGCAAATCTCTAAGCCATTTTCCGAACGCTGTTGTCACAGTGAGTAATGAGTTTATGCGCAACATGATAAAGAGGAAGACGCCAATTACAATTTAACCTGAAAAGAATTTGCATTCCGAAATACCGGTCTTTTCTTTTTTTTTTCTTTTCTTTTCTTTTCCTGATAACAGTTGAATATTCCGAATAGCTGAAGATATCTGCGGATCGAAGAAATAGAGAGAGCCAACGAAGTGTCGGTGACAGGAGTAGATAAAGTGAGTAAACAAGCTTAATATATTATAATAATGTAATGTAAGTTTGATTCTAAAGGTTGTTAGATTACTCTTGGCATTTCACCGTTTTGGTGCAATGTGGAAGGTGCGAAGTGCAATGGGGTGTAATGTCAAGGATGCAGAATATAACAACTCAAATCAGATTTTCGCTTTTCAACTTTTGAACTATTTTTTTCTTCTTCTTCTTTTTTCAGCTTTCAGTGCCTTGGATATTATTTTTATTTAATGCCGTGAACCTTTTAAGTATATGGGAATCTTAGCATACACTACTCTTTTTATGAAATTTTCATATTTTTTAAGACACTTTTTTTATGGGAAAGTGAGTAGCTTTCATTATTGCGTGAAACGACAGTGTAACTTTTACTAAAAGGCACAATAAAATGGCAGTGCAGTTATAATTTTACGTATCATCTCTTTCTCTCTTTCAAAAGGAGAACGGATAGTCACAAAAGTCACGGCATCATACAATCACCGACTTGAGCTAACAAAGAGAATGACATTAATTGTTATTCCTCAAGCTAAGCAACTACTTGTAAAGCCTACACTTAATGATTCCTTCTTCTTCCGAACAATCCCAAATGCAGCCTAAGTCAACCGTGCTCATCTTGGGAACAGCACTTTTTCGCCAAACCTAACATGTCCACCGGACATCATAGATCACCTCAAATGTCCTAGGTTGTATGTTGCCATAGACGCCGATGTCGGTGTTGGCACCATTAGGCGTGAATGCTAAGCAAATGACACGCTCACCACGTAAAACATCCAACATGCCCACATGCAAATGCTAGGCAAACTTTGGAGATATTAGAGACTATGTAGAAATTGTTTTTTTTTTTAATAAAAAAGGGAAGGGAATTTCAAGATTCTAGTGATGCAAAATGGTAAAAGTGGGCTTATACATGTAGATAGTTGGAATCACATGACAGTATTACTCGTATGGCGAGAAACGTGAAGTATTTATAAATCACAAAAGCTTAGAGTACATTTTTAATCCAGAAGAATTGAACATGAGATAGAAGAGATGGTTGAAGCTTATGAAAGATTATGATTTGTTTGTCCATTAATACAAGCAAGGCAAACATAGTAGCAAATGCCTTAAATCATTAGTCTTCTAGGTGTGACTTTACTTGCTACTTGGAAGTCTATTATTGAGGATATGAGCAAGTTGGACTTGACAGTATTTGTGACATCCCAAATTTCATTGACCTTCATTAGTGTAATTAGATCATTAGAAACTTAGATTTATGTAGAACGGGCTAGAAAGTGAACCCGATGGATCGTAAGAAACGTGTGGGCTTGAGAAATAAGTGGGCCACACGAATTGGACTTAAGAAATCTAATGAGAGATTATGGGCTTGGACTTGGCTTGAAGCGGGCCAAGGTTCGACATTATTAGATTTGTAGATTTAGTTTAGTGGGCTGGATTGTTATGGATTAAGCCTATTGGGCTGGGAATGAATATTTAGGCCCGAATGATTTTATTTTATAGATTATAGTTAAGGTGATTTGATTAGTGAATTACTTATAACTTTAGCATTCTTTTTGTGATGAATTCTTTATAGATTGACATTGACTAGTCGATATGTTATATGTTATGACTTTGTATAATTGGGATTAAGTAGAAACAAAAGGCAATTAGATGAAAATATTAGAAACTAACAAACTAACTAATGATGTCAATTAACTGTTAATTAGCGACGATTGATAGATGGCGAAAATCTTCATGCATGAAAGCCACGACATCTTCCTCTCCCTCAATTCTCTCATCAACACCCACGGTTTTGATTCCCATGAACCGAGACATGCAAACTTCAAGGGAAAACAATCATTAGCAAATTTCATCATTACACTAGCCTAGGGATTAGTTTGTAGACCTACTTCCCCCTTAAGCTTCGTTCTCTCTCTCTCTCCATATAAAACCGAACAACCCATCTTCATCTTCTTCTTTCTTTTTCTCTCGGCTGAGCAGCGAAAAACCAGAAGCAAACCAGCAATTTCTCCTTCTTGCATGCTGATTTTGAGTGTTGATCTTGAAGCATCTCTGTGTTGTTTAGCTGAAGCAAGGTAAGGAAAGATCTAACTCTAAATTGAAAGTTATCCATTGTTTCATCAAGGGAGCTTGAGGATCTAACCAAACAGTGATGGATATAGTTTGTAGTTGCTGTTTTGTGATTGATCTAAGCTGAGTAAGTGTTAGATTAGAGTTAGAAGCCATTGCATGTTGTTTTTGAGGACTGCATGTTTCGAAATCCTTGTGTGAGTATGCTGTTTTGCTGAGCGAAGGGATGAAATGTGGCATCCCAAAATTCAAGTCATCCTCTAGAGAAATTAAAGCCTATAATTAGGTAATGAAATTACCTATGGTCTATGTGTTAGCCATTAGTTTTCTTAAGGCTAGGTGTTATTGTGCTTGTGTTTATGAATTTTGAATTTAGGACTATAGGATAAATTAATAATCTATGCTTGGCCATGCACTTTATAAATTAAATTTCAATAAATGAAATGTCGAAAGACTTTGGCCATGTGGAAAATTTAAATTTTAAAATATTTATAAAAAGAAATTCAAAAAAAAAGGAAAAAGGGGTTAATTTTCGAATGGGCCTTAAGCCCATTTGGCCTAAGCTTGATGGGCCAAGCTAGTCGGCCCAAGAGGGAGTTCGACCGGCCCATTAAGGCCCAAAGGAAGAGGTGGCTGGCCCATGATGCATGCAATAGGACAAGTGGCATGGAGGAGGTGAAGCATGGTGGACACTTGTCTTCCTCCACAATTACACTTGTCCCTCATGAAAACCTAGAGTGCATGCAATATAAAAGGGAAGAAGAGGAGAGAGAATGGCTGGTTAGCCATTCGGCCAAGTGAGGGAGAGAAAGAGAGAATCGTGCGAGAGAGAGAGGAAGCCGAGAGGGAGAGAAAGGAGCCCGTTCACCGCCGTCCGCTTTTGCTGTTCGTGAGGTCTAGAGGCAAGTTGGGAATCCACTTTCTACTCTTGCACCAATGTTTTCGCATGAACTGTTTGGAGTCAGAAACTTGTTTGAGCTTGCATGTGTGTTTAGAGTCCGATTTTGACTTTGATTTCTTCATGAAAGTTGTAGCTAACATCTTGTACTACAACATACTAATATTCCGTGGAAAATGATGTTGATTTGAGGGGTAAAACTCTCATCCTACGGAGATGCTAGATCTGGAATATTTTCGTATGAGCTGTTTGAGTCAGAATGTTGTGAGAGCTTGCATGCATGTTTAGAGTTCGATTTTGGCTGTGATATCTTCATGAGGGTTGTAGATAACATCTTTAACTACAGCATACTGAAATTTCGTGGAAAATGATGGAGATATGAGGGGTTAAAGTTCTATTATATGGAGACCCTAGATCTGTGAAGTTTTCACTGACTTCTTGCTGGATTATTGTTTGCATGTTGATTTCTGTTGAAGATTTGACTTTGATGTCTTCATGAAATTTGTAGGTAACACCTTAAAATACAACATACTCAAATTTGAAGAGAAATGAACAAGTATAGCCTAGTAAATCGGCTAGATCTTGGAGACGATGATTCTGGTGATGTGTTCCGAGACACCCGAGACTTGATGGACTTAAATGGTGACCATAATTTGGTTATTTAACCTAGATTTCTTCATGAAACTTGTAAAGGACACCTTGATACATAACATATCCAAATTTCAGAGGAAACTAAAGATAATAGATGGGTGAAATCTTAATATTTCGGAGATGTGTATTCTGGACGATGCGGTAAGGGTTCTAGAAGCTTCGTGAGGTTGAATAAAATAATCTATAAGGAATTTGACTTGTAGTTCTTCATTAAAGATGCACAAAAATGTCTTGGCTGTAAAATTTCGTAATTTTTTGAGGTCGAATGGATATTTTAATTGAATTTATTCGGAAACTGTGCATTTGGTTTAAATCCAAGAATCATAGGATGTTTTGGAAAATTGTGGAATTTGGCAAAAATTTCATATTGGCCATGAATTTTGCAAGTAAATATCATCCTATGGGTTTGTTTAATAATTTCTTGGATTTTTGTAATTTTGGGAATTTATTGATATTAAATAATAAAATAAATAAATAAATAATAAAATAAAAAATAATAATAATAATAATAAAATAAAATGGATTTTTATTTGGCCATGGATTCAATTCTATTTGTGTGGCATATGTGTGATGAGGTCTTTGCACATGTGTTGGATTGAGATGTATATGTGATAAAGTCTTGGTATGCGTATGACATGGTCCATGTACATGTATTGAATTGAGATGTGTATGGGATAAAGTTTTGGCATGTGTATGACACATGAATTGAGATGCAAGTGTGAATTCCATGTCAAGTGTGATTTGTTTGATACCATGCCAATTGCCATGTTAAATTGAGATAAAGAAATGATATATGTGGATGATGGTAAATGAGGAAGTGGTTGTGGTGGATGATGATGCTCGGTGGCCTAGTGGCGTAATTTCGGAGATTCCCCGGGAGTGTCGGGATGCCCGGTGGTATACGGTACATAATTCTAGGGGAGGCCTAGTGGTATGTTGGTACATAATTCCGGAAGCCCTGTCGGAGGTCTTTGCCCTAAGGGAATGCCTCGCGATGCCAGGATTTGGGTGCGAGATGCCTGGCTAGAAGGGTAAAGGCCAGATGTCCGGTTGTATCTTGGATACATGCCCGGAGGTTCCTCATGATGCTAGTTGGGATGCGAGATGCCCGGAATGTGGGGGGCCGGATGCCCGGTTGTATCTTGGATACATGCCCGGAGGTTTTTCTCGCATGGGATGAGAGTGTAAAAATATGGGATGAAATTGATGAATCGAGGAAGGGTGATGTGGTGATCAAATTTAAAGATAAAGATGAAAATTAACTCATGGCATGATGATGGTGATGATATGTGATGTGATATGATGATCACCCATGGTATGATATGCATGATGATATGCATGATGATGGTGATGATATGTGATATGATATGATGATCACCCATGGTATGATATGCATGATGATATGCATGATAATGGTGATGATATGTGATATGATATGATGATCACCCATGGTATGATATGCATGATGATATGCATGATGATGATGATGATATGTGATGTGATATGATGATCACCCATGGTATGATATGCATGATGATATGTGATGTGATATGATGATCACTCATGGTATGATATGCATGATGATATGCATGATGATGATGATGATAATATGTGATGTGATGATGTCATGATAAGGATGACATGTATGATATAATGATGCCATAATGATGATTATGATGATGACATATGATGATATGATATGCATGATGATAAGGCATGATGATGCATGATAGTATTACGCATGGCTTCAAGGTAAGTAATGCTTGCAATGCATGTATGACTTGTATGATACATTGAGTGGTTATTGGATTCATTTACCTGCTGAGTGGTTGTACTCACCCCTTTTGGGGACCAACATTTCATATTAGTAGATGGTTTGAACGGTTGGATGTGACCGTGAGGAGGAGGATAGCAAGGAAAGGAGCTTTTGGATGCCAACACTGATCGATGGACTTTAAGTGTATGACTGTTGGAAGAGATGTCGGTCATCTTTTGAAGTGTAGCCAAGTATAGAAGACTACGGCATTTTGATGTACCGATGAATGATGTCCATCTGCTCTATGTAAATAAACGTGTTCGGTTTTAACTTATATAAAATGTTTAGTAGGTGTGCATCGATTTCTGAATGTAGGGAAGGGAATTGTTGGATATGCTTCCGTTATGTAAAATGCGCAAGGGACCGTTAATAAAAGATGTAAACCCCCATGGTTGTATGGACCCGCTGAAATTGAAATGGTATCAAAGTGCCATGTTATTAGGAAAGTAAATGGTAAGCAAACTGTGGCGACCCAAATCGGATCGGGGGCCGTCGAGGGGTGTCACATGAAATGGATGCCGAGTGGATGGATATGATGTATGCCGTGATGAGTGAACTCACGGATGCGTTTATACTTCGAGCCGAGCTGTGGAATCGATCATTTGTTAGAGAAAGATATGCTGAAGTTGCTTTGAGTTGCCGTGAGTAAGCATTGGAGTATTTTAGAAGATATTTGTGGATAGACAAGTTGTTTCGTTGAGTTAGAAGTGAGAAAATTTGTGTATCTATTCTGTTCTAAGTGAAAACAGTTATGGAGTCTTCTGTTTGTTTTTAGTTTTCTTTATGTATGTTAATAGAAATAAGAAAGAAACCATTCTACAAGATAGAACATCTATAAGATCAAGTTATACAAGATAGAACATCTATAAGATCAAGTTATGCACGTAGCTATAACCATATGACTATAAAAATATAGAGACAGAAGTGAACTTAGTAAAACCAGTAAACTGTTCTTATGAGAAACGGTTTGACCTTTACTGATTATACAAATTTTCTGTATTTACCTAGTTAGATTTGGACTTCAAATCCTTAATGAAAATTGTAGAAAACATATTAAGGAATGACGTGTCAAAATTTGAGATTAAATCAATAAGATTTGGTTAGTGAAACAATTTTCTTTATAAATACGAAATCTGGACGTCAGTACAGGGTATTAATAAATATTATGACAATTGTTACTCTTAATACAGTGAGAATCAGACTTAAGTTTCTTCATGGGAATTGTTATTCTATGTATAACATACTAAAATTTGGTAATATTTCAACAAGAATAAATATATCTTCTATGTCCGAAACCGAAACTGTATATTTAGTTAGTAAACTGTCTGGACCCGAGAACATATATTAGAGGTTGTGTCTTTTATATTAGGCTTTTGTGATGCACATAGAGTCTAATGAACCTCATAATAGATGTTAGTCATATAAGAGTAATTCTCATATATCATTTGAGATATAAGTGCATATAGAATCATGTGTGTGCAATGAGTGCGGTGCATAGTGCTTGATTATGGGATAAATATCTGTTCGCCATGGAATGGGACATGACATAATGGGTTTTATCTTATAATTTGGACACGCACATGTGCTAGGTTCATGAGAGTTAGATAGATACTTTAGAGTCTTTTCTTTTGCATATGATAAATGCATTAATCAAAGGTGTGGTGGTGTGAAACGTGTGCTTAAGATGAATGAACCCATCGGTACCGAGATACGGGTGATGCCCCCGGAAGTTTGGGATGCCCTTGCTGCGTGGTCTTGGATGTCTCGGTAGAGAGATACTGAGATGCCTCAGAGTGAGATGCCCTTGTGTGTGATCAAGGATGCCTCGGTTGTGTGATACTGAGATGCCTCAAAGTGAGACGCCCCTTGTTGTTTGATCTTGGGAGGACCTTGGTTGTGTGATGCCGGGATGCCTCGGAGTGAGATGCCCACAATTAGAGGTATTGTGGAAGTTCGAATAATGTACTTTCCGGAAGTGACTCGATCAGACCGGTAGAGTCCCGATTGTGACTGAATCGAGGGTGGATTTTATGCACACTAAATATAATTATTTTGCGAGTGAGTTCATCTATTATTGTTGCATTATATTTTGATGTGAGATTGAGTTTGTGAAGGGTAAGTATAGAAATGGATGCATATAAGGCGATTTCTTACATGAATTAATAGTATTGTTTATGCTTGTGATATATTCTCTTAGTATCCTAAATTGTTTGATGATTCACTTGTAACTTTGATGGCTGTGGATTGTTTAAGTTAGAGTTTTATCATTCTTTACTGGGCAAGGTTGTTTGCTCATACCTTACATTTTCAGATTGATAGCATGGACGTACTGCCAGTAGCTCGATACGGGGCGGTAGTGAGTCTTGATGTTTCTCTTCATGACGTGTATGATCCCGACATTGATATGGTTTTCTCCAAGTATGAGGCAACTTTATGGATGGATGACGGTAGGGCTGAGTTGATACCGATGACGTTCGTTGCATGGTTTATCAACCATGAAGGGGAGATGTTCGGACCTTTACCCTTTGGAGCAGGAGGACCTAGAGCGGGGATGGACGGTGCCTAGACACCTTGGATCATGTAGAGGCTAACTAACTTTTGTTTTTTTGTTAGATGTGGGCTAGTGTGGGAACTTGTGGAGTAGATAACCTCACCCTATATCCCTGGCTTTTGTTATGCCTTACTTTTGTTTTGTATATGATGTAAATATATAGGCGAAGAACATGGAATGAGTCCAGGTCGATAATTTTGTATGCCCCAATGATGATAAAATGAAAGGAAGCCTTTTATGATCTTGTCTATGTGCATTGCAGGATAACCTTATAATATAAACTTGAGATTTTAAAATAATCCATGTTATACATGCTAACCTTCAATGGTAAATACTATATGTTATTTAAAGGAGATTACTAGTTAGGAAGATAATAATAATAATAATAACTATAATTCCGCTTGTGCTTAGTACGTGACGCCCTGGGACATCACAGCTTGTTACAGTATTGGTTCATCATATTGGCATTTCATCGACATAATCAAGTCCAAATAAAATGAAGAATCGCATATAAAGGAAAATCAAAGAAGGTGGAGAAGTTGGGAGACAAGTATCTTCTTGAGGTTTCGTGGTTGGCTGTGTGTTCCCAATGTTTCGAAGTTCAAAAAGGAGATATTGCAAGAAACTCATAGCATCTATTATAAATTCATTCGAAGGTCACTAAAATGTATCTTGATTGAGAGAATACTTTTGATGGATTACAAGGAGAATGATAATGTAATATTTGTCATTTAGTATATGATGTGTTGTAATGTGAAAATTGAGCATTAGAAACTAGGTGGATGGTTGCATCCCCTCGAAATACTTAAATGGTTGTGAGAGGATATCACCATTGATTTTATTGTTTGTCTACCAAGGATGCCAAGTAGTAAGAATACTATATATGGGTGATTGTTGATTGACCGACTAAATCGCATACTTTTTATCATATTGATTTGGCCTTTCACATGAAAAAATGATGACCTAGCAAGCCTTGTTTCTTACATAGATCCTAGATTTGTATCCAAGTTTTAGAAAAGTTTACAAAAAGAGTTGGGTACTAAACTTCATTTCAGTGTAACTTTTCACTTATAAACAAATGGACAGTCAAAGAGAACTGTGACATCCTGAAATTCGACCTCGTTTCGATAAAATGAATTGTGCATTTCGTCGGCGTGCCTATGGTCCTTTTTCTCTGAGCTGATCACTCACGAGTTAGCTAACCAATTGGGTGAAGCCGTTAAGCGATATAACCACGGTAAAATCCCTGAAAGCTACCTAATTTGTTGGATTGGACTAAAATCGCGTTCGGTCGATTTTAATCATGAAATTTTGGGAATCGAAAATCCGAGCGTGTCACAATTCATTTTTAGGACCTTGTCTCATCGATCATCAAATTATCGACGAGTCCGAAATTTCAAGAAAGAAATTATCAGAGGAAGAATCGAAGATCGGAAGAAAATAAAAAGGGAATGAGAAAAGGAAAATAATAGAAATAAGAAAATTAAATAATAGAAATAAGAAAATTGGGTTTTCTTATTAAAGTATTATTTTCTTTCCCTTTTTCTTTTCTTCTTTTCTCTCTTTTTCTCTCTCTTCTCTCTCCTCTCCCCTCTCTCTTCGTGCGGACAGACCCCCCCCCCACCGAACACTCCCCCTTGCCAATTTTAAATTGGCTTCTCTCTCTCTCTTTTTCACTTTTGACTGGTCAAAATCCTATCTCCTCCCTTCTTTCTTATCTCTTTCCTTTCTTCTTCTCTCTCCTCTCTCTTCTCTCCTTTTTTCCCCACGTGACCGACTTCTTCTCTCTCTTTTTCTCTCTGGTTTGTGCGGACCAAAACCGAAGAAGGGCAGAAGCAGCGGCCACCATCGTTTGAAGATTGAAGTGGCTTGCCGTCGCCGCCCGTCCCGCCGCCGTCCCGTCACCCGCTCGCCGCCCTCGCATCCCGCCGCTTGTCCCTTGCATCCTTGCCGCCTAGCAGCTCCGTCCAGCAGCTGGTTGGTCTCTGTCCAGCTTCAGGAGTAGCTGAAGAAGCTGCCGAACCGCCGACCAGCTCCATCTCCGGCCACTATCCGGCCTCACCGGAGCTCCGCCTGCTCTCCCCACCTCTTGCCGCCCCCAACCCTCTCTCTTTCTCTCTGTTTTGCAGCTAACCAGCAGACCCATGAAGTGGGTATCCAGCACTTCGGGCCCGCTTTTGGGCCGTTTCCTGGCCTCGAACCCGAGCCGTGCTTTGGGAACAATCGTTCCTCGCATCGCCGTCGTCGGATTGATCCGATTTGCGTGCGATTTGGTGAGTAATCTCACTAATCCTGGATTAGTTGGCTAATTATGCTTAAGGTTGGTTTGGGTTTAATTAATTATGTTTAGGTTGTTAGATTAGAATAAATTAGCAATTATTAGTCAATTGTGATGCGATTTAGATAAATTGATTGTGCATTTAGCAAGTAGACGTGGTCTACTAATTATTGGAAGTGCTTCGGGATTTTTCCCGACCCTTAGTGGGCTCCAATTAGGCCTTTCGAGCCTAAGTGGAATTTTTAGTATTTAAATATTAATTTTCGGAATTAAATTAAATAATTATTTATTTTCCGAAAATTCAACTGAGATGGCCCGGGACCGGAATATTGTGCGGATGACCGTGGTGAAGTCCGTTTATTTAATCGGGCTTTATTTTGAGCTAAATTGAATTTTTAATATTAATTATTTAATTTTCGAAATTAATTATTTAATTAATTATTTTCAGAAATTAAGATGTTGATGGCCGACGACCGAAATCTCATGCTGATTGTCATGGCGTAGTCCTTTTATTTATTTGAGCTCTACGTTGTGTGGAATTGAATAAATTGTGATATTTTAGGGATTTACCCTAAATTGATTGGAATCGATTGAGATTGAATTATTGATTGGTGATTGGCCAAGTGTGTTATTCAACATTTATAATGCTTTGTTGAGTTGATTTAATTATTTGATTGAGAATTGTTGGGCATTGGTTGTCGGTATTGAAAGAAGATTGGTAACCACTTGAAAGAGGACACGTGGGCTCGGTGAATTGGAATGTCACTTGGAGAATGCACGTGAGTTCAGTGGTTGAATATGTCACCTTGGCGAAGAGGTCACCTGAGAGAATGCACGTGGCTCGGAGACTCAGTATGTCGTCCTGGAGAATGCACGTGGCTCGGTGACAGAGTTTGGCATCTAAAAGGGCACGTGGCTCGGTGATCTGATGCGTCACTTTGGTAAGCGAGTACCTTAGAGAATGCACGTGGGCCCAGGCATCTAAAAGGACACGTGGCTCGGTGATTTGATGCGTCACTTTGGTAATCGAGTACCTTAGAGAATGCACGTGGGTCCAGTATTCGGAATGGCATCTAAAAGGGCACGTGGCTCGGTGATATGATGCGTCACTTTGGTAAGCGAGTATCTTAGAGAATGCACGTGGGCCCGGGCATCGTAAAAAGGACACGTGGCTCGGTGGCTTGATGTACCACCTTGGCGAAGAGGTCGCCTGAGAGAATGCACGTGGGCCCGAGGTTCGAGGCACGTGACTCTGAGACTTGGAATGTCATCCTAGAGAATGCACGTGGCCTCACTTTTAGATACTCCTCCGTGGAGAATGAATTGTATGACATGTAATCGACTGGTTCGATTTGTTTTGAGTAAATGGGTGCCTATGTTAAATTGTACTGACTTGCAGGTGGGATATGAGGCCAAGGTAAGTCCTTTGCCCTGTGCGTGTTTAGGCAGCCTTTAGTATATTGGTTTGCTAATCGGGCTTAGTGGGGTAGAACTCGCTGAGACGTAGTCTCATCCCAATTTGGGGAAAACCATTTCAGAACCCCGCTGAAGAGCTGAGAAGAAGGAATCCGAGAAGGAGGACTCAGAGGTGAATCTTAAGGAGAAAGATTTTTGGAGGAAGAAGGCAATCGTGAGAGGGGCCTTGAGTACGGCCCAGTTCGTCTAAGTTTCTGTCTTCTTTTGAGATCTCCGTTTTGATGTGAATAGTTATGAAAGGGTTTGTGGTTTGTATAAAAGTTTGGTTATAAATTTCAATATGAAAAATATGGCCCTACTTTTCTATCACATCGTTTTATTGTCTGGGGATTTTAACTGCTTCCACATGTGCTTAAAAATGAAAGGGTCGATGATACATTGTCCTGGGATATCGCATTATAAAATCGACCAAGGTAGAAGGATGTGTGCATACCCGAGGATCGGGGCGTGACATCCAGTTTAAGTGGTATCAGAGCGAGGTTGAAGATTGGAGTGATAAGGAGCGTTGACCATGGGATAGTTAGTAGGAAATGCCTTTAAATTCATGCTGGTGCATGTCTGTGTTAGCTGAGTGCTAAAATTGTTTATTGTGTGTGGATTGCTCATCTTCTAATCCAGTGGATTTGGAAGACGGGTTGCAGTGTAAGACTAAACCATGAGCGAGCAGGTGCTGAGAACTCCTAGTGAGAGGACAATGTCCTCTATGACTCGGGATGATGCACTGACAAAGGTCGGTACCTGAGGTGGTTGTGGCAGAGTGTTGGCTCTGGCCAGCTCGAGTGTAAGAGTATCACCGCAAGTTGGTACTAGTGTAGTAGCGTCGAATGATCCTAAGTTCGATAGGATCGTTCTGATGCTAATGGTCCTTGGGAACTGGATGAGCCAGCAAGCTCAGGATCAAGCCGCTATGGTCGCCTCACCTACCGAGATCCAGAGTGGAGATGTGATCCAGGAGCGAGTCATTGCATTCGAGCCGAGGTATAGATCCAGTTCAGGCAGAAATGGAAATCGGTCATGGAAAAGACTGAGGTTGAGAGAAAAGCATTCTATTCGACTCACAAGGAAGGATGGAGTAGTCAAGTCGACACTGAGTCTAATAGATCAGGTTGTTTTCAGACGTGATGATGGAGATCAGTCTTATGTCCTTCCTAAGATGCGACATTGTTTGGAGTATAGCTAACAGGGATATCTGGTCAGGAGTGGTCCTAGCAGAATGATGGGGCAACCATAAAGAGTGCATGCTTTCGCCTAATAGAAGATAAAAGATGCACCAGATAGGTGTCAGAATTGTAGAAGGAAGTATGGATAAATCCAGTGTCCGAGTATCACTAGAACATGTTGTGATGATGACTAGCATGGCCATCAGGTGAAGGATTGTCAGTGGAAGTCCAAGGTACCATAGGCATCGCTACTGCGGTAGAACGCCACTAGGATGGTGAAAGGAATGGGAGTAGAATTGATCGTGCACCGATTAGAGAAAGAATGTGTTGGAGGTGATTTTATCATAGTAACGTAGCAGAGTTTTGTGCTGAGTTGGTAGAACTTAAATTGTTGAAGTAAAAGTGAAAGAGAAGGGAATCACTAGCAATAGTTGTGCTTGACTAGTTGCTGAGGTGTGAGTTTGACGTCACATGAATAGTGTGGGCTTATGAAGCATCTTGTGATAAGGAATCATGGTCATGGAATAATCCAGTTTAGTCTATTAGTTTGCGAAAATATCAAGATTATTAAGAGTCGAAAAGAATCTTCGATTTCATTAATCTCGTTGGCTAAAGACAATCCGTTTGTTAGACGGAGGTTGCCAAGATTGATTTGATAACTGTAGTGGATGTGTCAGTTGAGAAATAGAATGAGAAGAAGGCGGCCGTGATACAGAAAATTCTAAGAGGGTTCGAAAGGAATTGCTTGAGTTAGATTGAAATTGCAATTGAGATAGCACCAGGATAGAGCCACTCTCGAAGGCTTCTTACCAGTTGTTGTTGTCTGAATTGGTAGAATTGAAGATGCAGATGTGAAGATTGATGAATGAGGAATTCATCCATATCAGTGCATCATTTTAGGGAAACATCAGTTTTGTTTGTGAGAAGAAGAAAGATGGTTTATTGCGAGTGCGTATCAACTATCGTCAACTCAATTAGGTGAAGATCAAGGACAAGTGTTCTTTGCCAAAGATCAATGAATGGTGTGACTAGTTATAAAGAGTATCGATGTTTTAAAGGTTGACTTGAGATCATGAAATCGTCAGTTACGAACCAAGAAGGAGGTTGTACGAAAGACAGCTGTTCGTACTTGATATGGTCTTTACGAGAGTATTGTAAGATCGTGTTCATTGATGACATACTGGTCTATTCGAGAAGTGATGAAGAGCATGAGAATCATCTGAGAGTAGTACTCCAGACCTTAAGAACTCATCAGCTGTATGCTAAGTTTAGCAAATGCGAGTTGTGATTTGCTCGTGTTGCTTTCTTAGGTCAGGTGATTTCCGGAGAAGGAATCTCCATCGACCCGGGCAAGATAGAAGCTGTGATCAAGTGGCAGAGACCGACAACAGTGTCAGAAATCATAAGTTTTCTGGGGTTAGCAGGTTATTACAGGCGATTTGTGGAAGGTTTCCCATCGATAACGTCGCCTCTGACAAAGCTCCTAAAGAAAGAAGAGAAATTTGTATGGTCAGACAAGTGCGAGCGTAGTTTCCAAGAGCTGAAGGAAAAGCTGACTACCGTACCTGTGCTGACAATTCCATCTGGTCCTAGAGGATTCGAGATCTATAGTGATGCGTCATTCAGGGGATTGGGTTGCGTGCTAATGCAACATGGCAGAGTTGTTGCATACGCTTCCTGACAGTTGAGAGCTCATGAATTGAATTATCTGACGCATGACTTAGAACTCGTAGCCATCATATTTGCGTTGAAGATTTGAAGGCACTACTTGTGCGGAGAAAAGTTTAAGATCTTCACGGACCATCAGAGTCTCAAGTATTTATTCTCTCAAAAAGAGTTGAACATGAGACAGCAACGATGGATGGAATTGTTGAAAAACTACGACTGTGATATTCTATATCACCCGGGAAAGACGATCAAGGTCGCCGATGCATTGAGTCAGAAGTCTTCAGTGGCACGAATCTTGGTTAAGGAGTGAAACTTAATCGAGAGAGCTCGAGATTCAGAATTCAAATTCGAGGTAGGCCACCTCTCGAGTCTTATGGCCACCCTCAGAATTGAACCGGATGTCCAGGTCTGAATCAAGCAACCCCAACCAATAGATCCAGACATTCAGAGAATTCTTCAAGAGGGTAGCGATAAAAGAAAGGCTGAATTTCAAGTTTCTGATGATGGGGTATTGAGGTTCCATGGACGTTTGGTTGTACCTGACGCTGTCGAGCTTAGAGAAGGAATTTTATCTGAGGCACATCGTAGTAGTTACAGTGTTCATCCTAAAAGTACCAAGATATATCAGAATCTACGTCAACATTACTGGTGGTCAGGTATGAAGGCGGACATCGCCAAGCATGTGGCCAAGTGTTTGACTTGTCAGCAAGTAAAAGCTCGGCATTGCAAGCCGAGAGGATTTCTACAACCTCTCGCGATCCCAGAGTGGAAATGGGAGCATATCACAATGGATTTCGTGACTGGACTACCAATGAGTCAAAGGGGAAATGATTTGATTTGGGTAGTAGTCAACAGGCTGACAAAGTCGGCTCACTTCATTGCAATTCGAAAGGACCTGAGTCTGGATAGACACGCATACCTGTATGTGCGTCAGGTGGTTCGTATGCATGAAGTGTCGGTTACGATAACGTTTGATAGAGACCCGAGGTTTATTGCTGCTTTTTGGAAGAGCTTGCAGAGTGCTTTAGGTACAAAGCTTCAGTACAGTACAGCGTATCATCCTCAGACAGATGGCCAGTTTGAAAGGACAATTCAGACTCTTGAAGACATGCTGAGAGCGTGTGTAATAGACTTCAAAGGAAGTTGGGAGGATCAGCTTCATCTGGTGGAATTCGCTTACAACAACAGTTATCAACAGAGCATCAAGATGGCTCCATTTGAAGCGTTGTATGGCAGAGCATGCAGAACTCCAGTGTGTTGGGATGAAGTTGGAGAAAGGAAGATAATAGGCCCAGAATTGGTTCAGCAATCAGTAGATGCCGTGACAGTAATCAGAGACAGATTAAAGACAGCGCAGAGCAGGCAGAAAAGTTATGCAGATAAGTGTCGAAGGTCTTTAGAATTCCAAGTTGGTGATCACGTTATTCTGAAAGTGTCACCAATGAGGGGAACTTTGCGCTTTGGTAAGAAAGGCAGGTTGAGTCTGAGGTACGTAGGTCCGTTTGAGATTCTTGAAAGAATCGAAAACCTAGCGTATCGTCTTGCGTTGCCGCCAAGTTTGGCGCAAGTGCATGACGTCTTTCATGTGTCGAGGTTAAGGAAGTATGAGCCTGACCCGACCCACGTGCTCAATTTCGAGGAATTGGACGTGAATGACCGTGTGTCATACGTGGAAAGCCTGGCTCAGATTGTCGATCGCAAAGAGCAAGTTCTGCATATAAAGACCATTCCGTTGGTCAAAGTGGTCTGGCAACACCACGGTGTTGAAGAAGCGACTTGGGAGATTGAAGAGTCGATGAGACAATTATACCCCCGCCTTTTTGAGCAAAGTGTGTAAGGGTTTAAATTTCGAGCACGAAATTTTTATAAGAGGGGAAGAGTTGTGACATCCTGAAATTCGACCTCGTTTCGATAAAATGAATTGTGTATTTCGTCGGCGTGCCTATGGTCCTTTTTCTCTGAGCTGATCACTCACGAGTTAGCTAACCAATTGGGTGAAGCCGTTAAGGGATATAACCGCGGTAAAATCCCTGAAAGCTACCTAATTTGTTGGATTGGACTAAAATCGCGTTCGGTCGATTTTAATCATGAAATTTAATTCGATTTTGGGAATCGAAAATCCGAGCGTGTCACAATTCATTTTTAGGATCTTGTCTCATCGATCGTCAAATTATCGATGAGTCCAAAATTTCAAGAGAGAAATTATCGGAGGAAGAATCGAAGACCGGAAGAAAATAAAAAGGAAATGAGAAAAGGAAAATAATAGAAATAAGAAAATTGGGTTTTCTTATTAAAGTATTATTTTCTTTCCCTTTTTCTTTTCTCCTTTTCTCTCTTTTTCTCTCTCTTCTCTCTCCTCTCTCTTCGTGCGGACAGACCCCCCCCCCCCCACCGAACACTCCCCCTTGCCAATTTTAAATTGGCTTCACTCTCTCTCTTTTTCACTTTTGACTGGTCAAAATCCTATCTCCTCCCTTCTTTCTTATCTCTTTCCTTTCTTCTTCTCTCTCCTCTCTCTTCTCTCCTTTTTTCCCCACGTGACCGACTTCTTCTCTCTCTTTTTCTCTCTGGTTTGTGCGGACCAAAACCGAAGAAGGGCAAAAGCAGCGGCCACCATCGTTTGAAGATTGAAGTGGCTCACCGTCGCCTCCTGTCCCGCCGCCGTCCCGTCACCCGCTCGCCGCCCTCGCATCCCGCCGCTTGTCCCTCGCATCCTTGCCGCCTAGCAGCTCCGTCCAGCAGTTGGTTGGTCTCTGTCCAGCTTCGGGAGTAGCTGAAGAAGCTGCCGAACCGCCGACCAGCTCCATCTCCGGCCACCGTCCGGCCTCACCGGAGCTCCGCCCGCTCTCCCGACCTCTTGCCGCCCCCACCCTCTCTCTTTCTCTCTGTTTTGCAGCTAACCAGCAGACCCACAAAGTGGGTATCCAGCACTTCGGGCCCGCTTTTGGGCTGTTTCCCGGCCTCGAACCCGAGCCGTGCTTTGGGAACAATCGTTCCTCGCATCGCCGTCGTCGGATTGATCCGATTTCGTGCGATTTGGTGAGTAATCTCACTAATCCTGGATTAGTTGGCTAATTATGCTTAAGGTTGGTTTGGGTTTAATTAATTATGTTTAGGTTGTTAGATTAGAATAAATTAGCAATTATTAGTCAATTGTGATGCGATTTAGATAAATTGATTGTGCATTTAGCAAGTAGACGTGGTCTACTAATTATTGGAAGTGCTTCGGGATTTTTCCCGACCCTTAGTGGGCTCCAATTAGGCCTTTCGAGCCTAAGTGGAATTTTTAGTATTTAAATATTAATTTTCGGAATTAAATTAAATAATTATTTATTTTCCGAAAATTCAACTGAGATGGCCCGGGACCGGAATATTGTGCGCATGACCGTGGTGAAGTCCGTTTATTTAATCGGGCTTTATTTTGAGCTAAATTGAATTTTTAATATTAATTATTTAATTTTCGAAATTAATTATTTAATTAATTATTTTTCAGAAATTAAGATGTTGATGGCCGACGACCGAAATCTCATGCTGATTGTCGTGGCGCAGTCCTTTTATTTATTTGAGCTCTACGTTGTATGGAATTGAATAAATTGTGATATTTTAGGGATTTACCCTAAATTGATTGGAATCGATTGAGATTGAATTATTGATTGGTGATTGGCCAAGTGTGTTATTCAACATTTATAATGCTTTGTTGAGTTGATTTAATTATTTGATTGAGAATCGTTGGGCATTGGTTGTCGGTATTGAAAGAAGATTGGTAACCACTTGAAAGAGGACACGTGGGCTCGGTGAATTGGAATGTCACCTGGAGAATGCACGTGAGCTCAGTGGTTGAATACCAGATTTATAGTGGTGAGGAAGAGAAAAGTGAACACCGGATTTATAGTGGTTCGGCTTATTCCAAGCCTACGTCCACTCTTCCGCACTGACAGCCCGCCGGCTAGATTTCACTATGATCAAAAGAGAAGTTACAGCACAGCTTTGCCTTGATTCCACAGTGTAGATGTTCTACCACACCTCCTCAAGGTTTCTCACAAATATAGACTCTCTTTTGTATACAAGTATTTGCTCAAAGGAATTGTCTAAACAAAAAGGAGCTTCAGACTTTGGAATTCTTCTATCGCGCACACCTTGAACAACTAAGACCGTCTTCCTTATATACTCCTTTATGCCATCATACCCGTTGGCACTTACCAAAAGAATTCCTCCAATCTACCCGTTGGACGGAATCAATTAGGAAGATTGTTCGAGCTATTAAAGGAATGTGTTGATAGCCCATCAATCCTGTTCGCCCATACAATCAAGATCTTCGTTTCCATAAGTAGAACCTTCCAATAGTATTTAGACAATCATCAAATCTTCAATCATCGAATCAATCTTGATCAATCAAAGGATTCTGTTACGTCTTTTCCAGCCACGAGATCTTCTCCAGATGATAAGGTTAAATTCTTAACGAAACATCCAGTTCTGGATAACCTTTCTTCAACGGATTAGAGACTGTCAATGAGGATAGACTTTGAGTCTTGAGTCTGACTGTCCGGAAGTCTTCAGACTTTAAATAACAGAGTCTGCAAGCCTTCAGACTAGACTGATAGAAACGTTTTGTCAACTTCAAAATACTTCAAGAAGATTTCTCCAACAATCTCCCCCTTTTTTTATGGTGACAAAACTTTCCTGCAGATTTGGATAACTATGACCTGCAAAACATTTCTCAAACACATATGCATATCTTATAGAGATAAATGACTAAAAGAATAACACTAGAATCTGCAACCACAGAAAATGGGTTAGTCTAAAATATGATAAAGCCATCCATAAGATATCAATATTAGTTAATAGAAGCAGTCAAGTCCAAGTCTAGTTCAGTTCTCATCCAGACACAAAACAAAGTCAAACAGAGTTTAAATAACAAAACAACAAACAATCCAACAAACAGTTAAAAGTTTAATGATTGAAAGTTTGATCAAATCGTGCATCTCTCCCCCTTTTTTTCATCATTAAAAAGGATGAGATGAAGTCAAGATTGCTTGGGAACGCGGACAAGCTAGAAATCTTCCATAGACCGAACGATACCTTCCAGCCTTTTGAAGTCTTCCTTCAGTTGAGCAATCTCCTCACCCTTGGCATTGGCCTGAATCTGAATGGATATTCATTGACCTTCATTCTTCAAGCTTTGAACTTCGCATCTCAAGGCATAAATTTGACCTCGCATTTCCAGGAGAATATCCATGATTCTGTGAAAATCTGCTCCATTATCAGTCTAAGTACTTGCTTCGGCTCGATCTAATGGAGTAAATGCAGACGATGGTAGATCAGCATAATCTCGCAGGTTTGGCAATGAAGCTTCATGACCTTCCTCTGGAAATTGAGATGCATAAACATCCTCCGGGTCTGCAGGTGAGCGACTGACTCCTTCACTTGCATCAGGATATGACGACCTTGCTCCTTTCTCCTGATCTCCCCCTATTTCCATGCTTATAGGTGGAGAAGAGATTTCCTCAGGTTCTCCTTCTTCTCTTCTTTCTTCTTTAGGTCTTTCCTCCTCTGTTTTTTGATCAGCTTCTCTTTGTTCTTCTTCCTTCTCCTTTGCTTCTTTCGTCATTTGTTCCGAATCTTTCTGTGGAACAGGACGACTTAAATTCTTAAAAGCCATTGCAGAGATGGTGATGTCTTCGTCATCATCTTCATCCTCAACGAGGACAGCTCTTCTTCTCTTGGATGGAGCAACCATGGGCTCCTTCCCTTTTCTCTTAGCTGCAAAAGAGATTTGATGAGATTTGGCAGGAGTCTTCTCCTTGAATTTCTCCAATTCCTTGCTCAGTTCCTTCAGACGCATTTTGGTCACCATTTTCAGTCCTACCACCATATGATCGCATGGTCGAACACAAAAGATTTGTGGAGGCTGAATATTCAGATGTCTGAATAACTTCGTAACAAGGCTTGGGTAAGGGAGTTGACCTCTGTCCTTCATCATTGCTCTATACATGTGAAACATAACAGTGTGAGGGAGAGAAAACATTTTTCCAAAGAGAATGGCATACATCAGCTTGGCCTCTGAACTTGAAACATCAGTCTTGGAGGTTGATTTTGGTCGGAGCAATTAATCACAATCTTGTGAAGCAAGATGTTGAATGCACTCATCCTTAAGTAGGTGATCTTCTCATTTGTTCTCCTGTCCTTCACTAGTTCAAGTGTGGCTCGAGCAATGGAAACTTTGATCGGTTGATATCTTCCTCTTTCAACTCCTAACACATCTGCCAGCATATTCATATCCACAATATAATCTGGGTCTTTAACATTGAAGGAGAATCTATTCGCATCAAAAAAGCTAAGATTTGAATAGAAATATGCAGTTAATTCAACATAAGCCTCTGTATTGTCAGAACAGAACTTTTCAAGTTGAAGATGATTGAACTTTTCCCTCAAGTTCACATTCACAGCATCCAGAAAATCAAAATCCACACTCCTAGGGTTTATTACCCCACGCTTCAGCAATTTCGAGTACAGATCCTTTTGTTCCTTTGATCTGAACAAATCTCCCATTCTTCCTTGAATTTCAGCCGCAATACCCATTTTCAGTTGAAATAGGCTGTACAAATTGTCATCATCATTTCCATCTACAGGATTCGGCCCCCAGTCACGAGGATCACTTGGGATATTCGCAAGGGTTTCCTCAGCCACCCCTTTACGAGCAATTCCCAAACTTTCCATTTTTCGCAGAAAGATATATTCGTTCCTATATCCTTTGTATTTAAGAAAGTCATCAACATAGTTCAAAGGAGTACGAGTTCCTTTTAAAGCACGATATAGCTTGTAAATAAAAGCGGGCTTTTGAACTCTTACGGGGTCTGCATCCTCGATGATTTCTTCCTGTTGTTGATGATCAACGCCTTGAGGACTAGATGGTGGAGAATGACGCTGCTGAGAATGTTGTGGGCTCGCTTGCTGTTCTAGATTCACTTCTTCCTCAGTAAGATCGAAGTGCGTAGGCCCCTCACTCATTCACCGTGGTCCCCTGCTTGCGATTCTTGAAGACTTTCTTGAAGAGGACATCTTTCTCAGTTTTTGGAAGATTCCTTGCTTGACTTTCCCAGGAAAGATGACAACTTTTTGAAGATTAAACAAAGAAGACAAACGAGAATGGAGGATCGATGCTTTCTAGGGTTTTTGAGAGTAAAGTGAAGAGAAATCGATAGTGCATGATCGGTTAAAAAGAGAAATAAACGAACCGTCACAAAGGAAATAAAAAAGGTGCAAAATAACTGTCTTTTTCCGCAAAAATAGCCATTTCAAAAATAACTTCCTTTTTGAAAATGAAACAATGCAATATTTACGTCAATTAAATTTAGCAACAATTAAAACACAGTCTGACGATCGTACCTTTTCAAGATGAGATTAAGGAGAGAAAGACTTATAGTCTGACGGTCGTACCAAGACTATCTTTCAGATAAAGTCTTGTAAGTCTGAGTCTAAAAGTCTTTAGACTTTGATATCCTCATACCTCAAAATGTTGAGTCTGGAACGGATAGATTCAAATTGATTTTTCTTCAAAGGCTTTGTAAATATATCCGCCAGTTGATTCTTTGAGTCAACAAACTGAATTGAAATGTCTCCATTTTGAACATGGTCTCTAATAAAGTGATGTCGAATTTCTATATGCTTTGCTCTTGAATGGAGAATTGGATTTTTGGTGAGGTTGATAGCGCTGGTGTTGTCACAATTAATCTCCGTGCATGAGTCTTCAATTTCAAAGTCTCTTAGTTGTTGTTTTATCCATAGAATTTGCGAACAACAGCTTCCAATAGCTACATACTCTGCTTCTGTTGTTGAAAGAGACACAGTGCTTTGTTTCCTTGAAAACCAAGACACTGTCCTGCTTCCAAGCAACTGGCAAGTTCCCGAAGTGCTCTTTCTATCAACTCTGCAACCGGCTAGATCTGCGTTTGAATATCCCAGAAGATTAGAGTCTCCCTTCTTAGGATACCAAAGACCGATGCTTGATGATGAAGCAACGTATTTAATGATGTGTTTCGCAGCACTGAGATGAGATTCTCTAGGATCTGATTGAAACCTAGCATAGATGCAAACACTCAACAAAATGTCAGGTCTAGAAGCAGTAAGATAAAGAAGTGATCCAATGATGCTCCTGTACAGCTTTTGATCAACTTTCTTCCCTTCTTCATCTTTGTCTATCTTTAAAGAACTTGACATTGGTATGTCGGTCTTTTTGCACTTTTCCAGTCCAAACCTTTTGACAAGATTATTAACATATTTTTCTTGATAAATAAAAGTTCCTTCCTTCAATTGTTTTACTTGAAGACCAAGAAAGAATGTTAACTCTCCCATCATACTCATTTCAAACTCATCCTGCATAGACTTAGAAAATTTCTTACACAGACTTTCATTAGAGGATCCAAAAATAATATCATCCACATATATTTGAACAAGTAAGAAACTTTTGTTTTCCTTTTTGATAAATAAAGTCGTATCTACTTTACCTTTGACAAAACTATTTTGTATTAAGAACTTACTTAATCTGTCGTACCAAGCCCGAGGTGCTTGCTTTAAACCATACAAAGCTTTTTTCAGTCTGAAGACTGAGTCTGGTTTCTTTGGGTCTTCAAACCCTGGTGGTTGGTCCACATAAACTTCCTCATGGATAAATCCATTTAGGAAGACGCTTTTGACGTCCATTTGGAATAACCTAAAATTCTTATAACAAGCAAACACAAGTAATAGTCGAATAGCTTCTAACCTTGCCACTGGAGCGTAAGTCTCATCATAGTCTATTCCTTCTTCTTGCGTATATCCTTTGGCCACGAGTCTTGCTTTGTTTCGTACGACTTTTCCTTTCTCATTCATCTTGTTTCTGAACACCCATTTAGCTCCAATAACAGTTTTACCTTTGGGTTTGGATGTCAATTCCCAGACATCATTAATGTTGAACTGTCTGAGCTCTTCTTGCATAGCTTTAATCCAGCTTTCATCAGATAAAGCTTCTTCTATGCTCTTTGGTTCAATTTCAGAAACGAGTGCCACAGCACTAGACTCTTCTCGCCTTTTGGATCTGGTGCGAATTCCTTCATTAATTTCGCCAATTATAAGATCTTTGGGATGACTGGACTTATGCTTCCAGTTACTTGTTGATTTGTCTGGTTGATAATCTCTTTCTTTATTTGGATCTTCACAAACAACCTGATGCTGGTCTTCCAGAGTCTGAGATGCTTCTTGAGTTGTAAGCTTTGGAGAGTCTGGAGCAGGTTTAGACTCTTCTTGATGAATTTGACTTGATTCATCTTGCGTTGAGTCTTGAAATTTGACATTCATTGACTCCTCCACAGACTGGCTCTTCTTGTTATAAACTCTATAGGCTTTGCTTGATATAGAATATCCAAGGAAGATACCTTCATCTGATCTTTCTTCAAACTTACCAACTCGATCTTTTGCATTTTTCAATATAAAATATTTGCAACCGAATACATGAAAGTATGAAATAATAGGCTTCTTATCTTTGAAACTCATAAGGGGTTTTCTGTAGAATAGGTCTTAAGAAGACTCTATTGATGATATAGCATGCTGTTAAAACAGCTTCAGCCCAAAATCGTGAAGAAATCTTACTTTCAATTAAAAGAGTTCTAGCCATTTATTGAAGAGATCTGTTCTTTCTTTCCACAACTCCATTTTGCTGAGGAGTATATGGAGAGGAGAACACATGCTTAAACCCAGATTCATCACAAAATTTTGTAAAATCTTGATTTTCAAATTCACCTCCGTGATATGTTCTTATACTAGAGATAACACATCCTTTTTCATTTTGAACCTTTTTAGCAAATTTTTCAAAATACGAAAAGGTTTTGGACTTACTTGCAATGAAATATACCCAAGTAAAACAGGAGTAATCGTCAACAATTACTAGGCAATATTTCTTACCCCCAATACTCTATGTTCTGGTTGGTCCGAAGAGATCCATATACAGCAACTATAGTACATGATTAGTAGAGACATGATTTATTGGCTTAAATGAATTTCTTACCTGCTTTCCTAGAATACATGGAGTGCATGAATCAGTCTTTTGGTATGGCAATTTGGGTAGACCTCGAACTAGCTGCTTTGATGAGATTTTGGCTAATTGCTTTATGTTGACATGACCAAGCTTTTTGTGCCATAAGCTTGCTTCGTCTTGAATTGAGATAAGACATTGCGATTCATTTGGTTTCACATCCAGAAGATAGATATTTCTATGTCTTCGACCCATGAAGGACTGAGTAGAGTCTTTACTGATTCCAGAACATGTTCCTTCTTGAAAGAAGATCTTGAAACCAGTATCACACAATTGACTAATGCTGAGAAGATTGTAATTGAGTCCTTCCACTAAGGAAACATTACTTATTGTGAGACTTCCATTTTTCAAAGTTCCAAATCCCACAATACTTCCTTTGCTGTTTCCTCCGAATGAAACTTTTCCACCATTTACTTGAGCAAGCTTTATAAAACAATTTGAGTCTCCTGTCATGTGTCTTGAGCATCCGCTGTCAAGATACCACTTTACCTGTTTCTTGATGGAGACCTGCATTTAAAATAAAGTCTCAAGCTTTCTTTGGTACCCAAACTTTCTTGGGTCCTTTGGTGTTAGTAAGATAAACAATATTAGCCCATACTTTCTTAACAGGTTTCCAAACCATAGGACACTCTTTTTCAAAGTAATCCGGACTGTTGCACTTTGAACATTTAAGAGCATTTCTACCTACAGGTTTTACAAAAACTTTCTTGAAATGATTTTTGTAAGCCTCTCTCGAGGGTCTTTTCTTAATTCTTTCTTTTACTTTAGGAAAATCAATCAAGGGAATTGTTTCTGCCGTCATGCCTAGACCAGACTTATTGAAGTAAGGTCTTTGAGCTGAAAGAATTTTTTCAAGTTTTTTAGATCCTATTGAATATTTCTTTGAAATATTTGATAAGTCTGTTTTTAAAAGAGCATTTTCTTTTAAAAGATTATCTTCATTTTCTTTAAGAGTGGAAACAGTCAAGTCTAGACTTTTAACTCTTTCTACTAAAACATTTTCCTTTTGTTTTAGAGCTAAGTTTTCCTTTTTAAGTTTGGAAATTCTTTTGAGAGAAGTCTTAAGACTAAAACACAGTTCATCAATGTATTTAGAAACTTTGACAGGAATTTTAAAATTACTTGCCTCAAATTCACTGTCTGAGTCTGATCCAGAGTCTGAGTCTGATTGTGCCATCAGACATAGATTGGCATATTCATTGTCACTTTGTTCACACTCTGTATCACTCCAGGTTTCGGCTTTGAGAGATTTTCGAAATTTTTCAGCTTTTCCTCTCTTCTTCTTTAGAAGAGGACAGTTGGGTCTGATGTGTCCCTTTTTCTTACATTCAAAGCAGACTACATCTTTATTTGGTTCCTCATCATCAACAGACTTGGTCTGCTGTCTTCGAAAGCTTTGTTTCTTTGAGTTGAACCTTCTTCCTTTTCTATTCAGTTTTCTGAATCTTCTTATCATGAGAGCAAGCTCCTCATCGTCCATATCATCTTCAGAATCTGTATCATCAGAATTATCATTTGATTTTAATGCAATGGACTTCTTACCTTTTGGATCTTCATCTTCATTGATCCGTTCCACTTCATAAGACTGAAGAGTTCCAATCAGCTCGTCGACAGATAGTGGCATAATTCTTTGTGTCTCTCTTATCGAAGTCTTTATGTGATTCCAATCCTTGGAGAGTCCACGCAATAGCTTGTTTACTTTCATGGGATCAGAAATTCTTTGTCCTTGATTCTCAAGACCATTGACAATATCTGTAAAACGGCTAAACATGTCAGTTATAGATTCTCCTGGTTTCATTTTGAAGGCTTTATATTGACCGAGAAGAATGTTAATTCTTGTTTCCTTCACTCGATCTGTTCCTTCATAGGTGATATGCAATCTGTCCTAGACTTCTTTTGTTGTAACACAAGAAGATATTCTATTATATTCAGTTGGTGACAAAGCACAATATAAAGAGTAAATTACTTTTGCATCGAGTGCTTGTCTCTTGTTTATCTCTTCCTGAGTCATTCTGCTGGTCTCAACAGTTTCTTTCCCTCTTTTAGAGACTGATGTAGCTGTAGGAGTAATTCCTTTTTCTACAACATCCCATTCCAGAGGATCCTTTGATCATAGGAAAGCTTTCATCTTGTTTTTCCAGATGTTGTAATCCTTTCCATCAAAGTAGGGTGGTCTGGTATTGCTTTGCCCTTCCACCAGCCCTGGTGCTAGCATACTAGCCATGGATCTTTAACTCTTGAAGTAAAACACTTCAAACAAAGTGAGTACACAGGCTCTGATACCAATTGAAATAGCTAGTATAAACACCTAGAGGGGGTGAATAAGTGCACAAACATTTTATCGAGATACGGAAGCGATTCTTGGCAAACGATAGAAAGGAAATTCTCTCTTGATTAACAAAATGAAATACGATCGAGGTAGAGAGAGTGAGGAAGAGAAAATTGAACACCGGATTTATAGTGGTTCGGCTTATTCCAAGCCTACGTCCACTCTTCCGCACTAACAGCCCACCGACTGGATTTCACTATGATCAAAAGAGAAGTTACAGCATAGCTTTGCCTTGATTCCACAGTGTAGATGTTCTACCACACCTCCTCAAGGTTTCTCACAAATATAGACTCTCTTTTGTGTACAAGTATTTGCTCAAAGGAATTGTCTAAACAAAAAGGAGCTTCAGACTTTGGAATTCTTCTATCGCGCACACCTTGAACAACTAAGACCGTCTTCCTTATATACTCCTTTATGCCATCATACCCGTTGGCACTTACCAAAAGAATTCCTCCAATCTACCCGTTGGATGGAATCAATTAGGAAGATTGTTCGAGCTATTAAAGGAATGTGTTGATAGCCCATCAATCATGTTCGCCCATACAATCAGGATCTTGGTTTCCATAAGTAGAACCTTCCAATAGTATTTAGACAATCATCAAATCTTCAATCATCGAATCAATCTTGATCAATCAAAGGATTCTGTTACGTCTTTTCCAGCCACGAGATCTTCTCCAGATGATAAGGTTAAATCCTTAACGAAACATCCAGTTCTGGATAACCTTTCTTCAACGGATTAGAGACTGTCAATGAGGATAGACTTTGAGTCTTGAGTCTGGCTGTCCGGAAGTCTTCAGACTTTAAATAACAGAGTCTGCAAGCCTTCAGACTAGACTGATAGAAACGTTTTGTCAACTTCAAAATACTTCAAGAAGATTTCTCCAACAGATTCAATCTCATATTGCAAGAAATCCAAGAATTTCTGGGGGCACTAGCACAAGCAAAAATGGTTGAAAAGTCTACTGTTTAATATTAGTCTTCCCATGTGGTCAAATTTGCGAGTTGGAGAGAATATTGTATTTATTAATCAAAAGTGTCATTTTCTAATCTCGTGACTAACAATACATATCGACTTTTCTTTATGATCGTGCTCTTTCCTAGAGTTTGCGTATGAAAGAGATAGAGAACATGCTCTGATTCCTATTTGATATGACCCTCTAGGTAAAATGCAAGCACTAAAAGCCCATGGCGTTTGGATATATAGTAAAAATAATTGCCACTGAAATTTTCATTGCTTGTAATTAGTATATTCAACTAATCTTGGAAATTTCCCGGTAATCTCTGGCAGGCATGCACTGCCACTATGACATTGCTTGACTTGTATATGCTTCTAGACTTGGAAAGATTCAACTCGCTATAGATATTGGTAGCTGATCAAGATCAAGACCACCATTCTGTAGAATTCCAATGCTTTTAATAGGGCATTGCCTTTCAATTCCACGCTCAATTGAGGACTGAGAACATTCGTCTTATATGTATATTCCAATGAAGATAAATCAAACCATAACTTATTTTTTTGATCTAGTATTTTGTCTTTTTTGGGGTCTAAGAGGTCAATTCAACTAATTAGCATGAAAAGCTGTGCAGAAAATCGAGAGTATATTTTCTAAAACTTTTTTCTTCATAGACAACGATGATTTAGAGTTTCAAAAGCATGTAATTAGCATATAAGCATATTCATTTTGATTTTGGGAGAATTTCACGAAGTTTGGAAGTCCTGTTGAGAGCACAATTGTTGAAAAAGTCAAATTATACTTTATCCTTAACAAAAGACTTTATAGATGATCATAATATAAAGTTGGACATAAGTGCACCCTAAGTGTCAAAACTTGGCATGGAGGGACATTTTAGTGCCAAAAGTTTAGAAAGTGACATTTAAGGACAAAATCGAAGTAAAATGGATCACTTAGGTGCTGCTCCGGTCAAAATATTGATGTGACGATTTTCCGGCAAAGGAAGTGCAAAACGACATTGTTTTACACGCTGACGTGGCTAGACAATAAAAAAAACGTCATTTTGATGCTAATGTGATAAAAAAAATTAATATAAAATTAATTAAATTTAATTTAAAAATAAATTTATTTAAAATATTTATAAATAAAATAAAAATATTAAAAAACTAAAATTTTTAAAAAATTATTAAAAAGGGGGTAGGCGGCTATGGGCTAAGCCGTCGCCACCGCCGCCTCCTCGCCGCCGTCGGAAGGGCCCACCCCCCTCCCCTTTCTAATTTTTAGTTTTTTTAATATTTTTATTAAATTTTAGTTTTTTAATATATTTATTTTATTTTAAAATTTTTAAATAAGTTTAATTTTTAAATCTTTTAATTTTTTAAATATTTTTAAAATTTTTTTATTTTAAAAATATTTTTTTTTTAAATTTTTTTAATAAGTTTAGTTTTTTAAAAAATATTTTTTAATATATATATTTTAATTTTTTTTAATTTTTTAGTTTTTAAATATTTTTATTTTATTTTTAAATGTTTTAAATAAGTTTATTATGAATTCAATTTAATTAATGTTTATCTTAATTTTTTTTACGATATTAATACCAAAACGACGTCGTTTTTGTATTATTTAGCCACATCAGCGTATAAAAGGGCATCGTTTTGCACTTCCTTCGCCAGAAAATCGTCACGTTGACATTTTGGCAAAATTTTGGTTGGAGTGGCACTTAAGTAATTAATTTTGCTCCGATTTTGACACTTAACTATCACTTTTCAAACTTTTGGCACTTAAGTGTCCATCCGTGCCAAGTTTTTGCACTCCAAGTGTCCATACCTCTATAAAATTGACATAGAAGATACATAGTATATAGTCCAAAGAAGTGGATAGATCAATCCACAATGTCTTTCTCTAATTCGGTATTTTTGTATTTTTGTCCTAACAATTTCTCTCCCCATCAATTTTAAATATGCTATGCATGACACGTGGTGTTTGAATAATACATATGCTAATCATATGTAGTAATTGAATATAACAAGTGCGTATGACATGTGTAAATGACACGTGCGATAATCAAATATGACATGTACTATGATGTGGAACCCAACTAGCATTTAGGGTAACATGAAAATTGAATAAGAAAGTATGAATGATTATGGAAGGGTGCGAGATTCTAATGCGACACGAGCGAATGACATGTGCAATGACATAGAATTCGAATAGAACATGAGCAAATGATGTGTGAATGATGTACAAATCAAATACAGCTTGAACGAATCCATGCATAATGACATTTACATCAAATTGTTACATGTGCTAACGACATGCATTATGACACGAAAAATTGAACTATGACATGTTCAAGTGACGTGCATGATCACATGGAATTAAATGTGACTTGAGTGAATGATTTCTATAGTGATGTGAAACTTAACTAGGATATGTGCGACCAACATGTGTCTATTGCTTTGTGTTTGATTGGAACAAAATCCTACTAAACCACTAGGGTTTGCCCCAGTGGCCACTTTTCCCATATGGGAAGGGGGATGTAGGGGCTTCGAATTCTCTCGTACTCAAGGGGGTTGGGGTGAGGATGATTTAGTATCAAATGTGAGTTTTGACTCTTATGTCTTGCAATGAGGCAAGACAAAAATCTAAGAGTGGGAGTTAGAGTAAGAGTAGAGTATAACTCACAATATATATATATATATATATATATATATATAACTTTAGTTACTTTATTATTTTTTAGTATGCCAAGGTGGTAAAAAACTTTGAATAGAAGGTTGTTGGTCGTTAGTAGAGGTGAGAAAAAGTATTAAGAGAAAGGAGACTAGAAAATCAATAATATGGAGGAAACATATTATCCTAATTTTAGCATGACCAGAATCAACTATGAAAACCTTTCAAACAGAGCTATCTAGACTCCTTTGCAAAATAGAAGGAGATAGATGTTTGGGCTTACTGAAGATTAGACAAGGCTATATAAACTTTATGAACTATTAGTACTACTGAAGGTCAGTGCGGTTCCATGCAGTGCTGTAAGGTGTGCTACCTCTGTTGTAGCCATTTTACCCACCTTCACTCATCGCAAGCGTGGGTGACTATTATACCAATTTACTCGGTGATAGCTGAAGCATGTAAACACACCCCAACGTGAAGTCTACCTTCTCTATCATGAGGCTCCCTAATTTTCTATTTATCTTTGTCTTCCCGACAGAGAAGAAATACAAAGAACAGCACAGGGTCTCTCACCCCAGGATGAATCTCCTACATGTTTCCTCCTTGAGCCTTTTAAGGACCTGCTCAGGTCCTAGACAAGGCTATATGAACTTTATGAACTATTAGTACTACTGGAGCTCACGTCCATGCCCAGCAATCCTTGAATAGAAGTTTTCCATGCTGTCTTACTTTTTAAATGCTACTCTCCAATATAAATACATCGTAGTCATCATAATATCCCCCCTCTTCCTTTCTCTTCCTTTCTCTCTATCACACACACACACACAATTGCCTTTTCGCAAAACCATTTTCAATGATTCCTCCAAGAATCTCG
This sequence comes from Eucalyptus camaldulensis, assembly GCA_019915185.1. Classification (NCBI taxonomy): domain Eukaryota; kingdom Viridiplantae; phylum Streptophyta; class Magnoliopsida; order Myrtales; family Myrtaceae; genus Eucalyptus; species Eucalyptus camaldulensis. Next base: position 25,685,315 of record JAHSVA010000008.1, read on the forward strand.
TTCGATGCAGAAAAGCTCCTATTTTTGGCGCTCTCCCTTTTCCCGATTGTCGTCACCTTGAGCGATGGCACTCACCCAGCAATGGCGCAGGGCAGCAACAACAGCAATCCAACAACGATCGCGGTGAACGTTGGGGTGATCCTTGATCTGGAGACGCAGGTGGGTCAGATGGGATTGACCTGCATTAACATGTCTCTATCTGATTTTTATAGTTCGAACCCTTCCTTCAAGACTAGGCTCGTCCTCAACGTTAGAGACTCCAAGCGAGATGAGCTTGCCGCCGCCTCTGCAGGTTCTCTCTCTCTCTCTCTACTCTCTAACATACTGACCGGTCACGATGCTTGACCAGAAATATATGATGGCACCAGCTTTTGGGTTAGCATTTTTGTACTTCTGTTGATCGTGTTGAAGATTGTTTTGTTAGTCTTTTCTTTGTACCGAGTTTTATGGGGCTAAATCTCTGCTCGAACTTCGATGGGGTTTGGTCTTGGGTTAATACACATATTGCGGAAGAGCATAAACTATTTTATGCATCTGTTTGTGTGATGCAAAAAAAAAAAACCAATTATTGTTCTCAACGACTTATTAGGCAATCATATGAAAATTTCAGCTTCTATATATTTGAAAAGTAAAAAGAATCGCCAGCTAAGTTTTCAAACACACAACGACATTCGAGCGTTCCATTCAAAGCAATATGCATTCTCGTAGCAAAGATTGTTCAAGCAACAATTTCCAAAGCTCCATGAAGGAACGACCAAGCTTAAGTTTACCAAAAAAGAAAGAGACCAAGATTTTTCCTCATCCTCACGAACTGTTTGCCACCAATCTGTACTCACTCTCTTAGCTGCCTTGTTTATAATTTTCTTTCCCCCTTTCAAATTTAATGACTGCAATATATAAAAAGGACTTTTTATCATCGTGAAAACGAAGTCGTTATCATCTTATGATAGGATCAAAGATGACATGAAGTTGATCATTCAAGAGAGAAAAGTCCATCTTCTCTATCATCTCATATTGTGCCGAAATAAAAATATGTACATAAATTTGTGGAGGCAAATTTTCATCTTGATAAAGACATGTGAACAGGGTTCTTGTTTATGATCTTGGATGGGGAAATATTGGACTACTATTGCTTGCTCTATTCTTGAAGAGTATAAAGCTCTCCCGTGACTCTTGCCCGCATAAGTGTAGTACAAATTTATAAAATTATGTCTACATGTACATGATAAGTGAACACTATTAGAAATTGTCTCGCTAAAGACACATGCTATATAGCTACAGTTTCGTCAAAAGAGCCTAACATATTGTGCTTTTCAAGTTAGAAATATAATCATTTTTGCGGATATGGTTATTAAAGCAAACTTAAAATTTATCTTTGGGAAAATATGTGCATAGAAAATATCTCTACATAATTATACTATTTTTTTTTTTGGTTCTAGTTGAGCCCTGTATGACTATCCAGTATCGAATTGAGTCAGCGATTAATTATTTCCAGGGAAATGGTGTTTTGATGGTCAAATTAAACAACTCAGGTTTGAAGTTCAACCAAATAATTGTCAATCAACGAAAGGAGTTTAATATGGATGTTGAGAGGCTTGACATATATTGTATACATCACAATCCTCATAAAATCCATAGACTTGGGAATTGGATTCTAGAGTGGAATTTTCAAATGGCATGAGATAAAGAGGTCAACTTAAAGATGAAAAAGAATTAACTTGATCGTCCTGGGCCATTTTATCCTCCTATTTGGTTCTTGACATTACTTCTTTCGAAAGAATTAGTTTATGCTTTGTTTGCAATATTATATGCCAAACGACATCTAAGGCGACAACCGAAAGCCTGTACTATGCTTAATAAATTAAATCTTTCAAAAACCTCATGGGTTGGTTTCAGCTGGTAAAAAATGGAGGCGCGGCCTCGATTCCCTCCGCGTAGAACAAATAATGTCATGAATCTGCAGTTTACTTAATTAAAGTGCGCTTTCTTGACATTACTAAATTTTGCATTTGCACACAACTGTTCATGTCTGAAATTACGTTAGATCTAAATGGGAAGGTTCGACTATGTTTCGTGAGTATAATTTCATATATACTTGAAAATAAGAGGTTTCGCTTACCCGTGTTGGAGGAATTTACATTTTATCATCTCAAGGACATGTTGAATTAGGAGTCTAGTCATAATGAAAAAGGCTCCAGTGATACATTCAACTTCATAAACATTTTTCTAACATGGGTCAATATCATGATAATAAACGGAGAAAGTGGAGAAGTTTTAATTATAAAAACACACATACTGTTTAAATAATATCAAGTACGAGTTCTTTCCCAACTTCAACTTCCTATGTTTCTTTTTTCTTAAATATTTCTATTTTTTATGATATTGCATCAAGTTTTAATTGAGTTCTGATCAATACTATGCCTTTTCCACTAAGAATTTATATTATTATCTGACTTATTATTATTGTTTCACCGTCTTTTCTGGTTCACCCGTGCAGCACTTGATCTGATAAAGAATAAGCAAGTCCAAGCCATAATAGGCCCTCAAGGTTCAGCGCAAGCGGACTTCCTCATTCACCTCGGAGACAAATCTCATGTGCCCATCGTCTCTTTTTTCTGCCACTAGTCCTCCCCTTAGTTCTCTTCGGAGTCCATACTTCCTTCGAGCCGCGCAAATTGACTCGTCCCAAGTGAATGCCATAAGCGCAGTCATTCAAGCTTTTGGCTGGAAAGAAGCGGTCCTCATATATGTGGACAACGATTTCGGAGCAGGTATTATACCCTCTCTTACCGAAGCTTTGGAAGAACTCAATACGCGAGTGCCCTATAGGAGCCCCATTTCTCCTTCAGCGACGGACGATCAAATCCTGCGGGAACTCTACAAATTAATGACGATGCAAACAAGGGTATTCATCGTGCACGTGTTAACTACCCTTGGTTCTTGGCTATTTGCCAAAGCAAAAGAGGTGGGAATGATGAACGAAGGTTATGTGTGGATCTTGACTAATGGAATCACCGACCTACTGAGTTCTGTGGATTCATCTGTTGTCGCTAGTTCGATGCAAGGAGTACTGGGCATCAAGACTTATATCCCGGACTCACCATATCTAGACAACTTCATGGTCCGATGGAGGATGAAATTCCAACAAGAGAATCCTTCCGCCCATAATCCTACATTGAACATTTTTGGATACCGAGCTTATGACGCTGCTTGGGCTTTGGCAATGGCCGCTGAGGAAATGGGTGCGACGAATTTTACCTACCAGATGTTGAATTCTTCGACAGAGACAACAGATATCGACAAGTTTGAGGTCTCTCTAAATGGTCAGAAACTTCTCCAAGAACTATCCAATATGACATTCGCAGGCCTCACTGGAAATTTTAGACTCGTCGATGGGCAGCTAGAGTCGACGGTGTTCCAAACCGTTAATATCAATGGAAATGCAGGAAGAGGGATTGGGTTTTGGACGCTAGAAAATGGGCTGGTAAGAGATTTGTATTCATTCAGCACAAGCAAATATTCCACTAATATCGGCTCAATAATATGGCCAGGAGATTCAACCTCTGTTCCTAAGGGTTGGGAGATTCCCACAAATGGAAAGAAGTTGAAAATTTTAGTCCCCCTGAAGGACAGTTTCTTTCAATTTGTGACCGTGAGTCAAGATCCTAACACAAATACATTCCAAGTCACCGGATACCGCGCGAAGTACTTACGATGAGATGATCGATAAAGTATTTTATAAGGTCAGCAAGTCCTTAATTTCGTTGGAATACATGTTGAAACTTACTATGCTATCATGTGGTTGACAAATAAACCTTTCCCCTTCCTTTTGTTGGAACAGAATTATGATGCAGTGGTGGGTGATACAACAATCATTGCGAATAGATCATTATATGTAGACTTCACCTTACCATACACCGAATCGGGGGTTGCAATGCTTGTTCCATACAAGGACAACAAGAACAAGAATGCTTGGGTTTTCTTGAAGCCACTCACTTGGGACCTTTGGTTAACGATCGGATGCTTCTTTGTGTTTATAGCACAGGTCGTGTGGATTCTCGAACACCAGATCAATGAAGACTTTAGGGGTTCAATTGCGCATCAAGTTGGCACGAGTTTCTGGTTTTCATTTTCAATCATGGTCTTTGCACAAAGTAATCACCCTTTACTTTAATAAATCAATTGAACATTACAATTTCCATATCGTTCTTAAAAAATTTACATGCTTTCTCTTAATTTGGATTGCAGGGGAGGGAGTATTTAGCAACCTAACCAGATTTGTTGTGATCGTGTGGTTTTTTGTGGTGCTTATACTAACGCAAAGTTATACAGCAAGTTTGAGCTCTCTTTTGGTGGTGCAAAATCTTCAACCTATTATGGCTGATATTGATCAGCTTCTAAAGAGTGGAGAAAAAGTGGGTTACCAGCACGGTTCTTTTGTTTATGGAATGTTAAAGCAAATGAAGTTCGATGATTCGAGACTTATATATTATCATTCTCCTGAAGAATGCGATGCGCTTCTTTCCAAGGGAAGTGCAAAGGGCGGGATTGCAGCAGCATTTGATGAAATCCCCTACATGAAACTGGTTTTTTCTCAATATTGCAATAAATATACCATGATCCCGACATTAAAAACTGCTGGATTTGGCTTCGTAAGTCCTCAACCTCTCAATCATAGCCCAAAAAAGAAAACCCTCAAAATTTCCAATTACTAGAGTTATTCATTATTTCTTTGATTGAAATATCTCATGTCTTACTTTTGGTTTACAGGTTTTCCCCAAAGGGTCTCCGCTTGTACCAGATATTTCGCTAGCAATCCTTAATGTAACTGAAGGGCCTAAAATGACTGAAATTGAAAACACATGGTTCCCATCGAAATCCATTTGCCTGGATTCGACTAACTCAATTTCTTCCAACAGCTTGGATCTTGACAGTTTCTGGGGCCTATTCTTGATTGCTGGAGCTGCTGCAGTTCTAGCTATCTTCATTTTCATGGTCATGTTCGTTAAAAAAAGTTGGCATGAAGTAACAAGTTCTTCAGGTTCATTGTGGGAGAAAATTGTTGCATTGGGAAGAAGATTTTACCAAAGGGACCTCAATCCGTATACTTCTAGGGTAGCCAGAGATAGAAATATGAATGATGGTGGCAATGAGATTGCAGCTGTTGAAACTTCAGAAAACACTAACTTCCCTTTGAGTCCATCAAGAGACTTTGGCAAAAGCAACGACGATATAAACAATGAGCAAGGCACACCATCTGCAGAACAAGGACTTTCTAATAATGTAGATGAAGGGTGTCCGACGTAGCAATAAACTTCGAGCTTACAAATGTAAATTAAGAGAGGTCCATACCTCAACAACTTTAGATACTAAACTTAAATGCCTCAACATCGTTAAACTTTGTACTATTAGTTGACAATAATTTCCCCTCATTCTCTTCTCATGTAAGGACTGCAATTGATACCATTTATTGTCTAATCGGTAATCGCAGACAATATAACAAAAGATAGATGCTTTTCAAAATATTTTCTAGTGGACATTACTACGTGTTGGCTTCTCTTATCCTCTAATGTATTGTCAATGTAAGTGTCCATTGTTATTTCAATAACTTGCCTAAAGTATCTAGTTTAGTAACAAAATACAACTTCTTAAACTAAAATTTAGAATGTATAATGAGAAAATTCGGTAGAATAGGCTTCCATGGTTGAACCAATCGTCAAAATCCTATGTTATCATCTCTAACTAAATAATCGATTGACTCAGTAACATGTAATATGCTCCTAAGTATTTGCTTTATTATCAAACCATTCTATTTAACTAAAAGAATCCGTTGACACCTAAATTATTGCCGACAAATTTGATATGCATATTTTTTGTAAATAACAATAATAATAATATAGAAGAGAAGAACGAAAGAAAAGAATATTAAAAAAAATATAAATAACAAGTAAAGCACCAAAATGTCATTAAACCACAAGTGCAGCCCATTAAAATCAGCCCAGGCCCATCAGCCAATTGGTCTAATTATAGCCAACTCAATTCGGGTCATCACTCTCTAGCCCGTCCAGAAAACCAGGTCCAATTGGCTCATCCTCAGCCCAGCAGCCCAAGTCCATCAAATGCTTGACCTTGGCCCACGGCCCATGAGAGGTCCCTCCACTCCTCAAAGCTGGTTCTCTCTCTTGCTGAAGGTTCAAGTTTAGTGTCGGAGGCACACGTGCATGGTTAAGAGCTGAGGAAGAAATGGATGCGAAGGTCGAACACACGCAGGTGAAGATATCGCACGGAAATCCTCAGTTTGGTATTATCAGTAGTCATTCATTTTAAAGTTCATTACCAAAGGTCTCAATTTGATACATATTCACAATGTTCATTTGTCATAGATGAATATGTTAAACGCGTAAGTCAGATCGGGTTTGGATTATTTATTTAATTTATTTTAACCCATTTCCATACAATACAAATTTATGACTCATATCTTATTTGATCCATATTACTAAAACACTTTGGCTACGTTTGGCAGTCGGGATAAAATTCGGGATAGAATATGATTTATCCTATCCTACGTTTGGTGCTCGCTCAGGAAAGGATAAAGTCGGATATAAGGGGGATATAGATAGGATAAAATTATCCCATGGGGGAGGTGGGATAAAGGTGGATAGGATTTCTAATGTCCATATTAGGAAAGTTATTTTTCTCGAATAATAAATTTATTAAAGTAACAAAATTGAAATTATATTTCAATATAAATAATATTTGAATTATAATTTAAAAAAAATTAAAATTAAAAATAAAAATGATTATTTGAATTATAATTTAAGAAATTAAAAATAAAAAATAAAAATCATTTTTAATTAATCCTATTTTAATGTATATATTCAACTATAATTCTATCTTATAATAAACATTCGATCTATAAATTAAATATTTATATTATATATATTTATAGGTATTTTTGTATTTTAGGTATGTTAGTACAATTTACTATTTGATAAAATTTTATTAAAGAATGATGAAAAGGGGAAAAAAGAAATAATAAAGAAAATAATATAAAAAAGAAGAAAAATAAATTAAGGAATAATGTTACGAGAGATTTTCACTATCTCCGTTTATGAACATTTAGGTTCATTTATAATGATATGCCGTTTATATAAAAAAAAAAAATGTACATGATATGATGTCATATTCGACTTTAATATTGTCATTCACCAAACAATTGATAGGATATAAAAAAATCCTAAGATTTCATATCCTATCCTATCCAGTCCTATCCCGATTAGAAATCCGAACGACCAAACGTTATGGTTGACCAAATCTAGGAAAACTCACACCCAATTTAAGGTCAAAGCATGAAGTAAGCAAACATGAGATCAAATGAGGGCGAGATGGAGTAAAGAAAGATTTATAAAAATAGCTTAGGTCTAAGTACGTCGTGATCTCTTCTAATATCCATTCTATTTTGGATTTCATCCTTCTGAACCCATTTTCTAAAAATAACTAATCATTATAACAATACAACCTATTAAATTTTGACAAGTCTAACATAACGGATTTGATATGTGTATTTTTGGATGTGGTAAAGAACCACTTGTATGAAATTGAATTGATTTAGATGTGATTTTGCCAAGTTGAAGTGAAACCGAGTTGAAGTCAAGTGAATATTCAAGATCTCTTTTGTGAAGAATGCCATGATTCTCAATTAGCAAATAAATATGATATATCGATTGCCCTTCTTCCTCTTAGATTGGTTTAACACTTCCAACACCTTAATTTGTGCTATTGGTCTTTTCAATTCTTATCATCAATTAACTAAATATAAGAGCAGAAGATATAGTGGGCACACGAAACAAGGAAAGGCAGTATCGGTAAGGGATAGGATGTGGTCTGACCGCGAAAAGACATGGAAGAGGAAGAGAGCTGCAAAAGCGAAAACAGGAGGAGGTGACAGCAGAAAGAACACCATCTTTTGGGGGGTTCCTCTCTCCAGCACTGAGATTTTTCTCAGAGGTCCATAAAACTCTCTTAGGCCCCTTTCCATGATTGGGCCGTGATCTTCCCTCGCTGTTGCTCTCTTCTTCATCTCGACTTCTCCATCTTTTGGCGCCATCATTCGAAGTGTAAACAGCCATCCAAGCTTGCATGCAACTTTGAGCACCTCAACCTCGACTTCCAACTTGTCAAGGACTAGTTCTCCGTCACAAGCCACCAAAAACCGCATGAAAGGAAGACGTGAAAGCTAAGTGTTCAGTCTTGTTAAGACACTATTTGTTTGTTTGTTGTCCACCATTTCGTTCAACAATACGTAGCTCGTGTTAACATTCGAATTTTTGTCAATATTTTAAGTATCATATATTTTACAAAAATATAAAAAGATTTATAAAAAAGGGATGAAAATGAATTAAAAATATAAAAAAAGAATAAAAAAGGACGAATAAATATGAATGAAAATGATAAAAAAATAATGATTTCGAGCGGGCCAGCATGTTCGGCCCACTTGTCTAAAACTTTCGGCTCACCCCTTGATCCATTTTCCTAATTTCCTTCCTCTCTTTCAGCCCATTTTTCTTTAATTCTTTGAGCCCACAACTTGAATCCAAGAAGGCAAGAAAGGAGCCCAGCCCCTGTCTCCCATCTCTTGCGCAAGGCTTCTCCTTCCCGTCGTTCCCACTCAACTCCCTCCGTCAAGCAATCCACGGTAAAAATCCATCTCTTTTCCCGGAAGTTGGAAAAGATTATCACAACGTTGAGCGCAGATCTGTCTCGTCTCCTTCCAATCTCTAATGATCCCGACATGGGCGAGGTGTCAAAGTTACGCTTCCACTGTTCTGCAGGCTTCGTGGGAAGCTTGGCTGAAGGTCTGGGCAGAGGGAGAGAGCAAGCTCGGGAGGGAGGGACAGAAAGAGCGAAATACGGAGCCGAGCTACGTTCTCGACTCAGTGTTACCCGACCATCCCCGTCGCAAGCCAACGAACCCTAGCTGCCACACTCGAGCCCGCAGGCCTCCTCTTTTGAGGATCTCGATTTAGCGACATCGCGAGGCAGTCGGCCATAGCTTGACTCATCGTGAGCTCGCCCTGAAACCGCCGACTCTGAGCCGGGAAGGGATTTCCGCGATCGAAACTCATTCCCATGAACTCTTTTTTGCCTTGTTTTAAGAAGGAACCGAACTTGGTGTCTCTAGTTCTTGAGGGATTTCTTTTTAACTGAGTCGGCATCAGCATTCCCTGCTGATATTTTTGTTTTAGACCCGAGTTCAAGTTCTAAAAATGTGCGATATCTTTGGTGTTCACCATATGTTCGCGGGAATGCCCGAACTAAAACCATTCCTTTTAGTCCCGCATTCCTATTTATTCTAAGGATTCATAAATTCCTATTAATTGTCGAATACATTTGTTAGTCAGATTTCTTTTCTACCAAGTCCGAATCTCCTAGAATTTTGGTTGTCGTTTGTCTTTTGTTTTACCATATTCCTGTGAATGTTCTTTGTATTTGTGGTTTGACAGCAAGCGTGAGCCTCGTGCGAATAGTGGTGGAGATTACCGGTTGTCTGGTGGCCGGAAGTGGCTTGCTATGGTGGTCCAGTGATGGTTGTACCAGTCAATGATGAGTAGAGTCTCTTCACAGTCTGGTGTGGTGAGCCTTGGCCATGGGTGTGCATGTGGACTCTATCTTCTCAGTTTGTACTGAGTAAAGAGCAAGAAGATGGCTAGGAGAAAAAGGAGAGAGGACATGCGCTTAATTGGTTTTAGAAGATTCAGGTTTATTTAGGGCGCATTTGGCAACCATTCCATTCCTGAGAACAATTTCTAATAGAAAATGATTCTTTTGTAATCTGTTCCCGAGAACAATTTCTGAGAAAAGAACACGTTTGATTATAGTACAAAATTTCTGATTTTGGAATATAAAAAGAACAAAAATACTTTTGGTAACTACATAAAATTTCTATTCCAATTCCGTTTCAATTATCATTTTAGATTAGTGTAAATTTGATATTAAATTCTTATGGACCACTCACCAATATAATTGTCTTCTTATAAGTGAAGAAATCATATTATATTTATTATATTTTATATTTCAAAAGAATTCGAATTTAGAATCTATTCTATTCTTAAATTATATCAAATCATATAAATTCTATTGATTAATTATATTATACTAAGTAATAAAAATATTAACTAATCAAATTTTTATTAAATAGTAAATAATAAACTATAGTATAAACTATAAATATAAATAATAAATAATAAATTAAAATACAAAATTAAATATGTATTCTATATATAGCAAAATTCCAATTCCTACTTCAAATCATTTTTTATTTTTTTAAATAATTTTTTATTTTTTCTAATTTTTCTTTTCTTCTAATTTTTTTTCCTTTCTTTCTCCCCTCCTTATTCAAGGTGGCTAGTTGCTGGTCTTGGTGTCATGCCTTGATCTTCAGGCACGCACCCATCCCTCACTTAGTCGATTAGGAGTGACGATCCAGGACGCATCATCGACCCTTTTATTTTAATACGCATGCGGAAGCAGATATAAAATCCCCAAATAATAAAACAATGGGATAGAAAAGTAGGATTAAAAACCCAAACCTGAAAACCAACACACTTATATACATATATAACAACTCAGTCATATATATACATATACAAGTCACCCTAGAAAGTTGGTTTCTACTCAAACAAATTCAACAGAATAAGTCATTCAACAGGAGTGGGGTTTCAATCCTCATCAAGATCATACTTTGGATTATCCTTGGGGTCCTCCTCCGACTCCTCTTCAGATTCTTCCTCAGGCTCTTCATCTGGTTCCTCTTCCGGTTCTCCTCTAGGCTCTTTCTCCCATTCCTCATCCCGTTCAACCATCTCTCCTTCTTCATCACTCCAGTTAATACCCTCAGCTGAGTACACTAGAGAGTCAGAGTTATCCTCGAGATTAGGATCCTTTGCATCCACCACCGGTCCATCTTTATGGTCTGCTGTACCCTTTCCAAAAGCAACTTCTAGAACGAACCGAGGTACGTCAGATTCCGGCACATGACCCTCCCTTCTTGCGTCACGATAGTAACGATATCATAACCAATACTTATAGGGAACCTTATCGGGTTCATTCATATCAACCCAGATGATTGACTTCATTAGAACATATTCTAGTCTTTCGAGGAGCGGGGTGTATCGGGAGGTGGTATCCTATATCGGTGATCTCTTCGAGTATGCCAAAATGCATGGGAGAACGAGGAAGTGGAGGTGGATGTGCTGCCATCTAAAGACCTGAAATGTTGTCCTACAACCAAGATGAAGAAGTTTTACCCCCTAAGACCCGATTAAGAAGTCAATATACTCTAGAGGCTGCCTAAGCATAACACGAGTCAGAAGATTCACCTTTGCCTCAGTTCCATCCTGCAAATCAATATATATCAAATATACACCAATCACATCACATCACATCACCCAATTAGATCAAATCATCAATCAATCAACTTAGTCGATTACATGGCACCATGATCTTCCCTTGGTTGGTACATTCAATACTATCTATAAAGTCCAATTAATTCAAGATTGCTCATCCAAAGTTGATAATAGATAGTAAAGCTTGCTCAAAACTGATAATATAGTATACTGTATATATGCTTGGCCAAAGCTGATTGATTAGGGACCCCATGCCATCATAGAATACTATATATGCTCGTCCAAAGCTGATAATATGTTCTCACCCAAAGCTGATAGATAGGCCCCCCTGGCCAACATAGTATACCACCCAACTGTACAACAAATTTATCATTTTTATCTTATCCGATAAAAATGGCCGTGTATGAGTACACGGTTGGTATTAGCCAAAATATAGTATTTTCACCCTTGAAAATTTCACCATTTATATGGTTCACCAAAATATTTTTGTCATTGTAAACCAACGCTCGGTTAATTTCCAATCAATTACCACAATTGATTAATTTCGGAATAAAATCATAAAATCAAAATTAAATCGATTCAGCACGATTTAGCACTCAAATAAATAAACAGACTGCACCACAATAATCGGCATAAAATTCCAGTCATCGGCTATCTCAGCCTAATTTTCGGAAAATAAATAATTAATTAATTAATTATGAAAAATATTAAATAATTGCAATAAATCCAATTTAGGCCCGTAATGCCTAATTGGAAATCGAAACGAATCCAGAAAATTTTCGAGACTCGTTCAATAAATACTTACACGAGTCTACTTGCTAATATCACTAATCATTTGCCTAACATGCATTAATAAGGCACTAATCTAATTGCTCTACTCTAATCAACCCCTAAGCATCATTAGCATGATAAGTGAGGATTAGTAAATAAAAATCACTTGATTAACGAACGGGTCGATGCAAAACGTCGAGAACGTGACAAGGACTGATTATCCTCAAGGCAGGCCAAGCAATCAAGGCTCGAGACCACCTCAAAAAGAGCTTGGAAGCTTGCTGGAAACCCACTTTTTTGCTTGCTGTTTGCTGCTAGTGGAGGGTTGATCCGAGGTTGGTTGAGGTGTGCAAGGGCTGGTGATGCTGCAGCAAGGCCAAGCGGCTAACGGCGGGGCTCGGCGGGGCTTGGATGGTGATGGATAGCCTCCAGCTGGGCTCGGGACAACCTTGGGATGCGCGGGCAAAGGTGGATGGGGATGGCTAGGTGTGGTGGCACATGAGCAGACGGCGGAGCGTGCCAGCGGTGAACGACGATGGTGGCTACGTGCGAGCGGCTCCTGTTGTCTCCAACAGTGTTGCTGGCTTCCTTGGCTGTTGTGAGCGTCGAACAACAATGGAGGGAGAGAGAGGCTTGGCTAGTTGCTTGGTGAGGAAGAGAGGGTAAGGGGTGAGCCACCGTGGCCATTTTCTTCCAATGCTTTGTCCCCCTAACCCATCCTTGGCCAAGTGTTGTTCCTTGGCCCTCTTTTAAAAAACAAGGCCCCCATCTAGAAGCTTATGGTGGTCCAAATGTTAGGGGGTGGTAGGGGCATACAAAATTCCAAGCAAAAGGCTTTAATTAGACATTCGTTCATGCTTAATTCAATCCAATTCAGCCTCAATAAATCTCGTGGTCGAGTCAATACTCAATTTAATATTTTTCCTCAACCCTTGAACCATCTTGTATTCCAAATTCGCGATAAAAACGATCCTTGGTTTTTTTTTTGAATAAAAATAGCCTTGTGACGACTTTTTCCCAAAAAGTCTTGAGTTGCAGAAAATTTTTTTAAGACTGAGTCGACATTCCTAGAATTTATTGTGACATGATATAATCTTTAATTTCTAAAGTCGGATCCAAATTCACGGTTAATTTCACTTAGGCACGTTTTTAACGTGACCTAGGCTACCGGATAGTTTTTAGAAATTTTGAGTGCAAATGATCTGTGGTCGATTTTCTTCAAGCCACAATGAACCCACTCGATTCATTGGCGACTTTCGGTTGTCGTGAAAATCTCGAGGGTTTAAATACGGACACAAGGTACCAAAACAATAGATAAATCAGTCTAGTGTCGGTCAACTGGAATTTTCTAATTAAGTGGTGTCACCCACGATTAACCACACATCTCAGTTGAACCGATATATCTTTGATTTCAAATCGATTTTATATTATGTTGTAATGGCCTTTAAAGATGAGCACAGTCGAGAAGTCGATTCCTAGTCAAATTCTCAGTCTATCGCATTAAAATTCCTTAATGGCTTATCTAGATAGTCTAGTTATTTCGAGAGTGATAAGCTCTAAGGACAACCTATAGGCGCATCGATGAAATGCCCAATTTATTCAATAAAAAACAGAAGTGAAAATCTGGGATGTCATACTTGGGATAACCGACGACCAGCCAGACAAGGGTCAGCGACCTCACTGGAGCTTTGCTGACCCTTGGCAAGGCTGAGCCTTGTTGGCTAAGCCTTGCTGGCAGTTGGGCAAGGCTCGATCGAGCCTTGGTTGGGCGAGTGGCCTCACCAAGATTTGGGAAGGCCGAGCTCACCCAACTGCCAACGAGGCTCGATCTCGCCAGGCCACCACAAGGTCGGCCTCACTTTGGTTGGGCAACGCCGATCTCGTGGTGGCTCGGTGAGGTCGAGCCACATTGGCAGTTGAGCAAGCTTGGTCTTGCCAGATCTAGGTATGGTCGAACCTCACTAAGCCATGGCTGGGTCAAGCCTTGCCCAGCCAGGAAAGGCTCGTAGATGGCCAAGGAGGCCCGAGCGAGGCCTGCCTGGCCACTGGTGAGGCTACTAGGCGAGCTTGCCAAGCCTTGCTTGTCGCTGGGTGAGCCTCTGGCAAGCTTGCCAGGCCTCGCTGGACCTCACCTTGGCCTGGCGAGCTCGTTGGTAACTGGCGGTGGTGGGCGGTAGATGGCGACCGTGGGCGGGGGGCGGCAGCGACGATAGATTGCAATGGCGATGGCGGCGGCACTTGAAGAACAAGAGAAAAGGAAGAAGAACAAGAAGAAAGAGGAGGAAAAAGAGAAAATAGGTAGACTTGATTCTAGAATTATTTCCGAGAACAAAGAATCAACTTTTTTCTACTTCTCGATTATGTTTCAAATCTATTTCCGGGAACAAAAAAATAGAAATTTATTCTCAGGAACAAAATGTTTACCAAACGCATTTTTGTTCCAAATCTACTCCCAAGAACAAAAGAACAGAAACAAGCACTATTTAGCAAGTTGCCAAACTTGCCAAACATGCCTTTAGACTGATGGATTCGGACTTGGTCGGTCTAGTCAATTTAGGCTGGGCTTTGTATGGTTTGATTTGGATTTGACTCGTTTGTTAGTAGGTTGGGGCCTTTTATAATACCTTGTCTTATAGGTTTGTTGCAACCTATGTTCGGATTAGGCTCTAAGGCTCGGCCCATCCCTATTTTTGTATTAAAGAAAATGCGAAAATATTAAAAAATATTATTGAAAAAAATATTATTAAAAATAATTGAATATTCCAAAAAAATATTTTTAAAAATTCAAAAAATATAAAAAAATAGAAAATTTTTAAAAAGTCTTCAAAAATTTAGAAAACTTGTAAATTTAAAAAAATACCAAAACAATTTAAAAATTAAAATTCCTCAAAATAACTTTAAAATAGTCTTTTCAGGTTGCCTTATCTTCAAATGTGCGAAAATTTTTGATAAGAAAATTGCGCTCAAGATTGAACAAGCCCTTATGTCTTTACCATAGGATTCCAATTATGGTTAAAAATGAACACTTTTGATTGCACACATTCAGTATGTTGACTATAGTTTCCCTTTAGCTTAGTTAGAGGATGACATACCTTTCTTTGGTAATGTTAGATGCTTGCATTCCTAATGCAATTTATTAACATCATATTGGTTGCTGATTATTATTTTAATGATTGTGCACCTGCATGATCACCTTATATGTTAGTAGATAAGTCTAAAATTGATTCAAATTGCTTGACAAAGTCTTTTTGAAATTAATAAAATTAGGTATTGAAAGAGCACTAATTAATCAATTAGGTGCTATTTGGTAACCATCCCAACAGTGACTAATTTTGATTTTTTATTATTGGGAGCACTTTGGGAACAGAATCGCGTTTGGTAAAATTTTTGTTCTCGAGAACAGATTTTGAGTAGAATCAAGAATTAAAAAAAAAAAAAGTTGATTCTTGTTCTGGGAACAAATTTGAGAATCAAGTCTTCTTCATTTTTCTCCTATTCTTCTTCTTTTATTTTCTTCTTCTTCATCTAGCACCATCCTGCGATTGTCATCCACCGCTGCCATTGTCATCGCCATCTGCCAGTCACCGACGGCAAGCCCAGCCATTGGCGAGGCTCACCTAGCCCCACCTGGGCCCGGCGGGCCTCACCCAACCCCGTTGGTGGCCAGGTAGGCCCCATCCAGCTCCGGCGAGGCCGGCCTGGCCATCGGCGAGGCCAAGCCTCGGCGGGGCTGGTTGAGGGCTGGGCGAGCCTCGCCCAAGTGCTAGCGAGGCTCGGCCCTCATCTTATCGGTCGCTGGTCCGACAACTAGCCTGAAGAAGAAGAAGAATAGGAGAAAAGAAAAGTATAAAAGTATAAAAGTTATTTAAAAATTAAAAGAAATTGATTTAGAATAGAATCAATGAGCACAGTACCAAACGCAATTCTATTCTAGAATCAGAAATTTTGGACAATTACCAAACAGTTTAAAATGCTTAAAATCTGTTCCTAGGACAGAATAAAAACGAATCATTTATGATCAGAATCCACTCCCGATAACAAAGTTGTTACCAAACACGGCTTTAGTATAACTAAATTCTCAACCCTAAATTCTCTAGTTACGTAGAAAGTGGAGTATACCCTCATGCTTCACTTAGTTTCTAGCCGACCCCAATAGGTTAGTGGTGACTCATCATTAGAAAATTTTTATGAACACCCTAACGTTGCGCGAGGTATGGGCTTGGAAGAGTCCGTGCTTAATCATAGGTCGTAGACCTGTCTTTTAGGCAATACCTCCAAACTTATTTTCCTCCATACCAAGAGGTAGGTTGTGACAACCATTCAATATATGGTTCTAAATTTATATAATTTCGTACATAGATGCTTTGGAAGGTTAGTTGAAATTTTATCACTTATATATTGATATTAGTGTCACATTAGCATCAATAGAACAATATAGATACTCAACAAATATCTAGTATAAGATTTTATTTGTCAGTTTAGTATGTATGACATATATTGTGTTCATTTATCCTAAATCTTAAGAGAAAGAGAGCGAGGAATTAGGATTTTATTTTCCTAATTTGGTACGTTCCATGTGTGCATCACACGTAAATTTTGGTCACCATAAGTCATCAATGAGCTTTGCCAAACCATTCTCCCACGGGATTGATCAAGATAATTTTTTTTATTAAACTGTGCTTATTTTTAACCCATTTAGCACCAGTCTAATTAGAATGCAAAATGTAATTGAATGAAAAATGCTAATAATACGCAAATGCAAATTAACAATTTTTTTTTTGTCTAGGAATTAGGGTCAAATCCTAATTTTCTCGTGCAATGAATGATTAAATGGGGTCACTACAATTTAGGTGTTAACAAGATATAATTTTGTAGTCTTAGATCCCTACATAGACATTTTACTAGTATATGCTATAATATTGAATTGGACAAACACATAAAATAAAAACTTATGAATTAGTTTAAACTTTATTGTAAATCAGGCCCATAATACAGAGAAATGCTATGTTTTCATTTGTTTATTTATTGGGAAATAGTCTCACTATATTTGTTCAGTAGGCTCTCTCTATTTGGTGTTTTACTACTCCATAGTGAAAAATTCTACAACTCAAGTAAATAGACAGTGACAGAAGAATAAACCTCTCTTCCTATAAGAGCTTTTCTCTCTTCTAATAAGAGTTTGCCCTATCCATGGTGATAAAAGAAAAAAACCCTAAAACCTCTCTACCTCTACCCTCTCATGGATTCTTCACATAGCTCGAATCTCTTTCGTTAAGTTCCCCCACCTCACTAACCGGCTCTTTCCCATTTTCCTATTTTCTTAGAACCCCTTCCATTACCTCTTTGTCCCAAATCTATTCTTCAAGTCCCTTTCTTCATACATTTCCCTTGACCCCAACTTCTACCACCATGTATGCTCCCCTCCTTACCTATTACATTTTTTTTTTTTTGCACTAAACCCTAACCCTTCCAAGATGCCAATTTTAGAACCCATTATCTAGAGTTCGCTTCATCCTAGAAGCTATGCTCCTTTAACTCAACTAGTTCTAAGTCTTGTTAGGAAGAACAAGCTTCTGCTGGTGTTAAGTACATGGTCTCTATTGGCTATAGTGATGTCTAATGGTGGTCTCGTTGGTTGCAGTGTTGGTTGTGGGGTGCTAAAAACTTGCTCCCAAAATGACTCTTTTTCCCTTGCTGATATTGGGCAAGGGTTGGTATAGTTGATGTGTTAGGCTTGCTATAGTGCTTTAGTCTTGAGAATAGCAAATATGGAGAGTGAGATAGATATGTTGTAGTCAAGGTGGTTGACAAACTTTTGGAAGAGAAATTAAAAGAACACAACCTTACATTGGTGGGGAAACTATACTCTAGACCCAATGTCCACTTTTAGGCATTCCTATCTACAATGAGGAAGGCTTGGAAATTGGAGGATTTGATGTGTGACCAAGTGAAGTCAGGGTTATTTATATTCACGTTTACTTCAAAAAATGAGAAAAGGAGAGTTCTTGAAGCAAGCTTGTGGTCTTTCTCAAGCAACTTGCTTAAACTTGAGCAACTCAATCCCAAAATCCCCATTTATTGCCATGATTTCACACATGGTGCCTTTTGGGTACAATTTCTTGGTTTGCCACTTGCAATGAATAATGAAAACATGCTATAGGAGGTGGTGGCTAAGTTAAGGAAAGTGCTAGAAGTGAAAATGGATTCGAAAGTAGGTAGCCTATGTAAAGTTGGTAAAGTTCGTGCCCTCTTAGACTTATCAAGTCCACTTAAGGTAGGGACGTTGGTGAATTTTGAGGAAGAACAATTTTGGATTGATTTTTAAGTATGAATGTCTCCCCATATTTGCTACTTGTGCGGGAGAATTGGCCATTATAATACGAGTTATGAGAAAATGCCATACCAAGAACCTAGCCCAGAGGAAAATGGCACAGGTAACTTTGGCTATTGGTTAAAAATGGATGTGGGCAGGGCAAGTCCTTTTTGGAAGCTATTTTATGGTAATGATTTTAACGTCCTTAAAGAGGAAGAAATTGTGTTGGAGACACCAGCACAAGTAGGAGTGATGGAGGATATTCAGCCAATTGAGACTGAAATGCAACATTTGCCAAAACTTATGGAGATGCAGCCATTTGAGATTTCAAAATTGAAGGGCAAATGAATAGCAGACGTACCAATGACTGCGAGAGGAAAGTGAAATCAAGATTGTAAATTTCAATGGAGAACCTTTTAGATTCCTTCCAACCCATGAGAGGCATTAGGCAAAGTGATCCTCTTTCTCCATATTTATTCATAATATTGTCAATGTGCTTTCTCATCTCCTTAACAAGGCTATAAAGGATGAAAGTATTACAGGAATCAAGCTAAATAGGTTTTGCCCTTCTGACCTATTATTTGCAGATGATGCACCCATTTCAAGTCAAGAGATAGATAAATAAACATATCTCATTTCACCAATTTAGATGAGAAGATAAGAGAGTGTGAGAACTTGGTAGTGGTGTTGAATCAGTATTGCTTCGCTTCAGGTCAAGCTATCAACTTGAATAAATGAGGGATCTTTTTAGTATGACATGCCCATTAAACTTGAGCAAGAACATGGCTTCAGTCTTGAGAATATCGGTGATTGACAAAATAGGAAAGCACCTAGGGATCCCATCCAAAAAGCAAATGTTCATGTGGATCTTAGCAAGAGTGAACATGAAGTTGGAGGGTTGGAAGGAAAAATTGGTTTCAAAAGTTAGAAAGGAAACTTTGATTAAACCCATTGTGCAAACTTTGCCTCAACATGCTATTTTGATCTTCAAAATTCCAATCTTTGTATGTCGAGTGATAGAGCAAAGGATTGCATCCTTCCAGTGGAAGAAAATGAGGCAAAATTAGGATTACATTGAAAGAAATGGGAAATTCTTAAGTCTAAAAAAGATAGTGGGGGTATGGGCTTTTGGGATCTTATATCTTTCAACAAAGCAATGCGAGGTAAGCAGGCTTGGAGATTCGCACAAACACCTTCAGCTCATTGGTGTTAATTATTTAAATGAATTTATTTCCCTAATGGAAGCTTTTGGAATGCAGGAAAGGGGTCACGCCCCTCTTGAGGATGGCAAGCATGTTTTTAGGCCGAGATGCTATTAGCAAAGATATAAGGTGGGCCGTTGGAAACGGAAGAACGATTAAGATTCGTGAATACAAGTGGTTGAATATGGAGATAATTGGAAGTTTCTTGGATTTAAGGTTAGTAACAAGGGTATCGAGATAGATCCCTCCAAGATAAAGGCCATATGCAAGCTAAAATCTCCTTGCACTATTAAGGAAGTCTGAAGCCTATTGGGAAGATTGAACTTTATTGTGAGATTCATCTCCCAATTGCCAGAAACTGCTAAGCCATTCTTTAAGCAATTGAAGAAGAACGCCAAGGTCAACAGGGATGAAAAATGTCAAAAATCCTTTGAAGAGCTTAAGCGATATCTTTCACAATCTCCTATACTAGTACCACCTATCCAAGGCATGCCTTTGATCTTATCTCACCATTCACGAAGAGTCATTAGGAGCTATGTTGGCGCAAAAAAGGACTAAAGGATGGACTAGAACATGCCATATACTAACACAGTAAGAAGTTTACTATCTTCGAGATCCGATATCCCAAAATGAAAAAGACCTATGTAGCCTTGATTTGGGTCTTACACCGACTAAGGCAATATACTCTTTACCATCGCGTCCTACTGGTGACTGAGAATATCCTAATTAAATATCTGTTGGAGAAGCTTGCATTAGTTGGAAAGCTCGCTAAATGGTAAATATTACTCTTTGAGTTTGATATTTGAAGCATGGCACATAAATTCTTCAAAGGGCGAGCCATAACTAATATGTTAGTTGAAAAATCCCGAGAAGTCCAATAATTGGGATGAAGTTGATGAACAGATTTGTCTAGTCTCATATAATAAATGGACAATGTATTTTGATGGTGTTGTTCACCTTTTTGGTTTGGCATTGGGACAGTTTTATATCCCCAGAAGGTTAACATTACCTAGTAACTGCAAAGTTGATATTCCTTTGTATCAACAATATTTCTAAATATGAAGCTTGTATTCTTAGTCTGTAGTTAGCCGTTGATATTAAAGTTACAAAGATTCAAGTTTATGGTGGTTCTATGCTCATCATCTTCTAGATGGGAGGCGAATGGCAAACGCGAGACGTAAAGTTGATTCCTTACCATGAATATCTCAAAGACCTAGTTAAGGAATTTGACGAGATATCTTTTGATTATATGCTAAGATCACAAAATCAATTTGCTAATGCCCTAACAATCTTATCATCAATGTTACAAGTAACCAATAGTTTGAGCATTGATCCTTTGCAAATCGATGTTTTGAAGAAGCCTGCTCATTGTTTGATGATTGAAGAAGAATCTGATGATCAACCCTAGTATTATGACATCATGAATTACCTTCGAGAAGGTAAATTTGCCCAAGGACGTCAAACAAATGATCGAAAATACCTAATAAAGTTGGCATCTAAATTCTTCCATAGTGGAGGAACCATTTATAAAAGGTCTTTCGATTCAATTTTACTAAAATGCATGGATGCACAAGAAGCCAAATTCCTGATCAAAGAGATATATGAAGGAGAGTGTGGCCTTCATATGAATGGTCATCTCATAGTAAGAAAAATCATGAGGCTCGGTTACTACTAGTTGATAATGGAAGCCAATTGTATATAACATGTGAGGTGATGTTACCAATGTCAAGTTTATGGAGATAAAATCAACGCTCCTCCTAATGAGCTGTATCAAATGTTCGAGTTTTGGCCTTTTTCAATGTAAGGCATCGACATCATTGGGCCGATTAATCTTAAAGCATCGAATGGACACCGTTTTATCTTAGTGGCCATTGACTACTTTATTAAATGGATTGAAGCCAGTTCATATGCCCACGTCACTGCAAAAAGCGTGGCAAGGTTCATTTGTGATGATATCATCGCTCGATATGGAGTTCCTGAAGCGATTATCACAGACAACAAGATAGTTGATGAATTACTTAGAGAGTTCCACATTTGCTACTTAAATTTTTCTCCTTATCGCTCATAAATGAATGGAGCTGTGGAAGTAGCAAATAAGAACATCAATAAGATTTTAGCCAAAATGGTTGAAAATTATTGTGATTGGCATGATCGGTTACCATATGCTTTGCATGCTAACCAAACTTCAATTTGCACTTCAACTGGGGCAACACCATTCTCATTGGTTTATGGGATGGAGGCCGTGCTACTCGTGGAAGTAGAAATCCCTTCACTGAGGGTACTTTCTCAAGTCAAGCTCTATGAATGTAAATGGGCTCAACAATGGTTTGGACTACTCAATATGATTGATGAAAAGAGGGTAAAAGCCCTATGCCATGGACTAAGCTATCAGAAGAGAGTAGCCAAGTCGTTCAATCACAAGTCAGGCCAAGACATTTTGAGATCAATAATCTTGTCTTGAAAATGGTCCTACCTATCATTCCATATTTTGTGGGAAGTTTACTTCGAACTACGAAGGTCCATATAATGTAAGGAAAGTGCTACCTAGCGGAGCACTAATCCTTGTAGGAATGGATGGCCAACAATTGCCAAGGCTTGTAAATGTTGATGCTATCAAGAAGTATTATCAATAAATAAAGTGAAAAGCCTTTAAGTTGCTTTTGGATTGAATCCAAGCCACTTTAGGATATTTGCATCATGCATCTCATGCATACATATCGCATTCGCATGTTTATTCATTTTGCAGAATCTCTGAAGAAGATTCTATCTATCCACAGGAGATTGATCTCAAGAGTGCAATACCTCTAAAAAGTGACCATCTTCTTTAAAGCTTAGAAGTGGCCCTGTTCCTTAGAACACCGAAAGTCAGTCAAAACTCTAGAAGTGAGCCCTTATGCTAAGCAAAGCCTATTCTTTTCACAAATTTTATTCAACTTCGTTTCCAAAAGTCTCCCTAGTAGGGTCAAAGGAGTGTTTTTTTTCAATTTTTTTTTTTTATACATTCTCATTCCTCAGGGAGTGGAATTTAGCCAAAGTGTGTTTTGAAAAATCCAAAAAGGATTGTTAGATATGCCAAGTGGTAATGCCTAAAATGATGAGAGGCAACCCTTTGCCAAGCATGTCCTTATACACTTTCTAAGAGAATTGTGTGAAAAGAACCATGTCCTGAAACATAGGGTTCATTCACAGTGAATATATGGTTTGAGATGATAAAGACATTTTTTTTCCCAATCAAATACTATAAATATCCATTGCAAGCCACTTTAAGCTGAAGAGGGAGCATTTCCAAAATAATCATGTTAGGAACAACACTACATTGGGGCAAAATAGGGGAAATTGAACATTGTAAAGCAAAAGATCAAGAAAGATTTTATTGCTTTCACTTGCGTCAATCTTCTTGTGATAGCTTCAGGTGATTTCTTATCAAAGCTTAAAGCATCCTGAAATGACGAAGAGCATTCCGTTCACTACCTTAAACATAATTACCCCTTACTTAGCTAATTTGAGGCTTATGCAATTCTTTCATAACCCCAGGTGATTATTATTTCTCCACATTGGGGCAAGGAATGTGATTTACCAACAAGATTGAGAATGATGGTCATGTTTGTAAATACTGCTTGAGAGTCCTAGATGCTCAAAAGAGAGTGAAAACTAGGGGGTATGAAAAAGTAGTGTGCCAAGTAAAAGCAAGGTCAATGCCCATAAAAAATGCAAAGAAAAGCAAAATCAATGGCCATGCAAAAGACCATCTACAAAAATAGAAGAAATACTTTGCAAAGCATATCTATTGCAAACAATGTCATTAGAAAAGAGAGTGAAGCTCTCATGTCCCAAGACAAATAGTCAAAATGATTCTCGAGATAGGTTAAATTTTAAGAGTCAGATTTCTGAAAAGTTGTGTGATGATAATGATGCCAAGATAATCATTCACTTTTAATCCCTCAATATCTGAAATTTTTAAGCCCTTTTAAGGCTCACCCGAACCAACATTACAACCCCTGTCCAAAGTCTCTTCCAATTGAGATGATTCGAGTTGAAATAAGAATATCACACAGGAGCTACCGCTAGAAGGAGTGGAAGTAATTATATATTATCTTACCTTATCTTTGAGGTTCTTGACTTGTAAACCTTATGAGGATATTGTTTGAATATTCGTTTCTTGACCTCAAAGTGCATACCATTTATGTAAGCTCATGACCAAGCCATTATTATGATCCTTTCAAAAGACCTTTTGATTAATGAATTGTACTCACTATGAACATTTCCGCAAGCCTTATACATAAGTTGAATGAGATCTCTCTAGTGAGATTTAAGCAGTTTTTCCACATTAATGATTGGGAATATAAAAGCCCTTTTTGAGACCTAGTGTGAATAACCTTTTTTGATTAGGCTATTTCCACCTGACATATTTTATTTAACCCGTTCATTTTGTCAAAATCCTCTCTGAAGGGATTTGACAATTGGTATCGTTTAGCAAGATATGTTTGAATGATTTTGCAAGATTGGCTCTCGAGTAATCTCGAAACCCCTTTTTCAAGTTTTTGGTAATCCTAAACCATTCCATTGTTTTCAGTTTTTGGTCATCATAAACCATAACCCCTATTTTTAGGTTCCTGGTCAACCTTAAATCTCATCCTTTAAGTTCCTAATCAATCTTAAACCTCGTCCTTTAGGTTCCTGGTCAACTTTAAACCTCGTCCTCAAGGTTCCTGGTCAACTTCAAACCTCGTCCCTTAGGTTCCTAGTTAACTTTAAACCTCATCCCTTAGGTTCTTGGTTAACTTTAAATCTTGTCATTTAGGTTCCTAGTTAACTTTAAACCTTATTCTTAGGGTTAAAGTGGAACTTTTTCGAACTTCCACTCAAAGAGAGGCAGCTAATGACACCTGATTTTTAGTTGACGCATCGAAAAAACTTAAAAAACAAGATTTGGATCTCTAATTACAACAGAACCAATTTCTTGGCCAAAAAAAGTATATTTTTTTCATTTCTTCCTATTGCATTGTCACTATTAAATGATTTTCGAGTCATTTTTAAGAAAAGTTTGAAATGTCAAACAGTTAACTTTCGGATTGACTAAATGTTGACTTTTGGTCAAACTTTTGACAAAAAAATTGAAAAAATAAAAAATATACAAATACATCTATTTTAATGTCAATTTGACTTTTGTGCCAAAAATTTCACGAAATTCGATTAAAAACCTTGATTTCTAAATTTTTTAGTTTTAGTTTCTAAATCGACTAAAAATAAAATTAATTTTATTATAATTATAATTGGGTGTAACTCCTTTATCGACATTTGATTTAGGGACCATTCTAAATTTGCTTGTGCATTCGATTTCGTGATTTACCGAGTCAAAATGCGAATTGGTATTTTGAGCTCTACTTAGGGGATTAAAATCAATCTTTCATAACTTGTAAATGAATGATTGTTTCTCACTCATTTCTTTAAGATAAATTCAAATTCGAAATCAATTTTGAGAAATTCACACAAGAACTTATCAATTTGAAGAATTTTATCTTCCTAAGCATAAGAAAGTCAAGCAATTAAGCTTCAATGAACAAAATTCGAATTGACCCATTCATGGCTATGGTTTAATTTCATAATTCTAGGTCTAATTTTGATATTAGGCCTAGATTCATTTTTGACATAAGCCCAAGTGTTTCAATTCAAAGTCAATTTGAAGGTGATAAGTGATCTTACATATGTGTAGTTCATTAGATAGGGCAATTGTCATATTAATTGAACTCAATTTTAGTTAATTTGTAATTTTGTCTATTTAATTGCCAATTCGATCATTTTAGCCCTTTGGGCCCGATTCAAAGCACCTATGGTTTTAACCCGTTGTATTTCACAATAATAATTTAATTAGAGCAATAAACCCTTAGATCATATTCATAAGGTTTGATTAGCTTAATTGAATCTTAATTGACTAATTTTTTCTTAGAAATGATAAATTTCCCTTTCAATTGGGTCATTTAGGGACCAAATTGCACAACTTTTAAACTCACAGGGACCTTAAGTATGCAAAATGGCTAGAATTGGACCAAGTTGGTCAAGAACCAGCCAAACCAGATTGGATTGATCTAACCAACTGCCGGTGATGCTGACTAGTTCAGTCGCATACTAACTGGATCTGGACCTCTGACAATGAGTTTTGGAATTTTCATAATGGCAATTTCATTTATGCACCCTCAATTTCCCAAAATTTCGCATATTAGCCCTCGGATTTCATAAAATTGCAATTTGACCCTTAATCGGACATCTTAACGCAATTCTTGATTTTGGCTTGAATTTTGATAAATCAAACCCACTAGATAGTTTACCTGACATCTCAAGCTCATGATGTACCCTTTAAAATCGGATTTTAACCATGGGATCAAAATTTCGACCATTAGATCGAACCAACGACCAAAATTGCTCGATTTTGAGAGGGTATATATATACCCATTTTGCCTTCATTTTGGGGGGGGGGGCTCATTTGAGCGAAATATTCACTCCTTAGAGCTCTCTCTCTCTCTCTCTCTCTCTCTCTCTCTCTCTCTCTCTCTCTCTCTCTCTCTCTCTCTCTTCTTTTTTTCTTGCTTATTTCTCTCTCCACCCTCCTCTTGCGAATTAACGTCTGCTAGTCAAGGCTTGCTAACCTCACGCTGGCAATTAGCTGATCACCACTAGCCCTAGCAACAATCCTAATCGTTCTCTCATCTAGATCAAAGTAGCAACTCGTCTCTCTAGCATCCAGAATAGCCTATCAATGGCCGTTAGTTCACAGCTTGAAGAACTAGCAATTGAGCCGGTCTTCTCTCTGACCGGTGTGATTGCCAGTCTTGTGACTGAGATTGACGGTCCTACTCCCGCTAACCTCACCTTTGGAGCATCCTCCACCTAGTTGTGGTTGGGAACTAACAAAACAACCATCAGAATACTCCCAATGGCCTAATCTACAATATGTGTTCAAAACCGGTTCAATCTGAACCGGTCTTCGTTGCTGCTCAAGATTTGCGCCGTTTGGTGTGGTTCTGCAACTCGATCACTCCCGATCAGTTCTAGAGAGCCATCTAGACCTCGTCGTGATAGGAAGCAAGTCGATTGGCTGTCGGATCCCTTCTGGCAACTCAATTTAGCCCTAGCAGTCCCAAATCGGTCTGAATCTAGACCGATTCACATCCTTATTGTGACTTGCTCTTAGTTGAATCTAGTGGAGTCCTAAGGTGTTCTAATTGTGTCCTTAAGCTCTCATTTAAGCTTCGATGAAGATCCAAGAACTCGATCGTGATTGAAATGAACAAAAGAAAACGCAACAAAGATAATAATCTCAATCTTGAGCCCCGTGAAGCGAGATTGAATTGACCGGTCGACGCTAGGGTTCAATTTTAGGAAAATATATGATTTTTAGATGTTAGAATGGTGGATTGGGATGTTGATTTGCTGAGGTTGCATGTTCTTGAATGATTATGAATGATTGTGGTTGATTTGGTTTGAATCTGCAATTTTTGTAGCTATAGGACTAATCTGATAATTTGGCGAAAATGAGGTCCGAAACGACCTCATTTTAACTCAACTCCTTTTAGAATTTTAAAGTATACACCATTAGCTTCGAATCGATAGGTTGCACACTCTAATCAAGTGTGGTTTGACCCCTGAAAAATACCTCCAAAGATGAGCAATTCTGCAATAGTTTAGAGGATTTTCAATTCCGTTTTAGTTCTAAAACATTATTTTACTATTTCTTTTTGTAGCCTTTTGTGGTGATTTCTGGATAATTTTGTCTGCACAAGTTTTGTTCTAAATTGTCTCGTGCATGTTGTGTAATTTTCTCAGGATTTTTGGATGTGTTTAACTAGGTCAAAATCACCTAGATCCAAACATAGGACAGTCTGCCCTTCACTATTCCGAATTGTGTTTTAGTGAGATTGAGTCCATAAATGAGTTTATTTGGTCTCAAATCTTTCATGAAAGATGAAATACATGCTGTTGTTCAATTGTTGCATGATTTGTAAAGTGTTGATGTTGTTTGGTGTGTCAATTGCATGAGTTAATGTGAAAATATGCTGCGGCAATATATAGCATGGATATGCACCTCTCTTTTGCCATTTTTGCTGTGACTTATGTGATTACATTTAGGTTTCGAACTCTAACGAGAAATGTTCCTCATTATATTATATGGGGTATTTTCGTAAGATTTTTGCATGTCTTGAAATGACTGAAATTATACCAGTTTTGTGGAGTGAATGTTGAAACAAAATCTTACTGCATATGCACCTTATCATGCTTGTTTGAGTTATCTAGAAACCAAATCTTGTTAGTATGCCTTCTTGACAATTAAACTGCATGTTGCAAGGTTTGCTACATGTTTAGGTCATATTATTTGAGCATTATCTTGCATGTTAAATTAGTGTCACAAAAGTGTTCATCGCGTTATAGATTCCCAAGTATATCATTAGAAATTTTGAATTATTTTGTAATGTCATTTAAATTGTATGACATTTTTGCATGTCGACTTCAGGTTAAATGATTTTCCACATTTTCTGTCACATCCTATTCTAAGTTCCATGTGATTTTTTCATACCATTTGTGCATTATTTGAATGACTTTGAGGTTTTCTAATGCATGCTCATGTTATGTTTTTCTTAGTTACTAACACGCACACCTTTAGAGCTCTTGAGCTTAAGATACCAAATTGACCTAATTTGGATTCGAGCCCTTTTAGAAAGTCGTAAGACACACTTAAAGGTTTCCAATACCATTGATTTTACGTATATCGCTCAAGAAAAATATTGATTATTGTCATGCCCCGAATCTCGAACGTGCGCACATCCCTTGATGGTCAATTAAAATTATGACGTTCCTAGGACTCGTTGCCAACCCATTCATTTTATGCACATGCAGAAGTGAACTAATAAATCTCCAAACAATGATCAACATAGGGATAGAAAAGCAAGACAACCAATTAACACAAAACACACTTTATAAACACACCAGGTTTATGTACAATCAAGCAAAACCTAAGGTTTATGTACATGAGGTCTATCTCAAAAAGAGCTATTGAGCCACTTAAGCTCTGGACTCTTCAATCATGGGCTCCGGGTTCACCACGACACCATTAGGGGTGTCGATATCCATAGGGTGCCCTATTTCCCATTCCCCATTTCCAACGAGAGGCCTGTCAAAACCTTGTAGGGGATTTTCCCAACTCCCGTTAGGAAAGTTAATGAATCATGCTATGAATCAATGAGTAGGCTCTCCTCGACCCAAACCATGGACTCAACTAGCTCACGGGTCAGGTTGGTCTCGAGAATAGGGAAATAGGAGTGCTGAAAGTCCATCTCTTGCGGGACCCCATAACGTACATGACGTACTTCCATCTAAGGACCTGAAAATTTTAAACCAAGACGGGGTGAGACAAAGCCTCAGTTAGTCCACACCTTAAACCCCGATTAGGAGGAGAATTCACCCAGAGGCAACTTAAACAAGCACCATATAAGACTTACCTCGCCTTGGCACCTCTCTATACATTAGTACAACTTATATAACATATGTATATGGTAAATGTATTCAATAATTGGAACACCTCACTTTCATATATCAGTCAATCAGAGGGGTCTAGGCCAAATTATTATGACACATCCCGTTATGTGTGACACAATTTCGTTCTATAATCAGGCGTGACTATTTCACTCATTCAAGCATTCCAATTAATTAAGACTCAACAGTCATGGCCAACTCAATAGTCGGCGGTTATTCGGCATAATCGGGCGTCATCTCGCTTCGTTGGGCACGGTAACGTCTACATCTAGACAGCATTCCCGAAGGAGTATCGGCCCAGCCTTCATTGTGACCAGCATCCGTAGACGTATGGCGTTCCCGAAGGAGCATTGTCCAGTGTAAACACATCATGACGGTTTCCGATAGCGATCACACGCACATCCAATCTCAGCTAAAGATATCATGCTTTACATTCAAATCCTCAATTTCAAATAATGTACTTTGCATATTTTCTTTATATTAAAAACACCCGGTAAAATAATTGTGCATGGTCACACAGTCAAATTGATCCACAACGCGTGATATTCTCTCATTTTAAAATTCCACGATCTTATATAGTACTTAAAACAATTTCGGCATTAAAAACTGATATTCGATATTTTTCAAAAATGCATATTTTTGAAATAATAATTAAAAATCATCACCAAATGCCGAATTACATAAATTAGCAATCGATTGCACAAATAATGTAGCCACGATGATCAGCGCAAAATTATGACAACTGGCTATCCCTATATAATTTACGCTAATTAATAATTAATTAAATAAATTACAAAATAATTAAATAAATTACAAAATATTTGAATTAAACCACATAATCAAATTAAATAAGCTAATCTAACCAACCTAATTGAACTAATCAACTTAATCTACTAAGCTAACTAATTTAATCTAATTAAACTAACTACATAATCTAATTAACCCCTAACTAAATTAATCTAACCACCTAACTCATCTATTAAACTAACTAACTAACTAATGCCACTAACTAAGTTAACCTTAATCCTAATTAAGCATAAACTAATCCACTAATCCTTAATTAACACTAATCCCCCTAACTAAGTGTAATCAACTTTCTAATTCAAGATTAGGGCGTTAACTCACTGGATTAGCAAATGAACTGGTTCACGGTGATGGCAGCGTAATGGCGGTGAATTCCTGTGTCGACGACGGCTTCAAAGGAGGCTCTGATGTGGCTGAAAACAACTAATAAGCTCATTGCTTGCTGCTTAGAACTAGTTCTGTGGCTAGCTGGAAGGGCTAGTTGAGGGACTCGGTTGAGCTAGACACGGCGGGGAAACGGCAGGCTAGACGAGCTAGGCAAAGATAGGCGACTAGAGTGGAGCTGGGACAAATAGAGACCGGTCGACGGTCGGCGCGGGGATGGCCCTGGTCGCGAACTGGACGGGACAGAGGTCTGCTAGGCGGCCTGGTGTGGGCATGCGATCGGCTCAGCGGGTAGCTCGAACGGGTGGCGTGTGGACTAGACTTGTGACTGGTTGGTTTTGGCTTGATTTGTTGCTTTAACAATGAAAGAAAAGGATGGTTTGAGGAAGAAGCAAGAAGAACAAGAAGCTAAAGTGGTTTTGCAGGGGGAAATGGTCGACCAATGGAGAAGAGAGTTGGGGGGGGGGGGGACAAGAAGCCTTCAAAGTCTTGGCTTGAGCCAATAGGGACTATGCATAAAAATCTCAAGTACTCAAGTGTTTTTCACCCTTATCTTCTGCCTAAGTTGACCAAGCTTCCTCCACAAGCCAATTCCCTCATAATTCTTCACCAAAGGACTTCAATTTGGTGCCCAAAATCAACCAAGCAGCAACCCCTACGAATTTGGTGGATTTCTTCTTCAATTTCCCACCAAACAACTTCAATTTAGTGGTCCAACATGCCATGGTAGTAGCCTAAACCAATTTCCCTTCAATCCCTCACAAACCAACTTTGGTAACCAAAATTGCCCATTAAAATGCCCATCCAAATTTCCTTGAATCTAATTGGCCAATTTTGATTTTCCACCAAAATTCCGGGCTTGCCAAAAATTCTTCAAAGGATGGGACGATGTCCTAAAAATAAATTGTGACACGCTCGAACTTTCAATTCCCAAAATCGAGTTCAATTTCATAGTTAATTTCGATCAGACGCGATTTTAGTGTGATCTAACCTATCGAGTAGCTTTTAGAGATTTTATTGCATTTAACCCGTGGTCGATAATTCTTAATCCACGTTTGTACATCTTCAACTCATCGGTAACTCTCGGTTGTCGTAAAATCTCAAGATTTCAATTACCAGCTTTAAGTACAGAATCGACAAAAAAGTCGGTTTAGTGCTGTTCGACGCGAATTTTGCAATTAGGTGGAATCACCCACAATTTAATTATGTGCTTCTATCGAATCAAACTATCTCCGATTTCTAATCGATTATAATGGTATTGTATTGACCCTTGCTGATTAGCACAGTCGAGTAGTCGATTTCTGATCGAGAAAAAAGATCATAGGCGCGTCAATAAAAAGCTCATTTCATTTAATCGAAACATGGTCGAAAAATTAGGATGTCACAATTATGATATAATAAATAATGTTAGTTCTCTATAATTTATCTTATGATAGCTAATGGATAGTGCTATTTCCACCCCATATTGGCTCTTAACACCCACATCGTATTGAATTAACATAATACTCATTGTGGATCTTGTTCTCGATTTAAAATTATTTCTTACAATTTTTCTTCTTTTTCTTTTGTTTCTAATTTATTAAAAGACAGAATTACCCACCTCCCCTTCAAACAACTTCTTTTCATTCTATTTGCATATGCCACGCCCATTACATTTCAAAGTTGCATTCATGTTTGCTTTCTTCTAAACTTATTCCTCCAGAAAATTCTCATGATTGTGAATCTTTCAACTTCAATTTCCGGTGCTATTGAATATGGTAATTGATGAACTATATACAATTTACTCATCTTTCATTGTATTGTTTTTTGTAGCGTAGTTGCTATGGAAGACACATTTAAGAGGACCTGAATTGCTTAAATGCATCTATTGATGATGAAAGTGTGAATGGAGAACAACAATCAATCATGTCAACAAGTTTATTTGGTGCTTCTCACACTAAACATTAAAAATTATTCCTTGACTTGTGCACACGCATGTTTTAAGTAAATAATGTCTCTTTTATTGATGTAATTGACAACTTTTGTTGTCTAATTTGGGTAAAATATTTTTTGAGAGAACAACTATTTTTAGGGCAGCCAAACAATTGAACGAATAATATCTTTTATTAAGTTGCATATGCAGCTTGGTATTATTGCAGTGGATAATTTTCTTTTCATTGATGAATCTATTAAAATTTTGATTTATTTAGAATTGACAAAAATATATATATTTGCAAATGGCTTGAATGGATCGTCTTATAATGCCATTACAATTGCTGTAATTTCTTGTCAACAAGTAAGTATACCATGTAATCAAGGCAAATGTAATATCCTATATTATAATGTTTAGGGAGCATTTTCTTTTGCCTTCGCGTTATAGTAATAGATGCTTAGAATTTTTTATATACTTAACTTTGTCATAATTTTTTATTCCTTTTAAAATACCTTTTAAAACATAATGCAATGACTACATAAAAATAAATAAAATAAATTAGACTATTGGATTCATTGAATAAAATGAAAGTCGATCAGTTAAAATACATAGAATATAATGTAACTACTTATTAAAGTTATAATTAAATGAAATGCATACCAAAACTGGTAGATTGAGTCTTTTGACTCTTATTTGTGCTTAGGTTACTTTTCAAATAATAGTTCTAGTATAATAAAAGAGAAATACACAACTTACTAACACAACTTACTAACACAATATTTAGTTTGCTATCTACCAAATAAACAATTTTTTTTGGAAAAGAGGGACACCGATTTTATGAAAAAGAAGAAATAAAGTAAGAAATAATCCTAAATCAATAGTTGGCTCTGCATTTAACCTTAATAAATGTTGTTTAAGAGGAGCATGGATAGTTTCATCTCTAACAAATTGAATCAAGAGAGAAAGAAGAAAATAAGGTAATAAATCTTAAATCAAAAGTGAGACCTAGAAAGGATAATGTAATCAAATCAATGTGATAGAGGGTGTCAGGATTCAATAAGAACGTTCATTCAATATATGGTTCCAAATATTTTTTTTTGTACATAGACACTTTTGAAGTTTAGTCAAAATTTTGTTGCTCATATATTGATATTGGTATCATATTAGCATCAATAGAAAAATATATATACTCAACAAATATCAAGCAAAAGATTTGATTTGTTAGTTTAATATGCATGATTTATACAATGTTCAATTATCCTTAATCTTAAGAGAAAGAGGGTTTATATAGGATGAGGAATTAGGGCACTCTTGCAAGAATTAAAAAAAAAAAAAACATGTTAAATTCCTAATTTGAATTAAGAGAATTTTGAATTAAGAGAATATGTGATATGTCCAAAATAAGAAATTAGGCTATGTTTGATTGTTCCGATTTCTAAACATGATAGGACTATATGAGATATGATATGACATCTAGAGGATTTTGCTATATCCTATTCACTGTTTGATGAATGCAATAATAAAATCGGATATATTTACATCATATTATATATTGCTTGGTATAAATACCTATATAAATCACAAATTTTATAAACATAGATGGTCAAAATCTCTCACGGCATTATTGTCTACTTTATTTTTTATTTTATTTTCCTCTCTCTTTTAATTAGTTTCATTTCTATTTCTTTCTTCCCCTTCCATCCTTCTCTAATAATTTTTTATTAAATAGAAAATTGTGCTAATATACCTAAAATACTAAAACACATAAAATGTGTAATAAATATATATTTATATATTGAATTTAAATTATAAGATAAAATTAAATTCAAATATATAAATAAAAATAAGATTATATTAAAAGTTAAACTTTTATTTTTTGTTATTTTGAATTTCTTATAGTAGAATTTGAATATTAATTATATTGAAATATAATTTTAATTTGTTAATTTAAGAACTTTGTTATTTGAGGAAAAACTTTTCTATTATGGATATTATAAATCCTCTCCGCCTTTATCCCACCTCTCACATGAAATAATTTTATTCGATTTATATCCTCTTTATATCCGACTTTTTCTTTTCTTGTACAGGCACCAAACACAGGATATGATAAATTTTATTCTATCCTAAATTTTATCTTGACCACAAAATGCAAGTAGCTCTCTTCATCATGACTATAATTTTTAAAGATATTAACTCTATCCTCTCCCAACTTAATTAGATTATGCAATCTTTCCTAATTTGGCACCTCCCATATGCACATCACATGTGAGTTTTAGCCACAATAGTTATTCAATGGGCTTCACCAAATTTTGTGCCTTGGCGGGCTTGGTCCAGATAATTTAGGAAGTACCAATACTCTCTGAGAGCTTTCATATCGTGTCGGACACTTCGGCATGTGTTTGACACTCTCCGACACTTGCTCAACACCTGCCGGAAAATTCAACACCTAGTTAACTTTCCCAGCAGTCCCCGACATTTGAGTCGGAATTTGACATGCGAGTTTCCAACACGCAATCAATTTTAAAAATTTTCAATAAATGAGGAGTCAAAATGTATATATGTGAAAAAAAATAATAAAAATAATATATGGGAAAAGAAAAAAAAAAAAAACCTAGTCTTCTCTTATTTTTTTGACTCTCACAAGTTTTTCTTGTCTTCCGACACATTTGACACGCAAGTCCAAAATGTGAGTTGCTTGAAACTTTTTCTCCAAGTTTTTTGGATTATTATAATGGAGTTGAATTTGTCAAATTGAAATAATGAATGATATTAATAAATGGTGGATTAATATTTTTAGTATAAATTTACTCTAGGCTTTATTATTTATTTATTTGTGAATTTGAATCAAATTAATTTGGTTGAAATAATCATAAAAATAAATTTATTATGTGTGTGTGTGTGTGTGTGTGTGTGTGTATGTATATACATTTAATATACAACGTGTCTTAACGTGTCGGAATTTTCTATTTTTTTAGAAATAACGTGTTGGCATGTCGTGTCATGTCATGTCGTGTGTTGCGTGTCGATGTCGGTGTCGGTGTCGGTGTCGGTGCTACTTATTAATTAAGCTTAGAACCTACTTATTTTTGACCCATTTAGCACTAGTCTAATTAGAATGCAATTTATGTAAGGCCAATGTTATTAAATGAAAATGCTCATAGTTTGGAAATGCATCTGAACATTTTTTTTTTGATCGAAATCTCGGTCGAATCATAATATTCTCATGCAATGAATGACTAAATGGGGTCGTTAAAATTTAGGTTTTAACAAGATATAATTTTATAATTTTAGACCCATACTCAAACATTTCACTACTATATGCTATAATATTGAACTGGACAGACACATAAAATAAGCACTTATGAATTGGTTTAAACTTTGTTCTGAGTCAGGCCCATAATACAGAGAAACGCTATGTTTTCATTTGTCTATTTATTGGGAGATGGTCTCACTGTATATTTTCAGTAGGTCTCTCTATTGGTGTTCTACTACTACATAGTGAAAAATCCTACTACTCAATAAATGGACAGTGAAATGAAAAAAGATTCCGTGTGGACTCGGCTATTTCCTCATTAAGCTTTGTCAAATTTTCTGAGAAATTGTTCGCATTTATTATTTATTGTTACTTTTGTCTGCTACACGACTTGTATAATCGGCCTGTTCAATGAATTTTCGCCCTACTTAGTCGGAAGTAGTCCGGATGGAAATTTATGGTGGAGCTCAGATTGACTTTTAATTGCTCCATTGTGGAAAATTGGATTGCTCAAGTACATGGACAGTGAAATGAAAAGGACTCCGTGTGGACTGGAGTAACCCCGTGAACAAGTTTGGACTGAATTTCGTTGATGGGCATCGTAAAGGATACAAATTCCTTGAGAAGTTAATTATTGTTATGATTTGTCCGTAACATGAATCGCATAATTAGCCCACTCCACAAACTTTCACTCCAGGTAGTCGGTAACTTGGGTTAAAATGATTTGAATAGGGCGAATTGACTTCAAATCATTCTGGTCACATAATACCAAATAATTAATAGAAACTCAACATTATCATATATGATATAACCACAGACAAGAAGCCATGATGTGATGCTTTTGTATGCATGGAATGAGCCACCAGCCCATTAACATCAATCACCTCATAAACATATTGAGAATCGAATTTGAATTGATATGCATGAGAAAGCCAATAATAATAATAATAATAATAATAATAATAATAATAATAATAATAATAGAACTACAATAACAATAATATATCGCTCATTGTGCACTATGACTTAGTTGGTTTATTACGTTCTTAAGCCATAAATATAGATGGGTGTCCTTCTCAACGGTTCCTGATTAATTGCACACTAACCTTTATATGGTATAGAGACAGGTGGTCAAATTTGGTTATGTACATACTTTTTTTTATTAATTTACAAATTTTTCTTCTCTCTTTTCTTTTATTCTTAAATATGAGGTTTTCTACTCAATACGATAATGTAAGGATTTGTAAAACTAAGGTTTTTGTCCTAATATATCAAATTCAACTTGAGGGGAGTGGTAGGTTAAGCAAAAAATATATTTGAGACCATTCTCTATTAGCTATCTAATATATTGACGTATAATCGATTGCTCACTTTATAGTTTAAAGTAGTTAAAAGAATGAACAAACATGTCGTGGCTTAGCAAACTTATTGAGTCTACTATAGGGCAGGTCTTTGGGTACATGATGATCGAATTTAAGCAAGTTTGTGCACGTTGTTTGAGCAAAAAACCAAGAAGTTTATGGTATCAACCGACAATTAATCAATCTTACATCAATTTATAACTTTTCTAGTTGGCACATACTTCTTATATTAGTTGAGAATCATCGAGTATCCCTTCTTCTTTGTGCGTGATTATGTCGTATTATCCACGAGCTTTTGTATACTAGACTAATTCCATCCCAAGCAGTCTCTTGATCAAGACAGACCCATCATATAAGAATTGGAAAATTCATAAGAAATCACTACATGATGCATCACATATAGATCATATCGGAGACCACACATTTCTTAGTCATAAATCCGTGTAGTTTCCAGCTCTCGGACCAAGTTCCATCATCAGTTGTTTAAAACGAGATGGAAATAGCAGCAAAAAAATGGTGGTATAAACAATCCTGGGGTTAAAGAATTGTTAGGATTCTTCTTCCCAATTAAAAATTGAAAAATCAAAAACATGATTTGTCAATGCTGCCGAAGGTCATCTTATCTCTTTCCATGGTACGTACGCCCAGATGGACCCGCCCACGTCGAGCAATCGTTGAATGGAAGTTCTCCATGCTTCGTCTTACTTTTCAAAGCTCTTCCCCCTTATAAATACATCGTCCTCAGCATCACATCCTCCATGTCTCTCTTTCACACAAACAGAGACACTTGCGTTTTCCCGAGACCCTTTTCAATGATGCCTCCAAGAATCTCTTTCTACGCTGAAATGCTCCTCTTTTTGGCTCTCTCCTTTCTCGCCATCGTTGTGTCCTCCAGCGATGGTCCTCGCCTAGCAGTGGCGCAAAGTAGTAACAACAACAGTGCCACAACGATCCCAGTGAACGTTGGGTTGATTGTTGATCTGGGGACGTGGGTGGGTAAGATGGGATTGAGCTGCGTTAACTTGTCTCTATCTAACTTTTATAGTTCAAACCCTTCTTACAAGACCAGGCTCATCCTCAACGTTAGAGACTCAAAAGGAGAAGAGGTTGCTGCTGCTGCTGCAGGTTCTCTCTCTACCTTTTGTACTTCTATTGATTGATGAAGTTTATTTTGGTTAAGATTCAATTTGATATCTTTCACACGTCCATCCGAGTCATGCGGCCGTGTGAGACCGACAATTTGGCGCTTAGCTTGACAGTATTTATGGGTTTTGTTCCATCCACGCCAGGCGGTGCTTCTTGGAAACACTGGTCTTTGAGCGTAACATTTGACCTTGGAACCAGTTATTTCATTTATTCTTTTCAATTCTTGGAGTTTACTTTTCTGAAAGCTATACCAAGAAAACGAAATTGCAAGAAACAATATTAGGGACCATCCAATTATAATATCCTGATGGAGATAGTTATTTCAGTCAATCCAAATCGAAAATTCCTAATT
Organism: Eucalyptus camaldulensis; assembly: GCA_019915185.1. Taxonomy (NCBI): domain Eukaryota; kingdom Viridiplantae; phylum Streptophyta; class Magnoliopsida; order Myrtales; family Myrtaceae; genus Eucalyptus; species Eucalyptus camaldulensis. The sequence continues at coordinate 25,723,743 of JAHSVA010000008.1, forward strand.
TATTAAACCATTTCTTGGGTTTTGTTTTTGTATTTAGAGGGTGTAGCGCTATTGAAACAAGCGTGCATTATATAGACCAAACACATCTCAAGCATCAATCATTCGGGCTCATGTTAGGACCTACTTAATTACTGGTTGAGATGATGTCAATCAAAATGATCTACAGGCCATATAATAACTCCTCAATATTGTTGGTGTCGGTACATTTGTGATCTTCGAATTGGAAGTCCCCCTTCCTATTGTGACATCGCAGATTTTCAGTCTTGTTTTCTACTGAATAAATCAGGTATTTCATTGACACGCTTATAGGGCTATTCTCAAAGCTGATTACTCTCGAGATAACTAGACTATTCAAGGAAGCTATTAAGAAATTTTAAGGCAATAGACTTGAGAATTCAACCACGAATCGACTTCTCGACCGTACTCATCTTTAGAAGCTATTACGGCATAGTATAAAATCGATTTGAAATTAGAGATAGGTCTGTTCGACGGAGATGTGTAGCTAATCGTGGGTGACACCACTAAATTGGAAAATTATCGTCGATCGGCCCTAGACTAATTCTTCTGTTGTTTTGGTCCCCTATGTCCATATTTGAATCCTCAATATTTTCACGATAACTAAGAGTCACCAATGAGTCGAGTAGGTTCATTGTGGCTCGAAGAAAATCGACCACAGGTCATTTGCACTAAAAATGTCTCAAAACTACTTGGTAGCCTAGGTCACGCTAAAAACGCATTGAATGTAAATTAACCGCGAATTCAGGTCCGATTTCAGAAATTAAAGATTTTTTCATATCACAATAAATTCTAGGAACGTCGACTCATTTTTTGATGAATTTTCGGTGAGTTCGAGATTTTTACGGAAAATCCTTGCAGACGATTTGGAAAACGAACCGAAATTCGGATTGGCCAATTTGAAGGAATTTTTGGCATCTGGTGTGAGTGAATTAATGAATGGAAGTTGTTTGGACTTTTTCTGAATTCAAATCGAACCTCAACCAAATTTGTCTGTTTAGAAAATCGGATTCCGAAAAGAAAATGAATTAAAATTCAGAATTGAAGGAAATGGCCGTTGTTGTTGCCCAAAACTTGTTGTTTGAGAGAAATTTTGTGCAAGAAAGCAAGTGAGGATCAAGTGCTTTAGCATGGGGATTTTTAGGGACCAAATTGGACTAAATAAGAGCGAGTATGACCAAGATTTTTAAGTTATTGAATTTTATTTTTATTTTCCATTTCTATTTCTCTTTTTCTTCCCCCCTTGCGCACGTTTTCCCCCTAGCCGCCCACGTTCCCCCTTTTTTCTCTCTCTCTCTCCCACTCACTCGCACGAAATCCCCCACCCTCGTTCTCCTTTCCTCTGCCGTGTCCAACTTCCCCCGCCGCCCTCTCCCCCCCCCCCCCCCCTCTTTGACTTTTTGTCAAACTTTTTCCTTATCCCCTCTTTGCTTGAACGACACACTTACCCCCCTCAATCTCTCTCTCATTTTGTTCGGCCGTCCACCCTTGGCCCGCGATTTCTCTTCCGTGTTGTCTCTGTTTTTGTTCCACCAAAGCCCACGCCACCGGCTCGCCTTCCTCCTTCGTCCGTGAGAAGTCCCACGCGAAATCAGCCGCGCAAAACAACCAACAGCCAAGGAAAGAAAAAAAAATCCAACAGCCCCGTGAGTTTTGTGGGCCAAGTTTCGGGCCTGATTTGTGCCCTATTGGTGTCGCGTCGAGCATCGTCATGTCCTCATCGATGAACTAAGCGGTTCGATAAACAAGTGAGTTTTGCTCACTAATCCCTTCTTAGTAGGCTAATGATGCTTAAGGGTTGTTTAGATTTAATTAAGTGCAATTAGGTGAATAGATTAGAGTAGAGCAATTAGTTTAAAGCCTTATTAATGCATGTTAGGCAAATGATCGGTGTAGTTAGCAAGGAAATAGGCTCTATTATTTATTGAACGAGTCTTGGTAATTTTCCGGGCTCTTCTCGGCTTCCAATTAGGCTATAATGGACCTAAGTTGGATTTATTGCATTTATTTAATAATTTTGGGAATTATTTAATTAATTATTTATTTTCTAGAAAATTAGGCTGGGATAGCCGACAACCGAAATTTTATGCCCACTATTGTGGTGTAGTTCGCTCATTTATTTGAGTGCTAAATCATGCTTAATTGATTTAATTTTGATTTTAAAATTTAATTCCTAAATTAATCAATTTTGGTTATAGATTGGAATTTAACCGAGTGTCGGTTTACAGCGCCAAAAGTATGTTATGGGCTGTTGAAAATGGTGGGACTTATGAAAAGTGAAATTATGATATTATGGCAAAGGCCGACCGTGTATCCATACACGGTTATTTTCTATTATATGATTGAGATGGTATACTATATCAGCCTATGGGTGATATGTTAGCTTAAATGGAGAGCAGTATACCAATATACCATATCAACCTATAAGCTCTGATATGGCAGCTTAGTAAAGAGCAATATATCTTGTAAGCTTAGTAGAGAGCAATGTCGGTATACTATATCAGCCTACGGGTGATACGGCAGCTTAGCAGAGAGAAGTATATCTTGTCAGCTTAGCAAAGAGCAATGTCGGTATACTATATCAACCACGGGCGATATGACAGCTTAGTAGAGAGCAGTATATCTTATCAGCTTAAATTGAGCACTGTCGGTATACTATATCAGCCTAAGGGCGATATGGCAACTTAGTAGAGAGTAGTATACTCGATCATCTCAGAAGCGAGCTATCTTATCTATTTATCAGCTTAGTAGTGAGCAGTCCTGATATGAACAGACTTATAGATAGTATGAGATGAGTCGACAAAGAATGGGTCGAAATGACATGTAATCAACTAAGTCGATTGATTAATAATTTGATCTGATGTAATGAATTGATTGAGTGATGTGATATAAGGCATCTATAAATAACGTTAATTTGCAGGATGGAACTAAGGCCAAGGTAAGTCTTCTGACTTATGTTGTGCTTAGGTAACCTCTAGAGTGTATTGGCTTCCTAATCGGGTTTTAGAAGGTAAAACTTGCTGAGACGTTGTCTCTTTGGTTGTTGAATAACCATTTTCAGGTCCTTAGATAGCATCGGTGAAGGACCGGAGGCCCAAAGTGTAGATGGTGAAGCCTAAAGAATTGACAATTCTATTGGACTAGTTAGTTATAGGACAATTCTCTTTTGATGGAAGTTAATTCCTTTATGCAAACTTCGTTTCAGGAACTTGTGTTTTAGATACTGACTTAATAGTCCGCCTTATATGTATTTGCACTATGATTTGCAATGTATATAAGTGTGGTAGTTTTGAGAGTTAAAATTTGGAATCCTACTTTCCTATCATATTGCTTTATTGTCTGGGAATTTTATATGCTTTCGCGTGCGTATTAAAATGAAAGGGTCGGCGATGCGTCTCGGAACGTCACTATAAATCGACCAAAGTGAGGGTTGGGTGCGTGCCCGAGAATTAGGGCGTGACACCTATCATGTCATAGTTCAACAATGTATATATGTGCATAAATTTGTGGAACCAGTTTCATCTTGATAAAAACGTGTGAACAGAATTTTTTTTCTATGATCTTGGAGGGTGAAATGTAGGACTACTATTATCTGTTCTTTTCTTTGAAGAATATATAGCTCTCCTGTGACTCTTGTCCCACCGTAATGTAGTAAATCTTTATAAAATTACGTCTACATATAGATGATTAGTGAACTGTGTCAGAAATCGAGTCACAAAAGACAGATGCTATGTAGATTTATTTTTGGAAAGAAAGCCTAACTTTAGAGTCGGTTTGTTTGAGAACAACCATTTTCAGGAAATTGTTCTTGAATTTTCTAATATTTAGATGATGGAAAACTATTTGATTGACGGAAAATTAGATTGAAGAAAATGAATTCCTCTTTTGGCAATAAGAAATCATATTTCCTTATTTCTTGCCGCGTGTCCAAGTGAGAAGAATAAGTCCCTTTATGTCCATTTTCTGCTTATCAATTTTTTTTTCTTTTTATCTTGATGAGTTTCATATGGTTTTTTCATAATTCTTGTCTGTCATCTCCTGAATATGCTTCATTAATACTCATGTCTTTCAATATTCTCACAAAAATCCATCTTATATCATAATGTGCATAAAATTTCCATAAATTCTTTGATTATTTCTTGTATTCCTTTTGATTTAATGGATTACAAAACAAAAAAAAAAAAACAAAAAGATGTTGATTATGAGAATATATTGGCTACGTTTAGTGCTCCAACGTGGCAAATAAGAAGGCACCTTAAATTTTGCCAAGTGTCCAATGTGGGCCCACATTGTTAGGCCAATTTCTTCTCACTTTTCTCTCTCGTCTCTCCCCACTTTTCTCTCTCTTCTCTCTTCTCTCTCCCCAGCACACTTTCTCTTTGTCGGCTACCAACGTGGACGAATAGCTAGCCACCTCAACATCCACAGCGACCACCTCCTCCAGCATGTCTAGGAGGGTGCACGAGTGCTCAATTTCTTTTTTCTTTTTGTCTTGATGAGTCTCATATGGTTTTTTCATAATTCTTGTCTGTCATCTCCTGAATATGCTTCATTAATGCTCATGTCTTTCAATATTCTCACAAAAATCCATCTTATATCATATTGTGCATAAAATTTCCATAAATTCTTTGATTATTTCTTGTATTCCTTTTGATTTAATGGATTACAAAACAAACAAAAAAGATGTTGATTATGAGAATATATTGGCTATGTTTAGTGCTCCAGTGTGGCAAATAAGAAGGCACCTTAAATTGTGCCAAGTGTCCAACGTGGGCCCACATTGTTAGGCCAATTTCTTCTCACTTTTTTCTCTCGTCTCTCCCCACTTTTCTCTCTCTTCTCTCTTCTGTCTCCCTAGCACACTTTCTCTTTGTCGGCTGCCGGCATGGACAAATAGCTAGTCACCTCAACATCCACAACGACCACCTCCTCCGGCATGTCTAGGAGGGTGCACGAGTGCTCATTTTTTTTTTCTTTTTGTCTTGATGAGTCTCATATGGTTTTTTCATAATTCTTGTCTGTCATCTCCTGAATATTTTTCATTAATGCTCATGTCTTTCAATATTCTCACAAAAATCCATCTTATATCATATTGTGCATAAAATTTCCATAAATTTTTTGATTATTTCTGTATTCCTTTTGATTTAATGGATTACAAAACAAACAAAAAAGATGTTGATTATGAGAATATATTGGCTATGTTTAGTGCTCCAACGTAGCAAATAAGAAGGCACCTTAAATTGTGCCAAGTGTCCAACGTGGGCCCACATTGTTAGGCCAATTTCTTCTCACTTTTCTCTCTCGTCTCTCCCCACTTTTCTCTCTCTTCTCTCTTCTCTCTCCCCAGCACACTTTCTCTTTGTCGGCTGCTGACATAGATGAATAGCTAGCCACCTCAACATCCATAGCGACCACCTCCTCCGGCATGTCTAGGAGGGTGCACGAGTGCTCAATCTGCCATAAGAGCTTCTCCACCGGCCAAGCTCTCGGTGAGCAAAAGTTGTGCCACTATGAGGCCCCCGCTCCCGCTTCCTTGGCTGCCGTTGTCGCCACCAACTCAACTGCCAATGGGGTGAGTGTCTTAGAGGGTGTGGGGTACACTCACACGCAAAGCCAGGGGCATTGCGAGTTCGATTTAAATATCCTAGCACTCTCGGAGTTCTCCCCCTAGTTCACGGTCTACGGCAATGTGGACAACGAGGTGGAGAACCCACACCAGTCCAAGAAGCCTTGATTCCTAGTGCCGGTAAAGATAGAAGCGACCTAAAATGGGTCGGATTAGAAATGCAAAGAAACCCACAAACCCCTCGAAGAAGCCCCGATTCCTAGTGCCGGTGAAGATAGAAGCGACCTAAAATGGGTCAGATCAGAAATGCAGAGAAACCCACACAAAAAAAAAAAAAAAACGATGATCGGAATCGAAATGGGAAATTGAGTTTTAGATAGAAATAGAGACGATTGTTTTTGTTTGCCTCTTCTTCTTTGCTTGGTGACGTTGGAGTTCTTTTTGGTGGAGAGAGGGAGGTATCCGTACAGCTTCAATTGTGGCGAAGAGAGAGAATCGGGTGAGAGAGCGTCCAGAGGAGGGAGAGAGAAGAGAGGTGAGAGAAAAGTGAGAAGAAATTGACCTAACAACGTGAGCCCACGTTGGACATGTGGCGCAATTTGAGGTGCCTTCTTATTTGCCACATTGGAGCACCATAAATAGTCAATATTTTTTCATTAATTATAGTTTATTACATATCAATTTTAATTTACAAGCTGCCATTGGTGGATCCACTTATTATCAAATACGATAGAAGTAATTTTTTTCCAGTGTGTTTTCAGTGAAAACAAAAATAAAGAATTGGTTTATTTTCTCTAATGTTGAACTTCCCAAAAATATATTCCAGTGACAAGAAGGTTTCAATTTAATAAATAAACTTTTATTGTGCTTTTCAGATTAGAAAAATAGTCATTTAAGCGGAGACGGTTGATAGATACACTTCTAAATTTTTTTCTTCGGGAAAATATATCTACATAGTTGTTCTGATTTTTTTTCCAAGTTAAGAAAGTTGAGCCGGTAACTAACTATTTTCATGGAAGTTGTGTGTTATTAACCGCGACTGAAACAACTTGGCTTTCCGGTTTAATCAAATAATTGTCAATGCACGAAAGCAGTGGATGCTGAGAGACTTGGTATATGATATAACATCGGAAAGGTCTGCCCTCACAAAATCCATAATATTGAAATATGGGGCTTGGAGTCTAGAGTGGACATGCAGCGTCGATTCCTCGCACCACAAAGTACAAAAAGTTTCATGTTTGAACCTCTTATCTAGACTTTTGCTTGAGTTTTTGACGGAGTAAGAAGTTATGATACAGGGCTTGGTCAATTTCATGCCCAGGGTATTTCATGGATATGTAGTATACTTAATCAAAGTGAGCTTCTTCGATATTGATAAATATCGTCAATGAACACAATTGTGCATCATGTCTGAAATAAAGTTTAAAAAAAAAAAATGGGAGTGGTCGACTATGTCTCCTGAGTGGGAAAAGTGCCAAAAAAGTCCTAAACATTTTGCCTTTGTGCCAATTTAGGCCTAAACCTTTTTTTGGTGCCAATTCAGTCCTAAACATTTTTAAGTTGTGCCAATTTAGTCATTTCCGGCCAAATTTGGCCGGATTTTGCTAACTAGACATTGGCCGACTGACGTGGCTTGATTGGCGCTAATGTGGACAACTTTTAATAATATTTTAATATTTTTAAATTTTTAAATTTTTTTATTTTGTTATTTTTGTCTTTTTCCTCCAGCTAGTTGCCGAGGTCCGGCAACCAGTCAAAGGCAATCGCCGGCAAGGGCGAGGCCGACCTTGCCAGATCTTGCGAGGCGAGCCTCAACCATGGCTGGCGAGGGCGAGGCTCACCCATGGCTTGATCTAGCAAGGTCGGGCGAGGCTCGCCTGATCTGGTGAGGCTGGGTGAGGCTTGCCCTCGCCGGATCTGGCGAGACGAGCCTCGCCCATGGCTGGCGAGGGCCCGCGAGGGCAAGCCTCGCCCATGGTGTAATCTGGCGAGGTGGCCATGGGCGAGGCTCACCCTCGCCGGATCTGGCAAGGTCGAGCCTCACCGGCCCTCGCCGGCCATGGGCGAGGCTTGCCTCGCCAAATCCAATGAGGGCGAGCCTCGCCCGACCTCGCCAGATCAGGCCATGGGCAAGGCTCACCCTTGTCAGATCTAGCGAGGTTGAGCCTCGTCGGCCCTCGTTGGCCCTCGCCGGCCTTGGGTGAGGCTTGCCTTGCCAAATCTAGCGAGGGCGAGCCTCACCTAAGGCCACCGAGGCTTGACCTCGCCAGATCCGGCGAGGTCAACCTTGCCCTCGCCAGCAGTCGCCTCTAGCCAGTCCCCGGACCTCGGCGACTGGCAGGAGGAAAAAGACAAAAATAAATAAATAAATAAATAAAATATTATTAAAAGTTGTACACATCAACGCCGATTAGGCCATGTCAGCCGGCCAGCGTCCAATCAACAAAATCCAGCCAAAATTAGCTAGAAATGACTGAATTGGCGTAACTTAAAAAGGCTTAGGACTGAATCGGCACCAAAAACAGGTTTAAGACTAGATCGGCACAAAAACAAAAAGTTTAGGACTTTTTTGGCACTTTTCCCTCTCTTGAGTAATATTTAGTCTTTTCCCCAAAAATAAGAGGTTTCGCTTACCTTTGTCGGAGAAATCGAGATTTCATCATCTTAGGCACATGTTGAATAATGATCTAACCTAATGAGTTCATGTCAGATTTTTCTAGTTAGTAAACACGTGTTTCAATAATATTAAGAACAAGTTTTTTTCCAACTTTAAGCTCCGATGCTACCTTCTTCTTAAACATCTATATATTTAATAATATTGCACCAAGTTATGATTGGCTTCTAATATGCCTTTGCCAATAAGAATTTCCATTATCTGCCGAACTTTTTATTGTTTGACCGTCTTCTGGTTCATCAATGCAACACTTGATCTGATAAAGAATAAGCAAGTCCAAGCCATAATAGGCCCCCAAAGTTCAGTGCAAGCAGACTTCATCATTGACCTTGGAAACAAATCTCACGTGCCAATCATCTCTTTTTCTGCTACTAGTCCTTCCCTCAGTTCCATTCGGCGTCCATACTTCATTCGAGCTGCGCAAAATGACTCGTCCCAAGTGAATGCCATAAGCGCAGTCGTGCAAGCTTTTGGCTGGAGAGAAGCGGTTCTAATATATGTGGACAATGAGTTCGGAGAAGGCATCATACCTTCTCTTATGGATGCTTTGGAAGAGGTCGATACGTGAGTGCCCTATAGGAGCCTCATTCCTCCTTCGGCCACGGACGACCAAATCGGGCAGGAACTCTACAAGTTAATGACGATGCAAACGAGGGTCTTCATCGTGCATATGTTACCAACCCTCGGTTCTCGGCTATTTGCCAAAGCAAAAGAGGCAGGAATGATGGGGAGAGGTTATGTATGGATCTTGACTAATGGAATCACTGACCTATTGAGTTCTGTGGATTCATCTGTTGTTGCTATTTCAATGCAAGGAGTATTGGGCATCAAGACTTATGTCCCAGACACACGGAACCTGGACAATTTCATGGTCCAGTGGAAGAAGAAATTCCAACAAGAGAATCCATCTGTCCTTAGTCCTCCGTTGAACATCTTCGGATACTATGCTTATGATGCTGCTCGGGCTCTGGCAATGGCTGTTGAAGAAATGGGAACGGTGAATTTTACCTTCCAGATTTTGAATGCTTCGACAGATGCAACTGATCTGGACACTATTGGGATCTCTCAAAATGGTGAGAAACTTCTCCAAGAACTAGCTAATATGACATTCATGGGTCTCACCGGAAATTTTAGTCTTGTTGATGGGCAGCTAGAATCGTCAGTGTTCCAAATTGTTAATATCAATGGAAATGCGGCGAGAGGGATTGGGTTCTGGACCGTAAAAAATGGGCAGCTAAGATATTTGAATCCATTCGACACAAGCAAATATTCCTCTTCAAAGAGTAATTTAGGAACAATAGTATGGCCAGGAGATTCGACCTCTGTTCCCAAGGGATGGGAGTTTCCCACAACTGGGAAGAGTTTGAAAATCTTAGTTCCTGTGAAAGACGATTTCTATCAATTCGTGACGGTGACATATGATCCTACAACAAACGCATCCCAAGTCACTGGATACTATATCGATATCTTTCAAGCCGTGATAGAAAAACTGCCTTATGCGTTAACTTATGAACTTATTCCATTTACCTTGCCTAATGGAAGTAGTGCTGGTAGTTACAGACATGATCGATCAAGTATATTACCAGGTGAGATAACTCTTTGCAACAGCTTGGTCTCGTTGGATTACATGTTGAAACATAATGTGCTATCATGTGGTTGACAAAGAAAATATCTTTCCCTTCCTTTTGTTGGAACAGAATTATGATGCAGTGGTGGGTGATAGGACGATCCTTGCAAACAGATCGTTGCATGTGGATTTTACCTTACCATACACAGAATCGGGGGTTGCAATGCTTGTGCCCTACGAGGACAACAAGAGCAAGAATGCTTGGGTTTTCTTGAAGCCACTCACTTGGGACCTTTGGCTAACTATCGGATGCTTTTTCGTGTTTATAGCATTGGTCGTGTGGATTCTTGAACATCGGATTAACGAAGATTTCGGGGGTCCAGCCACACATCAAGTCGGCACGAGCCTCTGGTTTTCATTTTCAACCATGGTCTTTGCTCAAAGTAAACACCCTTCACTTTAGCAAATCAATCGACCATTACAATTTACGTATCATTGTTGGAGAATTTATGTGCTTACCCTTAATTTGGATTGCAGGTGATAGAGCATTTAGCAACCTAACAAGATTTGTTGTGATCGTGTGGGTTTTCGTGGTACTCATACTAACGCAAAGTTACACAGCAAGCTTGAGTTCTCTTTTGGTGGTGCAAAATTCCCAACCAACTATAACTGATGTGTATCAGCTCCTAAATAGTGGAGAAAGAGTGGGATACCAGAATGGAGGTTTCGTTCATGAGATGCTAAAGCAAATGAAATTTGACGATTACAGACTTGTATCTTATAAGTCTGCTGAAGAATGTGATGCGCTTCTTTCCAAAGGAAGCTCAAAGGGTGGGATTGCAGCTGCAATTGACAGTCCCCTACATTAGACTTATTCTTTCTCAATATTGCAACAAATATTTAACGATCCCGACATTTAAAACTGCTGGATTTGGCTTCGTAAGTCAATCCCTCAATTCTAGCCAAAAAAAGAAAACCCCTCAAATTCTACAATTACTAAGGTTAGTTGTTAATTCTTTGATTGAAAAATCTCATGTCCTGCTTATTTTGGTTTACAGGTTTTCCCTAAAGGGTCTCCGCTAGTCCCAGATATTTCACGAGCAATCCTCAATGTAACTGAAGGGCCTAACATGACGAAAATTGAAAAAGCGTGGTTTACATCAGAAACCAACTGCCTCGAGTCAACTCCCTCCATTTCTTCCAATAGCTTGGGCCTTGATAGTTTCTGGGGCCTGTTCGTGGTTGCTGGAGTTGTTGCAGTTTTAGCTCTTCTCATTTACATGGTCATGTTTGTCAAAAGGAATTGGCGTGTCATAACAAGTTCTTCAGCTTCACTGTGGCAGAAAATAGTTGCATTGGGAAGAAGATTTTACGAAAGAGACGTCAATTCCCATACTTTTATGAAAGGCAGATTCAGGGATAGAAGTATGGATGATGGTATCAATGAGCATGCAGCTGTTGAGATATTAGAAAATACTAATTTCCCCCCGCGTCCGTCAAGCAACTCCAGCCAAGTCAACAATGTTTTAACCAATGAGCGAGGCACACCATCTGCAGAACAAGGACTTCGTTACCATGTAGATGAAGGGTGCCACAAGATAGCGAGAAATGTCGAGCTTACCAATGTAACTAAGAGAGGTACATGCCTCGACAACCTTAGAGGTTAAACTTTAATCAGTTTTGCACTGAATGTGGCATGTTTCCGACACTACTCGTGTGAGCTCCTACACAAAATGGTCTATGCTTTGCCTGAATGACGTTGGTCTACGCTACGCCTTGCTGTCTACAATATGGCCCATATTTTACTGTCCAACTTCCATTGAAATCACTAAGAATACTTGCTAGAACCTTGCTTGAGCAGAACCTGAAGTTGGAAAATGCCATGCCTACCATATGCGAACTTCACCTTTTCCAAAGAGTAATGTTTTGTGTTTCAATGTTTGCAGACCTTTCAGCACGCCAACGCACTCAACCAACTGCTGCTCTTGGGCCCCCTCATCACACCTCCCGTGAATGTCACTGCGGTAGCGAAGGTGGCAGTTCAAGACCCAATTAGGAAGCCAATACATTCAAGAAACTGCTTAAGCACAACACAAGTCAAGGGACTTACTTTGACTTCAGTTCCATCATACAAATCAACGTTATTTACAGATACCTTATATCACATCACTCAATCAATTTATAACATCAGATCAAATCATTGATCAATCGACGTAGTCGATTACATGCCATCTCGACCCTTTATTGGTCGGCTCATCTCATTTACTCAAATTCACTGCTAAGTTACGGTTCAGCAAGCACAGCCTACACAGTCATCTCAAATATTCAACCGCAACACTAAATTACGGCTCAACAAGTACGGCCTACTAAAACTTTAGCGATAATGCTGAATTATGGCTCAGTGGGCACGACTTACTAATTCTTCAGCGGTTAATGCTAAATTACGGTCCAACCAGCACAACCAATTCCAAATTCTGTGGTAATATTGAATTACGGCTCAGCGTGCACAACCGATTTCAAGTTCGGTGGTAGTGCTGAATTATGGTTCAGCGAGTACAACCTAGATTAGGTGGTAACTTACGGTCCAATTGGCATAACCATACTTCAGCGGTTTTTTCGATCTAACCCACAATGTCATACGATTATTCACGCACAGACAACAACATTACACTCCTCAAATAAATTTCTCAATTAACATAGTATCTTGGCCTATTTTCCTCGGGTTAAGAATACCCGTTAAAAATGATCATGTGTGGGTACACACGCCTTAGCCAAAATACAATATTTCTCAACAGCCCATTACATATGTGGCGTTGTAAACCAACGCCCGGTAATTTTCCCATTAATTATCAAAATTAATTAAATTATGAATAAAATCTTAAAATCATTATTAATTCAATTCAACACCAATCAACACTCAAATAAATAAATAGACTAAACCACAATAATCAACATAAAATTCCGGTCGTCGACTATCCCAGCCTAATTTTCGAAAAATAAATAAATAATTACGAAAAATATCAAATAAATGCAATAAATCTAATTTAGGCCCATAATGCTTAATTGGAAGCCACAACGGACCCGGAAAATTTCCAAGACTCGTTCAATAAATAATAACACGAGTCTACTTGCTGATATCACTAACCATTTGCCTAACATACATTAATAAGGCTCTAAACTAATTACTTTACTGTGATATATCAACATAATTGCACTTAATTAAATCTAATAAACCCCTAAGCATAATTAACCGACTAATAAGGGATTAGTGAGCAAAACTCACTTGATCAAAAGCGAAGACTGGAACACCGCGACGGCGATGCGACGGCGGACAAAATCCAAATTTTCAACGGCATCGGCGAACACTCAGGTCGGGCCCAAAATCCTTGCAAGCCCATAGAAAAAAGTTGGGCTTGGGCCTGCTTCTTGGGTCGACTTCAAGACTGAAAATGGGCTGAAGATACGGGCTTCAAAGTTGGACTCAACGGGCTGAACACTTGGGCTTGCTGAAAACAGAAATTTGTTGGGCTTCGTTGGACCAAATTCGATGGGCTGAAGGCTGCTGGGAACACTGAACTGGGCCGGGCTTCAAGCAGCTGAACTGCTGGACTTTTGGGCTGCTGGAAATTCACGTGGGCTTCAAGTCTGGGCCGTAGCAGATTGCTGGACTGATGGACATGGGCCAAAGTTGCTGGAATCAGGGGCTTGCTTCTTGCGATCTGGGCCACGAAGACACGTTCGCTGGAGAAGACCACGCTGGGGACGTGAGCTGACCGAGGAAACACGGACGTGCGGGCAGAGGAAAACGTGAGCTGCTGTCTTCGCTGGAGACGCGGATGGCTTGAAGACAAGCGGGCTGATGACGCATGGACGAAAGCAGCTGCTGGCGAAGACGTCCGTGGAGATGCAGCTGGCGTCGTTGCCGAGAGATGGAGCGGACGCCGATGCAGCTGTTGGGGGCTTCTTCGGTCAACAGCAGATTTCCTTTGTTGACTGGCAAGGTGGCGTCGAATCAGAAGGAGCAGCAACGATCTTCAAATTGGAAGGTTGATCAGGGAACAAAAGTTGGTGGATGCGGCAGCAAGCTGGAGTTTCGGTTGGGGAAAAGAAAAATTGAAGATGGAAAGAAGTGGCGTCGTGGGGCAAGCGGCAGATGCGGGCGGTAGTGAATCGAACAGAGAAAGGGAGAGATGATGTCGTTTATAGAAAAGAGAGAGACCGGCAGGGGATAAGGTAGAAAAATTAAGAGAAATGGTCCAAATTCCATAAATGCTTGTCCCCAAAAGTCTTTAATAATTTGTTATATGTTCTCTAATACTTTCCAACTTATAAATTCTACAAATTAACAAATTTTGACGCCCAAAATTGCTGATCCTTGTAAAGCTCCGAATTTCTATTTTTAGTCTTAAATTTCCTCACTTAATTCCCAAATGGAGGTCCAATTTCGATAGAGAAAAATTCCGAGCAATTTTTTGTAAGTCCCTAATACTCAAAGGCTCGGCTTGGAAGTCCAAATTTCCTTTAATTTATCCCATCCGAATTTCCGCTAATTTTTCGCAACGTCCAAAACGGTTTTCCGCAAAAATCCCAGAATCTCTGAAAAATCTTCGAACGATGAGTCGACGTTCCTAAAATAGATCGTGACACCACAAAACTTTCGATCTCTAAAATCGGATTCAAATTCGTGGTTAATTTCAATCTAGCGCGCTTTTAGCGTGACCTAGTCTACCGGGTAACTTTTAAGAATTTTTGATGCAATTGATCCGTGATCGATTTATCTCGAGTCACATTATACATCTTCGACACATTGATGACTCTCGATTATCGTGAAAATTTCGAGATTTCAAATACGAGCATAGAATACTAAAACGATAGAAAAATTGGTCTAGTGCCGATCAATGAGTATTTTGCAATCAGGTGGAATCACCTACACTCTGATCACATATTTCAGTTGAATTGACTTATCTCCAGTTTCTAATTGATTTCTGACAATGCCGTAATGACCCTTGCAGATTAACAAGATCGAGCAGTCGATTCCTAGTTGAATTCTCAAGTCCATTGCATTTAGATTCCTTGATTGCTTCCCCAGATGGTTCAGTTATCTCATGAGTGATCAGCTCAAAGAATAGCACTTTCAGCGCGTCGATAAAATGCCCAATTTATTCAATTGAAAATAGTACTGAAAATTCAGGATGTCACATTACCCGCAATCATGATGGTCTTGCTTAGATTCGCGTGAGGTTGGGTGAAGGTTGCAACCCTTGCTGGCTGCTGTGTTACAAAAAAAAAAAACGAAAGAAGAAAAAGAGAAGAAAAGAAAAGGAAAAATAATATAAAAAATTTGATAAATATTAAAAAAATTTAAAAAGTTGTCCACATCAACCTTGATTGTTCAATGTAGAATGATTAGTATCCATGTTAGCAATTTTCAGCCAAAATAAGCTAGATGGACTCAATTGGCAAAATATAAAAATATTAATGACAAAATTGCACAATAAAAAAGTATAGGATTGAATTGGAAAAATTTATAAAACTTTTTCGGTAATTTTATGAATATCACAAGCAATGGTAGGTCTGAGCTTCCCTTTGATTGAACTTTCCTCGAACAATCTATTATGTCAAATCATCACCTCTGTCATGCCTTCCTTATTCTCGGAACGCCTTCATTATGATATGTTGGTAGCACTGTTAATATTGCAAGCCACTTAGGAAAGAGTGGAAAGAGAAAATAATAAAAGAAAATCCACATCAGTCTCTTTCCTTGCCAAATCCACATCGCACCATTAGTATTGCACCTTGATCCGACTCACTCGTTTTTCAAGATCGAATAGATTCAAACGACAAAAGAAAAAAAAATACAAAGGGTTTCCATGTTCCTTGAGTTCGATCTCTAACAATGATCAATTCATTAAGGGATGTTCGGTCCATAATGTCAGCAAACAGTTGATTGGGGATCACAGACTATCGGACTTACAGGCCTTCCAAGCGGCGTGTCTAAAGGCTAACGCGATCCAGCCGAGACGAAAGCCTTGCCTCCCTTTGATGAAGAAACCCTCGCATTTTCCATGGGACGTATGCTCAGTTTTTCCCTTTGTTTGGGCCAGACTCTATTAGGCAATAAATTTTCACCGGTCGGATGGTGGTAATCGCTGACACTCGTGGTTGCTAGCGAGTGGTTCTGGTGGATCGCTTGTCCAATCAAAGTTGAGCTAATTATTGGTAGTATAGTACTTGTGGGTGCCATCATCAAATAACTTTTGCGTGCGGATGGGATTAAGGAAATTCGCTAGGAATTACTTCTCCACATTTCCTAATTGGATTCTCCGGCAGGGTTAATTAGATGGGTCAAAACCAAGAAAAATACCCGGCTTGGGATTCGCTCTCTTGCTTTTTGAGATGAAAATGTCCTCTTGGGGTATGGATTCTTTGGGCTTTGTCCGTATGAATTATTTTGGGTCTTAACACTTCTTCCTTGAGTTCTCCTATTCAAATTCTCAGTGATCGTATTCACATCAGAAAGTCACTCGGGGGTTTGTTTGTGAACTGTTATAAAAAAAGTTCGCGGACACAGTTTATCTAACTTGATCTCAAAGATTCAAAGTGAAATAGACATGTAATTAATGTTTTGACTTCTCTCACCATGTATCTGTTCTATTTTTCTTTATTCACCATGTCAAGAAATGGACACATCATCTCTTAATTCATCCTCTTCTTCCATGATTTTCTTTGCTCAAGTGAACTATGCCCCATGCACCACGAATAACCTACACAGCGAGACCGTTTCAATACGTTAATTTCTTAATGGTGTCAAAATCCGAATGCAGTCAGACATATTGTCTGATATTTTCTTTCTGAAATTAAGCCCGTTGTTCCCTAGAATTTTCTTATTTGAAAGAGACTCTGCAATCAATGAACTCATCTTTTAACTGCTCGCCTGACGTTCCATATACTTCGACAAGAAATTCAAAACCCAAACTGGACTTAGATTGATGACTTTATTTAGCAATTCCAGTGCATTTTCGTCTATATACCATGGAACTTGCAAGGTATTAAGTTTAGGTCGTTTATAAGTGGAGACAAAACTTTTGGGTTACATGCGCATTTTATGGGCAACATTTAACTATGCTTTCAGCAAATCTCATTGGACGAAATCATCAGTGGGGTTGGAAAGCGATGCAGGAAGGTAAAAAGCATCTTTTTCCCATACAATAATTTCGGGGGAAAAAAAAAACTAACAGAATCGATGCAAACACTGCTGCCAATGGCTTTTTGGATCGTTCGGCAAACGGTTTAGGACAACAATCCGCATAATGTGTGAGAAAACGATCATGACTTTTGATCTAGAAAGGTTACGGTCCCATAGTCCCAATCTGAAAAGCTTATTCTGAGCACTGTACCCGTATCAAATTGAGTACACCTTATGCAATCGTTTCAGACCTCAAAATTCATGGTTTAGGCATGTCTCAGAGCACTTTTCTATTTCATGTCATATCTCCGCATCATTTTAGGCTTTTGTATGTTTTTCCGAATTCTCTACTGCTTAAGCTTATGTTTGGGTTTTCTAGGTTGTGTATTAGACATATTTCTTCATATTTTATAGAATATAGAAAAGGAGAATATCTCTCTATAGTTGGGACGGTGAGTGCGTGCACCTGAGTGCGTGTTTGCCGATCGTTAGATTCATGTTTATCGATAAGTTTGTTGAGTCACTTGGTATTAGAGTCGGCATGACTGCTGGAGAGCCATGTTCAAGCATTTGTCTTGCTTGATGATGAATAGGGGATAAGGACCTTGTGCACGGCTTTTTGGTGGGTCAAAAGAATTGTTGTCCAGTCTACCCTATTAAACTCTATTTGAATGGGGGTAGAAGAAATTTTCATGGTGATTACGACCACTACTAAATCTGTGGAGGTTGTGGGGACAGCAATGGCTATGATGTCTGTGACTGCTATGGAGGTCTTGAAGATTATGACAGGGTTGTTGGTGGGGCATAATTTATCATGAAAATCAAATTTATGAGGTGCAAAGGGCCTGATGAATTCGAGTGCAAAGTAAAAGTTGATTATTTTGATGGTCCTGTTTAGTAGTCATGGATTGGTCTGAAGAGATAGATAATGTCTTATATTGTATGGACATCCTGGAGCATAGAAAGGTGAAGCTAGTGAAGTGTAAATTCTGAGTCACAGTATTATACTGATGGGAAAGATTTGAAGGAGAATCGACAGAGCTAGAGAAGGCAATGCGAGATGGTCAAAAATGCAATTATTATTAAAGCGGTCTGGTCCAGAGAGTTCATTATCAAGTTCGAAACTGTGCGTTTGAACGAATGAAAAGAGATGAACGACAAGCCATCTCAGATAGGGTAGGGTAGCCAATAAATTGATTAAAAAGCTGAAACTTACGAATTTCCTTTTTAAAATCTGCAGGATTTTGAACTTGACAAAGAATTTCTCGAGAAAATGCTTTCAGTTTTTCTGATGATGGAGTTGATAAATTCGATCATAAAGTATTATAAAGATGCAGGGTGAATAGTTTTAAAGACTATGATTTTTTTTTAATTGCCTTATCTTAATTTATTTTAGATGTTGTGTTAGGATATTAGGTAATTTGTTTCCATTTTATTAGTTTTCATTAGTAGGTTAGATTTTTCTTATTAGTTATTTGTTTCCTATCTAAAAGTTAGCATTTCATTTGGGTTTTGTTAGATATAAATAGAGATTATGGTCTTTTGTACTTTGGTTTTCCTCTTTTTATTAACTGATTAAGTGAGATAATCTATTCTGTTATTGCGCAAGTTTTTGTGTTTGTGAGTCACAACTCGTGTTTGTGAATTTAGTATTTTTCTAGATTCATGTTATCAACCAGTTTTGTTGCTTTAGTATAGGATGCAAACTCGGTTCAAATACTTATTAATGAAACAAACTTAATGTATTGAGAAATTCCATAACGATCTCATAAGCAATTTTTCACTTAGCAATCTCATATCACTAGTTAAAATGGTTATTTCTTTTTTGCTAGAGACGACTAATCAAAGAAAAGGAAGAAAATACAACAAATAGGACAATAAGAAGCTTCCTATGTGCCACTATCTTCTTGACTTATCTTATTGAAATGAACGCTGGAAAGACATTTAGTATCCCATGTGGTCGAACTTGCAAGTTGGAGAAAATATTGTATTTATTAATCAAAAGTGTCATTTTCTAATCTCGTGACTAACAATACATATCGACTTTTCTTTATGATCGTGCTCTTTCCTAGAATTTGCGTATGAAGGAGATAGAGAACAAGCTATGATTCCTATTTGATATGACCCTCTAGGTAAAATGCAAGCATTAAAGGCCCATGGCGTTTGGATATATAGTAAAAATAATTCCCACTGAAATTTGCATTGCTTGTAATTAGTATATTCAACTAATCTTGGAAATTTCACGGTAATCTCTAGTAGGCATGCACTGCCAATATGACATTGCTTGACTTGCATATGCTTCTAGACTTGGAAAGATTCAACTCGCTATAGATATTGGCAGCTGATCTTGTCACGCCCCAATCCTCCGAGTGCGTGCCCATCCTTCTCTAGTCAATAAAATTTGTGACTTCCTAGGACGAGTCGCTGACCCTTTCCTTTTATTACACATGTGGAAGCAAATAATAAATCCCTTAATAGTAACTATCTCGGGATAGAAAAGCTGGACAACAATTTCACAAACAAACATGCTTTTATAAACCAACTGAGTTATATACAAAGGTCAACAACCAAAAGTCTACAAAAGACAGTTCTAAAAAAATAAGCTATCCTAACTGACCTACTTCTCGGATCCCCTCAGCTTGGCTCTAGGTACTCTGCTCTATGGTCCTGAAAATTTAGCCCACAACGGGGTGAGATATAAATCTCAACGAGTTCACACTCTAAACCCCGATTAGAAGGAGAATACGCCTAGAAGCGTTCTAATCACACAATCACACAACCATAGGAACTTATCTCGCCTCAGGCCCTCCTTGCAGGTCAGTACAATTTATATCATAGACAGCCACGAAAACATGAGTAGCAATTAAGCTCATCAATAGGAATGCTATACTATAACAAAGCACAAGAGACTTGATTATAGGGCCAAATCGTTATGACACGTCATATATCATGCCACACAATTTTGTCTCATAATCTGACGCGTTCAACTCAAATAATCATGCGTTCTTAGTTTTGCTCTTGGCATATAACACGGCCTACTCTCTGTTTGGTAGTCTTCTGGCATTGCCAGGCTACGTCTCACACCATTCAGCACGGCTACGTCTTTCCTAGACGGCTTTCCTAAAGGAGCACGTGTCTAGAATCTAGTGCGACTGGCTTCCCGTTGTCTAGGGGTGTCCCATATATGGGTTACTATCTAGCTTAACAGCCCGGGACGGGTTCTCTTAACCAACACACAACCACTCAATCTCGACCCAGGACACCGTGTATTGCACTAAAATATCTTCATTAAAATGGTGAACCTGGCCTATTTTCTTCATATTAGAAATATACGCTAAAATAGTCGTGTGTGGGTACACAATTAATTCACTTCAGAAAAATTGATACTCTTCCTTTTAAAATCTCACTATTTTATATAGTATATAAAACCGTTTTTGGTATTAAAATCTAACACCTGTGATTTTCTAAATAAATATTGAAATTAACAATTTTTGGAATTAAATACTCAAAATTCCAATCGGCACTTAATTTGCACAAACTAACACTCAATTGCAGAAATTAACCACACCATTGCAATCAGCACGAAATTCCGATCACCGGCTATCCCGTTCTAATTTTCGAAAAATATTTAATAAATAAATAATTATCAAAATTAATTAAATAAATCAATTTAAATACCAAAAATACTCACATATGCCGTAATTGTCTAGCTAAATAGCACACCCTATCTAGGCCTTAATTAATTTAATCTAACCACCTAACATGCATAATTAACTAATTAAATCATTAATATAGTCTAACTAACCACCTAATTCCAAATTAAATTAAACTAAACACCTCTTCAACGTCATTAGCCTACTAAGAAGAGTTTAGTGTATAAACTCACCGGTTTATCACGAAAACCGTTTCACCGCGACGGTAGCGTGACGGCAGCCAAAACCTGAACTTTTGACGGCATCAACGGACACTTGGGTAGGGCCAAAAATCCTTGCAAGCCCATAGTAAATGCTGGGCTTGGACTGAGATGCTGAAGATCACGAGCTGGATTGTAAATGGGCTGGCTTCGGGTTAAACTAAATGGGATTGTTGTAGCTGAAGTTCACAGCTGAAGATGGGCTGAACTGTGGCCTTCAAATGGCGTGGGCTGATATTGAAGATTTGGGCCGGTCAAAGAAATAGCAAAGGCTACTGTTGGGCTGGTCGAAGAAGCAGCAAAGGTTGTTGTTGAACCACTTCAATTGTCCATAGGGTGAGCCTTGGTGGCTGGATGAGAGCCAAGGAGCAACTGGTGGTGGTGGATGGGTCAAGGGGACAAAGACTTGGAAGAAATTGGCCATGGTGGCCCACCCCCTTATCCCTTCCCTTCCTCTCCCCCCTTGGCCGTGCGATAGCCCTTCCCTCTCTCTTGGTGTGATGTTCAAAACCCCATACGCCAAGGAGGATTGCCGGAAGTAGCTAGCAAGCCGCTCGCACATCGCCACTGCCGTCGTTCACCGCCTTGCCCACCGCCCATAAGCACTACCCACGCACGTCCGCTTCCCCCACGCCATCCAGCAGTCTTGTCCGCCTCTGTCCAAACACCTAGGTGGCTATCCAGCCGCCATGAGTGGCTGTGGAAGCCCGCCGAAGCCACTGTTCAACCCGCCAAATACCCTAGCCGCCTCCACCAGTCTTGTTTTCCCTTAACCAACTTGTTTCCTCTCCGTTTCAGCAAAAACACAAAACAAAAGGTTTTCTTGTGGGTTTCTAGTGATGTCTCAGGCTCGTTTTGGGGTGGTTTCAGGCCTCGAAACCTAGGCCCGCTATGAGAAGAATTGACCCCCGCGACGTTCTCGTCGGTTTGATCCGACCCGCTCGTTAAACAAGTGAGTTTAGCTCGCTAATCCCTTATTAGTCGGTTAATTATGCTTAAGGGTTGTTTAGATTTAATTAAGTTTGATTATGTGGATAGATTATAGTGGAATAATTAAATTAGTGCCTTAGCAATTAAATTAGTATTATTAGCTAATGAATAGTCCCCAGTATTTATTGAACGAGTTTCTAAAATTTTCCGGGTCCGTTTCGGCTTCAAATTATGAATTACGGGCCTAAATTGGATTTATTGCTATTTATTTAATATTTTCGAAATTATTTAATTAATTATTTATTTTTCGAAAATTAGGTTGGGATAGCCGACGACTGAAATTTTATGCTGATTATTGTGGTGCAGTCCGTTTATTTATTTGAGTTCTATTTCGTGCTGAATTGATTTAAAGATGATTTTAGGATTTTATTCCTAAATTATTTAATTTCAGTAATTAATTGGAAAATAACCTAGCGTCGGTCTATAGCGCCAACAATATTTCGATTAGGCTATATGAAGTGGTGAAAAAGAATGTTGTATTACATGGCTCGGTGATTAGGTAGATCGCCTTTCAGAATGCATGTGACTCGTTGATTAAATACATCACCTTGGAGAATGCACATGGCTCGGTGATTAAGTATGTCACATTAGAGAATGCATGTGGCTCGGTGGTTAGATACATCACATTGGAGAATGCACGTGACTCGGTGATTAAGTATGTCGCCTTAGAGAATGCACATGTTTCGATGATTAGGTATGTCATCTCGGAGAATGCACGTGGCTTGGTGACCAAGTACGTCGCCTTTGAGAATGCACATGGCTTGATAACTAGTTATATATATCATCTTGGTGATTGCATAGTATGGATTGAAATAGTCGGGATATGGTCAAATTGACATGTAATCGATTAGGTCGATTGATCTGATGATATGAATTGATTAATTGATGTGATATAAGACATCTGTAAATAACATTGATTTGAACTGAGACAAAGGTAAGTCCTCTGACTCGTGTTGTGCTTAGGCAGCCTCTAGAGTGTATTGGCTTCCTAATCAGTTCTTAGTGGGGTAGAATTTACTGAGACGTAGTCTCACCTCGTTGTGGGACAACATTTTAGGTCCCTAGATGGCAGCACCTCCACCTCATCATCCTTTCATGCATTTTGGTATACCCGAAGAGATCATCGAGATAGGGTATCACGTTCTGATACACCACCACTCGGAAGGACTAGAGTATGTTTTGGTAAAATCAATCGTCTGGGTTGATGTGGGTAGAGACGACTTGAGGCCTCACGAGTATCGATCGTGGTATTGTCACTACCGTGATGGACAAAGAGAGGGTCCAGTACCGGAAGGTGATGTGCCTTTGTTCGTCTTAGAGGCAGCATTTGGAAAGGGGACTGCAGATCCCAAGGATAGAGCGGTGATCGATGCCAAAGACCCTAACCTCGAGGATGACCCTGACTCTCCAGTACACTCAACTGAGGGTGTTAACTGGAGTGAAAAGGAAGAAGGGGAGATAGTAGAGGAGGAGGAGTACCTAGATGAGGAATACCCAGAGGAGAACCTGGAGGAGGAACCCGAAGAAGAGGACCCTAAAGAAGAACTTGAAGAAAAACCCGAAGATGAGTCGGAGGATGATTTGGAAGAGAATCCAGAGTATGACCTGGATGAGGATTGAAACCCCCATCCTGTTTGCAAACTCTGAGTTGTGATCTGATGGGTGATTAGATCTGGCTCGTTAATAGTATTATAATATATACTATGAGGTTTGCTTGTATAAAAGTGTGATTGTGGTTTTTCAGTTGCGAAAAATATAGCCCTACTTTTCTATCACATTGTTTTATTGTATGGGGATTAATTGATACCGCTTATTGTCTAATGGCAGACAATATAACCACAGATAGATGCTTTTCAAAATATTTTCTAGTGGACATTACATGTACGTGTTGGCTTCTCTTATCCTATAATGTGTTGGCAATGAAAGTGTCCATTGTTATTTCAATAACTTGCCTAAAGTGTCTAATTTAGTAACAAAATACGACTTCTTAAACTAAAATTTAGAATGCATAATGAGAAAGTTCAGTAGAATAGGCTTCCATGGTTGAACCAATCGTCAAAATCCTATGTTAACATCTCTAAATAACTAATCGATTGACTCAGTAACATGTAATATGCTCCTAAGTATTTGCTTTATTATCAAACCATTCGATTTAACTAAAAGAATCCATTGACACCTAAATTGTTGCTGACAAATTCAATATGCATATTTTTTGTAAATAATAATAATAATAATAATAATAATAATAATAATAATAATAATAATAATAATAATAATAATAATAATAATAATAATATAGAAGAGAAGAACGAAAGAAAAGAATATTAAAAAAATATAAATAACAAGTAAAGCACCAAAATGTCATTAAACCACAAGTGCAGCCCATTAAAATCACCGCAGGCCCATCAGCCAATTGGTCTAATTAGAGCCAACTCAATTCGGGTCATCATTCTTCAGCCCGTCCAGAAAACCAAGTCCAATTGACTCATCCTCAGCCCAGCAGCCCAAGTCCATCAAACGCTTGACCTTGGCCCACGACCCATGAGAGGTCCCTCCATTCCTCAAAGCTGGTTCTCTCTCTCTCGCTGAAGGTTCAAGTTTAGCGTCGGAGGCACGCGTGCATGGTTGAGAGCTGAGGAAGAAATTATTGCGAAGGTCGAACACACGCAAGTGAAGATATCACACGGAAATCCTCAGTTTGGTATTATCAGTAGTTATTTATTTTAAAGTTTGTTACCAAAGGTCTCAATTTGATAAATTCACAACGTTCATTTGTAAGGGATGAACATGTTAAACGGTTAAGTTAGATCGAGCTTGGATGATCTATTTAACATATTTTAACCCATTTTCATACAATACAAATCCATGACACATATCTTATCTTATCCATATTACTAAAACGCATTTATGGTTGGCCAAATCTAAGAAAACTCACACCCAATTTGAGGTCAAAGCACGGAGTAGGCAAACATGAGATCGAATGAGGACGAAAGATAGTAAAGAAAGATTCATAAAGATAGGTTAGATTTAAGTAGGTCGCGATCCCATTTAATATCCATTCTATTTTGGACTTCATCATTCTGAACCCATTTTCTAAAAATAACTAATCCTTATAACAATTCAATCTATTAAATTTTGACAAGTCTAACATAACGGATTCAATATGTGTATTTTTGGATGTGGAAAAGAACCACTTGTATGAAATTGAATTGATTCAGATGTGATTTTGCCAAGTAGAAGTGAAACCGAGTTGAAGTCAAGTGAATATTCAAGACCTCTTTTGTGAAGAATGTCATGATTCACAATGAGCAAATAAAGATGACATGTTGATTGCCCTTTTTCCTCTTAGATTGGTCTAACACTTCCAACACCACTCTTTGTGCTATTGGTCTTTTCAATTCTTGTCATCAACTAGCTAAATATAAGAGCAGAAGATAATGGGGAGTGGACACACAAAACAAGGAAAGGCGGTAACAGTAAGGGATAAGATGTGGTTTGACCCTGAAAGGACATGGAAGAGGGAGAGAGCTGCAAAAGCAAAAACAAGAGGAGGCGGCGGCAAAAAGAACACCAGCTTTTGGGGGGTTCCTCTCTCCAGCACTGGGATTATTCTCGGAGGTCCCTAAAACTCTCTCAGGCCCCGTTCCATGATTGGGCCGTGATCTTCCCTCGCTGTTCTCTCTTCTTCATCTCGACTTCTCCATCTTTTGGCGCCATCATTCAAAGTGTAAACGGCCATCCAAGCTCGCATGCAACTTCGAGCACCTCAATTTCGACTTCCAACTTGTCAAGGACTAGTTCTCCATCACAAGCCTCCGCAAATCGCATGAAAGAAAGACGTGAAAGTTAAGTGTTTAGTCTTGGTAAGACCTTATTTGTTTGTTTGTTGGCCATCATTTCATTCAACAATATGTAGATAGCGTTGACATTCGATATTTTGTCGATATTTTAAGTATCCATTTATTTTCTAAAAATATAACAAGATTAAGAAAAAAAAGGATAAAAATGAATTAAAAAATATAAAAAAGGAAGAATAAATATGAATGAAAATGATTTAAAAAAAAAGAATTCGAGCGGGCCGGCATGTCCGGCCCACTTATCTAAAACTTTCGGCTCACCCCTTGACCCATTTCCCTAATTCCCTTCCTCTCTTTAATTCTTTGAGCCCACAACTTGAACCCAAGAAGACAAGAAAGGAGCCCAGCCCGTCTCCCATCTCTTGCCCAAGGCTTCTCCTTCCTGTCGTTCCCACTCGACTCCCTCCGTCAAGCAATCCACGATAAAAATCCCATCTCTTTTCCCGGAAGTTGGTAGAGATTATCACAACGTTGAGCGCAGATCTGTCTCGTCTCCTTCCAATCTCTAACGATCCTGACGTGGGCGACGTGTCAAAGTTACCCTTCCACTGTTCTGTAGGCTTCGTGGAAAGCTTGGTTGAAGGTCTGGGCAGAGGCAGAGAGCGAGCTCGAGAAGGAGGGATGGAGAGAGCGAAACACGGAGCTGAGCTACGTTCTTGACTCAGCATTACCCGACCATCCCCGTCGCAAGCCGACGAACCCTAGCTGACACACTCGAGCCCGTGGGCCTCCTCTTCCACGGCGACCGAATTCCAGATGAGTTTTCTTTGGGGTTCGGTCCAGTTCTTTTTTTCGAGGATCTTGATTCGGCGACGTCGCGAGGCAGTAGTCGGCCATAGCTCGACTCATCGTGAGCTCGCCCTATAACTGCCATGTCCGAGCCAGGAAGGGATTTCCGCGATTGAAACTCATTTCCATGAATTCCTTTTTGCCTCGCCCTGTTCTGTTTTAAGAAGGAACCGAACTTGGTGTCTCTAGTTCTTGAGCGATTTCTTTTTAACTGAGTCGGCATCAGCATTCCCGGGTGATATTTTTGTTTTAGACCCGAGTTCGAGTTCTAAAAATGTTTGATATCTTCGGTGTTCACCATATGTTCGCAGGAGTGCCTGAACTAAAACCGTTCCTTTTAGTCTCGCATTCCTATTTATTCTAAGGATTCATAAATGCCTATTAATTCCCGAATACATTTGTTAATCATATTTCATTTCTGCCAAATCCGAATCTCCTAGAATTTCGGTTGTCGTTCGTCCTGTGCTTTGCCATATTCCTATGAATGTTCTTTGTATTTGTGGTTTGACAGCAAGCGTGAGCCCCGCCCAAATAGTGGTGGAGATTACCGGCTATCTGGTGGCCGGAAGTGGCTTGCTATGGTGGTCCGGTGATGGTCGTACCAGTCAACGACGAGTAGAGTCTCTTCACGGTCTGGTGTGGTGAGCCTCGGCCACGAGTGTGCGTGCGGACTCTCTTCTCAGTTTGTACTGAGCAAAGAGGCAAGAAGATGGCTTGGAGAAAATGAGAGAGGACATAGGCTTAATTGGTCTAATAAGATTCGGGTTTATTTAGACCGATGGATTCGGACTTGTCCGGTCTAGTCAGTACAGGCTGGGCTTTGTATAGTTAGATTCGGATTGGGCTTGTTTGTTAGTAGATTGGGGCCTTTTATAATGGCTTGTTTTGTCCTTGGCCCGTCTTGTAGGCTAGTTGCAGCCCATGTTAGGACCCGGCCCTAGGGCCCGGCCTGTCCCTATTTTCGGATTAAATAAAATGCGAAAATATTCCAAAAATTTATTTTTTAAAATTCAATATATATATATATATATATATATATATAATTTCGAAATTTTTTAGAAAGTCTTCAAAAATTTAGAAAATTCGTAAATTAAAAAAAAATACCAAAAACAATAAAAAAAAATTGAAATTCCTCGAAACAACTTTAAAATAGTATTTTCGGGTTGCCTTATCTTCATATGTGCGAAAATCTTTGATAAGAAAATTGTGCTCAAAATTGAACAAGCCCTTATGTCTTTACCATAGGATTTCGATTGTCCTTAAAAATGAGTTCTTTTGATTGCGCACTTTCAGTATGTTGACTATAGTTTC
The DNA here is from genome assembly GCA_019915185.1 of Eucalyptus camaldulensis. Taxonomy (NCBI): domain Eukaryota; kingdom Viridiplantae; phylum Streptophyta; class Magnoliopsida; order Myrtales; family Myrtaceae; genus Eucalyptus; species Eucalyptus camaldulensis. Next base: position 25,751,611 of record JAHSVA010000008.1, read on the forward strand.
CTTTAGCTTAGTTAGAGATGATGTACCCTTATTTGGTAATGTTAGATGCTTGCCCTCCCAATGCAATTTATTTAACATCATATTAGTTGCTGATTGTTATTTTAATAATTGCACATCCGGATGATCAGCTTACATGTTAGGGGATAAATCTAAAATTGATCCAGATTACCAGACAAAAATCTTCTTGAAATGAATAAAATTAGGTATTGAAATAGCACTAATTAATCAATTAGTGTAACTAAATTCTTGACCCTAAATTCTCTAGTTACGTAGAAAGTGGAATATACCCTCATGCTTTACTTAGTTTCTAGCCAACCCCAATAGGCCAGTGGTGACTCATCATTAGAAAATTTTTATGAACACCCTAAAATTAAGCGAGGTATGAATTTGGAAGAGCCCGCGCCTAATCATGAGTCATAAACCTGTCTTTTAGGTAAGAATCCAAAACTTATTTTCCTCCCTACGAAGAGGTAAGTTGTGACAACCATTCAATATATGGTTCTAAATTTATATATTTTCGTACATAGATGCTTTGGAAGGTTATTCGAAATTTTATCACTTATATAGAACAATATAAATATAGATACTTAAACAAATATCTAGTATAGGATTTTATTTGTCGGTTTAGTATGTATGACATATATTGTGTTTATTTATCCTAAATCTTAAGAGAAAGAGGGTGAGGAATTAGGATTTTATTTTCCTAATTCGATACCTTCCATGTGCGCATCACATGTAAATTTCGGCCACCATAAGTCATCATTGAACTTTGCCAAACATGCTTCCACGAGCTTGGTCAAGATAATTTTTTATTAAGCCCTGCTTATTTTTAACGCATTTAGCACTAGTCTAATTAGAATGCAAAAAGTAATTGAATGAAAAATGCTAATAATATGCAAATGCAAATTAACAATTTTTTTGTCTAGGAATTAGGGTCAAATCCTAATTTTCTCGTGCAATGAATAATTAAATGGGGTCACTACAATTTAGGTGTTAACAAGATATAATTTTGTAGTCTTAGATCCCTACATAGACATTTCACTAGTATATGCTATAATACTGAATTGGACAAACACATAAAATAAGCACTTATGAATTAGTTTAAACTTTGTTGTGAATCAGGCCCATAAAATAGAGAAATGCTATGTTTTCATTTGTTTATTTATTGGGAAATAGTCTCACTATATTTGTTCAGTAGGCTCTCTCTATTTGGTGTTTTACTACTCCATAGTGAAAAATTCTACAACTCAAGTAAATAGATAGTGACAGCAGAATAAACCTCTCTTCCTATAAGAGCTTTTCTCTCTTCTAGTAAGAGTTTGCCCTATCCATGGTGATGGAAGAAAAAACCCTAAAACCTCTAGGCATCGCCCAAGGTGAGGAATTCCACATCGGCGTCGATTTTCTTATATAAAGAGAATATGTGATATGTCCAAAATAAGAAATTAAAGTAGTTCTCTTCATCATGACTATAATTTTAAAAGATAACAACTCTATCCTCTCCCAACTTCATTAGATAATGCAATCTTTCCTAATTTGGCACCTCCCATGTGCGCATCACATGTAAGTTTCAGCCGCCACAGGTATTCAATGAGCTTCACCAAATTTCACTCCTCGACGGGCTTGGTCTAGATAATTTAATTAAGCTTAGAACCTGCTTGTTTTTAACCCCTTTTGCACCAGTCTAATGAGAATGCAATTTATGTAGGCCCATTGATATTAAATGTAAAATGCTCATAATATGCAAATGCAAATTAACAATATTTTTGTTTAGGAATCTTGGTGGAATCATAATTTTCTCATGCAATGAATGACTAAATGGAGTCATTAAAATTTAGATGTTAACAAGATCTAATTTTATAATCTTAGACCCATACGCAGACATTTCATTAGTATATGCTATAATATTGAACTGGATGAACACATAAAATAAGCGCCTATGAATTAGTTTAAACTTTCTTGTAAATGAGGCCCATAATACAGAGAAACACTATGTTTTCATTTGTTTATTTATCGGGAGATGTTGTCACTATATACGTTCTGTAGGGTCTCTCTATTTGGTGTTCTGCTAATCCATAGTGAAAAATCCTATACTCAAGTAAATGGACAGTGAAATGAAAAAGACTACGTGTGGACTTGGCTATTTCCTCGTTAAGCTTCATCAAATTTTCTGAGAAATTGTTTGCATTTATTGTTACTTTTGCTGCCACATGACTCGTTTAGTCGGCCCGTTCGAGGAAGTTTCACCCTAATTAGTCAGAAGTAGTCAGGATGGAAATTAATGGACGGGCTCAGATTAACTTTTCACTGCTCCTTTGTGGAAAATTGTGTTGCTCAAGTACATGGACGGTTACTGGCCAAAAAAAAAAAAAAAAAAGTACATGGACGGTTTGCTCAAAAAAAAAAAAGTACATGGACGGTTTGACAAAAAAAAAAAGTACGTGGACGGTGAATTTAAAAAGACTCCGTGTGGACTGGAGTAACCGCATGAACAAGTTTGGACTCAATTTCGTCGATAAGCGTCATCAAGGATCCAAATTCCCCAAGAAATTGTTCGCAATTTTTGTTGCGATTTGTCCTTGACATGACTCGCATAATTAGCTCATTCCACGAACTTTCACCCAAGGTAGTTGGTAACTCGGGTTAGAATTCCATGGACGAGCTTGGAATTCCACATTGTGTGGAAAGAGATTAATAATGGTCATGGATCATAATTAAAAAACCATTTTGAATAGGGCGAATTGACTTCAAATCATTTTGGGTTACATAATATCAAACACTTGATAGAAACTCAACATTATCATATATGATATAATTGTAGACAAGACGTTATGATGTGATGCTTTTGTACGCACGGAATGAGCCACCAGCCCATTAACATCAATCACCTCATAAACATATTAAGAATCGAATCTAAATTGATACGCAAGAGAAAGTGAACAACAACAACAACAACAACAACAACAACAACAACAATAATAATAGAATAACTACTATAACAATAATAAATCACTCATTGTGTACTATGACTTCGTAAGTTTATTATGTTCTTAAGCTATACATATAGATGGGTGTCCTTCTCAATGATTCTTGATTAGTTGCACAGTTGCCTTTACATGGTATAGATATAGGTGATCAAATTTGGTTATGTGTTTATGAATTTTTCTTCTCTCTTTCCTTCATTATCCTGTTTTTTTTTTTTTTTTTCGCTTATGTTACAGTGCTACGGTATTATGAACAGTGTGCCAAACAATATATGAATAGTACGCTACAATACCAAACGGTACATGAATGGTATAAAGATTTATAAACCTAAGGCTTTCATCCTACTATATCAAATTCAACTTGAGGGGAGTGTTAGGGTAAGCAAAAAATATATCCAAGACCGTTCTCCATTAGCTATCTAATCTATTGATGTATGATTGATTATTCACTTTACAATTTAAAGTAGTTAAAAGAATTACCACCAAAAACATGTCGTGGCTTAGTGTACCTATTGAATCTACTATAGGGGAAGTCTTCGTGTACATGATGATCGAATTTAAGCAAGTTTGTGCAGATTGTTTGAGCAAAAAAAACTAGATGTTTATGGTATCAACCAACAATTAATCAATCTTACGTCAATTTATGCCTTTTCTAGTTGGCACATACTTCTTATATTGGTTGAGAATCATCGAGTATCTCTTCTTCTTTGTGTGTGATTATGTCGTATTATCCACGAGCTTTGGTATGCTAGATTAATTCCATCCCAAGCAGTCTCTTGATCAAGACCCTCCATATTAGAATTGGAAAATGCATAAGAAATTACTACATGATGCAATCGCATATACATCATATCGGAGACCATACATTTCCTAGTCTTAAATCCGAGTAGTTTCCAGCTCTCGGACAAAGTTCCATCATCAGCTATTTAAAACGAGATGGAAATAGCAGCAAAAAAAAAAAAAATGATGGTATGAACAATCCTGAGGTTAAAGAATTGTTAGGATTCTTCATACAAAATTAAAAATTGAAAAACAAAAACATGACGTGTGAATGCTACCGGAGGTTATCTTATCTCTTTGCATAATACATACGCTCAGATGGACCCGCCCATGTCGAGCAATCCTTGAATGGAAGCTCTTCATGCTTTGTTTTACTTTTCAAAGCTCTTCTCCCTTATAAATTCATCGCCCTCGTCGTCACATCCTCCATGTCTCTCTTTCACACAAACATACACTTGCGTTTTCCCGAGACCCTCTTCAATGATGCCTCCAAGAATCTCTTTCGACGCTGAAACGCTCCTCTTTTTGGCTCTCTCCTTTTTAGCCATCATTGTATGATCCAGCGACGGTCCTCAGCTAGCAGTGGCGCAAAGTAGTAACAACAACAGTGCCACAACGATCCCAGTGAACGTTGGGGTGATTGTTGATCTGTAGACGTGGGTGGGTAAGATGGGATTGAGCTGCGTTGAATTGTCTCTCTCTAACTTTTATAGTTCAAACCCTTCTTACAAGACCAGGCTCATCCTCAACGTTAGAGACTCAAAAGGAGAAGAGGTTGCTGCTGCTGCTGCAGGTTCTCTCTCTACCTTTTATACTTCCGTTGATTGATGAAGTTTATTTTGGTTAAGATTCAATTTAATATCTTTCACACGTCCGCCCGAGTCATGCGGCCTTGAGAGACTGACAATTTGACGCTTAGCTTGACAGTATTTATGGGTTTTGTTCCATCCACGCCGCGCGGTGCTTCTCGAAGACACTGGTCTTTGAGCGTAACATTTGACCTTGGAACCATTTGTTTCATTTATTTCTTTCAATTCTTGGAGTTTACTCTTCAGAAAGCTATACCAAGAAGACGATATTGCAAGAAACAATCTTAGGGACCATCCAATTATAATATCCTGATGGAAATAGGTATTTCAGTCACCCCAAATCGAAAATCTCTAATCTATTAAACCATTTCTTGGGTTTTGTTTTTGTATTTAGAGGGTGTAGCACTATTGAAACAAGCGTGTATGATTTATGCATCATATAGAACAAATACATCTCAAGCATCAATCGTTTGAGCTCATGATAGGGCCTACTTATTTACTAGTTGAGATGATATTAATCAAAATGATCTACAAACCATATAATAACTCCTCAATATTGTTAGTGTCGGTAAACTTGTGATCTTTGAATTAGAAGTCCACCTTCGTATCATGTCATAGTTCACCAATGTATACATGTGCATAAATTTGTGGACCCAGTTTCATCTTGATAAAAATGTGTGAGCAGAATTTTTGTTTTATGATCTTGGAGGGTCAAATGTAGGACTACTATTGTCTGTTCTTTTCTTTGAAGAATATATAGCTCCCCTGTGACTCTTGTCCTACTGTAATGGAATAAACCTTTATAAAATTACGTCTACATATAGATGATCAGTGAACTGTGTTAGAAATCGAGTCACAAAATACACATGCTGCATAGCTTTATTTTTGGAAAGAAAGGCTAACTTTAGTGGCTAAGTACATTACAAATGCCAATATTTTCGTACGGCGTTCACTTAAGTACGAAAACTTCTTTTTTTTGTTTATTTGAATGCCACAAATTTGAAAAATTGATCACTTGAGTGCCACTTATGATTTGTCCTGCCGGATAAGTTGACGTGGTTGTTGGTTGTCTGATGTGACCATCAAAAAATATTATTTTAATATTTTAAAACATTTTTTTACTATCATTGTTTTTTGAATTATTTCTTTATTTTTTTTTTCCTTTAGGGCCAGCGAGTGTCATTAGCAATCCTCATCGGTCAAGAAATCCTCGCCCAGGTTGCCTCGCCCCTCAATTGTGAAGGCCTTAAGTGAGGCTATTGGGGCCTCTTTGGTGGTTGGCGAGGGCCTCATAGCCTTGCTCTTGCTGGGAAGGCCTTGGGGTGAGGTCGTGAGGACCCTTGCCTACAGCAGCCTAAAGTTGGCAAGAGTGCTCGTGGCCTTGCTAGCCAATGGCTGACAACCTTCGCCGGCCATGAAATCCTCGCCCTTGACCGTGAAGGCCTTCGGCGATGGTGTTAGGGTCTCGCCAAGAGTGGGTGAGGCCGCAAGGACCCTCGCTCGCGGCCCCCAAAACTGACGAGGGCCCTCATAGCCTTGCTCAATCTGGGCAAGGGTTTCGTGGCTAGCAAGGATTGCTAGTGACTCTTGTAGGCCCTAACGGAAAAAAAGAAAAAAAATTCAAAAAAAAAAAAATCCGAGTGGGACGTTTAGCTGAAGTGGCACTTAAGTGAGTGATTTTACATCGATTTGTCATTCAAGTGAGTGAAAGAAAAAAAGTTTTGATATTTAAGTGAGTGTCGTACGAAAGTATTGATACTTGTACTATACTTACCCCTAACTTTAGAGGCAGTTTATTTGAGAAAAACCATTGTCAGGGAATTGTTCTTGAATTTTCTAATATTTGGATGATGGAAAATGAGAGAAAATTAAATTAGGAAAAACAACTTCCTTTTTTGGCAATAAGGAATCATATTTCCTGATTTCTTGCCGCGTGTCCAAGTGAGAAGAGTAAGTCCCTTCATGTCCATTTTTTGCTTATCAGTTTTTTTTTTTTCCTTTTTGTCTTGACAAGTCTCATATGGTTCTTTCATAAATCTTGTCTGCCATCTCTTGAATATACTTCATTAATGCTCATGTCTTTTGATATTCCCACAAAAGTCCATCTTATATCATATTGTACATAATATTTTCCATAAATTCTTTGATTATTTCTTGTATTCCTTTTGATTTAATGGATTACAGAACAAACAAAAAAGATGTTGATTATAGTTTATTACATATCAATTTTAATTTACAAGCTGCCATTAGTGGATTCACTTGTTATCAAATACCATAGATTTTTTTTTTTCCAATTTGTTTTCAGCGAAAACAAACATAAAAAATTGGTTTACTTTCCCTGATCTCCAATTTCCCAAAAATATATATTCAAGTGACAAGAAGTTTTCAATTGAACAAATAAATTTTATTGTGCTTTTCAAAGTAGAAAAATAGTCATTTAAGTGGGGGCGGTTGATAGAAACACTTTTAAATTTTTTCTTCGGGAAAATATATCTACATAATTGTTTTGATTTTTTTTTTTAATTTCTAGTTAAGCAAGTTGATCCGGTGACTAACTGTTTTCATGGAAGTTGTGCGTTATTCAATGAGATTGAAACAACATAGGATTCTGGTTCGATCAAATAATTGTCAGTGCATGAAAGCAGTTTAATATGGATGCTGAGAGGCTTGATATATGATAAAACATCGGAAAGGTCTGCCCTCACAAAATCCATAAAATTAAAATGTGGGGCTTGGAGTCTAAAGTGGACATGCGGCATCGACTCCTTGCACCACAAAGTACAAAAAATTTCATGTTTGAACCTCTTATCTAGACTTTTGCTTGAGTCTTTGACGGAGTAAGTAGTTATGATACAAGGCTTGTTCAATTACATGCCCAGGGTATTTCATAGATATGTAGTACACTTAATCAAAGTGAGCTTCCTCGGTATTGATAAATATTGTTTGTGAACACAATTGTGCATCGTGTTTGAAATCAAGTTAAAATAAAATGGGAGTGGTCGACTATGTCTTGTGAGTAATATTTTATCTTTTCCTAAAAAATAAGAGGTTTCGCTTAGCCACGTCGGAGAAATCGAGATTTCATCATCTTAAGCACATGTTGAATTATGATCTAACCATAATGAGTTGACGTCAGATTTTCTAGTTAGTAAACACGTGTTTCAATAATATTAAGTACGAGTTTTTTTCCAACTTCAAGCTCCGATGCTACCTTCTTCTTAAACATCGATATATTTAATAACATTGCACCAAGTTTTGATTGGCTTCTGATGCGCCTTTTCCAATAAGAATTTCCATTATCTGCCGAACTTTTTATTGTTTCACCGTCTTTTCTGGTTCACCATTGCAGCACTTGATCTGATAAAGAATAAGCAAGTCCACGCCGTAATAGGCCCCCAAAGTTCAGTGCAAGCAGATTTCATCATTGACCTTGGAAACAAATCTCATGTGCCGATCATCTCTTTTTCTGCTACTAGTCCTTTCCTCAGTTCCATTCGGAGTCCATACTTCATTCGAGCTGCACAAAATGACTCATCCCAAGTGAATGCCATAAGCGCAGTTGTGCAAGCTTTTGGCTGGAGAGAAGCGGTTCTAATATATGTGGACAATGAGTTCGGAGAAGGCATCATACCTTCTCTTACGGATGCTTTGGAAAAGGTCGATACGCGAGTGCCCTATAGGAGCCTCATTCCTCCTTTAGCCACGGACAATCAAATCGGGCAGGAACTCTATAAGTTAATGACGATGCAAACGAGGGTCTTCATCGTACACATGTTACCTACCCTCGGTTCTCGGCTATTTGCCAAAGCAAAAGAGGCAGGAATGATGGGGAGAGGTTATGTATGGATCTTGACTAGTGGAATCACTGACCTATTGAGCTCTGTGGATTCATCTGTTGTTGCTAATTCAATGCAAGGAGTATTGGGAATCAAGACTTACGTCCCAGACACACGGAACCTGGACAATTTCGTGGCCCAGTGGAAGAAGAAATTCCAACAAGAGAATCCATCCGTCCTTAGTCCTCCGTTGAACATCTTCGGATACTATGCTTATGATGCTGCTCGGGCTCTGGCAATGGCTGTTGAGGAAATGGGAACAGTGAATTTTAGCTTCGAGATTTTGAATACTTTGACAGATGCAACTGATCTGGACACTATTGGGGTCTCTCAAAATGGTGAGAAACTTCTCCAAGAACTAGCTAATATCACATTCAAGGGGCTCACTGGAAATTTCAGTCTTGTTGATGGGCAGTTAGAATCGTTAGTGTTCCAAATTGTTAATATCAATGGAAACGCGGCAAGAGGGATCGGGTTCTGGACCCTAAAAAATGGGCTGCTGAGAGATTTGAATCCATCCGACACAAGCAAATATTCCACTTCGAATAGAAATTTAGGAACAATAATATGGCCAGGAGATTCGACCTCTGTTCCCAAGGGATGGGAGTTTCCCATGACTGGGAAGAGTTTGAAAATCTTAGTTCCCGTGAAAGATGGTTTCAATCAATTCGTGACGGTGACACGTGATCCTACAATAAACACATCCCAAGTAACCAGATATTGTATCGACATCTTTCGAGCCGTGATAGAAAAACTGCCTTATGCGTTGACTTATGAATTTACTCCGTTTGCCTTGCCTAATGGAAGTAGCGCTGGTAGTTACAATGACATGATCGATCAAGTATATTACCAGGTGAGATAACTCTCAACAGCTTAATCCCATTGGATTACATGCTAAAGCATAATGTGCTATCATGTGGTTGACAAAGAAAATACTTTTCCCTTCCTGTCATTGGAACAGAATTATGATGCAGTGGTGGGTGATACGACGATACTTGCGAACAGATCATTGTACGTGGAGTTTACCTTACCATACACAGAATCGGGGGTTGCAATGCTTGTGCCATACAAGGACAACAAGAGCAAGAATGCTTGGGTTTTCTTGAAGCCACTCACCTGGGACCTTTGGCTAACTATCGGATGCTTTTTTGTGTTTATAGCATTGGTCGCGTGGATTCTCGAACATCGGATTAACGAAGATTTCAGGGGTCCAGTCACGCATCAAGTTGGCATGAGCCTCTGGTTTTCATTTTCAACCATGGTCTTTGCTCAAAGTAAACACCATTCACTTTAGTAGATCAATCAGACATTACAATTTACATATCACTGTTGGAGAATTTATGTGCTTACTTTAATTTGGATTGCAGGGGAGAGAGCATTTAGCAACCTAACGAGATTTGTTGTGATCGTGTGGGTTTTTGTGGTACTTATACTAAAGCAAAGTTATACGGCAAGCCTGAGCTCTCTTTTGATGGTGCAAAATTCTCAACCAACTATAGCTGATGTGCATCAGCTCCTAAATAGTGGAGAAAGAGTGGGATACCTGTATGGAACTTTCGTTCATGAGATGCTAAAGCAAATGAAATTCGATGATTACAGACTTGTATCTTATAAGTCTGTTGAAGAATGCGATGCGCTTCTTTCCAAAGGAAGCTCAAAGGGTGGGATTGCCGCCGCAATTGACGAAGTCCCCAACATTAAACTTGTTCTTTCTCAATATTGTAACAAATATATAATGATCCCGACATTTAAAACTGCTGGATTTGGCTTCGTAAGTCAAGCTCTCAATTTTAGCCAAAAAAAACAAAAAACAAAAAACAAAACAAAACCTCTCAAATTCCACAATTACTGAGGTTAGTTATTTCTTTGATTGAAAAATCTCATGTCCTGCTTCTTTTGGTTTACAGGTTTTCCCCAAAGGGTCTCCGCTAGTCCCAAATATTTCACGAGCAATCCTCAATGTAATTGAAGGGCCTAACATGACGAAAATTGAAAAAGCGTGGTTTACATCAGAAACCAACTGCCTCAATTCAACTCCCTCCATTTCTTCCAATAGTTTGGGTCTTGACAGTTTCTGGGGCCTATTCTTGATTGCTGGAGTTGTTGCAGTTTTAGCTCTCCTCATTTACATGGTCATGTTTGTCAAAAGGAATTGGCATGTCGTATCAAGTTCTTCAACTTCACTGCGACAGAAAATTGTTGCATTGGGAAGAAGATTTTACGAAAGAGACATCAATTCCCATACTTTTAGGGAGGGCAGATTCAGAGACAGAAGTATAGATGATGGTATCCATGAGCATGCAGCTGTTGAGATATCAGAAAACACTAATTTCCCCCTGAGTCCGTCAAGCAACTCCAGCCAAATCAACGACGTTTTAACCAATGAGCAAGGCACACCATCTGCAGAACAAGGACTTCCTAACCATGTAGATGAAGGTTGCCACAAGATAGCGAGCAATGTCGAGCTTACCAATGTAACTAAGAGAGGTACATGCCTCGACAACCTTAGATGCTAAACTTTAATCAGTTTTGCACTGAATGTGGCATCTTTCTGACACTACTTGTGTGAGTTCCTACACCAAAACGGTCTACGCTTTGCCTGAATGACGTTGGTCTATGCTACACCTTGCTGTCTATAATATGGCCAGTATTTTACTGTCCTCCTCCCATTGCAATCATTTAGAATACTTGCTAGAACCTTGCTTGAGCAGAACCTGAACTTGGAAAATGCCATGCTTACCACATGCCAACTTCACCTTTTCCGAAGAGTATTGTTTTGTGTTTCAATGTTTGCAGACCTTTCAACACGGGAAGGCACTCAACCAACTGCTGCTCTTGGGCCCCCTCATCACACCTCCCGTGAATGTCACTGCGCTGGCGAAGGTGGCAGTTCAAGCAGCTGCGGATCCTGCCTTCACTCCAGTTGTCATAGACGTTCAAGGATTACTCCGATATAGCCAACAAAAGTTGAAGTAGAAATGGTCCGACCCATCCTCTTTATAGGTTCAATCTTATAGAGCTGTTAATAACATGAGCACTCATATGTTGTTTTCATATCAACACCGTTTTGGTTTTTCTGGAGTCTATATTTGCCTGTAGGAGAAAGAGAAGAATTCTTAGCTCAAACTTTGAAGGCAGTAAATGCACTTGAAAGAGCTAAATTCTTTGTACGTTGGGGTTTCCCTGAACTTTTGAGTCATGTACTGAACTTCAGTGAAATGATCCCTTCAGAATATAAGTACATCGGGCAAGAGTAATATAGATCCTCATTGTTTTCATCCTTAATGTTATATATAAATTCCAGACTCATTTACTCTTGACGCAGGATCAAATGACACGTTAAACCTAAAAGTCGAGGGGATTGCAAGAATCAATAGGGCATGCAAGACATTTTAATTATCATCATTTAGGAGTATAGAGTTTCCAATCAACCATAGTTCCTTTTCTGACCTTTCCAATTGAGCAGACATTATAGTTAATTTGTGGGTCAGTTTCTTCCTCTTCTTCCTCCCAATTCTGCAGGCTTAAACTTTTTGTTAACTGACACATCACTTCAGTATTTCACTAACAAAGGGAAAATTACCAAAAAAATTCTACACTTATTATTATATTTGTGCCAATTTAGTTATAAAATTTTCAATTATATCAATTTAATCATCAACCTTTTCACGTTTTGCCAATTAAGTTCACAACTTTTTCGCATGTGCCAATTAAGTCCATTTTGCCAATTTTGACTAGAAATCACTAATGTAAATGCTGGTAGTCCTAAATGGCATTGTCGACATCGATATCGACAAGTCCTTTAATATATTTTTAATTTTTTTTTATCTTTTCTTTTACTTTTCCTTTTATTTTTCCTTCCTTCTTTTCTTTCCTTTTTTCCAGAGTAGCCGATGAGTCCAGCTCGCCCATGGCTGGCGATGACCTCGCCAGCCACGGGTGAAGGCACACTCACTTGTGGTTGGTGAGTCTATGGCTACATTCACCCATGGCAAGGGAGACCTTGGCAAGATTGGCCTCACCAGAGACCACACATGCCCAAAACCATTGTGAGGTGTAGCTGCAAGTGAGGTTTCCTTTCTTGCAATCATGATGGCCTTGCTTAGATTTGGGTGAGGTCAAGAGATGGCCACGGCCCTCATTGGCCACTATGGTAAAAAAAAAAAAAAAAAAAATTGAAAAATATTTAAAAATTACAAAATTAAAAAGTTGTCCATGTCAACTTTGGTCATACCATATAGAATGACTAATATCTTCATTAGCAATTTCCGACTTAAATTAGTTAAATGGACTCAATCGACAAAATGTGAAGATGTTAAGGATGAAATTGCACAATTGAAAGTTCTAGAACTGAATTGATAAAATTCATAAGACTTTTTTGGTAGTTTTCATCTTTAACTAAACAATCTCTAATGTCAAATCATCACTTCTGCCATGCCTTCTGCAATCTCAAAATGCCTTCATTACAATACGTGGGTAGCACCGTTAGTATCGCAAGCCATTTAGAAACGAGGAAATAATAATAATAAAATCCCCATCAGCCTTTTACTTTCTAGCCTTTTTTTTTTTTTTTTTTTTGCTTAGAAACTCGTCCAGAGATTAGATATAGAAAAAAATATTTTTGAATATAAATTGTTTCCGAGAATATAAATGTTACAAAATGCACCTTAACTAACTTTATTATGCAATGCATTTTCACGGGTTGAACGGTGAAAATCATTGAGACTTGAGGTTGCTAGCAAGTGGTTCTGATGGGTGGCTCGTCCGATCAAAGTTGAGCTAATAATTGATAGGATAGTACTTGTGGGCGCCATCATCGAATAACTTTTGCGTGCGGATGAGACTAAGAAAATTTGCTAGGAATTATTTCTATGCATGTCCTAATTGGCTTCTCCAACAGGGTTAATTACATGGGTCAAAACTGAAAAAAAAAAATACCTGGCTAGGGATTTTCTCTCTTGTTTTTTGAGATGCAAATGTCCTCTTGGACTATGAACTCATTGGGGTTTGTCGGTACTAATTATTTGTGTCTTGACTCTTCTTCCTCGATTTCTCCTATTTAAAATTCTCGACGGTCGTAATCATGCCAAAAAGTCACTCATGGGCTTTGTTCGTGAACTGTTTAGAAAATAAGCTAGAGGATACGATTTATGTAGCTCTATCTCCAAGATTCAAACTGAAATATACATATAATTAATGTTTTGACTTCTCTCAGCATATATCTTTTCGTTTTTTTTCTGTTCATCAAGTCTAGAAATAGACACATTATCCCTTAACTCCTCCTTTTCTTCCTCGATATTCTTTATTCAAGTGAACTAAGCTCCACGCACTATGCATAACCTCCACAGCAAGATCGTCTAAATATGTTGATTTCTTAATGGTGTCAAAATTCAATATGCAACCAGACAAATTGTCTGATATTCTCTTTTTGAAAGTAAGCACGCTATTTCCTATAATTTCCTTATTTAAAAGGGAGGATGCAAGCAATGAACGCATCTTTTAACTGCCCGCCTGACTTTCCATGTACTTCCACGAGAAATTCAAAACCCAAACTCGATTTAGACTGATGACTTTAATTAGCAATTCCGATGCATTTTCCTTCTATATATAACGGAACTTGCTAGGTATTAAGTTTAGGTGGTTTATAATTGGCGACAGAACTTTGGGTTATATGCTTATTTTATGGGCAATATTGACCTATATTTTCAGCAAGTCTCATTGGACGAAATCATCCGGGGGGGATGGAAAGCGGGGAGGGAAAGCAAAAAAGATCCTTTTGCCAGTACAATAGTTTAGAAAAAAAAGAAGAAGCTAACACAGTTGATGCAAACACGGCTGCTGATGGCTTTTTGGATTGTTGCAAAAGAGCTCAGGACAACAATCTGCCTAGTGTGTGAGAAAATGACCGCAACTTTTTTCTAGAAAGAGTTACGAGTCCCATAATCCAATCTGAAAAGCTTGTTCTGGGCATTATACCTTTATCGAATTGAGTAAACCCCTTGCAATCGTTTCGAACCTCAAAATTCATCTTCGTTTACGCATGTTTTCAGGGCACTTTCTATTTTATGTCGTATCTCCAAATTGTTTTTGGCTTTTGTTTGTTTTTCCGAATTCTTTATTGCTTAAGCTTATGTTTGGGTTTTCTAGGTTGTGTATTAGACATATTTCTTCATATTTTATAGAATAGGGAAAATTTCAATTAAGAACTTGAAGTAAATCATTTTTTCAAAAAATGGCATAAAGTGGACATTGTCTCAAATAAATGCATGAAGTGACCAGTTAAGTCTCAAATAAGGGTCTCAACTTATAAGCCTAACAAACCTTATTTGCAGCTAGGGGTGTTTTCGTCTAAGGACTTTTTTCTTTTTCTTTTTTTTTTCCTTTTCTTTTCTTTCTTCATCTTGCTCACCTCCTTCTTGACAAATGCATTAGACTCCTCACACACAAGCTTGCTTAGATGTAAAACAATTTGAACAATTTAGGATAAAAAGCAAACAAAAAGATATTCGGGAAGTTCTACAGTTTTGCAAAATTGCAAATTGCGTGCTTTAGTTCTGCAACCTCTTCATCAGCAAACTTCAAAGCACGTGCTCTTATGCAATTTTGCATCCTCACCTAGGCACTCATCAATTTCGGCAAAAGCCGGTTTTAAGTTATTCGCCATCAGTCACCTTCTCCGATGACGATTATGAACTTGAGAATCGAGAAATATTCATAAGTGGGTTTTGTTTTTATTCAATTTGCTTGTAAAAACTTATTATGGCAATTAAAGTACCAGTTTCATGTTCTCCTAGCTAACGAAATTGGCTATGAAATGATAACTTTCACTTGTAGCTTCTTGGGAATGATTTATTGGGTTTGGGTGGGATTATTCATAACATTCATAGATGCAGCTTGCATTGAGGTGGAATATATGGCTTTTTGAGAGGGTCCAATTGTGTTGTGCATGCTGGTTATCTACAAAGATTGCTAAATCATTTTGACCCGTGATTGAAGATATTTGCCTGTAATGGTGATTCGAATCAGACATCACTCAATTTAAAAAACGGATGACTTTGGTCTACACATATATGGTGAGGAATTAGAGCATTCTTGCTAGAATATGAAACATGCTAATTTCCCAATTTAAATTAAGAGAATATGTGATATGTCCAAAATAAGAAATTAAAGTACTTCTCTTCATCATGACTACAATTTTAAAAGATATTAACTCTATCCTCTCCCAAATTAATTTGATAATGCAATCTCTCCTAATTTGGCACCTCCCACGCGCACACTGCATGTAAATTTCGGCCACCTTAGGTATTCATCGGGCTTGATCAAATTTCATGCCTCGACCACCATAGGTATTTCAATGGGCTTGACCAAATTTCATATGCTCTCGCGGGCTGGGTCCAAATTATTTAATTAAGCTTATAATCTGCTTGTTTTTAACCCTTTTAGCACCAGGCTAATTAGAATGCGATTTATGTGGGCCCAATGTCATTAAATGAAAAATGCTCATAATATGCAATTGTAAATTAATAATAATTTTTTGTTTAGTAATTTGTGTTTATTCCTTATGCAATGAATAACTAAAAGGGGTTGCTAAAATTTAGGTATTACAAGATATAATTTTATAATCTTAGACCCGTACACAGATATTTCACTAGTATATATTATAATATTGAATTGGACAGACACAAAATATAAGCGCTTATGAGTTAGTTTAAACTTTGTTGTGAATTAGGAGCATAATATAGAGAAACGTTATGCTTTCATTTGTTTATTTATTGGTAGATAGTCTCACTATCTTCGTTCAGTAGGCTCTCTGTATTGGGTTTCTACAACTCCATCCTGACAAATTACACTACTCAAGTAAATGAAAAAGATTTCAGGTGGACTTGGCTATTTCCTCGTTAAGCTTCGTAAAAGAAACAAATTTTCTGAGAAATTGTTCGCATTTATTGTTACTTTTGTCTGCTACATGACTCGTATAATCGACCGTTCGAGGACTTTTCGCCCTAGTTAGTTGGACGTAGCTGAGAAGGAAATCGAAAGACGAGCTCAATCTAATTTTCCATTGCTCCATTGTATACATGGACAACGAAATGAAAAGGACTCGATGTGGACTGGAGCAACCGCGTGAATAAGTTTGGAGTCAATTTCGTGGATGAGCGCTGTGAAGGATATAAATTTGTCGAGAAATCGTTCTCAATTATTATTACGATTTGTCTGTGACATGACTCGCATAGTTGGCCCATTCGACGAACTTTCGCATTGAGTAGTCCGTAACTTCGGTTAGAATTCTATGGACGAGATTGGAAGGTACGTCATGAATCGTCTAATGCCTCCACATTGTATGGAGAACGATTAATGGTCATGGATCATGAAGAAAAAAACCATTTTGAGAAGAGCTAATTGACTAGAGCGAATTGATTGCAAAGCCATTCTGAGTCACATAATATCAAACACTTCGTAGAAACTCAACATTAATATATATTATATAACCCCTTGCAAGAGGCTATGACGTGGTGCTTTTATACGAATGGAATGAACCAACAGATAGAGAGAATCCATGCTCTCATCATTATTCATCACATTTTGTTTAAGAGTTAATACCACGAAACCAAACTAATTTTTCAATCACTGAAAATTCCAAACTAATACATATATGACAAATTTACCCCAAACTAATATTTTGACCATCGAAAATCCCAAACTTATGATAAATTTATCTACCATTAATTTCCGTTAAATATTACTGTCAAACTGTTGAGTTAAATGACATGTGCTAATTGACGGTTTACCAGTTTGGGGTTTTATCCTCTTTTTGTCATATGTGTATTGGTTTGAGATTTTTAGTAGTTGTCGTAGGTATACTAGTTTGAGATTTTTAGTAGTTAAGAAATTTATTTTTGGTAAATTTATCACAGATGTGTCGATTTGAGGTTTTTTGTGGTATTAACCCTTATTTTTAACTTTTCCTAAATTACTTCTCCTAAATTTAAGTTTTCCTCTTCACTATTTTTTTTTATGACAACTTGTAAATTAATTGCCAGGGCAGTTTAATATAAATATATATATATATATATATATTTTATGCACACATATCCTGAGTTTGATTTCAAGGCATACGCAGTTTCTTGGAAACTCACAAAACTTAGCCACAAAGATTGGAAGTATATTTTATGCACACATCGCAAGTCCATTTAGGAGTACGTGTGTGTGTGCCTCTAGAAGTGCAGAGGGAAGAGTCGTTGAGTTGAATTAAATCTGAATTGATATGCAAGAGAAAGTCAATGATGATGATGATGATGATGATCAGGAAACAACAAAAATGACAATAATTAATCACTCATTTTGCACCATGATTTAGTAAGTTTATTGTGTTGTTAAGCCATAAATATACACGCGTGTCATTCTCAATTATTCCTAATTAGTTGCACACTCACTTTTATATGATATAGAGAAAGTTGATCGAAATTGGTTATATACACACATTTTTTGTTAGTTTACGAATTTTTCTTCTCTTTCTTTTCTTTAATTTCTAAATACGAGGTTTTCTACTCAATATGATAAGTTAAGGATTCATATAACTAAGGCTTTCATCATACTATATTAAATTCAACTTGAGGGGACTGTTAGGTTAAGCAAAATTATGCGAGACCGTTCTCTGTTAGTTTTCTAATCTATTGATGCATAACCCATTGCTCACTTTACTATTTAAAGTAGTTAAAAGAATGACCACCAACAATATGTCATGGCTTAGCCACCGATTGAAACTACCATAGGGCAGGTCTTCAGGTACATGATGATTGAATTTACGCAAGTTTGCACATGTTGTTAGAGTGAAATACCAATAAATTTATGGTAATAATAACAATGAATCGATCTTACATCAATTTATGCTTTTTCTAGTTGGCACGTGCTTCTTATATTAGTTGAGAATCATGGAGTATCTCTTCTTATTTGTTCATGATTATGTTGTATTATCCATGAGCTTTTGTATACTAGATTAACTCCATCCCAAGCAGACTCTTGATCAAGGTAGACCCTCCATATTAGAATTGGAAAATGCTTAAGAAAGTATAACATGATGCATCGCATATACATCATATCGGAGACCATACATTTCCTAGTCTTAAATTCGAGTAGTTTCTAGCTCTCGGACAAAGTGCCATCATCAGTTGTTAAAACGAGATGGAAATAGCAGAAGAAAAAATGATAGTATAAACAATCCTGAGTTCAAAGAATTGTTAGGATTCTTCATACAAAATTAAAAATTCAAAAAACAAAAACATGAAGTGTGAATGCTACCGGAGGTCATCTTATCTCTTTGCATGGTACGTACGCTCAGACGGACCGCTCACGTCGAGCAATCCTTGAATGGAAGCTCTCCATGCTTTGTCTTACTTTTCAAAGCTCTTCTCCCTTATAAATACGTCGTCCTCATCATCACATCCTCCATGTCTCTCTTTCACACAAACACACACTTGCGTTTTCCCGAGACTCTTTTGAAATGATGCCTCCAAGGATCTCTTTCGACGCTGAAACGCTCCTCTTTTTGGCTCTCTCCTTTTTAGCCATCATTGTGTCCTCCAGCGTCGGTCCTCACCTAGCGGTGGCGCAAAGTAGTAACAAAAACAGTGCCACAACGATCCCAGTGAACGTTGGGGTGATTGTTGATCTGGAGACGTGGGTGGGTAAAATGGGATTGAGCTGCGTTGAATTGTCTCTCTCTAACTTTTATAGTTCAAACCCTTCTTACAAGACCAGGCTCGTCCTCAACGTTAGAGACTCAAAAGGAGAGGAGGTTGCTGCTGCTGCTGCAGGTTCTCTCTCTACCTTTTGTACTTCTATTGATTGATGAAGTTTATTTTGGTTAAGATTCAATTTGATATCTTTCACACGTCCAACCCAGTCATGCACTCGTGTGAGACGGACGATTTGACGCTTAGCTTGTCAGTATTTATGGGTTTTGTTCCATCCACGCCACGCGGTGCTTCTTGAAAACACTGGTCTTTGAGCGTAACATTTGACCTTGGAACCATTTGTTTCACTTATTCCTTTCAATTCTTGGAGTTTACTCTTCAGAAAGCTATACCAAGAAGACGATATTGCAAGAAACAATCTTAGGGACCATCCAATTATAATATCCTGATGGAAATAGTTATTTCAGTCACCCCAAATCGAAAATCTCTAATCTATTAAACCATTTCTTGGGTTTTGTTTTTGTATTTAGAGGGTGTAGCACTATTGAAACAAGCGTGTATGATTTATGCATCATATAGAACAAATATATCTCAAGCATCAATCGTTCGAGCTCATGATAGGGCCTACTTATTTACTGGTTGAGATAATATTAATCAAAATGATCTACAGACCATATAATAACTCCTCAATATTGTTGGTGTCGGTAAACTTGTGATCTTTGAATTAGAAGTCCACCTTCCTATGATGTCATAGTTCGCCAATGTATAAATGTGCATATATTCATGGACACAATGTTTCATCTTGATAAAAATGTGTGAGCAGAATTTTGTCGCAGAATTTTTGTTTTAAGATGTTGGAGGGTGAAATGAAGGACTGCTATCGTCTATTCTTTTCATTGAAGAATATATAACTCTCCTATGACTCTTGTCCCGCAGTGATGTAGCAAACCTCTAAAAAATTATGTCTACATGTAGATGATAAGTGAACCCTGTAAGAAATTGAGTCACAAGAGAGATGCTACATAGCTTCAAATTTGGTAAGAAAAACTAACATTAGAGTTAGTTTGTTTAAAAATAACCATTTTCAGGAAATTGTTCTCGAATTTTCCAATTTTTGAATGATGGAAAATTAGTTGATTGTGAATTTTTTTTTTTCATGGATTGAAAAAAATAAACTTTGATTGGGGAAAACAGCTTCTTTTTTTGGCAATAAGAAATCATATTTTTTTATTTCTGCGTGCGTCCAACTGAGAAGAATAAGTCCTTCTATATCCATTATTTGCTTATCAATATTTTTTCTTTTTATCTTGATAAGTCTCATATGGTTTTTTTATTATCTCCTGAACATACTTCATTAATGCTCATGTCTTTCGATATTCTCACAATAATCCATCTTATATCATTTTGTGAATAATATTTTTCATAAATTCTTTAATAATTACTTGTAAGTCCTTTTATTTAATGGATTACAAAATAAACAAAAAGACATTGATTCTACTTTGTTAGTCATCACATATCAATTTTATTTACAAGCTGCCTTTAATGTATTCACTTATTATCAAATACCATGGAATTTTTTTTTTCCAATTTGTTTTCAGTTAAAACAAATACAAAAAAAAAAAATTTACTTTGTCTAATCTTAAATTTCTTGAAAATATTTTCTAGTGACAAGAAGTTTTCAATTCAAGAAATAAACTTTTATTGTGCTTTTCGGATTAGAAAAATAGTCTTTAAGCTGGGCTGGTTTATAGAGACACTTCAATTTTTTTTTTTCTTCAGGAAAATATATCTACATAATTGTTCCGATTTTCTTTTTCTAGTTGAGAAAGTTAAGCCGGTGACTAACTATTTTCATGGAAGCTTTGTGTTATTAACCGTGATTGAAACAACTTAGGTTTCCTATTCAATCAGATAGTTAATGCATGCAAGCAGTTTAATATGGATGCTAAAAGGTTTGGTATATGATATAACATCAGAAAGGTCTGCCCTCACAAAATCCATAAAATTGAAATATGGGGCTTGGAAGAGTGGAATTTTCTGATGCCATGAGATAAAAGAGGTCATTTAACGAGGAGGAAGATTCAACATGTTCATGTCTGGGCCAGTTGAACCACTTTTTCGTTCTCAAATTACTTTTGATAATAGAATTAGTTCAATTCGGTATGCATTATATCGTTTTCCCAACAATATTTCAGTTGGAATGGACATGCCACGTCGATTCCTCGCTGCACAAAGTACAAAAAATTTCATGTTTGAACCTCTTATCTAGACTTTTTCTTGGGTCTTCAACGGAGTTTTATATGTATACTATGGGGGAAGACGGGCAATAATATTAAAGTCGTCATGATTTAATAAGAGGGCTTAGTCAATCACATGCTCAGGGTATTTCGTGGATATGAAGTTTACTTAATCAAAGTGAGCTTTCTCGATGTCGATAAATATCGTCTGTGAACACAATTGTACATCATGTTCGAAATCACATTAAAATCAAATGGGAGTGGTCAGCTACCTCAAAAATAAGAGGTTTCGCTTAACCTTGTCAGAGTAATCGAGATTTCATCTTGTTTCAATAATATTAAGTACAAGTTCCAACTTCAAGCTCCGATGCTACCTTCTTCTTAACCATCTATAAATTTAATAATATTGCACCAAGTTTTGATTGAATCCTGATGTGCCTTTTCCAATAAGAATTTCCATTATCTGCCGTTCTTTTTATTGTTTCACCGTCTTTTCTGGGTCACCACTGCAGCACTTGATCTGATAAAGAATAAGCAAGTCCAAGCCATAATAGGCCCCCAGAGTTCAGTGCAAGCAGACTTCGTCATTGACCTTGGAAACAAATCTCACGTGCCAATCATCTCTTTTTCTGCTACTAGTCCTTCCCTCAGTTCCCTTCGGAGTCCATACTTCATTCGAGCTGCGCAAAATGACTCGTCCCAAGTGAACGCCATAAGCGCAGTCGTGCAAGCTTTTGGTTGGAGAGAAGCGGTTCTAATATATGTGGACAATGAGTTTGGAGAAGGCATCATACCTTCTCTTATGGGTGCTTTGGAAGAGCTCGATACGCGAGTTCCCTATAGGAGCCACATTCCTCCTTCGGCGATGGACGATCAAATCGGGCAGGAACTCTACAAGTTAATGAAGATGCAAACGAGGGTCTTCATCGTGCACATGCTACCTCCTCTCGGTTCTCGGCTATTGGCCAAAGCAAAAGAGTTGGGAATGATGAGCGAAGGTTATGTCTGGATCTTGACTAATGGAATCACCGACCTATTAAGTTCTGTGGATTCATTAGTTGTTGCTAGTTCGATGCAAGGAGTATTGGGCATTAAGACTTATGTCCCAGACACACGGAACCTGGACACTTTCATGATCCAGTGGAAGAAGAAATTTCAACAAGAGAATCCATCCGTCCTTAGTCCTCCGTTGAACATCTTCGGATACTATGCTTATGATGTTGCTCGGGCTCTGGCAATGGCTGTTGAGGAAATGGGAACGGGGAATTTTACCTTCCAGATTTTAAATGCTTCGACAGATGCAACTGATCTAGACACTATTGGGGTCTCTCAAAATGGTGACAAACTTCTCCACGAACTAGCTAATACGGCATTCACGGGGCTCACCAGAAATTTCAGCCTCGTTGGCGGGCAGCTAGAGTCATCAGTGTTCCAAATTGTTAATATCAATGGAAATGCGGCAAGAGGGATCGGGTTCTGGACCTTAAAAAATGGGCTACAAAGAGATTTGACTTCATTCAACATTGGCAAATATTCCGCTTCGAAGAGTAATTTAGGAACAATAATATGGCCAGGAGATTCGACCTCTGTTCCCACGACTAAGAAAAGTTTGAAAATCTTAGTTCCTGTGAAAGACGGTTTCAAGCAATTCGTGACGGTGACACGTGATCCTACAACAAACACATCCCAAGTCACCGGATACTGTATCGACATCTTTTGAGCTGTGATAGAAAAACTGCCTTATGCGTTGACTTATGAATTTATTCCGTTTGCCTTGCCTAATGGAAGTAGCGCTGGTAGTTACAATGACATGATCGATCAAGTATATTACCAGGTGAGATAACTCTTTGCAACAGCTCGGTCTCGTTGGATTACATGTTGAAACATACTGTGCTATCATGTGGTTGACAAAGAAAACATTCTCCCTTCTTTTTGTTGAAACAGAATTATGATGCAGTGGTGGGTGATACGACAATACTTGCAAACAGATCATTGTACGTGGAGTTTACCTTACCATACACAGAATCGGGAGTTGCAATGCTTGTGCCATACAAGGACAACAAGAGCAAGAATGCTTGGGTTTTCTTGAAGCCACTCACTGGGGACCTTTGGCTAGCAACCGGATGCTTTTTCGTTTTTATAGCATTGGTCGTGTGGATTCTGGAACATCGGATTAATGAAGACTTCAGGGGTCCAGCCACGCATCAAGTTGGCACGAGCCTCTGGTTTTCGTTTTCAACCATGGTCTTTGCACAAAGTAAACAACCTTCACTTTAGTAGATCGATCGAACTTTACAATTTACATTTCATTGTTTGAGATGTTATGTGCTTACCCTTAATTTGGATTGCAGGGGAGAGAGCATTTAGCAACCTAACAAGATTTGTTGTGATCGTGTGGGTTTTCGTGGTACTTATACTAACACAAAGTTATACGGCGAGCTTGAGCTCTCTTTTGGTGAAGAAAAATCTTCAACCAACTGTGACTGATGTAGATCAGCTCCTAAAGAGTGGAGAAAATGTGGGATACCAGGATGAAACTTTCCTTCATGAAAAGCTACAGCAAATGACATCTGACTATAAGAGACTTGTACCTTATAAATCTGCTGAAGAATGCGATGCGCTTCTTTCCAAAGGAAGCTCAGAGGGTGGGATTGCAGCTGCAATTGATGAAGTCCCCTACATTAAACTTGTTCTTTCTCAATATCGCAACAAATACACCATGATCCCAACATTTAAAAATGCTGGATTTGGCTTTGTAAGGCAATCTCTAAATTCCAGCCAAAAAATAAAGAAAAATCCTCAAATTCTACAATTGCTAAGGTTAGTCGTTATTTCTTTGATCGAAAAATCTCATGTCTTGCTTCTTTTGGTTTACAGGTTTTCCCCAAAGGGTCTCCGCTAGTTCCAGACATTTCGCGAGCAATCCTCAATGTAACCGAAGGACCTATGACGAAAACTGAAAAGGCGTGGTTTACATTAGAAACCAATAGCCTCGATTCAACTTCCTCCAATTCTTCCAATAGCTTGGGTCTTGACAGTTTCTGGGGCCTGTTCTTGATTGCTGGAGTTGTTGCAGTTTTAGCTCTCCTCATTTACATGGTGATGTTTGTCAAAAGGAATTGGCATGTCATATCAAGTTCTTCAGCTTCACTGCGACAGAAAATTGTTGCATTGGGAAGAAGATTTTACGAAAGAGACATCAATTCCCATACTTTTAGGGAGGGCAGATTCAGAGACAGAAGTATAGATGATGGTATCCATGAGCATGCAGCTGTTGAGATATCAGAAAACACTAATTTCCCCCTGAGTCCGTCAAGCAACTCCAGCCAAATCAACGACGTTTTAACCAATGAGCAAGGCACACCATCCGCAGAACAAGGACTTCCTAACCATGTAGATGAAGGTTGCCACAAGATAGCGAGCAATGTCGAGCTTACCAATGTAACTAAGAGAGGTACATGCCTCGACAACCTTAGATATAAAATTTTATTCAGTTTTGCACTGAATGTGGCATCTTTCTGACACTACTTGTGTGAGTTCCTATACAAAACGGTCTACGCTTTGCCTGAATGACGTTGGTCTATGCTACGCCTTGCTGTCTATAATATGGCCAGTATTTTACTGTCCTCCTCCCATTGAAATCATTTAGAATACTTGCTAGAACCTTGCTTGAGCAGAACCTGAACTTGGAAAATGCCATGCTTACCACATGCCAATTTCACCTTTTCCGAAGAGTATTGTTTTGTGTTTCAATGTTTGCAGACCTTTCAACACGGGAAGGCACTCAACCAACTGCTGCTCTTGGGCCCCCTCATCACACCTCCCGTGAATGTCACTGCGCTGGCGAAGGTGGCAGTTCAAGCAGCTGCGGATCCTGCCTTCACTCCAGTTGTCATAGACGTTCAAGGATTACTCCGATATAGCCAACAAAAGTTGAAGTAGAAATGGTCCGACCCATCTTCTTTATAGGTTCAATCTTATAGAGCTGTTAATAACATGAGCACTCACGTTGTTTCCAAATCAACACCGTTTTGGTTTTTCTGGAGTCTATAGTTGCCTATAGGAGAAAGAGAAGAATTCTTAGCTCAAACTTTGAAGGCAGTAAATGCACTTGAAAGAGCTAAATTCTTTGTACGTTGGGGTTTCCCTGAACTTTTGAGTCATGTACTGAACTTCAGTGAAATGATCCCTTCAGAATATAAGTACATCGGGCGAGAGTAATATAGATCCGCATTGTTTTCATCCTTAATGTTATATATAAATTCCACACTCATTTACTCGACGCAGGATCAAATGACACGTTACACCTAAAAGTTGAGGGGATTGCAAGAATCAATAGGGCATGCAAGACATTTCAATTATCATCATCTAGGAGTATAGAGTTTCCAATCAACCATAGTTCCTTTTCTGACCTTTTCAATTGAGCAGACATTATAGTTAATTTGTGGGTCAGTTTCTTCCTCTTCTTCCTCCCAATTCTGCAGGCTTAAACTTTTTGTTAATTGACACATCACTTCAGTATTTCACTAACAAAGGGAAAGCTACCAAAAAATTTCTACACTTATTATTATATTTGTGCCAATTTAGCCTTTTCACGCGTTGCCAATTAAGTTCACAACTTTTTCAAGTGTTGCCAATTAAGTCCATTTTGCCAATTTTGACTAGAAATTACCAATGTAAATGCTGTTAGTCCTACATGGCATTGTCGACATTAATATCGACAAGTCCTTTATTTTTTTTAATTTTTTAATTTTTCCTTTTATTTTTCCTTCCTTCTTTTCTTTCCTTTTTTCCACGGTGGCCAATGAGTCCTGCTCGCCCATGGCTGGCGATGACCTCGCCAACCATGGGCGAAGGCGCACTCACTTGTGTTTAGTGAGTCCATGGCCACATTCACCCATGGCAAGGGAGACCTTGGTGAGGTTGGCCTCACCAGCAACCACGCATGCCCAAAACCATTGCGAGGTGTAGCCACAAGTGAGGTTGCCTTGCTTACAATTATGATGGCCTTGCTTAGATTTGGGTGAGGTCAGGAGATGGCCACGGCCCTCATTGGCCACTATGCTAAAAAAA
This sequence comes from Eucalyptus camaldulensis, assembly GCA_019915185.1. Classification (NCBI taxonomy): domain Eukaryota; kingdom Viridiplantae; phylum Streptophyta; class Magnoliopsida; order Myrtales; family Myrtaceae; genus Eucalyptus; species Eucalyptus camaldulensis. Next base: position 25,778,024 of record JAHSVA010000008.1, read on the forward strand.
GAAAATAAAGAAAAAAGAAAATAAAAAATTTGAAAAATATTTAAAAATAATTTTTTTTTAAAAGTTATCAACGTTAGCTTTAGTTATACTATATAGAATGATTGGTGTCTTCGTTAGCGATTTTTGGTTAAAATTAGTCTAGTGGACTTAATCAGCAAAATGTGAAAATGTTAAGGATGAAATTGCACAATTGAAAGTTCTAAAACTGAATTGGCAAAATTAATAAGATTTTTTTGGTAGTTTTCATCGTTAACTAAAAAATCTCTAATGTCAAAATAATCACTCCTGACATGCCTTCTGCAATCTCAAAATGCCTTCATGATTACAATATGTGGGTAGCACTGTTAGTTTCGCAAGCCATTTAGAAACAAGGAAATAATAATAAAAAAAATCCCCATCAGCCTTTTACTTTCTAATCCACACCGCACAGTTCGTATCGCACCCTGATCTGACGCACTCGTTTTTTAAAGGTCAAATAGATTTAAACAACAAAAGGCTAATGCGATCCAGCTAGTTCGATCTCTGAGGATGATGCATTGACTGAGCGCGGATGTCTGGTCCGTAATATCATTGAATAGTTGATTGCGGATCACAGACACTCACACAAACGCGATCCGGCCAGGACAAAAGCTACTACTTGCAGACTTCGCCTCCCTATGATGAAGAAACCCTCGCATTTTCCAAGGGACATGCTCAGTTTTTCCCTTTTATTTGGGCTGGCGAATATCTATTTGACAACGTTTTTATTTTTTTTATTTTTTATTCTTCAAAAAAAAATTTAAAATTGTCAACTAATTTTTCTACTCCTTAGAATGAATTAATGGTCAGGGAATATATTTAAAATAAAACAAAAAATAGAAAAAAAAAGTTACATTTTTGTTTCCAAGAACAAAAAGAGAAATAAGGTCATATTAGAAAAACAAACTTAACATAATCTAATGCTCGCCTTTACATAATCAACACAAAGTTTGGTCTCCTGACTTGATTTGAGTCCCCTTTTTTGGAATAAAATAAATCAGAAATTTAGGAAAAAATGTGAAAATATTTTGATGAAAATTAGATTCAAAATTGAATAAACTTTTAGGGCTTTGCTATATGGATTTTTGAATGCCATGTTCTTTTAAAGACAATGCTAGATCGTGAAAGCTTGGCAACTCTAAGCAACGTTTGCTCTTCTTCTGTAGCTAATAAAGCTTAAAAGGTTGATGCACCTAAGAATTACTATCAACTTCATCATATTGTGACCTATAAATCAGTGAGACTCTCTGCTACTATTTTTAGCTTTCCATGTTTGACTAACAATTATGTTGGATTTTCTTTGGCCATCTTAGAATATCTCCACTGACATTTTTATAATTAAATGAAAAAAAATTGGGAATATAATTTTTTAGGGTCGTATCAAATGCATTTATATTCTTTTCCTATTTTGAGAATAGAAAGTTTATATAGTTACTAAACACGTTTTTTTGCTTAGAAACTCATCCAGAGGCTAGATATAGAAAAAATATATTTTTGAATATAAATTGTTCATGATAACAGAAATATTACAAAATGCACCTTAACTAACTTTATTACGCAATGCATTTTCACGGGTTGATCCGTGAAAATCATTGAGACTTGAGGTTGCTAGCAAGTGGTTTTGATGGGTTGCTCGTCCGATCAAAGTTGAGCTAATTATTGATAGTATAGTACTTGTGGGCGCCATCATCGAATAACTTTTGTGTGCGGATAAGTCTAAGAAAATTTGCTAGGAATTACTTCTATGCATGTCCTAATTGGCTTCTCCAACAGGGTTAATTACATGGATCAAAACTGAAAAAAAATACCTGGCTAGGGATTTGCTCTCTTGCTTTTTGAGATGCAATTGTCCTCTTGGACTATGAACTCATTGGGGTTTGTCGGTACTAATTATTTGTGTCTTGACTCTTCTTCCTTGATTTCTCCTATTTAAAATTCTCGACGGTCGTAATCATGCCAAAAAGTCACTCATGGGCTTTGTTCACGAACTGTTTAGAAAATAAGCTTGGGGATACGATTTATGTAGCTCCATCTCAAAGATTCAAACTGAAATATACATATTGTTAATGTTTTGACTTCTCTCACCATATATCTGTTCTTTTTTATTTTTCCCGTTCACCAAGTCTAAAAATAGACACATTATCCCTTAACTCCTCATTTTCTTCCTCGATATTCTTTATTCAAGTGAACTAAGCTCCACGCACTACGCATAACCTCCACAGCAAGATCGTCTCAATATGTTTATTTCTTAATGGTGTCAAAATCCAATATGCAGTCAGACATTGTCTGATATTCTCTTTTTGAAAGTAAGCACGCTATTTCCTAGATTTTTCTTATTTAAAAGGGAGGATGCAAGCAATGAACTCATCTTTTTAACTGCTCGCCTGACTTTCCATGTACTTCTACGAGAAATTCAAAACCCAAACTCGACTTAGACTGACGACTTTAATTAGCAATTCCGATGCATTTTCCTTCTATAAATAACAGAACTTGCTAGGTATTAATTTTAGGTGGTTTATAACTGGCGACAAAACTTTGGGTTATATGCTTATTTTATGGGCAATATTGACCTGTACTTTCAGCAAGTCTCATTGGACGAAATCATCCGAGGGGGATGGAAAGCGGGGAGGGAAAGCAAAAAAGATCCTTTTGCCAGTACAATAGTTTAGAAAAAATTAAAAAAAAAAAAAAGCTAACACAGTTGATGCAAACACGGCTGCTGATGGCTTTTTGGATTGTTGCAAAAGAGCTCAGGACAACAATCTGCCTAGTGTGTGAGAAAATGACCGCAACTTTTCTCTAGAAAGAGTTACGAGTCCCATAATCCAATCTGAAAAGCTTGTTCTGGGCATTATACCTGTACCGAATTGAGTGCACCTCTTGCAATCGTTTCGAACCTCAAAATTCATCTTCGTTTACGCATGTTTTCAGGGCATTATGTCGTATCTCCAAATTGTTTTTGGCTTTTGTTTGTTTTTCCGAATTCTTTATTGCTTAAGCTTATGTTTGGGTTTTCTAGGTTGTGTATTAGACATATTTCTTCATATTTTATAGAATAGGGAAAATTTCAATTTAGAACTTAAAGTAAAATCATTTTCTCAAAAAATGGCCTAAAGTGGACATTGTCTCAAATAAAGGCATCAAGTGACCAATTTAGTGTCAAATAAATGCCTCAACTTATAAGCCAGTCAAACCTTATTTGCAACTAGGGGTGTTTTCGTCTAAGGACTTTTTCTTTTTCCTTTTGTTTTTCATTTCTTTCTTTCTTCATCTTGCTTACCTCCTTCTTGACAAATGCATTAGACTCCTCACACACGAGCTTGCATAGATGCAAAACAATTTGAACAATTTAGGAAAAAAAGCAAACAAAAAGATATTCGGGAAGTTCTGTAGTTTTGCAAAATTGCAAATTGCGTGCTTCAGTTCTGCAGCCTCTTCATTAGCAAACTTCAAAGCACATGCTCTTATGCAATTTTGCATCCTCACCCAAGTACTCATCAATTTCGGCAAAAGCCGGTTTTAAGTTATTCACCACCAATCACCTTCTCCGATGACGATTATGAACTTGAGAATTGAGAAATATCCATAAGTGGGTTTTGTTTTCATTCAATTTGCTTGTAAAAACTTATTATGGCAATTGAAGTACCAGTTTCATGTTCTCCCAGCTAATGAAATTGGCTATGCCATGATAACTTTCACTCGTAGCTTCTTGGGAATGATTTATTGGGTTTGGGTGAGATTATTCATAACATTCATAGATGTAGCTTGCATTGAGGTGGAATATGTGGCTTCTTGAGAGGGTCCAATTGTGTTGTGCATGCTGGTTATCTACAAATATTGCTAAATTATTTTGACCCGTGATTGAAGATATTTGCCTCCAATAGTGATTTGAATCAGACAACACTCAATTCAAAAAACGGATGACTCTGGTCTACACATATATGGTGAGGAATTAGAGCATTCTTGCTAGAATAAGAAACATGCTAATTTCCCAATTCAAATTAAGAGAATATGTGATATGTCCAAAATAAGAAATTAAAGTACTTCTCTTCATCATGACTACAATTTTAAAAGATATTAACTCTATCCTCTCCCAAATTAATTTGATAATGCAATCTCTCCTAATTTGGCACCTCCCACGCGCACACTGCATGTAAATTTCGGCCACCTTAGGTATTCATCGGGCTTGATCAACTTTCATGCCTCGACCACCATAGGTATTTCAATGGGCTTGACCAAATTTCATATGCTCTCGCGGGCTGGGTCCAAATTATTTAATTAAGCTTAGAATCTGCTTGTTTTTAACCCTTTTAGCACCAGGCTAATTAGAATGCGATTTATGTGGGCCCAATGTCATTAAATGAAAAATGCTCATAATATGCAAATGTATATTAATAATATTTTTTTGTTTAGTAATTTGTGTTTATTCCTTATGCAATGAATAACTAAAACAGGTCGCTAAAATTTAGGTATTACAAGATATAATTTTATAATCTTAGACCCGTACACAGATATCTCACTAGTATATACTATACTATTGAATTGGACAGACACAAATATAAGTGCTTATGAGTTAGTTTAAACTTTGTTGTGAATTAGGCGCATAATATAGAGGAACGTTATGTTTTCATTTGTTTATTTATTGGTAGATAGTCTCACTATCTTCGTTCAGTAGGCTCTCTGTATTGGGTTTCTACTACTCCATCATGACAAATTACACCACTCAAGTAAATGAACGATGAAATGAAAAAGATTTCGGGTGGACTTGGCTATTTTCTCGTTAAGCTTCGTAAAAGAAACAAATTTTCTGAGAAATTGTTCGCATTTATTGTTACTTTTGTCTGCTACCTGAGTCGTATAATCGACCGTTCGAGGACTTTTCGCCCTAGTTAGTTGGACGTAGTTGAGATGGAAATCGAAAGACGAGATCAATCTAATTTTCCATTGCTCCATTGTAAAAAAATTGTATTGCTCAAGTACATGGACAACGAAATGAAAAGGACTCGATGTGGACTGGAGCAACCGCGTGAATAAGTTTGGAGTCAATTTTGTGGATGAGCGCTGTGAAGGATATAAATATCTCGAGAAATCGTTCTTAATTATTATTACGATTTGTCTGTGACATGACTCGCATAGTTGGCCCATTCGACGAACTTTCGCATTGAGTAGTCCGTAACTTTGGTTAGAATTCTATGGACGAGCTTGGAAGGCACGTCATGAATCGTCTAATGTCTCCACATTGTATGGAGAAAGATTAATGGTCATGGATCATTAGTCTCAAATAAGGACCTCAACTTATAAGCCAGTCAAACCTTATTTGCAGCTAGGGGTGTTTTCGTCTAATGACTTTTTTCTTTTTCCTTTTTGTTTTTCTTTTCTTTCTTCATCTTGCTCACCTCCTTCTTGACAAATGCATTAGACTCCTCACACACGAGCTTGCATAGATGCAAAGCAATTTGAACAATTTAGGACAAAAAAGCAAACATAAAGATGTTTGGGAAGTTCTATAGTTTTGCAAAATTGCAAATTGCATGCTTCAGTTCTACAGCCTCTTCATCAGCAAACTTCAAGGCACGCACTCTTATGCAATTTCGCATCCTCACCCAGGCACTCATCAATTTCGGCAGAAGCTGGTTTTAAGTTATTCTTCACCAGTTACCTTCTCCAATGATGATTATGAACTTGAGAATCGAGAAATATCCATAAGGGGGTTTTGATTTTCTTCAATTTGCTTGTAAAAACTTATTATGGCAATTGAAGTACCAGTTTCATGTTCTCCCAACTAATGAAATTGGCTATGCCATGATAACTTTCACTCGTAGCTTCTTGGGAATGATTTATTGGGTTTGGGTGGGATTATTCATAACATTCATAGATGCAGCTTGCATTGAGGTGGAATATGTGACTTCTTGAGAGGGTTCAATTGTGTTGTGCATGCTGGTTATCTACAAAGATTGCTAAATCATTTTGACCTGTGATTGAAGATATTTGCCTCTAATGGTGATTCGAATAAGACAGCACTCAATTTAAAAAATAGATGACTCTGATCTACACATATATGGTGAGGAATTAGAGCATTCTTGCTAGAATAAGAAACATGCTAATTTCCCAATTCAAATTAAGAGAATATGTGATATGTCCAAAATAAGAAATTAAAGTACTTCTCTTCATCATGACTACAATTTTAAAAGATATTAACTCTATCCTCTCCCAAATTAATTTGATAATGCAATCTCTCCTAATTTGGCACCTCCCACGCGCACACTGCATGTAAATTTCGGCCACCTTAGGTATTCATCGGGCTTGATCAAATTTCATGCCTCGACCACCATTGGTATTTCAATGGGCTTGACCAAATTTCATATGCTCTCGCGGGCTGGGTCCAAATTATTTAGTTAAGCTTAGAATCTGCTTGTTTTTAACCCTTTTAGCACCAGGCTAATTAGAATGCGATTTATGTGGGCCCAATGTCATTAAATGAAAAATGCTCATAATATGCAAATGTATATTAATAATATTTTTTTGTTTAGTAATTTGTGTTTATTCCTTATGCAATGAATAACTAAAACGGGTCGCTAAAATTTAGGTATTACAAGATATAATTTTATAATCTTAGACCTGTACACAAATATCTCCAAATTGGGAATGTTGAGCTAAGTCCTTCCATCACACTAAAAAATGTCCTATTTATTCCAAATTTTTAGTTCAATCTCATTTCTGTATCTAAGATCTGTCAAGACAATCTCTGTTAGGTCATTTTTTATTCTGGCATTTGTCTCTTTCAGCCCCTTTGACTGGGACACTGATGGGCTCTGGTAGAAATTTCGAGGGACTGTATTTCTGGACGACATTTCCAAAGAATTTTTATTTCAATAAGAGCATCTTATGTAATGTCAATCATAATAAAAATGTCTCTTTATTCCATCAGTGTCTAGGCCATAGCGCTGCTTTTCCTCATCCCAACTGTCCTATATGCCCATTAGCTAAACAGTCTAGAATGTCTTTTTCACAAAGCACATCACCTACTGCTTGAGCCTTCTCTCTATTACACATGGATATTTGGGGCCCATATCACACCCCTCATTGTGATGGGTCACACTTCTTTCTAACTATCATACTCGAGCAACTTGGGTTTTTCTTATGCAATCTAAAGCCCAAGTCCTTTCACATCTCAAAAATTTTATTGTCTTGATCAAAAATCAGTTTAACAAATCCGTTCAATGGGTTCGTACTGACAATGCACGAGAATTCTTTAATCATGAATGTTCTTCATTGTTCATTTCCAATGGTATTCTTCATGAAAGCTCATGTGTTTATACTCCTCAACAAAATGGGATTGTAGAAAGGAAACATCGCCATTTGTTAGAAGTTGCTCGAGCTCTTAAGTATCAAGCTTCAATTCCTGAAATTTTTTGGGGAGACTGCGTGGTCACAGCAGCATACCTGATCAATAGAATGCCATCTTGAGTTTTGAGTGGAAAAACTCCATTCGAGTCATTGTTTGGAAAACGTCCCGACATTCGTCATCTTCGTGTTTTTGGATGTTTATGCTATGTATCTACCACAGGCCGTCGGGACAAATTGGGTCCCCGTGCCCTCTCTTGCATATTTATGGGATATCCTACCCTTCAAAAAAGATATTTGGTTCTTGATCCATCTACCGGAAGATTCTTCGTTAGTAGAGATGTTATCTTTCATGAAGATGTTTTCCCATTCAAGGATAGGCTATCATCACAACAGCATGAAGATCCCTTGGTGTCTTCTCGTCCCTTTTTGCATGAAGACGATCCTTCACAAGGATCAATGATGATGCTTCCACAAATAATATATCCTATAGCATCTTCAGAAGTCGATGCACATGTTGCATCGGATGGGGACAATGAAATATCCAGCCTTCCTTCATCAAATATTTCTGAAGAACCTGAATCTTCGCAAGCCAATATTCCGGCAGATGACACCTCTGCAAACTCACAAGTTGATATTTCATCTGAACCAACTAATCTTCGGTGATCAAGACGCACAGTTCGACCACCAACATGGACAACGGATTACGTTTGTTCGTCGTAAAAAAGGTGTGGTACACAATATCCTATTTCATCCTATGTCAGTTTTGCTAATCTCTCTCCTGAACATAGATGTTGTGTTAGTAGAATTTCTGCACAGCAGGAACATTCCTCTTATAATGAGGCTGCCACGGATCCTCGTTGGCAACAAGTTATGAAAGATGAGTTACAAGCTCTCATCGAGAATGAGACTTGGGATATTGTTTGCTTACCTCCCCATCGTCAACCCATAGGATGCAAATGGGTATACAAGATCAAATATAAAGCAGACGGATCCATTGAACGTTACAAGGCACAATTGGTTGCGAAGGGATTTACATAGAAAGAAGGCTTTGATTATGCGGAAACTTTCTCTCCAGTTGCCAAAGAAGTCACCGTACGGTCCTTTCTTTCCATTGTCGCCATTCATGACTGGCCTCTTCATCAAATGGACATCCACAATGCTTTTTTACATGGAGATCTTGAAGAAGAGATTTATATAGATATTCCACCAGGATTTCGCAGACAGGGGGAGGGGAGTGTGTGTCATCTTCGAAAATCCCTATATGGGCTCAAACAGGCTTCCTGTCAATGGTATGCCAAGTTTATTAGTGCACTTACAACTGCAAAATTCCAGCAATCTAAGCATGACTATGCTTTATTCACATGGAAACAAGGTATGTCGTCAATCTATTTACTTATATATGTTGACGATATACTCATTATGGGAAATGATGCGTCTGCCATTGAGAGATTCAAGGAGTATCTGCATTCTACATTTCATATTAAGGATTTGGGATCTCCCAAATACTTTCTTGGGATAGAAATTGCACGGTCAAAAAAGGGCATCTGCCTTAACCAACGAAAATTGATCTTAGAAATTGTGTTAGAAGCAGGTTTATTGGGATCTAGGCCAGCTGTTATTCCAATCGATCAGAATATCAAGTTAACAACAGCTGAATATGACAAAGGGTGTGACCTATAAACAAGGATCGTTTGCTTAAAGATCCTTCTGCTTATCAAAGACTTGTTGGAAAGCTTATTTACTTGACCATGACCAGGCCAAACATTTCTTATGCAATTCAGATTCTTAGTCAGTTTATGCATGCTTCGAAACAGTCTCACACGAATGTGGCACTGAAAGTCATAAAATACTTGAAAAGGTGTCCTGGATTGGGAATATTGCTGTCTTGAGACAACAATATGGAGATGCCAGCATATTGTGACACAGATTATGCTACTTGCCCCATGAGTAGAAGATCAGTCACAAGATTCTGTATAAAATTAGGGGATTCTCTAATTTCATGGAAGACAAAGAAACAGTCAAGTGTGTCTTTATCATCTGCCGAGGTAGAATACCGACCAATGGCGAAGACTAGTTGTGAGATAGTCTGGATAAGAGGCCTTCTTCAAGACCTTGGTGTACAGATAAAGGAGCCCACTGTCCTATTTCGTGATAATGATGCTGCACTTAAGCTTGCAATGAACCCAGTATTCCATGAAAAGATAAAGCATATAGAGGTTGATTGTCACTTCATTTGAGACAAGATCCAAAGTGGGGGTGATCATAACAAGAGGGATAAGAATGGCAGAGCAACCCGCGGGCATCTCTACCAAGGCCTTATGTCAAAGGCAACATTCGTATCTATTAAACAAGTTCGATGTGTATAGACCGCCGAGCTTGAGGGGGAGTGTTGAAGATACCATTGCCAATGCCGATTGATCTTAATTGATTTCTAATTATAGGGAATATTTTATGTACATCTTTGGGATATTGTGTATATTTTTATTCTTTTGTTATTTAGACACTTTGTATTATAAATAGATTGTAATTACATACTGGAATGAATATAGAAAAACAGTATACAATTCTCCAAATCTTCAAGCTTTCTATTTTTCTGATAGATAAGGACCTTGTGCACGGCTTTTTGGTGGGTCGAAAGAATTGTTGTCCAGTCTACCCTATTAAACTCTATTTGAATGGGGGTAGAAGAAATTTTCATGGTGATTACGACCACTACTAAATCTGTGGAGGTTGTGGGGACTGCAATGGCTATGATGTCTGTGATTGCTACGGAGGTCCTGAAGATTATGACAGGGTTGTTGGTGGGGCAGAATTTATCATGAAAATCAAATTTATGAGGTGCAAAGGGCCTGATGAATTCGAGTGCAAAGTAAAAGTTGATTATTTTGATGGTCCTGTTTAGGAGTCATGGATTGGTCTGAAGAGATAGATAATGTCTTATATTGTATGGACATCCTGGAGCATAGAAAGGTGAAGCTAGTGAAGTGTAAATTCTGAGTCACAGTATTATGCTGATGGGAAAGATTTGAAGGAGAATCGACAGAGCTAGAGAAGGCAATGTGACATGGTCAAAAATGCAATTATTATTAAAGCGGTTTGGTCCGGAGAGTTCATTATCAAGTTCGAAACTGTGCGTTTGAACGAATGAAAAGAGATGAACGACAAGCCATCTCAGAGTATTCCTCATGTCAATCATCGAGATTTTGCTCGTGAGCCTCACAGATAGGGTAGCCAATAAATTGATTAAAAAGCTGAAACTTACGAATTTCCTTTTTAAAATCTGGAGGATTTTGGACTTGACAAAGAATTTCTCGAGAAAAATGCTTTCAATTTTTCTGCTGATGGAGTTGATAAATTCGATCATAAAGTATTATAAAGATGCAGGGTGAATAGTTTTAAAGACTATGATTTTTTTTATTGCCTCATCTTAATTTATTTTAGATGTTGTGTTAGGATATTAGGTGATTTTTTTTAATTAGTTTTCATTAGTAGGTTAGATTTTTCTTATTAGTTATTTGTTTCCTATCTAAAAGTTAGCATTTCATTTGGGTTTTGTTAGATATAAATAGAGATTATGGTCTCTTGTAATTTTGTTTTCCTCTTTTTATTAATTGATTAAGTGAGATAATCTATTATGTTATTGCGCAAGTTTTTGTGTTTGTGAGTCACAACTCGTGTTTGTGAATTTAGTATTTTTCTAGATTCGCGTTATCAACCAGTTTTGTTGCTTTAGTATAGGATGCAAACTCGGTTCAAATACATACTTATTAATGAAACAAACTTAATGTATTGAGAAATTCTATAACGATCTCATAAGCAATTTTTCTCTTACCAATCTCATATCACTGGCTAAAATGGTTATTTATTTTTGGCTGGAGACTACTAATCAAAGAAAAGGAAGAAAAGACGACAAATAGGACAATAAGAAGCCTCCAATGTGCCACTATCTCCTTGACTTGTCTTATTGAAATGAACACTGGAAAGACATTTAGTATCAATCTTCCCATGTGGTCGAACTTGCGAGTTGGAGAGAATATTGTATTTATCAATCAAAAGTGTCATTTTCTAATCTCGTGACTAGCAATACATATCGACTTTTCTTTATGATCGTGCTCTTTCCTAGAATTTGCGTATAAAGGAGAGAGAGAACAAGCTCTAATTCCTATTTGATATGACCCTCTAGGTAAATGCAAGCATTAAAAGCCCATGGCATTTGGATATATAGTAAAAATAATTCCAACTGAAATTTTCATTGCTTGTAATTAGTATATTCAACTATTCTTGGAAATTTCCCGGTAATCTCTAGCAGGCATGCACTGCCAATATGACATTGCTTGACTTGTATATGCTTCTAGACTTGGAAAGATTCAACTCGCTGTAGATATTGGCAGCTGATCAAGATCAGGACCGCCATTCTGTAGAATTCCAATGCTTTTAATAGGGCAGTGCCTGTCAATTCCACGGTCAATTATTTTTTCGGTCAATTCCACGGTCAATTGAGGACTGAGAACATTCATCTTGTATATACTCCAATGAAGAAAAATCAAACCATAACTTATTTCTTTGATCCAGTATTTTGTCTTTTTTTGGGTCTAAGAGGTCAATTCAACTAACTAGCATGAAAAGCTGTGCAGAAAATCGAGAGTAAAATTTTGAAACTTTTTTCTTCATAGACAACGATGATTTAGAGTTTCAAAAGCATGTAATTAGCATATAAGCATATTCAGTTTGATTTTGGGAGAATTTCACGAAGTTTGGAAGTCCTGTTGAGAGCATAATTTGTTCAAAAAGTCAAGTTATCCTTTATCCTTAACAAAAGACTTTATAGATGATCATAATATAAAATTGACATAGAAGATACCTAGTATATAGTCCAAAGATGTAGATAGATTAATCCACAATGTCTTTCTCTAATTCGGTATTTTTATCCTGACAATTTCTCTCCCCATCAATTTTAAATATGCTATGCGGGACATGTGGTGTTTGAATAATACATATGCTTATCATATGTAGTAATTGAATATAACAAGTGCGTATGACATGTATAAATGACACATGGGATAACCGAATATGACATGTACTATGATGTGGAACCCAACCGGCATCTAGGGTAACATGAAGATTGAATAAGAAAGTATGAATGACTGTGGAAGGGTGAGAGATTCTGATGTGACACGTGCGAAGGACATGTGCAATGACATAGAATTTGAATAGAACATGAGCAAATGACGTGTGAATGATGTACAAATCAAATATGGCTTGAGAGAATCCATGCATAATGACATTTAAATCTAATTATTACATGTGCTAATGACATGCATTATGACACGAAAAATTGAACTATGACATGTTCAAGTGACGTGCATGATCACATGGAATTCAAATGCAACTTGAGTGAATGACTTGAGTAATGACGTGAAACTTAACTAGGATATGTGCAACCGACATGTGTCTATTACTTTATGGTTGATTGGAACAAAATCTTACATATGATATAATTCCATTTAACCACTAGGGTTTGCCTTAGTGGTCACCTTTTCTATATGAGAGAAGAGATGTAGATAGTTTGAATCCTCACTTTCTTAGGAGGGTTGAGGTGGGGACGATTTAATATCAGGTGTGGGTTTTAACTCTCATATCTTGCAAGGAGATAGGATAAAAATTTGAAAATGAGAGTTAGAGTAGGAGTAGAGTAGAATTGACAAAAAAGAAAAATATAACTCTAGTTACTTTATTATTGTTTAGTATGCCGGATGGGCAAGCCAATGTGGTGAAAAAACTTCGAATGGAAGGTTGGTGGTCGTTGGTATAGGTGAGATAGAAAAAGTATTAAGAAAAAGGAGACTAGAAAATCAATAATATGGAGGAAACAAATTATCCTAATTTTAGCATGATAACCAACTATGGAAACCTTTCAAACAGAGCTATCTGGACTTCTCCGTATAATAGAGGAAGGAGATAGATGTTTGGGCTTACTGAAGAATAGACAAGGCTATATGAACTTTCTACGAAAGACTATAGAAGTATGAAAGAAGTTAGAAAAAACCATGAACTATTAGTACTGCTGGAGGTCACGTCCATGCCCAGCAATCCTTGAATAGAAGCTTTCCATGCTTTGTCTTACTTTTTCAAAGCTCTTTTCGAAGCTCTTCTAAATACATCGTAGTCATTATAATATCGTCCAACCACCCACGCCCCACCACACCCCACAAACCAACACCCCCCCCCCCCCCCCTCTCTTATTTTCTCCCTATCAAAGACAGACATTTGCCTTTTCGCAAAACCCTTTTCAATGATTCCTCCAAGAATCTCGTTCGATGCTGAAAAGCTCCTATTTTTGGCTCTCTCCCTTTTCCCGATTGTCGTCACCTTGAGCAATGGCACTCACCCAGCAGTGGCGCAGGGAAGCAACAACAGCAATCCAACAACGATCGCGGTGAACGTTGGGGTGATCCTTGATCTGGAGACGCAGGTGGGTCAGATGGGATTGACCTGCATTAACATGTCTCTCTCTGATTTTTATAGTTCCAACCCTTCCTACAAGACTAGGCTCGTCCTCAACGTTAGAGACTCCAAACGAGATGAGGTTGCCACCGCTGCTGCAGGTTCTCTCTCTCTCTCTCTCTCTCTCTCTCTCTCTCTCTCTCTCTCTCTCTCTCTGTCTCTCTCTCTCTCTCTAACATACTGATTGGTCGCGATGCTTGACTAGAAATATACAATGGCACCAGCTTTTGGGTTAGCATTTTTGTACTTCTGTTGATCGTGTTGAAGATTGTTTTGGTTAGTCTTTTTTTTGTACCGAATTTTATGGGGCTAAATCTCTGCTCGAACTTCGAAGGGGTTGGTCTTGTGTTAATACACATATTGCGGAAGAGCATAAACTATTATATGCATCTGTTTGTGTGATGCAAGAAGAAACCAATTATTGTTCTCAACGACATATTTGGAAATCAAATGGAAATTTCAGCTTCTATATATTTGAAAAGTGAAAAGAATCCCCAGCTAAGTTTTCAACGACACAACGACATTTGAGTGTTCCATTCAAAGCAATATGCATTCTCGTAGCAGAGATTGTTCAAGCAACAATTTCCAAAGCTCCATGAAGGAACGACCAAGCTTAAGTTTACCAAAAAAGAAAGAGACCAAGATTTTTCCTCATCCTCACGAACTCTTTGTCACCAATCTGTACTCACTCTCTTAGCTGCCTTGTTTATGATTTTCTTCCCCCCTTTCAAATTTAATGACTGCAATAGATTAAAAGGGCTTTTTATTATCGTGAAAATGAAGTCCTTATCATCTTATGAGAGGATCAAAGATGACATGAAGTTGATCTTAAAGATTCAACAGAGAAAAGTCCACCTTCTCTATCATCTCATATTGCCCCAAAATAAACAGATGTACATAAATTTGTGGATACAAATTTCATCTTGATAAAGTCGTGCGAACAGGATTCTTGTTTATAATCTTGGATGGGGAAATATTGGACTACTATTGCTTGCTCTATTCTTGAAGAGTATAAAGCTCTCCTGTGACTCTCGCCCGCGGAAGTGTAGTAAAAATTTATAAAATTATGTCTACATGTATATGATAAGTGAACCCTATTAGAAATCATCTCACTAAAGACACATGCTATATAGCTACAGTTTCGGAAAAAGAGCCTAACATTATTGTGCTTTTCGGGTTAGAAATATAATTGTTTTTGCGGAGATGGTTGATAAAGAAAATTAAAAATTTATCTTTGGGAAAAAATGTACATAGAACATATCTCTACATAATTATACTATTTTTTTTTCTCCAGTTGAGCCATGCATAACGATTTGGTATCGAGTTGAATCAGCGATTAATTATTTCCGGGGAAATGGTGTTTTGATGGTCAAATAAAACAACTCAGGTTTGAAGTTCAACCAAATAATTGTCAATAAATGAAAGGAGTTTAATATGGATGTTGAGAGGCTTGACATATATCATATACATCACAAAGGTCTGTCCTCATAAAATTCATAGACTTGGGGCTTGGATTCCAGAGTGGAATTTTCAAATGGCATGAGATAAAGAGGTCAACTTAACGATGAAAAAGAATCAACTCGATCGTCCTGGGCCATTTTATCCTCCTGTTTTGTTCTTGACATTACTTCTTTCGAAAGAATTAGTTTCTGCTTGGTTTGCAATATCATATGCCAAAAGACATCTAAGGCGGCAACCGAATGCCTGCACTATGCTTAATAAATTAAATCTTTCACCAACCTCATGGGTTGGTTTCAGTTGGTAAAAAATGGAGGCGCGGCCTTGATTCCCTCCACGTAGTACAATTAATTTCATGAATATGCAGTTTACTTAATTAAAGTGCACTTTCTTGACATTAATAAATTTTGCATTTTCACACAACTGTTCATCATGTCTGAAATTACGTTAGATCCAAATGGGAAGGTTCGACTATGTTTCGTGAGTATAATTTCATATATACTTGAAAATAAGAGGTTTCACTTACCCGTGTTGGAGCAATTTACATTGTATCATCTCAAGGACATGTTGAATTAGGAGTCTAGTCATAATGAAAAAAACTCCAGTGATACATTCAACTTCATAAACATTTTATTAACACCGGTCAATATCACTATAATGAACGGAGAAAATGGAGAAGTTTTAATTATTAGTATATACATACTGTTTAAATAATATCAAGTACGAGTTCTTTCCCAACTTCAACTTCCTATGTTTCCTTTTTCTTAAACATTTCCATTTTTTATGATATTGCATCAAGTTTTAGTTGAGTTCTGATCAATACTATGCCTTTTCCACTAAGAATTTATATTATTATCTGACTTATTATTATTGTTTCACCGTCTTTTCTGGTTCACCCGTGCAGCACTTGATCTGATAAAGAATAAGCAAGTCCAAGCTATAATAGGCCCTCAAGGTTCAGCGCAAGCAGACTTCCTCATTCACCTCGGAAGACAAATCTCATGTGCCCATCGTCTCTTTTTCTGCCACTAGTCCTCCCCGTAGTTCTCTTCGGAGTCCATACTTCCTTCGAGCCGCGCAAATTGACTCGTCCCAAGTGAATGCCATAAGCGCAGTCATTCAAGCTTTTGGCTGGAAAGAAGCGGTCCTCATATACGTGGACAACGAGTTCGGAGCAGGTATTATACCCTCTCTTACCGAAGCTTTGGAAGAAGTCAACACGCGAGTGCCCTATAGGAGCCCCATTTCTCCTTCAGCAACGGACGATCAAATCCTGCAGGAACTCTACAAATTAATGACGATGCAAACAAGGGTCTTCATCGTGCACGTGTTACCTACCTTTGGTTCTCGGCTATTTGCCAAAGCAAAAGAGGTGGGAATGATGAACGAAGGTTATGTGTGGATCTTGACTAGGGGAATTACTGACCTATTGAGTTCTGTGGATTCATCTGTTGTCGCTAGTTCGATGCAAGGAGTATTGGGCATTACGACTTATGTCCCGGACACGCCAAACCTGGACAACTTCATGGCCCGATGGAAGATGAAATTCCCACAAGACCATCAATCTGTCCTTAATCCTACATTGAACATTTTCGGATACTGGGCTTATGACGCTACTTGGGCTCTGGCAATGGCTATCGAGGAAATGGGTACGACAAATTTTGCCTTCCAGATATTGAATGCTTCAACAGATGGAACAGATCTCGGCACTATTGGGGTCTCTCAAAATGGTCATGGACTTCTCCAAGAACTAGCCAATACAAAATTCATGGGCCTCGCCGGAAATTTTAGCCTCGTCGATGGGCAACTAGAGTTGTCGGTGTTCCAGATTGTTAATATCAATGGCAATGCAGCGAGAGGGATTGGGTTTTGGACGCTAGAAAATGGGCTGCTGAGAGATTTGAATTCATTGAATACAAGCAAATATTCCACTTCTAAGAGTAATCTCAAAGCGGTAATGTGGTCAGGAAATTCAACCTCTATTCCTAAGGGTTGGGAGATTCCCATGAAAGGGAAGAGGTTGAAAATCTTAGTTCCCGTGAAGAATGGTTTCAATCAATTCGTGAAGGTGACTCGAGATCCTATCACGAACGCATTCCAAGTCACTGGATTCTGTATTGATGTCTTTCAAGCCGTGATAGAAAAATTGCCTTATGCTGTGGCTTACGACCTTATTCCGTTTGCCTTGCCTAACGGAAGTAGCGCTGGCAATTACAATGACATGATCGATCAAGTTTTTTACCAGGTGAGATAACTTATTGCATTAGATGTTGAAACTTAGTGTGCTATAAAGGGGTTGACAAAGAAAACGTTTCCCTTTCTTTTATTGGAACAGAATTATGATGCAGTGGTGGGTGATACGACGATAATTGCGAATAGATCATTATATGTGGACTTCACCTTACCATACTCCGAATCGGGGGGTGTGATGGTCGTGCCATACAAGGACAACAAGCGCAAGAATGCTTGGGTTTTCTTGAAGCCACTTACTTGGGACCTTTGGCTAACCACCATATGCTTCTTTGTATTTATAGCATTGGTCGTGTGGATTCTCGAACATCGGATTAACGAAGATTTCAGGGGTTCGGCCAAGCATCAAGTTGGAACGAGCTTCTGGTTTTCCTTTTCAACTATGATCTTCGCACAAAGTACTTGTCCTCACTTTTATAGATCAATTGAATATTACAATTTACATATCATTGTCGGAGAATTTACAGGCTTACCCTTAATTTGGATTGTAGGGGAGAGAGTACTTAGCAACCTAGCGAGATTTGTTGTGATCGTGTGGGTTTTCGTGGTACTTACACTAACGCAAAGTTATACGGCAAGTTTGAGCTCTCTTTTGGTGGTGAAAAATCTTCAACCAACGGTGACTGATATAGATCAACTCCTAAAGAGTGGAGAAAATGTGGGATACAAACAAGGCTCTTTTGTTTTAGGAATGCTAAAGCAAATGAAGTTCGACGATTCCAGACTTATATCGTATCGCTCTCCTGAAGAATGCAATGCACTTCTTTCCAATGGAAGTACAAAGGGCGGGATCGCAGCGGCATTCGACCAAGTCCCCTACATGAAACTGGTTCTTTCTCAATATTGCAACAAATATAAAATGATCCCAGCATTTAAAACTGCTGGATTTGGCTTCGTAAGTTTTTTTCCTATATTTTAGCCAAAAAATAAAACCCTCAAAACTTTTTTCTTTTTGGTCGAAGCCCCTCAAACTTTTCAATTACTTAGATTAATCGTAATTTCTTTTATTAAAAATGCTTCTTTTGGTTTATAGGTTTTCCCCAAAGGGTCTCCACTAGTACCGGATATTTCACAAGCAATCCTCAACTTAACTGAAGGGCCTAAAATGACCGAAATCGAAAACATGTGGCTTACACCAAAAACCAACTGCCCGAATTCAATTTCCTCGGCTTCTTCCAACAGCTTAGGTCTTGACAGTTTCTGGGGCCTATTCTTGATCGTTGGAGTTGCTGCAGTTTTAGCTCTTCTCATTTTCCTGGTCATGTTCATCAGAAGGAATTGGCATGAAGTAACAAGTTCTTCAGGTTCATTTTGGGGTAAAATTGTTGTACTGGGAAGAAGATTTTACCAAAGAGACCTCAATTCCCATACTTTTAGGAAAGACACATTTAGAGATAGCAGTATGGATGATGGTAGCATTGAGGTTGCAACAGTTGAAACTTTAGAAAACACTCCCTTCCCCCAAAGTCCATCCAGCGCCTCCAATTAAATCAACAAAGTTTTAACCAATGAGCAAGGCACACTATCTGCAGAACAAGGACTTCCTGATTGTGTAGGCAAAGGATGGCCAGAGATAGTGATAAACGTCGAGATCTGCCAAGGTCAATTGAGAGAGATACATACCTCTAGAACCTTAGATACTAAATTTATAATCCTTGAGTAGTTGAACTTTGTACATTTTTTTTTTGGTCGAAACCTTTGTACATTAAGATGGCAATATATTCCCCCTCATTCCCTTCTCACGTAAGGTCTGCCATTAATACTGCTTACTGTCTAATTAATACAGCTTCTCTTGTAATGTAATTGGTTATGATAGTGTTTATTGTTATTTTGATTATGTTCTGCAAAGTATCCGAACTTAGTAACAAAACATGATTTCTCAAACTAATATCTATCTGTATAGTATGAGCCTAGTAGAATAGGTTTGAATGGTCATTAGTCAATGGTCCGGCTTTCTTGAAAATCAGAACTGATAGGTGCAAACCCGAATCCGAATCCAAGCCCAACCCGACCCGAACTGAAAACCTGATTCGGTTCAGTTCATTTGGTTTTCCTGTTTTTGCCTTGCCCTTGTCAAACCGGGTCGCTATAAGGCCTTCCCCCTATTCGGTGTATAGTTTGGTTCATTTCTGGTCCCTTTGCCATCTTAGAAGTTTCTTAGGAGCCACTCCTTGTTCAAGCTCTCTAACTCCAACAATCAATCTCTGCCCTCGTCGGACCGGGTCATTCCAGTCCGTACCGCAACCACGGCGAAAAGGACCAAAATAGATATGGCAAACCAAACTATCACGAACAAATATGTAGATTGACATCCAGACCAACGATTTACCACCATCACCTTGAACTTCTCTCGCTGGTAATTACCATTGACAGTCACAAGAACACGTCAAAAGAAGAGCAATAATAAAGAACAATAAGGACGTGGGTTTAGATTTAGTCTCGGTAACAAAGAAATCTGACTGAAATCAAACTCGACACATGATGGAATTTCTCTAGCGTAACCCAAATTTATACTCAGAGCAACAAAAAAACCGAAGACACGGATGCGCGAACTTGGTTTGGGATTTTCGTCAAACATATAGTGAGAATAGATGGAAGGTGCTGACCACTTTTTAGGCCTTGAACCCAGACCTAGACCCAAACAAGGAAATGCTCGACATCAAATAAATCAACTTAGTTGGACACAAAACACTCGAGAACCAAAGAAAGTGAGCTCGGCTCATCCGTAAAACAGAATGGAGCAGAGCAAAAGGATCCGCAGGGGTGAGCGTGTAATCTCGGAGGTCCCTACCTGGCTCAAAGATGGTGGCTAGAGGGCGAGTTCGAGACAAATCAAACTATTGCCAGCCCCTTCGCAAGGTCTCCGAGCCGAGATCCTTAGGTAGAGAGGCTCGAGCCAAACAACCAACGAGACTCACTGGAAATGCCGGGAAGCAGGAGAGAGAAAATTGTGAAGAGCGAGGATACCGGCAGGAGGTCATTAAGGCGCCGACAGGAAAACCAAGACGTGTTTTCTCTTCTTCTTTTTTCCCCCTTTGCGCGAGAGCTCTTCTTTGTGAACGCCCAGACCTCTCTTTTTATATTAAATAAGAAAAAGCTCTCTTTTGTCCTCTTATAGCCGCCAGCCCCGGTCTCCAAATATGGCAAAAGGTTAAGTCATTTCTTCCCTAAGATTTTGCGATACGGTGACTTTTGGGCCAATGAGGAGGTGCCATGTGGCATAAGAATTTCAGGTGTAGAGAGAGATGCACGGTCTAGAGTCGAATTGGGCTGAGCTCTATTTGACCAGGCAAATCCCAATCAAACGGGATCTTTTCGAATCTTTGCGATCATTCACAATTAATCTTTCACAATTAATGAAATTTCCAGAGATATCGTCGGGAAAATTAAGATATTGACAATGCTTGTGTGATATATTTTGTAAGCTTTTCCTTATACCTTCTTTTCTTGTTGCCAGGATCAAAAAGCACACAATGATGGGGGAACATTTTCGCCCTTCTATCAGCAGTGGCTTGCTCATAGGTGAATGTCTGCCTCGAAATCATGATTTCATAGTACTGCCTTAATTCTCTTTTCATTGTCTTTAACTGCCTGGGTTTAGTGCAGTGTGCAGAAACAGAACTGAAGCAAACTTATTCCGCTAGTCTTCTGCAATAAAAACATTGAGCTGGGTTTATTTTGACAGTTAATTGGCATGAAATTTGAGATAAAGCTGCGGTTTTGGCTCGCTCACCTTAGTAATTGATAAGGTTTGGCATTCGATTTCGAGCCTAAAAAATTTAGAGCCCACCCTTCCGGTTTTGGCGCTTCAAACATCATTCCGGGATGAGTATGTATTTTAGTTGAGGGGTCTCCCCAATGCATCACACTTTCACACTGCTTCCATAACTGAAACTTTTAGCTTCCCACCATCAACATCCGTTGGTGGAGCCTTGGTTTTAAATGGCTTTGTGGGGAGTGTTCCTTTGGTTTACTTTTGGTATGTCTCGCTCATTCTTGTTTCATGAAAGGCGGTAAACTTACCACAGCTGAAATATGGTTTAGATAAAGTTCAGTATGCTTCTTGTGTAGGAGATGGATAAACGACGTTTTACTAATAATTCAGAAGTTCTAATAGACTTCACTAAATTCCAATCGGCGGTCACACATTTTCTTGTCCTCAACATTAGCTACTGCTTAGTGCTTTCTACCCATAAATGGCCCCATTCTTTCGTGAGGTATGTCGAAAATTGTTGAAACAGGGCCCTATCGATCATTTGGACAACTCCACTGGTTGCCACACTTGGCATGTCCGTGACCATCCCCCTCGCAATGGTGACAGACATGCTTGTTCGCGGCCATCGTTACTCTGCAATTTACACTGTGGGATGCGTCCAGGCACGTGTATGTTCCTTGCCCACATGTCACCTTTGATACAATCCGAAGTTATAAGCTGAACTTTTGCTTTATCAGTTGTATGATATCGGTGCAAGCATGTTTGACGAAGCCCGTTTCAGACATTCTCACTGGCTTTTTCCTGTCGGGTTTTTGAAGGATTCATCATAGCCAATTTCTCAGATATGCTTGTGAAGAAACCAGAATCATGACACTTCGAGGGTGTTCAGACAAAAACTTTCGATTCATGGTGCAACTACTTACATGAGATCTTCCTCACAGTAAGTGGCCCTGAAGTGTGTAATACACAGGCAAATCTCTGAGCAGTTTTCCAAACGCTGTTGTCACAGTGAGTAATGAGTTTATGCGCAACATGATAAAGAGGAAGACGGCAATTACAATTTAACCTGAAAAAACTTTGCATTCCGAAATACCGGTCTTTTTTTTTTTTTTTTCCTGATAACAGTTGAATATTCCGAATAGCTGAAGATATCTGCAGATCGAAGAAATAGAGAGACCCAACGAAGTGTCGGTGACAGGAGTAGATAGAGTGAGTAAACAAGCTTAATATATTATAATAATGTAATGTAAGTTTGATTCTAATGGTTGTTAGCTTACTTTTGGCATTTCACCGTTTTGGTGCTATATGGAAGGTGCGAAGTGCAATGGGGTGTAATGTCAAGGATGCAGAATATAATAACTCAAATCAGATTTTCGCTTTTCAACTTTTGAACTTTTTTTTTTCCCTTTTTTTTTTCTGCTTTCAGTTTCTGCTTTCAGTGCCTTGGATATTATTTTTATTTAATGCCGTGAACCTTTTAAGTATATGTGAATCTTAGCATACACTACTCTTTTTATGAAATTTTTCATATTTTTTTAAACTCTTTTTATGGGAAAGTGAGTAGCTTTTATTATTGCGTGAAATGACAGTGTAACTTTCACTACAAGGCACAATAAATTGGCAGTGCCGTTATAAATTTACATATCATCTCTTTCTTTCTTTCGAATGGAGAAGGGATAGTCACAAAAGTCACTACATCATACAATCACTGACTTGAGCTAACAAAGATAATGACATTCATTTTATTTCTCAAGCTGAGCAACTGCTTGTAAAGCGTACACTTAATGATTCCTTCTTCTTCCGAACAATTTAAATGCGACCTAAGTCAACCGTGCTCATCATGGGAACAGCACTTTGGCGCCAAACCTAACATGTCCACCGAGCACATCATAGATCACCTCAAATGTCCTAGGTTGTATGTTGCCATAGACGCCGATGTCGGTGTCAACGCCATTAGGCGTGAATGCTAAGCAAACGACACGCTTACCACGTAAAACATCCAACATGCCCACATGCAAATGCTAGGCAAACTTTGGAGATATTGGAGACTATGTAGAAATTGATTTTTTTTTTTTTTAAAGGGAAGGAAATTTCAAGATTCTAGTGATGCAAAATGGTAAAATTGGGCTTATACATGTAGATAGTTGGAATCACATGACAGTATTACTCGTATGGTGAGAAACGTGAAGTATTTATGGATCACAAAAACTTAAAGTACATTTTTAATCCAGAAGAATTGAACATGAGATAGAAGAGACGGTTGAAGCTTATGAAAGATTATGATTTGTCTGTCCATTAACACAAGCAAGGCAAACATGGTAGCAAATGCCTTAAATCATTAGTTTTCTAGATGTGACTTTACTCACTACTTGGAAGTCTACTATTGAGGGTATGAGCAAGTTGGACCTGAAAGGGTTCATCATATTGGCGTTTCATCAACATAATCAAGTCTAAATAAAATGAAGAATCGCATATAAAGGAAAATCAAAGAAGGTGGAGAAGTTGGGAGACAAGTATACTTTTGAGGTTTCTTGGTTGGTTGTGCGTTCCCAACGTTTCAAAGTTGAAAAAGGAGATATTGCAAGAAACTCATAGCATCATATTCTAAGTTCATTCAAAGGTCATTAAAATGTATCTTGATTGAGAGAATACTTTTGGTGGATTACAAGAAGAATGATAATGTAATATTTGTCAATTAGTACCATATGTGTTGGAATATGAAAATTGAGCATTAGAAACTAGGTGGATAGTTGCATCGCCTCGAAATACTTAAATGGATGTGAGAGAATATCACCATAGATTTTATGGTTTCTCTACCAAAGATGCCAAGTAGTAAGAATACCATATAACGACTAGGCTATCTTCGAGGCTACGTTAATGACTTTGATGGTCCTTATTTGGTAGGACTTTTTTTATAACAACATCTATCATTTCAGCATTAAGATGATACCTTTTGAAGCTTTGTATAGCTGAAAGTGTAGAACTCCTATTTCTTAGGATGTTGTCGGCGAGAAAAGACTAATTGACCTAGAATTCGTTTAGTAGTTGGAAGAGAAAAGTCAAGTTGGTTCGCGAATGTCTCAAAACAACACAAAACCGTCAAAAAAGTTATGTATACCATAAAAGGCGCAAGGTAGAATTTAGTATGGACCATAAAACCATTCATTTCAATCCTACATTCCAATTTATTTTAAGGATTCATAAATGCGTCGTGTTCAGTACAAAGTTTATATGAATTGTCGAATACATTTGTTAGTTAGATTTCATTTCTACCAAGTTTGAATTTCCCAGAATTTTGGTTGTCGTTTGTCTTGTTCTTTGCCATATTCCTGTGAATCTTCGTTGTATTTGCGAGCATGAGCCCTGTACGAATAGTGGTGGAGATGAATGGCTGTCTGGTGACTGGAAGTCACTTGCTATGGCGGTCCAATGATGGTCATACCAATCAGCAACGAGTAGAGTCTCTTCACGGTCTGGTGTGGTGAGCCTCGGCCATGGGCGTGCGTGTGGACTCTCTCTTCTTAGTTTGTACTGAGCAAGAAGCAAGAAGATGGCTTGGAGAAAAGAGGAGAGGGCATGAGCTTAATTGGTCTAATAAGGTTCGGGTTTATTTAGGCTTATGGATTCTGACTTGTTCGGTCTAGTTAGTACGGGCTGGGCTTAGTATGGTTAGATTCGGATTGGGCTTGTTTATTAGAAAGTTGGCTTCGTTTCTAATTAAGGTAGGGGCCTTTACAATGGCTCAATTTGTCCTAGGCCCAACCTGTAGGCTTGTTGCAGCCCAATTTTCGAATTAAGGAAAATATGAAAATATTTAATTTTTTTTAAAAAAAAATTAAGAAATAATAAAAATTGAAATTCCAAAATTTTTTACCTTTTTAATTTAGAAAATCATAAAAAAATTATAGAAATTCAAAAAGTCTAAGAAAATAGAAAATTCAGAAAATCCCAAAAATTCAAAAAAAAAATCGAAAAATTATAATTCCTCAAAATAGCTTGAAAATAGTCTTTTCGAGTAGCCTTCTCTTTAGATGTGCAAAAATATTTGATAAGAAAATTGTGCTCAAAATCAAACAAGTCTTTACGTTTTTACCATGGGATTCCCATTGTCTTTAAAAATGAATGCTTTTGATTCCGCACTTTAAGTGCATTGGCTATGGTTTCCCTTTTAACTTAATTTAAAATGGCACACCCTTATTTGGTGATGTTAGATCCTTGCCCTCCCAATGCAATTTATTTAACGTCACATTCCTTGTTGATTGTTATCTTAATGATTATGCACACGTATGATTAACTCACATGTTGTGGATAGGTCTAAAATCAATTCAAACTACCTACCAAACATTTTCTTGAAATGAACAAGATTAGATACTGAAAAATGCATGTTGACACCTAAATTTTTGGGGTTAATTTTTGCTAAATAAAAATAATAATAAAAAAAATCATAATCACATAGCATATAGTTTAGGAATTTTTTTTTTGTTATATTTCGTTAAGATTTTTCACATATTTAGGTAATATACACTGGGAGATGCACTTTTGCACAAAAGGGGAATTTTCTTGATGGAATATGCGGAAAATATTTCAATGATATATTTAGGGGTATCATGCTCAAGCAAAATTAGAAATGAAATATACCCCTAAGATACAATTTTTTGGCTTATAAAAGGGGTCACGTACGGTAAATTGGGGGGTCCTTTCTGTCAGTAAAAAAGAGAGCAAAAGGTGAAAAGGTGAGGTAAGAGAGAGAAAAACCGAAAAAAAAAACCCCGCAACTGTTCATCTTCCTCGCGCGGGGGGGGGGGGGGGGTGTCTGCTCGTGCCGTCCCTGCTTGCTTACGCCGGTTGCTGAGCCACCGGCAACCTAGAGTCGCGCTGCCACCGAGCCAACCTTCCCCGTGCCGCTGCCCCGCTGTCCCGAAGAGCCGCCACACCGCCCTGACGCCCGCAGCTCGACGCCGCTCGCCGCCGCTCGCCGCCTGCAAATCTGAACAACGATCGGCCTAGATCCAACGCCGTCCCTGTCTCCTCGTCCCTGCCCGTGACGCCGTCCGTCGATCTTGCCGCGCTGCCCTATCGCCGCTTCCGCGACGCCTGCTCCCAGAAACGACGTCGTCCCATGCTGATCACAAAGCTCCTGGTGCCGCGACGCCGCTACGGCGATCCCCGAAGCCCTTGGTGCCGCAATGCCACCGCGCTGATCCCCGAAGCCCCTGTTGTTGTGCCGCCGTCGCGCCGCTCCCGGTGCCCTCGCTGGAACCCTAGTCGGCGATCTCCCCTCGTCGGACCAACCACCAGCTTTATTTTTTCTTTTTCTTTTTTTAGAAAAAAAAGAAAAAAAAAAGAGAAAAGCAAAAGAAAATTTAGGTATTTTCTTTATCTTATTTTTGTTTTATTATTTTTGCTATTTTATTTTATCTTTTTAGTGTAGTTATTCCTTTAATGTGAAATTGAAATTCCATGATATGAAATTGCCTTGAAATTAGTGATTGTCAGCCCGATTTTCGCACCCGAAATTCGATTCGCAATTACTTTAAAAAATTGTCAATCCGATCTCCCGCCCGAGATTCGATTCGTGATTTATGTCAAATTGGCCAACCCGATCTCATGCACGAGATATGGTCATTAATTCGAGTATCAATATTGCTTGATTTGCTGTGGTGTTACTTAGGTTAGTTTTCTTTAAAAAAAAAAATGTAGTTTTAGGGTTTGCATTCATAATAGGAATTTTATTTCGAATTTTCAAGAAAAAAAATCAAATCAATTAATTTAGGTTGCTAGTTCATTTTTTTTTTTTTTAATTTGGATTGCATGTTCAATTATTTGGCAATTATTAATTTCGAAGTTAAAAAAAAAAACACAAAAAAAAATCATCATGCACATATCATGTAGAGTTAGGGTACATTTTGCACGTCATTGCATTAGGATAAAAATTGCACTTAGTTTAATTTAGATAATTTTTTAATTTATTATAAGTTTAGGTACTTTTTTAGATATATTGCATTTTAGGATTATTTTGGATAAGATAATATTTTATTTTAAATTAGGATA
The DNA here is from genome assembly GCA_019915185.1 of Eucalyptus camaldulensis. Taxonomy (NCBI): domain Eukaryota; kingdom Viridiplantae; phylum Streptophyta; class Magnoliopsida; order Myrtales; family Myrtaceae; genus Eucalyptus; species Eucalyptus camaldulensis. Next base: position 25,805,367 of record JAHSVA010000008.1, read on the forward strand.
TGGCTCAACCTAATTCCTAATATAAATTAAATAGGATCTTAATCTAATTAGGCAATTTTCACATTTCACCAAATTTTGAATTTCATGAAAAAATACAAAAAATGTCATAGGTTAAATTAGTTTTATTATTTAGGATAAAATGCATTATTTTAGGAAAAAGAAAAACGCCATATGCACGTCATTAGGGTTAGATACATTGAGATGCATGTCAATTAGTATTTTTGCTAGGCCCATTTAATTAGAAATTACATGTCATTAAGATTAGGTCATCTAGTTAATATTGCATTGCATATTGCATGATTTCATTAATTAAGAGAAAACAAAAAAAGAAATTGCGTGTTAATTAGAAACCATATCTAGGATTGTTGATGTGGATTTTAATTTAACATTGCAAATGCTTTCGTTGCTTTGAGGTAAGTTTTTGTAATTTATTTATCGTTTATTTGGGTGTTAAATTGGTGGATCGCACACCCGCATGATCACCTCACATGTTAGGGAAAAAGATTTAAAATCAATCCAAGCTGCTTGCAAAACATTTTTTTTTAAATAAAAGAGAAATGTACCGAAAGGGCGTTAGAAAAGTCTAGCGTAACCAAATCCCCGAACTCATAATCTCTGGTTCGTAGAAGTAAAATAAATCTCCCGTTACTTTACTTTGGTTTCTAATCGACCCACCAAAAATAGATTACTGGCGACTTCTAATTGAAAAATCAATTGCATGTTAAGAATTTGAACCTAAGTCGTGAATTGGTATGGGCTTAGGAGAGCCCGAGTTAAGTCTAGGCTTAATAATCCATTAGCCAAATTCTAGGTGGTTCACACCCAAAAATTTGGTCGCGACAGCTTGGCAACTTCGCTAGGGACTTGAGTTGAAACTCTTAGTGGACTTAGGCCAATTTCTTTTTGAAAAAATAATTTTGTTTGGTAGCGAGGATCCCAAGTACGTCCCTAACATTTAATGTGTTAAATGTTTTTGCAGGATGAGAGGTATAAGGGGAAGTGTTTGCTAACCTTTGTTTTGTAGGGAGGTGTAGGAATGTATGGTCTATTTTCATATATGAAGTGTTGTTTGATTTAAACTGTTATGCATGCCTTGCATCTTGCACTACACTTTTGCACACAGAACTTGCCGTTGGACTTGGGCCGCATAGAATCATTTAGGATGGTGTTGAGATGGATACCACTCCGACCGCATGCTCGCGGTACGAGTCGCTCATCTCAATCCCGAAATTTCTTCTTGGTGTCAAGAGTACCCACCTCAGTCTGCATGCTTGCAACCTGGGTCGGCTCTTTGACCAAGCTGGAGTCATGAGGACCCGACATAGTCCACAAGCCCGTGGCTAGTCTGATCATCCTTGTGGCTCCATCTTGTTAAGCATTATAAATTAGAAATCGAGCCACTTACCATGCGCATGTCTATGTGATTGCCCATTATTGGTAAAGTAAGTTCTCTAAATTTTTGGCCTTTGCAATTTACTTACTTTATCGCATTATTTTGTCGGTCCATGGCATTAGGATTGTCATGATCTTGATCAATATACAATGGGGACACCGGACATTCGAATTATTCTCCCTCCAAAGGAAGAACTTAGCGCTTGGTGGGACAAGTTAGATCAAAATTGCCATCAGTTCGTAGAGTCACATATTGGTCGACTGCTTCCATTGCTGCGCATCAACATCCATGGTGGCCTCGTCCAAGCACTCGCCCACTATTGGTGCCCCGAGACCTCTACCTTTATCTTCGGCGGTAAGCATGAGCTCACTCCCACCTTGGAAGAGTATAGCATTGCCATAGGAAAGTCTTTGAAAGCTGAATTGATTAGTCCGTGTATCGGAATGGATCCTATTATGGCTTTATATGATTTTCTAAGAATTAAGGAAGATGATATAAGAAAGGTTTTAAAGGCTCACCGCAATACATGTCATTTATCCTTCTTGAAAGAATGTTTTGAGAAAGGCACTTCATCTCAAATGCAAAGGGTTTTCCTTTTAGCTTTCTTTGGGTTTATAATTTTTCCTTACTGCAAGAATGCTATTAACCATTTGATCGCTCAATTAGTTAAACAAGTGTTGGAAGGAAAGAACTTTGTAACATTGTTCTAACTAAAACTTTCCTTTCCCTCAGTCGGTTTAAAGGAGGTGGTGATAAGACCTTCCATTCCTCTCATGAACTTTTGCAAATTTGGTTTCTTTCACATATAAAATGGTTTGGTGGTCTAATGACTATATATGATGTTAGTAATTCCAATCACCCTATTATGAGATCTGAGAACAACCAAAAACATGCACCGGATTATCATTATTCTAGGTTGCTAGCTTTCATGAAAAACCAACTCTCAAGGGTTTCCTATGGCATGCTAAATGGTTCCAAGTTCGGATAGTGACTCTCGTGTGGAGGAGCTGGCCAATCCCTCTATTGGGATTCACTGGAGCATTGGAGTACTATCCGACTAGAGTGATTCGTCAGTATCAGGTCATGCAAGAGCTTCCCCTGGCGTTACAAGCAGAGCCACTCCAAGTCAGTTTTGTTGATGGAAGCCGAGGCCATGAAGATTCCATTCTCACTGTCAAATCGATGTGGGACATGTGCTGTCCACAAAAACTCAAATGGCCCGAGGAGGAGTTGAAAGGCAAGGAAATGAAGTACTATGCCTCAATTAAGTATATCCAACAACACAAAATTCCCGAGGAGCTGCTTCCGAAGATACCAGAGGCGCCGTTGAAGATCACCAATCGAGCTGAGAATAAATGCCTCAAAAGAGTTGTTGAAAAAGCTCAAGAGGAGAATAAACGATTGCGCCGAATGGTGTCCCGAGTGTATATTGATCAAGCAAAATGAAATGCTTGAATCAATCTTGCTATTTTCATTTTTAGATTAATGTTTAGGAAGTTGGGTCATTTACTTTTCTAGTTCATTTGTTTAGGACATTTCGAATTTCTAGGCTTGTCAAAAGCTCCATTGATGAATAAAATTTCTAGATTATTGCCATGGATCGGTGTATTTTTATATGAGATTCTTATTTGTGTTCATTTCTTAAAATTAGGTGATAATGGATCCTCCACGCTCTCCCATTATCATGCAATTAAGAGCAAGAATGGCCGACCAAAGTGAGATGCGCGATCGCATGTCCTCCGTGGAAGATCAACTCAAATAGTTAGCCGCTTCCATGCAGCTTATAACAACTCAACTTCAATCCCTCCACCCGCTCTCCCTGAGATAGTTGTCCTGAAGCAGGCAAACAAGGCCCAAATAGGTGAGGATGACATGCCTGAGCTAGAAGATGATCCATTCCCGATCAATGTGGAAAAGGCTAAGCTTGCCAACATTCCTAAGACGGAGCAGGATGAACGTTTTGCGAAATTGGAAGAAAAGTTGAAACAATTGCAGGAGTCACAGAGTTCGCTCCCGTTCGACTTGTCCATGTACAAGAAAGTCAAGATGCCAAAGAAGTTCAAAATGTCAGATTTTGAGAAATACGATGGTACTTCTTGCCCAAAAGCTCATCTGCAGATATACCACGTGCGTATGACCCAGTATGTCAAGAACGAGCTCCTCATGATCCAATCATTTTCATGCGAGTTTGACTGGGCCGGCACTGAATTGGTATGTCATGAAGAATGTGAATCTTCTCGACACCTGGAATGAAGTGGCTGATGCAATTTCTCAAACAATACAAGTTCAACATGGATATTGCACCTTCCCGAGAGGATCTTGAGAGGATGGAGAAAAAGAAGAGCAAGTCGTTCAAAGAATATGCTGTGAGATGGCAAAATCTGGCAGCTCAAATCACCCCCGAGCCTACTGACAAGGAGCTGATGAAGTTGTTTATCAAAACTCTCCCATCTAAGTTCCGTGTCCGGATGGCTAGCATGTATGTTGAAAACTTCAATCAGCTTATTCCTGTGGGGGAACAAATCAAGATGGGGATAAGGGAATGATGGTTTACTGAACCATCGAGTAGAAGATTCTTTGCCAAAAAAGAGAAGGAGGCTGCTGTAGACGTGAATGTGGCTTATGGCCAAGAAAGTACCAATCACGCCTCGGCTATGCAGACAAATCAAAGACAACCACAAACCGCTAGCCATCAATCATTTGCCCAAGCGAATAATAGAAGGCAATTCACTCCTCTCCCTGGGTCTTCATCCCAAGTGCTAACAATCCTCCGAAAGAAAGGTTTGCTTACTAGTGAACCAAAATGTCCCAACCGCGAAAACCTTTGTGGTTACAATCGGACAAAGAAGTGTGACTATCATAACGGTGAACTGGGACATTCGACTGATGAATGTTTCACCCTCAAGCACTGGATCCAGAGCCTCTTGGACATGAAGGCCTTTTCATTTCAAACTGCTCAGCCAAATGTCCAGAAAAATTTGCTACCGAAGCATGAGGGAAGGGTGAATGTTATCCTGGAATTTGAGGCCAGTCGAATCAGAAACTCAAGTTTGCACGTGAAGGATGCCTACAATGGACTGGTGAGAGCCGGATATTATCTAGATCATGAGGATATTCCCCCATCATTGATGAAAGAAAGAGTTGCCAGAATGGTGGATGATGGCATCATTGTGTATGCTGACCATAACTACATAGTTTCTACTATTTCTCATATCTTTTTCATTTGGGAGGAAGAGCAGGCTGTTCTCAATGATGGTAAGGGAGAAGAAGATCTGCCGCTCATGGATATGCCCCCACTAGAAGATGCATCCAATGATGAGATATTGATTGAGATGCCTCTGTCGTATGAGTATCTCAACAATAAGGCGGTCCCTTGGTCCTATGATTTAGATGTTGACCTCGTTACAAGGTCTGGTCAGACTTATCCTCAAGCCAATGCTCAACCTACGAAATCTGTCACCGATGAAGAGGCTAAGGAGTTTTTGGCAGTGATTAAAGCAAGCGAGTATAAGGTGGTCGAACAGTTACGAAAAATGCTCGCCCAGATTTCTTTGCTCGAACTCCTCCTTACATCCCCTGTGCATAGAAAATCGCTGATAAAGGTGCTAAGTGAAATTTGTGTACCTGAAACGGTCGAGGCGAAAAAGTTGGAAGATTTTGTGGGATTGATCCTTCTTAAGGACATGATCACGTTTTCTAATGATGAATTCCCTTTTGAGGGTAGAGGGCATAATAAGACACTCTATATATCTGTTAAGCATAAGACTTCTCATGTGTCCCGAGTACTTATTGATAATGGGTCTGCCCTGAACATATGCCCACTGGCTACTCTTCATCGCCTTAAGGTGGACCCGTCCAAGATACATGTTGCAAAGACTTCTGTTCGAGCTTTTGATGGTACAAAGAAGGAGGTACTTGGGGAGATTCACCTCGATGTGTAGATAGGGCCGATGGTTTTCAATGTTCCTTTCCAGGTAATGGATATCCCTACTACCTTTAATTTTTTGCTGGGTCGTCCCTGGATTCATACTGCTAGAGCTGTACTGTTAAGTCTACATCAAGCTGTGAAATTCGTAATCAAAGGGAAGCTGGTCACTATCTATGGTGAAGAAGATCACCATATTTATCATTAGACAGCTATCTCCTATGTAGAGCCAGACTTTGAGTTCGAATCGAGTTATCACTCATTTAAGTTGGTATCCACTATTCATGCTTCTCGAGACTTACCACCACCAATTCCTGAAGTTTCAAATGCTGCTCTCATGGTGGGAAGAGTAATGGTTGGAAATGGTTTCGCTCTTGGTAGCGGTCTTAGAAGAAATGGCCAGGGTATTCGAAACCCCATTGAAACCCCTCAAAGGTCCCGAGCTGCTGGATTAGGGTACCATGGAAGAGGTGGGGAAAGTTCTGGAGGACGAAGGCAGGAACGGCAGAATCTGCCCCCTAACCAAGGGCGAGGGAGGCAAAACCCATTACCCCCGAACATTTGCGAGACATTCCCCGATCCCTCGATAATGATGCAGGATGAGGCAGAAATAATGGACACCCCGGGGCAGCCAAGCGGAAAATTCGACTATTTAGGGAAGTATTTGGCTCCTTCCAGTTTCTACATTGATTCTCGCGACATTGTCCCAGATGGATGGGGTGGCATGGATGATCTGACACCCCCGGAGACGGAAAACCCCGAATATGCATTGGAAGGAATCTCTAGTCTCTTCGATGACGTCTTTATAGGGACCATTGACGAAGGACCTCCAGAGGAGATGGGCTCTGGCCCACAAGAGTAACTCATTTACTGCTTTCTCACTTTCCCTTGCGCGAGAATTTTTATCGCTTTCTAGGGCTTGTTTTTTATTTCTTTCTTTTTCCCTTTCTTTTTAGGGCTTGAAAATAGCATTTCCATTCAATAAATGTAATTGATTGATGAATATCAATAAAATTACAAGTTTTATTTTGAGGGCATGATGAGGTACACTAAACCAGCCCGGTGATGATATCTAGCTGATAAAAGATAAAGAAAATCCAAGGAGAATTCTGAGGCCTAGGCTTCTTCATGTTTTCTCATGTCAAAATATTTCAAAAAATGTTTTTGCTTTTTAAAAGAAATATATAGAAAAACAGAAAATATAGATTACTCTATTTTTCTTTCTAATTTAGTTACTTCATGTTTCAGGAGCAATCTTATGGCATACAAAGGTGCAGAAATGGTCCAATCCAATACAACAAATGCTGACATTGATGACCTCAAGGACTTGAATGAAGATTCCATTAAGGTGCAGCAAAGCTTTGAACAACATGAAAAAGCCAAGGCTCTCACATCCGAGCAAATTGTCAATATTAATTTAGGTGACACTGAAGAAATCAAGGAAGTTAAAATTGGGGCAAATCTCCCAAAGACGAGGCCAATCGCCTAATTTAGCTACTAAAGGAATACCAGGATGTCTTTGCATGGATCTATGCTGACATGCCTGGTTTAGACCCATCGATCGTCGAGCATTGCTTGCCTACTAATCCGAACGTACCACCTAAGAAGCAAAGGCTCCGGAGAACTAAACCCGAGCTCTCGAAGAAGATAGAAGAAGAGGTGATGAAGCTTTTGAAGGTGGGGTTCATCAAAGTCATGCAATCCCTAAATGGGTAGCTAACATTGTCCCAGTGATGAAGAAAGATGGTTGAGTTCGAGTTTACGTCGACTATCGAGATTTGAACAAGACTAGCCCAAAAGATGATTTCACACTACCTCACATAGATGTCCTTGTGGATAGGACTGCCGGATTTGAATTATTCTCATTTATGGATGATTTTTCCGGGTACAATTAGATAAGAATGAAGGAAGAAGATAATGAGAAGACTACATTTATCACCCCATGGGGGACCTTTCATTACAAGGTCATGCCCTTTGGACTCAAGAACATAGGGACAACTTACCAACGAGCCATGGTAACACTATTCCATGATATGATGTATCAGGAGATTGAAGTCTATGTTGATGATATGATTGCAAAGACTCGGCCTGGAAGAAGTCATGTAGAAACCTTGAAGAAGTTTTTTGATCGACTCCGTGAATTCAAGCTTTGGCTAAATCCCACTAAATGCATGTTCGGGGCAACATTCGGTAAATTACTCGGATTCATTGTAAGCAGTAAGGGAATTGAGATTGACCCATCCAAGGCTAAGGCCATATGCGAATTGCAATCTCCATCAACAGTGAAAGAAGTTCGGAGCCTCTTGGGAAGACTGAATTACATAGCCCGGTTCATTTCCCAACTCTCTGAAACTGCCAAGCCATTTTTCAAGCTCCTAAAGAAGAATGCATGAATCAACTGGGATGATGAGTGTCGAGAAACGTTCAACAAGTTGAAGCAGTACCTGATGAATCCACCAGTTATTGTCCCACCATCACTGGGACATCCCTTGATTCTCTACCTCACCATTCATAGTGAGTCATTGGGTGTAATGTTGGCTCAAGAGAGTCCTGTGGATAAAAAAGAACGAGCCATTTATTATCTGAGTAAGAAGTTCACTGTGTTAGAGCTAAAATATTCTGATGTTGAAAAGACTTATGCGGCATTGGTGTGGGTATTGCATAGATTACGACAATACACACTACATTATCAGACATTCCTCGTAACTGAGAACGACCCCATCAAGTATTTACTTGATTGGCTAGCTTTGGTGGGTAAGTTAGCCAAATGGAAAATTTTGATCTCCGAATTTGATGTGCAATTCATGTCACAAAAGTCGATTAAGGGTCGAGTGATCGCCGATCTATTGGCCGGAAATTCAAGAGTCTCTAATGACGATGACAGTTTCCTTGATGACAGTGTTGTCGCGACGCCTTTTTTTGGGTGTGAACCACCTAGGGTTTGGCTAATGGATAATTAAGCCTAGACTTAACTCGGGCTCTCCCAAGCCCATACCAATTCGCAACTTAGGTTCAAGTTTATAACATACAAATGATTGTTTAATTAGGAGTCGCCACTAATCCATTTTTGGTGGGTCGATTAGAAACCCAAGTAAAGTAATGGGAGATTCACTTTACTCCTACAAACCAGAGACTATGAGTACGGGGACTTGGTTACACTAGATTCCTCTAATGCCCTTTCGGTACCTTTCTTTTTATTTTGAAAAATGTTTGGCAAACAGTTTGGATTGATTTTAAATTTATTTCCCTAACATGTGAGGCCATCATGCGGGTGCGCAATCCATCAATTTAACACCCAATAAAGCAAATAGAAAATGCAGGACTTACCTTGTAGCAACGAAAGCATCTACAATATTAATTCAAAATCCACATCAACAACCTTAAATATGGTTTCTGATTAACATGCAGATTCTCCTTTTTTGTTTTCACTTATTTAATGAAAATTATGCAATATGCGGTGCAATATTAACTAAATAACCTAACTCTAATGACATGTAACTTCTAGTTGAATGGGCCTAGCAACAACTACCACATGACATGCATTTCAATGAATCTAATCCTAATGATGTGCATATGACATTTTCCTTTTCTTTCCTTTCTTTCTTTTTCCTAAAAGAATGCAATCTATCTTAGAAAATAAAACTAATTCAACCTATGGCATTTTTTGTATTTTTCATGAAATTCGAAATTAGGTGAAATGTGAAAATTACCTAATTAGATTAAGATCCTAATTAGTTTATATTAGGAATTAGGTTGAGCCAAATCCTAATTTGAACTAAAATATTATCTTAACCTAAATAATCCTAAAATGCAATCTATTTGATAAAATACCTACACTTATAGTAAATTTAAAAAACTATTATCTAAAATTAAACTAAGTGCAATTTTAATCCTAATATGCAATGACGTGCAAAATGTGTCCTAATCTAATTTTTCTTTTTCTCTTACGAAATTCAAAATTAAAATGGCCAAATAATTAAACCTGCAATTCAAATTTAAAACTAACATCCTAGATGAATGCAATCTAATTCAAAGATATCATCTAACCTAGATATCATCTAAACATGCATTAAAAAAAAACTAACTAACCTATCACGCAATCAATCCTAATCTACATGGGATGGGAATGCGATTTTTTTTTTTTGTATTTTCGGGATAAATAGAACAACTATGAGATAAACATCAAACCAACCATGATTGTCAAGAATATTGTCCATCACTCAATTTGAAATTCAAATTTGATTATCTCGCTAATAAAATCGATAAATTGATCTTGAGCCTTAAAGATCAAGATATCAGTTTTACTCCCGCGTGAATAATTATTCCATCTAAAGCCTTATAGATAGAATAAAAATTCATGCGGTTGCGAATTGGATGCTACATTAGGGAATTTCAATCATGTATTGGAAAAAAAATCAAACAAAGATATAAAATATCAAAACCTCAAACAAGATAAAAAAAATCTACCTAATAAGTTAAATCTACCTAAAAGATAAACCTATCAAATAAAGTAAAATAGATCTATACCTAAATTTGAATTTTTCCAAAAAACCAATCGGTAGAACGAACCAACGATGGGCACGGCACGACACGGCTCAGCTTTAGGGCAACGGTTGTGGCAATATCTCAGCTTGGCTTGGCACAATTTGTGACGATTTCGATGGGCTAATGTTTGGGACATCAATGTGGCGTCGAGTTAAACATGGAACAGCAACATTGACGCAGCAAAATCAGCAAGCTTCACCGATATTGGGTTAGGTCATGATGGACATGATTCAAGCTTGAGGAACTCACGGACACGCCTACACCGATACTGCTCAATCCACTTTGAAGCACACCTTGACACCTGGATGTGGGCAGCAATTGGGACAGCAAATAGTCAACGTTTGAAGATCCAAATATTTGTTGGAAAAGTTGAGGAATTTGCTGTGATGCTCAGCCCTCCTTGACGTGCCCTTGGACTAACGTGGCAAAACAATGGGAACAGCAAATTAGTTGACGTTGGGTGCCCTTCATAGATAAAACACCGGCACCGAGAAGGAGCTGCAGGCACACGTGGAGATCACTGATGTCGATGGAGCCTCCTTTGAACTTCCGAAGGTAAAAGGCACCGAGAAGGAGCTGCAGGCACGCTTGGGGATCACTGATGTCAATTGATCACCAAAAATCAAAGGGCAGCACACGTTCGCCAACGATTCTCCCTCACGATCCGTCCCTCTCTCTCGATTCTCAACTTTTCGTCCTCAATTGTCCGGCCCCTTTACTCGACGGAAAGGACTCTTTTTATAGGCCAAAAAAATTGTATCTTCGTGGTATATTTCATTTCTAATTTTGCCTGTGCACGATACTATTGAATATATCATTCTATCCCGCGCAATATTTTCAAATATTTCATTTGAAAATTTCCTTTCTGTCAAAAATACATCACTCGGTGTATATTGCCTAAATATATGAAAATCCCAACGAAATATGTGAAGAATTTTGCACTCGCCGACGGTCCAAATAAATAAAAATGTTCATAAACTATATGCCATGTTATTATTTTTTATTTTTATTTTAGTAAAAATTAACCCAAAAATTGTGTAAAAATTTAGGTGTCAACAAGTGTCTTGAGTGTAAATGAAGACTCATGGAAGATGTTCTTTGATGGGGCTGTAAACTTGTCTGGTTCTGGTACTGGGGCAGTTCTGATATCCCCAGATGGACAGCACTATCCAGTAGCTGCAAAATTGATATTCCCATGCACTAACAATGTGGCTGAGTATGAGGCTTGCATCCTCTGACTTTAAGCCGCAATTGAGATGGGTGTGGCCAAGTTAATGGTATTTGGAGATTCGGCACTGATCATACTTCAGACCGTAGGTGAATGGAAGACTAAAGACGCCAAATTGCTCCCGTACCACAAGTACTTAGAAGATCTGGTAAAGGAGTTTGACGAAATTTCATTTGAATACTTGCCAAGGTCTCATAATCAATTTGCGGATGCACTCACGACTTTGTCGTCTATGTTGCAAGTCACTGACAGGTTAGAGGTTGAGCCTTTGAAGATAGAGGTTTTATCGAAGCCGTCTTACTGTATGATCATAACTGAAGAACTTGTTGGAAAACCATGGTATCACGATATCATGAGCTACATTTCCCGAAGGAAGCACTCTAGCTGATAGGAAGTACATCATGAAGATGGCCTCAAAGTTTTTCGTCAGTGGTGAGAATTTGTACAAAATATCTTATGATTCAGTCTTGTTATGGTATGTAGGTGCAGCTGAAGCCACTCAAATCATATAAGAAGTTCACGAAGGGATGTGTGGCCCTCATATGAATAGGCACATGTTGGCTAAGAAGATCATGAGATTAGGCTATTATTGGCTCACGCTAGAGGGTGACTGTATTCAGCATGTTCGAAGATGTTATCGTTGCCAAGTCCATGGTGCTAAGGTAAATGTTCCTCCAACTAAGCTGCACCAGTTTTCCGAGCCATGGCCCTTCTCAATGTGGGGCATTGATGTGATCGGCCCAATAAACCCGAAGGCTTCCAATGGGCATCGATTCATTTTAGTGGCCATAGACTATTTCTTTAAATGGATCGAAGCTACGTCATTTGCAAGTTTCACTACCCGCAATGTTGCGAAGTTCATCAAATGTGACATAATTGCTCACTATGGTGTCCCTAAAATGATTATCACTAACAACGGAATAAATTTGAACAACAAGCTTGTTAATGAGTTGTTTAGCAAGTTCAAGATCAAGCATCTGAATTCGTCCCCTTATCGCCCTCAAATGAACGGGGCTGTTGAAGCGGCCAATAAGAATATTAAGAAGATCTTGGCTAAGACAGCTGAGAATTATCGAGATTGGCATGACAAATTACCCTTTGCATTGATGGCATACCAAACATCAATTCGTACTTCTACTAGGGCAACTCCTTTTACTTTGGTATATGGCATGGAAGCAGTTTTGCATGTGGAAATGGAGATTCATTCCCTGAGAGTATTGTCCCAAGTGGAATTATCTGAGGTAGAATGGTCGCAGCAAAGACTTGAACAGTTGAACTTGATCGATGAGAAAAGACCGAAGGCTCTTTGTCATAGCCAAACTTATCAGTAGAGAGTGGCCAAATCCTTCAATTGGAAGGTACGACCGAGACATTTCAAGGTAAATAATCTTGTTTTAAGGAAGCTGTTGCCAATTTTTCCAGATTCTAGGGGGAAATTTGCTCCAAACTACATGGCCCATATGTGGTAAAGAAGGTACTTCATGGCGGTGCTTTGATCTTGGCAGAAATGGATGGTCGTGAGTTTTCCACTCTAGTTAATTCAGATGCTGTCAAGAAGTATTGCCCATGATAGAATTTGCCATATCATGTTTTGAATTGCAAGCATTTTATGATAAATAAATTGCCTCATTAAGTTGCAAATTCAATTGTGTAAACTTGTTGCAAATATTGCATGTTTTCCTTGATGAATTATGTGAGTAGATTGAATGTGCCAAATGGGATACTCTGGAATGATAAAAGGCAAACCCTGTTCCATACATTGTTTCATACACTAACCTCCAGTGAGTTGTGTGGAAAAATTCCATGCCTACGAGAAAAAAAGGGTGATCTCGCAAAAGGTACGTCAACTGAGGTGATGAGAGGCAGTTTCTTTTGCTACCCGAAACACTACAGGTATATCCATTGTTCAACCCTTTGAGCCCATACATATGAAGAGCTTTTTTAAATTATCCCCGTCAAGGATCGTCCCATACTAGGACAAGATTTGAAATGAATGATAGGAATTTTCTTACTCACACTTGCATCAATCTTTGAGTATTGCTTTCACAGTGTAACTTGTACAATAATTTAAAGTGCCTAGGGATGATGAAGAGCAGTTCATTCTTTATCCTATACACTTTATCCATTGCATAGCCCCCTTGAGCCTATGAATTCGTTTCACATTAAACCCAGTTGGTGATCATCCCCCACACTGGGGCAAGGCAAAAGACAGATGAAGACCCTTGAAAGTTCGAGTGTCATCCAAAGTATAATTCCTTGACGCATGTACTGTGCGCAAAAATTGAAATAGAACTAAGGGGTATAAAAAAGCAGTGTGCCTGGTAAAAGCAAGGCCAATGCCCATGAAAAAGAAGTGAAGAAAAATGAATGAGAATGAGGGGCACGAAAAAGCAGTGTGCTTAGTAAAAGCAAGGCCAATGCCCAAAGAGAAAATTCAAACACTTGAGTTGTATCCCCAACAAGGTGGTACCCAACCAAAAAAAAACTCAAATGTTGTTACAATCAATGAAGTTGTGATGTCAAGAAAATCTTCAACATTGGAAAAGTGATGGAAATGTCAAGATGATCACCAACTTTGATCCCTTAAACACTTTTTGGGCCCAATCATCCTTTCATTTCTCAACCCATGCACTTAGCCTATGTTATGTCCCTTGCAAAGTCTCTTCAGATTAGGGCACTTGAATTAACGTAAAAGTTCAAACGTTTGAAAGCATTGCTTGAAGAAGTGCGAGTAAGACAATTTCTACTTGTAAACCCCCAAGATGATGGTGAAATATCATTCATTTTTCAAAAGCTTCGACTCAAAGAGTCCCCTTCGTTAAGCCATTAACCAAGCCAGCATTACGGTTCCTGTTAAAGACCTCTCAGATTGGTAAGTTCGTACCACTTGCGAGATTGCTTGGACCCTTGTTTGGTATGACAATGGTGAGATAGAGTGATCGTCAAATCCTGCATCAAAGGTCAGGATAAAATGGCCTTTTAATGAGGATAGGTGAAAGTCCTTTCAGACCAAGAGGTCCCCCATTTGACACATCCATGAAACTCATGTGTTCATATTGGAGTATTCTTTTGAAATCTTCCCAATGGAAATTAGGTGATGCAAGATTGATAAATCCTCGCACATGAGCCTCACTTAAATTAATGCATGTTTGTGATCATAAATGCATATTGCTTCTCCTATGATCATGTTTTGTAGAAGACATTTCCCCTAGGAACAGAGATGATACCAGACAAGTATATCTCTATCCATACCTTAAATACTTGTCATTGTGTAGATATTCCCTTTTGAAAACATCAACACTCGATCGAGCTGTTCCCAAAATATTTTTCTCCAGATTCAGTCTGATTAATGCGATTGAAGAAAGGTTCGAATCCTGGTCAGATAATCTATGTTGCAATGTTAGGTGACCGAAGAAAGGTTCGGGTCCTAGCCAAGTAAAACCTCAGTTTAGGTGACCGTAGAAAGGTATGGGTCCTAGACAACCTTATTGCTCTAACAGGAGACTGTAGAAAGGTACGGGTCCTGGAAAATGATTCCTTATTCAGGCGACCGTAGAAAGGTATGGGTCCTAGACAACATTCATTGCTCTAACAGGCGACCGTAGAAAGGTATGGGTGCTGGAAAAGCAATTTCCTCATTCAGGCGACCGTAGAAAGGTACGGGTCCTAGACACAACCAAACACTACCATATTAAGTGACCATAGAAAGGTACGGGTCCTAAACATGTAACACCAACTATCTTGAATCACTCTATCCTCCTCGAAGGTAAGTTATTTCAGGTAGGTTCATCTATCATTTGCATTTCCATGCATCATATAAATTGCATTAAAAGTGGAACTCATGTTCCAACAAAAATCATTCATTGCATGAGCATTACCAACATTTAGGTCTCAATTTGTCTTTGAAGGCAACCTCTGCGAGCTCACCTTCAAAGAGGGGCAGCTGTTGACACCTAAATTTTTGGGGTTAATTTTTGCTAAATAAAAATAATAATAAAAAAATCATAATCACATGGCATATAGTTTAGGAAAATTTTATTTTATTTTTGGTTATATTTTGTTAAGATTTTTCACATATTTAGGTAAAATACACTGGGAGATGCACTTTTGCCTAAAAGGGGAATTTTCTTGATGGAATATGCGGAAAATATTTCAATGATATATTTGGGGGTATCGTGCTCAAGCAAAATTAGAAATGAAATATACCCCTAAGATACAATTTTTTGGCTTATAAAACGGGTCACGGACGGTAAATTGGGGGGTCCTTTCTATCGGTGAAAAAAAGAGAGCAAAAGGTGAAAAGGTGAGGTAAGAGAGAGAAAAACCGAAAAAAAAGAAGAAGAAAAGAAAACCCCCCGCGACTGTTCATCTTCCTGGGGGGGTGTCTGCCCATGCCGTCCCCGCTTGCTCGCGCCGGCTGCCAAGCCACAGGCGACCTAGAGTCGCGCCGCCGCCGCCGAGCCAACCTTCCCCGTGCTGCCGTGCCACTATCCCAAAGAGCCACCATGTTGCCCCGACGCCTGCAACTTGACGCTGCTCACCGCCTGCAGATCTGAACAGCGATCGGCCTTGATCCGACGTCGTCCCTGTCTCCTCGTCCCTGCCCGTGATGCCGTCCGCCGATCTTGCCGTGTTGCCCCGTCGCCACTTTCGCGACGCCCGCTCCCAGGGCCGACGTCGTCCCGGGCTGATCCCGAAGCCCCTGGTGCCGCGACACCGCCTCGCCGATCCCCGAAGCCCCTGGTGTCGCGATGCCGCCGCACCGATCCCCGAAGCCCCTGTTGTTGTGCTGCCGTCGCACCGCTCCCAGTGCCCTCGCCAGAACAGCCGGCGATCTCCCCTCGCCGGACCGGCCACCAGCTTTTTTTTTCTTTTTGTTTTTTTAGAAAAAAAGAAAAGAAAAAAAGAGAAAAGCAAAAGAAAATTTAGGTATTTTCTTTATCTTATTTTTGCTATTTTATTTTATCTTTTTAGTGTAGTTATTCCTTTTATGTAAAATTGAAATTCCATGATATGAAATTGCCTTGAAATTAGTGATTGTCAGTCTGATTTTCGCGCCCGAAATCCGACTCTCAATTACTTAAAAAAATTGCCAATCCGATCTCCCGCCCGAGATTCGATTCGTGATTTATGTGAAATTGGCCAACCCGATCTCATGCGCGAGATATGGTTCGTCAATTTGGGTATCAATATTGCTTGATTTGTTGTAATGTTACTTAGGTGAGTTTTCTTAAAAAAAATCAATAAAAAAAAAACATGTAGTTTTAGGGTTTGCATTCATAATAGGAATTTTGTTTCGAATTTTCAAGAAAAAAAAATCAAATCAATTAATTTAGGTTGCTAGTTCATTTTTTTTTTAATTTGGATTGCATGTTCAATTATTTGGCAATTATTAATTTTGAAGTTAAAAAAAAAAGAAACAAAAACACAAAAAAAAATCATCATGCACATATCATGTAGAGTTAGGGTACATTTTGCACGTCATTGCATTAGGATAAAAATTGCACTTAGTTTAATTTAGATAATTTTTTAATTTATTATAAGTTTAGGTACTTTTTTAGATATATTGCATTTTAGGATTATTTTGGTTAAGATAATATTTTAGTTTAAATTAGGATATGTCTCAACCTAATTCCTAATATAAATTAAATAGGATCTTAATCTAATTAGGCAATTTTCACATTTCACCAAATTTTGAATTTCATGAAAAAATACAAAAAATGTCATAGGTTAAATTAGTTTTATTATTTAGGATAAAATGCATTATTTTAGGAAAAAGAAAAACGCCATATGCACGTCATTAGGGTTAGATTCATTGAGATGCATGTCAATTAGTATTTTTGCTAGGCCCATTTAATTAGAAATTACATGTCATTAAGATTAGGTCATTTAGTTAATATTGCATTGCATATTGCATGATTTCATTAATTAAGAGAAAACAAAAAAAGAAATTGCGTGTTAATTAGAAACCATATCTAGGGTTGTTGATGTGGATTTTATTTAACATTGCAGATGCTTTTGTTACTTTGAGGTAAGTTTTTGCAATTTATTTATCGTTTATTTGGGTGTTAAATTGGTGCATTGTGCATCCGCATGATCACTTCACATGTTAGGGAAAAAGATTTAAAATCAATCCAAGCTGCTTGCAAAACATTTTTTTTTGAAATAAAATAGAAAGGTACCGTAAGGGCGTTAGAAAAGTCTAGCGTAACCAAGTCCCCGAACTCATAATCTCTGGTTCGTAGAAGTAAAGTAAATCTCCCGTTACTTTACTTGGGTTTCTAATCGACCCACCAAAAATAGATTAGTGGCGACTCTTAATTGAAAAATCAATTGCATGTTAAGAATTTGAACCTAAGTCGCGAATTGGTATGGGCTTAGGAGAGCCTGAGTTAAGTCTAGGCTTAATATTCCATTAGCAAACTCTAGGTAGTTCACACCCGAAAATTTGGTCGCGACAATGCATTAATTGATTAATTAGTGTAACTAATTCCCCAATCCTATATTCTCTTATTGCATAGGAAGTGAAGTATATTCCCATATTTTACTTGGTTTTTAAGATCTCAATAGACTAGTGGTGACTCCTTTCACTCTAACGTTGCACAAGGAATGTGCTTGGGAGAGCCCGTGCTCAATTATGGGTCATTGGCCCTTTTTTAGGCAATATTCCTAAACATATTTTCCTCCCTACCAAGTGGCAGGTCGGAATAGCCCTTCTATATATGGTTCTAAACTTGTACATAGATGCTTTTGAAGGTTAGTCAAAATTTTATCACTTATATATTGATATTGGTGTCACATTAGCATCAATAGAACAATATAGATACTCAACAAATATCAAGCATAAGATTTTATTTGTAGTTTTAGTATGTATGGCATATATAGTGTTCATTTATCCTACATCTTATGAGAAAGAGGGTTTATGTACGACGAGGAATTGGGATTTTATTTTCCTAATATGGTCATCAATGGGCTTCGCCAAACCATGCTCCCACGGGCTTGGTCAAGATAATTTTTTATTAAGCTCAGAACCCGCTTTAACCCATTTAGCACCAGACTAATTAAAATGCAATTTATGTGGGCCAAATGTTATTGAATGAAAAATGCTAATAATATGCAAATGCACCAGACTACGTGTCCTAGTGTTGGCTAAAACTGGTAAATATATTGGTCTTCCTTCAGACTGGGGGAAATCTAAAAGGGAGATGTTTGCATGGATCCTTGGAAGAGTGAATTCTAAGTTGGAGGGTTGGAAGGAACAGCTAATCTCAAAGGGCGGTAAGGAAATTCTACTTAAAACAGTCATCCAAGCAATCCCACAATATGCCATGTCCATATTTAAAATTCCTCTGTCTCTATGTAAGTCTATTGAACAGAAAATTGCCAAGTTCTAGTGGTAGTAGAATTGTAGTAAACTTGGAATTCACTGGAAGAAATGGGATACTCTTAAGGATAGAAAGGCCCATGGTGGAATGGGTTTCCGGGATCTTATTTCGTTCAACAAAGCCCTACTGGGAAAACAAGTTTGGCGTTTAACTCAAGCACCCCTTACTTTATGGGGCAGACTTTTTAAAGGCTTATATTTCCATTCTACAGATTTTTTGAAGGCTGAAAAAAGGTCTAGACCCTCATGGGGGTGGCAAAGTTTATTAATAGGTCGGGATTCTATTTCAGATAATCTCCAATGGTCGGTAGGAAATGGCCAATGGATCAACATCAAAGAGGATAAGTGGCTTTCTAGCGGTATTATAGGCGGGCCAGCTCCTAGAGGAGAAGCAATGAGGGTGGCTAACTTTATATTTCCAAATTAGAATGCATGGAACGAACCCCTCCTTCGACAAAGCTTCGATGATCGGACTGTACTTGAAATACTTTCTTTATAGATTCCGCCTCCTCACACTACTGATAAGCTTATTTGGAAAGGTCAACTAAATGGACAATACACTGTTAAAAGTGCTTTTAATTCCATCAAAGCTCATAATTACAACGATATATCTAATATTGCTTCTTCATCTTATCAACCACCCAGAAAGCTATGGCATTCTATATGTCATTTGCAGGGTCCCCCCAAGCTATGCATATTCATGTGGTCACTTTGCCAAATGCCTTGCCTACAAAGGAGAACCTACTCCATTGACATGTTATCCCTAACCCCATTTGCCCGATGTGCATAGATCAAGCACCGGAAACAAATGAACACATTTTCCTCTCATGTCCTGGGACAAAAGCTATCTGGTCTCATCCACAAGTAAATTTAGCATCCAGCCTTTCTAGTGCTACTAGGATCGACAAATGCCTTGCAGATTTAATAGAGAACAAAACTGACTTACTTGTGCTAGAGACAGTGGCTTCTATCATGTGGCAACTCTGGAAGAGAAGAAATGATTTCGTTTTTCGCCAACGAAGTCCCAATATTGAATAGGTGG
Source organism: Eucalyptus camaldulensis (assembly GCA_019915185.1). NCBI lineage: Eukaryota > Viridiplantae > Streptophyta > Magnoliopsida > Myrtales > Myrtaceae > Eucalyptus > Eucalyptus camaldulensis. The sequence continues at coordinate 25,824,884 of JAHSVA010000008.1, forward strand.
TGCAATTGGCTCTTGCAAATGTCAGATCAGCCTGCCTCTACAACAGGACACCAGCGAAACTGAGGCTGACACAACCAGATCTTGATCAGTTGTGGCACCCACTGGAACCGGGAGTCATTAAAATCAATATAGATGGCGCGTACCCGATCTCGCAAAACGAAGGAGCTGTAGCCTGTGTGTGCCACGACTCTATTGGTCACTTGCTTGATGGTTTCACTGACACTATTAACGCCTCTTCGGCACTAGAAATAGAGACACAAGCTTTGATTCTTACCCTAAAGTTTATGCTGCAGAAAGGGATGGATCGTGATTGTCTGCTGCTGGAGTCCGATTGTTTGGTGATGGTGGATGCTGTGCGAAACCCTACTTTGATCCCCTAGCAACAGCGAGCGTTGTTCGCAGAAGCTATGGCAATCTTGCCCTATTTTCCTTTTCTTCGCATCCAACACTGTAGACGGGCTGCAAACTTCATTGCCGATTGGGTTGCTAAGTCCCATGGGCTTTCTTTGCTCCCCCCAAATTGGGCCGTCTCTCCCCCTTCCCACCTCTTGAATCTTTTGTATTCTAAAGCTTTGTACATCGGTTGTTCTTCTAGAAGTTAATATATAATACCACTGTTTTTGACCCAAAAAAAAAATTTACAGTTTTTTTGTTTAGGAATTAGGGTGAAATCCTAAATTTTTCATGCAATGAATGGCCAAATAGGCTCGCTACAATTTAGGTGTTAACAAGATTTAATTTTGTAATGTTAGACTTGTACACAGACATTTCACTAGTATATACTATAATACTGAATTGGATAGACACATAAAATAAACGCTTATGAATTTTGTTGTGAATCAAGCCCATAATATAGAGAAACACTGTATTTTCATTTGTTCATTTATTGGGAGATAGTCTCACTATATTCGTTCAGCAGGCTCTCTTTATTTGGTGTTCTACTACTCCATAATGAAAAATCCTACAACTCAAGTAAATGGACAGTGAAATGAAAATGATTTCATGTGGACTCAGCTATTCCCTTGTTAAGATTCGCAAAAGATACAAATTTTCTGAGAAATTGCTCGTATTTGTTGTTACTTTTGACTCCTAATGACCTGTATAATTGGGCCGTTCGAGGAATTTTCATCCTAGTTAGTCAGTAGTAGTCAGGATGGAAATCAATGGACGATCTCAATTTAATTTTCCATTGCTCCTTTGCGAAAAATTGTATTGCTCAAGTACATGGACGGTGAAACGAAAAGGACTGTGTGGACCGGAGTAACCGCGTGAACAAGTTTGGACTCAATTTCGTCGATGAGCTCCGTGAAGGATACAAATTTCCCAAGAAATTGTTCACAATTATTATTATGATTTGTCCGTAACATGACATGCATAATAGACCTATTCGACGAACTTTCACCCTAAGTGATCGATGACTCGGGTTAGAATTCCATGGACGAGCTTGGAAGGTACGTCATGAATCATTTGATGTCTCCACATTGTGGGGAGAAAGATTAATGGTCATGGATTATGAAGAAAAAACCATCTTGAGTCTAGCGAATTGACTTCAAAGTCATTCTGGATCACATAATATCGAACACTTAGTGGAAAGTCAACATAAATATATATGATATAACACCTCACAAGAAGCTATGATGTGATGCTTTTGTACGCATGGAATGAGCCAACGGATAGAGAGAATCCACACTCCCATCATCATCCATCACAATTAATTTAAATACGACCATGTCCAAAGGGAATAGTCATTGAGTTGAATCAAATATGAATTGATATGCAGTTTCCTCGAAACTCACAAAAATTAACTACAAATATCTCAAGTGTTGTGCCTCTTGAAGTCCAGAGGAAACAGTCATTGAATTGAATCTAATATGAATTGATATACAAGAGAAAGCCAATAATAATAATAATAATAATAATAATAATAATAATAATAATAATAATAATAATAATAATAATAATAATAATAATAATAAAGAACAACAATAACGATAATAAATCACTAACTATGCACTTTGATTTAGTAAGTTTATTACGTTGTTAAGCCATAAATATACATGGGCCTCGTTCTTAACGATTCTTGATTAGTTGGACACTCAACTTTATATGGAATAGAGACAGGTGATCAAATTTGGTTATGTACACACTTTTTCTTTAGTTTACGAATTTTTTTTCTCTCTCTTCTATTTAATTTTTAAATATGAGGTTCCTACTATATATGATAACATAGTATGCCATACCATATCAATTCAACTTGAGGGGAGTGTTATGTTAAGCAAAAAATATATCCGAGACCGTTCTCTACTAACTATCTAATCTATTGATGCATAATCAATTGCTCACTTTACAATTAAAAGTAATTAAAAGAACGACCATCAATATTATTTTATGGGTTAGTGTACCTATTGAATCTACTATGGGGCAGGTCATCGGGTACATGATGAACAAGTCTGGACTCAATTTCGTCAATGAGCGCCATGAAGGATACAAATTTCTCAAGAAATTGTTCACAATTATTATTACGATTTATCCATGACATGACTTGCATAATAGGCCCATTCGATGAACTTTCACCCCGAGTAGTCGGTAACTCGGATTATAATTCCATGGACGAGCTTGGAAGGTACGTCATGAATCATTTGATGTCTCCACAGTGTTGGGAGAAAGATCAACGGGCATGGATAATGAATAAAAAACCATTTTGAGTAGAGTGAATTGACTTCAAAGTCATTATGGGTCACATAATATCAAACACTTAGTGGAAAGCCAACATTAATATATATGATATGACACCTCACAAGAAGCTATGATGCGATGCTTTTGAACGTATCGAATGAGCCAGTAGGTAGAGAGAATCCACACTTCCGTCATCATCCATCACATTTAATTTAAATACGAGCATGTCCAGAGTGAACAGTCATTGAGTTGAATCGAAAATAATTGATATGTAGTTTCTTGGAAACTCACAAAAATTAGCTACGAATATCTCAAGCGTTGCACCTCTTGAAGTCCAGAGGGACAGTTATTGAGTTGAATTGAATATGAATTTATATGCAAGAGAAAGCCAATAGTAATAATAATAATAATAAAGAGAGAACAACAATAACAATAAGAAATCACTAATTGTGCACTTTGATTCAGTAAGTTATCACATTAAGCCATAAATATACACTGGTCTCGTTCTTAATGATTTTTAATTAGTTGCGCACTCAACTTTATATGGTATAGAGAGAGGTGATCAAATTTGGTTATATACATACTTTTTCTTCAATTTACAAGTTTTTCTTCTCTCTTTTATTTTATTTTTTAATATGAGGTTCTTACCCAACACGGTAACATAGAACATCATATTAACTGTCTAATCTATTGATGGATGTATAGTCGATTGCTTACTTAACAATTAAAAGTAATTGCAAGAATGACCACCAACAATATTTGATGGCTTAGCATACCTATTAAATCTACTATAGGGCAGGTCTTCGGGTACGTGACGATTGACTTTATGCAAGTTTGTGCAGGTTGTTTGAGTGAAAAAAACTAAGAAGTTAATGGTATTAACCAACAGTGTAACAATCTTATATCAATTTATGCCTGTTCAAGTTGGCACGTACTTCTTATATTAGTTGAGAATCATCGTCTCACCACTGTGCATGATTATGTCGTATTATCCACGAGCTTTTGTATACTAGATTAACTCCATCCCAAGCAGTCTCATGATCAAGACAGACCTCCATATTAGAATGGGAAAGATTTTAAGAAATCACTACATGATGCATCGCATATACATCATATGGAGACCCCACTTTTCTTGTTCTTAAATCCGAGTTGTTTCTACCAGCCGAACCAAGTTCCATCATCAGTTGTTTAAAACAACATGGAAATAGCAGCCAAAGAATGTTGGTATAAACAATGCTGGGGTTAAAGAATTGTTATTCTTGTCAAAAATTAAAAACTAAAAAAACAGAAGGGAAAAGTGTGGGCGCCGTCATCGAATAACTTTTGCATGCAAACGGGATTAAGGAAATTCGCTAGGAATTACTTCTCCACATGTCCTAATTGGCTTCTCCAATGGGGTTAATTACATAAACCAAGAAAAATACCCCGCTTGGGATTCGCTCTCTCGCTCTTTTGAGATGCAATGTCCTCTTGGACTATGAAATCTTCGGGATTTGTTGGTACTAATTATTTTGTGTCTTGACCCTTCTTTCTTGAGTTCTCCTATTCAAAATTCTCGATAATTGTAATAAAGTCACAAAGTCACTCGGGATTTGTTCATGAACTGTTAGAATATAAGCTCAAGGATACAGTTTATCTAACTTGATCTCAAAGAGTCAAAGTGAAATAGACATGTAATTAATATTTTGATTTCTCTCACCATTTTCAGTGCTCTATTTTTCTTTGTTCGCCAAGTCTAGAAATAGTCACATCATCCCTTAGTTCCTCTTTTTCTTCCACGATTTTCTTTATTCAAGTGAACCAAGCTCCACGCACTATGCATAACCGACACAGAGAGGATGCAATCAATGAACTGATCTTTTAGGGCCTGCATGTTTGTGTTTTTTTTTTTTTGTTCATGAACACAAAATCTGTTTTTTTTTTGTTCCGGGGAAAAAAAAAACAAAAAAATGCATTTATTTGCATTTTTGTTCCAAATTTGTTTTTTTGTTCTCGGGAGAAAAATTAGAACAGAAATAAGAAACAAAAAAACTTGTTTGTTGCTTATGGAATAATTTTTAAGAATAAATTTTCTCTCTCTTAATCTTTTCTTCTCTTTCTTTTCTTCTTCTTTTTTCTTTGGCTGGTCGCCAACATCGACCATGACCGGTGATCGGCCGTCGAGGGCCGGTGACGCCATCGAGGGCTAGCAACCTCGTCGGTCCCTGGCGAGGCCGAGCGTTGCCGGCCCCTGGCGACGCTTGGCCTCGCCAAGCCACCACTAGGCAACCGGTGGTTGGGCAATCTCGGCCTCGCCGGGGGTCGGCGAGCCTCTTCGTGGTTGGGCAAGGCCGCCGGCTCTTGTCGGCCGGTCGCCAGCCATGGCTGAGGCCGGCGACCAGCCAAAAGAAGAAAAAAAATAAAATAAAATAAAAATGAAAGAAAAAAATGAAAAATAAAATAAAAATATTTAAAAATTAAAAGAAAAAAAAAAGAACACAAATTTACCAAACGTGTTTCAGTTCCTTTTTTTTTATTCCCGGAATAAGTTTACCAAACGTGTTTTTCTAGTCAAAAATTGTTTTCCGGAATACAAATAATTTTTTATATTTCCCTTCTCCAGAATAATTTTTGAACAGAAACACAAACAAACGCACCATTAACTACTCGCCTGACTTTTCATGTACTTTGACAAGAAATTCAAAACCCAAACTGGACTTAGACCGACGACTTTAATTAGCAATTCTGATGCATGTTCGTCTACGAATCATGGAACTTGCAAGGTATTAAGTTTAGGTGGTTTATAATTGGCAATGGTTTATAGTTGGCGACAAAACTTTGGGTTATATGCTTATTTTATGGGCAACATTTAACTATACTTTCAGCATGTCTCATCGAAAGAAATCATCTGAGGGGGATGGAAAGTGGAAAGGAAGGTTAAAAAGATTTTTTTCCCAGTACAATAGTTCACGGAAAATAAATAACAAAATTGATGCAAACACGGCTACTAATGGCTTTTTGGATTGTTGCAAACGTGCTCAGGACAACAATCTGCGTAGTGTGTGAAAAGACGACCACAACTTTTAATCTAGAAAGAGTTACAAGTCCCATAATTCCAATCTGAAAAGCTAGCTCTGAGCACCAAGCCTGTGCCAGATTGAGTACACCTTTTGCATTCGTTTTGGACCTCAAAATTCATGGTTTAGGCGTGTTTCAGGGAACTTTTCTATTTTTTGTCATATCTCCACACTATTTTAGGCTTTTGTTTGTTTTTTTCGAATTCTTTACTGCTTAGGGTTATATTTGGGTTTTCTAGGTTGTGAATTAGACATGTTTCATCATATTATATAGAAGATAGAAAAAGAGATTTCTCTCTGTAGTTGGGTTTGTGAGTGCCTGTTTGCCTTTATTTATAAGTTTGTTGCGTAAAGTCGGCGAGATTGCTGGAGAGCCATGTTCAAGCAATTGTTTTGCTTGACGATGAATAGGGGAAAAGGACCTTGTGCTCGGCTTTTTGGTGGATCGAAACGATTGCTGTCCAGTCTACCCTACGAAACTCTATTTGAATGGCGTAAGAGAAATTTTCATGGTGATTAGGACGACTTCTAAGCCCGAAGTGGTTATTTGGCCGCAATGGCAAGGTAAAAAATTGATTAGTTCTTTTGAGGTATTATGGATCAGCCTTAGCCTAAAGTGTAAAAATAATCAATTGGAGAGGCAAATAGATGCTGGAAGATTTGAACCTTGGATCTCCTAGTTCCGATACTATGTGAGATTTTATAAGAAGTTTAAAATTATTAGATAAAAGTGTGATTTATTATTTAAACATTTTAACAATAGAAAAGGAGCATCGACAAAACTAGAGAAGGCAAAGCACCGGTGACATAAATTTTATTAAAGCATTTTGGTCTAAAGACTAACGTTCATTATCCAATTCGAAACTGTGCAGTATGACCATCTCAGAATATTCCTCATGTCAAGCATCGAGAAATTGCTTGGGAGCATCACACATTGGGTAGCCAACATCGATTAAAAAGCTGAAACTTCCGAATTTCCCATTTTAAAAGCAAGAGGATTTTGAGCTTGAGAAAAATTTCTCTAAAAAAGTGGTTTGAATTTATGTGATGAAAAGAAGATTTTAGAGTCTGGAGATCAAATTATTGCTAAAATAGATGTTGACGACTTTGGGAAAATTGTCAAAAAAGTCCTAAAACCTATTGTACGACAATCAATTCGGTTTTAAACATATTAATTTTTCTAATTCAGTTCTAAACCATTGGACAACTCGTTAATTTAATCATAAATCTTTTGATAATTTGACAATTTAGTCCTAAACATTTTAAGAATTTGCCAATTTAATTCTTCTAGTCAATTTTTACTAGAAATTGCTGACTTGACGGTTTAATAATGCTGGCTATCCCATGTGGCATGATCGATGCTAACGTTAAAATTATTTACAATTTTTTTTTCTTTTTGTCATTTCTTTTTCTTTTCCTTTGTTTTTCTTGTGCCTTTTTTTCCCTTTGCTAGTCATTACTGTGCCTTGTTGATGGCTAGTAGAGGTTGTCTTAGGAAAGGGTCGCCCTAGCCAAATTGGGCGAGGGCAACCCTTCTTTAGAATGGGTGAGGTTGAGGGTTTCCTTCGTCGGATCTAGCGAGTGCGGCCCTTGCCAATGGCAAGTGAGGGTGGCCCTCACAAGGCCAAGTGAGGGCAACCCTCACTTGATCTGGTGAGGGTGGCGTTCAAGCCAGTAGACCGTAGTGGGAAAAAGAAAAAAGAAAAGAAAAGAAAGAGAAACGAAAAGGAAAAAAAGAAAAAAATCAACAAAGAAAAAAAAATCATAAAATTAAAAAAAAAAAAACAGTAACGATTGATCATGCCAAAATCACTATGCTACATGGGATGGTTGACATTGACTAGACCATCTTATTGGTAATTTCTGACCAATATTGTTTAGAAGAACTAAGTTGGTAAATCATTAGAAGGTTTATGACTAAATTGATAAATTATCAAAATGTTAGAATTAAAGTGGCACAGTTGAAATGTTTAAGACTAAATTGACAAGTTGTGGGATTGAATTGGCAAAACTGGAAGGTTTATGATTGGATTGACCGCCGGCATAGGTTTAATACTTTTCAAAAAATTTATCCTGAAGAATTTAATTGATGTGGAAGAAATTAGAATTCAAAATTTGTAACAAATAGAAGTTGCTGAAGAAGGGCAAGCTTTAGCACAAATTTTACTATGTAAATTTGTCCGATTTTCATTATCTAGATTAAAATTCGCTTTGAAGATTTTCTCGAGTTATAAGGTTCGGATTATGAACTTAATTTCAAGCAAGATGCAACTGATGAATTCAATTATCAAGTATTATAAAGTGCGTGGTCTACTCTTCTTTAACTGGAGGAGGACGACAAATCAGACACAACTTGCTGGAGTCAAGTTTTTCCTAGTGGAGGAATGATGCGGGGTGAATATTTTTACATCTGATTTTTTTTTTGTCCCCCATCTTAATTTATTTTAGATATTGTGTTAGGATATTGGTGATTTGTTTCCACTTTAGTAGTTTTCATTAATAGGTTAGATTTTTCTTATTAGTTAATTCATTCCCTCTCTTAAAGTTAAAATTTCATTAGGGTTTTATTAGATATAAATAGAGATTATAGTCTTTCGTAATTTGGTTTTCCTCCTTTCATGAACTGATTAAGTGAAAAAAAAAATTACGTTATTGTGAAATTTTTTATATTTGCAAGTTGCAACTCATGTCCGCGAATTTAGTTTTCTTTTTTTTTTTCCTAGTTTCGTGTTGGCACAAATTTATGTTTTGTTGCTTCAATGTAGGATGCAAGCTCGGTTCAAATACATACTTATTAATGAAGCAAATTTACTGTGTCGAGAAATTATAACCATATCATAAGCAAATCTTCACTTAACAATCTCATATTGCTGGTTAAAGCTTTTTTTTTTTTTTTGGTCACTGGAGACGACTAATAAAAGTATCAAAAATGATTTTTTTAACCACTGGGATTCGCCCCAGTGGCCACCTTTCCAACATGAAAGGGGGAGGTGAGGGGTTCAAATCCCCACCTTTTCAGGGGGGGATGGGGTGGGAACGCGTAAGTTTTAGGAGTGGATTTCGACTCCCACGCCCTACAAGAGGCAAGGCAAAAATCTAAGAGTGAGTGTAGAGTAGTAATAAAGTAGGGCTGACAAAAAAAAAGTATCAAAAAGGATTAAAATACAACAAATAAGAGAATAAGAAGCTTCCAATATGCCGCTATCTTCTTGACTTATCTTATTGAAATGAACACCGGAAACACATCTAGCATTATTCCTTGCTTGTGGTCAAATTTGCGAGTTGGAGAGAATATTGTATTCATTAGTCAAAGGTGTCATTTTCTAACTTCGCGACTAACCAAACATATCGACTTTTCTCTATGATCATGCTCCTTCCTGTAACTTGCATATGAAAGAAACGGAGAACAAGCCCTTATACCTTTTCTTGATATGACCCTCCAGGTAAATTGCAAACATTACAAGCCTAAGGCGCCTGTAATGACATTTTCGTTGCATGTAATTAGCAGATTTTGCTAATCTTGGAAATTTCACGATTGTCTCTATCAGACGCACTGTCAATACGGCATTGCTTGACTCAAATACTTCTAGACCTGGAAAGATTCAACTCGGCGTACATATTGGGGGCTGATCAAGACCAGGACTACCATTCTGTAGGATTCCCCAACACGTACATATGGGGAGACAGTTGGCTGAGGTTGCCGACAACCGTTGCTGACCGCAAGCAAGAGCCCTCGCAATGAGAGGTCGTGGTCCTCCCTAGATCGGGTCAAGGGCCACTGTTGGCCTAGATCAGGCCAAGTTGCCGTCCAGCCCCACCAAAGCAAGTGGTGACCCTTGGCCCCCTTGGATGACGGCTCACAACCCTTGCCCGATCTGGAGGAGGGCCATGACTGTCACTTACAATAAGTTAGTGTCACCGGCCATTGGCCAAGGTCTAGCAACCCTGGCCAACCCTCGCCCCACCATTGCCGGCCTTTTCTAGCGATCGGGGGTAGTGGCAGCAAGGGCCATACAGGCCCTCATTGATTCATTGCCCTTATTCGTTTGTTTGTTTGTTTTGTTTTTTTTTTTTAATATTTAAAAATTTACTTTGTTTTTAATTAAAATTAATCATAATTTGTATAAAAAAATCAAATTTGCACCAAAACAATGTCATTTTGAGGGTATATTTCTTGTTTCAGCCACGTAAACATCACGTGGGAGGGAGAAAGTAATAAAAAAGATCGCGTTAGCATTTTCTATTTGTCCAATTAGATAGAGTTAACATGAGGACTTGATTGAATCAATTTGATAAATTTTAGGATTCAATTGCCCCTTTCATGACAAGTTCTAGGACTTCTAATGAACATACTCCTTTTTTTTTTTTTTTGGTCAGCCCTACTTTATTCCTACTCTACACTCACTCTCAGACTTTTACCCTACCTCTTGCAGGGCGTGAGAGTCGAAACCTACTCCTGAAACTTACGCGTCCCCACCCCATCCCTCCTGAGAATGTGGAGATTTGAACCCCTCACCTCCCCCTTCCATGTTGAAAGGGTGGCCACTGGGGCGAATCCCAGTGGTTGAGCATACTCCTTTATTCTCCATGTAGTAACATCTACTTTAGGAATTTTTCTTTTTGTTTTTGGCTTGATTTGTGAGTTTTCAACTAATATTGCAAATGACTCCTCCAATTTCTTCGTAATTTGCATACGAAAGACAAAGAACAAGCTCTTATTCCTTCTAGATATGACGGTAAGATGCAAACCTTACAAGCCTAAGGCGTTTGGATGTAAGTAAAAGTAATTCCTACCGAATTAATAATATATTCATTGTTTGTAATTAGCTGGTTTTACTAATCTTGAAAATTTCACTGTCATCTTTATCAGACATGCGCTGCCAATATGGCATTTCTTGACTCATATATGCTCCTAGACTTGGAAAGACTCAGCTCAACGTAGACATTGGCAGCTGATCAAGGTCACAACCACCAAAGGGTAGAAATTCCAATGTTTTTTTAATAGGGGCAAAAGTATCAAAAAAATCCTAAACCTTTTGCATTTATACCAATTTAATCCTAAACTTTTCAATTGGACTAATTTAGTCCTAAATCTTTTGACATTGGTACCAATTAAGTCCATCCGATCAATTTAAGTCGAAAATTGCCAATATGGCCATTGTCGGTCTTATGCGGTGCCACCAGCACTAAAGTGAACAAAAATTATAATTTTTAAATTTTTTAAATTTTTTTTCTCTTTTTTTTTTCTTTCTCCTTACCTCTTGGCCACGTATGACCTACGATGGCCATGTCAGCAATTTGTTCATGTTAGCATTAGTAGCGCCACGTATGACCTACGATGGCCATGTTGGCAATTTCTAGCTTAAATTGGTCTTATGGATTGAATTGGTATCAATGTAAAAATATTTAAAAACTAAATTGATCCAATTAATTTGGTATTTTGTCTTTTTTTTTTTTTTTTGGATCTGACAGGTTTGATTTACTAGCATGAAAAGTTGTGCAGAAGATTGAGAGTAAATTGGTAAAACTATTTTCTTCACGGAGAAACACGATTTAGAGTTTTGAAAGCTTCTAATTAGCATATAAACATATTCATTTTGATTTTAGGAGAATTTCACGAAGTTTAGAAGTCCGGTTGAGAGCATAATTTGTCGACAAAGTCCAATTATCCTTTATCCTTAACAAAAGACTTTATAGGTGATCATAATATAAAATTGACAAAGAAAATGCCTAGTATATAGTCCAAAGAAGTAGATAAATCAATCCATAATGTGTTTCTTTAATTCGGTATTTTGGTATAAAGCTTTGAATAGAAGGTTGTTGGACATTGGCAAAGGTGAGATAGAAAAAGTATTAAGAGAAGGGAGACGAGAAAACCAATAATATGGAAGAAACAACTTATCCTATTTTTAGCATGACCGAAACCAACTATGAACACCTTTCAAACAGTGCTATTTGGACTCCTCCGCATAATAGGTGAAGGAGATGGATGTTTGGGCTTACTGAAGAATAGACAAGGCTATATGAACTTTCTACGAAAGACAACAGGAGAATCAAAGAAATAAGAAAATACTATGAACTATCGGTACTACTGGAGGTCCCGCCCATGCCCATCAATTTTCAAAGCCCTTCTCCATTATAAATACATCGTAGTCATCATCATATCCTCCACGTCTCTCTCTCACACACACTTGCCTTCTCGCAAAACCCCTTTCAATGATTCTTGGAGGAATCCCGTTCGATGCTGAAAAGCTCCTCTTTTTAGCTCTCTCCTTTTTCGCGATCGTTGTGACCTTCAGCAATGGCCCTCACCTAGTGGTGGCAAAAAGCAGTAACAACAGCAATCCAACAACGACCACAGTTAACGTTGGGGTGGTTCTTGATCTGGAAACGTGGGTGGGTCAGATGGGATTGAGCTGCATTAACATGTCTCTCTCTGACTTTTACAGTTCTAACCCTTCCTACAAGACCAGGCTCGTCCTCAATGTTAGAGACTCCAAAAGAGATGAGGTTGCCGCCGCTGCTGCAGGTTCTCTCTCTCTCTCTCTCTCTCTCTCTCTCTCTCTCTAACATACTGACTGGTCACGATGCTTGCCCAGGAATATATGACGACACTAGATTTTGGGTTAAAATTTGTGTACTTCCGTTGACCGTGTTGAAGATTATTCTGGTTAATCTTTTATTTTTACTGAGTTTTATGGGGTTAAGTCTTTGCTTGAACTTCGAAGGGTTTTGGTCTTAGGTTAATACACAAATTGTGGAAGGGCATAAACTATTTTATGCATCTGTTTGTGTGATACAAGAAAAAACCAATTATTGTTCGTAACAACGTATTTGGCAATCGTATGAAAATTTCAGCTTCTATATATTTGAAATGAAGAATCCCCAATTAAGTTTTCAACGACAAAATGTGTGTTCCATTCAGAGAAATATGCATTCTCAGAGCAGAGATTGTCCAAGCAACATTTTCCCAAGCTCCGCGAAGGAACGATCGACGTTAAGTTTATTATAATAATTAAATAATAAATTATGTCTTTTATCTAACGGTTTAAGTTTTTAGAACAATTGGCTATGGTCTTATAAAATTTCATATGATATCAGAGTTTGGGACCTTGAGTTCAAATTTTATTTGTCTCCCCAATTAAATTTCCATGCTTAAATAATAAACTACGCTTTCATCTAACAACTAAAACTTTTAGAACAATTGGTTATATGATACCATGAAATCTCACAAAGTTTATCAAAAAAGAAAGGGACCAAGATTTTTGGTCATCCTCAAGAACCGTCTGTCACCAATCTGTACTCACTGTCTTAGCTGCCTTGTATATAAATTTCTTTTCCCCTTTCAAATTAAATAACTGCAATATATTAGAAGGGGTTTTTTTTTTTTTTTTTTTTTTATCATCGTGAAAATGAAGTCCTTATCATCTTATGATAGGACCAGAGATGACATGAAGTTGATCTTAAAGATTCAACATAGAAAAGTCCACCTTCTCCATCATCTCATATTACTCCAAAATAAACATATGTACATAAATTTGTGGATACGAAGTTTCGTCTTGATAAAGACGTGCGAACAAGATTCTTGTTTATGATCTAACATGAGGAAATATTGGACTACTATTGCTAGTTCTATTCTTGAAGGGTATAAAGCTCTCCAGTAGATGACAGATACTATTAGAAATCGTCTCGCAAAAGACACATACTTTACAGCTACATTTTGGAAAAAGAGCCTAACGTTATTGTGCTTTTCAGGTCTAGAAGGATAATCATTTCTACATAGAACATATATAAATAATTACAATATTGTTTTTTTTCCAGTTGAGCCATGTATGACGATCTGGTATAAAGTTGAGTCAGCAATAAGTTATTTCCAGGAAAATTGTGTTTCAATGGTCAAATAAAACAACTTTGGTTTGAAGTTCAACCAAATAATTGTCAACAAACGAAAGGAGTTTAATATGGATGTTGAGAGGCTTGACATATGGGGCTGTCCTCATAAATTCCAAAGACTTGGAATATGGGGCTCGGATTCTAGAGTGAAATTTTCAAATGGCATGAGATAAAGAGGTCAACTTAATGATTAAAAAGAATAAACTTGATCGTGCATGGCCAATTTATCCTCCTGTTTGGTTCTTAATATTACTATTTTTGAAAAAATTAGTTTCAGCTGGGTTTGCAATATCATATGCCAAACAACATCAAAGGCAACAACCAAAATGCCTGCACTATGGTTAATAAATTAAATCTTTCAACAACCTCATGGGTTGGTTTCAGTTGGTAAAAAATGGTAAGGGTGATCGGTTCTCAGTTCGGTCCAATTCACCTAAAAACTTAAAACAGAGCTAGGAGGACTGGCTCCCAATTTTTGGGATTGGGGACCAAATTAGACAATCTTGGGACCAAGAATCCAACTAGTCCAGTCCAATGGAATAGTGATTTGGCCATTATTTTAAAAAAGAGTCGGTCCAGTCTTATTCACTCTTGGAACTAGAAACCAGACCAAAAATCACCGATTCCTTTTTTTATGGAATTAGGAATCAGACTAACGCCCTTGGGAATCAGACCCAACCAACTAGTTCAGTACAGTACGAACGGTTCTTGATTCGGTCGATCCGATATACTCACCCTTGAAAAATGGAGGTGCGGCCTCAATTCCCTCTACATAGTACAAATAATTTCATGAATCTGCAATTTACTTAATTAAAGTGCGCTTTCTTGACATTGATAAATTTTGCATTTGCACACAATTATTCATCATGTCTGAAATTACGTTAAGATTCAAATGGGAAGTTTCAAATAGGTTTCGTGAGTATAATTTCATACATACTTAATAATGAGAAGTTTCGCTTACCCGTGCTGGAGGAATTTATATTATATCATCTTAAGGACATGTTGAATTAGGAGTCTTGTCATAGCGGAAAAAAACTTCAGCGATGCATTCAACTTCATAAACATTTTATTAACATGGGTTAATGTCACTGTAATAAACGGAGAAAGGGGAGAAGTTTTAATTATTAGTAGGCACATACTGTTTAAATAATATCAAGTACGAATTCTTTCCCAACTTCAAATTCCTATGTTTCCTTTCTCTTAAACATTTCCATTTTTATGATATTGCATCAAGTTTTGATTGACTTCTGATCAATACCATGCCTTTTCCAATAAGAATTTATATTATTATATGACCTATTATTATTTTTTTCACCGTCTTTTCCGGTTTACCCGGGCAGCACTTGATCTGATAAAGAACAAGCAAGTCCAAGCCATACTAGGCCCTCAAGGTTCAGCGCAAGCAGACTTCCTCATCCACCTTGGAAACAAATCTCATGTACCAATCATCTCTTTTTCTGCTACTAGTCCTTCCCTCAGTTCCATCCGAAGTCCATACTTCATTCAAGCTGCGCAAAATGACTCGTCCCAAGTGAATGCCATAAGCGCAATCGTGCAAGCTTTTGGCTGGACAGAAGCGGTCCTCATATACGTGCATGACGAGTTCGGAGAAGGTATCATACCTTCTCTAAGGGATGCTTTGGAAGAGGCCAACACGCGAGTGCCCTATCGGAGCCTCATTCCTCCTACAGCCACAGACGATCAAATTCTGCAGGAACTATACAAATTAATGTCGATGCAAACGAGGGTGTTCATTGTGCACATGTTACCTACCCTTGGTTCTCGGCTATTTGCCAAAGTAAAAGAGGTGGGAATGATGAATGAAGGTTATGTGTGGATCTTGACTAATGGAATCACTAACCTATTGAGTTCTATGGATTCATCTATTGTCACAAGTTCAATGCAAGGAGTACTGGGCATCAGGACTTATCTCCCAGGCACGCCAAATCTAGACAACTTCATGGTTCAATGGACGATGAAATTCCAACAGGACAATCCATCCATCCTTAATCCTACATTGAACATTTTCGGATACCGGGCTTATGATGCTGCTCAAGCATTGGCAATGGCAGTCGAGGAAATGGGTGTGCTGAATTTTACCTTTAACATGTTGAATGCTTCAACAGATGCAACGGACCTCAACACTATCGGGGTCTCTCGGAATGGACAGAAACTTCTGCAAGAACTAGGCGATACAACATTTGCAGGCCTCACTGGAAATTTTAGCCTCATCAATGGGCAGCTAGAGTCATCAACGTTCCAGATTGTTAACATCAATGGAAATGCAGCAAGACGCATTGGGTTTTGGACGCAAGAAAATGGGTTGCTAAGAGATTTGAATTCAATCAACACAAGCAAATATTCCACTTCAAAGAGTAATCTCTTATCTATAATATGGCCAGGAGATTCAACTTCTGTTCCTAAGGGATGGGAGATTCCCAATAATGGGAAGAGGTTGAAAATCTTAGTTCCTGTGAAATATGGCTTCGAGGAATTTGTAAAGGTGATTCGAGATCCTAGCACGAACACATCCCAAGTCACCGGATATTGTATCAGCATCTTTCAAGCCGTGGTAGAAAAATTGCCTTATGCTTTACCTTATGAACTTATTCCGTTTGCCTTCCCTAATGGAACTAGCGCTGGTAGTTACAAGGACATGGTTGATCAAGTAATTTACCAGGTGAGATATCTCATTGTAAGTGCTTGATTTCGTTGGGTTACATGTTGAAACTTATTATGCTATCATGTGACTGACAAAGAAAATATTTCCCTTCCTTTTTTGTTGGAACAGAAATACGATGCGTTGGTGGGCGATACGACGATCATTGCAAACAGATCATTGTACGTGGACTTCACCTTACCATACACTGAATCAGGAGTTGTGATGCTTGTGCCATACAAGGACAACAAGAGCAAGAATGCTTGGATTTTCTTGAAGCCACTCACTTGGGAACTTTGGCTGACAACCGGTTGCTTCTTTGTGTTTATAGCATTGGTCGTGTGGATTCTCGAGCATCAAATTAACGAAGATTTCAGGGGTCCAGCAACACATCAATTTGGCACAAGCTTCTGGTTTTCTTTTTCAACCATGGTTTTTGCACAAAGTAATAACCCTTCATCTTAATAGATCAGTCGAAGATCACAATTTATATATTGTTCTTGGAGAATTTATGTGCTTACCTTAATTTGGATTGCAGGAGAGAGTGTATTAAGCAACCTAGCGAGATTTGTTGTGATTGTGTGGGTTTTTGTGGTACTTATACTCACACAAAGTTATACAGCAAGCTTGAGCTCTCTTTTGGTGGTGCAAAATCTTCAACCAACTGTAACTGATGTAAATCAGCTCCTAAAGAGTGGAGAAAAAGTGGGATACCCGTGTGGCTCTTTTGTACATGATATGCTAAAGCAAATGAAGTTCACCGATTCCAAACTTGTCCCTTATCATTCCGTGGAAGAATGCAATAAGCTTCTTTCAAATGGAAGCGCAAAGGGCGGGATCGCAGCAGCATTTGACGAAGTCCCCTACATTAAACTCATTCTTTCTCAATATTGCAACAAATATACCACGATCCCAACATTTAAAACTGCTGGATTTGGCTTCGTAGGTTTTCAATCTCTCAATTCTAGAAAAAAAGAAATCCCCAGAATTTTCAATTGCTAGGATTAATCGTTATGTCTTTGATTGAAAAATCTGATGTCCTGCTTCTTTTGGTATTACAGGTTTTCCCAAAAGGGTCTCCACTAGTACGGGATTTCTCAGAAGCAATCCTTAATGTAACTGAAGGGCCTAAAATGAAGGAAATCGAAAACTCGTGGCTTGGATCGACAACCAACTGCTTGGATTCGACTACCTCAGTTTCTTCCAATAGCTTGGGTCTTGACAGTTTCTGGGGCCTATTCTTGATTGCTGGAGCAGCTGCAACTTTAGCTCTCCTCATTTTCGTAGTCACGTTCGTCAAAAGAAATTGGCATATCGTAGCAAGTTCTTCAGGTACATTGTGGGGGAAATTTGTTGCATTGGGACGAAGATTTTACCAAAAAGACCTCAATTACCACACTTTTAGAAAAGGCGGATCTAGAGATAGAAGCACGGTTGAGGGTGCCAAAGAGAATGCACCTGTTGAAACTATAGAAAACATGAACTCCCCCCCGAGTCTGTCAAGCAAATCCAGCCAAATCGACGACGTTAATGAGCACAGCACACCATCTGCAGCACAACTTCCTATTCATGTAGCAGAAGGGTGCCTGGAGATAGCAATAAACGGCGAGCTTACCAGTGTAAATTAGGAGAGGTATATGCCTCAAGAGCCTTAGATACTAAACTTTTATCCTCTAACTAGTTGAACTCTGTACTTTTAGATGATGATATCTCCCCCTCATTTTATTCTCATGTAAGGCCTGCCATTGATACTGCTTATTGCCTAGTCACAGACAATGTAAATGAAAGATAGATGCTTTTCAAAGCATTTTCCGGGGACATCATATGCACATATTAACTTCTCTTATCCTATATGTATTGCCAACGAAGAGAAGTGTTCATTGATATTTCGATAGCCATTGAAGCCTAATCAACTAGACTTCTTAAATCCCATCGGTTTGCTACTGATGAAAGCAAATATATCAACATCAGGATATATTTCTTTTCAAATCATGAACCTTTTTGCTGGTTTAAATAAATGAACTTTTGAAAGATGAACATCTCATATGATTTCTTTACCCCCAAAAAAAAAAAAAAACATCTCATATGATTTGTACATAAATATTGACTCTTAGAAACATGCACGGACATTTCACTGGTATATACTATAATCTTAAATTAGACAGACATAAAAAAGCAAGCGCTTATCGATTAATTAAAAGTTTCTTATGGCTTGCAGCCCGAACCAAGCGGCCTAGGACATTGCCATGAACTATGGGCCATGTCGCAGACTAGCGCTTTGCTGTTCATTTTTAATTTGTTCTACTCAGCTACATGGACAGTGAAAGGAAAACGACTCCTCCGCGTGAAAACCAGAAAGTTTGGACTTGTCACCTAATATTCAACTCCGTATCAACCATCATACAATAATTTTTCAACAAACCGAGTGAATCCAATGGACGGTAGTTGTTTGGACACAAATTTCTTGTTGAGCTCCATGGAAAATACAAATATTATTCACCTTGTTTGTCACATGATTTGTATAATTGGCCCATTGGACAAATTTTTGTGTCAAGTAATGGGAATAGAATCCAATGGACGGGATCGGAAGGTGTATCGAGAATCAGTTAATGCCTCCACCATTTGAGTAGAGCTAATTGACTAGAGCTCAATAATTTCAAAGTCATTTTTCACATCATATATTTTAATACTTACCAATAGCTCATAATAAGATAAACAATGTAATCCCTGGCGAGAAGCAATGACCTGGTGCTTTTACATGCATCAAATGAGTCAAGGGTAGAGAGAATTCACATTGCCATCATCATCTATCGCATTTAAATAGACCATGTCTCTCCTCACAAACATATTGAGAATCATAATGCTGTGGTTCCTCTTTTAATTTCTCGGATGACCTCATCGACGATTGATGTGCTTACTTGTATCTAAAACCAAGAGGCCAGGTACTTAATTTCTCCTAAATTAAGTTTTCCTTTTTCATAATTTTTGATAATTGTAAATAATTTTCCGGGTCAATTTAATATAGAGATAATGTAACATACACCCAAAATATATTGACATAATGCTCTAAACTGCTATGTAGCGAATACATGGATGAGGTCAGAAGGTTGCATTTTGGTCATAAATGGTTTCAGATGTGTTCCTTTCAAGCAAGGTAGATATGTGGATCCCAAAAAAAAACAAAAAACAAAACTAGGTTAATATGGAACAATGCAAATATCATTAGAGCCAATATAGGAAAAATTTATGTCGAGAGTTTTTTACTTCAAGGCACACGCAGCTTTTTGGAAGCTCAAAGCAACACTCAATATGATGATGATGATGATCATCATCATTATCATTATTATTATTATTATTAAGTAGCAGCAACAACAATAGTAACAACAAAGATGATGACAACAACAACCACAATCAGAATAATAATAAAAGGTGATCAAGTTTAGTTCTATATGTACTTTTCCATTTGCTTTCAATTTTTCTACACATTTTTCTGTCATGACCCAAACTCCGAGCACGCACACATCTCATTGCGGTCGATCAGATATGTGACGTTCCCAGGTACTCGTCACCGACCCATTCATTTTAAATGCACATGTGGAAGCGTATCATAAACGGGATAGGAAAGCAAGAAGCAACTTCATAACCAAACATACAAACAGAGGTCTACAACCAACAGTTTACAAAAGACCGACTCTTAAAAAGGAACCGTCCTACGACCTACAAGTCGGACACAGTCTCTAATCCTTCAGGCTTCACCTCTGCAACTCCACAAGGCTAACCAAAAATGAATTGGCCGCCCTGTCCTCTAAGGACCTGAAAAAGATGGCCCACAACAGGGTGAGACTTTGTCTCAACAAGTACACCCCTAAACCCCTATTATAAAGGAAGTACACCCCAGGATGGCCCAGCCACACCATCGCAAACAATGAGACTCACTTTTGCCTCAGTTCCTTTCTGTAAGTTAGCACAATTCATATCACTCAATCACATATAGTAATACGAACTTAAACAACTGGAACGCAATCACTTTCATATAACCAACAACCATAGGGGTCCTGATTATAAGACTAAATCATTATGACTTGTCCCATACCATATCACACAATTCTATTCCATAATTTGACATATTAACAACACTCAGCATGCATTCCAATTCTTATTCACTGCCACACAAGGACATAGCCTACTCGCTGTTCGGTTATCTACTGACATTAATGCTAGGCATTGCCTCCCCACCTTGGAGCGTGACTTCATCATTACATCGACGGCACTCTTGAAGTAGTATAGGTCCAGAATCAACTGCAACCTAAGCCCTTTGTAAGAGGCCTCCCATATAGGGGCAAGTCCAGCTCAAAAGCTCAGGACGATTTCCTTTTAACCACACATGACAATTCAAATCCGGCCCAGGATACCTTACATTTCATTCAATACCATTCATCAAAATAGTAATCTTGATCTCTTTTCTTCACTTTAAAATCATTCAAGAAAATTGCCACGTGTGTGGTTATTTGTCAAATTCGAACCATGAAAATAGAAACCACCATTTTTCAAACTCCACTATTTGATAAAATACTCTAAATCCATTTTCAGTGTTAAAACCCGACACCCGGGATTTTCTTAATAAAATCCATACTTTTCACAATCAACACTCATTCTTGAATATCTAACAAGTAAATTCATAACTTGAATACATAACAGCAATTATCACGAAATTCTGATAATTTAAGGTTCCGAAATAATTTTCGCAATTAATAAATAATTAAATTTATTCAGAAAGTTAATTAAATAATACTATTTAAATAATTTTATATAATATAATATACTGTTAAATAATTAAATAAATTTGAATTACTTATTTATTAAAAAATAATCAATTAAGGCCAAATCATTGTTGTACTAACATAAACATCTATTTAACCTTAATTAAACATACACTAAACTAATCACACCCCTTAATCTAATTCACACTTAACTAAACTAATATAACCACATAATCTCACTTAACTTATACTAAACCTCCCTAAGTATCATTAACCTCTCTAAGCGAGGGTTAGAGGATAAACTCACCCGATTAGGGATTTGATCGGCTCAAATTGTCAGGGATGCAACATGGACCAACTTTCCTCAAGGCAGGCCAAGCTTTCGGGGTCGGGAAGCCGGCCAAAATGGGCCAAAACTGGACTGAAATACCCACAAAATTAATTGCTAGTCTCTGCCGGTAGAGGGCGGATTTGGGGTCGGTTGGGGCGTGTGACATCCCGATTTTCTGATTCTATTTTCAATAAATTGAGACGGGCATTTCGTTGGCACGCATATAGTTCCTTTCCTTGAGTCGGCCACTCATGTGAAAACTAGTCTATCAGGTGAAGTCATTAAGAAATTCTAATGCATCAGACTTGAGAATTTGGCCAGGATGCGACCTTTCGACCGAGCTAATTTGCAAGGGTCATTACGGCACAAATAAAAATCGATTAGAGAACGGAGATAGGTCGACTCGACAAAGGCATGTGATTGAGTGTGGGTGATTCCATCGGATCGCATAATCCTTGTCGATCGACACTGGACCGACTTTTCTATTGATTGGGTACCCTGTGTCCGTATTTGAAACCTTGAGATTACCCGACAACCGAAAGTCGCCAATGTTTCAAAGATGTACATTGTGGCTTGAGATGATCAACCACAGGTCAAATGCATGAAAATTTCTAAAGGCTACCCGATAGGTTGGGCCGCGCTAGTATCGTGCCAAAGTGAAATTAACCGTGAAATTGAGATCGAATTTAGAAATTGAAAGTCTGGGTGTGTCACAAATAATTTTAGGAATATCGACTAATCTTTGGAAGATTTCTCATGCAAGCCGAGTTTTTCAGCAATTAAATCAAAAAATGGTTAATTTGACCCGAGAAATTTGTAGGCCCGCCTTTGGTCTTGCTTTTGGGACTTAAATTAGTTTTATAGAAAAGTGAAGATGTGAATTGAAGTGTGGTGACATTGGATTAATTTATGGACTTTGATTTGGATTCAATTGGAAGAAAATTGATGGAAATTGAAGTGATTGGGTGTGCAAGAACTTGGACCCCGACGGAAAATGAAATTGAACCTATTGGACTAAAGTTGTGGAAGGTTTGAAGTTAGTGGATGATGACATGACATGTGATGTCATGATTGAGGTAAGATGAGCTAAGGTGGTGACAAGTGAAGGGAGGAGATGAGCCCTTGGAAAGGTGGGATGTCACTTCCCCCTTGTCCCCATCATCTTAAACCTTGGGAAGGAGAGAGATAGAGAGGAGGAGGGGAGAAACCGACCGGAACCAGCAGCCGCCCGACCGCCCCCTTTGTCCGCCGCTCAACCGCCCGTCCGTCGTCGCCGCTGCCGCCCCGCGCCGCTCGCGCGTCTCCGCTCGCTCACCATCGCAGCCCTGCGAGCTGCTTCGCCCAGCCGCCTCCGCCACCTCTAGCTTCGTCCGCACCAGCCGAGCTCCTGACCCTCCATCAAGCTGCCGCCGCCGCCGCTGTTTGGTCACCATAGCAGCCGAAGCCGTCGAAGCCAGGACATCTCGAGCTGCTGTTCAGCTCGCGCAAGAGCTGCCGGTGCTCGTCCCCGCCGCCGCTCGGCCCGTTCAAGCTACCGCCCCTCTCCCTTGCCGTTCCTCCTCCCGATTAAGCTCGGAGCAGCCCCCCTCCGCCCATGATCAGAAGTTGCAGAAAAATGGGTATTGCAGCTGCTCGTGGCCCGTTTTGGCTGCCTTCCCGAGCCCAGATGCTCGGCCCGCTTTGAGGAAAGTCGATCCCCTCGTCGTCCCTGTCGTTTTGGTCCGCTCGGCTCGCTAATCCGATGAGTTTAGCTCACTAAACCTCGCTTAGAGGGTTAATTATACTTTAGGTGTGCTTAGCTTAAGTTAATTAAGCTTAGGTGGTTAGTTTAATTTATTTAATTGTGAATTAGATTAAGATGTTTGTTTAATTTAAAGTATGCTTAATTAAAGGCTAAGAGAGTTTATTTAATAATAAACCTTGATGGGACATAATAGGGTTTAATTTTGAATTATTTAATTGCTTCGAAATTCTGGAAATTTATAATATTATATTAATTCCGAAATTATTAAAATATTATTATTTAAAAAAACGGAAAAAATTATTTTTGACCCCGGTTGCTCAGAATTTCGTGCCGATCACTGCTGTGTAGTCGGATTTTGAAATTGATGATTGAATGTTATAAATTGAGTGTGGATCGTGAAAAATATGAATATTATTATTTAATTATTTTCGGAATAAATTTAATTATTTAATAAATTTCGAAAATTTTGTCAGGACCCTAAACTCTCAAAATTTCGTGCTGATTGCTGCTGTGTATTCATAATTTGAATTTGATGATTGATTGTGGCAAATGGAGTGTGATAGTGATAAATAGGGATTCTTTATAAAATCCTAAGTGTAGAAATTGATGGGAGATTGGCTGTGATTGACCACCTATTAGATGTCGTGCCCAGTGAGGCCGTGATGTACCACCCATGAGAGGTTGTTCCCAGTGAGGCCGTGATGTACCACCCATGAGAGGTCGTGCTCAGTGAGGCCGTGATGTACCACCTATTAGAGGTCGTATCCAGTGAGGCCGTGATGGACCACCTATGAGAGGTTATGCCCAGTGAGGCCGTGATGTACCACCTATTAGAGGTCGTGCCCAGTGAGGCCGTGATGGACCACCTATGAGAGGTCGTGCTCAGTGAGACCGTGATTGACCACCTATGAGAGGTCGTGCCCAGTGAGGCCGTGATTGACCACCTATTAGAGGTCGTGCCCAGTGAGGCCGTGATGGACCACCTAATTAAAGGTTGTGGCGAGTGGGGCCGTGATTGCCACTGTTTGTTAAACCTTCATATAGGGCCGATTGAGAGCGATGATTGATTTGCTAGAATGACATGTAATCGGCCGAGCCGATTGATCGCTGAGACGATCCAAGTGGTTGAATCCTTTTGATAATGTGATCGTGCCATAGTTGTTTGGTTATCATAATTGTACGTGATTGAATTATATAAATTGTGCTAACCTGCAGATGAAGGCTGAGGCGAGGTAAGTCTTCTGTGTGATGTGGCTAAGCCACCCGAGGCGTATTTTCTTTCTAATAGGGGTTTAGGGGAGTTGAACTTGCTGAGACATCGTCTCATCCCGGTTGTGGGATTAAAATTTCAGGTCCCTGATGGATGGAGTGGCCAGATAGCTTTGGTTGGCCTTGAGGAGTTGCAGAGGTGAAGTCATAAGATTGGAGAACGTGTCCGACTTGTAGGTCGTAGGACAATTCCTTTTTAAGAGCCGATCTTTTGTAGACTTTTGGTCGTAGACCTCTGTTTGTAATTCTGTTGAATTATGAAAGTGTTATATTGTGGTTTTGCTTCCTGCTTTTCTATCCCGTATATTATTGTCAGGGGTTTTATAGTACGTTCCGCTTGCGCAATAATAAATGAATGGGGTCGGCGACACTACCTGGGAATGTTGCATTTGATCGACCGTAGTGGGATGTGCTCGCGCTTGGGGTTCGAGGCGTGATAGGGCGAGCAAGGGTCGAGATGGGTTGAGGGAGTCCTGGTGGGCTGAGGCAAGGGTGCACGGCGGCTCACGGTGGTGGAGACGAGCTCCAGCAGCTTCTGTGCAAGCTAAGGCAGTAGCTACGACGCAGGGGCAGGCGAGAGGGAGATGGAGATGGGCAGAGTAGTGGCAGTGCACGAGACGGCGAGCGGTGACGGCGTGCAGTCCAGCGGCGTGCGATGGCAACGAGCGGTGCTGCTTGCTGCTGTTGCGACTTACCTGGGTTGCTTGTGGGTTATGAACAGCAACTAGAGAAGAAGAAGAAGAAATCGACGCCAGCAGGAGGGAGAGAGGAAGGCGGAGGGCGAGCGGTGAGGCACAGGCAGGGCGAAGCAACGACGGCGACTCCGACTTTGGCTGTTTGCTGCGACAGTCAGCAGATTTGCTGAGGTCTTCTTTGGCCGGCTGGGCTCTTCGAGCAACAAGAAGAGATGGGGGCGAGAGAAGCAGCGTCGGGAGAGAAAGAGAAAAAAAGGGGGGGACCGGTTCTCTCTCTCTCTCTCTCTCTCTCTCTCTCTCTCTCTCCCTCCCTTTGGCCCCACAAACATGGCCTACCATGTGAGTTGTCATCCACCCACATTTTCTAGCTCCAAAATGCCCCTTCTAGAAGCCCTTAGGTAGTCCAAATTGTTAGGCATAAGTGGCATACGAATTTTGCATGAGAAATTGCACAAGTTGGCTTCAATCCTTCTTGAATCAATTCAATCCGGCCTCGGAAAATTCAATCGTCGAGTCCTTGGTTGAATTAGTTTTTTTCATCACCAATATAGCCCATTTGCATCCTAATTTCACAATCGAAAACAATCTTTTGCAAATTTTGATAAAAAACGGCTCTACCTCGACTTTTTTTCCAAAAAATCTCGGGTTGCTGAAAAATCTTTTGAGACCAAGTTAATGCTCCTAAAATGATATGTAACATAACATAACTCTCAATTTTTGAATTCGGGTTCGATCTCACGATTAATTTCAATTCGGCGCAAATTTAGCGCGTCCTAATTTACCGAGTAGCTTTTAGGAATTTTCATGCATTTGACCTGTGGTTGATTATTTTCAAGCCACAAAGTACATCTTCGATACATTAGCAACTATTAGTTGTGGTGGAAAATCTCAAGGTTTCAAATACGGACACAGGGTACCAAAACGACAGAAGAATCGGTCTAGTGCTGATCGACAAGAATTGTGCAATTATGTGGAATTACCCACACTTAATCATATACCTTTGTCGAGTTGACCTATCTCCGAATTTCTAATCAATCTCACTGTGTCGTAATGATTTCTTGCAGATTTGCACGGTCAAGCAGTTGTTTCCTTGTCCAATTCTCAAATCTGATACGTCAAAATCCCTTAACGGCTTCACCTAATAGACTAATTATCCCTTGAGTGATCAGTTAAGTGAAAATAACTATAAGTGCATCGATGAAATGCCCAACTATTTCTATCGAAAGCAAAACCTGAAATTCAGGATGTCATATTTTCTAAACAGAGCTTACACAATGTGATGATGTCCGGGTCCCTTCAACTCCAACTTGAGAAGAGTGTTAACGGCTCACTTTGCAACTTAACACAATGAAAACAGTGACCCCTGGAAATATGTTAAGGCTTAACGTACTATTGAATCTACTATAGGATTGTTCTTTGGGTACGTGATGATTGAATTTAAGCAAGTTTGTGATGAGGTGGTTGAGGACTAATTGCGAGGGTTCGTGGTTTGATGATTGACCCGAGTGAAGCACTCACGTTGAATTGGTCAAGGTAAACGAGGGGGGACAAAACAACTATAATTAAAGTTGTCTTACTCCCGTGGACAAGGACCTTTGTTGGAATTCAAAAAAAAAAAAAAAAAAAAACAACAACAACCAACTAGACCATTTGGTGTAAAGTTCTTGGAGTTACCTTTAGGTGTCCGACGTCTCACGTTTTTTTTTTTTTTTTTTTCAATCTCCTGAGATAAAGAAAAGTTATTGCACGATTTATAGTGTGATTTAATGCCATCTGATCATATAATTATTTGAGTCTCAACATGAGACTCACATGACCGAGACTCTAGATGAGCTCGGTCTTCATCTTTTATTTGACCATGCAATATTTTTGTTTTGAGGAAGAAGTCACAGTGTGGTCTGAAGATCATATCCTACAATATCACCAAGCCATTATTTGGGCCATATATTGATACCGACATGATCAACGATACATGACCATTGATTAAGATTGGCTTGTTGTGTATATATATGTACACATACATACATACGTATTCTTGCTAGCTATATTAGACAGAGTTTAGCGATTCTAACGCAAAAGTAGGTCCTAAGGATTTTCTACAGCATCCAAACCAATAGAAATCAAAACAACAAACCTCGTAATACGCCATAATTTATTTATCAGAAGGTTCGGCTAGGGCCTGTAATGCTAACCAGGAGAGCCTATTAGATTTCCACATTAAATCTTAGGAGATAAGAATACCACAAATGTCATGACTTTCGTATAATACTTACTTAAGTGTCATATCTATATTTTCTACCACTTGAATGTCATGAATCCTAAAAATTGTTAATTTGAGTGCAATAACTTTTTTGTTGATTACTCGAGTACCATAAGTTTTAAAAATATTCATCCAAGTGGCAAAAGTCAAATGTGTCATAACATTTTTGTTGCAACCTTCCCGAGGAGGGTTGAACCACCTAAAGGTTCAGTTAATGGATTACTAAGTTTAAACTGAGCTTGAGCTCTCTTAAACTCAAACCAATTCACCACTACATTTAAATTCTTAATATGCAAATGATTTTTTTGCTACTAATCTAATTTTGATGGGTCGATTAAAAATCCAAATAAAGTAATAAGAGAATTACTTCACTTCTACGAACCAGAAATTAAATGAATTTGATGACTTAATTACGCTAGATTTATCTAACGTCATTTCTATACATTTTCTCTTTTATTTCAAAATAATGTTTTGCAAGCAGCTTGAATTGATTTTAAATTATTCCTAACATATGAGGTGATCATGCGGGTATACAACCATTATTTAACACTCAATAGTTAGAGCATTAAATAAATTGCAAATAAAAGGAGGAATTACTTACCTCAAAGCCACGAAAGCATCTACAATATTAACTCAAAATTTACATCAACAGTCCTAAATATAATTTCTAATTAACATGCAGTCGCTCAAACATTTTTATTTATTTATTTATAGGTTTTCTCTTATTTAAATGAAACTTAGTCTACAATGCAATGATGTACCAAGGAAGCTGAGAGCATAGTTCATTGTAAGAATCATATTTTCTTTTATCCTTGAGAAAAAAACCGCGTACATGTTCATCAAAGATACCTAGTGTGTATATATATATATCAATGAAGCTGATAAATCAATCCATAGTGGCTTTCTTCATTATGATATTTTTTCTTTATATCCTACAAATATCTCTCCTAATCGCAACCTCATTTGGCCGAAAATATGTCATGGTGGGTACAATTTTCTAATTATCATGAAAAGTTGTATAGAAAATCTAGGAAGCATTGATACTCTTCGAGAGCTTTCATGTCTGGTTGGACACTCCAACGTGTATTCGACACTCTCCAATATGTGATTTCAACATGAATGGGGTCAATTTTAGAAATAGTCAATAAATGAGTGATAAATTTTTTTACAAATAAATAAAAATAAAGGGGAAAAGGAGAAAAACCTAGTCTTTCCTTCTCTTCTGACTTTCACTTCTCATAACACACAATTCACTCAAACTTAGTTTTTTTCTCTTATCTTCCAACATGCTTTGACACACGAGTTCAAAAAGTTGATTGCTTTTTTTTTTTTTCCTCCAAGTTTTGTGGATTATTGGAATAGAGTTAAATTTGTCAAATTGAAACAATGAATGATATTAACAAATTGAAAATTAATGTTTTTAGTGTAAATTCATTATAGGCTCTTTTTTATTATTTATTTATTTGTGAATTTCAATAAAATTAATTTCATAAAAATAATCATAAAAATGAACAATAAAAATATACATTTAATATATAATGTGTTCCAACATGTCGAAATTTTATATGTTTTGATAAACGATATGTCGACAAGTCATGTCGTGTAGCATGTCGGGTGTTGATGTAAATACTAAGCAGAAAATCAAGTGTCATTGATAGGACCATTTTCTTTATAGACAAAATAGGAAGTTCCTTCCCATAAATTTTGTTTCCTAATTACCGTGATTCTGAAAATTATTTTGTATCGACTGTGATATGGATAGATCTTTCCTTCTTTTATGATATTTGCAATCTTGAGCTCAATGAAGGGACGATAATAT
The DNA here is from genome assembly GCA_019915185.1 of Eucalyptus camaldulensis. Classification (NCBI taxonomy): domain Eukaryota; kingdom Viridiplantae; phylum Streptophyta; class Magnoliopsida; order Myrtales; family Myrtaceae; genus Eucalyptus; species Eucalyptus camaldulensis. The sequence goes on from JAHSVA010000008.1 coordinate 25,854,046, forward strand.
TATAATGAAGTCTCATTTTTAAAGATCTATTCAGTTCTTTATTTCGCGTGTGATTCTTGTTTGTCATGTTCTCCAATTGTTAATTCCAAGCCCCCTTCTTCATCCTTGGTTTGCAAGTTACAAATGATCTTATTTTGAGTAGTCACCCTCCACCTCCATAAAAAGTAGTCAATCATAACAACTGTAATTATGTTACGCCGTACATAGATGATTTTGAAGTTTATTGAAATCTTTATCGCTTATAAATTGATATTGGTATTCACATTAGCATCAATAGAGCAATATAGATACTCGACAAATATCACGCATAAGATTTTATTCGTGAGTAAATATGCATGACATATACAATGGCATGTAAACATATGATCAAATTCATGATCGGTTATAAATCCCACTGGTTTGCTACTGATGAAAGCAAACATATTAAGATCAGGATTTAATTTTCTCAAATCATGAACCTTTTTGTTGGTTTACATAAATGAACTTTTGAAAGATGAACTAAGCTCATTGCAAACCGGATGACTCATGTGCTGCCTAGCATCATTAGTTTGCCCCAAAACGCTTTCGTCAAGGAGAGGCACATTAGTGATAATATTTTGCTAACCCAAGAGCTTTTCAGTGGCTTCCACCATCACCCCTATCGGGCCAAATGTGCTATTAAAGTGGACTTTCGGAAAGTGTATGACACGGTGAGATGGGACTTCATTGAAGTTTGCATGCAGGCTTTTGGTTTCCCTCAGAGTTTTATTGATCGAATTATGGCTTGCATAAGATCCCCTAAATTTTCCATTTCCTTGAATGGTGACCTTCATGGATTTTTCGCAAGTGGGAGAGGTATTCGTCAAGGAGATCCAATGTCGCCTTATATATTTACTTTAGTAATGGAAGTTTTTACCGGTTTATTGGATATCCAAACCAGCCACCCCTCGTTTCGATTCTTTTGGTGGTGTAAATCTTCCAGGCTTTCCCATCTATTTTTTGCCGATGAGGTGCTCTTATTCTCGGAAGCAAGCATTGCCTCTGTGGATCTTTTGAAGGCTGGGATTGACTCCTTTTCTAATTGGAGCGGTTTGGCGCCGAACGTGAGCAAGAGTGAGGTATATCTATCCGGTGGATCGCCTACTTTGCGCAATGACATCTTGAACAAGCTAGGCTTCCAAGTTGGTACCCTTCCTTTTCGGTATCTTGGAATCCCTGTTATTTCCTCGAGATTAGCAAAGGCGGATTGTGTGGCTTTGGTAAATGCAATTACAGCTCGAGTCCAATCTTGGACGCACAGATTTTTGTCATTTGCCGGTAGAATCCAGCTTATAAAATCGGTTCTCCACTCTATTCAGGTATATTGGGCGAGTGTATTCTTTTTGCCGTGTGCTATGCTAGATCGTATTGAAAGAATTTTTCGCCAATTTCTTTGGAAATGACCAATAATGGGTCCTGGGGGGGCCAAAGTCTCCTAGAGTGATGTATGTTTGCCGAGGAAGGAAGGTGGGCTTGGAATTCGGTTGTTAAAGGAGAACAACATGGCCTCGATGCTTAAACACATTTGGATTCTCTTCTCAGATAAAGAATCACTTTGATGCAAGTGGATTCACTCCACTTTTTTAAACCGCAAGAACTTTTGGGTGGTCCCTATTCCGACTCATTGTTCTTGGGCCTAGAAAAAGCTCCTCCGTCTTCGGGACTTGTATCAACAACATTTTAGATGGAAAATTGGCAATGGTTGAACTGCTTTGTTTTGGTTTGATCAGCGGCACATCAATGGTCCGCTTTATAAGGTATTTTCCAACCAGGATATGTATCGTTCGGGCATATCTCGGGTTGCTTCCGTAGCTGACGCCTTCTCATCTCCGATGGGCTGGTATGTTATTAACATCTTGGCTGGTTGGTGGGATCCCCTTCCTATCTTCAACCAGAGTGAAGACCGAATCCAGTGGATTCATTATCCCTCGGGCCACTTCTCTACAGCCTCTGCTTGGGATCTTTTGAGACTTAGAGGCAACATTGTTCCCTGGTCTTCTTTCGTTTGGAGTTCTACTATGCCGCCTAGATACTAGACACATTTGTGGCTTATCACTCGCAACAGGTTGCCGACCCAGGTTCTGCTTGCTTCGGTTGGTAGGCTCTCTTCAGTTACTTGTCCCTTCTGTTCATGCAGGCCGGATTCAGTAGATCATTTATTTTTTGCTTGTCATGTCCCTAGCAATCTCGCCGCCTATTGGGCGGCTAAATTTAATATATCTTGGGGCAACAAATCGTGGCTTGAGAACTTGGACTAGGTGGCTAGACGCTTCTCGGACAAAAACTTCTATGATGTGTTGGCCCGGTTTAGTTATGGAGCTCTTTGTTATATTATTTGGAAGGAGCGTAACAATATCATCTTCCGAAATCAGACTCTTTTTATCCCAGCGATGAAGATGCATCTCCAGAAGGCCGTTAAGGATAAATCGTCGACCCTAAAGAATATTGTGGATAATCCTAAGAACAGAAGGCTGCAACGGAGCTGGGGCTTGAGTCCGTCTATCTTTCATTGATGGAGGGTTTTTAGTTTTGGCTTGGTATTTTGTTTCTTAGGTTTGTTTGTCTTTTGGTCCTTGGCACCCTTACACTCTCCCACGACTTAGGTCCTTTTGAGTGTTCATTTTGTTGGTGCCAGGCTTTTATTGTATTTTGTGCAAAATCTTATCAATACAAATCTTACCTTTACCAAAAAAAAAAAAAAACTTTTGAAAGATGAACATCTCATATAATTTATTCATAAATATGTACTCTGAGAACCGTGCATGGACAGTTCACTAGTATATAACATAATTTTGAACTGGACAGATAGAACAAGCGCTTAAGAATTAATTAAAAGTTTATTATGTTGTTCACGTTCAGCCTATCAAAAGGCCTAGAACGTTACCATGAATTATGGCACTTTGTTCTTCTTTTTTTAATTTCTACCACTCTGTGTGAAAACGAGAAAGTTTGGACTTGTCACCCCATATTCAACCATCATACAATAATTCTTCGACTAACCGTGTGAATCAGGTAATTGTTGTTGTGCACAAATTTCTTGCTAAGCTCCATAAAAGATACGGATATTATTCACATTTTCTGCCACATGACTCATGTAATCGGCCCATTCGACGAATCTTTGTGTCATGTAATGGGAATAGAAACCAATGGACGAGATCATATAATGGCTTCCCACTTGAATAGAACTAATTTCAAAGTCTTTTTAGATCGCATCATTTTAATGCTTACCAATAGCTCATAATAAGATAAACAATGTAATCCCTCGTGAGAAGCAATGACCTAGTGCTTTCATGTGCATCAAATGAGTCAAGGGTAGAGAGAAACCACACTCCCATCATCATCCATCACATTTAAAGATGATCATATCTCTCCTCAAAAACGTATTGAGAATCTAAATGTTGTGGTTACTAGGTTAATTTCTTGGATGGCCTCATCGATGATTCATCTACTCACTTGTATCCAAAATAAAGAGACCACGTACTTAGTTTCTCCTGCATGAAGTTTTAAATTTTATAATACTCTTGATAGATTTTAAATTAATTGCTAGGTCAATTTGATGTAGAGATATATTTAATATACACATACAATCAAAATATATCGATATAATGCTCTAGCTTGCTATTAGGCAATTGGGTGCATTTGATAATATTTATATTCTTGGGAACAAATGTTTTTTAGAAATAATTTTTTTCTATTTCTATTCCTATAACAGTTTCTAAGCAAAATAGTACATTTGGAGGAAAAGTGTTAAAAAAGTTATAAACCTTTTTGTATTTGTGCCAATTTAGTCCTAAACTTTTTTTTTTGTGCCAATTAAGTCCTAAATCTTTTTACGTTGTGCCAATTTAGTCATTTTCAGCCAATTTTGGCCAAATTTTGCTGACTAGATGTTAGCTGGCTAACGTGGCTTGATTGGCGTTGACGTGGACAACTTTTCATAATATTTTAATATTTTTTATTTTTTATTTTAATTTTCTTTTTCTTTTTTCCTTCTCCTCCTTCTTCCTCCAGCCGGTCGCTGAGGTCCAGTGACTGGCTAGAGGTGACAACCAGCAAGGTCGAGGTCGACCTCGTGGCCACCTCACCAGTGGTTGCAAGGGCGTCCTTATGCTGGCCTCACGCCGAGTTGGTAGGGCTCACCCTCGTCAGCCATGGGCAAGGCTTGACCCTCGCCAGATTCGGTGAGGGCCAACCTCGCCGCCCAAGCCTTGAGGGCGGCCTTGCGTTGGGTGGGCGAGGCTCGCGCTCGCAGCCATTGGCGAGGTGGCTAGCGAGGTTGAGGCTAGTCGTTGAGGTCCGACAATTGATTGGAGGAAGAAGAAGGAGAAGGAAAAAATAAAAAATATTAAAATATTATTAAAAGTTATCAATATCAATGCTGATTAGGCTATGTTAGTCAGCTAGTGTCCAGTTAGCAAAATTCGGCCAAAATTGGTTGGAATGATTGAATTGGCACAATGTAAAAATGGTTTATGATTTAATTGGCACAAAAAAAATGATTTATGACTAAATTAACACAAATGCAAAAGGTTTATGACTTTTTTAACACTTTTCTTGTGCATTTGGTAACTGCACAAAATTTTTGTTCTCAAAATATAGAAAGTATAGGAATGTGTTTGATATGATCCTAAAATTTTTTTATGACATAGAATTTCTTTTAATTTTTTATAATTTTTTGAGATTTTTTCTTTTTCTTTTTCTTCCTCCTCTAGCTAGTTGCCAAGCCTTAGTGATGGCTGGAGGCCAGCAACTGGCTAGAGATGAGAGATGGCGAGGTAGCCAACCTTGGATGAGGTCAAGAGTTGCCATGCCACAAGGTCGAGCCTCGTCGAGGGTTGGTGAGGTCGTTGAACCTCATCTCTAGTCACTGACCATGCTAAGGTCTGACAACTGGTTAGAAGAGGAATAAGAAAAAAAAAGAAATCAAAATGACTTATTTTATAAGTTGTTCTTGGGAATAAGAAACAATATTATTTTATTTTTTGTTTTTATTTCAAATCTATTCCCTAACCCCTTTTTTATTCTGAGATGTAAAAAAGTGAACATTACCAAATGGATTTTTGTTAAAAAAAAAAAAAAAACAGAAATTTTGAAAAGTAGAAACATTAACAAACAGACCCTTAATAGTTGAGGTCAGATGATTGCATTTTGCTCATAAATGGCTCCTGATGTTCCTTCCAAAGCTAGGTAGATATGGAACAGTGCAATTCTTATTAGAGCCATGATAATATTGGGAAAATATCAAGCTATTTTAAGAAAATGAGAGTATTTCAAATTTTTCTTTGAAAGTTTCCTTTTCCTTTACCTTTATAGAATGACTCAAAACATTTGCTCCACAAAAGATTAGCTTGCAAGCTTTGACCACAGAATCTTCTAACGTACACTCGAGATCGAAATACTTAATCAAGGTGTTGACAAATTCCGAGAGTGCATTGGGTTATTTGTTGGAAATACGGAAATGCGTCCCGTGGCAAAAAAAGATGAAAGAAAAAATTGAGAAAAATTAATATTCTTTATTTGCCCAAGAAAAGGTCTTTTATTTCGGAAAAAAAAATAAAAGGTGAAAGAGCACCTTTTGGTTCTTTTGTAGCAAAAGACTAGAACTTCAACACATAAGACTTTTGGTAGACGAAGCATACGGTGGTCATCTGTTTGCACTTGAACACGAGTAGGGTTGGACCTTAGTAACTTCTTAAACTGCTACATCCAAACTTTGAGACGTAAAATTTTGAGGGTTTTCCCTAAGGTGAAGAAAGAAAAAGTACCCCATAAATTAGAGGGGTGAGGCGTACGGGTAATGGCAAATTAAAATAATGAACACATCTTCATAGCCTATTATTAGCATGCTGGCGGATAGGTGAGGCCCCCCACCAGTAGCTTCAGCTACGCTTGCTTTGGTGAGGTATCTTCAGTAACGAAAAACTAAAGGCCTGCATTGTAATGTTTCTGTTTCTCCTAATTTCTGTTCTTTTGTTCCTCAAAAAAAAAAAAAAACATAAATCCGTTTGGTAAAACTTTTATTCCCGGGAACAAATTTGAAACAGAAACAAGAAAAAAAAAGTAACTTTTTGTTTCCGGGAACAATTTCTAGAAATAAGCCAATTTTTTCTTCCCCCAAAGTCCATCTAGCGACTCCAATTAAATCAACAAAGTTTTAACCAATGAGCAGGGCACACTATCTGCAGAACAAGGACTTCCTGATTGTGTAGACAAGGGATGGCCAGAGATAGTGATAAACGTCGAGATCTGCCAAGGTCAATTGAGAGAGATACATACCTCTAGAACCTTAGATACTAAATTTATAATCCTTGAGTAGTTGAACTTTGTACATTAAGATGACAATATATTCCCCCCTTATTCCCTTCTCATGTAAGGTCTGCCATTAATACTGCTTACTGTCTAATCACAAAATATAAACCCAGGGTGGATATGAAGGTATTAGCTTCTCTTGTAATGTAATCGGTTATGATAGTGTTTATTGTTATTTTGATTACGTTCCGCAAAGTATCCAAACTTAGTAACAAAATATGATTTCTCAAACTAATATCTATTTGTATATTATGAGCCTAGTAGAATAGGTGAATGGTAATTAGTCAATGGTCCAGCTTTCTTGAAAGTCTGAATTGATACGTGCGAATCCGAATCTGAATCCAAGCCCAACCCCACCCAAATTGAAAACCTGGTTCAGTTCAGTTCATTTGGTTTTCCTGTTTTTGCCTTGCCCTTGTCAAACCGGGTCGCTATAAGACCTTCCCCCTATTCGATGTATAGTTTGGTTCATTTCTGGTCCCTTTGCCATCCTAGAAGTTTCTTAGGAGCCACTCCTTGTTCAAGCTCTCTAGCTCCAACGATCACTCTGCCCTCGTCAACCAGGTCATTCCAATCCATACTGCAACCACAGCGAAAAGGACCAGAATAGATATGGCAAAGCAAACTATCACGAACAAATATGTAGATTGACATCCAGACCAACGATTTACCACCATCACCTTGAACTTCACTCGCTGGTAATTACCATTGACAGTCACAAGAACACGTCAAAAAAAGACCAATAATAAAGAACAATAAGGACGTGGGTTTAGATTTAGTCTCGGTAACAAAGAAATCTGACTGAAATCAAACTCGACACATGATGGAATTTCTCTAGCGTAACCCAAATTTATACTAAAGCAATAATAAAAAAAAAAAAACCGAAGACATGGACGTACGAACTTGGTTTGGGATTTTCGTCAAACATAGTGAGCGTAGATGGAAGGTGCTGACCACTTTTTAGGCCTTGAACCCAGACCTAGACCCAAACAAGGAAATGCTCGACATCAAATAAATCAACTTAGTTGGACACAAAACACTCGAGAACCAAAGAAAGTGAGCTCGGCTCATCCTTAAAACAGAATGGAGCAGAGCAAAAGGATCCGCAGGGGTGAGCCTTTAATCTCGCGAGGTCTCCGAGCCGAGATCTTTAGGTAGAGAGGCTCGAGCCAAACAACCAACGAGACTCACTGGAAATGCCGGGAAGCAGGAGAGAGAAAATCGTGAAGAGGGAGGATATCGGTATGATGCAAGCCTAGGGGAGGCTTTCTCAAACAATAGGATCGGAAGAGTGACTCGCGCACAAGAAACGGGATGAACAGTAATTTCAGCACTGCGCAAGCTCAGGAGAACATCGATACAGATCGGATCGACCTGATTCCAAATCCAAATGAACAAAGACTTCTGGATCTACAATTTATGTGTTTTGGGTTTTCTGAAATAAGCACTGTAGGATGGTCGAAAATGGGTTGGAAATAACGAACAGAATAGGAAAAGATAGAAACTTCTTTGGTTGCTCTTCTAGGCCTCCAAGGAAGTTGAAAGGGACACCGATTCTTCTAGATCGATGACTGCAACTCTTCAAGGATGCAGGTTTCGAAAAGCTCCGACTCTTCAAGAACGGAGTGAAAACTCTTCTAGGTTTTCAAGGGTTGAACTCTACAAGGTTCACGATACTTGCTTCAAGCAAAGTTTTCTTTCATTCGTCAAAAGCTGTCTGTCTTCTACAAGGGATTGGCTTATATCATCAAAGAAATAAAAATAGAACATTGAAACTAGGAGAAATAAAGACAAAGCGTTGAAAACTAGGAGAAATAAAAACGGAGCATTGAAAATAGGAGATATAGTAAAGGGCATGGAAACTATAAACAAGTAAAAGCGTCACGCGAGCTTCCAAGGTGTCTTTCAAACTTCCGGGATGGACTCAAGATGTCGTTATGGCTTCTCGGTTTCGTCGAGCTTTAATGCGGGCCGATCTTCTTGGTCGAGAGAGCTGGTCTTCAATGTGGGCTGCATCACGGTAGGAGGTCATTGAGGCGCCGACAGGAAAACCAAGACGTGTTTTCTCTCTCCTTTTTTTTTTCCCCTTTGCGCGAGACAGCTCTTCTTTGTGAACGCCCAGACCTCTCTTTTTATATTAAATAAGAAAAAGCTCTCTTTTGTCCTCTTATAGCCGCCAGCCCCTGTCTCCAAAATATGGCAAAAGGTTAAGTCATTTCTTCCCTAAGATTTTGCGATACGGTGACCTTTGGGCCAATGAGGAGGTGCCATGTGGCATAAGAATTTCAGGTGCAGAGAGAGATGCACGGTCTAGAGTCGAATTGGGCTGAGCTCTATTTGGCTAGGCAAATCCCAATCAAACAGGATCTCCTCGAATCTTTGCGATCTTTCACAAGTAATCTTTCACAATTAATGAAATTTCCAGAGATATCGTCGGGAAAATTAAGATATTAACAATGCTTGTGTGATATATTTTGTAAGTTTTTCCTTATACCTTCTTTTCTTGTTGCCAGGATCAAAAAGCACGCAATGATGGGGGGAACATTTTCGCCCTTCCATCAGCAGTATTACATGGCTTGGTCATAGGTGAAAATGCCTGCCTCGAAATCATGATTTCATAGTACTGCTTTAATTCTCTTTTCATTGTCTTTAACTGCCTGGGTTTAGTGCAGTGTGCAGAAACAGAACTGAAGCAAACTAATTCCGCTAGTCTTCTGCAATAAAAACATTGAGCTGGGTTTATTTTGACAGTTAATTGGCGTGAAATTTGAGATAAAGCTACGGTTTTGGCTCGCTCACCTTAGTAATTGATAAGGTTTGGCATTCGATTTCGAGCCTAAAAAATTTAGAGCCCACCCTTCCGGTTTTGGCTCTTCAAACATCATTCCGGGATGAGTATGTATTTTAGTTGAGGGGTCTCCCCAATGCATCACACTTTCACACTGCTTCCATAACTGAAACTTTTAGCTTCCCACCATCAACATCCGTTGGTGGAGCCTTGGTTTTAAATGGCTTTGTGGGGAGTGTTCCTTTGGATTACTTTTGGTATGTCTCGCTCATTCTTGTTTCATGAAAGGCGGTAAACTTACCACAGCTGAAATATGGTTTAGATAAAGTTCAGTATGCTTCTTGTGTTGGAGATGGATAAACGACGCTTTACTAATAATTCAGAAGTTCTAATAGACTTCACTAAATTCCAGTCGGCGGTCAGACGTTTTCTTGTCCTCAACATTAGCTACTGCTTAGTGCTTTCTACTCATAAATGGCCTCATTCTTTCGTGAGGTATGTCGAAAATTGTTGAAACAGGGCCCCTATCGATCATTTGGACAACTCAACGGCTGCCACACTTGGCATGTCCGTGACCATCCCCCTCGCAATGGTGGCAGACATGCTTGTTCGCGGCCATCGTTACTCTGCAATTTACAGTGTGGGATGCGTCCAGGCACCTGTATGTTCCTTGCGCACATGTCACCTTTGATACAATCCAAAGTTATAAGCTGAACTTTTGCTTTTTCAATTGTATGATATCGGTGCAAGCATGTTTGACGAAGCCCGTTTCGGACATTCTCACTGGCTTTTTCGTGTCAGGTCTTTGCAGGATTCATCGTAGCGAATTTCTCAGATATGTTTGTGAAGAAACCAGAATCATGACACAGAGGGTGTTCAGACGAAAACTTTCGACTCATGGTGCAACTACTTACATGAGATCTTCCTCACAGTAAGTGGCCCTGAAGTGTGTAATACACAGGCAAATCTCTAAGCCATTTTCCGAACGCTGTCGTCACAGTGAGTAATGAGTTTATGCGCAACATGATAAAGAGGAAGACGCCAATTACAATTTAACCTGAAAAAACTTTGCATTCCGAAATACCGGTCTTTTCTTTTTTTTTTCTTTTCTTTTCCTGATAACAGTTGAATATTCCGAATAGCTGAAGATATCTGCGGATCGAAGAAATAGAGAGAGCCAACGAAGTGTCGGTGACAGGAGTAGATAAAGTGAGTAAACAAGCTTAATATATTATAATAATGTAATGTAAGTTTGATTCTAAAGGTTGTTAGGTTACTCTTGGCATTTCACCGTTTTGGTGCTATGTGGAAGGTGCGAAGTGCAATGGGGTGTAATGTCAAGGATGCAGAATATAACAACTAAAATCAGATTTTCGCTTTTCAACTTTTGAACTATTTTTTTCTTCTTCTTTTTTTTCAGCTTTCAGTGCCTTGGATATTATTTTTATTTAATGCCGTGAACCTTTTAAGTATATGGGAATCTTAGCATACACTACTCTTTTTATTAAATTTTCATATTTTTTAAGACACTTTTTTTATGGGAAAGTGAGTAGCTTTCATTATTGCGTGAAACGACAGTGTAACTTTTACTAAAAGGCACAATAAAATGGCAGTGCAGTTATAATTTTACGTATCATCTCTTTCTCTCTTTCAAATGGAGAACGGATAGTCACAAAAGTCACGGCATCATACAATCACCGACTTGAGCTAACAAAGAGAATGACATTAATTGTTATTCCTCAAGCTAAGCAACTACTTGTAAAGCCTACACTTAATGATTCCTTCTTCTTCCGAACAATCCCAAATGCAGCCTAAGTCAACCGTGCTCATCTTGGGAACAGCACTTTTTCGCCAAACCTAACATGTCCACCGGACATCATAGATCACCTCAAATGTCCTAGGTTGTATGTTGCCATAGACGCCGATGTCGGTGTTGGCACCATTAGGCGTGAATGCTAAGCAAATGACACGCTCACCACGTAAAACATCCAACATGCCCACATGCAAATGCTAGGCAAACTTTGGAGATATTAGAGACTATGTAGAAATTGTTTTTTTTTTTTAAATAAAAAAGGGAAGGGAACTTCAAGATTCTAGTGATGCAAAATGGTAAAAGTGGGCTTATACATGTAGATAGTTGGAATCACATGACAGTATTACTCGTATGGCGAGAAACGTGAAGTATTTATAAATCACAAAAGCTTAGAGTACATTTTTAATCCAGAAGAATTGAACATGAGATAAAAGAGATGGTTGAAGCTTATGAAAGATTATGATTTGTTTGTCCATTAATACAAGCAAGGCAAACATAGTAGCAAATGCCTTAAATCATTAGTCTTCTAGGTGTGACTTTACTTGCTACTTGGAAGTCTATTATTGAGGATATGAGCAAGTTGGACTTGACAGTATTTGTGACATCCCAAATTTCATTGACCTTCATTAGTGTAATTAGATCATTAGAAACTTAGATTTATGTAGAACGGGCTAGAAAGTGAACCCGATGGATCGTAAGAAACGTGTGGGCTTCAGAAATAAGTGGGCCACACGAATTGGACTTAAGAATTCTAATGAGAGATTATGGGCTTGGACTTGGCTTGAAGCGGGCCAAGGTTCGACATTATTAGATTTGTAGATTTAGTTTAGTGGGCCAGATTGTTATGGATTAAGCCTATTGGGCTGGGAATGAATATTTAGGCCCGAATGATTTTATTTTATAGACTATAGTTAAGGTGATTTGATTAGTGAATTACTTATAACTTTAGCATTCTTTTTGTGATGAATTCTTTATAGACTGACATTGACTAGTCCATATGTTATATGTTATGACTTTGTATAATTGGGATTAAGTAGAAACAAAAGGCAATTAGATGAAAATATTAGAAACTAACAAACTAACTAATGATATCAATTAACTGTTAATTAGCGACGATTGATAGATGGCGAAAATCTTCATGCATGAAAGCCACGACATCTTCCTCTCCCTCGATTCTCTCATCAACACCCACGGTTTTGATTCCCATGAACCGAGACATGCAAACTTCAAGGGAAAACAATCATTAGCAAATTTCATCATTACACTAGCCTAGGGATTAGTTTGTAGACCTACTTCCCCCTTAAGCTTCATTCTCTCTCTCTCTCCATATAAAACCGAACAACCCATCTTCATCTTCTTCTTTCTTTTTCTCTCGGCTGAGCAGCGAAAAACCAGAAGCAAACCAGCGATTTCTCCTTCTTGCATGCTGATTTTGAGTGTTGATCTTGAAGCATCTCTGTGTTGTTTAGTAGCTGAAGCAAGGTAAGGAAAGATCTAACTCTAAATTGAAAGTTATCCATTGTTTCATCAAGGGAGCTTGAGGATCTAACCAAACAGTGATGGATATAGTTTGTAGTTGCTGTTTTGTGATTGATCTAAGCTGAGTAAGTGTTAGATTAGAGTTAGAAGCCATTGCATGTTGTTTTAGAGGACTGCATGTTTCGAAATCCTTGTGTGAGTATGCTGTTTTGCTGAGCGAAGGGATGAAATGTGGCATCCCAAAATTCAAGTCATCCTCTAGAGAAATTAAAGCCTATAATTAGGTAATGAAATTACCTATGGTCTATGTGTTAGCCATTAGTTTTCTTAAGGCTAGGTGTTATTGTGCTTGTGTTTATGAATTTTGAATTCAGGACTATAGGATAAATTAATAATCTATGCTTGGCCATGCACTTTATAAATTAAATTTCAATAAATGAAATGTCAAAAGACTTTGGCCATGTGGAAAATTTAAATTTTAAAATATTTATAAAAAGAAATTAAAAAAAAAGGAAAAATGGGTTAATTTTTGAATGGGCCTTAAGCCCATTTGGCCTAAGCTTGATGGGCCAAGCTAGTCGGCCCAAGAGGGAGTTCGACCGGCCCATTAAGGCCCAAAGGAAGAGGTGGCCGGCCCATGATGCATGCAATAGGACAAGTGGCATGGAGGAGGTGAAGCATGGTGGACACTTGTGTTCCTCCACAATTACACTTGTCCCTCATGCAAACCTAGAGTGCATGCAATATAAAAGGGAAGAAGAGGAGAGAGAATGGCCGGTTAGCCATTCGGCCAAGTGAGGGAGAGAAAGAGAGAATCGTGCGAGAAAGAGAGGAAGCCGAGAGGGAGAGAAAGGAGCCCGTTCGCCGCCGTCCGCTTGTGCTGTTCATGAGGTCTAGAGGCAAGTTGGGAATCCACTTTACTCTTGCACCAATGTTTTCGCATGAACTGTTTGGAGTCAGAAACTTGTTTGAGCTTGCATGTGTGTTTAGAGTCCAATTTTGGCTTCGATTTCTTCATGAAAGTTGTAGCTAACATCTTGTACTACAACATACTAAAATTCCGTGGAAAATGATGTTGATTTGAGGGGTAAAACTCTCATCCTACGGAGATGCTAGATCTGGAATATTTTCGTATGAACTGTTTGAGTCAGAATGTTGTGAGAGCTTGCATGCATGTTTATAGTTCGATTTTGGCCGTGATATCTTCATGAGGGTTGTAGCTAACATCTTGAACTACAACATACTGAAATTTCGTGGAAAATGATGGAGATATGAGGGGTTAAAGTTCTATTATACGGAGACCCTAGATCTGTGAAGTTTTCACTGACTTCTTGCTGGATTATTGTTTGCATGTTGATTTCTGTTGAAGATTTGACTTCGATGTCTTCATGAAAGTTGTAGGTAACACCTTAAAATACAAAATACTAAAATTTTAAGAGAAATGAACAAGTATAGCCTAGTAAATCGGCTAGATCTTGGAGACGATGATTCTGGTGATGTGTTCCGAGACACCCGAGACTGGATGGACTTAAATGGTGACCATACTTTGGTTATTTGACCTAGATCTCTTCATGAAACTTGTAAAGGACACCTTGATACATAACATATCCAAATTTCAGAGGAAACGAAAGATAATAGATGGGTGAAATCTTAATATTTCGGAGATGTGTATTCTGGACGATGCGGTAAGGGTTCCAGAAGCTTCGTGAGGTTGAATAAAATAATCTATAAGGAATTTGACTTGGAGTTCTTCATTAAAGATGCACGAAAATGTCTTGGATATGATCCTGTAAAACTTCGTAATTTTTTGAGGCCGAATGGATATTTTAATTGAATTTATTTGGAAACTGTGCATTTGGTTTAAATCCGAGAATCATAGGATGTTTTGGAAAATTGTGGAATTTGGCAAAAATTTCATATTGGCCATGAATTTTGCAAGTAAATATCATCCTATGGGTTTGTTTAATAATTTCTTGGATTTTTGTAATTTTGGGAATTTATTGATATTAAATAATAAAATAAATAAATAAAAATAATAATAAAAATAATAAAAATAATAAAAATAAAATAAAATGGATTTTTATTTGGCCATGGATTCAATTCTATTTGTGTGGCATATGTGTGATGAGGTCTTTGCACATGTATTGGATTGAGATGTATATGTGATAAAGTCTTGGTATGCGTATGACATGGTCCATGTACATGTATTGAATTGAGATGTGTATGGGATAAAGTTTTGGCATGTGTATGACACATGAATTGAGATGCAAGTGTGAATTCCATGTCAAGTGTGATTTGTTTGATACCATGCCAATTGCCATGTTAAATTGAGATAAAGAAATGGTATATGTGGATGATGGTAAATGAGGAAGTGGTTGTGGTGGATGATGATGCTCGGTGGCCTAGTGGCGTAATTTCGGAGATTCCCCGGGAGTGTTGGGATGCCCGGTGGTATACGGTACGTAATTCCAGGGGAGGCCTGGTGGTATGTCGGTACATAATTCCGGAAGCCCTGTCGGAGGTCTTTGCCTGAAGGGAATGCCTCGCGATGTCAGGATTTGGGTGCGAGATGCCTAGCTAGAAGGGTAAAGGCCAGATGTCCGGTTGTATCTTGGATACATGCCCGGAGGTTCCTCGTGATGCTAGTTTGGATGCGAGATACCCGGAATGTGGGGGGCCGGATGCCCGGTTGTATCTTGGATACATGCCCGGAGGTTTTTCTCACATGGGATGAGAGTGTAAAATATGGGATGAAATTGATGAATCGAGGAAGGGTGATGTGGTGATCAAATTTAAAGATAAAGATGAAAATTAACTCATGGCATGATGATGGTGATGATATGTGATGTGATATGATGATCACCCATAGTATGATATGCATGATGATAAGCATGATGATGGTGATGATATGTGCTATGATATGATGATCACCCATGGTATGATATGCATGATGATATGCATGATGATGGTGATGATATGTGATATGATATGATGATCACCCATGGTATGATATGCATGATGATGATGATGATGATATGTGATGTGATATGATGATCACCCATGGTATGATATGCATGATGATATGTGATGTGATATGATGATCACTCATGGTATGATATGCATGATGATATGCATGATGATGATGATAATATGTGATGTGATGATGTCATGATAAGGATGACATGTATGATATAATGATGCCATGATGATGATTATGATGATGACATATGATGATATGATATGCATGATGATAAGGCATGATGATGCATGATAGTATTACGCATGGCTTCAAGGTAAGTATTGCTTGCAATGCATGTATGACTTGTATGATACATTGAGTGGTTGTTGGATTCATTTATCTGCTGAGTGGTTGTACTCACCCCTTTTGGGGACCAACATTTCAGATTAGTAGATGGTTTGAATGGTTGGATGTGACCGTGAGGAGGAGGATAGCAAGGAAAGGAGCTTTTGGATGCCAACACTGATCGATGGACTTTAAGTGTATGACTGTTGGAAGAGATGTCGGTTATCTTTTGAAGTGTAGCCGAGTATAGAAGACTACGGCATTTTGATGTACCGATGAATGATGTCCATCTGCTTTATGTAAATAAACGTGTTCGGTTTTAACTTATATAAAATGTTTAGTAGGTGTGCATCGATTTCTTAATGTAGGGAAGGGAATTGTTGGATATGCTTCCGTTATGTAAATTGCGCAAGGGACCGTTAATAAAAGATGTAAACCCCCATGGTTGTATGGACCCGCTGCAATTGAAATGGTATCAGAGTGACATGTTATTAGGAAAGTAAATGGTAAGCAAACTGTGGCGACCCAAATCGGATCGGGGGCCGTCGAGGGGTGTCACATGAAATGGATGCCGAGTGGATGGATATGATGTATGCTGTGATGAGTGAACTCACGGATGCGTTTATACTTCGAGCCGAGCTGTGGAATCGATCATTTGTTAGAGAAAGATATGCTGAAGTTGCTTTGAGTTGCCGTGAGTAAGCATTGGAGTATTTTAGAAGATATTTGTGGATAGACAAGTTGTTTCGTTGAGTTAGAAGTGAGAAAATTTGTGTATCTATTCTGTTCTAAGTGAAAACAGTTATGGAGTCTTCTGTTTGTGTTTAGTTTTCTTTATGTATGTTAATAGAAATAAGAAAGAAACCATTCTACAAGATAGAACATCTATAAGATCAAGTTATACAAGATAGAACATCTATAAGATCAAGTTATACACGTAGCTATAACCATATGACTATAAAAATATAGAGACAGAAGTGAACTTAGTAAAACCAGTAAACTGTTCTTATGAGAAACGGTTTGACCTTTACTGATTATACGAATTTTCTGTATTTACCTAGTTAGATTTTGACTTCAAATCCTAATGAAAATTGTAGAAAACATATTAAGGAATGACGTGTCAAAATTTGAGATTAAATCAATAAGATTTGGTTAGTGAACCAATTTTCTTTGTAAATACGAAATCTGGACATCGGTACAGGGTATTAGTAAAGATTATGACAATTGTTACTCTTAATACAGTGAGAATCAGACTTAAGTTTCTTCATGGGAATTGTTATTATATGTCTTAAATATAACATACTAAAATTTGGTAATATTTCAACAAGAATTAATATATCTTCTATGTCCGAAACCGAAACTGTATATTTAGTTAGTAAACTGTCTGGACCCGAGAACATATATTAGAGGTTGTGTCTTTTATATTAGGCTTTTGTGATGCACATAGAGTCTAATGAACCTCATAATAGATGTTAGTCATATAAGAGTAAGTCTCATATATCATTTGAGATATAAGTGCATATAGAATCATGTGTGTGCAATGAGTGCGGTGCATAGTGCTTGATTATGGGATAAATATCTGTTCGCCATGGAATGGGACATGACATAATGGGTTTTATCTTATAATTTGGACACGCACATGTGCTAGGTTCATGAGAGTTAGATAGATACTTTAGAGTCTTTTCTTTTGCATATGATAAATGCATTAATCAAAGGTGTGGTGGTGTGAAACGTGTGCTTAAGATGAATGAACCCATCGGTACCGAGATACGGGTAATGCCCCCGGAAGTTTGGGATGCCCTTGCTGCGTGGTCTTGGATGTCTCGGTAGAGAGATACTGAGATGCCTCGGAGTGAGATGCCCTTGTGTGTGATCAAGGATGCCTTGGTTGTGTGATACTGAGATGCCTCAAAGTGAGACGCCCCTTGTTGTGTGATCTTGGGAGGACCTTGGTTGTGTGATGCCGGGATGCCTCGGAGTGAGATGCCCACAATTAGAGGTATTGTGGAAGTTCGAATAATGTACTTTCCGGAAGTGACTCGATCAGGCCGATAGAGTCCCGATTGTGACTGAATCGAGGGTGGATTTTATGCACACTAAATATAATTATTTTGCGAGTGAGTTCATCTATTATTGTTGCATTATATTTTGATGTGAGATTGAGTTTGTGAAGGGTAAGTATAGAAATGGATGCATATAAGGTGATCTCTTACATGAATTAATAGTATTGTTTATGCTTGTGATATATTCTCTTAGTATCCTAAATTGTTCGATGATTCACTTGTAACTTTGATGGCTGTGGATTGTTTAAGTTAGAGTTTTATCATTCTTTACTGGGCAAGGTTGTTTGCTCATACCTTACATTTTTAGATTGATAGCATGGACGTACTGCCAGTAGCTCGATACGGGGCGGTAGTGAGTCTTGATGTTTCTCTTCATGACGTGTATGATCCCGACATTGACATGGTTTTCTCCAAGTATGAGGCAACTTTATGGATGGATGACGGTAGGGCTGAGTTGATACCGATGACGTTCGTTGCATGGTTTATCAACCATGAAGGGGAGATGTTCGGACCTTTACCCTTTGGAGCAGGAGGACCTAGAGCGGGGATGGACGGTGCCTAGACACCTTGGATCATGTAGAGGCTAACTAACTTTTGTTTTTTTGTTAGATGTGGGCTAGTGTGGGAACTTGTGGAGTAGATAACCTCACCCTATATCCCTGGCTTTTGTTATGCCTTACTTTTGTTTTGTATATGATGTAAATATATGGGCGAAGAACATGGAATGAGTCCAGGTCGATAATTTTGTATGCCCCAATGATGATAAAATGAAAGGAAGCCTTTTATGATCTTGTCTATGTGCATTGCAGGATAACCTTATAATATAAACTTGAGATTTTAAAATAATCCATGTTATACATGCTAACCTTCAATGGTAAATACTATATGTTATTTAAAGGAGATTACTAGTTAGGAAGATAATAATAATAATAATAACTATAATTCCGCTTGCGCTTAGTACGTGACACCCTGGGACATCACAGCTCGTTACAGTATTGGTTCATCATATTGGCATTTCATCGACATAATCAAGTCCAAATAAAATGAAGAATCGCATATAAAGGAAAATCAAAGAAGGTGGAGAAGTTGGGAGACAAGTATCTTCTTGAGGTTTCGTGGTTGGCTGTGTGTTCCCAATGTTTCGAAGTTCAAAAAGGAGATATTGCAAGAAACTCATAGCATCTATTATAAATTCATTCGAAGGTCACTAAAATGTATCTTGATTGAGAGAATACTTTTGATGGATTACAAGGAGAATGATAATGTAATATTTGTCATTTAGTATATGATGTGTTGTAATGTGAAAATTGAGCATTAGAAACTAGGTGGATAGTTGCATCCCCTCGAAATACTTAAATGGATGTGAGAGGATATCACCATTGATTTTATCGTTTGTCTACCAAGAATGCCAAGTAGTAAGAATACTATATATGAGTGATTGTTGATTGACCGACTAAATCGCATACTTTTTATCATATTGATTTGGCTTTTCACATGAAAAAATGATGACCTAGCAAGCCTTGTTTCTTACATAGATCCTAGATTTGTATCCAAGTTTTAGAAAAGTTTACAAAAAGAGTTGGGTACTAAACTTCATTTCAGTGTAACTTTTCACTCATAAACAAATGGACAGTTAAAGAGAACTGTGATATCCTGAAATTCGACCTCGTTTCGATAAAATGAATTGTGCATTTCGTCGGCGTGCCTATGGTCCTTTTTCGCTGAGCTGATCACTCACGAGTTAGCTAACCAATTGGGTGAAGCCGTTAAGGGATATAACCGCGGTAAAATCCCTGAAAGCTACCTAATTTGTTGGATTGGACTAAAATCGCGTTCGGTCGATTTTAATCATGAAATTTAATTCGGTTTTGGGAATCGAAAATCCGAGCGTGTCACAATTCATTTTTAGGACCTTGTCTCATCGATCGTCAAATTATCGACGAGTCCGAAATTTCAAGAAAGAAATTATCGGAGGAAGAATCGAAGACTGGAAGAAAATAAAAAGGGAATGAGAAAAGGAAAATAATAGAAATAAGAAAATTGGGTTTTCTTATTAAAGTATTATTTTCTTTCCCTTTTTCTTTTCTCCTTTTCTCTCTTTTTCTCTCTCTTCTCTCTCCTCTCCCCTCTCTCTTCGTGCGGACAGACCCCCCCCCCCACCGAACACTCCCCCTTGCCAATTTTAAATTGGCTTCTCTCTCTCTCTTTTTCACTTTTGACTGGTCAAAATCCTATCTCCTCCCTTCTTCTTATCTCTTTCCTTTCTTCTTCTCTCTCCTCTCTCTTCTCTCCTTTTTTCCCCACGTGACCGACTTCTTCTCTCTCTTTTTCTCTTTGGTTTGTGCGGACCAAAACCGAAGAAGGGCAGAAGCAGCGGCCACCATCGTTTGAAGATTGAAGTAGCTCGCCGTCGCCGCCCGTCCCGCCGCCGTCCCATCACCCGCTCGCCGCCCTCGCATCTCGCCGCTTGTCCCTCGCATCCTTGCCGCCTAGCAGCTCCGTCCAGCAGCTGGTTGGTCTTTGTCCAGCTTCGGGAGTAGCTGAAGAAGCCGCCAAACCACCGACCAGCTCCATCTCCGGCCACCGTTCGGCCTCACCAGAGCTCCGCCCGCTCTCCCGACCTCTTGCCGCCCCCAACCCTCTCTCTTTCTCTCTGTTTTGCAGCTAACCAGCAGACCCACGAAGTGGGTATCCAGCACTTCGGGCCCGCTTTTGGGCCGTTTCCCGGCCTCGAACCCGAGCCGTGCTTTGGGAACAATCGTTCCTCGCGTCGCCGCCGTTGGATTGATCCGATTTGCGTGCGATTTGGTGAGTAATCTCACTAATCCTGGATTAGTTGGCTAATTATGCTTAAGGTTGGTTTAGTTTTAATTAATTATGTTTAGGTTGTTAGATTAGAACAAATTAGCAATTATTAGTCAATTGTGATGCGATTTAGATAAATTGATTGTGCATTTAGCAAATAGACGTGGTCTACTAATTATTGGAAGTGCTTCGGGATTTTTCCCGACCCTTAGTGGGCTCCAATTAGGCCTTTCGGGCCTAAGTGGAATTTTTAGTATTTAAATATTAATTTTCGGAATTAAATTAAATAATTATTTATTTTCCGAAAATTCAACTGAGATGGCCCGGGACCGGAATATTGTACGGATGACCGTGGTGAAGTCCGTTTATTTAATCGGGCTTTATTTTGAGCTAAATTGAATTTTTAATATTAATTATTTAATTTTCAAATTTAATTATTTAATTAATTATTTTTCAGAAATTAAGATGTTGATGGCTGACGACCGAAATCTCGTGCTGATCGTCGTGGCACAGTCCTTTTATTTATTTGAGCTCTACGTTGTATGGAATTGAATAAATTGTGATATTTTAGGGATTTATCCTAAATTGATTGGAATCGATTGAGATTGAATTATTGATTGGTGATTGGCCAAGTGTGTTATTCAGCATTTATAATGCTTTGTTGAGTTGATTTAATTATTTGATTGAGAATCGTTGGGCATTGGTTGTCGGTATTGAAAGAAGATTGGTTACCACTTGAAAGAGGACACGTGGGCTCGGTGAATTGGAATGTCACTTGGAGAATGCACGTGAGTTCAGTGGTTGAATATGTCACCTTGGCAAAGAGGTCGCCTGAGAGAATGCACGTGGCTCGGAGACTCGGTATGTCGTCCTGGAGAATGCACGTGGCTCGGTGACAGAGTTTGGCATCTAAAAGGGCACGTGGCTCGGTGATCTGATGCGTCACTTTGGTAAGCGAGTACCTTAGAGAATGCACGTGGGCCCAGGCATCTAAAAGGACACGTGGCTTGGTGATCTGATGCGTCACTTTGGTAAGCGAGTACCTTAGAGAATGCACGTGGGCCCAGGCATCTAAAAGGACACGTGGCTCGGTGATCTGATGCGTCACTTTGGTAAGCGAGTACCTTAGAGAATGCACATGGGTCCAGTATTCGGAATGGCATCTAAAAGGGCACGTGGCTCGGTGATTTGATGCGTCACTTTGGTAAGCGAGTGCCTTAGAGAATGCACGTGGGCCCGGGCATCGTAAAAAGGACACGTGGCTCGGTGGCTTGATGTACCACCTTGGCGAAGAGGTCGCCTGAGAGAATGCATGTGGGCCCGAGGTTCGAGGCACGTGACTCGGAGACTTGGAATGTCGTCCTAGAGAATGCACGTGGCCTCGCTTTTAGATACTCCTCCGTGGAGAATGAATTGTATGACATGTAATCGACTGGTTCGATTTGTTTTGAGTAAATAGGTGCCTATGTTAAATTGTACTAACTTGCAGGTGGGATATGAGGCCAAGGTAAGTCCTTTGCCCTGTGCGTGTTTAGGCAGCCTTTAGTATATTGGTTTGCTAATCGGGCTTAATGGGGTAGAACTCGCTGAGACGTAGTTTCATCCCAGTTTGGGGAAAACCATTTCAGGACCCCGCTGAAGAGCTGAGAAGAAGGAATCCGAGAAGGAGGACTCGGAGGCGAATCTTAAGGAGAAAGATTTTTGGAGGAAGAAGGCAATCCTAAGAGGGGCCTTGAGTACGGCCCAGTTCGTCTAAGTTTCTGTCTTCTTTTGAGATCTCCGTTTTGATGTGAATAGTTATGAAAGGGTTTGTGGTTTGTATAAAAGTTTGGTTTCGATATGAAAAATATGGCCCTACTTTTCTATCACATCGTTTTATTGTCTGGGGATTTTAACTGCTTCCGCATGTGCTTAAAAATGAAAGGGTCAGCGATACATTGTCCTGGGATATCGCATTATAAAATCGACCAAGGTAGAAGGATGTGTGTGTACCCGAGGATCAGGGCGTGACATCCAGTTTAAGTGGTATCAGAGCGAGGTTGAAGATTGGAGTGATAAGGAGCGTTGACCATGGGATAGTTAGTAGGAAAGGCCTTTAAATTCATGCTGGTGCATGTCTGTGTTAGCTGAGTGCTAAAATTGTTTATTTTGTGTGGATCGCTCATCTTCTAATCCAGTGGATTTGGAAGACGAGTTGTAGTGTAAGACTAAACCATGAGCGAGCAGGAGCTGAGAACTCCTAGTGAGAGGATAATGTCCACTGTGACTCGGGATGATGCACTGACAAAGGTCGGTACCCGAGGTGCTTGTGGCAGAGTGTTGGCTCTGGCCAGCTCGAGTGTAAGAGTACCACCGCAAGTTGGTACTATTGTAGCAGCGTCAAATGATCCTAAGTTCGATAGGATCGTTCTGATGCTAATGTTCCTTGGGAACTGGATGAGCCAACTCAGGATCAAGCCGCTGTTGTCGCCTCACCTACTGCGATCCAGAGTGGAGATGTGATCCAGGAGCGAGTTATTGCATTCGAGCCGAGGTATAGATCCAGTTCAGGCAGAAATGGAAGTCGGTCAGGGAAAAGACTGAGGTTGAGAGAAAAGCATTCTATTCCACTCACAAGGAAGGATGGAGTAGTCAAGTCGGCACTGAGTCTAATAGATCAGGTTGTTTTTGGACGTGATGATGGAGATCGGTCTTATGTCCTTCCTAAGATGCGACATTGTTTGGAGTATAGCCAACAAGGATATCTGGTCAGGAGTGGTCCTAGCAGAATGATGGGGCAACCAGAAAGAGTGCATGCTTTCGCCTAATAGAAGATAAAAGATGCACCAGATAGGTGTCAAAATTGTAGAAGGAAGTATGGATAAATCCAGTGTCCGAGTATGACTAGAACATGTTGTGATGATGACTAGCATGGCCATCAGGTGAAGGATTGTCAGTGGAAGTCCAAGGTAGCATAGGCATCGCTACTGCGGTAGAACGCCACTGGGATGGCGAAAGGAATGGGAGTAGAATTGATCTTGCACCGATTAGAGAAAGAATGTGTTGGAGGTGATTTTATCATAGTAACGTAGCAGAGTTTTGTGCTGAGTTGGTAGAACTTAAATTGTTGAAGTAAAAGTGAAAGAGAAGGGAATCACTAGCAATAGTTGTGCTTGACTAGTTGCTGAGGTGTGAGTTTGACGTCAAATGAATAGTGTGGGCTTATGAAGCATCTTGTGATAAGGAATCATGGTCATGGAATAATCCAGTTTAGTCTATTAGTTTGCGAAAATATCAAGATTATTAAGAGTCGAAAAGAATTTTCGATTTCATTAATCTCGTTGGCTAAAGACAATCTGTTTGTTAGACGGAGGTTGCCAAGATTGATTTGACAACTGTAGTGGATGTGTCAGTTGAGAAATAGAATGAGAAGAAGGCGGCCGTGATACAGAAAATTCTAAGAGGGTTCGAAAGGAATTGCTTGAGTTAGATTGAAATTGCAATTGAGATAGCACCAGGATAGAGCCACTCTCGAAGGCTTCTTACCAGCTGTTGTTGTCTGAATTGGTAGAATTGAAGATGCAGATGTGAAGATTGATGAATGAGGAATTCATCCATATCAGTGCATCATTTTGGGGAAACATCAGTTTTGTTTGTGAGAAGAAGAAAGATGGTTTATTGCGAGTGCATATCAACTATCGTCAACTCAATTAGGTGAAGATCAAGGACAAGTGTTCTTTGCCAAAGATCAATGAATGGTGTGACTAGTTATAAAGAGTATCGATGTTTTAAAGGTTGACTTGAGATCATGAAATCGTCAGTTACGAACCAGGAAGGAGGTTGTACGAAAGACAGGGGTTCGTACTTGATATGGTCTTTACGAGAGTATTGTAAGATCGTTTGGCTTGGTGAACATTCCAGTTGCTGTCATGGATTTGACAAACAGAACATTCAAGGAATATGTGGATCATCAGTTTGTGATTGTGTTCATTGATGACATACTGGTCTATTCGAGAAGTGATGAAGAGCATGAGAATCATCTGAGAGTAGTACTCCAGACCTTAAGAACTCATCAGCTGTATGCTAAGTTTAGCAAATGCGAGTTGTGATTTGCTCGTGTTGCGTTCTTAGGTCAGGTGATTTCCGGAGAAGGAATCTCCGTCGACCCGGGCAAGATAGAAGCTGTGATCAAGTGGCAGAGACTGACAACAGTGTCAGAAATCAGAAGTTTTCTGGGGTTAGTAGGTTATTATAGGCGATTTGTGGAAGGTTTCCCATCGATAACGTCGCCTCTGACAAAGCTCCTGAAGAAAGAAGAGAAATTTGTATGGTCAGACAAGTGCAAGCGTAGTTTCCAAGAGCTGAAGGAAAAGCTGACTACCGTACCTGTGCTGACAATTCCATCTGGTCCTGGAGGATTCGAGATCTATAGTGATGCGTCATTCAGGGGATTGGGTTGCGTGCTGATGCAACATGTCAGAGTTGTTGCATACGCTTCCCGGCAGTTGAGACCTCATGAATTGAATTATCCGACGCATGACTTAGAACTCGCAGCCATCATATTTGCGTTGAAGATTTGGAGGCACTACTTGTGCGGAGAAAAGTTTAAGATCTTCACAGACCATCAGAGTCTCAAGTATTTATTCTCTCAAAAAGAGTTGAACATGAGACAGCAATGATGGATGGAATTGTTGAAAGACTACGACTGTGATATTCTATATCACCCGGGAAAGACGATCAAGGTCACCGATGCATTGAGTCGGAAGTCTTCAATGGCACGAATCTTGGTTAAGGAGTGAAACTTAATCGAGAGAGCTCGAGATTCAGAATTCAAATTTGAGGTAGGCCACCTCTCGAGTCTTATGGCCACCCTCAGAATTGAACCGGATGTCCAGGTCAGAATCAAGCAACTCCAACCAATAGATCTAGACGTTCAGAGAATTCTTCAAGAGGGTAGCGATAAAAGAAAGGCTGAATTTCAAGTTTTTGATGATGGGGTATTGAGGTTCCATGGACGTTTGGTTGTACTTGACGCTGTTGAGCTTAGAGAAGGAATTTTATCTGAGGCACATCGTAGTAGTTACAGTGTTTATCTTGAAAGTACCAAGATGTATCAGAATATGCGTCAACATTACTGGTGGTCAGGTATGAAGGCGGACATCGCCAAGCATGTGGCCAAGTGTTTGACTTGTCAGCAAGTAAAAGCTCGGCATTGCAAGCCGGGAGGATTTCTACAACCTCTCGCGATCCCAGAGTGGAAATGGGAGCATATCACAATGAACTTCGTGACTGGACTACCAAGGAGTCAAATGGGAAATGATTCGATTTGGGTAGTAGTCAACAGGCTGACAAAGTCGGCTCACTTCATTGCAATTCGAAAGGACCTGAGTCTAGATAGACACGCATACCTGTATGTGCGTCAGGTGGTTTGTATGCATGGAGTGTCGGTTACGATAACGTTTGATAGAGACCCGAGGTTTATTGCTGCTTTTTGGAAGAGCTTGCAGAGTGCTTTAGGTACAAAGCTTCAGAACAGTACAGCTTATCATCCTCAGACGGATGGCCAGTCTGAAAGGACAATTCAGACTCTTGAAGACATGCTGAGAGCGTGTGTAATAGACTTCAAAGGAAGTTGGGAGGATCAGCTTCATCTGGTGGAATTCGCCTACAACAACAGTTATCAGCAGAGCATCAAGATGGCTCCATTTGAAGCGTTGTATGGCAGAGCATGCAGAACTCCAGTGTGTTGGGATGAAGTTGGAGAAAGGAAGATAACAGGCCCATAATTGGTTCAGCAATCAGTAGATGCCATGGCAGTAATCAGAGACAGATTAAAGACAGCGCAGAGCAGGCAGAAAAGTTATGCAGATAAGCGTCGAAGATCTTTAGAATTCCAAGTTGGTGATCACGTTATTCTGAAAGTGTCACCAATGAGGGGAACTTCGCGCTTTGGTAAGAAAGGCTGGTTGAGTCTGAGGTACGTAGGTCCGTTTGAGATTCTTGAAAGAATCAGAAACCTAGCGTATCGTCTTGCGTTGCCGCCAAGTTTGGCCCAAGTGCATGACGTCTTTCACGTGTCGAGGTTAAAGAAGTATGAGCCTGACCCGACCCACGTGCTCAATTTCAAGGAATTGGACGTGAATGACCGTGTGTCATACGTGGAAAGCCTGGCTCAGATTGTCGATCGCAAAGAGCAAGTTCTGCATATAAAGACCATTCAGTTGGTCAAAGTGGTCTGGCAACACCACGGTGTTGAAGAAGCGACTTGGGAGACTGAAGAGTCGATGAGACAATTATACCCCCGCCTTTTTGAGCAAAGTGTGTAAGGGTTTAAATTTCGAGGACGAAATTTTTATAAGAGGGGAAAAGTTGTGACATCCTGAAATTCGACCTCGTTTCGATAAAATGAATTGTGCATTTCGTCGGCGTGCCTATGGTCCTTTTTCTCTTAGCTAATCACTCACGAGTTAGCTAACCAATTGGGTGAAGCCGTTAAGAGATATAACCGCGGTAAAATCCCTGAAAGCTACCTAATTTGTTGGATTGGACTAAAATCGCGTTCGGTCGATTTTAATCATGAAATTTAATTCGGTTTTGGGAATCGAAAATCCGAGCGTGTCACAATTCATTTTTAGGACCTTGTCTCATCGATCGTCAAATTATCGACGAGTCCGAAATTTCAAGAAAGAAATTATCGGAGGAAGAATCGAAGACCGGAAGAAAATAAAAAGGGAATGAGAAAAGGAAAATAATAGAAATAAGAAAATTGGGTTTTCTTATTAAAGTATTATTTTCTTTCCCTTTTTCTTTTCTCCTTCTCTCTTTTTCTCTCTCTTCTCTCTCCTCTCCCCTCTCTCTTCGTGCGGACAGACCCCCCCCCCCCCACCGAACACTCCCCCTTGCCAATTTTAAATTGGCTTCTCTCTCTCTCTTTTTCACTTTTGACTGGTCAAAATCCTATCTCCTCCCTTCTTTCTTATCCCTTTCCTTTCTTCTTCTCTCTCCTCTCTCTTCTCTCCTTTTTTCCCCACATGACCGACTTCTTCTCTCTCTTTTTCTCTTTGGTTTGTGCGGACCAAAACCGAAGAAGGGCAGAAGTAGCGGCCACCATCGTTTGAAGATTGAAGTGGCTCGCCGTCGCCGCCTGTCCCGCTGCCGCCGCCTGTCCCGCCGCCGTCCCATCACCCGCTCGCCGCCCTGGCATCCCGCCGCTTGTCCCTCGCATCCTTGCTGCCTAGCAGCTCCGTCCAGCAGCTGGTTGGTCTTTGTTCAGCTTCGGGAGTAGCTGAAGAAGCCGCCGAACCGCCGACCAGCTCCATCTCCGGCCACCGTCCGGCCTCACCGGAGCTCCGCCCGCTCTCCCGACCTCTTGCCACCCCCAACCCTCTCTCTTTCTCTCTGTTTTGCAGCTAACCAGCAGACCCACGAAGTGGGTATCCAGCACTTCGGGCCCGCTTTTGGGCCGTTTCCCGGCCTCGAACCCGAGCCGTGCTTTGGGAACAATCGTTCCTCGCGTTGCCGCCGTCGGATTGATCTGATTTGCGTGCGATTTGGTGAGTAATCTCATTAATCCTAGATTAGTTGGCTAATTATGCTTAAGGTTGGTTAAGTTTTAATTAATTATGTTTAGGTTATTAGATTAGAATAAATTAGCAATTATTAGTCAATTGTGATGCGATTTAGATAAATTGATTGTGCATTTAGCAAGTAGACGTGGTCTACTAATTATTGGAAGTGCTTCGGGATTTTTCCCGACCCTTAGTGGGCTCCAATTAGGCCTTTCGGGCCTAAGTGGAATTTTTAGTATTTAAATATTAATTTTCGGAATTAAATTAAATAATTATTTATTTTCCGAAAATTCAACTGAGATGGCCCGGGACCGGAATATTGTGCGGATGACCGTGGTGAAGTCCGTTTATTTAATCGGGCTTTATTTTGGCTAAATTGAATTTTTAATATTAATTATTTAATTTTCGAAATTAATTATTTAATTAATTATTTTTCAGAAATTAAGATGTTGATGGCCGACGACCGAAATCTCGTGCTGATCGTCATGGCACAGTCCTTCTATTTATTTGAGCTCTACGTTGTATACAAGTATTTGCTCAAAGGAATTGTCTAAACAAAAAGGAGCTTCAGACTTTGCAATTCTTCTATTGCGCACACCTTGAACAACTAAGACCGTCTTCCTTATATACTCCTTTATGCCATCATACCCGTTGGCACTTACCAAAAGAATTCCTCCAATCTACCCGTTGGACGGAATCAATTAGGAAGATTGTTCGAGCTATTAAAGGAACGTGTTGATAGCCCATCAATCCTGTTCGCCCATACAATCGGGATCTTGGTTTCCATAAATAGAACCTTCCAATAATATTTAGACAATCATCAAATCTTCAATCATCGAATCATTCTTGATCCATCAAAGGATTCTGTTACGTCTTTTCCAGCCACGAGATCTTCTCCAGATGATAAGGTTAAATCCTTAACGAAACATCCAGTTCTGGATAACCTTTCTTCAACGGATTAGAGACTGTCAATGAGGATAGACTTTGAGTCTTGAGTCTGGCTGTCCGGAAGTCTTCAGACTTTAAATAACAGAGTCTGCAAGCCTTCAGACTAGACTGATAGAAACGTTTTGTCAACTTCAAAATACTTCAAGAAGATTTCTCCAACAATCTCCCCCTTTTTTATGGTGACAAAACTTTCCTGCAAATTTGGATAACTATGACCTGCAAAACATTTCTCAAACACATATGCATATCTTATAGAGATAAATGGCTAAAAGAATAACACTAGAATCTGCAACCACAGAAAATAGGTTAGTCTAAAATATGATAAAGCCATCCATAAGATATCAATATTAGTTAATAGAAGCAGTCAAGTCCAAGTCTAGTTCAGTTCTCATCCAGACATAAAACAAAGTCAAACAGAGTTTAAACAACAAAACAACAAACAATCCAACAAACAGTTAAAAGTTTAATGATTGAAAGTTTGATCAAATCGTGCATCTCTCCCCCTTTTTGTCATCATTAAAAAGGATGAGATGAAGTCAAGATTGCTTGGGAACGCGGACAAGCTGGATATCTTCCATAGACCGAACGATACCTTCCAGCCTTTTGAAGTCTTCCTTCAGTTGAGCAATCTCCTCACCCTTGGCATTGGCCTGAATCTGAATAGAGAGGGCTTGCATTTTATCATTCAATGAACAGGAAGAAGCTTGACCTTCATTCTTCAAGCTTTGAACTTCGCATCTCAAGGCATAAATTTGACCTCGCATTTCCAAGAGAATATCCATGATTCTGCAAAAA
This sequence comes from Eucalyptus camaldulensis, assembly GCA_019915185.1. Taxonomy (NCBI): domain Eukaryota; kingdom Viridiplantae; phylum Streptophyta; class Magnoliopsida; order Myrtales; family Myrtaceae; genus Eucalyptus; species Eucalyptus camaldulensis. The sequence continues at coordinate 25,883,915 of JAHSVA010000008.1, forward strand.
TCTGCTCCATTATCAGTCTGAGTACTTGCTTTGGCTCGATCTGATGGAGTAAATGCAGACGATGGTAGATCAGCATAATCTCGCAGGTTTGGCGATAAAGCTTCATGACCTTCCTCTGGAAATTGAGATGCATAAACATCCTCTAGGTCTGCAGGTGAGCGACTGACTCCTTCACTTGCATCAGGATATGAAGACCTCGCTCCTTTCTCCTGATCTCCCCCTGTTTCCATGCTTATAGGTGGAGAAGAGATTTCCTCAGGTTCTCCTTCTTCTCTTCTTTCTTCTTCAGGTCTTTCCTCCTCTGCTTTTTGATCTGCTTCTCTTTCTTCTTCTTCCTTCTCCTCTGCTTCTTTCGTCATTTGTTCCGAATCTTTCTGTGGAACAGGACGACTTAAATTCTTAAAAGCCATTGCAGAGATGGTGATGTCTTCGTCATCATCTTCATCCTCAACGAAGAGAGCTCTTCTTCTCTTGGATGGAGCAACCATGGGCTCCTTCCCTTTTCTCTTAGCTGCAGAAGAGATTTGATGAGATTTGGCAGGAGCCTTCTCCTTGAATTTCTCCAATTCCTTGCTCAGTTCCTTCAGACGCATTTTGGTCACCATTTTTAGTCCTACCACCATATGATCGCATGGTCGAACACAAAAGATTTGTGGAGGCTAAATATTCAGATGTCTGAATAACTTCGTAACAAGGCTTGGGTAAGGGAGTTGACCTCTGTCCTTCATTATTGCTCTATACATGTGAAACATAACAGTGTGAGGGAGAGAAAACATTTTTCCAAAGAGAATGGCATACATTAGCTTGGCCTCTGAACTTGAAACATCAGTCTTGGAGGTTGATTTCGGTCGGAGAAATTAATCACAATCTTGTGAAGCAAGATGTTGAATGCACTCATCCTTAAGTAGGTGATCTTCTCATCTGTTCTCCTGTCCTTCACTAGTTCAAGTGTGGCTTGAGCAATGGAAACTTTGATCGGTTGATATCTTCCTCTTTCAACTCCTAACACATCTGCCAGCATATTCATATCCACAATATAATCTTGGTCTTTAACGCTGAAGGAGAATCTATTCGCATAAAAAAAGCTAAGATTTGAATAGAAATATGCAGTTAATTCAGCATAAGCCTCTGTATTGTCAGAACAGAACTTTTCAAGTTGAAGATGATTGAACTTTTCCCTCAAGTTCACATTCACAGCATCCAGAAAATCAAAATCCACACTCCTAGGGTTTATTACCCCACGCTTCAGCAATTTCGAGTACAGATCCTTTTGTTCCTTTGATATGAACAAATCTCCCATTTTTCCTTGAATTTCAGCCGCAATACCCATTTTCGGTTGAAATAGGCTGTACAAATTGTCATCATCATTTCCATCTACAGGATTCGGCCCCCAGTCACAATGATCACTTGGGATATTTGCAAGGGTTTCCTCAGCCACCCCTTTACGAGCAATTCCCAAACTTTCCATTTTTCGCAGAAAGATATATTCGTTCCTATATCCTTTGTATTTAAGAAAGTCATCAACATAGTTCAAAGGAGTACGAGTTCCTTTTAAAGCACGATATAGCTTGTAAATAAAAGGGGGCTTTTGAACTCTTACGGGGTTTGCATCCTCGATGATTTCTTCCTGTTGTTGATGATCAACGCCTTGAGGACTAGATGGTGGAGAATGACGCTGCTGAGAATGTTGTGGGCTCGCTTGTTGTTCTGGATTCACTTCTTCCTCAGTAAGATCGTAGTGCGTAGGCCCCTCACTCATTCGCCGTGGTCCCCTACTTGCGATTCTTGAAGACTTTCTTGAAGATGACATCTTTCTCAGTTTTTGGAAGATTCCTTACTTGACTTTCCCAGGAAAGATGACAACTTTTTGAAGATTAAACAAAGAAGACAAACGAGAATGGAGGATCGATGCTTTCTAGGGTTTTCGAGAGTAAAGTGAAGAGGAATCGACAGTGCACGATCGGTTAAAAAGAGAAATAAACGAACCATCACAAAGGAAATAAAAAAGATGCATTTTCAAAATAACTGTCTTTTTCCGCAAAAATAGCCATTTAAAAAATAACTTCCTTTTTGAAAATGAAACAATGCAATATTTACGTCAATTAAATATAGCAACAATTAAAACACAGTCTGACGATCGTACCTTTTCAAGATGAGATTAAGGAGAGAAAGACTTACAGTTTGACGGTTGTACCAAGACTATCTTTCAGATAAAGTCTTGTAAATCTGAGTCTGAAAGTCTTTAGACTTTGATATCCTCATACCTCAAAATGTTGAGTCTGGAACGGATAGATTCAAATTGATTTTTCTCCAAAGGCTTTGTAAATATATCCGCCAGTTGATTCTTTGAGTCAACAAACTGAATTGAAACATCTCCATTTTGAACATGGTCTCTAATAAAGTGATGTCGAATTTCTATATGCTTTGCTCTTGAATGGAGAATTAGATTTTTGGTGAGGTTGATAGCGCTGGTGTTGTCGCAATTAATCTCCGTGCATGAGTCTTCAATTTCAAAGTCTCTTAGTTGTTGTTATCCATAGAATTTGCGAACAGCAGCTTCCAAGAGCTACATACTCTGCTTCTGTTGTTGAAAGAGACACAGTGCTTTGTTTCCTTGAAAACCAAGACACTGTCCTGCTTCCAAGTAACTGGCAAGTTCCCGAAGTGCTCTTTCTATCAACTCTGCAACCGGCCAGATCTGCGTCTGAATATCCCAGAAGATTAAAGTCTCCCTTCTTAGGATACCAAAGACCGATGCTTGATGATGAAGCAATGTATTTAATGATGCGTTTCGCAGCACTGAGATGAGATTCTCTAGGATCTGATTGAAACCTAGCACAGATGCAAACACTCAACAAAATGTCAGGTCTAGAAGCAGTAAGATAAAGAAGTGATCCAATGATGCTCCTGTATAGCTTTTGATCAACTTTCTTCCCTTCTTCATCTTTGTCTATCTTTAAAGAACTTGACATTGGTATGTCGGTCTTTTTGCACTTTTCCAGTCCAAACATTTTGACAAGATCATTAACATATTTTTCTTGATAAATAAAAGTTCCTTCCTTCAATTGTTTTACTTGAAGACCAAGAAAGAATGTTAACTCTCCCATCATACTCATTTCAAACTCATCCTGCATAGACTTAGAAAATTTCTTGCACAGACTTTCATTAAAGGATCCAAAAATAATATCATCCACATATATTTGAACAAGTAAGAAACTTTTGTTTTCCTTTTTGATAAATAAAGTCGTATCTACTTTACCTTTGACAAAACCATTTTGTACTAAGAACTTACTTAATCTGTCGTACCAAGCCCGAGGTGCTTGTTTTAAACCATACAAAGCCTTTTTCAGTCTGAAGACTGAGTCTGGTTTCTTTGGGTCTTCAAACCCTGGTGGTTGGTCCACATAAACTTCCTCGTGGATAAATCCATTTAGGAAGGCGTTTTTGACGTCCATTTGGAATAACCTAAAATTCTTATAACAAGCAAACGCAAGTAATAGTCGAATAGCTTCTAACCTTGCCACTGGAGCGTAAGTCTCATCATAGTCTATTCCTTCTTCTTGCGTATATCCTTTGGCCACGAGTCTTGCTTTGTTTCGTACCACTTTTCCTTTCTCATTCATCTTGTTTCTGAACACCCATTTAGCTCCAATAACAGTTATACCTTTGGGTTTGGATGTCAATTCCCAGACATCATTAATATTGAACTGTCTGAGCTCTTCTTGCATAGCTTTAATCCAGCTTTCATCAGATAAAGCTTCTTCTATGCTCTTTGGTTCAATTTCAGAAACGAGTGCCACAACACTAGACTCTTCTCGCCTTTTGGATCTGGTGCGAATTCCTTCATTAATTTCACCAATTATAAGATCTTTGGGATGACTGGACTTATGCTTCCAGTTACTTGTTGATTTGTCTGGTTGATAATCTCTTTCTTTATTTGGATCTTTACGAACAACCTGATGCTGGTCTTCCAGAGTCTGAGATGCTTCTTGAGTTGTAAGCTTTGGAGAGTCTGGAGCAGGTTCAGACTCTTCTTGATGAGTCTGACTTGATTCATCTTGCGTTGAGTCTTGAAATTTGACATTCACTGACTCCTCCACAGACTGGCTCTTCTTGTTATAGACTCTGTAGGCTTTGCTTGATGTAGAATATCCAAGGAAGATGCCTTCATCTGATCTTTCTTCAAACTTACCAACTCGATCTTTTGCATTTTTCAATATAAAACATTTGCAACCGAATACATGAAAGTATGAAACAATAGGTTTCTTATCTTTGAAACTCATAAGGGGTTTTCTGTAGAATAGGTCTTAAGAAGACTCTATTGATGATATAGCATGCTGTTGAAACAGCTTCAGCCCAAAATCATGAAGAAATCTTACTTTCAATTAAAAGAGTTCTAGCCATTTATTGAAGAGATCTGTTCTTTCTTTCCACAACTCCATTTTGTTGAGGAGTATATGGAGAGGAGAACACATGCTTAAAGCCAGATTCATCACAAAATTTTGTAAAATCTTGATTTTCAAATTCACCTCCGTGATATGTTCTTATACTAGAGATAACACGTCCTTTTTCATTTTGAACCTTTTTAGCAAATTTTTCAAAATACGAAAAGGTTTCGGACTTACTTGCAAGGAAATATACCCAAGTAAAACGGGAGTAATCGTCAACAATTACTAGGCAATATTTCTTACCCCTAATACTCTGTGTTCTGGTTGGTCCGAAGAGATCCATATGCAGCAACTGTAGTACATGATTAGTAGAGACATGATTTATTGGCTTAAATGAATTTCTTACCTGCTTTCCTAGAATACATGGAGTGCATGAATCAGTCTTTTGGTATGGCAATTTGGGTAGACCTCGAACTAGCTGCTTTGATGAGATTTTGGCTAATTGCTTCATGTTGACATGACCAAACTTTTTGTGCCATAAGCTTGCTTCGTCTTGAATTGAGATAAGACATTGCGATTCATTTGGTTTCACATCCAGAAGATAGATATTTCTATGTCTTCGACCCATGAAGGACTGAGTAGAGTCTTTACTAATTCCAGAACATGTTCCTTCTTGAAAGAAGATCTTGAAACCAGTATCACACAATTGACTAATGCTAAGAAGATTGTAATTGAGTCCTTCCACTAAGGAAACATTACTTATTGTGAGACTTCCAATTTTCAAAGTTCCAAATCCCACAATACTTCCTTTGCTGTTTCTTCCGAATAAAACTTTTCCACCATTTACTTGAGCAAGCTTTATAAAACAATTTGAGTCTCCTGTCATGTGACTTGAGCATCCGCTGTCAAGATACCACTTTACCTATTTCTTGACGGAGACCTGCATTTAAAATAAAGTCTCAAGCTTTCTTTGGTACCTAAACTTTCTTGGGTCCTTTGGTGTTAGTAAGATAAACAGTATTAGCCCATACTTTCTTAATAGGTTTCCAAACCATAGGACACTCTTTTTCAAAGTAATCCGGACTGTTACACTTTGAACATTTAAGAGCATTTCTACCTACAGGTTTTACAAAAACTTTCTTGAAATGATTTTTGTAAGCCTCTCTCGAGGGTCTTTTCTTAATTCTTTCTTTTACTTTAGGAAAATCAATCAAGGGAATTGTTTCTGCTGTCATGCCTAGACCAAACTTATTGAAGTAAGGTCTTTGAGCTGAAAGAATTTTTTCAAGTTTTTTAGATCCTATTGAATATTTTTTTGAAATATTTGATAAGTCTGTTTTTAAAAGAGCATTTTCTTTTAAAAGATTATCTTCATTTTCTTTAAGAGTGGAAACAGTCAAGTCTAGACTTTTAACTCTTTCTACTAAAACATTTTTCTTTTGTTTTAGAGCTGAGTTTTCCGTTTTAAGTTCAGAAATTCTTTTGAGAGAAGTCTTAAGACTAAAACACAGTTCATCAATGTATTTAGAAACTTTGACAGGAATTTTAAAATTACTTGCCTCAAATTCACTGTCTGAGTCTGATTCAGAGTCTGAGTCTGATTGTGCCATCAGACATAGATTGACATATTCATTGTCACTTTCTTCACGCTCTATATCATTCCAGGTTTCAGCTTTGAGAGATTTTCGAAATTTTTCAGCTTTTCCTCTCTTCTCCTTCAGAAGAGGACAGTTGGGTCTGATGTGTCCATTTTTCTTACATTCAAAGCAGACTACATCTTTATTTGGTTCCTCATCATCAACAGACTTGGTCTGCTATCTTTGAAAGCTTTGTTTCTTTGAGTTGAACCTTCTTCCTTTTCTATTCAGTTTTCTGAATCTTCTTATCATGAGAGCAAGCTCCTCATCGTCCATATCATCTTCAGAATCTGTATCATCAGAATCATCATTTGATTTTAATGCAATGGACTTCTTACCTTTTGGATCTTCATCTTCATTGATCCGTTCCACTTCATAAGACTGAAGAGTTCCAATCAGCTCGTCGACAGATAGTGGCATAATTCTTTGTGTCTCTCTTATCGAAGTCTTTATGTGATTCCAATACTTTGAGAGTCCACGCAGTAGCTTGTTTACTTTCATGGGATCAGAAATTCTCTGTCCTTGATTCTCAAGACCATTGACAATATTTGTAAAATGGCTAAACATGTCAGTTATAGATTCTCCTGGTTTCATTTTGAAGGCTTCATATTGACCGAGAAGAATGTTAATTCTCGTTTCCTTCACTCGATCTGTTCCTTCATAGGTGATATGCAATCTGTCCTAGACTTCTTTTGCTGTAACACAAGAAGATATTCTATTATATTCAGTTGGTGACAAAGCACAATATAAAGAGTAAATTGCTTTTGCATCGAGTGCTTGTCTCTTGTTTATCTCTTCCTGAGTAATTCCGCTGGTCTCAACAATTTCTTTCCCTCTTTTAGAGACTGATGCAGCTGTAGGAGTAATTCCTTTTTCTACAACATCCCATTCCAGAGGATCCTTTGATCGTAGGAAAGCTTTCATCTTGTTTTTACAGATGTTGTAATCCTTTCCATCAAAGTAGGGTGGTCTGGTATTGCTTTGCCCTTCCATCAGCCCTGGTGCTAGCATACTAGCCATGGATCTTTAACTCTTGAAGTAAAACACTTCAAACAAAGTGAGTACACAGGCTCTGATACCAATTGAAATAGCTAGTATAAACACCTAGAGGGGGGTGAATAGGTGCACAAACAATTTATCGAGATACGAAAGCGATTCTTGGCAAACGATAGAAAGGAAATTCTCTCTTGATTAACAAAATGAAATACGATCGAGGTAAAGAGAGTGAGGAAGAGAAAATTGAACATCGGATTTATAGTGGTTCGGCTTATTCCAAGCCTACGTCCACTCTTCCGCACTGACAGCCCACCGGTTGGATTTCACTATGATCAAAAGAGAAGTTACAACACAGCTTTGCCTTGATTCCATAGTGTAGATGTTCTACCACACCTCCTCAAGGTTTCTCATAAATATAGACTCTCTTTTGTATATAAGTATTTGCTCAAAGGAATTGTCTAAACAAAAAGGAGCTTCAGACTTTGGAATTCTTCTATCGCGCACACCTTGAACAACTAAGACCGTCTTCCTTATATACTCCTTTATGCCATCATACCCGTTGGCACTTACCAAAGGAATTCCTCCAATCTACCCGTTGGACGGAATCAATTAGGAAGGTTGTTCGAGCTATTAAAGGAACGTGTTGATAGCCCATCAATCCCGTTCGCCCATACAATCAGAATCTTGGTTTCCATAAGTAGAACCTTCCAATAATATTTAGACAATCATCGAATCTTCAATCATCGAATCAATCTTGATCCATCAAAGGATTATGTTACGTCTTTTCCAGCCACGAGATCTTCTCCAGATGATAAGGTTAAATCCTTAACGAAACATCCAGTTCTGGATAACCTTTCTTCAACGGATTAGAGACTGTCAATGAGGATAGACTTTGAGTCTTGAGTCTGGCTGTCCGGAAGTCTTCAGACTTTAAATAACAGAGTCTGCAAGCCTTCAGACTAGACTGATAGAAACGTTTTGTCAACTTCAAAATACTTCAAGAAGATTTCTCCAACAGATTCAATCTCATATTGCAAGAAATCCAAGAATTTCTGGGGGCACTAGCACAAGCAAAAATGGTTGAAAAGTCTACTGTTTAATATTAGTCTTCCCATGTGGTCAAATTTGCGAGTTGGAGAGAATATTGTATTTATTAATCAAAAGTGTCATTTTCTAATCTCGTGACTAACAATACATATCGACTTTTCTTTATGATCGTGCTCTTTCCTAGAGTTTGTGTATGAAAGAGATAGAAAACATGCTCTCATTACAATTTGATATGACCCTCTAGGTAAAATGCAAGCACTAAAAGCCCATGGTGTTTGGATATATAGTAAAAATAATTGCCACTGAAATTTTCATTGCTTGTAATTAGTATATTCAACTAATCTTGGAAATTTCCCGGTAATCTCTGGCAGGCATGCACTGCCACTATGACATTGCTTGACTTGTATATGCTTCTAGACTTGGAAAGATTCAACTCGCTGTAGATATTGGCAGCTAATCAAGATCAAGACCACCATTCTGTAGAATTCCAATGCTTTTAATAGGGCATTGCCTTTCAATTCCACGCTCAATTGAGGACTGAGAACATTCGTCTTATATATATATTCCAATGAAGATAAATCAAACCATAACTTATTTCTTTCATCTAGTATTTTGTCTTTTTTGGGGTCTAAGAGGTCAATTCAACTAATTAGCATGAAAAGCTGTGCAGAAAATCAAGAGTATATTTTCTAAAACTTTTTTCTTCATAGACAACGATGATTTAGAGTTTCAAAAGCATGGAATTAGCATATAAGCATATTCATTTTGATTTTGGGAGAATTTCACGAAGTTTGGAAGTCTTGTTGAGAGCACAATTGTTGAAAAAGTCAAATTATACTTTATCCTTAACAAAAGACTTTATAGATGATCATAATATAAAATTGGACATAAGTGCACCCTAAGTGTCAAAACTTGGCATGGAGGGACATTTTAGTGCCAAAAGTTTAGAAAGTGACATTTAAGGACAAAATCGAAGTAAAATTGATCACTTAGGTGCTACTCCGGTCAAAATATTGATGTGACGATTTTCCGGCAAAGGAAGTGCAAAACGACATTGTTTTACACGCTGACGTGGCTAGACAATAAAAAAACAACGTCGTTTTGATGCTAATGTGATAAAAAATTAATATAAAATTAATTAAATTTAATTGAAAAATAAATTTATTTAAAATATTTATAAATAAAATAAAAATATTAAAAAACTAAAATTTTTAAAAAATTATTAAAAAGGGGGTAGGCGGCTATGGGCTAAGCCCTCGCCACCGCCGCCTCCTCGCCGCCGTCGGAAGGGCCCACCCCCCTCCCCTTTCTAATTTTTAGTTTTTTAATATTTTTATTAAATTTTAGTTTTTTTAATATATTTATCTTATTTTAAAAATTTTAAATAAGTTTAATTTTTAAATGTTTTAATTTTTAAAATATTTTTTTATTTTTTAAAATGTTTTTAATAAGTTTAGTTTTTTTTAAATATTTTTTAATATATATATTTTAATTTTTTTAATTTTTTAGTTTTTAAATATTTTATTTTATTTTTAAATTTTTTAAATAAGTTTATTATGAATTCAATTTAATTAATGTTTATCTTAATTTTTTTTACGATATTAATACCAAAATGACGTCGTTTTTGTATTATTTAGCCACATCAGCGTATAAAAGGGCATCGTTTTGCACTTCCTTCGCCAGAAAATCGTCACGTTGACATTTTGGCAAAATTTTGGTCGGAGTGGCACTTAAGTAATTCATTTTGCTCCGATTTTGACACTTAACTATCACTTTTCAAACTTTTGGCAGTTAAGTGTCCATCCATGCCAAATTTTTGCACTCCAAGTGTCCATACCTCTATAAAATTGACATAGAAGATACATAGTATATAGTCCAAAGAAGTGGATAGATCAATCCACAATGTCTTTCTCTAATTCGGTATTTTTGTATTTTTGTCCTGACAATTTCTCTCCCCATCAATTTTAAATATGCTATGCATGACACGTGGTGTTTGAATAATACATATGCTAATCATATGTAGTAATTGAATATAACAAGTGCGTATGACATGTGTAAATGACACGTGCGATAATCAAATATGACATGTACTATGATGTGGAACCCAACTAGCATTTAGGGTAACATGAAAATTGAATAAGAAAGTATGAATGATTATGGAAGGGTGCGAGATTCTAATGCGACACGAGCGAATGACATGTGCAATGACATAGAATTCGAATAGAACATGAGCAAATGACATGTGAATGATGTACAAATCAAATACAGCTTGAACGAATCCATGCATAATGACATTTACATCAAATTGTTACATGTGCTAACGACATGCATTATGACACGAAAAATTGAACTATGACATGTTCAAGTGACGTGCATGATCACATGGAATTAAATGTGACTTGAGTGAATGATTTCTATAGTGATGTGAAACTTAACTAGGATATGTGCGACCAACATGTGTCTATTGCTTTGTGTTTGATCGGAACAAAATCCTACTAAACCACTAGGGTTTGCCCCAGTGGCCACTTTTCCCATATGGGAAGGGGGATGTAGGGGCTTCGAATTCTCTCGTACTCAAGGGGGTTGGGGTGAGGATGATTTAGTATCAAATGTGAGTTTTGACTCTTATGTCTTGCAAGGAGGCAAGACAAAAATCTAAGAGTGAGAGTTAGAGTAAGAGTAGAGTATAACTCACAATATATATATATATATATATATATAACTTTAGTTACTTTATTATTTTTTAGTATGCCAAGGTGGTAAAAAACTTTGAATAGAAGGTTGTTGGTCGTTAGTAGAGGTGAGAAAAAAGTATTAAGAGAAAGGAGACTAGAAAATCAATAATATGGAGGAAACATATTATCCTAATTTTAGCATGACCAGAATCAACTATGAAAACCTTTCAAACAGAGCTATCTAGACTCCTTTGCAAAATAGAAGGAGATAGATGTTTGGGCTTACTGAAGATTAGACAAGGCTATATAAACTTTATGAACTATTAGTACTACTGAAGGTCAGTGCGGTTCCATGCAGTGCTGTAAGGTGTGCTACCTCTGTTGTAGCCATTTTATCCACCTTCACTCATCGCAAGCGCGGGTGACTATTATACCAATTTACTCGGTGATAGCTGAAGCATGTAAACAGACCCCAACGTGAAGTCTACCTTCTCTATCATGAGGCTCCCTAATTTTCTATTTATCTTTGTCTTCCCGACAGAGAAGAAATACAAAGAACAGCACAGGGTCTCTCACCCCAGGACTAATCTCCCACATGTTTCCTCCTTGAGCCTTTTAAGGACCTGCTCAGGTCCTAGACAAGGCTATATGAACTTTATGAACTATTAGTACTACTGGAGCTCACGTCCATGCCCAGCAATCCTTGAATAGAAGTTTTCCATGCTGTCTTACTTTTTAAATGCTATTCTCCAATATAAATACATCGTAGTCATCATAATATCCCCCCTCTTCCTTTCTCTTCCTTTCTCTCTATCACACACACACACACAATTGCCTTTTCGCAAAACCATTTTCAATGATTCCTCCAAGAATCTCGTTCGATGCAGAAAAGCTCCTATTTTTGGCGCTCTCCCTTTTCCCGATTGTCGTCACCTTGAGCGATGGCACTCACCCAGCAATGGCGCAGGGCAGCAACAACAGCAATCCAACAACGATCGCGGTGAACGTTGGGATGATCCTTGATCTGGAGACGCAGGTGGGTCAGATGGGATTGACCTGCATTAACATGTCTCTATCTGATTTTTATAGTTCGAACCCTTCCTTCAAGACTAGGCTCGTCCTCAACGTTAGAGACTCCAAGCGAGATGAGCTTGCCGCCGCCTCTGCAGGTTCTCTCTCTCTCTCTCTCTACTCTCTAACATACTGACCGGTCACGATGCTTGACCAGAAATATATGATGGCACCAGCTTTTGGGTTAGCATTTTTGTACTTCTGTTGATCGTGTTGAAGATTGTTTTGGTTAGTCTTTTCTTTGTACCGAGTTTTATGGGGCTAAATCTCTGCTCGAACTTCGATGGGGTTTGGTCTTGGGTTAATACACATATTGCGGAAGAGCATAAACTATTTTATGCATCTGTTTGTGTGATGCAAAAAAAAAAAAAAAACCAATTATTGTTCTCAACGACTTATTAGGCAATCATATGAAAATTTCAGCTTCTATATATTTGAAAAGTAAAAAGAATCCCCAGCTAAGTTTTCAAACACACAACGACATTTGAGCGTTCCATTCAAAGCAATATGCATTCTCGTAGCAAAGATTGTTCAAGCAACAATTTCCAAAGCTCCATGAAGGAACGACCAAGCTTAAGTTTACCAAAAAAGAAAGAGACCAAGATTTTTCCTCATCCTCACGAACTGTTTGCCACCAATCTGTACTCACTCTCTTAGCTGCCTTGTTTATAATTTTCTTTCCCCCTTTCAAATTTAATGACTGCAATATATAAAAAGGACTTTTTATCATCGTGAAAACGAAGTCGTTATCATCTTATGATAGGATCAAAGATGACATGAAGTTGATCATTCAAGAGAGAAAAGTCCACCTTCTCTATCATCTCATATTGTGCCGAAATAAAAATATGTACATAAATTTGTGGAGGCAAATTTTCATCTTGATAAAGACATGTGAACAGGGTTCTTGTTTATGATCTTGGATGGGGAAATATTGGACTACTATTGCTTGCTCTATTCTTGAAGAGTATAAAGCTCTCCCGTGACTCTTGCCCGCATAAGTGTAGTACAAATTTATAAAATTATGTCTACATGTACATGATAAGTGAACACTATTAGAAATTGTCTCGCTAAAGACACATGCTATATAGCTACAGTTTCCTCAAAAGAGCCTAACATTATTGTGCTTTTCAAGTTAGAAATATAATCATTTTTGCGGATATGGTTATTAAAGCAAACTTAAAATTTATCTTTGGGAAAATATGTACATAGAAAATATCTCTACATAATTATACTATTTTTTTTTTTTTTGTTCTAGTTGAGCCCTGTATGACTATCCAGTATCGAATTGAGTCAGCGATTAATTATTTCCAGGGAAATGGTGTTTTGATGATCAAATTAAACAACTCAGGTTTGAAGTTCAACCAAATAATTGTCGATCAACGAAAGGAGTTTAATATGGATGTTGAGAGGCTTGACATATATTGTATACATCACAATCCTCATAAAATCCATAGACTTGGGAATTGGATTCTAGAGTGGAATTTTCAAATGGCATGAGATAAAGAGGTCAACTTAAAGATGAAAAAGAATTAACTTGATCGTCCTGGGCCATTTTATCCTCCTATTTGGTTCTTGACATTACTTCTTTCGAAAGAATTAGTTTATGCTTTGTTTGCAATATCATATGCCAAACGACATCTAAGGCGACAACCGAAAGCCTGTACTATGCTTAATAAATTAAATCTTTCAACAACCTCATGGGTTGGTTTCAGCTGGTAAAAAATGGAGGCGCGGCCTCGATTCCCTCCACGTAGAACAAATAATGTCATGAATCTGCAGTTTACTTAATTAAAGTGCGCTTTCTTGACATTACTAAATTTTGCATTTGCACACAACTGTTCATGTCTGAAATTCCGTTAGATCTAAATGGGAAGGTTCGACTATGTTTCGTGAGTATAATTTCATATATACTTGAAAATAAGAGGTTTCGCTTACCCGTGTTGGAGGAATTTACATTTTATCATCTCAAGGACATGTTGAATTAGGAGTCTAGTCATAATGAAAAAGGCTCCAGTGATACATTCAACTTCATAAACATTTTTCTAACACGGGTCAATATCATGATAATAAACGGAGAAAGTGGAGAAGTTTTAATTATAAAAACACACATACTGTTTAAATAATATCAAGTACGAGTTCTTTCCCAACTTCAACTTCCTATGTTTCCTTTTTCTTAAATATTTCTATTTTTTATGATATTGCATCAAGTTTTAATTGAGTTCTGATCAATACTATGCCTTTTCCACTAAGAATTTATATTATTATCTGACTTATTATTATTGTTTCACCGTCTTTTCTGGTTCACCCGTGCAGCACTTGATCTGATAAAGAATAAGCAAGTCCAAGCCATAATAGGCCCTCAAGGTTCAGCGCAAGCGGACTTCCTCATTCACCTCGGAGACAAATCTCATGTGCCCATCGTCTCTTTTTCTGCCACTAGTCCTCCCCTTAGTTCTCTTCGGAGTCCATACTTCCTTCGAGCCGCGCAAATTGACTCGTCCCAAGTGAATGCCATAAGCGCAGTCATTCAAGCTTTTGGCTGGAAAGAAGCGGTCCTCATATATGTGGACAACGATTTCGGAGCAGGTATTATACCCTCTCTTACCGAAGCTTTGGAAGAAGTCAATACGCGAGTGCCCTATAGGAGCCCCATTTCTCCTTCAGCGACGGACGATCAAATCCTGCGGGAACTCTACAAATTAATGACGATGCAAACAAGGGTATTCATCGTGCACGTGTTAACTACCCTTGGTTCTTGGCTATTTGCCAAAGCAAAAGAGGTGGGAATGATGAACGAAGGTTATGTGTGGATCTTGACTAATGGAATCACCGACCTACTGAGTTCTGTGGATTCATCTGTTGTCGCTAGTTCGATGCAAGGAGTACTGGGCATCAAGACTTATATCCCGGACTCACCATATCTAGACAACTTCATGGTCCGATGGAGGATGAAATTCCAACAAGAGAATCCTTCCGCCCATAATCCTACATTGAACATTTTTGGATACCGGGCTTATGACGCTGCTTGGGCTTTGGCAATGGCCGCTGAGGAAATGGGTGCGACGAATTTTACCTACCAGATGTTGAATTCTTCGACAGAGACAACAGATATCGACAAGTTTGGGGTCTCTCTAAATGGTCAGAAACTTCTCCAAGAACTATCCAATATGACATTCGCAGGCCTCACTGGAAATTTTAGACTCGTCGATGGGCAGCTAGAGTCGACGGTGTTCCAAACCGTTAATATCAATGGAAATGCAGGAAGAGGGATTGGGTTTTGGACGCTAGAAAATGGGCTGGTAAGAGATTTGTATTCATTCAGCACAAGCAAATATTCCACTAATATCGGCTAATAATATGGCCAGGAGATTCAACCTCTGTTCCTAAGGGATGGGAGATTCCCACAAATGGAAAGAAGTTGAAAATTTTAGTCCCCCTGAAGGACAGTTTCTTTCAATTTGTGACCGTGAGTCAAGATCCTAACACAAATACATTCCAAGTCACCGGATACCGCGCGAAGTACTTACGATGAGATGATCGATAAAGTATTTTATAAGGTCAGCAAGTCCTTAATTTCGTTGGAATACATGTTGAAACTTACTATGCTATCATTTGGTTGACAAATAAAACTTTCCCCTTCCTTTTGTTGGAACAGAATTATGATGCAGTGGTGGGTGATACAACAATCATTGCGAATAGATCATTATATGTAGACTTCACCTTACCATACACCGAATCGGGGGTTGCAATGCTTGTTCCATACAAGGACAACAAGAACAAGAATGCTTGGGTTTTCTTGAAGCCACTCACTTGGGACCTTTGGTTAACGATCGGATGCTTCTTTGTGTTTATAGCACAGGTCGTGTGGATTCTCGAACACCAGATCAATGAAGACTTTAGGGGTTCAATTGCGCATCAAGTTGGCACGAGTTTCTGGTTTTCATTTTCAATCATGGTCTTTGCACAAAGTAATCACCCTTTACTTTAATAAATCAATTGAACATTACAATTTCCATATCGTTCTTAAAAAATTTAGATGCTTTCTCTTAATTTGGATTGCAGGGGAGGGAGTATTTAGCAACCTAACCAGATTTGTTGTGATCGTGTGGTTTTTTGTGGTGCTTATACTAACGCAAAGTTATATGGCAAGTTTGAGCTCTCTTTTGGTGGTGCAAAATCTTCAACCTATTGTGGCTGATATTGATCAGCTTCTAAAGAGTGGAGAAAAAGTGGGTTACCAGCACGGTTCTTTTGTTTATGGAATGTTAAAGGAAATGAAGTTCGATGATTCGAGACTTATATATTATCATTCTCCTGAAGAATGCGATGCGCTTCTTTCCAAGGGAAGTGCAAAGGGCGGGATTGCAGCAGCATTTGATGAAATCCCCTACATGAAACTGGTTTTTTCTCAATATTGCAATAAATATACCATGATCCCGACATTAAAAACTGCTGGATTTGGCTTCGTAAGTCCTCAACCTCTCAATCATAGCCCAAAAAAGAAAACCCTCAAAATTTCCAATTACTAGAGTTATTCATTATTTCTTTGATTGAAATATCTCATGTCTTACTTTTGGTTTACAGGTTTTCCCCAAAGGGTCTCCGCTTGTACCAGATATTTCGCTAGCAATCCTTAATGTAACTGAAGGGCCTAAAATGACTGAAATTGAAAACACATGGTTCCCATCGAAATCCATTTGCCTGGATTCGACTAACTCAATTTCTTCCAACAGCTTGGATCTTGACAGTTTCTGGGGCCTATTCTTGATTGCTGGAGCTGCTGCAGTTCTAGCTCTCTTCATTTTCATGGTCATGTTCGTTAAAAAAAGTTGGCATGAAGTAACAAGTTCTTCAAGTTCATTGCGGGAGAAAATTGTTGCATTGGGAAGAAGATTTTACCAAAGGGACCTCAATCCGTATACTTCTAGGGTAGCCAGAGATAGAAATATGAATGATGGTGGCAATGAGATTGCAGCTGTTGAAACTTCAGAAAACACTAACTTCCCTTTGAGTCCATCAAGAGACTTTGGCAAAAGCAACGACGATATAAACAATGAGCAAGGCACACCATCTGCAGAACAAGGACTTTCTAATAATGTAGATGAAGGGTGTCCGACGTAGCAATAAACTTCGAGCTTACAAATGTAAATTAAGAGAGGTACATACCTCAACAACTTTAGATACTAAACTTAAATGCCTCAACATCGTTAAACTTTGTACTATTAGTTGACAATAATTTCCCCTCATTCTCTTCTCATGTAAGACTGCAATTGATACCATTTATTGTCTAATCGGTAATCGCAGACAATATAACAAAAGATAGATGCTTTTCAAAATATTTTCTAGTGGACATTACTACGTGTTGGCTTCTCTTATCCTCTAATGTATTGTCAATGTAAGTGTCCATTGTTATTTCAATAACTTGCCTAAAGTATCTAGTTTAGTAACAAAATACAACTTCTTAAACTAAAATTTAGAATGTATAATGAGAAAATTCGGTAGAATAGGCTTCCATGGTTGAACCAATCGTCAAAATCCTATGTTATCATCTCTAACTAAATAATCAATTGACTCAGTAACATGTAATATGCTCCTAAGTATTTGCTTTATTATCAAACCATTCTATTTAACTAAAAGAATCCCTTGACACCTAAATTATTGCCGACAAATTTGATATGCATATTTTTTGTAAATAACAATAATAATAATATAGAAGAGAAGAACGAAAGAAAAGAATATTAAAAAAAAATATATAAATAACAAGTAAAGCACCAAAATGTCATTAAACCACAAGTGCAGCCCATTAAAATCAGCCCAGGCCCATCAGCCAATTGGTCTAATTATAGCCAACTCAATTCGGGTCATCACTCTCCAGTCCGTCCAGAAAACCAGGTCCAATTGGCTCATCCTCAGCCCAGCAGCCCAAGTCCATCAAATGCTTGACCTTGGCCCACGGCCCATGAGAGGTCCCTCCACTCCTCGAAGCTGGTTCTCTCTCTTGCTGAAGGTTCAAGTTTAGCGTCGGAGGCACACGTGCATGGTTGAGAGCTGAGGAAGAAATGGATGTGAAGGTCGAACACACGCGGGTGAAGATATCGCACGGAAATCCTCAGTTTGGTATTATCAGTAGTCATTCATTTTAAAGTTCATTACCAAAGGTCTCAATTTGATACATATTCACAATGTTCATTTGTCATAGATGAATATGTTAAACGCGTAATTCAGATCGGGTTTGGATGATTTATTTAATTTATTTTAACCCATTTCCATACAATACAAATTTATGACTCATATCTTATTTGATCCATATTACTAAAACACTTTATCGTTGACCAAATCTAGGAAAACTCACACCCAATTTAAGGTCAAAGCATGAAGTAAGCAAACATGAGATCAAATGAGGGCGAGATGGAGTAAAGAAAGATTTATAAAAATAGCTTAGGTCTAAGTAAGTCGTGATCTCTTCTAATATCCATTCTATTTTGGATTTCATCCTTCTGAACCCATTTTCTAAAAATAACTAATCATTATAACAATACAACCTATTAAATTTTGACAAGTCTAACATAACGGATTTTATATGTGTATTTTTGGTTGTGGTAAAGAACCACTTGTATGAAATTGAATTGATTTAGATGTGATTTTGCCAAGTTGAAGTGAAACCGAGTTGAAGTCAAGTGAATATTCAAGATCTCTTTTATGAAGAATGCCATGATTCTCAATTAGCAAATAAATATGATATATTGATTGCCCTTCTTCCTCTTAGATTGGTTTAACACTTCCAACACCTTAATTTGTGCTATTGGTCTTTTCAATTCTTATCATCAATTAGCTAAATATAAGAGCAGAAGATATAGTGGGCACACGAAACAAGGAAAGGCGGTATCGGTACGGGATAAGATGTGGTCTGACCGCGAAAAGACATGGAAGAGGAAGAGAGCTGCAAAAGCGAAAACAGGAGGAGGTGACAGTAGAAAAAGAACACCATCTTTTGGGGGGTTCCTCTCTCCAGCACTGAGATTTTTCTCAGAGGTCCATAAAACTCTCTTAGGCCCCTTTCCATGATTGGGCCGTGATCTTCTCTCGCTGTTCTCTCTTCTTCATCTCGACTTCTCCATCTTTTGGCACCATCATTCGAAGTGTAAACAGCCATCCAAGCTTGCATGCAACTTCGAGCACCTCAACTTCGACTTCCAACTTGTCAAGGACTAGTTCTCCGTCACAAGCCACCAAAACCCGCATGAAAGGAAGACGTGAAAGCTAAGTGTTCAGTCTTGTTAAGACACTATTTGTTTGTTTGTTGTCCACCATTTCGTTCAACAATACATAGCTCGTGTTAACATTCGAATTTTTGTCAATATTTTAAGTATCATATATTTTACAAAAATATAAAAAGATTTATAAAAAAGGGATGAAAATGAATTAAAAATATAAAAAAGAATAAAAAAGGACGAATAAATATGAATGAAAATGATAAAAAAAATAATGATTTCGAGCGGGCCAGCATGTTCGGCCCACTTGTCTAAAACTTTCGGCTCACCCCTTGATCCATTTTCCTAATTCCCTTCCTCTCTTTCAGGCCATTTTTCTTTAATTCTTTGAGCCCACAACTTGAATCCAAGAAGGCAAGAAAGAGCCCAGCCCCTGTCTCCCATCTCTTGCGCAAGGCTTCTCCTTCCCGTCGTTCCCACTCAACTCCCTCCGTCAAGCAATCGACGATAAAAATCCATCTCTTTTCCCGGAAGTTGGAAAAGATTATCACAACGTTGAGCGCAGATCTGTCTCATCTCCTTCCAATCTCTAATGATCCCGACGTGGGCGAGGTGTCAAAGTTACGCTTCCACTGTTCTGCAGGCTTCGTGGGAAGCTTGGCTGAAGGTCTGGGCAGAGGGAGAGAGCAAGCTCGAGAGGGAGGGACAGAAAGAGAGAAATACGGAGCCGAGCTACATTCTCGACTCAGTGTTACCCGACCATCCCCATCGCAAGCCGACGAACCCTAGCTGCCAGACTCGAGCCCGTGGGCCTCCTCTTCTGAGGATCTCGATTTAGCGACATCGTGAGGCAGTCAGCCATAGCTTGACTCATCGTGAGCTCGCCCTGAAACCGCCAACTCTGAGCCGGGAAGGGATTTCCGCGATCGAAACTCATTCCCATGAACTCTTTTTTGCCTCGCCCTGTTCTATTTTAAGAAGGAACCGAACTTGGTGTCTCTAGTTCTTGAGGGATTTCTTTTTAACTGAGTCGGCATCAGCATTCCCTGCTGATATTTTTGTTTCAGACCCGAGTTCGAGTTCTAAAAATGTTCGATATCTTTGGTGTTCACCATATGTTCGCGGGAATGCCCGAACTAAAACCATTCCTTTTAGTCAGATTTCTTTTCTACCAAGTCCGAATCTCCTAGAATTTTGGTTTTCGTTTGTCTTTTGTTTTACCATATTCCTGTGAATGTTCTTTGTATTTGTGGTTTGACAGCAAGCGTGAGTCTCGTGCGAATAGTGGTGGAGATTACCGGTTGTCCGGTGGCCGGAAGTGGCTTGCTATGTTGGTCCGGTGATGGTCGTACCAGTCAATGATGAGTAGAGTCTCTTCACAGTCTGGTGTGGTGAGCCTTGGCCATGGGTGTGCATGTGGACTCTATCTTCTCAGTTTGTACTGAGTAAAGAGCAAGAAGATGGCTAGGAGAAAAGAGGACATGCGCTTAATTGGTTTTAGAAGATTCAGGTTTATTTTGGGCGCATTTGGCAACCATTCCATTCCTGAGAACAATTTCTAATATAAATGATTCTTTTGTAATCTGTTCCCGAGAACAATTTCTGAGAAAAGAACACGTTTGATTATAGTACAAAATTTATGATTTTGGAATATAAAAAGAACAAAAATACTTTTGGTAACTACATAAAATTTCGATTCCAATTCTGTTTCAATTATCTTTTTAGATTAGTGTAAATTTGATATTAAATTCTTATGGACCACTCACCAATATAATTGTCTTCTTATAAGTGAAGAAATCATATTATATTTATTATATTTTATATTTCAAAAGAATTCGAATTTAGAATCTATTCTATTCTTAAATTATATCAAATCATATAAATTCTATTGATTAATTGTATTATACTAAGTAATAAAAATATTAACTAATCAAATTTTTATTAAATAGTAAATAATAAACTATAGTATAAACTATAAATATAAATAATAAATAATAAATTAAAATACAAAATTAAATATGTATTCTATATATAGGAAAATTTCAATTCCTACTTCAAATCATTTTTTATTTTTTAAATAATTTATTTTTTTTTCTAATTTTTTTTTCCTTTCTTTCTCCCCTCCTTATTCAAGGTGGCTAGTTGCTGGTCTTGGTGTCATGCCCCGATCTTCAGGCATGCACCCATCACTCACTTGGTTGATTAGGAGCGACAATCGAGGACGCATCGTCGACCCTTTTATTTTAATACGCATGCGGAAGCAAATATAAAATCCCCAAATAATAAAACAATGGGATAGAAAAGTAGGACTAAAAACCCAAAGCTGAAAACCAACACACTTATATACATATATAACAACTCAGTCATATATATACATATACAAGCCACACTAGAAAGTTGGTTTCTACTTAAACAAATTCAACAGAATAAGTCATTCAACAGGAGTGGGGTTTCAATCCTCATCAAGATCATACTTTGGATTTGATGCGTGATGGGTTGAGTGATTCAAGAACAGAGATTTTTTTCAAAGGGGATTTTTGTGGTTAAGTGTATGGAGTAGTGTATACGGGGAAGAAATGGAAAGGAATAAGAACAGATAAAAACAATCTCCTTCCTAGGTATAAAGGCAGCGCCACCAACCAAGGATGAGGACCGAGATCTACGAAGTTCACCACCAAGGCCTAAAGCTTCCACCAGCCAAGGATAAAGGACTTCGGGATAGGAGAAGCTCACCACCAAGGCCTAAAGATTCCACCAGCCAAGGATAAAGGGCTTCTTGGTTCACCACCAAGGAGTGATCTACGCTCCGAGGATAAAGAAACCGAAAGGAGTTATCCGCTCTCCGAAGAAGTTCACTCAAGTTGAGGAAATCTCACAATTCTCATTCATAAAATTCGTATATCTTACATTGGATAGTTTTCCCCTCTTTATAGGAGGGTTTTAGCGTTAATACATATTAAAAATTGACCTTAATAGCCTAGAAACTGAAACCTTAATACATATTAAAAACAGAACTTAATAGCCTAGAAACCGAAACCTTCAACTCTTGCATTGCATAACAATAAAGACACATAATAACTGACACATAATAACATAATAAAAGCCTTTATTAACACGGGAATTAAATGCCTTTAATCTTCGGCCTTCCGCATTCTTGAACCTTCAAATTCGAGCTCCTCCCTTGACCAGAAAATAATCCTTCTTAAAGCTCATCAACTGGTCATTCAAGACATTTAGAATGGCCTCCCATTGATAGTTATCGATATACCACAAAGTACCGATAAGTAATTGACATTATTCATTGAAAATGATCCATCGAAGCACATAATGCCCAATTTCTCTCTTGGCTTGGATAAACATCGATGGTTCCGAGTTGGTGGATGGAGCTACATTGGATGGTCCCGCATCAGGATTATCCTCGGGGTCCTCCTCCGACTCCTCTTCAGATTCTTCCTCAGGCTCTTCATCCGGTTCCTCTTCCGGTTCTCCTCTAGGCTCTTTCTCCCATTCCTCATCTTGTTCAACCATCTCTCCTTCTTCATCACTCCAGTTAACACCCTCAGCTGAGTACACTAGAGAGTCAGAGTTATCCTCGAGATTAGGATTCTTTGCATCCACCACCGGTCCATCTTTATGGTCTGCTGTACTCTTTCCAAAAGCAACTTCTAGAACGAACCGAGGTACGTCAGATTCCGGCACATGGCCCTCCCTTCTTGCGTCACGATAGTAACGATATCATAACCAATACTTATAGGGCACCTTATCGGGTTCATTCACATCAACCCCGACGATTGACTTCATTAGAACATATTCTAGTCTTTCGGGGAGGGGGGTGTATCGGGAGGTGGTATCCTATATCGGTGATCTCTTCGAGTATGCCAAAATGCATGGGAAAACGAGGAAGTGGAGGTGGATGTGTTGCCATCTAAAGACCTGAAATGTTGTCCTACAACCGGGATGAAGAAGTTTTACCCCTTAAGACCCGATTAAGAATCAATATACTCTAGAGGCTGCCTAAGCATAACACGAGTCAGAGGATTCACCTTTACCTCAGTTCCATCCTGCGAATCAATATATATCAAATATACACAATCACATCACATCACCCAATCAGATCAAATCATCGATCAATCAACTTAGTCGATTACATGGCACCATGATCTTCCCCTGGTTGGTACATTCAATACTATCTATAAAGTCCAATTAATTCAAGATTGCTCATCCAAAGTTGATAATAGATAGTATAGCTTGCTCAAAACTTATAATATAGTATACTTTATATATGCTTGCCCAAAGCTGATTAATTAAGGACCCCATGCCATCATAGAATACTATATATGCTCGTCCAAAGCTGATAATATGTTCTCACCCAAAGCTGATAATATGGTGTACTATTTCTATGCTCGCCCAAAGCTGATAGATAAGCCCCCTAGCCAACATAGTATACCACCCAACTGTACAACAAATTTACCATTTTTATCTTATTCGATAAAAATGGCCGTGTATGAGTACACGGTCGGTATTAGCCAAAATACAGTATTTTCACCATTGTAAATTTCACCATTTATATGGTTCACCAAAATATTTTTGTCATTGTAAACCAACGCTCGGTTAATTTCCAATCCACAATTGATTAATTTCGGAATAAAATCATAAAATCAAAATTAAATCGATTCAGCACGATTTAGCACTCAAATAAATAAACAGACTGCACCACAATAATCGGCATAAAATTCCGGTCATCGGCTATCTCAGCCTAATTTTCGGAAAATAAATAAATAAATAAATAATTATGAAAAATATTAAATAATTGCAATAAATCCAATTTAGACCCGTAATGCCTAATTGGAAATCGAAACGAACCCGGAAAATTTTCGAGACTCATTCAATAAATACTAACACGAGTCTACTTGCTAATATCACTAATCATTTGCCTAACATGCATTAATAAGGCACTAATCTAATTGCTCTACTCTAATCTATCCACCTAATTATATTTAATTAAATCTAATCAACCCTTAAGCATTATTAGCATGATAATTGTGAAACGTCGGGAACGTGACGAAGTTTGATTATCCTCAAGGCGGGCCAAGCAATCGAGGCTCGAGACCACCTCAAAAAGAGCTTGGAAGCTTGCTAGAAACCCACTTTTTTGCTTGCTGTTTGCTACTAGTGGAGGGTTGATCCGAGGTTGGTTGAGGTGTGCAAGGGCCGGTGATGCTGCAGCAAGGCCAAGTGGCTAACGGCGAGTCTCGGCGGGGCTTGGATGGTGATGGATAGCCTCCAGCTAGGCTCGAGACAACCTTGGGATGCATGGGAAAAGGTGGATGGGGATGGCTAGGTGTGGTGGCACATGAGCAGACGGCGGAGCATGCCAGCGGTGAACGATGATGGTGGCTACGTGCGAGTGGCTCCTGCTGTCTCCAACGGTGTTGCTGGCTTCCTTGGCTGCTGTGGGCGTCGAACAACAATGGAGGGAGAGAGAGGCTTGGCTGGTTGCTTGGTGAGGAAGAGAGGGCAAGGGGTGGGCCACCATGGCCATTTTCTTCCAATGCTTTGTCCCCCTGACCCATCCTTGGCCAAGTGTTGTTCCTTGGCCCTCCTTTAAAAAACAAGGCCCCCATTTAGAAGATTATGGTGGTCCAAATGTTAGGGGGGTGGTAGGGGCATACAAAATTCCAAGCAAAAGGCTTTAATTGGACATTCGTTCGTGCTTAATTCAATCCAATTCAGCCTCAACAAATCTCGTGGTCGAGTCAATAATCAATTTAATATTTTTCCTCACCCCTTGAACCATCTTGTATTCCAAATTTGCGATAAAAAACGATCCTTGGTTTTCTTTTTCTTTTTTTGAATAAAAATAGCCTTGTGACGACTTTTTCCCAAAAAGTCTCGAGTTGCAGAAAAATCTTCTAAGACTGAGTCGACATTCCTAGAATTTATTGTGACATGACATAATCTTCAATTTTTGAAGTCGGATCCAAATTCACGGTTAATTTCACTTAGGCACGTTTTTAATGTGACCTAAGCTACCGGATAGCTTTTAAAAATTTTGAGTGCAAATGATCTGTGGTCGATTTTCTTCAAGCCACAATGAACCCACTCGACTCATTGGTGACTTTCGGTTGTCGTGAAAATCTCGAGGGTTCAAATACGGACATAGGGTACCAAAACAATAGATAAATCAGTCTAGTGTCGGTCAATGGGAATTTTCTAATTAAGAGGTGTCACCCACGATTAACCACACATCTCAGTTGAACCAATCTATCTTTGATTTCAAATCGATTTTATATTATGTTGTAATGGCCTTTAAAGATGAGCATGGTCGAGAAATCGATTCCTAGTCAAATTCTCAGTCTATTGCATTAAAATTCCTTAATGCCTTATCTAAATAGTCTAGTTATTTCGAGAGTGATAATGTGACATCCTGAAATTCGACCCTATTTCGATAAAATGAAATGTGCATTTTGTCGACGTGCCTATGGTTCTTTTTCTCTAAGCTGATCACTCACGAGTTAACTAACCTATTGGGTGAAGCCGTTAAGGGATATAACCGCGGTAAAATCCCTAAAAGCTACCTAATTGGTTGGATTGGACTAAAATCGCGTTCGGTCGATTTTAATCATGAAATTTAATTCGGTTTTGGGAATCGAATATTCGGACGTGTCACAATTCATTTTTAGGACCGTCTCATCGTCTATCAATTTATTGCCGAGTCCGAAATTTCAAGAAAGAAATTATCAGAGGAAAAATCGAAGACCGGAAGAAAATAGAAAGGGAAATAGAAAGAGAAAAGAAAAATGAGAATAGTTGTATTCTTTTCTTTTCTTTTTCTCTCTCCCCCTTTTTCTCTCTTTCCTCTCTCTCTCTTCTCTCTCCTCTCCCCTCCCCTTCGTGCGGACACCCCTTCCCCACGCCTACTCTCTCTTCTTTTTCTTTTTGACCAGTCAAACCCCCTATTCCTTCTCTCTCTCTCCTTTCTCTTCTCTCTTTTCCCCTTCGTGACCGAACCCCCTTCTTCTTCTTTCTTCTTCGGGCGAGCAGAACCAGAAATGGAAGAAGCCGAGACAGCAGCCCGTCGCCCATCGCCGACGCACCGGAGCCAAACCGCACCGCCGCAACTCGCCGCCAGGCCACCGTCTCGCCGTCCGCGCACGCCCCGAGTTCGTCGCGTGCTGCCACCCCTTCCTCGTGCAATCCGGCCTCTGCTCAGCCCCTGTTCCAGCCCGTCCAGCCATCTCCGGCCGCCATTTGACCTCGCCGGACCTCCACCGGCCTTCCCCCGCGCCTTGCCGCCCTTGCCGTGGTTGTAGGTTGCTGTTTGTGTGTTTTTCCAGCCATTCCAGCAGACCCACGAAATGGGTTTCCAGCTGGTTCGGGCTCGTTTTGGGCCGTTTCCCGGCCCTGGATCCGCGAGTCGCTTTGGGAAGAATCGTTCCTCGCGTCGCCGCCGTCGGATTGATCCGATTTGCGCGCGATTTGGTGAGTAATCTCACTAATCCAGGATTAGTGGCTAATTATGCTTTAAGCTGGTTTAGATTTAATTAATTATGTTTAGGTTGTTAGATTAGAATAAATTAGCAATTATTAGTCAATTGTGATGTGATTTAGATAAATTGATTGTGTAATTAGCAAGTAGACGTGGTCTACTAATTATTGGAAGTGCCTCGGGATTTTTCCCGACCCTTAGTGGGCTCCAATTAGGCTTTTCGGGCCTAAGTGGATATTTTTAGTATTTAAATATTAATTTTCGGAATTAAATTAAATAATTATTTATTTTCCAAAAATTCAACTGAGGTGGCTCGGGACCGGAATATTGTGCTGATGACTGTGGTGAAGTCCGTTTATTTAATCAGGCTTTAATTTGAGCTAAATGGGATTTTTAATATTAATTATTTAATATTCGAAATTAATTAATTATTTATTTATTTTCCGAAAATTCAACTGAGATGATCTGGAACCGGAATATTGTGCCGATGACCGTGGTGAAGTCCGTTTATTTAATCGGGCTTTATTTTGAGCTAAATTGAATTTTTAATATTAATTATTTAATTTTCGAAATTAATTATTTAATTAATTATTTTTCGGAAATTAAGATTTTGATGGCCGACGACCGAAATCTCGTGCCGATCGTCGTGGCGCAGTTCGGTTATTTATTTGAGCTCTACGTTGTTTGGAATTGAATAAATTGTGATATTTTAGGGATTTACCCTAAATTGATTGGAATTGATTGCGATTGAATTGTTGATTGGTAAATGGCCAAGTATGTTATTCAGTATTTATAATGCTTTGTGGAGTTGATTTAATTATTTGATTGAGAAATCGTTGGGCATTAGTTGTCGATATTGAAAGTGAATTGGTAACCACTGCAAAGAGGACACGTGGCTCGGTGAATTGGAGTGTCACCTGGGAAAATGCACGTGAATTCAGTGGTTGAATATGTCACCTTGGCGAAAAGGTCGCCTGAGAGAATGCACGTGGCTCGGAGACTCGGTATGTCGTCCTAGAGAATGCACGTGGCTCGGTGACAGGATTTGGCATCTAAAAGGACACGTGGCCTCGGCGAATTGATGCATCGCTTTGGTGAGATGCACCTTAGAGAATGCACGTGGGTCCAGCATTCCAGAATGGCATCTAAAAGGGCACGTGGTCTCAGTGACTTGATGCATCACTTTGGCGAAAAGGTCGCCTGAGAGAATGCACGTGGGCCCAAGGTTTGAGGCACGTGGACTCGGAGACTTGGAAGGTCATCCTGGAGAATGCACGTGGCCTAGCTTTTAAATATCCCACAGTGGGGATTGATTTGTTTGACATGTAATCGACTAGGTCGATGCTTTGATTTGATGTTGTGAATTGATTGACTGAATGGAAATGACCGTGAGAGGTCTTGTTGGAATATAATCGACTAGGTCGATTTGATCGATGCTTCGATCGGTGATATGATTGTTTGGGTGCCTATTATGAATTGTACTGACTTACAGGTGGGATTAGAGGCCAAGGTAAGTCCTCTGCCCTGTGAGTGTTTAGGCAGCCTGTAGTATAATAGTTTATCTAATCGGGCTTAGTGGGGTAGAACTCGCTGAGACGTAGTCTCATCCCAGTTTGGGGAAAACCATTTCAGGTCCGATAAGGAGCTGAGGAGGAGAATTCTGGGAAGGAGATCTTGGAGGTGAAACTTGAAGGGAAGGATTTTGAAAGAAGAAGATAATACCGAGAGAGGCCTTGAGTACGGCCTAGTTTATCTAAGTCTCTGTCTTCTTTTGAGACCGCCATTTTGATGTGAATAGTTTCGAAGTGGTTTATGGTTTGTATAAAAGTTTGGTTATAAATTTCAATATGAAAAATATGGCCCTGCTTTTCTATCCCATCGTTTTATTGTCTGGGGATTTTAACTGCTTCCGCATGTGCTTAATAAATGAAAGGGTCGGCGATACTAGTCCTGGGATATCGCATATTAAAATCGACCAAGGTAGAAGGATGTGTGCGTGCCCGAGGATCGGGGCGTGACAGATAAGCTCTAAGGACAACCTATAGGCGCGTCGATGAAATGCCCGGTTTATTCAATAAAAAACAGAAGTGAAAATCTGGGATGTCATAGTTGGGATAACCGACGACCGGCTAGATGAGGGTTGGTGACCTCACTGGAGCTTTGCCGACCCTTGGCAAGGCTGAGCCTCGTTGGCTAAGCCTTGCTGGCAGTTGGGCAAGGCTCGATCGAGCCTTGGTTGGGCGAGTGGCCTCACCAAGATTTGGGAAGGCCGAGCTCACCCAACTGCAAATGAGGCTCGATCTCGCCAGGCCACCACAAGGTCGGCCTCACCTTGGCTGGGCAACATCGATCTCGTGGTGGCTCGGTGAGGTTGAGCCACATTGGCAGTTGGGCGAGCTTGGTCTTGCCAGATCTAGGTGTGGTCGAACCTCACTAAGCCATGGCTGGGTCAAGCCTTGCCCAGCAAGGAAAGGCTCGTTGATGGCCGAGGAGGCCCGAGCGAGGCCCACCTAGCCACTGGTGAGGCTACTAGGCGAGCTTGCCAAGCCTTGCTAGTTGCTGGGTGAGCCTTTGGCAAGCTTGCTAGGCCTCGCTGGACCTCACCTTGGCCTGGCAAGCTCGCTGGTAACTGGCGGTGGTGGGCGGCAAATGGCGACGGTGGGCGGGGGGCAGCAGCAACGACAGATTGCAATGGCGATGGCGGCGGCACTTGAAGAACAAGAGAAAAGGAAGAAGAACAAGAAGAAAGAGGAGGAAAAAGAGAAAATAGGTAGACTTGATTCTAGAATTATTTCCGAGAACAAATAATCAACTTTTTTCTACTTCTCAATTATGTTTCAAATCTATTTCCAGGAACAAAAAAATAGAAATTTATTCTCAGGAACAAAATTTTTACCAAACGCATTTCTGTTCCAAATCTACTCCCAAGAACAAAAGAACATAAACAAGCACTATTTAGCAAGTTGCCAAACTTGCCAAACATGCCTTTAGACTGATGGATTCGGACTTGGTCGGTCTAGTCAATTTAGGCTGGGCTTTGTATGGTTTGATTTGGATTGGACTTGTTTGTTAGTAGGTTAGGGCCTTTTATAATACCTTGTCTTGTAGGTTTGTTGCAACCTATGTTCGAATTAGGCTCTAAGGCTCGGCCCATCCCTATTTTTGTATTAAAGAAAATGCGAAAATATTAAAAAAATATTATAAAAATAATTGAATATTCCAAAAAAATATTTTTAAAAATTCAAAAAATATAAAAAAATAGAAAATTTTTAAAAAGTCTTCAAAAATTTAGAAAATTTGTAAATTTAAAAAAATACCAAAACAATTTAAAAATTAAAATTCCTCAAAATAACTTTAAAATAGTCTTTTCAAGTTGCCTTATCTTCAATTGTGCGAAAATCTTTGATAAGAAAATTGCGCTCAAGATTGAACAAGCCCTTATGTCTTTACCATAGGATTCCAATTATGCTTAAAAATGAACACTTTTGATTGCACACATTAAGTATGTTGACTATAGTTTCCCTTTAGCTTAGTTAGAGATAACATACCTTTCTTTGGTAATGTTAGATGCTTGCATTCCTAATGCAATTTATTAACATCATATTGGTTGCTGATTATTATTTTAATGATTGTGCACCTGCATGATCACCTTATATGTTAGTAGATAAGTCTAAAATTGATTCAGATTGCTTGACAAAAGTCTTTTTGAAATGAATAAAATTAGGTATTGAAAGAGCACTAATTAATCAATTAGGTGCTATTTGGTAACCATCCCAACAGTGACTAATTTTGATTTTTTATTCTTGGGAGCACTTTGGGAACAGAATCGCGTTTGGTAAAATTTTTGTTCCCGAGAATAGATTTTGAGTAGATTCAAGAATTAAAAAAAAAAAAGTTGATTGTTGTTCTGGGAACAAATTTGAGAATCAAGTCTTCTTCAATTTTCTCCTATTCTTCTTCTTTTATTTTCTTCTTCTTCATCTAGCACCATCCTGCGATTGTCATCCACCGCTGCCATTGTCGTCGCCATCTGCCAGTCACCGACGGCAAGCCCAGCCATCAGCAAGGCTCACCTAGCCCCGCCTGGGCCCGGCAAGCCACACCCAACCTCGTTGGTGGCTAGGTAGGCCCCATCCAGCTCCGACGAGGCCGGCCTGGCCATCGGCGAGGCCAAGCCTCGGTGGGGCTGGGTGAAGGCTGGGCGAGCCTTGCCCAAGTGCTAGCGAGGCTCGGCCCTCATCTTATCGGTCGCTGGTCTGACAACCAGCCTGAAGAAGAAGAAGAATAGGAGAAAAAAAGAAGGAAAAAAGTTTAAAAGTTATTTAAAAATTAAAAGAAATTGATTTGGAATAGAATCAATGAGCACAGTAACAAATGCAATTCTATTCCAGAATCAGAAATTTTGGACAATTACCAAACAATTTAAAATGCTTAAAATATGTTCCCAGGACAGAATAAAAAAGAATCATTTATGATCAGAATCCACTCCCGATAACAAAGTCGTTACCAAACGCGCTTTTAGTATAACTAAATTCTCAACCCTAAATTCTCTAGTTACGTAGAAAGTGGAGTATACCCTCATGCTTCACTTAGTTTCTAGCCTACCCCAATAGGTTAGTGGTGACTCATCATTAGAAAATTTTTATGAACACCCTAACGTTGCGCGAGGTATGGGCTTGGAAGAGTCCGCGCTTAATCATAGGTTGTAGACCTGTCTTTTAGGCAATACCCCCAAACTTATTTTCCTCCATACCAAGAGGTAGGTTGTGACAACCATTCAATATATGGTTCTAAATTTATATAATTTCGTACATAGATGCTTTGGAAGGTTAGTTGAAATTTTATCACTTATATATTGATATTAGTGTCACATTAGCATCAATAGAACAATATAGATACTCAACAAATATCTAGTATAAGATTTTATTTGTCGGTTTAGTATGTATGACATATATTGTGTTCATTTATCCTAAATCTTAAGAGAAAGAGAGCGAGGAATTAGGATTTTATTTTCCTAATTTGGTACGTTCCATGTGTACATCACATGTAAATTTTGGTCACCATAAGTCATCAATGAGCTTTGCCAAACCATGCTCCCACGGGATTGATCAAGATAATTTTTTTATTAAACTGTGATTATTTTTAACCCATTTAGCACCAGTCTAATTAGAATGCAAAATGTAATTGAATGAAAAATGCTAATAATACGTAAATGCCAATTAACAATTTTCTTTTTTTTTTTTGGGTAGGAATTAGGGTCAAATCCTAATTTTCTCGTGCAATGAATGATTAAATGGGGTCACTACAATTTGTGTGTTAACAAGATATAATTTTGTAGTCTTAGATCCCTACATAGACATTTTACTAGTATATGCTATAATATTGAATTGGACAAACACATAAAATAAAAACTTATGAATTAGTTTAAACTTTGTTGTAAATCAGGCCCATAATACAAAGAAATGCTATGTTTTCATTTGTTTATTTATTGGGAAATAGTCTCACTATATTTGTTCAGTAGGCTCTCTCTATTTGGTGTTTTACTACTCCATAGTGAAAAATTCTACAACTCAAGTAAATAGACAGTGACGGAAGAATAAACCTCTCTTCCTATAAGAGCTTTTCTCTCTTCTAATAAGAGTTTGCCCTATCCATGGTGATAAAACAAAAAACCCTAAAACCTCTCTACCTCTACCCTCTCATGGATTCTTCACATAGCTCGAATCTCTTTCATTAAGTTCCCCCACCTCACTAACCGGCTCTTTCCCATTTTCCTATTTTCCTAGAACCCCTTCCATTACCTCTTTGTCCCAAATCTATTCTTCACGTCCCTTTCTTCATACATTTCCCTTCCCTTGACCCCAACTTCTACCACCATGTATGCTCCCCTCCTTACCTATTCCACCTTTGTTTTTTGTTTTGCACTTAACCCTAACCCTTCCAAGATGCCAATTTTAGAACCCATTATCTAGAGTTCGCTTCATCCTAGAAGCTATGCTCCTTTAACTCAACTAGTTCTAAGTCTTGTTAGGAAGAACAAGCTTCTGCTGGTGTTAAGTACATGGTCTCTATTGGCTATAGTGATGTCTAATGGTGGTCTCGTTGGTTGCAGTGTTGGTTGTGGAGTGCTAAAAACTTGCTCCCAAAATGACTCTTTTTTCCTTGCTGATATTGGGCAAGGGTTGGTATAGTTGATGTGTTAGGCTTACTATAGTGCTTTAGTCTTAAGAATAGCAAATATGGAGAGTGAGATAGATAAGGATCAAAAAATTGATGTGTTGTGTAGAAGGCTAGGCAAATTGTGGTCTGATGATGTTGTAGTCAAGGTGGTTGACAAACTTTTGGAAGAGAAACTAAAAGAACACAACCTTACATTGTTGGGGAAACTATACTCTAGACCCAATGTCAACTTTTAGGCATTCCTATCTATGATGAGGAAGGCTTGGAAATTGGAGGATTTGATGTGTGACCAAGTGAAGCCAGGGTTATTTATATTCACATTTACTTTGAAAAATGAGAAAAGGAGAGTTCTTGAAGCAAGCTTGTGGTCTTTCTCAAGCAACTTGCTTAAACTTCAGCAACTCAATCCCAAAATCCCCATTTATTGTCATGATTTCACACATGGTGCCTTTTGGGTACAATTTCTTGGTTTGCCACTTGCAATGAATAATGAAAACATGCTACAGGAGGTGGTGGCTAAGTTAAGGAAAGTGCTAGAAGTGAAAATGGATTCGAAAGTAGGTAGCCTATGTAAAGTTGGTAAAGTTCGTGCCCTCTTAGACTTATCAAGTCCACTTAAGGTAGGGACGTTGGTGAATTTTGAGGAAGAACAATTTTGGATTGATTTTAAGTATGAACATCTCCCCATATTTGCTACTTGTGTGGGAGAATTGGCCATTATAATACAAGTTGTGAGAAAATGCCATACCAAGAACCTAGCCCGGAGGAAAATGGCACATGTAACTTTGGCTATTGGTTAAAAATGGATGTGGGCAAGGCTATAAAGGATGAAAGTATTACAGGAATCAAGCTAAATAGGTTTTGCCCTTCTGACCTATTATTTGCAGATGATGCACCCATTTCAAGTCAAGAGATAGATAAATAAACATATCTCATTGCACCAATTTAGATGAGAAGATAAGAGAGTGTGAGAACTTGGTAGTGGTGTTGAATCAGTATTGCTTCGCTTCAGGTCAAGCTATCAACTTGAATAAATGAGGGATCTTTTTTAGTATGACATGCCCATTAAACTTGAGCAAGAACATGGCTTTAGTCTTGAGAATATTGGTGATTGACAAAATAGGAAAGCACCTAGGGATCCCATCCAAAAAGCAAATGTTCATGTGGATCTTAGCAAGAGTGAACATGAAGTTGGAGGGTTGGAAGGAAAAATTGATTTCAAAAGTTAGAAAGGAAACTTTGATTAAAACCATTGTGCAAACTTTGCCTCAACATGCTATTTTGATCTTCAAAATTCCAATCTTTGTATGTCGAGTGATAAAGCAAAGGATTGCATCCTTCCAGTGGAAGAAAATGAGGCAAAATTAGGATTACATTGAAAGAAATGGGAAATTCTTAAGTCTAAAAAAGATAGTGGGGGTATGGGCTTTTGTGATCTTATATCTTTCAACAAAGCAATGCGAGGTAAGCAGGCTTGGAGATTCGCACAAACACCTTCAGCTCATTGGTGTTAATTATTTAAATGAATTTATTTCCCTAATGGAAGCTTTTGGAATGCAAGAAAGGGGTCACGCCCCTCTTGGAGATGGCAAGCATTTTTTTAGGCCGAGATGCTATTAGCAAAGATATAAGGTGGGCCGTTGGAAATGGAAGAACGATTAAGATTCGAGAAGACAAGTGGTTGAATATGGAGATAATTGGAAGTTTCTTGGATTTAAGGTTAGTAACAAGGGTATCGAGATAGATCCCTCCAAGGTAAAGGCCATATGCGAGCTAAAATCTCCTTCCACTATTAAGGAAGTCTGAAGCCTATTGGGAAGATTGAACTTTATTGTGAGATTCATCTCCCAATTGCCAGAAACCGCTAAGCCGTTCTTTAAGTAGTTGAAGAAGAACGCCAAGGTCAATAGGGATGAAAAATGTCAAAAATCCTTGAAGAGCTTAAGCGATATCTTTCGCAATCTCCTATACTAGTACCACCTATCCAAGGCATGCCTTTGATCTTATCTCACCATTCATGAAGAGTCATTAGGAGCTATGTTGGCGCAAAAAAGGACTAAAGAATGGACTAGAACGTGCCATATACTAACACAGTAAGAAGTTTACTATCTTCGAGATTCGATATCCCAAAATGAAAAAGACCTCTGTAGCCTTGATTTGGGTCTTACACCGATTGAGGCAATATACTCTTTACCATCGCGTCCTACTGGTGACTGAGAATATCCTAATTAAATATTTGTTGGAGAAGCTTGCATTAGTTGGAAAGCTCGCTAAATGGTAAATATTACTCTTTGAGTTTGATATTTGAAGCATGGCACATAAATTCTTCAAAGGGCGAGCCATAACTAATATGTTAGTTGAAAAATCCCGAGAAGTCCAATAATTGGGATGAAGTTGATGAACAGATTTATCTAGTCTCATATAATAAATGGACAATGTATTTTGATGGTGTTGTTCACCTTTTTGGTTTGGCATTGGGACAATTTTATATCCCCAGAAGGTTAACATTACCTAGTAACTGCAAAGTTGATATTCCTTTGTATCAACAATATTTCTAAATATGAAGCTTGTATTCTTGGTCTGTAGTTAGCCATTGATATGAAAGTTACAAAGATTCAAGTTTATGGTGATTCTATGCTCATCATCTTCTAGATGGGAGGCGAATGGCAAACGCAAGACGTAAAGTTGATTCCTTACCATGAATATCTCAAAGACCAGTCAAGGAATTTGACGAGATATCTTTTGATTATCTGCTAAGATCACAAAATCAATTTGCTAATGCCCTAACAATCTTATCATCAATGTTACAAGTAACCAATAGTTTGAGCATTGATCCTTTGCAAATCGATGTTTTGAAGAAGCCTGCTCATTGTTTGATGATTGAAGAAGAATCTGATGATCAACCCTAGTATTATGACATCATGAATTACCTTCGAGAAGGTAAATTTCCCCAAGGACGTCAAACAAATGATCGAAAATACCTAATAAAGTTGGCATCTAAATTCTTCCATAGTGGGGGAACCATTTATAAAAGGTCTTTCGATTCAATTTTACTGAAATGCATGGATGCACAAGAAGCCAAACTCCTAATGAAAGAGATATATGAAGGAGAGTGTGGCCTTCATATGAATGGTCATCTCATAGTAAGAAAAATCATGAGGCTCGGTTACTACTAGTTGATAATGGAAGCCAATTGTATACAACATGTGAGGTGATGTTACCAATGTCAAGTTTATGGAGATAAAATCAATGCTCCTCCTAATGAGCTGTATCAAATGTTCGAGTCTTGGCCTTTTTCAATGTAAGGCATCGACATCATTGGGCCGATTAATCTTAAAGCATCTAATGGACATCATTTTATCTTAGTGGCCAGTTCATATGCCCACGTCACTGCAAAAAGCGTGGCAAGGTTCATTTGTGATGATATCATCGCTCGATATGGCGTTCCTAAAGCGATTATCACAGACAATGGATCAAACTTGAACAACAAGATAGTTGATGAATTACTTAGAGAGTTCCACATTCGCTACTTAAATTTGTCTCCTTATCGCTCATAAACGAATGGAGCTGTGGAAGTAGCAAATAAGAACATCAATAAGATTTTAGCCAAAACGGTTGAAAATTATTGTGATTGGCATGATCGGTTACCATATGCTTTGCATGCTAACCAAACTTCAATTCGCACTTCAACTGGGGCAACACCATTCTCATTGGTTTATGGGATGGAGGCCGTGCTACTCGTGGAAGTAGAAATCCCTTCACTGAGGGTACTTTCTCAAGTCAAGCTCTATGAAGGTAAATGGGCTCAACAATGGTTTGGACTACTCAATATGATTGATGAAAAGAGGGTAAAAGCCCTATGCCATGGACTAAGCTATCAGAAGAGAGTAGCCAAGTCGTTCAATCACAAGGTCAAGCCAAGACATTTTGAGATCAACGATCTTGTCTTGAAAATGGTCTACCTATCATTCCATATTTTGTGGGAAGTTTACTTCGAACTACGAAGGTCCATATAATGTAAGGAAAGTGCTACCTAGCAAAGCACTAATCCTTGCAGGAATGGATGGCCAACAATTGCCAAGGCTTGTAAATGTTGATGCTATCAAGAAGTATTATCAATAAATAAAGTGAAAAGCCTTTAAGCTGCTTTTGGATTGAATCCAAGCCACTTTAGGGTATTTGCATCATGCATCTCTTGCATACATATCGCATTTGCATGTTTATTCATTTTGCAGAATCTCTGAAGAAGATTCTATCTATCCACAGGAGATTGATCTCAGGAGTGCAATACCTCTAAAAGGTGACCATCTTCTTTAAAGCTTAGAAGTGGCCCTGTTCCTTAGAACACCGAAAGTCAATCAAAACTCTAGAAGTGAGCCCTTATGCTAAGTAAAGCCTATTCTATTCACAAATTTTATTCAACTTCGTTTCCAAAAGTCTCCCTAGTAGGGTCAAAGGAGTGTTTTTTTTTCAATTTTTTTTTTATACATTCTCATTCCTCAGAGAGTGGAATTTAGCCAAAGTGTGTTTTGAAAAACCCAAAAAGGATTGTTAGATATGCCAAGTGGTAATGCCTAAAATGATGAGAGGCAACCCTTTGCCAAGCATGTCCTTATACACTTTCTAAGAGAATTGTGTGAAAAGAACCATGTCCTGAAACATAGGGTTCATTCACAGTGAATATATGGTTTGAGATGATAAAGACATTTTTTTTCCCAATCCCAAATACTATTAATATCCATTGCAAGCTACTTTAAGCTGAAGAGGGAGCATTTCCAAAATAATCATGTTAGGAACAACACTACATTGGGGCAAAATAGGGGAAATTGAACATTGTAGAGCAAAAGATCAAGAAAGATTTTATTGCTTTCACTTGCGTCAATCTTCTTGTGATAGTTTCAGGTGATTTCTTATCAAAGCTTAAAGCATCCTGAAATGACGAAGAGCATTCCGTTCACTACCTTAAACATAATTACCCCTTACTTAGCTAATTTGAGGCTTATGCAATTCTTTCATAACCCCAGGTGATTATTATTTCTCCACACTGGGGCAAGGCATGTGATTTACCAACAAGATTGAGAATGATGGTCATGTTTGTAAATACTGCTTGAGAGTCCTAGATGCTCAAAAGAGAGTGAAAACTAGGGGGTATGAAAAAGTAGTATGCCAAGTAAAAGCAAGGTCAATGCCCATAAAAAATGCAAAGAAAAGCAAAATCAATGGCCATGCAAAAGACCATCTAGAAAAATAGAAGAAATACTTTGCAAAGCATATCTATTGCAAACAATGTCATTAGAAAAGAGAGTCAAGCTCTCATGTCCCAAGACAAATAGTCAAAATGATTCTCGAGATAGGTTAAATTTTAAGAGTCAGATTTCTGAAAATTTGTGTGATGATAATGATGCCAAGATAATCATTCACTTTTAATCCCTCAATATCTGAAATTTTTTTAAGCCCTTTTAAGCCTCACCCGAACCAACATTACAACCCCTGTCCAAAGTCTCTTCCAATTGAGATGATTCGAGTTGAAATAAGAATATCACACAAGAGCTACCGCTAGAAGGAGTGGAAGTAATTATATATTATCTTATCTTATCTTTGAGGTTCTTGACTTGTAAACCTGATGAGGATATTGTTTGAATATTCGTTTCTTGACCTCAAAGTGCATACCATTTATGTAAGCTCATGACCAAGCCATTATTATGATCCTTTCAAAAGACCTTTTGATTAATGAATTGTACTCACTATGAACATTTCCGCAAGCCGTATACATAAGTTGAATGAGATCTCTCTAGTGAGATTTAAGCAGTTTTTCCACATTAATGATTGGGAATATAAAAGCCCTTTTTGGGACCTAGTGTGAATAACCTTTTTTGATTAGGCTATTTCCACCTGACATATTTTATTTAACCTGTTCATTTTGTCAAAATCCTCTCTGAAGGGATTTGACAATTGGTATCGTTTAGCAAGATATGTTTGAATGATTTTGCAAGATTGGCTCTCGAGTAATCTCGAAACCCTATTTCAAGTTTTTGGTAATCCTAAACCATTCCATTGTTTTCGGTTTTTGGTCATCATAAACCATAACCCCTATTTTTAGGTTCCTGGTCAACCTTAAATCTCATCCTTTAAGTTCCTAATCAATCTTAAACCTCGTCCTTCAGGTTCCTGGTCAACTTTAAACCTCGTCCTTAAGGTTCCTGGTCAACTTCAAACCTCGTCCCTTAGGTTCCTAGTTAACTTTAAACCTCATCCCTTAGGTTCTTGGTTAACTTTAAATCTTGTCATTTAGGTTCCTAGTTAACTTTAAACCTTATTCTTAGAGTTAAAGTAGAACTTTTTCGAACTTCCACTCAAAGAGAGGCAGCTAATGACACCTGATTTTTAGTTGACGCATCGAAAAAAGTTAAAAAACAAGATTTGGATCTCTAATTACAACAGAACCAATTTCTTGGCCAAAAAAAGTATATTTTTTCATTTCTTCCTATTGCATTGTCACTATTAAATGATTTTCGAGTCATTTTTAAGAAAAATTTGAAATGTCAAACAGTTAACTTTCGGATTGACTAAATGTTGACTTTTGGTCAAACTTTTGACAAAAAAATTGAAAAAATAAAAAAAATACAAATACATCTATTTTAATGTCAATTTGACTTTTGTGCCAAAAATTTCACGAAATTCGATTAAAAACCTTGATTTCTAAATTTTTCAGTTTTAGTTTCTAAATCGACTAAAAATAAAATTAATTTTATTATAATTATAAGTGGGTGTAACTCCTTTATCGACATTTGATTTAGGGACCATTCTAAATTTGCTTGTGCATTCAATTTCGTGATTTACTGAGTCAAAATGCGAATTGGTATTTTGAGCTCTACTTAGGGGATTAAAATCAATCTTTCATAACTTGTAAATGAACGATTGTTTCTCACTCATTTCTTTAAGATAAATTCAAATTCGAAATCAATTTTGAGAAATTCACACAAGAACTTATCAATTTGAAGAATTTTATCTTCCTAAGCATAAGAAAGTCAAGCAATTAAGCTTCAATGAACAAAATTCAAATTGACCCATTCATGGCTATGGTTTAATTTCATAATTCTAGGTCTAATTTTTATATTAGGCCTAGATTCATTTTTGACATAAGCCCAAGTGTTTCAATTCAAAGTCAATTTGAAGGTGATAAGTGATCTTACATATGTGTAGTTCATTAGATAGGGCAATTGTCATATAATTTTGTCTATTTAATTGCCAATTTGATCATTTTAGCCCTTTGGGCCCAATTCAAAGCACCTATGGTTTTAATCCATTGTATTTCACAATAATAATTTAATTAGAGCAATAAAAGACCCTTAGATCATATTCATAAGGTTTGATTAGCTTAATTGAATCTTAATTGACTAATTTTTTCTTAGAAATGAAAAATTTTCCCTTTCAATTGGGTCATTTAGGGACCAAATTGCACAATTTTTAAACTCACAGGGACCTTAAGTATGCAAAATGGCTAGAATTGGACCAAGTTGGTCAAGAACTAGCCAAACTAGATTGGATTGATCTGACCGGCCGTCGGTGATGCTGACTAGTTCGGTCACATACTAACTGGATCTGGACCTCTGACAATCAGTTTTGGAATTTTCATAATGACAATTTCATTTATGCACCCTCAATTTCCTAAAATTTCGCATATTAGCCCTCGGATTTCATAAAATTGCAATTTGACCCTTAATCGGACATCTTAACGCAATTCTTGATTTTGGCTTGAATTTTGATAAATCAAACCCACTAGATAGATTACCTGACATCTCGAGCTCATGATGTAGCCTTTAAAATCGAATTTTAACCATGGGATCAAAATTTCGACCATCAAATCGAACCAACGACCAAAATTGCTCGATTTTGAGAGGGTATATATACCCATTTTGCCTTCATTTTGGGGGGGGGGGCTCATTTGAGCAAAATATTCTCTCCTTAGAGCTCTCTCTCTCTCTCTCTCTCTCTCTCTCTCTCTCTCTCTTCTTTTTTTCTTGCTTATTTCTCTCTCCACCCTCCTCTTGAGAATTAACGTCCGCTGGTCAAGGCTTGCCAACCTCACGCTGGCAATTAGCTGATCACCATTAGGCCTAGCAGCAATCCTAATCGTTCTCTCATCTAGATCAAAGTAGCAGCTCGTCTCTCTAGCATCCAGAATAGCTTATCAATGGCCGTTAGTTCACAGCTTGAAGAACTAGCAATTAAGCCGGTCTTCTCTCTGACCGGTGTGATTGCCAGTCTTGTGACTGAGATTGACGGTCCTACTCCCGCTAACCTCACCTTTGGAGCATCCTCCACCTAGTTGTGGTTGGGAACTAACAAAACAACCATCAGAATACTCCCAATGGCCTAATCTACAATCTGTGTTCAAAACCGATTCAATCTGAACCGGTCTTCGTTGCTGCTCAAGATTTGCGCCGTTTGGTGTGGTTCTGCAACTCGATCACTCCCAATCAGTTCTAGAGAGCCATCCGGACCTCGTCGTGATAGGAAGCAAGTCGATTGGCTGTCGGATCCCTTCTGGCAACTTAATTTAGCCCTAGCAGTCCCAAATCGGTTTGAATCTAGACCGGTTCCCGTCCTTATTGTGACTTGCTCTTAGTTGAACCTAGTGGAGTCCTGAGGTATTCTAATTGTGTCCTTAAGCTCTCATTTAAGCTTCGATGAAGATCCAAGAACTCGATCGTGATTGAAATGAACAAAAGAAAATGCAACAAAGATAATAATCTCAGTCTTGAGCCCCGTGAAGCGAGATTGAATTGACCGGTCGAGGCTAGGGTTCAATTTTAGGAAAATATATGATTTTTAGATGTTAGAATGGTGGATTGGGATGTTGATTTGCTGAGGTTGCATGTTCTTGAATGATTATGAATGATTATGGTTGATTTGGTTTGAATCTGCAATTTTTGTAGCTATAGGACTAATCTGATAATTTGGCGAAAATGAGGTCCGAAACGACCTCGTTTTAACTCAACTCCTTTTAGAATTTTAAAGTATACACCATTAGCTTCGAATCGATAGGTTGCACACTCTAATTAAGTGTGGTTTGACCCCTGAAAAATACCTCCAAAGATGAGCAATTCTGCAGTAGTTTAGAGGATTTTCAATTCCGTTTTAGTTCTAAAACATTATTTTACTATTTCTTTTTGTAGCCTTCTGTGGTGATTTATGGATAATTTTGTCTTCACAAGTTTTGTTCTAAATTGTCTCGTGCATATTGTGTAATTTTCTCAGGATTTTTGGATGTGTTTAACTAGGTCAAAACCACCTAGATCCAAACATAGGACAGTCTGCCCTTCACTATTCCGAATTGTGTTTTAGTGAGATTGAGTCCATAAATGAGTTTGTTTGGTCTCA
This sequence comes from Eucalyptus camaldulensis, assembly GCA_019915185.1. Taxonomy (NCBI): domain Eukaryota; kingdom Viridiplantae; phylum Streptophyta; class Magnoliopsida; order Myrtales; family Myrtaceae; genus Eucalyptus; species Eucalyptus camaldulensis. The sequence goes on from JAHSVA010000008.1 coordinate 25,925,993, forward strand.
AATCTTTCATGAAAGATGAAATACATGCTGTTGTGTTCAATTGATGCATGATTTGTAAAGTGTTGATGTTGTTTGGTGTGTCAATTGCATGAGTTAATGTGAAAATATGCTGCGGCAATATATAGCATGGATATGCACCTCTCTTTTGCCATTTTTGCTGTGACTTATGTGATTACATTTAGGCTTCAAACTCTAACGATAAATGTTCCTCATTATATTATATGGGGTATTTTCGTAAGATTTTTGCATGTCTTGAAATGACTGAAATTATACCAGTTTTGTGGAGTGAATGCTGAAACAAAATCTTACTGCATATGCACCTTATCATGCTTGTTTGAGTTATCTAGAAACCAAATCTTGTTAACATGCCTTCTTGACAGTTAAACTGCATGTTGCAAGGTTTGCTACATGTTTAGGTCATATTATTTGAGCATTATCTTGCACGTTAAATTAGTGTCACAAAAGCGTTCATCGCGTTATAGATTCCCAAGTATATCATTAGAAATTTTGAATTATTTTGTAATGTCATTTAAATTGTATGACATTTTTGCATGTCAACTTCAGGTTAAATGATTTTCCAAATTTTCTGTCACATCCTATTCTAAGTTCCATGTGATTTTTTCATGCCGTTTGTGCATTATTTGAATGACTTTGAGGTTTTCTAATGCATGCTCATGTTATGTTTTTCTTAGTTACTAACACGCACACCTTTAGAGCTCTTGAGCTTAAGATACCAAATTGACCTAATTTGGATTCGAGCCCTTTTAGAAAGTCGTAAGACACACTTAAAGGTTTCCAATACCATTGATTTTACGTATATCGCTCAAGAAAAATATTGATTATTGTCATGCCCCGAATCTCGAACGTGCACACATCCCTCGATGGTCAATTAAAATTATGACGTTTCTAGGACTCGTCGCCAACCCATTCATTTTATGCACATGCAGAAGTGAACTAATAAATCTCCAAACAATGATCAACATAGGGATAGAAAAGCAAGACAACCAATTAACACAAAACACACTTTATAAACACACCAGGTTTATGTACAGTCAAGCAAAACCTAAGGTTTATGTACATGAGGCCTATCTCAAAAAGAGCTATTGAGCCACTTAAGCTCTGGACTCTTCAATCATGGGCTCCGGGTTCACCACGACACCATTAGGGGTGTCGATATCCATAGGGTGCCCTATTTGCCATTCACCGGTTCCAGCGAGAGGCTTGTCAAAACCTCTTAGGGGACTTTCCCAACTCCCGTTAGGAAAGTTAATGAACCATGCTATGAATCAATGAGTAGGCTCTCCTCGACCCAAACCATGGACTCAACTAGCTCACGGGCCAGGTTGGTCTCGAGAATAGGGAAATAGGGGTGCTGAAAGTCCATCTCTTGCGGGACCCCATAACGTACATGACGTACTTCCATCTAAGGACCTGAAAATTTTAAACCAAGACGGGGTGAGGCAAAGTCTCAGTGAGTCCACACCCTAAACCCCGATTAGGAGGAGAATTCACCTAGAGGCAACTTAAACAAGCACCATATAAGACTTACCTCACCTTGGCACCTCTCTATACATTAGTACAACTTATATAACATATGTATACGGTAAATGTATTCAATAATTGGAACACCTCACTTTCATATATCAGTCAATCAGAGGGGTCTAGGCCAAATTATTATGACACATCCCGTTATGTGCGACACAATTTCGTTCTATAATCAGGCGTGACTATTTCACTCATTCAAGCATTCCAATTAATTAAGACTCAACAGTCATGGCCAACTCAATAGTCGGTGGTTATTCGGCATAATCGGGCGTCGTCTCGCTTCGTCGGGCATGGTAACGTCTACATCTAGACAGCATTCCCGAAGGAGTATTGGCCTAGCCTTCATTGTGACCAGCATCCGTAGACGTATGGCATTCCCAAAGGAGCATTGTCCAGTGTAAACGCATCATGACGGTTTTTGATAGCGATCACATGCACATCCAATCTCGGCTAAAGATATCATGCTTTACATTCAAATCCTCAATTTTAAATAATGTACTTTGCATATTTTCTTTATATTAAAAACACCCGGTAAAATAATTGTGCATGGTCACATAGTCAAATTGATCCATAACGCGTGATATTCTCTCATTTTAAAATTCCACGATTTTATATAGTACTTAAAACAATTTCGGCATTAAAAACTGATATCCGATATTTTTCAAAAATGCATATTTTTGAAATAATAATTAAAAATCATCACCAAACACCGAATTACATAAATTAGCAATCGATTGCACAAATTAATGCAACCACGATGATCAGCGCAAAATTCTGACAACTGGCTATCCCTATATAATTTACGCTAATTAATAATTAATTAAATAAATTACAAAATAATTAAATAAATTACAAAATATTTGAATTAAACCACATAATCAAATTAAATAAGCTAATCTAAGCAACCTAATTGAACTAATCAACTTAATCAACTAAGCTAACTAATTTAATCTAATTAAACTAACTACATAATCTAATTAACCCCTAACTAAATTAATCTAACCACCTAACTCATCTACTAAACTAACTAACTAACTAATGCCACTAACTAAGTTAACTTAATCCTAATTAAGCATAAACTAATCCACTAATCCTTAATTAACACTAATCCCTTAACTAAGTGCAATCAACTTCCTAGTTCAAGATTAGGGCGTTAACTCACTGGATTAGCAAATGAACTGGTTCACGGTGATGGCAGCGTAATGGCGGTGAATTCTCGTGTCAACGACGGCTCCAAAGGAGGCTCTGATGTGGCTGAAAACAACCAATAAGCTCATTGCTTGCTGCTTAGAACTAGTTCTATGGCTAGCTGGAAGGGCTAGTTGAGGGACTCGGTTGAGCTAGACATGGCGGGGAAACGGCAAGCTAGACGAGCTAGGCGGAGGTAGGCGACTAGAGTGGAGCTGGGACAAATAGAGACTGGTCGACGGTCGGCGCGGGGATGGCCTTGGTTGCAAACTGGACGGGACGGAGGTCTGCTGGGCGGCCTGGTGTGGGCATGCGATCGGCTCAGCGGGTAGCTCGAACGGGTGCTAGACTTGTGGCTAGTTCGTTCTGGCTTGATTTGTTGCTTTAACAATGAAATAAAAGGATGGTTTGAGGAAGAAGCAAGAAGAAGAAGAAGCTGAAGTGGTTTTGCAGGGGGAAATGGTCGACCAATGGAGAAGAGAGTCCGGGGGGGGGGGGGGAGAGGGACAAGAAGCCTTCAAAGTCTTGGCTTGAGCCAATAGGGACTATGCATAAAAATCTCAAGTACTCAAGTGTTTTTCACCCTTATCTTCTGCCTAAGTTGACCAAGCTTCCTCCACAAGCCAATTCCCTCACAATTCTTCACCAAAGGACTTCAATTTGGTGCCCAAAATCAACCAAGCAGCAACCCCTACGAATTTGGTGGATTTCTTCTTCAATTTCCCACCAAACAACTTCAATTTAGTGGTCCAACATGCCATGGCAATAGCCTAAACCAATTTCCCTTCAATCCCTCACAAACCAACTTTGGTAACCAAAATTGCCCATTAAAATGTCCATCCGAATTTCCTTGAATCTAATTGACCAATTTTGATTTTCCGCCAAAATTCCAGGCTTGCGAAAAATTCTTCAAAGGATGGGACGATGTCCTAAAAATAAATTGTGACACGCTCGAACTTTCAATTCCCAAAATTAAGTTCAATTTCATGGTTAATTTCGATCAGACGTGATTTTAGTGTGATCTAACCTACCAGGTAGCTTTTAGAGATTTTATTGCATTTAACCCATGGTCGATAATTCTTAATCCACGTTTGTACATCTTCAACTCATCGGTAACTCTCGGTTGTCATAAAAATCTCAAGGTTTCAATTACCAGCTTTAAGTACATAATCGACAGAAAAGTCGGTTTAGTGCTGTTCGACGCAAATTTTGCAATTAGGTGGAATCACCCACAATTTAATTATGTGCTTCTGTCGAATCAAACTATCTCCGATTTCTAATCGATTATAATGGTATTGTATTGACCCTTGCTGATTAGCACAGTCGAGTAGTCAATTTCTGATCAATAAAAAAGATCATATGCGCGTCGATGAAAAACTCATTTCATTTAATCGAAACAGGGTCGAAAAATCAGGATGTCACAATTATGATATAATAAATAATGTTAGTTCTCTATAATTTATCTTATGATAGCTAATGGATAGTGCTATTTCCACCCCATATTGGCTCCTAACACCCACATCGTATTGAATTAATATAATACTCATTGTGGATCTTGTTCTCGATTTAAATTTATTTCTTACAATTTTTCTTCTTTTTCTTTTGTTTCTAATTTATTAAAAGACAGAATAACCCACCTCCCCTTCAAACAACTTCTTTTCATTCTATTTGCATATGCCACGCCCATTACATTTCAAAGTTGCATTCATGTTTGCTTTCTTCTAAACTTATTCCTCCAGAAAATTCTCATGATTGTGAATCTTTCAACTTCAATTTCCGGTGCTATTGAATATGGTGATTGATGAACTATATACAATTTACTCATCTTTCATTGTATTTTTTTTTTGTAGCGTAGTTGCTATGGAAGACACATTTAAGAGGACCTGAATTGCTTAAATGCATCTATTGATGATGAAAGTGTGAATGGAGAACAACAATCAATCATGTCAACAAGTTTATTTGGTGCTTCTCACACTAAACATTAAAAATTATTCCTTGACTTGTGCACACGCATGTTTTAAGTAAATAATGTCTCTCTTATTGATGTAATTGACAACTTTTGTTGTCTAATTTGGGTAAAATATTTTTTGAGAGAACAACTTTTTTTAGGGCAATCAAACAATTGAACGAATAATATCTTTTATTAAGTTGCATATGCAGCTTGGTATTATTGCAGTGGATAATTTTCTTTTCATTGATGATTCTATTAAAATTTTGATTTATTTAGAATTGACAAAAAATATATATTTGCAAATGGCTTGAATGGATCGTCTTATAATGCCATTGCAATTGCTGTAATTTCTTGTCAACAAGTAAGTATACCATGTAATCAAGGCAAATGTAATATCCTATATTATAATGTTTAGGGAGCATTTTCTTTTGCCTTCGCGTTATAGTAATAGATGCTTAGAATTTTTTATATACTTAACTTTGTCATAATTTTTTTATTCCTTTTAAAATACCTTTTAAAACATAATGCAATGACTACATAAAAATAAATAAAAATTAGACTATTGGATTCATTGAATAAAATGAAAGTTGATCAGTTAAAATACATAGAATATAATGTAACTACTTATTAAAGTTATAATTAAATGAAATGCATACCAAAACTGGTAGATTGAGTCTTTTCACTCTTATTTGTGCTTAGGTTACTTTTCAAATAATAGTTTCCTAGTATAAGAAAAGAGAAATACACAACTTACTAACACAATATTTAGTTTGCTATCTACCAAATAAACAATTTTTTTTTGGAAAAGAGGGACACCGATTTTATGAAAAAGAAGAAATAAAGTAAGAAATAATCCTAAATCAATAGTTGGCTCCGCATTTAACCTTAATAAATGTTGTTTAAGAGGAGCATGGATAGTTTCATCTCTAACAAATTGAATCAAGAGAGAAAGAAGAAAATAAGGTAATAAATCTTAAATCAAAAGTGAGACCTAGAAAGGATAATGTAATCAAATCAATGTGATAGAGGGTGTCAGGATTCAATAAGAACGTTCATTCAATATATGGTTCCAAATATTTTTTTTGTACATAGACACTTTTGAAGTTTAGTCAAAAATTTTTTGCTCATATATTGATATCGGTATCATATTAGCATCAATAGAAAAATATATATACTCAAAAAATATCAAGCAAAAGATTTGATTTGTCAGTTTAATATGCATATTTATATAATGTTCAATTATCCTTAATCTTAAGAGAAAGAGGGTTTATATAGGATGAGGAATTAGGGCACTCTTGCAAGAATTTAAAAAAAAAAAAAAACATGTTAAATTCCTAATTTGAATTAAGAGAATTTTGAATTAAGAGAATATGTGATATGTCCAAAATAAGAAATTAGGCTATGTTTGATTGTTCCGATTTCTAAACATGATAGGACTATATGAGATATGATATGAAATCTAGAGGATTTTGCTATATCCTATTCACTGTTGATGAATGCAATAATAAAATCGGATATATTTACATCATATTATATATTGCTTGGTATAAATACCTATATAAATCACAAATTTTATAAACATAGATGGTCAAAATCTCTCACGGCATTATTGTTTACTTTATTTTTTATTTTCTTTTTTATTTTATTTTCCTCTCTTTTTTAATTAGTTTCATTTCTATTTCTTTCTTCCCCTTCCATCCTTCTCTAATAAATTTTTATTAAATAGAAAATTGTGCTAATATACCTAAAATACTAAAACACATAAAATATGTAATAAATATATATTTATATATTGAATTCAAATTATAAGATAAAATTAAATTCAAATATATAAATAAAAATAAGATTATATTAAAAGTTAAACTTTTATTTTTTGTTATTTTGAATTTCTTATAGTAGAATTTAAATATTAATTATATTGAAATATAATTTTAATTTGTTAATTTAAGAACTTTGTTATTTGAGGAAAAACTTTTCTATTATGGATATTATAAATCCTCTCCGCCTTTATCCCGCCTCTCACATGAAATAATTTTATTCGATTTATATCCTCTTTATATCCGACTTTTTCTTTTCTTGTACAAGCACCAAACGCAAGATATGATAAATTTTATTCTATCCTAAATTTTATCTTGACCACAAAATGCAAGTAGCTCTCTTCATCATGACTATAATTTTTAAAGATATTAACTCTATCCTCTCCCAACTTAATTAGATTATGCAATCTTTCCTAATTTGGCACCTCCCATATGCACATCACATGTGAGTTTTAGCAACAATAGTTACTCAATGGGCTTCACCAAATTTTGTGCCTTGGCGGGCTTGGTCCAGATAATTTAGGAAGTACCAATACTCTCTGAGAGCTTTCATATCGTGTCAGACACTTCGGCATGTGTTTGACACTCTCCGACACTTGCTCAACACCTGTTGGAAAATTCAACACCTAGTTAACTTTCCCAGCAGTCTCCGACATTTGAGTCGGAATTTGACATGCGAGTTTCCAACACGCAATCAATTTTAAAAATTTTCAATAAATGAGGAGTCAAAATGTATATATGTGAAAAAATAATAAAAATAATATATGGGAAAAGAAAAAAAAAAAAACCTAGTCTTCTCTTATTTTTTGACTCTCACAAGTTTTTCTTCTCTTCCGACACGTTTGACACACAAGTCCAAAATGTGAGTTGCTTGAAACTTTTTCTCCAAGTTTTTTGGATTATTATAATGGAGTTGAATTTGTCAAATTGAAATAATGAATGATATTAATAAATGGTGGATTAATATTTTTAGTATAAATTTACTCTAGGCTTTATTATTTATTTATTTGTGAATTTGAATCAAATTAATTTGGTTGAAATTATCATAAAAATGAATTTATTATGTGTATATATATATAAATATACATTTAATATACAGCGTGTCTTAACGTGTCGGAATTTTCTATCTTTTTAGAAATAATGTGTCGGCATGTCGTGTCGTGTCATGTCGTGTGTCGCGTGTCGATGTCGGTGTCGGTGTCGGTGCTACTTATTAATTAAGCTTAGAACCTACTTATTTTTATCCCATTTAGCACTAGTCTAATTAGAATGCAATTTATGTAAGGCCAATGTTATTAAATGAAAAATGCTCATAGTTTGGAAATGCATCTTAACATTTTTTTTTATCGAAATCTCGGTCGAATCATAATATTCTCATGCAATGAATGACTAAATGGGGTCATTAAAATTTAGGTTTTAACAAGATATAATTTTATAATTTTAGACCCATACTCAAACATTTCACTTCTATATGCTATAATATTGAACTGGACAGACACATAAAATAAGCACTTATGAATTGGTTTAAACTTTGTTCTGAGTCAGGCCCATAATACAGAGAAACGCTATGTTTTCATTTGTCTATTTATTGGGAGATGGTCTCACTGTATATGTTCAGTAGGTCTCTCTATTGGTGTTCTACTACTCCATAGTGAAAAATCCTACTACTCAAGTAAATGGGCAGTGAAATGAAAAAAGATTCCGTGTGGACTCGGCTATTTCCTCATTAAGCTTTGTCAAATTTTCTGAGAAATTGTTCGCATTTATTATTTATTGTTACTTTTGTCTGCTACGTGACTTGTATAATCGGCCTGTTCAATGAATTTTCGCCCTACTTAGTCGGAAGTAGTCCGGATGGAAATTTATGGTGGAGCTCAGATTGACTTTTAATTGCTCCATTGTGGAAAATTGGATTGCTCAAGTACATGGACAGTGAAATGAAAAGGACTCCGTGTGGACTGGAGTAACCCCGTGAACAAGTTTGGACTGAATTTCGTTGATGGGCATCGTAAAGGATACAAATTCCTTGAGAAGTTAATTATTGTTATGATTTGTCCGTGACATGAATCGCATAATTAGCCCACTCCACAAACTTTCACTCCAGGTAGTCGGTAACTTGGGTTAAAATGATTTGAATAGGGCGAATTGACTTCAAATCATTCTGGTCACATAATACCAAATAATTAATAGAAACTCAACATTATCATATATGATATAACCACAGACAAGAAGCCATGATGTGATGCTTTTGTATGCATGGAATGAGCCACCAGCCCATTAACATCAATCACCTCATAAACATATTGAGAATCGAATTTGAATTGATATGCATGAGAAAGCCAATAATAATAATAATAATAATAATAATAATAATAATAATAATAATAATAGAACTACAATAACAATAATATATCGCTCATTGTGCACTATGACTTAGTTGGTTTATTACGTTCTTAAGCCATAAATATAGATGGGTGTCCTTCTCAACGGTTCCTGATTAATTGCACACTAACCTTTATATGGTATAGAGACAGGTGGTCAAATTTGGTTATGTACATACTTTTTTTTATTAATTTACGAATTTTTCTTCTCTCTTTTCTTTTATTCTTAAATATGAGGTTTTCTACTCAATACGATAATGTAAGGATTTGTAAAACTAAGGTTTTTGTCCTAATATATCAAATTCAACTTGAGGGGAGTGGTAGGTTAAGCAAAAAATATATTTGAGACCGTTCTCTATTAGCTATCTAATATATTGATGTATAATCGATTGCTCACTTTATAGTTTAAAGTAGTTAAAAGAATGAACACCAAAAACATGTCGTGGCTTAGCAAACTTATTGAATCTACTATAGGGCAGGTCTTTGGGTACATGATGATCGAATTTAAGCAAGTTTGTGCACCTTGTTTGAGCAAAAAACCAAGAAGTTTATGGTATCAACCGACAATTAATCAATCTTACATCAATTTATAACTTTTCTAGTTGGCACATACTTCTTATATTAGTTGAGAATCATCGAGTATCCCTTCTTCTTTGTGCGTGATTATGTCGTATTATCCACGAGCTTTTGTATACTAGACTAATTCCATCCCAAGCAGTCTCTTGATCAAGACAGACCCATCATATAAGAATTGGAAAATTCATAAGAAATCACTACATGATGCATCACATATAGATCATATCGGAGACCACACATTTCTTAGTCATAAATCCGTGTAGTTTCCAGCTCTCGGACCAAGTTCCATCATCAGTTGTTTAAAACGACATGGAAATAGCAGCAAAAAAATGATGGTATAAACAATCCTGGGGTTAACGAATTGTTAGGATTCTTCTTCCCAATTAAAAATTGAAAAATCAAAAACATGAATTGTCAATGCTGCCAAAGGTCATCTTATCTCTTTCCATGGTACGTACGCCCAGATGGATCCGCCCACGTCGAGCAATCGTTGAATGGAAGTTCTCCATGCTTCGTCTTACTTTTCAAAGCTCTTCCCCCTTATAAATACATCGTCCTCAGCATCACATCCTCCATGTCTCTCTTTCACACAAACAGAGACACTTGCGTTTTCCCGAGACCCTTTTCAATGATGCCTCCAAGAATCTCTTTCTACGCTGAAATGCTCCTCTTTTTGGCTCTCTCCTTTCTCGCCATCGTTGTGTCCTCCAGCGATGGTCCTCGCCTAGCAGTGGCGCAAAGTAGTAACAACAACAGTGCCACAACGATCCCAGTGAACGTTGGGGTGATTGTTGATCTGGGGACGTGGGTGGGTAAGATGGGATTGAGCTGCGTTAACTTGTCTCTATCTAACTTTTATAGTTCAAACCCTTCTTACAAGACCAGGCTCATCCTCAAGGTTAGAGACTCAAAAGGAGAAGAGGTTGCTGCTGCTGCTGCAGGTTCTCTCTCTACCTTTTGTACTTCTATTGATTGATGAAGTTTATTTTGGTTAAGATTCAATTTGATATCTTTCACACGTCCATCCGAGTCATGCGGCCGTGTGAGACCGACAATTTGGCGCTTAGCTTGACAGTATTTATGGGTTTTGTTCCATCCACGCCAGGCGGTGCTTCTTGGAAACACTGGTCTTTGAGCGTAACATTTGACCTTGGAACCAGTTATTTCATTTATTCTTTTCAATTCTTGGAGTTTACTTTTCTGAAAGCTATACCAAGAAAACGAAATTGCAAGAAACAATATTAGGGACCATCCAATTATAATATCCTGATGGAGATAGTTATTTCAGTCAATCCAAATCGAAAATTCCTAATTTATTAAACCATTTCTTGGGTTTTGTTTTTGTATTTAGAGGGTGTAGCACTATTGAAACAAGCGTGCATTATATAGACCAAACACATCTCAAGCATCAATCATTCGGGCTCATGTTAGGACCTACTTAATTACTGGTTGAGATGATGTCAATCAAAATGATCTACAGGCCATATAATAACTCCTCAATATTGTTGGTGTCGGTACATTTGTGATCTTCGAATTGGAAGTCCCCCTTCCTATTGTGACATCGCAGATTTTCAGTCTTGTTTTCTACTGAATAAATCGGGCATTTCATTGACACGCTTATAAGGCTGTTCTCAAAGCTGATTACTCTCGAGATAACTAGACTATTTAAGGAAGCTATTAAGAAATTTTAAGGCAATAGACTTGAGAATTCAACCAAGAATCGACTTCTCGACCGTACTCATCTTTAGAAGCTATTACGGCACAGTATAAAATCGATTTGAAATTAGAGATAGGTCTGTTCGATGGAGATGTGTAGCTAATCGTGGGTGACACCACTAAATTGGAAAATTATCGTCAATCGGCCCTAGACTAATTCTTCTATTGTTTTGGTCCCCTGTGTTCATAGTTGAATCCTCAATATTTTCAAGATAACCGAGAGTCACCAATGAGTCGAGTAGGTTCATTGTGGCTCGAAGAAAATCGACCACAGGTCATTTGCACTAAAAATGTCTGAAAACTACTTGGTAGCCTAGGTCACGCTAAAAACGCGTTGAATGTAAATTAACTGCGAATTCAGGTCCGATTTCAGAAATTAAAGATTTTTTCATATCAGAATAAATTATAGGAACGTCGACTCATTTTTTGATGAATTTTCGGTGAGTTCGAGATTTTTACGGAAAGTCCTTGCAGACGATTTGGAAAACGAACCGAAATTCGGATTGGCCAACTTGAAGGAATTTTTGACATCTGGTGTGAGTGAATTGATGAATGGAAGTTGTTTGGGCTTTTTTTGAATTCAAATCGGACCTCAACAGAATTTGTTTGCTCAGAAAATCGGATTCCAAAAAGAAAATGAATTAAAATTCAGAATTGAAGGAAATGGCCGTTGTTGTTGCCCAAAACTTGTTTGAGAGAAATTTTGTGCAAGAAAGCAAGTGAGGATCAAATGCTTTAGCATGGGGATTTTTAGGGACCAAATTGGACTAAATAAAAGCAAGTATGACCAAGATTTTTAAGTTATTGAATTTTATTTTTATTTTCCATTTCTGTTTCTCTTTTTCTTCCCCCCTTGCGCGAGTTTTCCCCCTAGCCGCCCACGTTCCCCCTTTTCTCTCTCTCTCTCTCCCACTCACTCACACGAAATCCCCCACCCTCGTTCTCCTTTCCTCTGCCGTGTCCAACTTCCCCCGCCGCCCTCTCCCCCCCCCCCCCCCCCCTTTGACTTTTTGTCAAACTTTTTCCTTATCCCCTCTTTGCTTGAACGACACACTTACCCCCCTCAATCTCTCTCTCATTTTGTTCGGCCGTCCACCCTTGGCCCGCGATTTCTCCTCCGTGTTGTCTCTGTTTTTGTTCCACCAAAGCCCACGCCACCGGCTCGCCTTCCTCCTTCGTCCGTGAGAAGTCCCACGCGAAATCAGCCGCGCAAAACAACCAACAGCCAAGGAAAGAAAAAAAAAATCCAGCAGCCCCGTGAGTTTTGTGGGCCAAGTTTCGGGCCTGATTTGTGCCCTGTTGGTGTCGCATCGAGCATCGTCACGTCCTCATCGATGAACCAAGTGGTTCGATAAACAAGTGAGTTTTGCTCACTAATCCCTTCTTAGTAGGCTAATGATGCTTAAGGGTTGTTTAGATTTAATTAAGTGCAATTAGGTGAATAGATTAGAGTAGAGCAATTAGTTTAAAGCCTTACTAATGCATGTTAGGCAAATGATCGGTGTAGTTAGCAAGGAAATAGGCTCTATTATTTATTGAACGAGTCTTGGTAATTTTCCGGGCTCTTCTCGGCTTCCAATTAGGCTATAATGGACCTAAGTTGGATTTATAGCATTTATTTAATAATTTTGGGAATTATTTAATTATTTACTTATTTTCTAGAAAATTAGGCTGAGATAGCCGACGACCGAAATTTTATGCCCACTATTGTGGTGTAGTCCGTTCATTTATTTGAGTGCTAAATCATGCTTAATTGATTTAATTTTGATTTTAAAATTTAATTCCTAAATTAATCAATTTTGGTTATAGATTGGAATTCAACCGAGTGTCAGTTTACAGCGCCAAAAGTATGTTATGGGCTGTTGAAAATAGTGGGACTTATGAAAAGTGAAATTATGATATTATGGCTAAGGCCGACCGTGTATCCATACACGGTTATTTTCTATTATATGATTGAGATGGTATACTATATCAAACCTATGGGTGATATGTTAGCTTAAATAGAGAGCAGTATACCGATATACCATATCAACCTATGAGCTCTGATATGGCAGCTTAGTAAAGAGCAATATATCTTGTCAGCTTAGCAGAGAGCAATATCGGTATACTATATCAGCCTACGGGTGATACGGCAGCTTAGCAGAGAGCAGTATATCTTGTCAGCTTAGCAAAGAGCAATGTCGGTATACTATATCAACCTACGGGCGATATGGCAGTTTAGTAGAGAGCAGTATATCTTATCAACTTAAATTGAGCACTGTCGGTATACTATATCAGCCTAAGGGCGATATGGCAGCTTAGTAGAGAGCAGTATACCCGATCATCTCAGAAGCGAGCTATCTTATCTATTTATCAGCTTAGTAGTGAGCAGTCCTGATATGAACAGACTTATAGATAGTATGAGATGAGTCGACAAAGAATGGGTCGAAATGACATGTAATCGACTAAGTCGATTGATTAATAATTTAATCTGATGTAATGAATTGATTGAGTGATGTGATATAAGGCATCTATAAATAACGTTAATTTGCAGGATGGAACTGAGGCCAAGGTAAGTCTTCTGACTTGTGTTGTACTTAGGTAGCCTCTAGAGTGTATTGGCTTCCTAATCGGGTTTTAAAAGGTAAAACTTGCTGAGGCGTTGTCTCCCTGGTTATTGAATAACCATTTTTAGGTCCTTAGATGGCATCGGTGAAGGACCGGAGGCCCAAAGTGTAGATGGTGAAGCCTAAAGAATTGACAATTCTATTGGACTAGTTAGTTATAGGACAATTCTCTTTTGATGGAAGTTAATTCCTTTATGCAAACTTTGTTTCAGGAACTTGTGTTTTAGATACTGACTTAATAGTCCGCCTTATATGTATTTGCACTATGATTTGCAATGTATATAAGTGCGGTTGTTTTGAGAGTTAAAATTTGGAATCCTACTTTCCTATCATATTGCTTTATTGTCTGGGGATTTTATATGCTTTCGCGTGCATATTAAAATGAAAGGGTCGGCGATGCGTCTCGGAACGTCACTATAAATCGACCAAAGTGAGGGATGGGTGCATGCTCGAGGATTAGGGCGTGACACCTATCATGTCATAGTTCAACAATGTATATATGTGCATAAATATGTGGAACCAGTTTCATCTTGATAAAAACGTGTGAACAGAATTTTTGTTCTATGATCTTGGAGGGTGAAATGTAGGACTACTATTATCTGTTCTTTTCTTTGAAGAATATATAGCTCTCCTGTGACTCTTGTCCCACCGTAATGTAGTAAATCTTTATAAAATTACGTCTACATATAGATGATTAGTGAACTGTGTCAGAAATCGAGTCACAAAAGACATGCTACGTAGATTTATTTTTGGAAAGAAAGCCTAACTTTAGAGTCAGTTTGTTTGAGAACAACCATTTTCAGGAAATTGTTCTTGAATTTTTCTAATATTTAGATGATGGAAAACTATTTGATTGACGGAAAATTAGATTGAAGAAAATGAATTCCTCTTTTGGCAATAAGAAATCATATTTCCTTATTTCTTGCCGCGTGTCCAAGTGAGAAGAATAAGTCCCTTTATGTCCATTTTCTGCTTATCAATTTTTTTTTTTCTTTTTATCTTGATGAGTTTCATATGGTTTTTTCATAATTCTTGTCTGTCATCTCCTGAATATGCTTCATTAATACTCATGTCTTTCAATATTCTCACAAAAATCCATCTTATATCATATTGTGCATAAAATTTCCATAAATTCTTTGATTATTTCTTGTATTCCTTTTGATTTAATGGATTACAAAAAAAAAAAAAAAAGATGTTGATTATGAGAATATATTGGCTACGTTTAGTGCTCCAACGTGGCAAATAAGAAGGCACCTTAAATTGTGCCAAGTGTACAATGTGGGCCCACATTGTTAGGCCAATTTCTTCTCACTTTTCTCTCTCGTCTCTCTCCACTTTTCTCTCTCTTCTCTCTTCTCTCTCCCCAGCACACTTTCTCTTTGTCGGCTACCAACGTGGACGAATAGCTAGCCGCCTCAACATCCACAGCGACCACCTCCTCCAGCATGTCTAGGAGGGTGCACGAGTGCTCAATTTCTTTTTTCTTTTTGTCTTGATGAGTCTCATATGGTTTTTTCATAATTCTTGTCTGTCATCTCCTGAATATGCTTCATTAATGCTCATGTCTTTCAATATTCTCACAAAAATCCATCTTATATCATATTGTGCATAAAATTTCCATAAATTCTTTGATTATTTCTTGTATTCCTTTTGATTTAATGGATTACAAAACAAACAAAAAAGATGTTGATTATGAGAATATATTGGCTATGTTTAGTGCTCCAATGTGGCAAATAAGAAGGCACCTTAAATTGTGCCAAGTGTCCAACGTGGGCCCACATTGTTAGGCCAATTTCTTCTCACTTTTTTCTCTCGTCTCTCCCCACTTTTCTCTCTCTTCTCTCTCCCTAGCACACTTTCTCTTTGTCGGCTGCCAGCATGGACAAATAGCTAGTCACCTCAACATCCTCAGCGACCACCTCCTCCGGCATGTCTAGGAGGGTGCACGAGTGCTCAATTTTTTTTTCTTTTTGTCTTGATGAGTCTCATATGGTTTTTTCATAATTCTTGTCTGTCATCTCCTGAATATTTTTCGTTAATGCTCATGTCTTTCAATATTCTCACAAAAATCCATCTTATATCATATTGTGCATAAAATTTCCATAAATTCTTTGATTATTTCTTGTATTCCTTTTGATTTAATGGATTACAAAACAAACAAAAAAGATGTTGATTATGAGAATATATTGGCTATGTTTAGTGCTCCAACATGGCAAATAAGAAGGCACCTTAAATTGTGCCAAGTGTCCAACGTGGGCCCACATTGTTAGGCCAATTTCTTCTCACTTTTCTCTCTCGTCTCTCCCCACTTTTCTCTCTCTTCTCTCTTCTCTCTCCCCAGCACACTTTCTCTTTGTAGGCTGCTGACATAGATGAATAGCTAGCCACCTCAACATCCACAGCGACCACCTCCTCCGGCATGTCTAGGAGGGTGCACGAGTGCTCAATCTGCCATAAGAGCTTCTCCACCGGCCAAGCTCTCGGTGAGCAAAAGTTGTGCCACTATGAGGCCCTCGCTCCTGCTTCCTTGGCTGCCGTTATCGCCACCAACTCAACTGCCAATGGGGTGAGTATCTTAGAGGGTGTGGGGTACACTCACACGCAAAGCCAGGGGCATTGCGAGTTCAATTTAAATATCCTAGCACTCCCGGAGTTCTCCCCCTAGTTCACGGTCTACGGCAATGTGGACAACGAGGTGGAGAACCCACACCAGTCCAAGAAGCCCTGATTCCTAGTGCCGGTAAAGATAGAAGCGACCTAAAATGGGTCGGATTAGAAATGCAAAGAAACCCACAAACCCCTCCAAGAAGCCCCGATTCCTAGTGCCGGTGAAGATAGAAGCGACCTAAAATGGGTCAGATCAGAAATGCAGAGAAACCCACAAAAAAAAGAAAAACGGTGATCGGAATCGAAATGGGAAATTGAGTTTTAGATAGAAATAGAGACAATTGTTTTTGTTTGTCTCTTCTTGTTTGCTTGGTGACGTTGGAGTTCTTTTTGGTGGAGAGAGGGAGGTATACGTACAGCTTCAATTGTGGCGAAGAGAGAGAATCGGGTGAGAGAGCGTCCAGAGGAGGGAGAGAGAAGAGAGGTGAGAGAAAAGTGAGAAGAAATTGACCTAACAACGTGAGCCCACGTTGGACATGTGGCGCAATTTGAGGTGCCTTCTTATTTGCCACATTGGAGCACCATAAGTAGTCAATATTTTTTCATTAATTATAGTTTATTACATATCAATTTTAATTTACAAGCTGCCATTAGTGGATCCACTTATTATCAAATACGATAGAAGTAATTTTTTTCCAGTGTGTTTTCAGTGAAAACAAAACTAAAGAATTGGTTTACTTTCTCTAATGTTGAACTTCCCAAAAATATATTCCAGTGACAAGAAGGTTTCAATTTAATAAATAAACTTTTATTGTGCTTTTCAGATTAGAAAAATAGTCATTTAAGCGGGGACGGTTGATAGATACACTTCTAAATTTTTTTCTTCGGGAAAATATATCTACATAGTTGTTCTGATTTATTTTTTCCTAGTTAAGAAAGTTGAGCCGGTAACTAACTATTTTCATGGAAGTTGTGTGTTATTAACCGCGACTGAAACAACTTGGCTTTCCGGTTTAATCAAATAATTGTCAATGCATGAAAGCAGTGGATGCTGAGAGACTTGGTATATGATATAACATCGGAAAGGTCTGCCCTCACAAAATCCATAATATTGAAATATGGGGCTTGGAGTCTAGAGTGGACATGCAGCGTCGATTCCTCGCACCACAAAGTACAAAAAGTTTCATGTTTGAACCTCTTATCTAGACTTTTGCTTGAGTTTTTGACGGAGTTAGAAGTTATGATACAGGGCTTGGTCAATTTCATGCCCAGGGTATTTCATGGATATGTAGTATACTTAATCAAAGTGAGCTTCTTCGATATTGATAAATATCGTCAATGAACACAATTGTGCATCATGTTTGAAATAAAGTTTAAAAAAAAAAAATGGGAGTGGTCGACTATGTCTCCTGAGTGGGAAAAGTGCAAAAAAGTCCTAAACATTTTGCCTTTGTGCCAATTTAGGCCTAAACTTTTTTTTTTGTGCTAATTCAGTCCTAAACATTTTTAAGTTGTGCCAATTTAGTCATTTCCGGCCAATTTTGGCCGGATTTTGCTAACTAGACACTGGCTGACTGACGTGGCTTAATTGGTGCTAATGTGGACAACTTTTAATAATATTATAATATTTTTAAATTTTTAAATTTTTTTATTTTTTTATTTTGTTATTTTTGTCTTTTTCCTCCAGCTGGTTGCCGAGGTCCGGCGACCGGTCAAAGGCAATCGCCAGCAAGGGCAAGGCCGACCTCGCCAGATCTTGCGAGGCGAGCCTCACCCATGGCTGGCGAGGCGAGCCTCAACCATGGCTTGCGAGGGCTGGCGAGGGCAAGGCTCACCCATGGCTTGATCTAGCAAGGTCGGGCGAGGCTCACCTGATCTGGTGAGGTCGGGTGAGGCTTGCCCTCGCCGGATCTGGCGAGACGAGCCTCGCCCATGGCTGGCGAGGGCCCACGAGGGCAAGCCTCGCCCATGGTGTAATCGGGCAAGGTGGCCATGGGCGAGGCTCACCCTCGCCAGATCTGGCAAGGTCGAGCCTCGCCTGCCCTTGCCGGCCATGGGCGAGGCTCACCTCGCCAAATCCAACGAGGGCGAGCCTCGCCCGACCTCACCAGATTAGGCCATGGGCGAGGCTCACCCTTGTCAGATCTAGCGAGGTTGAGCCTCGTCGGCCCTCGTTGGCCCTCGCCGGCCTTGGGTGAGGCTCGCCTTGCCAAATCTAGCGAGGGCGAGCCTCGCCTAAGGCCACCGAGGCTTGACCTCGCCAGATCCGGCGAGGTCGGCCTTGCCCTCGCCGGCAGTCGCCTCTAGCCAGTCCCCGGACCTCGGCGACTGGCAGGAGGAAAAGGACAAAAATAAATAAATAAATAAATAAATAAAATATTATTAAAAGTTGTTCACATCAGCGCCGATTACGCCATGTCAGCTGGCCAGCGTCCAATCAACAAAATCCAGCCAAAATTAGCTAGAAATGACTGAATTGGCATAACTTAAAAAGGTTTAGGACTGAATCGGCACCAAAAACAGGTTTAAGACTAGATCGGCACAAAAATAAAAAGTTTAGGACTTTTTTGGCATTTTTCCCTCTCCTGAGTAATATTTAGTCTTTTCCCCAAAAATAAGAGGTTTCGCTTACCCTTGTCGGAGAAATCGAGATTTCATCATCTTAGGCACATGTTGAATAATGATCTAACCTAATGAGTTCATGTCAGATTTTTCTAGTTAGTAAACACGTGTTTCAATAATATTAAGAACAAGTTTTTTTCCAACTTTAAGCTCCGATGCTACCTTCTTCTTAAACATCTATATATTTAATAATATTGCACCAAGTTATGATTGGCTTCTGATATGCCTTTGCCAATAAGAATTTCCATTATCTGCCGAACTTTTTATTGTTTGACCGTCTTCTGGTTCACCAATGCAAAACTTGATCTGATAAAGAATAACAAGTCCAAGCCATAATAGGCCCCCAAAGTTCAGTGCAAGCAGACTTCATCATTGACCTTGGAAACAAATCTCACGTGCCAATCATCTCTTTTTCTGCTACTAGTCCTTCCCTCAGTTCCTTTCGGCGTCCATACTTCATTCGAGCTGCGCAAAATGACTCGTCCCAAGTGAATGCCATAAGCGCAGTCGTGCAAGCTTTTGGCTGGAGAGAAGCGGTTCTAATATATGTGGACAATGAGTTCGGAGAAGGCATCATACCTTCTCTTATGGATGCTTTGGAAGAGGTCGATACGCGAGTGCCCTATAAGTGCCTCATTCCTCCTTCGGCCACGGACGATCAAATCGGGCAGGAACTCTACAAGTTAATGACGATGCAAACGAGGGTCTTCATCGTGCAAATGTTACCAACCCTCGGTTCTCGGCTATTTGCCAAAGCAAAAGAGGCAGGACTGATGGGGAGAGGTTATGTATGGATCTTGACTAATGGAATCACTGACCTATTGAGTTCTGTGGATTCATCTGTTGTTGCTATTTCAATGCAAGGAGTATTGGGCATCAAGACTTATGTCCCAGACACACGGAACCTGGACAATTTCATGGTCCAGTGGAAGAAGAAATTCCAACAAGAGAATCCATCTGTCCTTAGTCCTCCGTTGAACATCTTCGGATACTATGCTTATGATGCTGCTCGGGCTCTGGCAATGGCTGTTGAAGAAATAGGAACGGTGAATTTTACCTTCCAGATTTTGAATGCTTCGACAGATGCAACTGATCTGGACACTATTGGGGTCTCTCAAGATGGTGAGAAACTTCTCCAAGAACTAGCTAATATGACATTCATGGGGCTCACCGGAAATTTTAGTCTTGTTGATGGGCAGCTAGAATCGTCAGTGTTCCAAATCGTTAATATCAATGGAAATGCGGCAAGAGGGATCGGGTTTTGACCGTAAAAAATGGGCTTCTAAGAGATTTGAATCCATTTGACACAAGCAAATATTCCACTTCGAAGAGTAATTTAGGAACAATAATATGGCCAGGAGATTCGACCTCCGTTCCCAAGGGATGGGAGTTTCCCACAACTGGGAAGAGTTTGAAAATCTTAGTTCCCGTGAAGGACGGTTTCAATCAATTCGTGACAGTGACATATGATCCCACAACAAACACATCCCAAGTCACCGGATACTGTATTGATATCTTTCGAGCTGTGATAGAAAAACTGCCTTATGCATTGACTTATGAACTTATTCCATTTGCCTTGCCTAATGGAAGTAGTGCTGGTAGTTACAATGACATGATCGACCAAGTATATTACCAGGTGAGATAACTCTTTGCAACAGCTTGGTCTCATTGGATTACATGTGGAAACATAATGTGCTATCATGTGGTTGACAGAGAAAATATTTTTCCCTTCCTTTTGTTGGAACAGAATTATGATGCAGTGGTGGGTGATATGACGATACTTGCAAACAGATCATTGTATGTGGATTTTACCTTACCATACACAGAATCGGGGGTTGCAATGCTTGTGCCATACCAGGACAACAAGAGCAAGAATGCTTGGGTTTTCTTGAAGCCACTCACTGGGGACCTTTGGCTAGCAACCGGATGCTTTTTCGTTTTTATAGCATTGGTCGTGTGGATTCTGGAACATCGGATTAATGAAGACTTCAGGGGTCCAGCCATGCATCAAGTTGGCACGAGCCTCTGGTTTTCGTTTTCAACCATGGTCTTTGCACAAAGTAAACGACCTTCACTTTAGTAGATCGATCGAACTTTACAATTTACATTTCATTGTTTGAGATGTTATGTGCTTACCCTTAATTTGGATTGCAGGGGAGAGAGCATTTAGCAACCTAACAAGATTTGTTGTGATCGTGTGGGTTTTCGTGGTACTTATACTAACACAAAGTTATACGGCGAGCTTGAGCTCTCTTTTGGTGGTGAAAAATCTTCAACCAACTGTGACTGATGTAGATCAGCTCCTAAAGAGTGGAGAAAATGTGGGATACCAGGATCAAACTTTCCTTCATGAAAAGCTACAGCAAATGACATCTGACTATAAGAGACTTGTACCTTATAAATCTGCTGAAGAATGCGATGCGCTTCTTTCCAAAGGAAGCTCAGAGGGTGGGATTGCAGCTGCAATTGATGAAGTCCCCTACATTAAACTTGTTCTTTCTCAATATCGCAACAAATACACCATGATCCCAACATTTAAAAATGCTGGATTTGGCTTTGTAAGGCAATCTCTAAATTCCAGCCAAAAAATAAAGAAAAATCCTCAAATTCTACAATTGCTAAGGTTAGTCGTTATTTCTTTCATCGAAAAATCTCATGTCTTGCTTCTTTTGGTTTACAGGTTTTCCCCAAAGGGTCTCCGCTAGTTCCAGACATTTCGCGAGCAATCCTCAATGTAACCGAAGGACCTATGATGAAAACTGAAAAGGCTTGGTTTACATTAGAAACCAATAGCCTCGATTCAACTTCCTCCAATTCTTCCAATAGCTTGGGTCTTGTCAGTTTCTGGGGCCTGTTCTTGATTGCTGGAGTTGTTGCAGTTTTAGCTCTCCTCATTTACATGGTGATGTTTGTCAAAAGGAATTGGCATGTCATATCAAGTTCTTCAGCTTCACTGCGACAGAAAATTGTTGCATTGGGAAGAAGATTTTACGAAAGAGACATCAATTCCCATACTTTTAGGGAGAGCAGATTCAGAGATAGAAGCATGGATGATGGTACCCATGAGCATGCAGCTGTTGAGATATTACAAAACACTAATTCTCCCCTGAGTCCGTCAAGCAACACCAGCCAAATCAACGACGTTTTAACCAATGAGCAAGGCACACCATCCGCAAAACAAGGACTTCCTAACCATGTAGATGAAGGGTGCCACAAGATAACGAGAAATGTCGAGCTTACCAATGTAATTAAGACAGGTACATGCCTCGACAACCTTCGATATAAACTTTAAACATTTTTGCACTGTATGTGACATCTTTCTGACACTATTTGTGTGAAATCCTACACAATACGCTTTGCCTGAATCACGTTAGTCCTCGCTACACCTTGCGGTCTCTAATATGGCCTATATTTTACTGTCCTCCTTCCATTGAAATCACTAAGAATACTTGCTAGAACCCTGCTTGAGCAGAACGTGAACTTGGAGGATGCACGCCTACCATATGCCAACTTTCACCTTTTCCGAAGAGTATTTTTTTGTGTTTTAATGTTTGCAGACCTTTCAACACGCGAAGGCACTCAACCAACTGCTGCTCGTGGGCCCCCTCATCACAACTCCTGTGAATGTCACTGCGGTAGCGAAGGTGGCAGTTCAAGCAGCTGCGGATCGCCTTTACTCCAGTCATCATAGACGTTCAAAAATCACTCCGAGATAGCCAACAAAAGTTGAAGTAGAAATGGTCCGAACCCTGTGTCACGCCCCGATCCTCGGGCACGCACACATCCTTCTACCTTGGTCGATTTTATAATGCGATATCCCAGGACAATGTATCGCCGACCCTTTCTTTTATTAAGCACATGCAGAAGCAATTAAAATCCCCAGACAATAAAACGATGGGATAGAAAAGCCGGGCCATATTTTTCATATTGAAAATTTATAACCAAACTTTTATACAAACCATAAATCACTTCATAACTATTCACATCAAAAAGGAGATCTCAAAAGAAGATAAACTCTTAGCCATCCAGGCCGTACTCAAGGCCCTTCTCGGGATTATCATCTTCTCCCAAAAATCTCTCTCCTTAAGTTTCACCTCCGAGTTCTCCTTCTTAGACTCCTCTTCAGCTTCTCACCGGGGTCCTGAAATGGTTTCCCCAAACTGGGATGAGACTATGTCTCAGCGAGTTCTACCCCACTAAGCCCAATTAGATAAACTATTATACTACAGGCTGCCTAAACACGCACAGGGCAAAGGACTTACCTTGGCCTCAGATCTCACCTGCAAGTCAGTACAATTCATAATAGGCACCCAAGCAATCATATCACCGATCGAAGCATCGATCAAATCGACCTAGTCGATTATATTCCAACAATACCACTCACGGTCATTTCCATTCAGTCAATCAATTCACAACATCAAATCAAAGCAAGGATCAATCGACTTAGTCGATTACATGCCAGACGGACCATTCTAGGTCATTGCTTCCACACCATATATTCTTTCATCGAGTACTCGGTCACAGAGCCACATCAATGCTCTCGGGCGTCAACTTCGCCAAGGTGACGTATCCACTAGACAACTGTGTGCGTTCTTTAAGGCGCCGTTTTCGCCAGTGATATCCCAAATCACCGAACCACACATGCCTACAATGATTTGATTTTATCAATAGACAATTGCGTGCGTTCTTTAAGGCGCCGTTTTCGCCAGTGATGTCCTTATCACCGAACCACGCATGCCTATAACCATGTACTCACTAGACAATTGTGTGCGTTCTTTAAGGCGCCGTTTTCGCCAGTGAGTTCCATAATCACCGAACCACACATGCCTATAACAATCTATTTAATAGACAAGTGTATGCGTTCTTTAAGGCGCCGTTTTCGCCAGTGACACCCTCAGTCACTGAACCATACATGCCTATAACAATGTGAGTACTAGACCGATACGTGCGTTCTTTAAGGCGCCGTTTTCGCCAGTGATATCCCAATCACCGAACCACGTAGGTCCATAATAATGTATGTGCTAGACCGATACGTGCGTTCTTTAAGGCGCCGTTTTCGCCAGTGATGTCCCAATCACCGAACCACGTAGGTCCATACACCGTGTCTGATTGGTTCAATCCCAGAGTACTTCTGATTCACTCTCATCATTCTACTCCCTTTACAACCCAACAAAGCACTATAAATGCTGAATAAACATACTTGGCCATTCATCAATCAACAATTCAATCTCAATCAATTCCAATCAATTTAGGGTAAATCCCTAAAATATCACAAGTTATTCAATTCCATACAACGTAGAGCTCAAATAAATAAACGGACTGCACCACGACGATCAGCACGAGATTTCGGTCGTCGGCCATCAAAATCTTAATTTCCGAAAATAATTAATTTATTTATTAATTTCGAAAATTAAATAATAATTATTAAAAATTCAATTTAGCTCCAAATAAAGCCCGATTACATAAACGGACTTCACCACGGTCATCAGCATAATTTTCCGATTCCAGAGCATCTCAGTTGAATTTTCGAAAAATAAATAATTATTTAATTTAATTTCAAATATTAAATAATTAATATTAAATATCCCATTTAGCTCAAATTAAAGCCCGATTAAATAAACGGACTTCACCACAGTCATCAGCACAATATTCCGGTTCCGAACCATCTCCCTTGAATTTTCGGAAAATAAATAATTATTGAATTTAATTCCGAAAATTAATATTTAAATACTAAAAATATCCACTTAGGCCCGAAAAGCCTAATTGGAGCCCACTAAGGGTCGGGAAAAATCCCGAGGCACTTCCAATAATTAGTAGACCACGTCTACTTGCTAATTACACAATCAATTTATCTAAATCGCATCACAATTGACTAATAATTGCTAATTTATTCTAATCTAACAACCTAAAAATAATTAATTAAATCTAAACCAACCTTAAGCATAATTAGCCAACTAATCCAAGATTAGTGAGATTACTCACCAAATCGCGCACAAATCGGATCAATCCGACGGCGGCGACACGAGGAACGATTCTTCCCAAAGCACCGCTCGGGTTCGGGGCCGGGAAACGGCCCAAAACGGCCTTGAACAGTGCTGGAAACCCATTTTCCAGCCACTGTTCTTGGCTGGACGAAGCTTGTCCGGCGGCTAGGGCGGCAAGGAGAGGCCAGCGGAGGGTGAGGGGGACGCCGGGGAGCTGCGAGGTGGCCGGACGGAGGTAAGCGGTGGCCGGAGCTTGCTGAACGGAGGCTAGACAGAGCTGGGTCGCAGCTGGATCGGGCGGAGGGAGAAGTAGCAGCAGCGACGGATGGCGGGACGGCGACGGGCGCTCGGGCGCGACGCGGCGGTGCGGCGGTGCGGCGAGCGGGACGAGCGGCGAGCTGCTGTCCTTCCTCCGTCTCTGGTTTCCGCGAAGAAGAAGGAAGAAAAGAGAGGTTCGGTCGCGTGGGGAAGAAAGAAGAAAGAGGAGAGGGGAGAGAGAAGAGAGAGAGAAGAGAGGAAACTTTGACTAGTCAAAGAAGAGAGAAAGAAAGTGGGCGGTGGGGGAGGCTACGCACGAAGGGGGAGGGGAAAAGGAGAGAGAGGAGAGAGAAAGAAAAGAGAGAAAAGAAAGAAAGGAAAAGAGAGGGAGAGAGAGGAAAAAGAAAAGGGAAATACATAATTCTTTTATGAAAATTTCCTTTTCTCTTTTCCTTTTTCCTTTCTATTTTCTTTTGGTCTTCAAATCTTCCTTCAATAAATTTCTTTTTTGAAATTTCGGACTCGGCAATAAATTGATAGACGATGAGACGGTCCTAAAAATGAATTGTGACACGTCCGAATATTCGATTCCCAAAACCGAATTAAATTTCATGATTAAAATCGACCGAACGTGATTTTAGTCCAATCCAACCAATTAGGTAGCTTTTAGGGATTTTACCATGGATATATCCCTTAATGGCTTCACCCAATAGATTAGTTAACTCGTGAGTGATCAGCTCAGAGAAAAAGGACCATAGGCACGTCGACGAAATGCACATTTCATTTTATCGAAACGGGGTCGAATTTCAGGATGTCACACCCTGTCTTCTTTATAGGTTCCATCTTATAGAGCTGTCAATAACATGAGCACTCATATGTTGTTTTCAAATCAAAAGCCTTTTGGTTTTTGTGGAGTCTATAGTTGCCTGTAGGAGCAAGAGGAGAATTCTCAGTTCAAAACCTTGAAGGCAGTAAATGCACGTGAAAGAGATAAATCCTTTGTACATCGTGGTTTCCCTGAAATTGAGTCATGGACTGAACTCCAGTGAAATGATCCCTTCAAGGATGTAAGTACTTTGGGCAAGAGTAATATAGATTTGCATTGTTTTCATGCTTAATATTATATATGGATTCTATAAAAGGGAGATTGAGAGTATACTCCAGGATGATTTTCATTGCTGTGTTTCAATGATATTTATAGTACATGTACAAGGATAGCAAAAACTAAAAATATGGAGCAAATCTCAACTAATTGATAGCTATTTACGGCAATGAGAAGGCTGAAATTATGGAGGACAATTTGAATTTTAAACTGATTCTCTTATAAGCCCCCTCAAGATGGAGTTTCCGTCGGAAACGCCAATCTTGACTCGAAGTGTTTGCCCGCAATGTTTTGATAGTGGCTTGGTAAGGATGTCCGTTAGTTGGTCATGTGTGAAAATGTGAGAGACTCAATTATCCGTCTTTTACGAGCTCACGGACAAAGGGGTAATAAATTGCAAGGTGCTGCATGCGAGAGTGGAAGACAGGATTGGTACACACATAAGTGGCCTCAATATTGTGACAGTATATCATGAGTGTTTCAAGTGAGTGCATTCCCAATTCGATGAGCAAGTTTTGGACCCAAAGTAATTCCCATGAGGTAGCGGCAACAACTCTATATTCGACTTCTGTTGATGATCGGGCAACGGACCGCTGTTTGCGGGAGCTCCAAGAGATAGGATTGGTGCCAAGATAAACGATGAAGTCGGATGTGGAAGTCCTGTCATCTGAATCACCAGCCCAATCCACGTCGGAATAGGTATGTACAATGGGCTTTGTATCTCGCCGCAAGTCAAGCGCATGGAATAGGGTACCTTTAAGATATCAAAGAAGGCGTTCAGCGGCAGACCAATGATTTAATGTTGGCTTGTGGATAATTTGTTGACAGCGAACGCCATATCAGGTCGAGTGATTTTGAGGTATTGAAGGGCACCGACGAAGCTCCGAAATTCAGTTGCGGATGTGTACCCCGAATTATCATGAAATGTAAGTGTATTACCGGTCGCCATTGTAGACCCAACATCCTTTGCTTCGGCCATTTTATGCTTTTCGAGTAGATCCCGTATGTATTTATGTTGCAAGAGCAAAAGACCCTTCTAGTACTTCGATTCCAAAGAAGTAGCCTAAGGTCCCCAAACCTTTGACCGAAAAACGCTTGGATAATGTTGCAATGAAATCATTGAGAAATCGAGTGTTGTTACCCATAATGACAAGATCATCAACATATATATAAAAAAAAAAAAAAAAATGCTTTTATGCCACTGTGTGAGTAGATAAAAAGGGAGCTATCAGCCTTGGAATTAGTATATGAATTGGCTATTAGAAATGCACTTAACTCATTGTACCAGGCTCAAGGAGCTTGTTTGAGCCTGTAGATAGCTTTCCTGAGTTTGCACACATTCAGGTTTTGCTGGGTCTTTAAAACCCGGAGTTGTTCCATGAGCACTTCATCTTGTAGTGTTCCTTGCGAAAACGCATTGTTTACATCCATTTAGCGTGGTGGCCAATTTCAAGTGAGAGCCAGTGTGAGGATGATGCAGATTGTTGTAGGTTTGACAATTGGGTTGAATGTTTCTTTAAAGTCAACTCCCAATCTTTGGTGAAATCCTTTGGCGACAAGATGTGTGTTGTATATCTCGATGCTGATGTCGGATCGACGCTTGATCCTGTAGGCCCACCTACAACTAATAATATTCATGGAAGAATTCTTTGGGGTTAGTTCCCAAGTTCCATTTCGAATTAATGCATTGATTTCTTTGGACATAGCAGAGCGCCATTGGGGATTACTCAAAGCTTGAGTACGTTTACTTGGTTCACAGGTTTGAGTTAGGGGATGTTTTGTGGTGAGTATTTGTTTAGGCTTGAAAATGTTGTTTTGAGAGCGTGTGATCGTGTTATGGGTGCAGGTGGGGTGATTCGGGTTTGGCAGGTTTGGGGGTGGTTCAGTTAAGAGTAGGGAGAGTGAGGAGCTGGTTGGTGGGACATTGGTTCAAGTGGAGGTTCTGTTGGTTGGGTGGTGGTTGTTACTTGGTGAGGTTTGAGGTGTGACACTGGTGGTACGTGCATTGGATTGGGGTGTGTGTGCGGTGTTGGAAGAGGGATCACTTACTGAGTTATGGAGTGGGTTGGTTGGCAGAACTTGCGC
Organism: Eucalyptus camaldulensis; assembly: GCA_019915185.1. Classification (NCBI taxonomy): domain Eukaryota; kingdom Viridiplantae; phylum Streptophyta; class Magnoliopsida; order Myrtales; family Myrtaceae; genus Eucalyptus; species Eucalyptus camaldulensis. The sequence continues at coordinate 25,954,431 of JAHSVA010000008.1, forward strand.
GTCAGCTAGGCTACTAGGAGGAGCGCTTGTCACGGCTGGTGGCGTGTTCGAAGCAGGAGCAATATATGGCATGGTGGGTGACCGAAGAAGAGGAGTTTTGGCCGAGAATGAGGGGGGACGACTCGGGTAGGTTCAAAGAGGGGTATGGGAAGACGGTTTCATCAAAGACAATATAACGTGAGAGGAATATTCTTTGGATAGCAGAATCAAAACACTTGTACGCAATTTGAGTTAAAGAATAACCAAGAAAAAATATACGGGTGAAAGCGTGGTAAAAGCTTGTTTTCTGTGCGTTGGAATTCAAGTCGGCGGAAGACGACTTACCTTTGTTCGATGCACAAACAATAATTAACCCCGGAACAAACGTTGAATTGCAGATGAATCACGAACAAAAACACTTCACGTTGGTCTGAATGCAATCACTAGAAAAGCACCCGAGTTTATAGCGTAAATGCCAATTATTTTTGTAAAGGAGAAATGAAATGCCTTCTTTCTTTTTGATGGAAAGGGGACAGGAAAATGAAAACTTCTAAGTGTACGTTCTACCAACCGTCCCAACGGTTGTCTTCAGAAGTCTTTTATATGACTCCTTTACACCTTTTCAAAATGTGTCTTTCTATCGTAGCGTATCAAGATGAAACGGTGCGTTCTCATCGCATCCCATCATGGACGTATTGATTAAGTACAACATTTCCCACTTGGACATGATGGGCTTGATAGCACTCTATCAAGAATATAAGGCGTTCAACATTCATTAACTTTACAAAATAATTCATACTGGCAAGTAAGCCGTGCGACCAATGAGTATACCTGCACTTGGGAGCTCAAATTATGCACCTATTAAAGTTGACATAATGGCTACAACCCAAAAAAAAAAAAAAAAATCGATGTCTCACAATGCCCCAGACATATTTTGTTACATCAATTCAATTATACTTATCCCTTAAAGGTTATACTTGACTGTTCTAAAAAATACCATGTATTTACAATTATATCCATAACCATATAAGCCGATATAATTAGTCGACCAGTAAATACACGTGTTAGATCATTCACACTCATGTCTCTCTCCATTTCAAAACAACTGCTTTCTTAGACTTGTCCCATAAAGTTATATTTATTCATGACCGCCGGTAACATGCTAAAGTAGCAACATTGATCTTTCATTTCGAGAACATAGTCAGAAGTAACGTATGGCAAAAAAATAAGGTAAATTATAAATTACCTCAAGGGCTCACATGATGAGTAAATAGGGATAATTTTACTCAACTTCCCTTGTTGGTCGTACAATGCATATGTAGTATGAATTACATGCTATAATGGATTTTTCTTTCTATAAGAGCGTATATCATTTATTAAATATATCCACTATACGGATCTTAACCTAAACATAGTCACGTGCTTCTCACGTACTCATGCTTAGATCGAGTGCTATATCAGCTCACTTTCTATAGCGCCCAATTAAGTACTTACATTCGGCATCTTTCAAGCATACATGATTATGGGACTATCGTGTTCGGTCTTATTATAAATAAATCACATATCTCATCTTGACTCCAATCAATGCGACATATTTATTTTATGTATTAAACTTGCTCTTCAGCATTCATTTATACATAATATCTCATCTCAACATTCTAACTATAGCATTTGGGGTGATTACTCATGTGAGTGAGCCAATCATTGCCTGCTGACATACTTTTCAATAATATATGTGTGTATGTGCTAGTCTAATAATAGATTTATACTTATCGATAAAACATCAAGTCACAAATAAATAAACAAGTACAATACATATATCCACATATACATAAACCAATGATTATTTACAATAACACATATTACATTCTACGTAATCCTAGTGACATCCTGTGGGTCAAGAATATGTCTCTCGGAATAGCTTTCGTAAATTGATCATCAACCATTCTATTGGTTGAAATATTTTGTAGGATCACTTGTTTTTGCACTATAATATCTCTAATGAAGTTATTATTTATGTCAACGTGTTTCGTCTTTTCATGATACTTAGGATCCTTCACATAGGCAATTGTTGTTTGACTATCGCAATAAACTATCACCGGTCTTGAAACCTCAGTGACAGTAGCTAAATTTTTCAAAAAACGTTTTAGCCATGCTGCTTTTTGTACTGTGGCAGAGCATGCAATAAATTCTGCCTCCATCTTAAACAAGGCCATGCATGTCTATTTCTTGTTATTCCAAGAAATTGCACCTCCATTGAGCAAAAACGCATATCCTGAAGTCGATTTATGCTCATCCAGGTCTCCACCCCAATCAGCATCTAAATAGCCTAATAGGCGTAAATCATTCTTTTGATAATAAAGTTGATAGTCCATTGTGCCTTTCAAGTATCTTAGGATCATCTTCACTACTTTTCAGTGTGCTTGACTGGGATTTGATTGATATTGGCTCACCAATCCCACGTCATAACATATGTCGGGTCGAGTACACATTATAGCATACATCAAACTTTCGACCGCACTAGTGTAAGAAACAGTTTCCATCACTTTAATTTCTTTTGGAGTCTTATGACATATCTCAGTACTTAAGCCTTCACCTTACATGATAGTGGTATCAATGGGATTACAATACCGCATATTGAAATGTTCAAGAATTTTTATTATATAGAACTCTTACGATAAAACAAAGAGTTTCCTTGATCAATATCTTTCGATCTTAACTCATAATATATAAGCAACTTCTCCCATGTATTTCATTTCAAAATTGGAGGATAACCATTCTTTTATGGTGATAATCAAAACCTTGTCATTTCCAGCTAATAGAAGATCATTCACATAAAGTGATAAAATCACAAATTTATCTTTGGACCACTTGACATATATACAGTGATCTTCTTCGATCATCATGAAACCAAAAGTCGTTATGGCTCGATGAAAACAAAAATACCACTGTCTAGATGATTGCTTAAGGCCATATATTGAGCGATGAAGCTTGCAAATTTTATCCTCTTGATCTTTAGCTATGAAACTCGTTGGTTGCTTCATATAGATTTCCTCATCTAGATCTCCATTGAGAAATGCCGTCTTTACTTCCATTTGACAACGGTGGCTAGAATAAGACGTATTGAGGCAAACCTTACAACTGGTGAAAATGTTTCCTCATAATCTATACCCTCTTGTTGAGTATAACCTTTCGCCACAATGTGAGTCTTATACTTTTCAATGGATCCATCCGCCATTCGCTTAAATCTTGAAGACCCATTTGTTTCTAATGGCCTTATGATGGAGTGGTAGATCAACCAAGTCCCATATGTGATTTGCCTTCATTGACTCCATTTCATATTCCAAAGCTTTTTTCCGTTCTTATTTATTAGAGGATGAGAGAGCCTCTTGCATAGTCTTAGGCTCAGCATCGTCTTTCTGAGCAATCATAAATGCTTCCCCTTCAATCTTAAAATGATGACGAGAAATACTTTTACGATTACTTTTACGCAACTGAGTTTCTCTTGAATTCAGTTTGCCAAATGATGCAACACTCGCACTATATCTTGTATGTTGAGGTAAATCTTCATTTCTATCTACAACATCAGTGGGTGTGTTATTAGGGTCTTCCATCTCATATAATTGGAAGTCCTTATGAATCTCACCTCTACTACGGAAATTGTTTTCCAAGAACAAAATATCTCGTGACTTCATTTTGGTCACACTTCCATTAGCTTGTTCACCTATGAACATGTACCATTTGAAGTGTTATAAATATCTTATAAAGATACACTTCTTCCCTTTAGAACCTAATTTGTCATATTTATGAGAAGAATCATGAACATAAGCTCCACATTCCCATGGACGTAGACTACTTAAGTTTGGTTTCCTACTAGTCCACAATTCATAAGGGGTGGAAGTGACCGATTTTGAGAGCACATGGTTAAGTATATAGGCATTAGTCAATAGCGCATCTCCCCAATAGGAGATAGGTAAATTTGTTTACGCCATTATAGACCTAACCATTTCCAATATGGTTCTATTCCTTCTCTCAGCTACCTCATTTTGTTGTGGAGTACCAAAAATAGTCAATTGTTGTACAATTCCCTTTTCATCTCAAAGAGCTTTGAATTCTTTCGATAGATACTTACATCCGCGATCGGTTCTCAATGTCTTTATTGTTTTGTTCAATTGATTCTTTACCATCGTTATATATCATCTAAAGCAGTCTAATGCTTCTGACTTATGAGAGATCATAAAGATATAACCAAAACGCGTGAAGTCATCTATGAAAGTGATAAAATATGAGACTCTATGCCTCGTTCTCACGTTCAAAGGACCATAAATATCATAATGTATGAGTTGTAATGGAAATTCGGCTCTAGTCCCTTTACCAAATGGTTTTCTAATTGCTTTTCCCGCTAGACAATGTTCATATATGGGTAGATTAATATTAGTGAGTGACCCTAAAAGATATTCTCTAGCTAATATTTGCATTCTTTGCAACCTAATGTGACCTAATCTAGCATGTCAAGTACTTGCATCAATCTCAATATTACTAGAAGATGCAATTAAAGAAAAACAACAATCTGTCCTTAATCCTACGTTGAACATTTTCGGATACTGGGCTTATGACGCTACTTGGGCTCTGTCAATGGCTATCGAGGAAATGGGTACGACAAATTTTGCCTACCAGTTATTGAATGCTTCAATAGATGGAACAGATCTCGGCACTATTGGGGTCTCTCAAAATGGTCAGGGACTTCTCCAAGAACTAGCCAATACAAAATTCACGGGCCTCGCCGGAAATTTTAGCCTCGTTGATGGGCAATTAGAGTTGTCGGTGTTCCAGATTGTTAATATCAATGGCAATGCAGCAAGAGGGATTGGGTTTTGGATGCTAGAAAATGGGCTGCTGAGAGATTTGAATTCATTGAATACAAGCAAATATTCCACTTCTAAGTGTAATCTCAAAGCGGTAATGTGGTCAGGAAATTCAACCTCTATTCCTAAGGGTTGGGAGATTCCCATGAATGGGAAGAGGTTGAAAATCTTAGTTCCCGTGAAGAACGGTTTCAATCAATTCATGAAGGTGACTCGAGATCCTATCACGAACACATTCCAAGTCACTACATTCTGTATTGACGTCTTTCAAGCCGTGATAGAAAAATTGCCTTATGCTGTGGCTTACGACCTTATTCCGTTTGCCTTGCCTAACGGAAGTAGCGCTGGCAATTACAATGACATGATCGATCGAGTTTTTTACTAGGTGAGATAACTTATTGCATTAGATGTTGAAACTTAGTGTGCTATAAAGGGGTTGACAAAGAAAACGTTTCCCTTTCTTTTATTGGAACAGAATTATGATGCAGTGGTGGGTGATACGACGATAATTGCGAATAGATCATTATATGTGGACTTCACCTTACCATACTCTGAATCGCGGGTGTGATGGTCGTGCCGTACAAGGACAACAAGCGCAAGAATGCTTGGGTTTTCTTGAAGCCACTTACTTGGGACCTTTGGCTAACCACCATATGCTTCTTTGTATTTATAGCATTGGTCGTGTGGATTCTCGAACATAGGATTAACGAAGATTTCAGGGGTCCGGCCAAGCATCAAGTTGGAACGAGCTTATGGTTTTCCTTTTCAACTATGATCTTCGCACAAAGTACTTGTCCTCACTTTTATAGATCAATTGAATATTACAATTTATATATCGTTGTCAGAGAATTTACAGGCTTACCCTTAATTTGGATTGTAGGGGAGAGAGTACTTAGCAACCTAGCGAGATTTGTTGTGATCGTGTGGATTTTTGTGGTACTTACACTAACGCAAAGTTATACGGCAAGTTTGAGCTCTCTTTTGGTGGTGAAAAATCTTCAACCAACTGTGACTGATATAGATCAGCTCCTAAAGAGTGGTGAAAATGTGGGATACAAACAAGGCTCTTTTGTTTTAGGAATGCTAAAGCAAATGAAGTTCGATGATTCCAGACTTATATCGTATCGCTCTCCTGAAGAATGCAATGCGCTTCTTTCCAATGGAAGTACAAAGGGCTATTATTTATTTTTTTGTGATCCCACATTTTTTTACCCAAATTTTCTCTTAAAGTTGCGACTGTTCGATCCATGCTTCGTACCCTTTCGTGACAACCGCCCGTCTTGATGGGAGACGATGTATAAATAGGAACGTACGTTCATTTCTGACGGGTGATGACAAGGTCTAACTCAAACTCTCTTATTCAGAATACACCATCAGTACGAGAGTGAATTGGGTAGTAGAGTGTCACCAATTTTGTTTGATTTTAGGTTTTCTGACGAACGCGAACAAGAACAATGGCTGGAGGTTTGTCTTCGATTGATCCTGGCTTCCGCATATGAATTATATTGTCTTACATTTGGTATCAGAGCGTGTTAAAAACCTCTGCCTTGTTTTGTTAAATTTTGGTGTATTTTCAGTGTATTTTTGGTGTGTTTTTCGGGCTTTTAGAACATGAATAGTAACTCGGAATGTTGAGGCCAAGTGAGAAACTCCCAATTTCCGGGCAAATTCCAGCGACCCACCCTTTGATTTCAGACCCGCAAAGTCGCACCACCATAAGGAACGTTAGGCATGAGTTATTTCGGCATATCGGTGTTCGCCGGAGGCTAATTGGGCGGCGGAAGTCGCAGTGGTTGAAGGAATTGTGTTTGGGAGAATTTCGTCTGATTTTGGGGCCAATTTTTGCTCATTTTCGCCGAAACTTGAACCCATGTGGTCATGCCGGCATGTTCTTCAAAACCCATTATTTATTTTTGTATGAAATGGGCTGCCGGAGAAGAAACGGCCGGCGAAACCACGGCGGAACGGCGAAAAATGGCGAAGAAAACGCTTCTGTTCGCGAGGAAGAAGGCGCGTGGAGCCCACGCGCGCGCTGTGGTTGCAGGCGCGTGGGATCCACGCGCCACGTGCTCTCATGCCCGCGGCAACCGTTGTGCGCGTGTGGGGCACACGCCCGCGCGGATTTTGGCGCATGCCGAGCACATGCCTGTGCGCTAGACGCGCACGTGCTTGGCACGCGCTTGTCGTCTCCCACCGCAGCTCCTCTTTTACACTTTTGCCCCAAATTTTTAAAATTTTTGCAATCATGCCCTTGGCCAATTTATTTATTTACTGTTTTGCCCTTGATGTATTTATTTATTATGTCATTTCATGCATTTTTATGAATATTTTATGCATGAAATTAAATATCCAATGGTCCACATATTTAATTAATTAGGGAGTGGCCACAACATCTTTAATTAATTAAATTATATATTAAAAGCCTCCGGATCATATTTAGAAATGGACATTGATTGTAATTAATTATATTAATACGATGAATTTTATCCCACATGAATTTTCATTATATTAATATGATTAATTAGGATGAAATATCATATTATTTTTCTTAATTTACCTACAGGGATTAAGAAAATGCATGTAATATGGTAGTTTCTTCATGAAGTAATTATGAATCTATTTAAATTAAAAACTTAGCCCACGGGTAGTTTTTATGTTATGTGATTCATATTGTGACATGTTTACATTGGTAAAACATGATTTGTTTATATTTGCCTCAAAATTTGTGACATAAGCATTATTATTTGATATGCAATTTCGCAACCTGTGAATTTCTCTGAATTTAAGTTTGATGTTCTTATACTGAACTATAAAGTTTAGAATGAATCAATTCTTCTTCAATTGGGATGGATGGACATCGACTATGCTATAAGGAAAGACGAACCACCTGCTCCTACTGATTTGAGCACTCCAGCTGAGATAACTCTTTATAACCAATGGGAGCGGTCCAACCGTGTTTGTACCATGTTTATAAGAGCCAAGATATCTCCTAATATTCGTAGTTTAGTTGCTCAGCATAGCAATGCTAAGGCTTTATTGGAGGCCATAGATGCGTAGTTTGAAAGTTCTGAGAAAGCGCATGCCGTGACCCTGATTATGAAGTTTTCATCATTGAAGCTCACTAGTATTAGAGGTGTGCGTGAGCACATCATGCAAATGAGGAACATTGCAGCTCAACTTAAAAACCTTGAGGTTGAGATATCTAAATCCTTCCTTGTGTATTATATTCTGAACACTCTCCCACAACAGTATGCTCCTTTCAAGATCTCTTATAACACACATAAGAATAAATGGTCTATTAATGAACTCATGACCATGTGTGTTCAAGAGAAAGAAAGACTGGTTATGGAATTGGGAGAAAGTGCTCATTTGGCAACACAAGGAAAGAATAAGGGTTATGGCAAGTATAAGGGAAAAGGTAAAATACTTCCCCAAGCTGACATTAAGAAAGAATTCAAATGCTTTTTTTGTAAACAGAAGGGGCATGTAAGAAAGGATTGTGTCAAATTTAAGGCCTGGCTCGAGAAGAAAGGTAATCCAATCTCTTGTGTTTGTTATGAATCTAATATGACTGATGTAAGTCACAACACTTAGTGGATTGATTCTGGATCTACAATCCATATTTCGAATTCCTTGCAGGGTTTTCAAAAACACAGGAAGCCAGTGGGAAGTGAACAAAGCATCTATTCATGAAACAAGATGCGTTCGCATGTGGAAGCTATTGGAACATATAGACTAGTTCTCAATAGTGGTTTTGTTTTAGATTTGGAAAAGACCTCTCATGTTCCTAGTTTTTCTAGAAACTTAATTTCAGTTTCAAGACTTGTACCTTTGGGATACTCTTTTAACTTTTTAGCTTCAAACTTCTGTTTATCATTTAAATCTGAAATTGTCGGGAGTGGTACTTTGTCTGATGGTCTTTTTCGAATTAATTTACAAGACAATGCCTATTATGATGCGATGCGTGTTCATGATAAAACTGGTATGAAACGATGTGTTGTGAAAGAACATTCATCTATGTTGTGGCACCGGAGATTGGGACATATCTCCATAGAAAGAATTAAGCTATTAGTAAATGATGGAGTACTCGCTACTTTAGATTTTACTGATTGTAATACATGTGTGGACTGCATAAAGGGAAAGCAGACTAACAAAACAAAGAAAGGTGCCAAGAGGAGTACAGAAATATTATAAATCATACACACGGATATTTGTAGTCCGGATATGGACTCATGTGGTCAGAAATACTTCATCTCCTTTATAGATGATTATTCACGTTATATGTATCTTTATTTGATTCATAATAAGTATTAAGCATTAGATGCCTTTAAAGTATTTAAGGCGGAAGTAGAGAAACAATGCAATGAGCAAATTAAGATCGTGAGATCAGATAGAGGTGGAGAATTCTATGGTAGATACACTGAAGATGGACAAGCACCTGGTCCATTTGCAAGATTTCTTCAAGAGTATGGGATAGTTGCCCAATATACTATGCCTGGTTCTCCGGACCAAAATGGCGTAGCGGAAAGAAGAAATCGGACCTTATTAGACATGGTGCGTAGTATGCTTAGCAGCTCCAAACTTCATAAATCCTTGTGGACTGAAGCACTTAAGACGACAGTGTACATATTAAACCGAGTTCCGACCAAGGCTGTCCCAAAGACACCTTTTGAGTTGTTTAAGGGTTGGAAACCGAGTTTGCATCATGTACACGTTTGGGGATGCCCGTCTGAAGTGAGAGTTTATAATTCACAAGAAAAGAAGTTGGACCCAAGGACCATAAGTGGGTATTTCATTGGATATGCCGAAAGGTCTAAGGGATACAGGTTTTATTGTCCATCTCACACCACTAGGATTGTGGAATCAAGAAATGCTAAATTTCTTGAAAATGACTTGATCAGTGGGAGCGATCGATCGAAGGACCTTGATCCTAAGAATGATCATACAGATATTCAACCTTCCACCTCAAGTTTAAGATTGGTTGTTGCTCATAATGCCCCTTCAGTTCAGCCGGCTATTGAACAACCAATTGTTGAAGTTCCACAATCTACTGATATTGATCTAGTAGATCCAGTTGTTCAGCAATTATCAGAAACTGTTGAACAACTAGTTGAGCAACACGCTCCTCAAGAGAATGTTAATGCAACATTGAGAAGATCTTTTAGAATAAAGAAATCGCCTATTCCTAGTGATTATATTGTGTATTTACAAGAGTCTGACTACAATATTGGAGCTGAGAATGATCCCAAAACGTTTTCACAAGTCATGATAGTGATAAATCCAATTTGTGGTACAATGCCATGAAGGAAGAGATGAGTTCTATGGCATCTAACAAAGTCTGGGATTTGGTTGAGTTACCTAATGATGCGAAGGCCATTGGTTGTAAATGGGTCTTCAAAACTAAGAAAGATTCATTGGGTAACATTGAAAGATATAAAGCTAGACTTGTTGCCAAATGACTCACTCAAAAGGAAGGAATCGATTACACGAAGACTTTTTATCCTGTATCTAAGAAAGATTCTCTTCGTATTGTTTTGGCATCGGTTGCCCATTTTGATATGGAATTGCATCAAATGAATGTGAAAACGGCATTCCTCAATGGAGAACTAGAGGAGGAGGTTTACATGAAACAACCTGAAGGATTTTCCTCTAGTAAAGGTGAGCATTTGGCGTGCAAGCTTAAGAAATCTATATATGGCTTGAAACAAGCATCCCGCCAATGGTACTTAAGATTCCATGAAGTCATCTCTTCATTTGGTTTTGTAGAGAATGTCATGGATCAATGTATATACCAGAAGATCAGTTAGAGCAAAATTTGTTTCCTTGTGTTGTATGTGGATGATATACTACTTGCAACCAATGATAAGGGGTTGCTACATGAGGTGAAACAATTCCTTTCTAGGAGTTTTGACATGAAGGATATGGGTGAGGCATCTTATGTCATTGGCATTAAGATCCATAGAGATAGACCTCGAGGCATTTTAGGACTATCTCAAGAAACCTATATCAATAAGGTCCTAGAGAGATTTCGGATGAAAGATTGTTCACCAAGTATAGCACCCATTGTGAAGGGTGACAGGTTCAATTTGAACCAATGCCCGAAGAACGATCTAGAAAGGGAACAAATGTACAACATTCCATATGCTTCTGCTGTTGGAAGCTTGATGTATGCTCAGGTTTACACTCGACCTGACATCGCTTTTGCTGTGGGAATGTTGGGAAGATATCAGAGTAATCCAGGTTTAGACCACTAGAGAGCTGCAAAGAAAGTGATGAGATACCTTCAAGGTACCAAAGACTATATGCTTATATATAGACGGACTGACAACCTGGAAGTGGTCGGTTATTCAGATTCAGACTTCGCGGGTTGCGTTGATTCACGAAAATCAACATCTGGATACATTTTCATGTTAGCTAGCGGAGCCGTGTCATGGAGAAGTGCCAAGCAGACTTTGACTGCTACTTCCACTATGGAGGCTGAGTTCGTTTCTTGTTTTGAGGCTACCTCGCATGATGTATGGTTGAAGAGTTTCATTGCTGGGCTTAGAATTGTTGATTCTATTTCTAGGCCATTAAGAATATATTGTGACAATTCAGCTGCGGTTTTTATGGCTAAAAATGCCAAAAGTGGCAGTCGAAGTAAGCATATCGACATTAAGTATTTAGCCATAAGGGAACGTGTTAAGGAGAATAAAGTGGTCATTGAACACGTTAGTACTGAATTGATGATAGCTGATCCTTTAACTAAAGGCATGCCACCAATGAAGTATAAGGATCATGTAACTAGTATGGGAATAGGTCCCATCATGTAATTTGTCGTCATATGAATGATTTTTGTTGTATGAAACTCTTATTCAGTTGTAATGTTGATTCTCAATTTTTGTGTACACATTTTGTTGTTTATGAGAATAACATTTATCCTTGGTTCTGGAATAAACATGGGGTTTATTCATTAAGATATGTTGTCACATATAGGCTGACATTAAAGAAATAAGATGCATTGTGATACATGGAAGATATTACTCACTCTTAGAGGACATGTCGCCATGATCCATGTGTTTTGTTTTTTTTTCTTTAAGCATAACGTTTTCGTGGAATTAGTTGAATGATCCGTATGATGAAAATGATGGGATCAAGTGGGAGAATGTTATTTATTTTTTTGTGATCCCACATTTTTTTACCCAAATTTTCTCTTAAAGTTATGACTGTTCGATCCACGCTTCGTACCCTTTCGTGACAACTGCCCGTCTTGATGGGAGACGATGTATAAATAGGAACGTACGTTCATTTCTGACGAGTGATGACAAGGTCTAACTCAAACTCTCTCATTCATAATACACCATCAGTACGAGAGTGAATTGGGTAGTAGAGTGTCACCAATTTTGTTTGATTTTAGGTTTTCTGACGAACGCGAACAAGAACAATGGCTGGAGGTTTGTCTTCGATTGATCTTGGCTTCCGCATATGAATTATATTGTCTTACAAGGGCGGGATCGCAGCAGCATTCGACCAAGTCCCCTACATGAAACTGGTTCTTTCTCAATATTGCAACAAATATAAAATGATCCCATCATTTAAAACTGCTGGATTTGGCTTCGTAAGTTTTTTTCCTATATTTTAGCCAAAAAATAAAACCCTCAAAAATTTTTTCTTTCTGGTTGAAGCCCCTCAAACTTTTCAATTACTTAGATTAATCGTTATTTCTGTGATTAAAAATGCTTCTTTTGGTTTATAGGTTTTCCCCAAAGGGTCTCCACTAGTACCGGATATTTCACAAGCAATCCTCAATTTAACTGAAGGGCCTAAAATGACGAAAATCGAAAACATGTGGCTTACACCAAAAACCAACTGCCCGAATTCAATTTCCCCGGCTTCTTCCAACAGCTTAGGTTTTGACAGTTTCTGGGGCCTATTCTTGATCGTTGGAGTTGCTGCAGTTTTAGCTCTCCTCATTTTCATGGTCATGTTCATCAAAAGGAATTGGCATGAAGTAACACGTTCTTCAGGTTCATTTTGGGGTAAAATTGTTGTACTGGGAAGAAGATTTTACCAAAGAGACCTCAATTCCCATACTTTTAGGAAAGACACATTTAGAGATAGCAGTATGGATGATGGTAGCATTGAGGTTGCAGCAGTTGAAACTTGAAAAAACACTTCCTTCCTCCAAAGTCCATCCAGCGACTCCAATTAAATCAACAAAGTTTTAACCAATGAGCAGGGCACACTATCTGCAGAACAAGGACTTTCTGATTGTGTAGACAAAGGATGGCCAGAGATAGTGATAAACGTCGAGATCTGCCAAGGTCAATTGAGAGAGATACATACCTCTAGAACCCTAGATACTAAATTTATAATCCTTGAGTAGTTGAACTTTGTACATTAAGATGACAATATATTCCCCCTCATTCCCTTCTCACGTAAGGTCTGCCATTAATACTGCTTATTGTCTAATCAAAGAATATAAACCCAGGGTGGATATGAAGGTATTAGCTTCTCTTGTAATGTAATTGGTTATGATAGTGTTTATTGTTATTTTGATTATGTTCCGCAAAGTATCTGAACTTAGTAACAAAACATGATTTCTCAAACTAATATCTATCTGTATAGTATGAGCCTAGTAGAATAGGTTTGAATGGTCATTAGTCAATGGTCCGGCTTTCTTGAAAATCCGAACTGATAGGTGCGAATCCGAATCCGAATCCAAGCCTAACCCGACCTGAACTGAAAACCTGATTCGGTTCAGTTCATTTGGTTTTCCTGTTTTTGCCTTGCCCTTGTCAAACCGGGTCGCATAAGGCCTTCCCCCTATTTGGTGTATAGTTTGGTTCATTTTGGTCCCTTTGCCATCCTAGAAGTTTCTTAGGAGCCACTCCTTGTTCAAGCTCTCTAACTCCAACGATCAATCTCTGCCCTCGTCGGACCGGGTCATTCCAGTCCATACCGTAACCACAGCGAAAAGGACCAAAATAGATATGGCAAACCAAACTATCACGAACAAATATGTAGATTGACATCCAGACCAACGATTTACCACCATCACCTTGAACTTCTCTCGCTGGTAATTACCATTGACAGTCACAAGAACACGTCAAAAAAAGAGCAATAATAAAGAACAATAAGGACGTGGGTTTGGATTTAGTCTCGGAAACAAAGAAATCTGACTGAAATCAAACTCGACAAATGATGGAATTTCTCTAGCGTAACCCAAATTTGTATATACTTAGAGCAACAAAAAAAACCGAAGACATGGATGCACGAACTTGGTTTGGGATTTTCGTCAAACATATAGTGAGAATAGATGGAAGGTGCTGACCACTTTTTAGGCCTTGAACCCAGACCTAGACCCAAACAAGGAAATGCTCGACATCAAATAAATCAACTTAGTTGGACACAAAACGCTCGAGAACCAAAGAAAGCGAGCTCGGCTCACCCTTAAAACAGAATGGAGCAGAGCAAAAGGATCCGCAGGGGTGAGACTTTAATCTCGGAGGTCCCTACCTGGCTCGAAGATGGTGGCTAGAGGGCGAGTTCGAGACAAATCAAACTATTGCCAGCCGCTTCGCAAGGTCTCCGAGCCGAGATCCTTAGGTAGAGAGGCTCGAGCCAAACAACCAACGAGACTCACTGGAGTCTGGAAATGCCGGGAAGCAGGAGAGAGAAAATTGGGAAGAGGGAGGATACCGGCAGGAGGTCATTAAGGCGCCGACAGGAAAACCAAGACGTGTTTTCTCTTCTTCTTTTTTTCCCCTTTGCGCGAGAGAGCTCTTCTTTGTGAACGCCCAGAACTCTCTTTTTATATTAAATAAGAAAAAGCTCTCTTTTGTCCTCTTATAGCCGCCAGCCCCGGTCTCCAAATATGGCAAAAGGTTAAGTCATTTCTTCCCTAAGATTTTGCGATACGGTGACTTTTGGGCGAATGAGGAGGTGCCATGTGGCATAAGAATTTCAGGTGTCGAGAGAGATGCACGGTCTAGAGTCGAATTGGGCTGAGCTCTATTTGACCAGGCAAATCCCAATCAAACGGGATCTTTTCGAATCTTTATGATCTTTCACAATTAATCTTTCACAATTAATAAAATTTTCAGAGATATCGTCGGGAAAATTAAGCTATTGACAATGCTTGTGTGATATATTTTGTAAGCTTTTCCTTATACCTTCTTTTCTTGTTGCCAGGATCAAAAAGCACACAATGATGGGGGAACATTTTCGCCCTTCTATCAGCAGTGGCTTGCTCATAGGTGAATGTCTGCCTCGAAATCATGATTTCATAGTACTGCCTTAATTCTCTTTTCATTGTCTTTAACTGCCTGGGTTTAGTGCAGTGTGCAGAAACAGAACTGAATCAAACTTATTCCGCTAGTCTTCTGCAATAAAAACATTGAGCTGGGTTTATTTTGACAGTTAATTAGCATGAAATTTGAGATAAAGCTGCGGTTTTGGCTCGCTCACCTTAGTAATTGATAAGGTTTGGCATTCGATTTCGAGCCTAAAAAATTTAGAGCCCACCCTTCCGGTTTTGGCTCTTCAAACATCTTTCCTGGATGAGTATGTATTTTAGTTGAGGGGTCTCCCCAATGCATCACATTTTCGTACTGCTTCCATAATAGAAACTTTTAGCTTCCCACCATCAACATCCGTTGGTGGAGCCTTGGTTCTAAATGGCTTTGTGGGGAGTGTTATTTTGGATTACTTTTGGTATGTCTCGCTCATTCTTGTTTCATGAAAGGTGGTAAACTTACCACAGCTGAAATATGGTTTAGATAAAGTTCAGTATGCTTCTTGTGTAGGAGATGGATAAACGACGCTTTACTAATAATTCAGAAGTTCTAATAGACTTCACTAAATTCCAATCGGCGGTCACACATTTTCTTGTCCTCAAAATTAGCTACTACTTAGTGCTTTCTACCCATATATGGCCCCATTCTTTCGTGAGGTATGTCGAAAATTGTTGAAACAGGGCCCTATCGATCATTTGGACAACTCCACGATTGCCATGTCCGTGACCATCCCCCTCGCAATGGTGGCAGACATGCTTGTTCGCGGCCATCGTTACTCTGCAATTTACGTTGTGGGATGCGTCCAGGCACGTGTATGTTCCTTGCCCACATGTCACCTTTGATACAATCCGAAGTTTTAAGCTGAACTTTTGCTTTTTCAATTGTATGATGTCGGTGCAAGCATGTTTGACGAAGCCCGTTTCGGACATTCTCACTAGCTTTTTCGTGTCAGGTTTTTGCAGGATTCATCGTAGCCAATTTCTCAGATATGTTTGTGAAGAAACCAGAATCATGACACTTCGAGGGTGTTCAGACGAAAACTTTCGACTCATGGTGCAACTACTTACATGAGATCTTCCTCACAGTAAATGGCCCTGAAGTGTGTCATACACTGGCAAATCTCTAAGCAGTTTTCCGAACGCTGTTGTCGCAGTGAGTAATGAGTTTATGCGCAACATGATAAAGAGGAAGACGGCAATTACAATTTAACCTAAAAAAACTTTGCATTCCGAAATACGGGTCTTTTCCTTTATTTTCCTGATAACAGTTGAATATTCCGAATAGCTGAAGATATCTGCAAATCGAAGAATTAAAGAGAGCCAACAAAGTGTCGGTGACAGGAGTACATAAAGTGAGTGAACAAGCTTAATATATTATAATAATGTAATGTAAGTTTGATTTTAATGGTTGTTAGCTTACTTCTGGCATTTCACCGTTTTGGTGCTATATGGAAGGTGCGAAGTGCAATGGGATGTAATAATGTCAAGGATGCAGAATATAACAACTCAAATCAGATTTTCGTTTTTCAACTTTTGAACTTTTTTTTTCCTTTTTTATTTTTTCTTCTTTCAGTGCCTTGGATATAATTTTTATTTAATGCCGTGAACCTTTTAATTATATGTGAATCTTAGCATACACTACTCTTTTTATGAAATTTTTCATATTTAAAAAAAAAAATTATGGGAAATTTGTACTAGATGATACTATCATCCGGTCAAAATCCGTTTGTACATAGTAAGACCTTCCTCCTAATCGAAACCCGTTTGTACACAGTGAAACTATCATCTGGTCGAAATCCATTTGTGCATGGTGAGACCTTCCTCCCAGTCGAAACTCGTTTGTACACGGCCCGTTTGTACACGGTGAGACTATCATCCATTCCAAACTTGTTTGTACATTGTGAGACTATTACATCTAGTCGAAACCTGTTGGTACATGGTGAGACTATCATCTAGTCGAAACCCGTTTGTACACGGTGAAACTATCATCCGATCGAAATTCGTTTGTACACGGTGAGACATTTCTCACAATCGAAACTCGTTTGTATACGGTGAGACTATCATACCTAGTCGAAACCCGTTTGTACACGGTGAGACCTTTCTCCCGGTCGAAACCCATTTATATACGGTGAGATTATCATACCTGGTCAAAACCCGTTTGTACATGGTGAGACCTTTCTTTCAATCGAAAGTCGTTTGTACATGGCAAGACTATCACATCCCGTTGAAACCCGTTTGTACATGGTGAGGCCTTTCTTCTAGTCGAAACTCGTTTTTACACGGTGAGACATTTTATCCAATCGAAACCGTTCTTATACGGCGAAACCCTTTTTTCAGCATAAACCACATAGTTCGTGGGTTTATCCTTAAACCACACAGTTTGTGGGTCATCCTTAAACCACACGGTTAGTGAATCTATCCTTAAATTACATGGTTAGTGGATCATCCTTAAATTCCAAGGTTGGTGGGTTTATCCTTAAACCACGGGGTTCGTGGGTCTTTCCTTAAATCACGCTTTTAAAATGTTCATGAATCTATCTTTGAACTTCGATTTTCAAAAGGTTCATAGTTAACCTTAAACCATGTCGTCAACAAAGGTTCATGGGATTTCCTCAAACCATGTATTTTCAACCCGGTTAAAACCCGTTGTTACACGGTGAGACTTCCTCTTCTCCTTCTTATGACACGGCGTGCTTCTGTAGCCCAGGGTCTTTCATCCTTTTATTAACACGACGCACTTCCATAGCCCTGAATCCCTTCCGTCGACCCAGTGGGTGCCTATGCACCCAGGGTCCCTTACTCGTCGAAATAATTTAGGTATCTTCTATCTTTGAATTCAATATCTTCGAGCTCTCATTTAAAGAGGGGTAGTTGTTGATACTTAAATTTTACGGTTTTACTTAAATTTAATCACATACAAAATTAGGAATTAGTCGTTAAACAAAAAACAAAAAAAGGGGGGGGTGAATGAGGGGCCGGGTTGGGCCAAATCTGGCCTTGGCCCAACCCGTCCCTCCTCTTTTCCCCTCTCTCTTGTGTGCGGGGCCTGGCCCAGCTCCTTCCTCCTTTGGCCTAGCCCATGCCCAGTGGTCTTCCTCTTTCGTGTGCACCTGCAAAACAGGAGAGGGGCAACAATAGAGAAAAGGGGGGGGGGGGGGAACCAGAGACATAAGGGAGAAAAAAAAAGTCAGAGAGAAAGCTTGAGAGAGAGGCAAGGAGAGAGTAGGAGCGGGAGAGAGAGAGAGAGAGAGAGAGAGAGAGAGAGAGAGAGAGAGAGAGGGGGAGGGAGTTGGAGAAGATTAGCCATCACCGTTCTAGCTGCCGTTGCCGCCCGACCAACCACGATCGCTGTTGTCTCCTCGGAACCCAGATCTGGAGTAGAGGTGTTGTGTGAAGAAGCAACCAGAGAAGCAGAGGGAGAGAAGAGAAGAGAGAGAAGGAACAGAGGGAAGGAGGGCAACGGAGGTCGGGGCTCGTTCCTGTTTGAGCTCACCGCCTCAACCCAACATTGTCTGAGCCGTTACCCTTCGAATGCCATCCCCTACAACCCGAAGCTGCAACGCCACCGCTTCCCTCCTCTCTGCCTCAACCCGACGCCATCGAGCCGCTACCCTCCGAACGCCATCCCCAGTAGCCCGAGCAACCGCCTCGACGCCAGAAGCTGCCACTCCTACGCTTGCTACAGCCGTGATGACCTCAACGCCTCCCTTCGCCTCGGTGTTGTGCTGCTCGAGCAATGGATCGAGCGAAAGAGAGAAGGAGATGATTGGTTTCGTGGATTTGGAGGAGGAGAGTGACGGAGGAGTTGACACCGCCACATATTGTCGCCCGCCCCTGCCCGTGATGACCCGACACCATTTGAGCCACCGCGCCTCCGCCTCTGCTCCGCCATGCCTCCACCTGCAGAACTCGCGTTCGCCATCGCCCGCCACTGCTATTCCACCACCATGCCGTCTATCGTTGCGTCCTAATCATCGCTAAGTCAATGCTGTCGCCATCGTCGCCATCAAGCCCGTCGTCGCCACCACCATCGTCCATCCACCTAGCGACGCCTCAGCCATGAGCAAGGAGAGGGACGTCCATTGGGTTGAGGGCGGGTAGGGTTTCAGCCCAAAATCGGGTTAGGCGCGAGTTGCGAACCGGGTAGGGTTTTTAAGCAATTTGGGTTGGATTTTGGTTGTTTTTGCATGTGGGCTTGTGGGCATGTGGGCTTCCTTTTTTTAAAAAAAGAAAAAATTGATCGGACTGGGCTTATGAGGGGAGTTTATTTGCAAAAGGGGTTGGGGTCGTTGATGGGGCCAACTCCATTTGAGAGATGGCCCGGCCACCTTTGGCCGGGCCTAGTTTCTTTTTAGAGCGGGTCAATTGGCTCGCCTTCCTAGTCGGACCGAACTCAGGTTCAGTCTCCAACCGAACTTGACTCGCACTGACTGGGCCGAACCCGAGTCGAGTTAGACCGGACCCGACCCGGCCCGACAATTTTTTTGGATAAAATAATATTATTTTATTTGACTTTTTTTAAAATATATATTTTGAAAAAAATTAATTAAAAATTTTGAAAATTAAAATAAGTGTAGGGTTTGGTTAGGAATTACCATGTCTTGCTTTCTTAATGTAATTGGGTATTTATTTGCTCATCCATTGATTATATCGTGTGTTTAATATGCATATTTAATTATGTTTAATCATGTGTTCAATTTTACTGCAATTAATATCTTGGTAAATATGATTGTTACTTTAATGATTACGCAATTGTATGATCACCTCACATGTTAGTGGATATGTATGAAATCAAACTAAACTGCATGACAAAAATCATTTATTTTAAAATGAACAAGATTAGGTACCAAAAGGGCACTAATTAGATAATTAGTGTAATCAAGTCCTCGACTCTAGATTCTTTGGTTGCGTAGGAAGTGAGGTATACTCCCATGCCTTATTTGGTTTCTAGTCGACTCTAATAGGCTATTGGCGACTTCTTTTTGCAAAATTCCTAAAAAATACTCCAATGTCACGTGGGGTATGCGCTTCGAAGAGCCCGCGTCTAATCATGGGCCTTTGGTTCGTCCTTTAGACAATATCCCTAAACCTATTCCCTCCCCCTAAGGGTAGGTTGTGACACCCACATGCAAATGCTAGGCAAACTTTGGAGATATTAGAGACTATGTAGAAATTGATTTAAAAAAAAAATGGGGAAGGGAGTTTGAAGATTCTAGTGATGCAAAATGATAAAATTGAGCTTATACATATAGATAGTTGGAATCACATGACGGTATTACTCGTATGGCAAGAAACATGAAGTATTTATGGATCACAAAAGCTTAAAGTACATTTTTAATCTAGAAGAATTGAACATGAGATAGAAGAGACAGTTGAAGTTTATGAAATATTATGATTTATCTGTACATTAATACAAGCAAGGCAAACATAGTAGCAAATGCCTTAAATCATTAGTCTTCTAGATATGACTTTACTCACTACTTGGAAGTCTATTATTGAGGATATGAGCAAGTTGGACCTGAAAGTATTGGTTCATCATATGGGCATTTCATCGACATAATCAAGTCTAAATAAAATGAAGAATCACATATAAAGGAGAATCAAAGAAGGTGGAGAAGTTGGGAGACAAGTATATTCTTGAGGTTTCTTGGTTGGTTGTGTGTTCCCAATGTTTCGAAGTTCAAAAAGGAGATATTGCAAGAAACTCATAGCATCATATTCTAAATTCATTTGAAGGTCACTAAAATGTATCTTGATTGAGAGAATACTTTTGGTGGATTACAATAAGAATGATAATGTAATATTTGTCAATTAGTATCTGATGTGTTGGAATGTGAAAATTGAGCATTAGAAACTAGGTGGATAGTTGCATCCCCTCGAAATACTTAAATGGATGTGAGGATAACACCATAGATTTTATTGTTTGTCTATCAAGGATGCCAAGTAGTAAGAATACTATATATGGGTGACTGTTGATTGACTAACTAAATCGCAAACTTTTTATCATATTGATTTGGCCTTTCACTTGAAAAAATGACGACCTAGTGAGCATTGTTTTTTACAAAAATCGTAGATTTGTATCCAAGTTTTAGAAAAGTTTACAAGAAGTGTTGGGTACTAAACTTAATTTCAGTATAACTTTTCACTCATAATCAAATGGACAATCAAAGAGAATAATCCAAAAGTTAGAGGATGTGTTGAGACCTTACGCTAATGACTTTGATGGTCCTGGGGGTGAACATCTACATTCGGTAGGATTTTTTTTTTTTTATAACAACATCTGTCATTTCAGCATTAAGATGATACCTTTTGAAACATTGTATAGCTGAAAGTGTAGAACTCCTATTTCTTAGGATGTTGTGGGTGAGAAAAGATTAATCGACCTAGAATTCATTTAGTAGTTGGAAGAGAAAAGTCAGGTTAGTTCGTGAATGTTTCAAAGTAACACAAAACCATCAGAAAAGTGATGTAGACCATAAAAGGTGCAAGGTAGAATTTAGTATAGACCTTAAAACCATTCATTTTAATCATACATTCTGATTTATATTATAGATTCAAAAATGCATTGTGTTCGGTATAAAGTTTCTATAAATTGCTGAATACATTTGTTAGTCAGATTTCATTTCTACCAAGTTTGAATCTCCCAGAATTTTGGTTGTCGTTTATCTTGTGCTTTGCCATATTCCTGTGAATCTTCATTGTATTTGTGGTTTGACTGCGAGTGTGAGCCCCGTGCGAATAGTGGTGGAGATGAAGGGCTGTCCGGTGGCTGGAAGTCGCTTGCTATGACGGTCTGGCGATGGTCGTACCAGTCAACGACGAGTAGAGTCTCTTCATGGTCTGGTGTGGTGAGCCTCAGCCATGGGCGTGCGTGTGGACTCTCTCTTCTCAGTTTGTACAGAGCAAAGAGCAAGAAGATGGCTTGGAGAAAAGAAGAGAGGGCATGGCCTCAATTGGTCTAATAAGATTCGGGTTTATCTAGGCTGATGGATTCAGACTTGCTCGATCTAGTTAGTACGGGCTGGGCTTAGTATAGTTAGATTCAGATTGGGCTTGTTTATTAGAAAGTTGGCTTCGTTTCTGTGACATCCTGAATTTCGACCCATTTTCGATAAAGTGAAATGTGCATATCGTCGGCGTGCTTATGGTCCTTTTTCTCTAAGTTGATCACTCACGAGTTAGCTAACCTATTGGGTGAAGCCGTTAAGGGATATAACTGCGGTAAAATCCCTAAAAGATACATAATTGGTTGGATTGGACTAAAATCGCGTCCGGTCAATTTTAATCATGAAATTTAATTCGGTTTTGGGAATCGAATATTCGAGCATGTCACAATTCAATTTTAGGACCGTCTCATCGCCTGTCAAATTATTGACGAGTCCGAAATTTCAAAAAAAGAAATTATCGGAGGATTAATTGAAGACCAAGAGAAAATAGAAAGAAAAAGGGGAAGAGAAAAGGAAAATATGAATAATGATATTAAGCATTTCTCTTTTCTCACTCTCTCCATTTTCTCTCTTTTTCTTTCTTTTCTCTTTTCTCTCTCTCTTCCTCCCCTCTCCCTTTCCCCCTCGTGCGAACCCCCCACCGCTTGCCCTCTCTCTCTTTCTTTTCCCTCTTTGACCGGTCAATACCTCTCTCTCTCTGTCTCTCTCTCTGTCTGTCTGTCTGTCTGTCTGTCTCTCTCTCTCTCTCTCTTTTTCTTCTTCTTCCTCCCCATGCATCCGAAGAAGCGAACCGAACCAGAAGTTGCAGCTCACCGTCTGCTCCGTCGCCGCTCGTCCCGCTGCCACACCGCAAGCCCGCACCCGCGCTCGTGCACGCGCCGCTCGTCGCCGTGCACCACCAGCCCCGTCCCTCGCGCCAAGCGTTCCCCCGTGCGACCCAACCGCTGCCCAGCCTTCGTCCAGCCCTGTTCGGCCACCTCCGGCCGCCGTTCAACCCCGCCGGACTTCCCCGGCATCCCCCTTGCTCTCCGCCGGCCTCCTCTAGCCGCCCTAGCCGCCCGACGAGCTTCGTCCAGCCAAGAACAATGGCTAGCAAAGTGGGTTTCCAGCCATGTTCAAGGCCCTTTTGAGCCGTTTCCGGGCCTCGAACCCGAGGCCCGCTTTGGAGTTTGTTATTCCTCGCGTCACCTCCGTCGGATTGATCCGAATTGTGCGCAATTTGGTGAGTAATCTCACTAATCCTGGATTAGTTGACTAATTATGCTTAAGGTTGGTTTAGTTTTAATTAATTATATTTAGGTTGTTAGATTAGAATAAATTAGTAATTATTAGTCAATTGTGATGCGATTTAGATAAATTGATTACGCAATTAGCAAGTAGACGTGGTCTACTAATTATTGGAAGTGTCTTGGAATTTTTCAGACCCCTAATCAGGCTTCAATTTGGCAATTCGGGCCTAAGTGGAATTTTTAGTATTTAAATATTAATTTTTGGAATTAAATTAAATAATTATTTATTTTCCGAAAATTCAAGTGGGGTGGCTAGTGACCGGAATATTATGCTGATGACCGTGGTGAAGTCTGTTTATTTAATCAGGCTTGATTTTGAGCTAAATTGAACTTTTAATGTTAATTGTTTGATTTTCAAAATTAATTATTTAATTATTTATTTTTCAGAAATTAAGGTTGAGATGGTCAGTGACGGGAATATTATGCTGATGATCGTGGTGCAACCTGTTTATTTAAATTGGCTTTATTTTGAGCTAAATGGAATTTTTAATAATTATTAATTAATATTAGAAATTAATTATTTATTTATTTATTTTTCGGAAATTAAGAATTTGATGGCCGGCGACCGAAATTTTGTGCTGATCATCGTGGTGCAGTCCATTTATTTAATTGAGTTTTATTTTGTGCTGAAATAAATTAATTGTGATTACAAGATTATTTTCCTGGGTTAATCAATTTAGATAATTAATTGGAAAATAACCGGGTGTCGGTTGACAGCACCAAAAGCATTTTGGTGGACGCTAATAATGGTGGGAATTGTGGAATCGAAATCATTATATTTTGGCTAAGGCCAATTGTGTACTAATGCATGATATTTTATCAATGATGATAAAAGATGAAAAGAAATGTTGTGTGAAGAAATGTTGTGTGATGTGGCTCGGCGATTATTACATCGCTTTGGCATGTAGGATGCCTTAGAGAATGAACGTAAATTGTTGAATATTGATCATGCCTGTATGGTGATAGTTGATCATACTGTGTGGCGATAGTTGATCATACCGTGTGACTCATTCCTGTGTGGCGATAGTTGATCATGCTTGTGTGGTGTAGATTGTGCCTGTATGGCGTAGATCGTGCCTGCATGGCCGTATTTCTGTGTGTTCAGTATCGTGCCTGTGTGGCTAAAGGTAATTAGGATGCCTAAGAGCATGCACATAAAGTGTTTATTGTGCATCACCTTGGCGAATAGACGCCTGAAAGCATTACTGTAACTTTGTGACCAAGAATGCAAATGGAGGTTTTATAATGAGAAGTGATTTGACCTAGAAATGGTCCGACTGACATGTAATCGACTAGGTCGATTGATCATTGCTTTGATTTGATGTTGTGAATTGATTGACTGATTGGAAATGACCGTGAGTGGTCTTGTTGGCATAAAATCAACTAGGTCAATTTGATCAATGCTTCGATCTGTGATGTGATTACTTAAGTGCCTATTGTGAACTGTGCTAATATGCAGGTGGAATCTGAGGCCAAAGTAAGTCCTCTACCCTGTGCGTGTTTAAGCAGCCTATAGTATAATAGTTTATTAATCGGGCTTAGTGGGGTAGAACTCGCTAAGACGTAGTCTCATCCTAGTTTGGGGAAAACATTTCAGGATCCCGACGAAGAGTTGAGGAGGAGGAATTTGTGAAGGAGAACTCTGAGGTGAAATTGAGGAAGAGAATGATCTAAGTGAAGAGGAATCAGAGGAGGATCAGGATGATCCCGAGTGTGACTTAGACGAGAATTGAAATCTCATCTCTTTGTGAACCCTTTTGTATATGTGTAGATAGAGTGAGACTCTGAAGTTGCGAATAGTTTGTGAAGTACTCTGTCTAATGCCATGTATAAAAGTTTGGTTGTTAATTTCAATATGAAAAATATAGCCTGCTTTTCTATCCCATTGTTTTATTGTCTAGGAATTTATAATTGCTTCCGCATGTGCTTAATAAATGAAAAGGTCGGCGATATATAGTCCTGGAATATCGCATATTAAAATCGACTAAGAGAAGGATGTGTGCGTGCCCAAGGATCGGGGCGTGACAGTTTCTAATTAAGGTAGGGGCCTTTTTGTCCTCGGCCCAACCTGTAGGCTTGTTGCAGCCATGATCGGACCGAGCCCCAAGGCCCAACCCGTCCCTATATATATAGATATATAGAAAATTTTGAAAATCCCAAAAATCAAAAAAATTAGAATTCCTCAAATAGCTTAAAAGTAGTCTTTTCGGTAGCCTTCTCTTAAAATGTGTGAAAATCTTTGAATAAGCCCTTACGTCTTTACCATAGGATTCCAATTGTCCTTAAAAATGATTGCTTTCAATTCCGCACTTTCAGTATGTTGACTATGGTTTCCCTTTAGCTTAGTTAGAGATGACATACCCCTATTTGGTAATGTTAGATCATTACTCTCCCAATGCAGTTTATTTAACGTTATCTTGGTTGCTGATTGTTATTTTAATAATTGTACACCCGCATGATTACATAGCATATTAGTGTATAGGTGTAAAATCAATTTAGATTGCTTGACAAAAATAGTCTTGAAATGAACATGATTAGGTATTGAAATTGCACTGATGGACTAATTAGTGTAACCAAATTCCCAACCCTAGATTCTTTGATTGCATAGGAAGTAAAATATACACTTAATTTCTAATTGACCCCAATAGACTAGTGGTGACTCCTCATTAGAAATTTTTTATGAAAAACCCAGCATTGCACAAGGTATGGGATTAGAAGAGCCAGTACCCAATCATGGGTTAGAGGCCCATTTTTTAGGCAATATCCTTAATCCTATTCTCCTCCCTATCGAGAGTTAGGTTGCGACAACCATTCAATAGATGGTTCTAAATTTATATAATTTCATACATAGATGCTTTTGAAGGTTAGTAAAAGTTTTATTGCCTATATATTGATATTGGTGTCCCATTAGCATCAACGGAACAATATAGATACTCAACAAATATGTAGCATAAAAATTTATTTGTCGGGTTAGTATGTATGACATATATAGTATTCATTTATCCTAAAATCTGAAGAGAAAGAGGGTTTATGTAGGGCGAGGAATTAGGATTTGATTACGACCGTCGAGAATTTTGAATAGAAGAACTCAAGGAAGAAGGGTCAAGACACAAAATAATAAGTACCGTCAAACCCCGAAGAGTTCATAGTCCAAGAGGACATTTGCATCTCAAAAAGCAAGAGAGCGGATCCCAAGCCGGGTATTTTTCTCGGTTTATGTAATTAACTCCGCCGGAGAAGCCAATTAGGATATGCAGAGAAGTAATTCCTAGCGAATTTCCTTAATCCTGTCAATATGCAAAAGTTATTCGACGATGGCGCTCACATTTCTCTCTTTTGTTTTTAGTGTTTTTTATTTTGGACGAAGAATCTTAACAATTATTTAACCCCCGGATTGTTTATACCACCATTCTTTGGCTGCTAGTTCCATATTGTTTTAAACAACTGATGATGGAACTTGGTTCAAGTGGCGGAAACAACTCGGATTTAAGACTAAGAAAAGTAGGGTCTCCGATATGATGTATATGGGATGCATCATGTAGTGATTTCTTATGAATTTTTCTATTCTAATATGGAGGTCTGTCTTGATCAAGAGACTGCTTGGGATGGAGTTAATCTAGTATCCAAAGAAGAGATACTCAATGATTCTCAACTAAAATAAGAAGTACGTGCCAACTTGAAAAAGCATAAATTGATGTAAAGATTGATTTATGGTTGGTTAATACCATAAACTTCTTGGTTTTTCACTCTAACAACCAGAGCAAACTTGTGTAAATTTGATCATCACGTACCCGGAGACCTGCCCTGTAGGATGAAAACCTTAGTTTTACAAACTTAGTTTTACAAATCCTTATATTAGCGTATTGAGTAGAAAACCTCATATTTAAAAATAAAAGACGAGAGGGAAGAAATATTCGCAAAGTGAAGAAAAGGTATGTACATAACTAAATTTGATCACCTATCTTTATACCTTAGAAAGTTGAGTGGCTCATTCCATGTGTACAAAAGCATCATATCATAGCTTATTGTGAATCATATATATTAATGTTGACTTTCCACGAAGTGTTTGATATTATGTGACCCAGAATGACTTAGAAGTCAATTCTCTCTACTCAAAATGATTTTTTCTTCATGATCCATGACCATTAATCTTTCTCCACGCAATGTGGAGACATCAAATGATTCGTGACGCACCTTCCAAGCTCGTCCATGGAATTCTAACCCAAGTTTCTGAGTACTTGGGGTGAAGGTTCGTCGAATGAGCCAATTATGCGAGTCATGTCATGGACAAATCGTAATAATAATTGCCAACAATTTATTGGAAAATTTGTATCCTTCATGGCGCTCATCGACGAAATTGAGTTCAAACTTGTTCACGTGATTTCTCCAGTCCACACGGAGTCCTTTTCATTTCATTGTCCATGTACTTGAGCAATCCAATTTTTCGCAACGGAGCAATGGAATTAAATTGAGATCCTCCAATGATTTCATCTCGGCTACTACCGACTAACTAGGACAAAAATTCCTCGAAAAGGCCAATTATACAAGTCATGTAGGAGTCAAAAGTAACAATAAATGCGAACAATTTCTCAGAAAATTTGTATCTTTGACGGAACTTAATGAGGAGATAGCCGAGTCCACACGAAATCTTTTTCATTTCACTGTCCATTTACTTGTGTTGTAGGATTTTTAACTATGGAGTAATAAAACACAAAATAGAGAGAGTCTACTAAACAAATATAGTGAGATATCTCCCAATTAATAAACAAAAGAAAACATAGCATTTATCTGTATTAGAGGCCTGATTCACAACAAAGTTTAAACTAATTCATAAGTGCTTATTTTATGTGTTTGTCCAATTCAGTATTATAGTACATACTAGTGAAATGTCCGTGTACAGGTATAAGATTACAAAATCATATCTTATTAACATCTAAATTTTAGTGACCCCATTTAGTCATTCATTGTATGAGAAAATTAGGATTTGACCAATATTCTTTTTAAAAAAATTGTTAATTTGCATTTGCATATTATTAGCATTTTTCATTCGATAACATTTGGCCCACATAAATGGCATTCTAATTAGACAGGTGCTAAATGGGTTAAAAATAAGCGGGTTCTGAGCTTAATAAAAAGTTATCTTGACCAAGCCCGTGGAAGCATGGCTTGGCTAAGCCCATTGATGACCTATGGTGACCGAAGTTTACATGTGATGCGCACATGGGAGGTTCCCAATTAGGAAAATAAAATCCTAATTCCTCTCCCTACATAAACCCTCTTTCCTAGAATTTTCTTCCCGATATGCAATCAGGCAAATTGTCTGATATTTTCTTCCCGAAATTGAGCACGCTCTTTCCTAGAATTTTCTTATTAGAAAGAGACGAAGCAAGTAATGAACTCATCTTTTAACTGCTCGCCTGCTTTCCATGTACATCGACAAGAAATTCAAAACCCAAACTGGACTTAAACTGATGACTTTAGTTAGCAATTTCCCTGCATTTTCGTCTATATATCATGGAAGTTTATTAAGTTTAGGTGGTTTATAATTGGCCACAACACTTTGGGTCATATGCTTATTTTATGGCAATATCTAACTATACTTTCAGCAAGTCTCATTGGACGAAATCATCAGTGGCGTTGGAAAGCGGGGAAGGAAGGTAAAAGAGATTTTTCCCAGTACAATAATTTAGAAACAAAACTAACAAAATTAATGCAAATACGACTGCCAATGGCTTTTTGGATCGTTCGGCAAACGGGTTCAGGACCACAGTCCGCATAATGTGTGAGAAAAACGATCATAACTTTTTATCTAGAAAGAGTTACGAGTCCCATAATCCCAATCTGAAAAGCTTGTTCTGAGCACTGTACCTATATCAAATTGAGTACACATTTTGCAATCGCTTCGGCCCTCAAAATTAATTGTTTAGGCATGTCTCAGAGCACTTTTCTATTTTGTGTCATATCTCCACATTATTTTAGGCTTTTGCTTTTTTTTTTTCCCGAATTCTTTACTGCTTAAGCTTATATTTGGGATTTCTAGGTCGTGTATTAGACTCATGTTTTATAGAATACAGAAAAAGAGAATATTCTCTATAGTTGGACCGGTGAGTGCGTGCAACTAAGTGCGTGTTTGCCGATCGTTAGATTCCATGTTTAACTATAAGTTTGTTGCGTCAGTCGGTATTAGAGTCGGCAAGACTGCTGGAGAGCCATGTTCAAGCAATTGTCTTGCTTGACGACGATTAGGGGACAAGGAACTTGTGCATGGCTTTTTGGAGGTTCGAAACAATTGCTGTCCAGTCTACCCTATTAAACTCTATTTGAATGGGGGTAGGAGAAATTTTCATGGTGATTACGACCCCTACTAAGTTTGTGGAGGTTGTGGGGACCGCAATGGCTACGATGTCTTTGATTGCTATAGAGGTCCTGAAGACTATGACCGACAGGATTGTTGGTGGGGCAGAGTTATCTTGAAATTCAAATTTATATGAGGTGTAAAGGGCCTGATGAATTCGAGTGCAAAGTAAAAGTCGATTATTTTGAAGGTTCTGTTGAGGAATTATGGATTGGCCTGAAGAAATAGATGATGTCTTATATTGTATGGACATCCTGGAGCATAGAAAAGTGAAGCTAGTGAAGTATAAATTCTGAGAGACAGTATTATGATGATGGGAAAAATTTGAAGGAGGATTGACAGAGCTAGAGAAGGCAATGCGACATGGTAGAAAATGCAATTATTATTAAAGCGGTTTGGTCTAGAGACTAAATTATCATGTTCGAAACGGCGCAATATGGCAAAAGACCATGTTTGAACAATTAAAAAGGATGAACGACAAGCCATCTCAGAGTATTCCTCATGTTAATCATCGAGAAATTGCTTGTGAGCCTCACAGATAGGGTAGCCAACAAATTGATTAAAAAGATGAAACTTTTGAATATCCTTTTTAAAAGCTAGAGGATTTTGAGCTTGAGAAAGAATTTTTCGAGAAAAATGCTTTGAATTTTCTAATGACCGGAACCAACTATGGAAACCTTTCAAACAGAGCTATCTAGACTTCTCCGCATAATAGAGGAAGGAGATAGATGTTTGGACTTACTGAAGAATAGACAAGGCTATATGAACTTTCTACGAAAGACAATAGGAGTATGAAAGAAGTTAGAAAAAACCATGAACTATCGGTACTACTGAAGGTCACGTCCATGCCCAGCAATCCTTGAATAGAAGCTTTCCATGCTCTGTCTTACTTTTTCAAAGCTTTTCTCCACTATAAATACATCGTAGTCATTATAACATCGTCCAACACCCCCCCCCCCCCTTCCCTCTTTTCTTCTCCCTATCACACACACGCATTTGTCTTTTCGCAAAACCCTTTTCAATGATTACTCCAAGAATCTCGTTCGATGCTGAAAAGCTCCTATTTTTGGCTCTCTCCCTTTTCCCGATTGTCGTCACCTTGAGCAATGGCACTCACCCAGCAGTGGCGCAGGGCAGCAACAACAGCAATCCAACAACGATCGCTGTGAACGTTGGGGTGATCCTTAATCTGGAGACGCAGGTGGGTCAGATGGGATTGACCTGCATTAACATGTCTCTGTCCGATTTTTATAGTTCGAACCCTTCCTTCAAGACTAGGCTCGTCCTCAACGTTAGAGACTCCAAGCGATATGAGCTTGCCGCCGCTGCTGCAGGTTCTCTCTCTCTCTCTCTCTCTCTCTCTCTCTCTCTCTCTCTCTAACATACTGACCGGTCACGATGCTTGACCAGAAATATACGATGGCACCAGCTTATGGGTTAGCATTTTTGTACTTCTGTTGATCGTGTTGAAGATTGTTTTGGTTAGTCTTTTCTTTGTACCGAATTTTATGGGGCTAAATCTCTGCTCGAACTTCGAAGGGGTTGGTCTTGTGTTAGTACACATATTGCGGAAGAGCATAAACTATTTTATGCATCTGTTTGTGTGATGCAAGAAGAAACCAATTAATGTTCTCAACGACATATTTGGAAATCAAGTGAAAATTTCAGCTTCTATATATTTGGAAAGTGAAATCCCCAGCTAAGTTTTCAAAGACACAACGACATTTGAGTGTTCCATTCAAAGCAATATGCATTCACGTAGCAGAGATTGTTCAAGCAACAATTTCCAAAGCTCCATGAAGGAACGACCAAGCTTAAGTTTACCAAAAAAGAAAGAGACCAAGAATTTTCCTCATCCTCACTAACTGTTCGTCACCAATCTCTTCGCTGCCTTGTTTATGATTTTCTTTCCCCCTTTCAAATTTAATGACTGCAATTTATTAAAAGGGCTTTTTATCAACATGAAATTGAAGTCCTTATCATCTTATGAGAGGATCAAAGATGACATGAAATTGATCTTAAAGACTCAACAGAGAAAAGTCCACCTTCTCTATCATCTCATATTGCGCCAAAATAAACAGATGTACATAAATTTGTGGATACAAAGTTTCATATCGATAAAGACGCGCGAACATGATTCTTGTTTATGATCTTGGATGGGGAAATATTGGACTACCATTGCTTGCTCTATTCTTGAAGAGTATAAAGCTCTCCAGTAGACGATAGATACTTTTAGAAATCGTCTTGCAAAAGACACATACCTTACAGCTACATTTTGGAAAAAGAGCCTAACGTTATTATGCTTTTCAGGTTAGAAGGATAATCATTTCTAGGGAGATGGTTGATAAAGAAAATTTAACATTCTTCTTGGGGAAAATATGTACATAGAACGTATATAAATAATTATAATATTGTTTTTTTTTCCAGTTGAGCCATGTATGATGATCTGGGGGAAAGGTACCAAAAAAGTAATAAACCTATTGCATTGGTACTAATTCAGTCCATCTGGCCAATTTTGGCCGACCCGCGCTGATGTGCCAATTTTTATGATATTTTTATTATTTTTTCGAATTTTTTATTAATTTTTTTCTTTTTTTTTTCTTTTTCCTTATCTTTTTCGGCAGTGGCCTGCAAGCCTCCGGTGGGGCTTGCTGGCCATTGGGTGAGGGCCGCAAAGCCCTCGCCTGCTGCCGACAAGGGTCGTGGCCCTTGCCCGGATTTGGGTAAGGTCAGCGCTGGCCTCGCCCTGGCCTCGCCGGGCGAAGGCGGCCTCTCCTTGGCCTTAGCCCGTGGCAAGGCTAGCCTCGCCTAGATCTAGGCGAAGCCGCCTCACTAGCGGCCTTGGGAGAGGCCGAGTGAGGGCCGCGACACTCGCCGGCAGTGAGGCTTGCCGGCCACCATCGTAAAAGAAAAGGAAAAAGAAAAACACTTAATAAAAAATTCGAAAATATAATTAAAAAATCATAAAAATTTCCATGTCAACATCCAACCACCGGCCAAAATTGGCCGAATGGACTGAATTGGTACCAATATTAAAAGGTTTAGGACTAAATTGGTCCAATTGAAAAGTTTATGACTAAATTGACACCAATGCAATAGGTTTAGAACTTTTTTGGTACTTCTCTCGACGATTTGATATAAAGTTGAGTCGGCAATAAATTATTTCCAGGAAAATTGTTTCAATGGTCAAATAAAACAACTTTGGTTTGAAGTTCAACCAAATAATTGTCAACAAATGAAAGGAGTTTAATATGGATGTCGAGAGGCTTGACATATAATATACATCACAAAGGTCTGTCCTCATAAAATCCAGAGACTTGGAATATGGGGCTCAGATTCTAGAGTGGAAATTTCAAATGGCATGAGATAAAGAGGTCAACTTAACGATTAAAAAGAATAAACTTGATCGTGCATGGCCAATTTATCCTCCTGTTTGGTTCTTAATATTACTATTTTTGAAAAAAATTAGTTTCTGCTAGGTTTGCAATATCATATGCCAAACAACATCAAATGCGACAACCAAATGCCTGCACTATGGTTAATAAATTAAATCTTTCAACAACCTCATGGGTTGGTTTTAGTTGGTAAAAAATGGCAAGGGTAATCGGTTCTCAGTTTGGTCCCGTTCCACCTAGAAACTGAGAACATGACTAGGAGGACCAGCTCCCAATTTTTGGGACTGGGGACCAAACTAGACAATCTTGGGACCAAGAATCCAACTGGTCCAGTCCATTGGAATGGTGATTTGGCCTTTTTTTTTTTTTAAAGAGTCAGTCCAGTCCTATTCGCCCTTGGAACTAGAAACTAGACCGAAAATCACTAATTCCTTTTTTATGGAATCAAGAATCAAACTGACGCCTTTGGGAATCGGACCCAACCAACTAGTTTGGTCCAATACGGACGGTTCTTGATTCGGTCGGTCCGATATGCTCACCCCTGAAAAATGGAGGTGCAACCTCGATTCCCTCCACATAGTACAAATAATTTCATGAATCTACAATTTACTTAATTAAAGTGCGCTTTCTCGACATTGATAAATTTTACATTTGCACACAATTATTCCATGTCTGAAATTACGTTAAGATCCAAATGGGAAGGTTCAACTATGTTTCGTGAGTATAATTTCATACATACTTGATAACGAGAGGTTTCGCTTACCCGTGCTGGAGGAATTTATATTATATCATCTTAAGGAAATGTTGAATTAGGAGTCTTGTCATAGCGAAAAAAAAAAAAAAATCAGTGATTCATTCAACTTCATAAACATTTTATTAACATGGGTTAATGTCACTATAATAAACGGAGAATGTGGCATCCCAAAAATTCAAGACAACCTAAGGTATATTAAAGCCCATAATTAGGTAATGAAATTACCTATGGTCTATGCTTTAGCCATTGATTTTCTCTTAATACCAAGTGTTATTTAATTGTGTTCATAAGTTGTTAAAAATTAGTATCATAGGATAAATTAATGAGAATAATTTATTCTTGGCCATGCACCTCATAGACTAAATTCCTATATATAAAATGATACAAGATTTTGGCCATGTGAAATTTAAAAGTTGAAATATATGAAAGAAAGAATTAAAAGTGTTTAAAGGTAAAGTTGGGGTTTAATTAGGTTTGGGCCTTAGGCCCAATAGCATGGACTTTTGGTGGGCCAAATGGCTGGCCCATTGGAGCCCAAGGAGGGGCTGTCGTCAGCCACAAGGGAGAGGCCGGCCCAAATCCTTTCAAGCCCACTCCCAAGCCCATCTTGCATGCCTTGCCAAGTGGCAAAAAGAAGACTCCATGCATTGGCTATTGGGGAGGCTTCTCATGATTGCCAATGATGGCTTTGTGGGGAATCAAAAGGGAGAGAGAGAGTTGCCGGTTGAGGGGTTTCGACCAAGCCAAGCGAGAGAGAGAGAGAGAGAGAGAGAGAGAGAGAGAGAGAGAGAGAGAGAGAGAGAGAGAGAGTTGCGTGAGAGAGAGGGAAGCCGAGAGAGGAGGAAGAAGGAGCCGCTCGCCGTTCGTCCGCCTGTCGCCGTCCATTCGCCGTCCATGTGCCGTCCGTGTGCCGTTGTTCACTTGATCTTAGAGGCAAGTTAGGATCCATTTTCTACTCTTGCATGTGTGTCTTGCATGTGTGGTTGAAATGGTGTTGAATCCTTGGTGTTTAGAGGTAAGGAACCGAAGCTAGTGTTATTTGTTCTTGAAAGAGCTTGCTGATTTCGTATATACTGCCTGACCCAGAAACTTGTGGAGGCTTGCATGCGTGTTTTGAGTTGGATTTTGACTTTGACTCCTTCATAAAAGTTGTATAAAAAATCTCAAAATATAACATACTAAAATTTGAGACAAGATGGTTGAGTTTTAAGGGGCAAAAACCTTCTCCTACGAAGACACTAGATCTGGAACTGCTTTGCTGACCTTTTGGTAGTTTTGTGGGTTGCATGTTGCTTTTTACCGAGAATATCACTTTGACTTCTTCATAAAAGTTGTAGAGAATATCCTAAAGACTAACATACTCGAATTTGAGGTAAAATGAGCAAGTGTAGCCTAGTGAACAAATTTTCCTTTGAAGACGGTAAATCTGGAAATACAGTACTGGACACCCGAGACTTCTTGGACCTATATGGTGACTATTCTTTGAAAATTTCACTTAGATACCTTAATTAAAGTTTTATGGGATCTCTTGAGGCAAAAAATATCAAAATTTCAGAGAAACAAAGAAGGACGAAACCTCAATATTTCGGAGATAGATAAACTGGACATTTCGGTGCTAGAAACAGGAGTTCGAACGTCTATGGAAAATTATATAGAACGAATCTGGCCTAGATGTCTTCATAAAAAATCTACTTTAGAGTCTTTAATATAACCTGGTAAAATTTCATAATTTTTGGAAGTCATTTGGGTATTTTAATATAAATATTTCAAGAACTGTGCAATCTGACTTTGTCCGAACTTTGCATGTTGTAATGTGTGATCTATATCTTTTTGTGTGCAGCACTTTTGGGCATGTGTTCTTCATGAAATTGTTACCTTTATGTCTTGTCTATTACATGCTCTGATTTTGTGATTTTTGAGGATCATATGGATATTTAATTTAAATGTTTTCCGAAATTGTGCAAGCTGGAATTTAGTAAATTTCAAAAAGACATGATATATGGACTATTCTAAGTTGTATGGATCCCATGGATTGTATTATCATTAGTGGTTGTATCTTGCTGCATGTGTGATGATAGGAAATGCATATAAAGATTAAAATAATGAAAGTGATCTTGTTTGCCATTACATCATGTGCCATGCTGATTTTAAGACATAAATTGGTAAACATGAATTATGATAAATGAGGAAACTGTTGGAGGCGGATGATAATGCCTTGGGAGTGTCAGGATGCCCGGGATGGGGGGTGCCGGATGCCCGGATTGTATTGAGATACATGGCTAGATGTCCTCGAGAGTTTTGAGATGCCCGGAATGGTTGGGTGCCGGAAGCCTCGGAGGTTTGTGCCCGAGGGGATGCCTCGTGATGCCAGTTGAGATGCGAGATGCTCGGAATGTGGGGGTGCTAGATGCCTGGTGGTGTGTACCAGAGGTTTTTCTTGCGATGCCAGGTTGGGGTGCAAAGTGTGGGATGCAATTACTAATCTCGGGAAAGAGAGATGTGGTGATTGAATTGAAAGGTGGAAATTGAATCATGCATGTATGACAAGAAGATGATCACCTATGGCATGATGACATGCACATATGATATGATGATGATCACCTATGGCATGATGTCATGCACATATGATATGATGATGATCACCTATGGCATGATGACATGCATATATGATATGGTGATGATCACATATGGCATGATGATATCTGTGAGACAAGAAGATGATCACCTGTGGCATGATGACATGCATATATGATATGTGATGATCACCTATGGCATGATGACATGAACATATGATATGATGATGATCACCTATGGCATGATGACATGCACATATGATATGATGATGATCACCTATGGCATGATGACATGCACATATGATATGATGATGATCATCTATGGCATGATGATATGTGTGAGACATGATGATGATCACCTATGACATGATGATATGTATGTGATATGATTGTGAAGAGTACATGAGGATGTATGAACATATAGTGTGTTTGCACATACATGGCTGCAAGGTAAGTTATGCTTGGATGCATGAATGGCATGTACTTTATTATGGTTATATTGTGTGATACATTGAGTGGTTATTGGATCTTTTACCTACTGAGTGGCTGTACTCATCCCTTCGGGGACCAACATTTCAGATTAAAAAGATGATGCTCCCTACCATCATGCGAGGCACCTTGTATAGCCTCCCATAAGATGTAGAGGTAGAATGTACGGAGATCGATTGCATCACCATCCCTGGATTGACTTATGTGCGAGTGCGAGTGCTGGTTATGTACGATGTGGGCTTGGCTGGGGGCCCTGTTATTAAGGAGTTTTTGTCAGCTCATGTCCGCCGAGACGGAGTGATTAGGGGGATATTGCTGCCACCACTGCCTGATGCACCAGGATGGGTGTGATGGCTGCGTGAGGGGTAGAGAGCTGATGTCTCTTTTTTGGGAGAAGTCGCCACTGTTAGATGGAGAGTGTCACGTGATCACTTTAGGGGTTGGAATATCTTTTTGGGATGCAGCCAAGTGTAGCTAAAAATCTTGACTTTTTTTGTTGTTGTATCGACCCAAGAAAATTCATCTTGAAAATATGTAAATAAAAATGGCTCAGCTTTATCTTTTCCTATGGTACTTAGTGGTGTGCATTGTATCATGAGCGTTGGAGGGAGAGATGGCGATATTGAATTATGCTTCCGCTAATACGTTGCGCTGGGACCATTTAAAAAAAAATGCCTATGAACTACGATGTTTCTACTAAGAGATGTAACTAGTGTCCATTCGGTGTGGCGATAGGTAATTGTGGCGACCTTAGGTGGTTTAGGGGTGCCACAGAGAAAATGGGGAAGTTTTAACTATTAGTAGGCACAAACTGTTTACATAATATCAAGTACGAATTCTTTCCCAACTTCAAATTCCTATGTTTCCTTTTCTTAAACATTTCCATTTTTATGATATTGCATCAAGTTTTAATTGACTTCTGATCAATGCAATGCCTTTTCCAATAAGAATTTATATTATTATCTGACTTATTATTATGTTTTCACTGTCTTTTTCGGTCGTGCAGCACTTGATCTGATAAAGAACAAGCAAGTCCAAGCCATACTAGGCCCTCAAGGTTCAGCGCAAGCAGACTTCCTCATCCACCTTGGAAACAAATCTCATGTACCAATCATCTCTTTTTCTGCTACTAGTCCTTCCCTCAGTTCCATCCGGAGTCCATACTTCATTCGAGCTGCGCAAAATGACTCGTCCCAAGTGAATGCCATAAGCGCAATCGTGCAAGCTTTTGGATGGAGAGAAGCGGTCCTCATATACGTACACAACGAGTTCGGAGAAGGTATCATACCTTCTCTAAGGGATGCTTTGGAAGAGGCCAACACGCGAGTGCCCTATCGGAGCCTCATTCCTCCTACAGCCACGGATGATCAAATTCTGCAGGAACTATACAAATTAATGTCGATGCAAACAAGGGTGTTCATTGTGCACATGTTACCGACCCTTGGTTCTCGGCTATTTGCCAAAGTAAAAGAGGTGGGAATGATGAATGAAGGTTATGTGTGGATCTTGACTAATGGAATCACTAACCTATTGAGTTCTATGGATTCATCTATTGTCACAAGTTCGATGCAAGGAGTACTGGGCATCAGGACTTATGTCCCAGGCACGCCAAATCTAGACAACTTCATGGTTCGATGGACGACGAAATTCCAACAGGACAATCCATCCATCCTTAATCCTACATTGAACAATTTCGGATACTGGGCTTATGATGCTGCTCGGGCATTGGCAATGGCAGTCGAGGAAATGGGTGCGCTGAATTTTACCTTCAACATGTTGAATGCTTCAACAGATGCAACGGACCTCAACACTATCGAGGTCTCTCGGAATGGACAGAAACTTCTGCAAGAACTAGGCGATACGACATTTGCAGGCCTCACTGGAAATTTTAGCCTCATCAATGGGCAGCTAGAGTCATCAACGTTCCAGATTGTTAATATCAATGGAAATGCAGCAAGATGCATTGGGTTTTGGACGCAAGAAAATGGGTTGCTAAGAGATTTGAATTCAATCAACACAAGCAAATATTCCACTTCAAAGAGTAATCTCTTATCTATAATATGGCCAGGAGATTCAACTTCTGTTCCTAAGGGATGGGAGATTCCCAATAATGGGAAGAGGTTGAAAATCTTAGTTCCTGTGAAATATGGCTTCGAGGAATTTGTAAAGGTGATTCCAGATCCTAGCACGAACACATCCCAAGTCACTGGATATTGTATCAGCATCTTTCAAGCCGTGGTAGAAAAATTGCCTTACGCTTTACCTTATGAACTTATTCCGTTTGCCTTCGCTAATGGAACTAGCGCTGGCAGTTACGAGGACATGGTTGATCAAGTAATTTACCAGGTGAGATATCTCATTGTAAGTGCTTGATTTCGTTGGGTTACATGTTGAAACTTATTATGCTATCATGTGACTGACAAAGAAAACATTTCCCTTCCTTTTTTGTTGGAACAGAAATACGATGCGTTGGTGGGTGATACGACGATCATTGCAAACAGATCATTGTACGTGGACTTCACCTTACCATACACTGAATCAGGAGTTGTGATGCTTGTGCCATACAAGGACAACAAGAGCAAGAATGCTTGGATTTTCTTGAAGCCACTCACTTGGGAACTTTGGCTGACAACCGGTTGCTTCTTTGTGTTTATAGCATTGGTCGTGTGGATTCTCGAGCATCAAATTAACGAAGATTTCAGGGGTCCAGCAACACATCAATTTGGCACAAGCTTCTGGTTTTCTTTTTCAACCATGGTTTTTGCACAAAGTAATAACCCTTCATCTTAATAGATCAGTCGAACATCACAATTTATATATTGTTCTTGGAGAATTTATGTGCTTACTTTAATTTGGATTGCAGGAGAGAGTGTATTAAGCAACCTAGCGAGATTTCTTGTGATTGTGTGGGTTTTTGTGGTACTTATACTCACACAAAGTTATACGGCAAGCTTGAGCTCTCTTTTGGTGGTGCAAAATCTTCAACCAACTGTAACTGATGTAAATCAGCTCCTAAAGAGTGGAGAAAAAGTGGGATACCCGCGTGGGTCTTTTGTACATGATATGCTAAAGCAAATGAAGTTCACTGATTCCAAACTTGTCCCTTATCATTCCGTGGAAGAATGCGATGCGCTTCTTTCAAATGGAAGCGCAAAGGGCGGGATTGCAGCAGCATTTGACGAAGTCCCCTACATTAAACTCATTCTTTCTCAATATTGCAACAAATATACCACGATCCCAACCTTTAAAACTGCTGGATTTGGCTTCGTAGGTTTTCAATCTCTCAATCCTAGAAAAAAGGGAAATCCCCAGAATTTTCCAAAAGGGTCTTTGATTGAAAAATCTGATGTCCTGCTTCTTTTGGTATTACAGGTTTTCCCAAAAGGGTCTCCACTAGTACAGGATATCTCAGAAGCAATCCTTAATGTAACTGAAGGCCCTAAAATGAAGGAAATCGAAAACTCGTGGCTTGGATCAACAACGAACTGCTTGGATTCGACTACCTCAGTTTCTTCCAATAGCTTGGGTCTTGACAGTTTCTGGGGCCTATTCTTGATTGCTGGAGCAGCTGCAACTTTAGCTCTCCTCATTTTCGTAGTCACGTTCGTCAAAAGAAATTGGCATATCGTAGCAAGTTCTTCAGGTACATTGTGGGGGAAATTTGTTGTATTGGGACGAAGATTTTACCAAAGAGACCTCAATTACCACACTTTTAGAAAAGGCAGATCTAGAGATAGAAGCACGGTTGATGGTGCCAATGAGAATGCACCTGTTGAAACTATAGAAAACATGAACTTCCCCCCGAGTCTGTCAAGCAAATCCAGCCAAATCGACGACGTTAATGAGGCCGGCACACCATCTGCAGCACAACTTCCTATTCATGTAGAAGAAAGGTGCCTGGAGATAGCAACAAACGGCGAGCTTACCAGTGTAAATTACGAGAGGTATATGCCTCAAGAACCTTAGATACTAAACTTTAATCCTCAACTAGTTGAACTCTGTACTTTTAGATGACGATATTTCCCCCCTCATTTTCTTCTCATGTAAGGCCTGCCATTGATACTGCTTATTGCCTAGTCACAGACAATGTAAATGAAAGATTGATGCTTTTCAAAGCATTTTCCGGGGACATCATATGCACATAGTAACTTCTCTTATCCTATATGTATTGCCAACGAAGAGAAGTGTTCATTGATATTTCGATAGCCATTGAAGCCTAATCAACTAGACTTCTTAAATCCCATCGGTTTGCTACTGATGAAAGCAAATATGTCAACATCAGGATATAATTTTTTTCAAATCATGAACCTTTTTGTTGGTTTAAATAAATGAACTTTTGAAAGATGAACATCTCATATGATTTGTACATAAATATTGACTCTTAGAAACGTGCACGGACATTTCACTGGTATATGCTATAATCTTAAATTAGATAGACTTAAAAAAGGAAGCGCTTAGCAATTTTAAAACTTAATTGCACTTTC
This sequence comes from Eucalyptus camaldulensis, assembly GCA_019915185.1. Classification (NCBI taxonomy): domain Eukaryota; kingdom Viridiplantae; phylum Streptophyta; class Magnoliopsida; order Myrtales; family Myrtaceae; genus Eucalyptus; species Eucalyptus camaldulensis. The sequence continues at coordinate 25,995,837 of JAHSVA010000008.1, forward strand.
ATGACAAGTTTTATAACTTGATTGTATTTTTTGAAAGTTTAAAACTTGATTACTTTTTTATGATAAGTTTTAAAACTTAGTTGAACTTTTTAAAAGTTTTATAACTCAATTGTAACTTTCGTGACAAATTTACGACTTCTAGGACACTTATCCCTAGAGAATATTTCAGCTTACCGATTTATTTCTTGTGGTCTTGCACGAGCTTTTGCATGTTAGATTAACTCCATCCCAAGTGGTCAAGTCCTCCATGTTGGACATACAAAATTCATCAAAAATCACTGGATGATGCGTCTTATATGCATCACATCGGAGACCCCACTTTTCTTAGTCTTAAATTCGAGTTGCTTCTAGCACTTGAACCGTGTTCTATCGTCAATTGTTTAAAACAAGATGGAAATAGCAGCAACAAAATGGTGGTATAAACAATCATGGGGTTAAAGAATGGTTAGGATTCTTCATCTAAAATTAAAAATTGAAAAAAGATCATGAACTGTCAATACTATTGGATGTTATCTTATCTCTTTGCATGGTGTGTGTTGTGAAAGCAAATAATCGAACAATAAAATAAATCGGACATCAAATTTATATGATTCAACTGTAGTGACTTACGTCCATAAAGTGAGCAGCAATGAATTCACTATAAATTAAGTGATATTATGAAAATTACAACCACATTTGAATTACTCAAATACTCTCGATGTTTCTTAAATCTCAATTACACTAAATAACTCACGCAATGTTTAATTCTATAATTTTTTACGAAATAATCTCTCAATTTTATGAAAGAGTTAACAAATCTTACCATAAGATTTAATTGACTTCAACCCTAAAATTATTGATATATTATTGTGGAGGAAAATCCACCCCAAACACTGGGTTAGAACGGCAACTTCAAGACCTTTCTCTCTTTCTAGAAATGAATGGATTGAAAACCACGTTGCGGCCCTTAACATCCAAGAGGAGATTCTTATATATGACAACATATAAGGTCCTTAGCAAGACCTTAAAATGCTATAACCACCAGGAAAAGTCTGAGTAGAGGCTGGATCCAAGCCTTGAAAAATATTTCAACCCCATGACCTGACCCGGCCACATACCCCTCCGGGGATGAGGGCAGGCCACCTGTCATTTCTAGAAAGAGAGAAAAGTCTTGAAGTTGCCGTTCTAACCCAGTGTTTGGGGTGGATTTTCCTCCGCAATAATATATCAATAATTTTAGGGTTGAAGTCAATTAAATCTTATGGTAAGATTTGTTAACTCTTTCGTAAAATTGAGAGATTATTTCGTGAAAAATTGTAGAATTAAACATCCAACCAAGAGGAGATTCTTATATATGACAGCATATAAAATATCTTGGTCAATGTCAAACCAAAATTCCTCATCTAAGTCCTCAGGCACGGAATCCAACACCAACTTAGAATAGAATTTGTGTAAATATATTCTTTTTCCTTCGCTCAATATCCTAGAACAAATATTGCCTGCTCCTTTTATTTATATTTTATTTATTTCTAAAATTTAAATTTTTGCTTCGAGTCCAAAATCGAGATATTTCTTAATAGTACATAAGCCCATATGGGTCCCACGGCCACGTCGATCAATCCTTGAATGGAAGCTCTCCATGCTTTGTCTTACTTTTCAAAGCTTTTCCCCCTTATATATACATC